>CM065781.1:109986863-111236863 GCA_033296515.1 Macrochelys suwanniensis | reverse complement strand
CTTTAAAATACAGCCAGCTTTCCTCGACTCCTTTCCCCCTCATGTTATTCTCCCAGGGGACCTTGCCCATCAGTTCCCTGAGGGAGTCAAAGTCTGCTTTTCTGAAGTCCAGGGTCTCTGTTCTACTGCTCTCCTTTCTTCCGTGTGTCAGGATCCTGAACTCAACCATCTCATGGTCACTGCCTCCCAGGTTCCCATCCACTATTGCTTCCTCTACTATTTCCTCCCTGTTTGTGAGCAGCAGGTCAAGAAGAGCTTTTCCCCTAGTTGGTTCCTCCAGCACTTGCACCAGGAAATTGTCCCCTACACTTTCCAAAAACTTCCTGGATTGTCTGTGGACCGCTGTATTGCTCTCCCAGCAGATATCGGGGTGATTAAAGTCACCCATGAGAACCAGGGCCTGTGATCTAGTAACTTCTGTTAGTTGCTGGAAGAAAGCCTCGTCCACCTCATCCCCCTGGTCTGGTGGTCTGTAGCAGACTCCCACCACGACATTACCCTTGTTGCTCCCACTTCTAAATTTAATCCAGAGACTCTCAGGTTTTTCTGCAGTTTCATACTGGAGCTCTGAGCAGTCATACTGCTCTCTTACATACAACGCAACTCCCCCACCTTTTCTGCCCTGCCTATCCTTCCTGAACAGTTTATATCCATCCATGACAGTACTCCAATCATGTGAGTTATCCCACCAAGTCTCTGTTATTCCAATTACATCATAATTCCTTGACATAATTCCAGTCCCATAGAGATGGCTGGGGTTGGCTCCTTTCTCCTGGTGTTGCAACCTCTGGGGTCACAGCCCCATTCAGGCTTGGCCCAGCCACTCCTCCATCGTGATGATGGGCTCGGCCAGGCCAAATTTGTATGAGTGACGGTGTGGCCTGGGGTTGCAGCATCACTGACGCACATTTCGCCCGGCTACTGCCTCCCCCACCCCTGGTCAGGGGAGCAGGGCCAAACCTGAGCAGCGCTGCGACCACTGAGGTCACAACGCCTGGACCGGGGAGCGGAGCCCAGCCAGCCCCACAGGACCAGAGCTGCAGGAGCTGTTGCTGTGGTGCACCGTGGGTATGGCTGCGGGCTCCACCGAGTACCCCACAGCGATCAATGGGTCTGTCTGTGTCAGTCAGTGCTCCCCACCCTGAGCAAGGGCTGCACAATCCAGCCCTTTACATGCAGAAAGGACATTGCTGTCCCTGCCCAGAGCTCACAGGGGGAGTGGGGTGTGGGGGGAGCAGGCCAGGCTCCAGACTGCACCAGCGCTTCTCCTCCCCTCCCCCACGTGAGAGGCACCTGCTGGCAGTGAGCTCAGCAGGCAGGGGGTGACGGTGACACAGATCCGGGGGCTCTGGCAGGCAGCTGGGACTGGGAGCTCTTTGGGGCTGGGACCGTCTCTGTGTTCTGTGGTTGTGCTGTGCCCAGCACATTGGGGTCCTGGCCCATGTCGGGGGCTCCTAGACACCACCACAATACAAGGAGTGATAATACTAAAGCCGGTGGTGGGCAGCGCGCTGGGCCTCAGAGGGACGGTGGAATCAGACGTTCGGCCTGCAGAGAATTAACATGTCCCCCTCTTTCCTTGCCTCCCCTGCAGCTTGTCCCAGCACAGTGTGAATGAAGAAACAAGGCCAGAGCTGTATGCAGTGAAAGTGATAAAACCTGATCTGGTCATAGAGATATGGTAGAGTCTGAGTGGAAGCCAGTGCAACTCTGGCCTGGCTGCCCTGCCACTAGCTGGGACAGCAGCCAGCTGGTGGGGGGACCTGCCCCTTGTAGGGGACTCCTGCAACCTCCAGAGTCTCTAGCAGCATATTTTAGCATCTATGGCAGGGGGCTGGGTAAAGATGTCTGGGCCAACTCTGCTGCCTGGGGGCAAGAGACTCAGGAGTAGGAGCTGGGTTTGATCTGTGCTTGGACTGACCTTGGAGGGAATAATGGATTGGGGTGTGTCAGGGTTCCCTCCCCATTTTGATCTCTAGGGTACAGATGTGGGGACCTGTGAAAGACCTGCTAAGCTTATTTCTACTAGCTTAGGTTAAAAACTTCCCAAGGCACATATTCTCCCTTGTACCTTGGATTAAGTAACGCTGCCACCACCAAGTGATTTACCAAAGAACCAGGGAAAAGGACCACTTGGAGTTCCTCTTCCCCCGCAAATCCCCCCAAGCCCTTACACCTCCTTTCCTGGGGAGGCTTGAGAATAATGTAAGGGGACTGTTATTCCCTTATTAACATTCAGTGGGGGTGTTTTGCTTGGCTAGCTCCCAGTACGAAAAGGGGAAGGGTCGATGAGAAATCAGGACCCTGAGACTGACAGTCCCCGGGGCAATGGGGAGAGGCCAATGCTCCAGGTCAGCCTAATTGACAGGGTGGGCAGGCTAATCAGGGAGTCAGGAGGCCAGGGGGGTCCCGTCCTCCCTGTGAGCTGGAGTTGCCTGAGTCAGACAGAGTGGGGCCGAGCTGAGGCGAGAGCAGAGGCCAGAGCTGAGCTGGGGAGCAGAGCTGTGCCAGAGCCAGAGGGGCCAGGGCAGCAGCCCAGGGAGCTGGAGGCAGAGCAGCAGCAGCAGCCGTGCTGAGGCAGAGGAGCTGGAGCTGAGGCAGAGGAGCTGGAGCTGAGGCTGGAGCAGTCCGGAGCCGGGTGCGGTGAGCAGCTGGGGAGAGCGAGGGGGGGCCCTGGGCAGTGGGCCCAGCACATGGAGACGCCTCAGCCAGGAGGCTCTTCGGGCCAGGCTTGGAGGGGGAATCGTAATCCCAACAGGGCGGGGCGACGCTGGGAAGAAGGGTCCTGCCACCTAGAGCCTGTGAGCGTGTGGCCACCGCCAAATCAAGTGTCTGACCCGCGGCATCCCTGCAGCACAGCCGGGGCCTGAGATGGAGGCCTGGGACCTACAAGGAACAGACTGTGAACTGCCCTGACATTGCAGAGACACTGTCTGTGATGTTCCCTGCCACAGAGCGGGGTGATGTGTTTTCCTTTAACCTTTCCCATTTTTCCTTATTCCTTTTTAAACTAATTGTTAATTACATATGATTTAAAGCAATTCAGTTTATTTAATGATCAGTGGGTCAGAGAAGTGATCAGTGCAGAGAGAGTACCCCGGAGTGGGGACACCCTAGCCCCTGTCCTAGGCGACCACAGCAAGGTTGGGGGTCAAGCCCTCCCAGGAATCCTGGGCCCATCCTTGTTGGGGTTACGAGGACTCTGCCCGACAGGAGAGTGCAAGGGGAGTCCTCGAGGGCAGGGAGGCCTCTGGGTAAAGGAGGTGGGAGCGAGGACTCAGATCCTTCCACTAGCCCATTTCACCAGGGTAGTGCAGAAGCCAGGGAAGTTCCCCACAATAGCGGGACCATTCCCCCGCTTACAATAATATCCTAACCAATTGGTTACAAAGTGATCAAAAAACCAAACCCCTGGGCCTTGGAACAATGGAAAAATCAGTCAGGTTCTTAAAAGAAGGATTTTATTAAAAAAGAAAGGTAAAAATCATCTCTGTAAAATCAGGATGGAAAATACTTTACAGGATATTCAGATTCAAAACACAGAGCAAAACCTTAAAGTTACAGAAAACTGGAATAAACCTCCCTCTTAGCACAGGGAAAATTCACAAGCAGAACAAAAGATAAACTAATCCGCCTTGCCTGGCTTACCTATACTGGTTGCAATATTGGAGACTTGGATTAGGATGGGTTGGAAAAGATGGATTTCTGTCTGGCCCCTCTCAGTCCCAAGAGAGAACTTGGGACACACACAAAAAGAGCACAAACAAAAACCTTCCCCCCAGCCAAGATTTGAAAGTATCTTCTTTCCCCATTGGTCCTGTTGGTCAGATGGCAACCAGGCTATTTGAGCTTCTTAAGGTTCTTAAGTGCTTGAATCAGTAACCTTATGTTCTTGTAAGATAGGGATTTTATTTTTGTTTTAATTTAATGTGATATAATATATGTATGTGTCATTCCTGAAGGAGGAGGCTGAGGGAGTCTGTGTGGGCTGGAGTTGTGAGCATAGACTAATGGATGCAGTAGGGGACCAACCACCTGAGAGACTGGCCATAGCACCTACATCGCTAGCCTCAACATGTGAGAGTCTCTAGGGCAGGGTTATCACGTTCACTCTATGTGCAGGGCTGATACAAGCAAACCCAGCCCCCTGTAAAGCTGTGTATTTAGGGACCCGTATATGGGCCATCCCTTGGCAGTAGTACTAAGCTGACTCACACCCGCTCAGATCTGCCCCCAGGCAGAAACCCCACTCTCTGCTTCCATCCTAAGAGGATCAGCACCAATGGATTCCGGTTCCCATTTTTCTTATTTCTCTGCTGAAATGAACAGCGAACCTCTCGTTTCCACTTCTCAGCTGGGACAAGGCAGCTGGCAGCTGCAAACAAAAACAAAAACGTGAGAAATTCTTAAAATGAGGCAACAAAGCCCCAAATGGTGGCAGGTGGTGGGGCGTGAGCCAGCTCAGAGTTGCTGCTTATTTGATCGCAAAGAGAATTGCCCCAGAAAGATGGCAGAAGTTAAGAATTTCACAGGGATGTATCATAATGTGTCCTCCCTTCCTCTGTTTAACAAGCAGCAGTTTCCTTCTGAGTAATTGTATGAGTGACTTGCATAGCTTTCCAAGCTCACTTTTGAAGCTTATGATTGTGGTCCACGCAGATCCAATTCTGCTGACTTCATTTTTGTCAAAAGTTCTGTTCTCATGATTTTTTTTAATATTAAAGATAGTGATTCTTCCCCCCACCCCCGAATAGGATGTGTCAGGGTTCCCTCCCCGCTCTGAACTCTGGGGTACAGATGTGGGGACCCGCATGAAAGACCCCCTAAGCTTATATTCCACCAGCTTAGTTAAAAACTTCCCCAAGGCACAAATTCCTTTCCTTGTCCTTGGACGGTATTGCTGCCACCACCAAGTGATTTAAACAAACATTTAGGGAGGGGCCACTTGGAGCCCTATCCTCCCAAAATATCCCCCCAATCCCTTCACCCCCTTTCCTGGGGAAGCTTGAGAATAATATACCAACCAATAGGTTAACAAAGTAAGCACAGACCAAATCCCTGGTTTTTAGGACACTGAAAATCAATCCGGTTCTTAAAAGAAGACTTTTATTTAAAAAAAAAAGTAAAAAAATCACACCTGCAAAATCAGGATGGAAGATAACTTTACAGGGTAAATAAAAAGATTTAAAACACAGAGGATTCCCCTCTAACTTTGCTTCCCAGTTACAAAACAGGAATAAAATGACCTCTTAGCATAGGGGAAATTTACAAGCTAAAACAAAAGATAATCTAACGCATTTTCTTACTATTACTTATAATGTTTGTAATTCTAGATGTATCATTTTAGGATTTTTTTTTAGGAGCTGGGTTATCGGCTTGATCTCTTTCTTTGTCCTGAAAGGGAACAAAACAAAGAAAGCACAAACAAAACCTTCCCTCCCCCCCAGATTTGAAAATATTTTTCCCCCATTGGTTCTTTTGGTTAGGTGCCAACTAGGTTAATTGAACTGATTAACTCCTTACAGGAAAGTGATTCTGTACCTCTGGCCAGGAGGGATTTTATGTTACTGCATACGTAAAGGTTGTTACCCGTCCCTTTATATTTATGACAGGTTGTAAGCCCCAGCTCCTGCTGATATCACTGCTATTTATGTATCAAGATGTTGCAAAGTCCAGTCCCCAGTCTGTCTGCCGCACGCTATTATACATGGCTTGTCTTGGTTAAAGCTGCAGCACTGCTTTGGTAAAGCTGCTATGATATTTTCTCCCAACATGGAGTGTGTGGGAAGGGAAAAGTGGTGAACGTGTCCGTGGAGCTCATGACGTCACTATTCAGAGAAACAAGTTCCTGAAGCCAAAGGAATAAAAGGAATAAAAACCAACACAATATACATACATGGACTACGAAGGCTTTAAATCATACTTGCTGTGGTATGAGGGTTGGTAGAGAAATTCAGAAAGTGCTGAAGGTAAGTTTTAGCTGGAGATATTTTAGTTTCTTTGTATTGCGCAATAAACTTTGAGCAAACAGTTTCCTGTGCCTCTTCCTAGGGTTTGTTTTTATGGCTGTGTTTGAACACAAAGAAGACTGAGAGAAACAGATCAAACCAGGGCCAACAGATGATGTTTGTGAGAGCGTTCAGACTAACAGTAAGTCCATCATTTTCTGCATTTTCTCTTGGGATGGGCTAACTTTAATCTGAACTAGTTGTAGTTTATATATGTGGGTGGTGAGACCTGTCAGAGTGGGGCCCGTTGGTATGTTTACCATAGGCGTGCGCAGCACATTTCATTAGGGTGTGCACCCCAGGAATTTTATTTATTTATTTATTTATTTATTTTTTAAAGGCAAACATTTATTGAATACTCAGTCACAAAGGACATTAGTTTGTCTGAGGAATAAAAATAAAGAAACTAAAACTAAACTTAATTTTTTGTAAATTAACTAAACTTTACTTAAAAATACAAACTTAAAAAATGAGACACAAAATACCAAATTTTTGCTGTAGTGATACCAGGCATTGTGACGGAGTAGGGAGCGAGATGGATTTGACCTGAGAGGCTTGCGGGGGAGGTTCCCTGGGACAGGCTGCATTGGGAAAGGCTACATTGGGAGTGTGAGACTTTACCTGGGGCTATAACATGAGCCAGGACGGGGGTTGGGAGGTGACACCTTTGGCTGGGAGAATGGTCAAAGGCGAGAGGAGGAGCCCCGGGGGAGGGGAAGAGCCTGCTGGAGGATTTGTCTGGTTGGTTTCAGTTTGGAGCTGGCTGGGGAACATGGAGGGAAGCGCAGACAGAGTCTGGCCTCCCTGCCCCCCTTTTGGAGCTGTGGGGTAAAACGCAGGGAGCCCCAGGCTGGGGTCTAAGCTCCCTGCCCCCCGGAAGGGCCCGACTGAGGGGTCGTGGTGGTACTACAAGCTATGATTGGACTGTGTTCCTGGCATCTCTAATAAACCTTCTGTTCTACTGGCTGGCTGAGACTCCCAGTGAATCCGGGGAAGAGGGGTGCAGGCGCTGACTCCCCCACACTCCGTGACAGGTGTATACAAAGATAGTCAGTTTTCATGTATATGAGATTATATGAGAAATGAAAGTGAGCTTGCTTTGGGATTTTACAAGGCACTTATATCATTTAAACACATTTGGTACCCTGAGTAATAATAACACTTCTTGCAAATCACATAAATAGCGATCTCATGGTTTCCTTCCTTCACCCCATTGCAAAGGCGCAGGTGTTATTGCTGGCTGCCTTAGGGCTGCAGAAAACCCTAGGCTATGGGCAAAACATATGGAAAGAAGAGGATCAATGTATACAGAGGGCTGAAGGGGGACTCCCATAGTGCATTAATTAACACTTAATAAATACATCAAAATTAAATACATTACAGAGATAAGAACCTGTAATAACAACTTTACTTCATGAGAAGCTCCAGAGAAAGAAGACCCAGGGGGAATCCCAGGGAGACCAAAGGGGGTGGTAGAGGTAGCAGACAGAGAAAAAGGGTAGAGGCAGAATGGCTGGCCCAGTCTTCTGCATCTCCCCTGTGGGTGGAGACACTGATCTCTATCACTGTAAGAGGGAACAATAGAATGGAATGCCCAGAAGAATGAATGACTTGAGGACAATTTCCTGAAAGGACTCTTACCCTTGCAGAGCTTTTCTAGCTCTCTGACATTTCCATTTCTACATAGGGTGGTTTGGCCCACAGAAATAAAAATCTGCACATCTTCCATGTGGTTTTGGACCGATGGAAAAAAACAGTTACAATTCAAGTGACTTTTAAAATTCTCTATGAAACTGAGTTAAAATAAATAAGCTTATGAACAATCAGAAAATATACTTCTCAAGTGAAACCTATAACTGGACTTCTTTGCAAAGAAATTGTAAGTTTTCTTACAGGAAAAGCCACAAACTGTCTGAAAAGGGAGAGTAGATTAAATTACTTGCCTCAGTGAAATTAAATATCCAGAGAATTGCTGTGCCTGTGATGATGATGAGCGGGGTTTGCTCACCTGTTTGCTCACCTCCCCATGCTGTGGAGGCACTGGCACAGCTGGGCAGGTCTGCATCTGCAAGCAGGCCCCCTGCCTCAGGTGCAGCTCCCATTGGCCTTGGTGGCCAACAGTCTGGGAGCCTCCTGGCCAATGAGCTGTGGGGGGAGGGGGGGAAGGCAAAGGGGAAGATTGTAGGGAGCTTGAGAGCAGGGGAGGTGGGAGGAGGGGAGCTGTCTTTGGAGACACAAAGGGGGGGCTTTCTGGAGAGGGGTGATGGGGCACAGGGGCTGGTGGGAATCTTCGGGGGGGCAGAGGGTTGTGTGGGTCTCTGTGGGGGGGCGGGGGTGATGGACAGAGCCAGCTGCAGCCTGGGTCTGGTCTGTGGGGTAAGGGAGTGTTGCTATACCCCTCCCCCCCAGGAAGCCCTCTCTGTACTGTGTATTTTATGCCAGTCCCCAGGTGCCCATCACTGCTCCTTTCTCCTGCCCCCAGCTCCATCTGTTTGTCTGCCCCCTCTAGGGTGACCAGATGTCCCGATTTTATAGGGACAGTCCCAATTTTGGGGTCTTTTTCTTAAATTGTCTCCTATTACCCCCCACCCCGTCTGATCGTGACAGAGATTCCTGCTTCTCTCTGTGTGTCTGCAGCTCCCTGCTGGGGAGGCGCGGTCAGGCAGCTCAGGCACTGCCCCCCCACAGCTCCCACTGGCCAGGTTCCTGGCCAATCGGCTGGGAATCGGGTCAGCCCTGGGAGGGGGGAGGAGGCAGCGTGTGGAGCAGCCCTGCCTCTGCTACAGGGACACCAGGAAGGGGGGCGCTGCTCCCGAGGTGAGGGCCCCCGCCCCCCCCACCCCCGAACCGTGGAGCAAGGGTTTGCTCCCTGCCCCCTCCTGACTGCCTCCGCCTCCCATTCCACCCCCGGCACCCCCAACCATGCGATTCCGCAGCGTTTGGCTCAGCGTGGAGCCAGACTCTGCCCTGCAGGAGCACACAGCCCCGCCCCCTCCCCAGCATTAGGGTGTGCACGTGCACCAGCAGCACATAGCGTGCGCAAGCCTATGATGTTTACACAGCAACTGAGAGGCATCATTCCCAGTGCAGGTAGACATACGTGCATGAGCTGTGTTTGTGCTCCCGCCTCAAAGTAGCAGCATGGGCGGTGGCTTGAGCTAGCCACCCGGGTATGTATCCAGGAGGTCGGGCGGGATTTTACTTGGGCGTCTAGCCTGTTTTGCTGACGCCACGCTGCTATTTTTAGGGCCTAGCTCAAGTAGAGCCGAAGCTCACATCTGTCTGTCTGCCCGAGCAGGGACCGACACACCACAGTTGCTGTGCAGACGCACCGTGTGTCAGAAATTACCCACTGCTCCACCTCACCTTGCTCTGATATCCAAAATACCCAGGAGGTTCTCACAAGCTAACACTGGATCTCAAGATGCAGGGCGTGATATTCCAGGACTGTATTTTCTGGGTTTATATTTTTGAGATGTTAATTAAATTAGGGTGTCCCACCTCTATTTTCAAATCCAGTTGGATGACAAATACTATTACCATAGCCCCTACCTTCCTTAAAACTCACCTGGCTTTACAAACATTAGCTAAGCTGCACCACACCCCTGTGAGTGATATCGGTGGGATTATCTCCATTTTACCGATGTGGAAACAGGCACAAAGAATCATTTGTGTGAGAGAAACACTGAGAAGTTATGAGTCCCAGTGACCGTCTCCCACCATTAGATTACTTCTTTCCTCTACATGGGAATAATTATTGTTATACACAATTAATGATTAACACCAAGACTTTACATTGCATTTTAGCTTCTCTCTTGATGCCCAGTGATGGGAAACCAAAACAGCAGAATCAGTGACCTGCTCTTACGAGCCCTCGACAACCTTTCTCAGGAAGACTTGAAAAGATTTAAAGACAAACTATCACATTCTGTCTTTGAGGGGAAAGGTAACATCCCTCGAGGTCGGCTGGAGAATGCCGACAGGATTGATACGAAGAACCTCCTGATGGAATTCTATGGTGGAGACGGTGGAATAGATGTAACCATAGAGGTTTTCACTCAGATCGACCTCCGGGATTCTGCTGCAAAACTCAGAGAAGAAAGAGAGAAAGGTAAGAAACCTAAAGTTACTGTAAAACCTGGGAGTCTGCCCCAAGAATTTCCCCCAGGGCAGCAGCAGAAGTGAAACAGGCTCATGGCAGGAATGACAAGTTTTGAATCCAAGCCGGAAGCCAGGGGGACTCAGAGCAGAGATGCCCAGAGTGGCCCAGATTCTCTCACCTGCTCCACTCCCTTTTCACCACTCAGCTGGCACAAGAGGAGCAGAGACAGCCTGTAACTCTCCCTCTGAGGATATCATAGAATATCAGGTTGGAAGGGACCTTAGGAGGTCATCTAGTGCAACCCCCTGCTCAAAGCAGGACCAAGCCCCAATTTTTGCCCCCGATCCCTAAGTGGCCCCCTCAAGGATTGAACTCACAACCCTGGGTTTAGCAGGCCAATGCTCAAACCACTCAGCTATCCCTCCCCCCAATGTGGGGGAGTCCCAGTGGGTGTAAAACCAACACACTGGTGCAGAAGGAGTGCCGTGGACAGGGAGAGGTGGGGAGGAGGAGTAGCTGGAATGCATCCCCAGCTGGGGGATCATTCCTTGGTGACCATTAGCAGCTAGTGCAAGTAAGAACAGCCCCCAAGGCTGCTCCAACCTGTGCCAGAGCTGGGACAGAGAATTGAGGATCTGTAACTGGTAACAGATCACAGCAGAGTATGTTATCCCCAAACAGCTGGTTGACAACATGAGACATTCCGGGGGTTCCAGGCAGGATCTTTATTATCTCCAAGGCAATCTTTTAATTCAAGAAACAAATTCAGTGCAATACAAACAGCCAAGGAGCCAGCAAACCTGCAGAGCTGCAGGTCCAGAGGCCCCAGGCCGCTTTTCAGTGTCTCACACGAGGGTAAGAGCCAGTGGGGAGCTAGTCTTTAGTTGAACAGTGTTAGACTCCATGTGCTCTGTCATGGAGCTAAACTCAACCCGGATACAGTCATTCCTGTTCCTCTCCCCTGTTCCCCATGGTGACAGTGGAGCCCAGCTGGGTTGGTTCAGCCCAGGGTTCCTGGGATGGAATGCTCCAGGGCTGGCAGTGGGGCGCTCCCTAGAGGCCTTTGGAATTCACTCCCCCAGACAGTCCCCCAGGGGGCAGTTATTTGGTTTAGACTGTGAGCTCTGTCAGTCATGTTATGTGTGTGCACAGGACTTAGTACAATGGGGCCCTGATTGGGGCTCTAGATCCTACCACAACTCAGTAATAAAATAATAATTATTGAGGGGTGGGGAAAGGGTACTTTGTTCCCCTAAGTTAGTCACAGATACTCGGCCAAAGGAGTGGCAATATTATGCAAACTAATCTGGTTGCCTATGCAATTTTTAATCCAGTCAGCATTCCATCAATAACTGAAGCTAATGAAAAACTAGGGGTTGTTAGGGGGGAGGCCCCAAGTGGTAGTTATCCCAAATGAACAAATTCCTCTGGCTGCCCTCAGTGTCTGTCTTAGATCCCTAAGTTTTAAAGGCTCTCCTGAGCCACCTAGCCCATCCCCTGAACGAGGGCAGAATTCTCCTTCGCATGGACCCTTTAGTTATTTCACCTAATCTGTGTTAGAACATGAGTGTTTGTAAGGGATTCCCTCTTCCCACAAATGCTCCTGAATTGCCACTTTGTCCCAGTGCCAGTTGTTCTGTATTTCTCTGACCATGTGGCCAGCTCATCATGTAAAGTGCAGAGTAGTCATCAGTAGAACCAGGCAGGGGGAGGTCTGAGAAACTGAGCTCCCTTCACAGGCTTCCCCAAACTGAGCTTCATACACTGACGGCTGGTAGCTGTGCTCTCCGTGGGGATTACTTCATTAACACAGGATGCAATTGCATCATTCAGTCACTTGCTGCCTCCGTACAGAACAGAAACGCACTTGCATTGAAATACACTGTAGCTTCTTACACTGTTATTTAAATGTAATTTCCCTTTCAGAGTTTCATCAGAGTCAAAACCCAGCAGAGTTGTCGGCAAAAGGTATGTGATGGCTACCCAGGAAGTTACCTAAGGACAGCAGTTCCTGCTTATTCAGTTGGATACGTTCCCAGAACTATTGCTGTGAAACAAAAACGAACAGTTTACATGTGAATAAAATCTGTTAGGTGCCTTTCCAGGTGACACCATTAGCACAGGGTTCCCTGGCAACTCTCCAGAATAGGGAACACCATGAAACTGCAGTAATGCTACCTATTCCCAAAGGCAGCACTGTAAAGATGTTGATGGTGACTGTGGCAATAGCCCTGGAGGTGAGGAGCATTCCCTGGGATTTAATGGGCAGCAGCCAGCATCAATCCCCAGGAAATGCCCTTGTGGTGGTGGTGGTGCTGGTGCTGGTGCTGAGGTCCAATCCTGTTTCCTTTCACAAAGGGGAGAGACGAATAGCGAAGAGAAAATGCTGCTGGTCTCTGATGCTGACATTCCCGGGCAGCTTCCCTGCTGCCGAGTTACAGGTGCAGCATGTGTGTGGATCAGCCACCCTGAGACCCAGCAAACCTTTACCAATGTCAGACTAAGGCGTGACGTTTATCTGACTCTGTGGTGTCAGGCCGACAGCAGTGCTGGGACAGATGGAGTCATCTTGGCCAGCTGAGCCAGACTTCCCTTAGGTAGAAAACGAAAGAAGAAACATGGCGGGGAAGGCAAATGACATAGTTGGGGGCGGGAGGGCATGCGAGGTGACAGCAGGAGCCTCAGGCTCACATCCCAGGTAGTGTTCAGGATTTAGCCAAAGGGCAGTGATATCATTTGGTTCCCTCAGTCTGGTCAGAAAGTCTTTCGGGATCAGGATGACGAAGGCCCAACATTGTCATAGAATAATAGAAATGTAGAACTGGAAGGGACCTCGAGTGGTCATCTAGTCCACTCCCCTGCGCTGAGCCAAGACCAAGTAAACCTCGCCCATCCCTGACAGGTGTTTGTCTAACCTCTTCATAAAAACCTCCAATGATGGGGACTCCACCACCTCCCTGGGAAGCCTATTCCAGAGCTTACCTGTAAGAATAGTTAGAAAGTTTTCCCTAATATCAAACCTAACTCTCCCTTGCTGTAGATTACGCCCATTACTTCTTGTCCTACCTTTAGTAGACATGGAGAGCAATTGATCACCATCCTCTTTATAAAGGCCCTTAACATATTTCAAAACTGTTATCAGGTCCCCTTCATCATCTTTTCTCAGGACTAAGCATATCCAGGTTTTTTTAACATTTCCTCGTAGGTCCGATTTTCTAAAACTTTTATCCTTTTTGTTGCTCTCCTCTGGGTGCTCTCCAGTGTTTCCACATCTGTCTTAAAGTGTGGCACCCAGAACTGAACACAGTACTCCTGCTGAGGCCTCACCAGTCCTGAGTAGAGCAGGACAGTTGCCTCCTGTGTCTTACATACGACACTCCTGTTAATACACCCCAGAATATTAGCCTTTTTCACAACAGCATCACACAGTTGACTCATATTCAATTTGTGGTACACTATAACCCCCAGATCTTTTCAGCAATGCTCCTGCCTAGCCAGTTATTCCCCATTTTGTATTTGTGCGTTTGATTTTTCCTTCATATGTGTAGTATTTTTCACTTCTCTGTATTGAAATTCATGTTGTTGATTTCTTACAGATTCTCCAATTTATAAAGGTCCTTTTGAATTCTAAACCTGTCTCCAAAGTGCTTGTAACCCCTCCTAGCTTGGTGTCATCCACAAATTGTATAAGTATATTCTCCACTAATCATCAAAGTCGTTAATGACAATACTGAATAGTACTAGACCGAGATCGACTGTTGAGAGACCCGACTAGAATGCCGTCCCATTTGGACAGCGATCTATTGATAACTACTCTTTGAATAAATTTTTTTCAATCTGTTGGGCACCCACCTTATAGTAATTCACCTTGACCACATTTCCCTAGTTTGCTTATGAGAATGTCATGTGGGGCCATGTCTCATGCCTTATTAAAATCAAGATAAGTGATATTTATGGCTCTCCCCAATCCTGTAGGCTAATAACCCTGTCAAAGAAGGAAATTAGGTTGGTTTGGCATGATTTGTTCTTGAAAAATCCACATTGGCTATTACTTATTACCCTATTATGCTCTAAGTGCTCACATATTGAGTGTTTAATCATTTGATCCAACATCTTTGCATGCATTGAAGTTAGGCTTCCTGGTCTGTAATTCCCCAGGTTGTCTTTGTTCCATCATTAAACAGATATTTGCCCTTCTCCAGTCCACTGGGACCTCATCTGTCCTCCATGAGTTCTCAGAGAGAGTGGTTCGGAGATTGCTTCATCTAGTTCCTTGAGCATCCTAAGGTGAATTTTTAGGCCCTGCTGACTTGAATGCATCTAACTTATCTAAATAGTCTTTACCCTGCTCTCTCCCTATTCTGGCTTTTGGGTCTTCCCTCTTGTTGTTAATAATAATTGTGTTAGCATCTGGTCACAATTAACATTTTTAGTGAACACTGAAGCAAAATAGGCATTAAACACCTCAGTCTTCTAGGTATCATCCATTATTAGATCTCCTTCCCTGCTAAGCAGTGGACTTATGCTTTTCTTTGTCCTTCTCTTGCTCCTGTTGTATTTATAGAACCTTTTATTGCCTTCTATGCCCTTTGCTAGGTGTAACTCATTTTGTGCCTTAGCCTTTCTGATTTTGTCCCTACATTTTTGTGCAATCCTTTTGTACTCATCCTAAGCAATTTGTCTGTCTTTCCACTCTTTGTGTCATGGTGGATCCCAGGAGGTGATGGGAATCCCAGCCATGATGGGAAAGTTCACTCCTTCCATTTTGTGTGTTATTCTGTTCCATTTAGCGACCCCCAGACAAACTGTGTACAAAATGGGGCGGCAGCCTCATGCCATTACAACAAACCGATCAAAATCATAGAATCATAGAATCATAGAATCTCAGGGTTGGAAGGGACCTCAGGAGGTCATCTAGTCCAACCCCCTGCTCAAAGGACTACTCAAATACTTTAGTGATTTTGATTATAAATATTTTTCCTATTTCTAGAGTCTCTCGGCTCATTGTCATGCCAAGTTTTGACTTTACCAGGAGCCTTGCAGACCCCTCAGTTCTGCTTTTCTCACTTAAATGATCCAGTTTTTATCAGCTGTTTTCCAAACAATTTTCTATAATGGGTTGAGTGGGACTTTTGTTACCTTGAGCAACTTCCAATACAAACGTGTGCAAAATGTCCCTCTGAGTTGGTACTGAGCAAATGTACTAGCCTGGTGCTGGAGGACACTCTGCTGCAGGGACACCATCTCTTAAGTGAGGAAGGTAATTGGAGGTACTTAATTGTGGTAATTAAAGATCCCGTGACGCTTTCTCTTTTAAACCCATGTGTCCTGACAAATTCTAGTTTATGAAGTTACATTCTTTCTACCTAAATTCCCAGTATTGTTTCAACTGCATATGGTATTCTCCTCCACTTGTGACCTACCTTGTTGTGTAGTGTTGCTGTGCACTGTCAGACAGTAGTCGGGTTTCACCAGAGAGGTGTCTGCATTTCACCGGGGATGAAGTGTTGCCTACAGTCTTTACACAAATGAATAATTTCAGTGGGGCGGCCGTATTTGAGTAAGGGCTGCAGGATCTCACCCATAGTTAATCATAGAATCATAGAATCATAGAATCTCAGGGTTGGAAGGGACCTCAGGAGGTCATCTAGTCCAACCCCCTGCTCAAAGCAGGACCAAACCCAACTAAATCATCCCAGCCAGGGCTTTGTCAAGCCTGACCTTAAAAACCTCTAAGGAAGGAGATTCCACCACCTCCCTAGGTAACCCATTCCAGTTCTTCACCACCCTACTAGTGAAAAAGTTTTTCCTAATATCCAACCTAAACCTCCCCCTCTGCAACTTGAGACCATTACTCCTTGTTCTGTCATCTTCTACCACTGAGAACAGTCTAGATCCATCCTCTTTGGAACCCCCTTTTAGGTAGTTGAAAGCAGCTATCAAATCCCCCCTCATTCTTCTCTTCTGCAGGCTAAACAATCCCAGTTCCCTCAGCCTCTCCTCATAAGTCATGTGCTCCAGCCCCCTAATCATTTTTGTTGCCCTCCGTTGGACTCTTTCCAATTTATCCACATCCTTCTTGTAGTGTGGGGCCCAAAACTGGACACAGTACTCCAAATGAGGCCTCACCAGTGCCGAATAGAGGGGAATGATCACGTCCCTCGATCTGCTGGAAGAAGTTAAGTGATTTCAGGATCCTTTTTGAAGAAGGTTTCATTATAAATGTGAAGAACCATTATTGTTGTTACAGGAGAACTGTTTTCAGAGATTAGTCTGTCTGTTTTCTGACCTTTCAGTTCAATATTTCTAATGTCTCATGTTGCTGATACAGGTTACAAGAAGAAGTATAAAGAAGATATTAAAAAGAAATACAAGCTAATAAAAGATATGAACAGTCGTTTTGGTGACAATATGATTCTAAACAGAAGATACACAAACCTCACTATTGTAGACAGACCTCGTCAGGCAAAGGAGAGAGAACATGAAATAATGGCCGTGGGATGGAGACATGCAGAAATCATGACCGAACGAGCTAGTTCTGCTATTACACTGGCCACCCTATATAAACCTGATAAAGATGGACAAACACCACAAGTCGTTGTGCTGCTGGGAGCTGCAGGGATTGGGAAAACAATGACTGCAAGAAAGATCATGTACGATTGGGCAGCTGGGGAACTCTATAAGGAAAAGTTTGATTATGTTTTCTACATAAACTGCAGGGAAATGAACCTGCTGAATGAGCAGGGAAGTGTGGCTGACATGATTTTTAAAAGTTGGCTTAATACAAATGCACCCGTTAACGACGTTCTGGTGAATCCAGAAAAACTCCTGTTCATAATAGATGGGTTTGATGAACTGAGATTTTCCTTTGATCAGCCTAAAGATAATCTGTGCACTGATCCCTGGCAGAAGAAGCCAATGGAAATCATCCTGAGCAGTTTATTTAGGAGAACAGTTGTTCCTGAATCCTACTTGATGATCACTACAAGACCAGCTGCTCTGGAGAAACTCGGGCAGTTTTTGGAGTGTTCACGTTATGCAGAGATCCTGGGGTTCTCTGAAGCTGAGAGGGAAGAATATTTCCACAAGTTCTTTGGAAATGAGAGACAAGCAAGAGAAGCTTTACAATTTGTGAAAGCAAATGAAATTCTTTTTACCATGTGCTTTGTCCCCTTCATATGTTGGATCATCTGCACGGTTCTGAAACAACAGCTTGAAAAAGGTGAGAATCTCACACAAACTTCAAAAACAGTCACTGGAGTGTATATGCTCTACCTTTCCAGTTTAGTCAAGCCTCTCAGCAACAATATGAAGCAACACTTACATGGAAATCTGAGGGGACTTTGCTCCTTGGCTGCTGATGGAATCTGGAAGCAAAAGATACTGTTTGAGGAAGAAGAAATCAAGAAGTTCGGCTTAGATCAAGAAAACTCTCTCCCCCTCTTTTTGAATGAGAATATTTTTCAAAAAGAAACTGACTGTGAATGTCTCTACAGCTTCATTCACTTAAGTTTTCAGGAGTTTTTTGCAGCTTTGTTATATATCCTGGAGGAAGATGAAACAACAACAGATTCAGGGATTCCCAAGAAAGATGTGAAAACTTTGTTAGAAAACTATGGAAACTCTAATAATTATTTAATGTTAACAGTGCGATTCCTGTTTGGGCTCTTAAATGAAGAAAGAATGAAGGACCTGCAGGAAAAATTTGGGTGTAAATTTTCACCTCAAATTAAGGCAGATTTACTGAAGTGGGTTCAAGCAAACCAACAAACAGATTTAACCTTGCCCTGTGTTCATGAGGGGATTTATCAAAGTCATCAGCTTGAGTTGTTTCACTGTGTGTATGAGATGTATGAAGAAGATTTTGCAGTTAATGCACTGGATCACTTCACTGAACTGAAGTTAAATCAAAATAAATTTACCCAGATGGATCAAAGGGCTCTTTCATTCTGTGTAAATCATTGTCGTAGTCTGGAGTCACTTTGTATGTGTGACTGTACATTTAGCTTAGAAGACCATGAGGAAGAACTCCCAAGACAACAAAAGTGGCTATATCAGTAAGTATTATCTGAGCTGTAAAATCTGTAGTTTCTTTAACAGATTAAATGTTGTTTTCCCTATGTCTTGATAACTAATAATTGGCTGAATGACCCACCTGAGAACAATTCTACTGTTACTGTAAACTAATGGTACAGTTATCACACTACCGAAAAAAATGACCTTCCTTTTTAAAAAACAGCATGATTGTTTGGTCTGCTCTGTCCTTTCGATGACTGAAATGTTTGCTGTACTGTTTTGTGTACAGATATGAACGGGGTGAGACAAAAGAGCTGGGGAGGGAAGCCTGGTTTGTGTCAACAGTTGTACAAGGAAGTTTGAGAGCTGCTCACTGAGACCTTCCATGATGAGGAAATCACTAGGAAACAAAACACGCTTCCACATCCCCGGTGTACAACTGAGGGCTGGTCCACACTAACCCACCATGTCGAACTAAGATACGCAACTTCAGCTACGTTAATAACATAGCTGAAGTCGAAGTATCTTAGTTCGATCTTCAAAGCACTTACTGCGGGTCCACACGCGGCAGGCAGGCTCCCCCGTCAACAGCGCTTACACCTCGCGGCGAGCAGGAGTACCGGTGTCAACGGCGCGCACTTCCGGGATCGATTTATCGCGTCTAGATAAGACGCGATAAATCGATCTCAGAAGATCGATTGCTTACCGCCGAACCCGGAGGTAAGTATAGACATACCCTGAGGCACCTTTATAGTGGCAAAACTGCATCCACCTTAGGGATTGTACTGGTCAGAATATTTTGGTAAAAATTTGTCTCCTAACCAAAATAGTTATAGCAGTACTAAAACTGTGTGTTGATCAGGCCTCAACTGAAAATCAGCATGTAGTTTTACTGTGCTGTTGTGTGTAGAAGGCAGTGTGTTTGAACAGTTCGCTGATATTAAAATAAAAATTCAGAAAAAAACCAAAACTTGAAATTTCCCACAAAATTCTGAGTTTCAACCAGCTCTAGCTGCAACCAGAAGACAGGTGTCTTCACCACCAAACTACGCTGCCGCACTTTAAAATAACAAAGAACAATTGTTTTCGCTAGAACTCTTCACCACAATTTGCTACATGTGGATGAAACTAAAATTACCATTTAAAAAAATCAGTTTTACATAGGATCTGAAAAATATTTCAGAAGCTTCTTCCTATCAGTATAATTGGATTTTAACAAACAAAAAAGGTGCATTCAATAATTGGTGGTGTGTCTCAGTGTCAGTATTAACAACTGCTCGGCAGGTCTCCAAAAGCAATCCTCACCCAACCTACCATAGAATATCAGGGTTGGAAGGGACCTTAGGAGGTCATCTAGTCCAACCCCCTGCTCAAAGCAGGACCAATCCCAGTTTTTGCCGCAGATCCCTAAATGGCCCCCTCAAGGATTGAACTCACAACCCTGGGTTTAGCAGGCCAATGCTCAAACCACTGAGCTATCCCTCCCCCTGTCTCACACATGTTGCGAGACTGTCACATGTTTCCACATAACTAGTGCAACATCATGCATGGGCGTGTGGAGTTTTTTTGTTTTTTTCTGGGTGAGCAAAGATGCCACAATACTCAGTAGCATAGCAGACGGTGCATTGAGGTACCAGCTAAAGGCCTGTGAGTTCTCATCCGAGCTGTTTTCTTGGCAGCTCTTGATATTTCTCTGCCTTTTTCATCCCTTATTAACATAGGCCTCAAAACCCTGCCTTAGGGGAGGTATAACTATTACTCATTTTACAGCTAAGATAACGGAGAGATTGGGAAGTTCACATCAACAGAGCTGAGGATAGAACCCAGGCCTCTAATAGCATGGATCTAAGGCTCATCCATTTTGCCACCCTGCCTATGAAGTGAAAAGAGCCAAAATATCTCTGTGTAATCCACATTCAGACAGAGCGGCTCTTTGTTCCTGTCTAGTGACTAGATCGTACAGCGAGCGGTTCACGGATCTCTAATAGCCTCTGTACTCATGGGAGTGGGCCTTTAAATCAAGTGACAGATGCTCATGTTTTGAGGTTAAGAGCCCAGGACCGCTCCCTGCAGATCAGGGCTGGCCAAATCGGGCTGGGAACAGATCTGATCCTGGTCCCTCACATTTCAGGTCAGCGTCCCAACTACCTAGTTACAGAATCAGTCTCGCTCTCTCTGGCCCAATGACTATTTAAGGATTTGCACAAAGTAGGATAGCTCCAACAAAGAGACAACCACTAACCACAGGGTTATTAGCTATTCTAGGATGAGATCGCTCTCTCTTCCTCTCCCCAGAGGTATTAAGGAAAGTTTGTTGAACATTTTCTAACTAGTTCTACTGAAGACAACCCAGGCAGGAGGGTTGTTGCAATGACTCTGCTGTCTCTAACCAGCAGAGCGTAGTCTCCTCCCAGAGCAAGGAAGAGACCCCAGCCTAACAATCCTGAAACCCGACAGCCTAGTGCCAGGGATTAAACACCATTCCCCGCTACTAGGATGTTGGTGGCCCCAGAATGAGTTGAGATTGGTCAGTTCCAGCGCCCACCTCACAAACTCACCACCATGCATTGCACTAACTAGTAAATGGTCACGTTTAGTCTAATGAGCAGAAGTTATTAAGCAGGAGTCATGTGCACCAGCTGCCCGGCCATTGTCACGTGTGTTGCAGGATTCCCAGCAGAGGTAAGTTTTAAAGAGGGATTTGAAGGAGGCTATTGCAGAGGAGTAATGGAGTTATGACGTGTTCCTCCCTGGCATAGGGGACAGCAAGGGAGAAAGCATGAAAATATTATGGACTGATGGGTAATGAAAGCTGGCATGGTCGGCAGAGTAGAGGCAGAGGTTGACATCTTGATAGGGTGCTGCAGGTGACAGACAGGGCAAGGTTAAGCCATAAAGGGCTAAATGGTAAAGATGAGTAACTTGTGTTTGATTCTGTGGAGAAGGGGTGGCTAGGTTACCAGGAACACATCTCCCCAAAACGGTGCTCCTTGCACTGACTCCCTATTGACCAGAGTCGAGTTAAAGGTGGTTGTACTGACTCTTTTCAAAGCACTGCATGGTGCTGGCCCCAGCTGAGAGAGAGAAAGAGAGAGAGAGAGCTCCAGTCCCTACATGGCAGTGACTTGGCCTGGTGGCTTTGTTCCACAAGAAAAAACAATCTGTTGACAAGGAAGGAAAGGCTCGTCTCTGCAGGAGACTCAGTTGTCACAGCTGGGGGGCCACAACATTGGAACTCACTGCCCAATAAAATAAGAATGGAAGTCCCGCCCCACCCCACACACACACTGACTCAAAACTAAATACAAACCCTACGTCTCTGAGTGAGTTTTCCCACAAGACCCAGCTCTCACCAGCTCTGTCACATTATACATGTTCTTTAAAAATAACCCCAGTGATAACCACGCTCTTTCCTGCTGGAGGGGAGATGTCTTGTGGAAGGCACTGGGACACCACGGTGTTGGATGACCTTATAATAATCTGAGTCTTCAGCATAAATTTGACCGTCAAAGCCACATTTTGAATGAAATTGCCCAGTGTCAAGGTGTAGGTGGAGAAAAGGAGGGGCCAAGGATGGAGCCCTGTGGGGTTCCAATGAAAGGTGGAGGGGGATGGGAGGATGCAGCACATGAAATGCTGTCTAGAGAGGTAGGAGGAGAAGCAGGAGAGAACAGACTCCTGAAAATTGAGTGAAGAAGAGATTTCAAGAGGAGGAGAGTAGGCAAAGATGTTAAAGGCAGTGGAGAAGTTGAGGAGAGGGAGGACCGAATACAGAACCTGAACTCTGGCTAGGGTGAGGTTAATAAAAACTAAGATGGAAGTGTCAGTGGTGAGGACTGGACAGGGTGACAAAAGAAATGGATTTGGCCTGCTCTCCTTTTACCCACCATCTGCCTCAGTGACACTATCAACCATCCCATCCTATCTTCTGATCTACCTTGTCCCTAATATCCTTCCATTCCTCATGTTTTTCCCCCTCAAACTCTGGTCCATTTCCTTGGCAACATATGTGTGATTTATTTGCCCCCCATGATAAAAAACTCTTCCCGTGACCTCACTTGTCTCTCCAGCTATCACCCTGTCTCCCTGAGTCCTCTACAACTGCTGTTTAAGAAAGACCTGATTATTAGAGCTGGGCAGATAATAATGAATAGTTCACTCAACGAATGTTGCCTTTTTCACAAATTATCCAAACAATTTTTTTAAAATATTAATTTTTATAAATTTTTGTTTTGATTGGACACACAGATCATAGATATTTTGATTCTGTGATTCGATTAACATAACTATGAGAACCAGATTTCTAGTATGAATGCTCAGGATTACAAATACAAATTTTGCTTTCACATGGATTATTCTGCAATAGTGACTTAAATGCATTGCTTCAACATTCCTGTCTGCAAATCCCCTTTGCTAGAATATTTAGAAAGCACACAATAAAGATGTGTGAACACAGTGGAGATAAATTCACTTTAAAATTCATCAGAATATTCTTGAATTTTAGTTGTTTAATTAATCATCCAGCACTATTTCTTATGCAGATGCTGCTTTAAAATTAACTTGCCATTTTACACATTCTGCTGTCAGGAACCAATAAGCTCCATTTCTGTTTCCTCCTAGGGATGTAATTTCACTAAGTGTAACCCCAATTATACAATATTGAGTAACAGTTGTCATACTTACAATTTTAAGCAAATACTTCTATTTGGTTTTTAGCTTTGTGGGCAAATTAAACGCAACATTCCTAGTTAAATAAACACAATAATTTCTATTGTATCTCCAGTAATGATACTGCAGTTACTGCCTGACACACAAGCATAAAACCTCTGGAGATGTTCCCATTTGTGTGAGTAGTTAGAACTGGATTTTAATATTCAGAGAATCAGAGTACCACAAGTTCATAAAATGAATGGATTAATCTTAGTCGCACGTATTCTATTTGACTCCGTATACTTAAAATACATATCAAAGTACTTGATGTAGTTTTGAATTGGGGGATTTACAACTAACTGTAACTGCAGAATAACCTATATGCACTGTATCACACTGTCCAAGAGACTATTTCAATGTTCAGGAAATAGAATTAAAATCTGCCTTCAGAGAACAACATAGAAAATTTCTCTTCTCTCCTTTTTTTAAGGAAAAACTGTCAGGATAAGCCAAAGCATTCGCCTATTTACCTGCTCTGTCAAGCACTGAAGGATTCAAACTGTAAATTAAAGAAACTAGAGTAAGTAAGTATTCTTTCTTTTTAAATCCTCTTATTACTGCTGCTATCCCAGAAATTCTACAGCAGTACAGCTCTTCACCATGGTTGGTATAGCGACCACATTGTATAACTTCTGAGGATTGTGTTTAAATTTGCAGTTAATACATGTGGGTTTGGCTTAGTCAACCTTACCAACAGATGGGTCTGAGAGACAGAGGTAAGCAATGTGGCCAGGGGAAATTTTTGAGATCAGGAAAGACTCAGGAAGTGGGAAAGAGAAGCTGAGGCATTTTAATCTTAGATATTTCTAAGGTGCCCGTCACTAGAGCTGGGTGAAATTTACCTGGTGAATAACTGATTTGGCAAATAATGCAGTTTCGGGTCAACTGAAACTGTTCACAAATTAATTTCCCAAAAAAGTCAAAATAGTGTAGACATTTTTGAAACAAAATTTCAAAGTTTGTGTCAAAATAATGTTTTGTTAGGAAAAACTTGCTCAGTTTAATTTAAAAAAAAAATAGAATTAAACAAAAACAAAAAACCTGAAAACTAATCATTTTGTTTAGGGTAGCACAAAACATTTCATTTGATCCCAAACCATTTGTTTTACAGTTTTTTCATTTTGTCAGGAAAAATTTACTTTTCTGTTTCAGATGAACCCAAATAAAATATGTTCATATTATTGGGTTCAGGCACTGAACCAAATAATCAATTATTCACCCAGCCCTACCTGTCACCAGGGTATCTAAGCCCTAAACATATCTATTTATTTAACATTTATGTATCTTCATTGCCTTTCATTTCTCCCTGATTCATAGGTATGGTTTTTTGGGAGGGGATTGATTTCTTTCTTTCTCTTTCTCTGCTCCACCCTTCAACTCTCTCCCTGCTTCTTTCTCTTTCTTCCTACTACACCAGCAAGCTGGTCTAGTTGCTTTGAGGGCAAGGGACTGGACTAAATGACTTATTGAGGTCCCTTCCAGCCCTACACTTCCGTGATTCTGTGCTGATCCTGGAGTTGTTCCTGGGAAAGTCTTTAGCAAAGAGGTGATCTTGCATTTTGCTTTGACAATGGCTAGGCCAGGACTCAGTCTGATCCTCTCTGACAAGGAGTTCTACAGCAGGGCTCTAGCTATTGAGAATTCTCTGCCCCAATGCCCAAGAGTCTGAGCCTGGGCTCCTCTAGTTGGATTGTCCCTGTGGAGTACAGCTGTTCTGTGGGGTGTTGATGGATGAGCGGTTTGAGACTATGTCTGTGCTAGAGAACTTTGACCTTACCAGCAGCAAGTCTTCCTAACACACCCATAACACTCCATAGCCAGATACTCACATACTTACAGCGATGCCCAGAGATCACATCACCTTTGGATTTTAATCGAATGCAATGACATATTGTCGACTACCACGTCCCTTTGCACTGATTCAGCACAAGCACTGGCAGAGAAGCTGCAGTGGGGCAATAAATACTCCCAGTGCAATCCGACAATGCCCCATGACATCTCTGACAGCTCAGAGTACTGGCGCCATCGTTACAAGCCGCTCACTGGAGCTAGGCAGGAGATTTCATAATGTGGATGAATTAACAAAAAGTAATGCGAAAATATCAACAGAAAATTGTTTCCAAGTTCCAGCCAGCTCTGCTACGTGTACCCCTGCTCCATGCCAGCCCCAGCACATGTGAAGGGAGACTGGCCGGTCTTTGCTCTGTCTGGCCCCAAACATCTCCCCCCACACCCAGGTTAACGATGCCAGAAATACACTGTGACAACATCTGAATTTCAACTTTAAAACAGAATTCTTGTTTTTATTTGGTCCCTTGAGGATTCGTCTGAAAACCATAAAAGGGAAAAGCAGCAGCTAGTGAACGTTGCCCTGGTGCGTGTGCGCGTACATTAGCACACATTGCACAGTGTGTTCACTGCCTCAGCAGCAACTTCCATACTGCTGAGATCTGCAAATAAGAACACAGAGCAGGATAATTAACTAATGAATTAACAGCCAGACAAGCGCTACCCTCTGCACTCCCACACCTCCAAGTAATTCCATTTACTTTCCCATGGTTCTCATTGTTCCCATCCTCCCCTGGGAAGCTGCACATGCCCTAGGGCCTCCACAACAGGAGGTGGGGAAGAACTCAGAAGTCTCTGGGCTTCATGGAGGGGCCCTGAGTGATATTCTTCCTCTGAGCCCAGAGCACGGTCATCTCAAGCTCCCAAAGAGCTACCTGCAAAGGAACGGCTAGTTCAGCTCCAAAACAAACCACAAAACGAGAACTGAAAACATAACAAAACTACTGAACAAATGACTAAAACCCAGCCCCTCATGAGCACAGACCCCCACCCCACAGCTGCTGATGCTCTTCAGGCTACATCCTGGGCCTGCAGGCCCACAAGCAACATGGCAGAGGGGCAGTGGGAGCTGCTGACCCCATCACATCATCTGCAAGTGAGAGGATGTTGCCATTCACAACATATGTGCAGATTATAGGGCAAGACAGAACCATTTAAAGGAGGCAATGCAGCAAACTAAAAATATGAAGTGAGAACATACACTGTCAGCCATGGACGTTATGCTCCTGGTTCAGGGGTCTGTGTTAAGAAGTGTGGGTCAGATGCAACAAGCCACAGGCCTGCAGCACTTGCAGAGCGCGCTGTTTGTGGACATAGTGCACCAGAGTGATATGCTCACTTTGGCCTTTGTAGCTTAAGGAGTGATCTGCTGCCAGCTGAATGGGATGCTTAGACCGTCCTGAGAGTGAGTCGTGGCAGTCCAACAGAAAGGTGACAAAGCCACGGACAACAGTGGCTAAGGACTAGGGAATAGAAGTGCAGAAAAGAATTAAATGGAACATCATTTTGCTGTTTCTAGGCTCCAATGGCTGTGACGGGGCAAGGCCAGAGGGCTATAGGAAAGTGGTGAGGAACCAGTATGTTAGCCCCAGGCTAAACAAATCCCTGATACCTTGTTAACCAAATGGCAGTTGCTCCAGGTTAATCAAGACACCTGGGGCCACTTAAGATCCTTCTAGAAAAAGCAGTGGACATGGCTAGATTGATTGGGACACCTGAAGCCAATCAAGGGCTGGCTGGAACTAGTTAAAAGCCTCCCAGTTAGTCAGTGAACGGGGGATGTCAGGAGCTGTGGAAGGAGGTTGCGTGTGAGGAGCTGGGAGCAAGAGGCACTAAGAGCTGAGAGTAAGAGGGCGTACTGCTGGAAGATCCTGTGGTGAGGATAAAGACGGTGTTGGGAGGAGTCCATGGGGAAGTAGCCCAGGGAGTTGGAGCTGTCGTGCAGTTGTTCCAGGAGGCACTCTAAACAGCTGCAATCCACAGGGCCCTGGGCTGGAACCCGGAGTAGAGGGTGGGCCCAGGTTCCCCCCAAAACTCCCAACTCCTGATCAAACACAGGAGAAGTTGATCTAGACTGTGGGTTCTACCAGAGGGGAAGATCTCTGAGGCAAACAAAAATCCGCCAATAAGCGCAGGACCCACCGAGGTAGAGGAGGAACTTTGTCACATGGCCTAAAGTAATTCCATGTTGGGGGAAAAAAAGGTGGTCTCCAAAAGGGAGAAGGCTATACAGCCACTACAGAAATTCATGGACTCATAGATTGTAATGCCAGAAGGGACCACAACATCATCTAGTCTGACCTCATGTACAACACAAACCATAAAATTTCACCCAGTTACCCCTGCACTCAGGGCCGGCAAGCCCACTAGGCGACCCTAGGCGGTTGCCTAGGGTGCCGGGGGCGGCTGGCCGCGGTTGCTGCCCGCCTCCGCGGCCAGTCGCCCCCCGCTCCCGGCTGAGCCGTGGCTGCCGCCCGGCTCCGCAACTGAGCCGAGAGCCGGGGGGGGGGCAGCTGGCCACGGGCAGGAGGCTGAGCTGCGGCCCACAGGGGGTGTGGAGGCTGGCTGCCGTGGGGGGGCGGTGTTAGCTGGGGGGGAGGGTGCATGGGGGGCGGTTTTAGCTGGGGGGGAGGGCGCGGGGGGGTAGCTGGGGGGGAGGGCGCGGGGGGCGGTGTTAGCTGGGGGTGGGGAGGACTCAGTGGGTGGGGTGCAGGACTGGTGCAAGGAAGTTTCGCCTAGGGCGCGAAACTTCCTTGCACCGGCCCTGCCTGCACTGAGCCCAGTAACTTGGATTTGACTAAAGCATCTTCCAGAAAGGCATCCAGTCTTGATCTGAAGACATCAAGAGATGGAGAATCTACCACTTCCCTTGGTAGCTTTGTTCCAGTGGTTAACTGCCCTCACTGTTAGAAATTTGTGCTTCATTTCTAATTTGAATTTGTCTGGCTTTAATTTCCCGCCATTGGTTCTTGTTATGTCTGTCTCTGCTAAACTAAAGAGCCCTGTAGCACCTGTTGCCCAAGTAGAGATGGGAGATGATTGCTGGTGTGAGTATGAGGCTATTGAGCTGGCTCCAGGACACCTTCGTTACTAGCCCAGGACACCCTCCCCCCCCGGAAGCCCTTCCCAGTTGTTTAGGTGAAAGGATGTCAGAAAGCTGGCGGTGTCTTTTCTTTTGCCATTTGAAATTTCTCTATCCCAGTTACAAAAAGAAATTGCTAGTGTTTGAAACGTATACAATTCTTCCCCATAACACACCTTCCTCCTCCCTCCCCCACCACCCTCCTCTTCTGCATTCCCCATGCCCAGGGCCGGTGCAAGGACGTTTCGTGCCCTAGGCGAAACGTCCTTGCACCAGCCCTGCGCCCCCCCCCCAGCTAACGCCGCCCCCCCTGTGGCAGCCAGCTCCCCCCCGCCCGCGGCTCCCTCCTGGCTCAGCCATGGAACCAGGAGGCAGGAGGCAGCCACGGCCAGCCACCCCCCTGCCTCCCGGCTCAGCTGTGGAGCCGGGAGGCAGATGCAGCCAGCCTCCTCCCCGCCTCCCGGCTCAGCCACGGAGCCAGGAGGCAGCTGCGGCCAGCTGCCCCCCGGCTCTCGGCTCAGCAGCGGAGCCGGGAGGCGGGAGGCAGCCGGCCGCTGCCCCCCAAACCCTGGCGTCCTAGGCGACTGCCTAGGGTCACCTAGTGGGCGCGCCAGCCCTGCCCATGCCCATAAAACCACATGGCCCTGTGATGAGGTGTACAATCCACACACCAGCCATTAAGGGGCTGACAATTTGTAGGTTTAATCAGCCCCACCCTGCTACACCGGGAGTAGGTGTCAGGCCTAGAGTGAGGGGCTAAAAGGAAAGAACCCAGCTGAGTGGGTGGCTGGCTGGGAAAGGGAGTAGCTCGCTGGCTCTCACTCAGTGAGAGAAACCTGGCTGGAGCCAGGAAGCTTGGTCAGACTGTTGCAGGTCAGGGCCTCCTTGTGGGAAGGTCAGCCTGAAACAGGGAGCCCACGTGTGGGTTAACAAGAAAAGACAGAGCAAATAGAAGGGCTTGGTCCAGCCACAGGCTGGGATGGACAACTCGCCCTTTTGGTTTCGTGTTATGTGTGTTGGAACTTGGCTACCCTGGAAGAGGCCAAACTTTGGTGTGACTTAAGTGGAAGGTTAAGTCATCACAGACTGGGTCACATTGGAGGTAGCGGCTGACGATCCTGAAGGGAAACTGAAGCAGGATGGGTTGTTCTCTGGTGGACCACAAGGGGGAGCTGTGCAGGCTGACCCTGCCGCAAGCCCTTATTCACCAAACTCCATATGACTCTGAATTCCCACCAACCCTCTGCAACTCCAGAGTGGCCTTAATTCCCCTCAGCCTTCCTCAAACCACAGTTGACACGGACTTCACTTAATCTCCTCTTCACCCTGTTGTCCTGATGCTCTCCAGCCTCCTGGCCCCACACCTCATCCAGCTCCCCAGTGGCCCCCATGGCTCCTTCTTTCCCGCACCCTTGGAATTTTGGGTGAGGGTGGTGAGCTTTCCCCTCCCCTCCGTTTTCTTCTGAGGGCAGCCAGCTGGCCCAACCTCCATGCGTGTTTTACGTGGGCTGGGCCAGCTCCCCTCCCCTGAATAAAAGAATCTTTCTAGAAACCTCCGGCGGGGACTGGACAGACAGAAGTTCTCATTTTCCTCTCTGCTTATCTCCTGCAGGTTTTGTGATTGCCATTTGACAGCTGCTTGCTGTGAGGATCTCTCCTCTCTCCTTGGTTCCAAACAGACCCTGGTCGAGTTGTGCCTGGCAGGAAACAGCCTGGGAGAATCAGGAGTGAAGCTGCTGTGTGAGGGACTGAAGCATGTGAACTGCAAACTGCAGAAACTGAGGTGAGTATTTACCCGTTTTTTTCCGTAAAGGACTCCATGGAGTGTGAGGATGGTGTAAGGTGTTGGCTCCCTGCAGGTGCATGAAGGGAGTGTCTACATTGCAAAAAAGACCCACAGCAGCGAAGTCTCAGATGCCGGATCAACTGATCCAGGCTCATACTACAGGACTAAAAATAGCAGCGTAGACGTTCCTGCTCAGGCTGGAGCCTGGGCTCTAAGATCCACCCCCCGGGGCTGGGTTCCAGCCCAAACAGGAACATCTACACTGCTATTTTTAGCTCTGTAGCACAAGCCCTGCAAGCCCACGTCAGTTAACCCAGGCTCTGGGACTCACTGCAGTGCAGACACACCCAAAGAGGCTGAAAGCTGATGGCAGGTCTACACTACGGTGGGGATCGACGCTGTGAGATCGATCTCTCAGGGGTCGATTTATCATGTCTAGTCTAGACATGATAAATCGACCCCCGAGCACTCTCCCGTTGACTCCTGTACTTCACTGCCACGAGAGGCGCAGGCAGAATCGAGAGGGGAGCGCCAGCAGTCAACTCACCACCGTGAAGATGCCACGGTAAGTCGATCTAAGTACATCGACTTCAGCTATGCTATTCTCATAGCTGAAGTTGCGTATCTTAGATCGATCCCCCCCACACCCACCAATGTAGACCAGGTGTATCTGTCCCTCCAGCTCCTGGTGTTTCAGTGGCTCCCAACACTCGGTTAGCCCATCATGTTCGGTAAATTGAATTGATAAATAAAGATATTTATTTATACATATTGGAGCAGTAGTTCCAATCCCCCTGAAGCTGAAGAATAAGTCACCATGTATAAATGATTCCTAATGTGTGCCTGGCATTTAAAACTAATGCAGAATCTTAATCACTTTGATAAAAGCCCCGTTTTATCATCATTTTAATAATAATTAAAATAATTTTACACTTATTTTGATTTACAACTAATAAAAGCACAAGAGGCCCCAGGAGCCGGGTGACCCTAAATCTCCCAGTCATCCCTTATAGATACATTCCCATGCATAGGTGCCGACTTTAGTCGGCGCCGGTGGGTGTTCGCGCCCCCGGCCCCGCCCCTTCCCCAAATCCCTGCCCCTTCCCCTGGGCACGCTGCATCCCGCCCCCCCCCCCAGCTTGCAAGCCTGGGGCGGGTGGGAAGAAGCAGCAGACCACCCACCTGGCCCGGCAGCTCCCCGCCAGCACCCCCGCGCCCAGCTCACCTGTCCGCCTCGACCTCTCCGCTTCCCGAGGCTCCGCCCGACAGCCAAGCCGAAGCCACTTTTTCTGGCTCCAGCTGGTCGGCGGCTGCGCGCCGCATGCCTGGGGTGGCGCCTCGGGGGAGGGGTATGGGGAGGAGGCGGAGGGCCTGTTTCAGCGGGGCGGCGCGGGGCTCGGGAGAGGGGAGGGGAGGGGCGGTTGTTTCGGTGGGGTGGCGCAGGGCTTGGGGGAGGGGAGATTGTTTCAGCAGAGCAGCGCGGGGCTCGGAAGAGGGGAGGAGAGGGGGGGTTGTTTCAGTGGGGCAGCGCGGGGCTCGGGAGAGGGGAGGAGGGGGGGTTGTTTCAGCGGGGCAGCGCGGGGCTCGGGAGAGGGGAGGGGGTTGTTTCAGCGGGGCTCAGGGGAGAGGGGGTTGTTTCAGCGGGGCTCAGGGGAGAGGGAGTTGTTTCGGCGGGGCTCGGGGGAGGGGGGCGGTTTTGGCTCGGCAGCGCGGGGCTCGGAAGAGGGGAGGGGAGGGGGGTTGTTTCAGCGGTGCGGGGCTCGGAAGAGGGGAGGGGGGTTGTTTCGGCAGGGGTTGGGGGAGGGGGGCGGTTGTTTCAGCTCAGCGGCGCGGGGCTCGGGGGAGGGTTGTTTCGGCTCGGGGGATGGGGGCTTGTTTTGGCGGGGCGGCGCTCGGTTTTTTTTTTCCCCTGGGGGGGGGGCAGCGCTCAGTGTGTTGTGTTTTTTTTGCTTCTGGCGGCACAAAGGTTACAGCCGGCCCTGGCCACATTTCAGGATTCACCAGCCCACTGAAAATGCAGCCACGCTCTCCCCTCACCTTCAGCTTAGCTGAACACACACTTGTGGAACACAGGCTAATGCACATAACAGATGCCCATAGAAGGACCTCAGTGTAAACTTCTCTTTTACAATTCCACTGCTGCCAACACCAAGGTTAAGATTCATTGCTGAGCTTCTAAGAGGCGCAGCAAAGATCTCACATTCCAGGGGGAGGGTGGAGCTAAGTGGATTTAAACCACCTTTATGCCTCCCAGATTCAGGGCTGCTCCAGGTATTGGAATGGTTCTGTAGTGTAAACTAGAGCAGCTCTGGGATCCCCAGGCTGCTATGGACAACTCTGCAGCTTGCAACAGAGGGGAGGGATAGCTCAGTGGTTTGAGCATTGGCCTACTAAACCCAGGATTGTGAGTTCAGTCCTTAAGGGGGCCATTTAGGGATCTTGGGCAAAAATTGGGATTTGGGCTTGCTTTGAGCAGGGGGTTGGACTAGATGACTTTCCAACCCTGATATTCTATGATTCTATGAACAAATGAGAATCCCAATAGCTGGCAAAGCAGAGTAATTATTCTAAAAGAAAAGTGATTTTGATTCTGGAATAGTGTGTCCACACAGGGAGCTATTCTGGTCAATGTTCTTGTATAGACAAGCCCTCAGTATCTAGCCATCATGTTTAAGGCCTGATCTACACTTAAACTGTAGGTCAACATAGCTATGTGGCTCAGAGGTGTGGAAAAGTCAATTAAAATAAAAATAAATTAAAAATTCAACCCCTGGTGTAAATGCAGCTAGATTGATACAAGAGGACAATATATCTTCAATTTGTCTATTTTGGTCATAGTCTCCTTGATCTGGGTGATATTTCTTTCTAAAGCACTGAGTCTTTTAGTCTACAAGAAAGAGAAACTCTAATTTACAACTGGCTTCGTATATAATTCCCTTATTCTTCATTTTTCACACCAGTCTCTATGCATTTGTTTATTGATACGTTGCAAACCCTTAGATTAAGGGTCATAGGGACGATGGTAAATGCTTCCCATGCTGGAATTTCTATTGAGAAGAGAGGACCGGATAGACAGACGTGCTCATTCTCTAATCTGTGCATCTGTCTCTTTCAGATTGAAGGCTTGTAAACTCTCAGCTGCTTGTTGTGGGGAGCTCTCTTCTGCTCTCGGCACCAACCAGCTGCTGACAGATCTGGACCTGAGTGATAATCAACTGGGATCCCTGGGAATGCAGCTGCTGTGTGAAGGACTGAAACAGCCAAACTGCAAACTGCAGAGACTAGTGTAAGTATTGACCAGTTTCCTTTATGTAAAGACCTTGGCAGGAGGTGTGATGGGGTATGATCAACTTCCTGCAGGTTAAAAGCTGAGTCTCTCCTATTAATGCCTCAGTTGGGGATACTTTCTCCCCACCCCCAAGCATGTGAGAGCAAGAAGGAGCCACTGCCCATGAGCACCCTTTCAGGGAAGGAAAATCACCACCTGCAATCCAGGACAGCTCTGATCCCTCTGTGAACAATTTCTCCTCATGTCCAGTCACCCCCGCACCCACTTCTCATCCCTCTCCCCTGGTCTGTAGGGTAGGTGGTAGGAGGGACAGGCACAGTCTCTATCCCTGAAGCCGAATGACACGCCCTCCTAGAGCACCGTCTAGCTGAGGATCTCAAAGCACTTACAGAGCTGAGGGAATTCACCTCCCACCCCATTGAGCCAACTGGAGACAAAAGAATGTAAGATTCATTTAAGTCAGTTCTTGCTGCCTTGATCCCCTCCTGCTCCTCCCTCGGTCCCTGACCCTCCCCCACCATCCAGGCTTGTGACCTCCCTGTTGATTTTTACTTCCTCACATCCCCCCACCTACACCCAGGCTGCCATTGAATCTTCTCTGGTCTCCATCCCACGTCCTCCCGTCATCGTTCAGCCGGATGAAAGCAGTTTTTGCTGCACACAGCATCCCGATACTAAGGTGCTCCCCCACCCCATCTCCAAGTTTTACTGTTGACTCCAACAGGGGAGGGATAGCTCAGTGGTTTGAGCATTGGCCTGCTAAACCCAGGGTTGTGAGTTCAATCCTTGAGGGGGCCATTTAGGGATCTGGGGCAAAAATTGGGGATTGGTCCTGCTTTGAGCAGGGGGTTGGACTAGATGACCTCCTAAGGTCCCTTCCAACCCTGATATTCTATGAGTCTATGATTCTATGAAGAACAGGGTTTGTCCCCATTCTGCAAACCCTGACAGTAAAAAGCCTCAAAAAGCCTCTCACCTGTGGACAGGAGGAGGTTCTCCATCAGCCTCGGCAGTGCCATGTCTGTTCTGTGTCTAGGCTTAAAACCCAGCTGGATATTGCCAATGGACAAGTGAAGTTGGATGCAACTGTTGTAGCTAGATTGTTGACTAGATTGCTCAGAAACAGGAGACCTGATGATACTGGAAATTCGCTTGTAAGGCTGGTTGCATCAAGCAGTGGATTCTTAAGTCCTGGCCAGGTTACTGCATGCTCCAGGTTGGGGGAGCAGATTTCTGTCCTCAAAAGCAGACGATGTCAGTATTTATTAGTAGGGGTTCTAGATGCTCTTGCTCAGAGCTGTTCCTAGGGTAAGGCAAATTGGAGCGACCGCTCTGGGCCCCGCGCTTTGGGGGGCCCTGCGGGCCAGGGCAGTTGGCCAGTGCGGTCGCTCCCAGATGTGACGGGTTGGTCCCAGAAGTGATGGATTCATCACATCCACCCTGGGCCCCGTACCCCTCTAGGGACGGCCCTGCTCTTGCTGTCCTCCACTAGCAACAGAGATCAAGGATCGGAGTCATAGGCAGAGGCTCAGATTTCCTCTGGCGTGTCTAGGATTCCTGTTTTGTGAATGAACAGAATTCTGATGAGGGTGTTGTGTTGTCCCTGATGGCCATAGAGGCCATCTTGGATGTGGAAGATCTCTGTGAATTGGTACAGTTCCTCACACTGAGTGGTGCTGGGCTCTGGAGCTAGGAGACATCTAGGTTAGCAATGTTATTGACAATCCAGAATAGTTCTGTGGGGTGTGACTTGGGGCTTGTCTGCACAGCCCTGCAGTTCAGACTACAGGGGTATGAAGTGCAGCATGCACCAAAGTGCTGTGTTATAGACAATGCAGGTGCAAACAAAAAGGTACCTAGTGCACGCTAATGTAGTCCTGTTTGAAGAGGCCCATGTTAACACAAGTTAGGTACCTCTTAGTTCGCACTAGGACCATCCACATTGGGGAGCTGCATGCACCAGAATGCTGTGCTGTTGCAATTCACACCCCATGGTCCAACTGCATCGATGTAGCCTTGATGGTTGCTATAGAAGAGGAGAAGGAGGATCTCTTGGTCTCCCCCATGGCCAAGGAGCAGGCAAAGGAGCAGGCAAAGAAGAATTTGTTGTTAAGACATCTGTATCTTCTTGAATGTTTTCAACACTGATGCTTGGTTTTCTTGACTCCTTGCATCATGTGTCACAGGAAGAAGAAACCACAAAGCTCTGTGAGGGCCAGGGCCGGCTCTGGCTTTTTTGCTGCCCCAGGCAAAAAAGCCGCCGGCCGCCCCTCTCAGGCCAGGCCCCAGCGGGGAGCGCAGCATGCCCGCGGTCCCGCTCCCCCAGCGGGGGCGCCGGCGGGGAGCGCGGCATGCCCCGCGGCCCCGGTCAGGGCGATGCCGCTCCCCGCTGCTCCGGCTGGGGCGCCGGTGGGGAGGGTGGCTTCCCCAGGGCCCCGGCCCTGGCCGGGGCGATGCCGCTCCCCCGGCCGGGGCGCCGGTGGAGAGGGCGGCTTCCCCAGGGCCCCGCGGCCGCGGTCCGGGCGATGCCGCTCCCCGCGGCCGCGGTCCGGGCGATGCCGCTCCCCGCTGCCCCAGCCGGGGCGCCGGCAGGGAGGGCGGCTTCCCCAGGGCCCCGCGTCCCCGGTCCAGGCGATGCCGCTCCCCGCTTCCCCGGCCGGGGCGCCGGCGGAGAGGGCGGCATTCCCTCTGCCCCGGCCGGGGCTCAGGCAGGGAGCATGCCCGCTTCCCCGGCCGGGGCAATGCCGCTCCCTGCTGCCCTGGCCGGGGCACCGGCAGAGAGGGCAGCATTCCCGCTCCCCCGGCCGGGACACCAGCGGGGAGCAGGGCTCCGCTGCCCCAGCCGGGGCGGGGAGTGGAGCTCACCCGCGGCCCGCTGCCCCACCTGGGAAGCATGGTTTTTTTTTTTAATTAAAAAAAAACAAACAAAAAAAACCTCAGCGCCGCCCCACTCCAGGTGCCGCCCCAAGCATGTGCTTGGTCGGCTGGTGCCTGGAGCCGGCCCTGGTGAGGGCCATACAGGAAGGAAGTGCTTCAGAACCGAAGTATTCATGGCTGTGGTCAGTCAGTGACTGTGATATCTCACTGGTTCTTCTAGTCCTTGGCTGCTGGGCTAGGGCATCAGTGCTTTGTGGGTCTAACTGGATCAATGAGCTCTCTAGGATGGACCATGATGTTAAGACCTTCTTGCCTGGAAATTAATTAATTATTAGGCAGCATATTTAAAACAACCACAAGGAAGTATTTTTTTCACACAATGCACAGTCAACCTGTGGAACGCCTTGCCAGAGGATGTTGTGAAGACCAAGACTATAACAGGGTTCAAAAAAGAACTAGATACATTCATGGAAGATAGGTCCATCAATGGCTATTAGCCAGGATGGGCAGGGATGGTGTCCCTAGCCTCTATTGGCCAGAAGCTGGGAGTGGGTGACAGGGGATGGATCACTTGATGATTATCTGTTCTGTTCATTCCCTCTGGGGCACCTGGCATTGGCCACTGTCGGAAGACAGGATACTGGGCTAAATGGAGCTTTGCTCTGACCCAGTATGGCCGTTTTTATGTTCTTATCTTTTGGAGGTGGTGATCTGACTGGCATCAGGGAGTGATCCACGTTCATTATAAAGGTCAGGATGTGACCAACTGTGTGTGTGTTTAAGGCCTAGACACTGTCTGTGAGAATTGAAAGGTGAACAGGGCAAATAGAAAGTTTTGTGCATTAGATTAGATGCATTGTCAGTGTGAATCTTTAAGCCTCCAAGAATGATGAGCCTCAGGAACTGCATCACCATGTCAGCCAGTGTCTCTGTCAGCTCCTCCAGAAAACTTGATCTCTCTGTAGGTAATCGATCTGTGCTATTGGGATGTCTTATTGTCTTGTCATTGGTCTCTCAGATCAAATAGATGCACTTGAAGGATTTTGTTACAAAGGAGCTTCTTTTGCATTTGAAGCTGGGTGGCAATAAAATTGGCTCTCTGCCGCTGGAACTGCCTAGTCTGGGTCTGTAGGGCACAGTGTCACCTGGAAGGATGAAATGATCCAGCTCCCAGCCTGCAGTGTCATCTAGCCAGGCTCTGGTGATGCAGACTAGGTCAGGGATCTAATTGAAGCTGATAAAGGGCTTTTCAGCCACTAATTTGCTTTGTTCAACACAAGCTTTGATCCTGATGTGTGCCTGTAGTAATTTTGTGTGCCGTGGCTGAAACTCATTTGCACTGGATTGATGGCTGGTGCCTAGAGTAATGCTTTCCAGAGTCTGGCTTGTATTTCTTGTGTGTCTTCCATGTAAATCTTGGATTGGAGTGGAAAAGTCTCATATCCATGAGTCACTCCCACAGTCTTTTGCCCACACGAAGGCTACGTCTGCACTCGGAGCTGGGGGGGTGATTCCCAGAGTGAATAGACATACTCGCACTAGCTCTCATCGACCCAGCGTGCTAAATATAGTGATGTAGCTACGGCAGCGCGAGCAGCGGCATGGGCTAGCTGTTCCAAGTACGTATCCATGAGGTATGGAGGGCGGCAGGAGTTCGCCTCCTCACAGCTCTTCGTGGCTTTTGCATTTTTGCTTAGGTAGCTCCAGGCCTTGGGTAGTCAGCTTCCTGAATTTCCCGGACACAGTTCCTCAGACTGTGGTTGGACCCCTCATCACTACTCCTAGTGTGTATCCATTGCTAAGTAGCTCTCTGCCCTAGAAGCCTTAGGCTCTGTCTGCAGTTGGAGCTGGGTGTGTGTGTGATTCCCAGCTCACGCACACACATTAATGCTAGTGCTGATGTAAGCTAGTGCACTAAAAATAGTAGCGTAGCCTTGGTAGCACGGGCAGTGGTGAGCAGCGGCATGACCTAGCCACCGCCACCCAGGAAAGGAGCTGGTGGGGAGAGCCACCTGTCCATGGCTGTGATGAGCCTCATTCACTCTCTGATGGATCTGCCCTGCATTTGTCTCTCCTGCAGGTTGAGATTTTGCGGCCTCTTGGGTGGCTGCTGTGGGGATCTCTCCACTGTTCTCAGCACCAGCCAGAGCCTGACAGAGCTGGACCTCAGTTATAATTTTTCTCTGGGAGATGTTGGAGTTCAACTGCTGTGTGAGGGACTGAAACATCCAAACTGCAAATTACAGATACTGGGGTAAGTAATAGTTGGTCTCCGCTGTGTATTTTCAGGTGACCCCTATTTAAGTGCTTCACAGGGGCTGTAGCTGGTGTCTGGGGTCTGGGTCTGCCCCCTGTAGGTATATGGAAAAGCTGAAAGTTAAACGTCTCTCCAGCACCATTGCCAATGGCTTACAACACACACCCAGCCTGCCCTGTTTGGAAAATGGAAATATTAAGCAAAGGTGGGCCCACAGCAGACAGCTGGCAACACAGTCCCGGTCTTGGGAAAATAAATATTTTAATTTTTTTAAACCAATTATTTAATATTGGGCTCTTTAAAAAAAAAAGAGAGAGCAGTCTCTTACCCTTCCACTAGCAGCCCATTTTAAAGATAACTTTAATGACGTTGACACCTTTACAGATTAACTTTAAAATTTGTGACGCTTTTCTGCCCAGATTTTGAAGCCTTCCACGTTGGATGCTGAGCTCTCTTGAAAATCTGCCCCAAAAGCAAAAGCAACGTGAATGTCAAAATCAGCCTCCTTTTACTGCAGCTGCTGTCTATCATTTGGCAGTTTGGGGTTAGAGCCACAAACGCCTAATTCAGGGATCCCCATTCTCTCCCCAGAACATCAGACCCATGGCTGGAGGGCTGAGTTGCTTCTGTCCCCATCTCTCCCCACCTGCCCCCAAGCAAGGCCTCAAAGCTCTGCCTGTCACGATGTAGGTGGAGAGGAATCATAAAATCATAGAATCTCAGGGTTGGACAGGACCTCAGGAGGTCTAGTCCAACCCCCTGCTCAAAGCAGGACCAACCCCAACTAAATCACCCCAGCCAGGGCTTTGTCAAGCCTGACCTTAAAAACCTCTAAGGAAGGAGATTCCACCACCTCCCTAGATAACCCATTCCAGTGCTTCACCACCCTCCTAGTGAAAAAGTTTTTCCTAATATCCAACCTAAACCTCCCCCTCTGCAACTTGAGACCATTAATCCTTGTTCTGTCTTGACTCGTCTCAGGGTTCTGTTTTCCTGCACCATCAGTGACAATTGGCCTCTCCTCCCCCACAGCCCTGCAGAGAGTGATGGTGGCTCCTCTCCCTGGTGGCAACTGCCCCTTCTCTCCCTCACAGCTCGGAGGAGGGTGGGGAACAAGAAACTCACTAATAGTGATATGGGGGGTGGGAGGGAAGGGAAGATACACAGCTGAAGTGTGTCTGCTTCACTGCTGTGCTGCTCTGACAGATCTACAGGCTCATGGAATAGTCTCCACCTGGAAGGGGTGGAAGCTCCATGACTTGGGACACAGTCTCAGTAGACTAGACAACTCACGGGGAAATACACTGTAGGGAGCAAGGTACGAGGTGAAATAATGGCCTTGTGAACCTGGTGCAGTGCCCACCCCTCACCAGCTTTGGATCTAACGCGCTGCAGAGAAGGGGTCTCTGGAGACTGTGTTAGTGACAGATCACTCCTACATCACCACCAACCACACAGAGATCAGACGGAGGCAGCTTGTGTCACTCACTGGGCTGGGGTATCTGCACTCAGCTGCTTTGACGCCATCACGGCAGGACAGTGAGCTTCTGCCTTGGAAAAGGAGAAAGTGAGCGTGTCAGTGAAATAAACAGGTTCATAGGGGGGGTTGTTTGTTTGTTTAAGGCCAGAGCTATTTGGTTACTTGTAGCTGCAGCCACATACTGGCCACAGCCCGTGAGAGAAGACAAAGCGCAGGGGCAGGACTCTTGGTCAGACCTTCTGGGACAGACACAATCACTTGCAGGGGGGCTGCAAGCCTAGACCCCTGGGCAGGAGGAAGAGGGATGCGAGTCCCTGCCCAGACAGAGGTGACAGCTGCAGGACAGTAGTGGAGAACTTACGGTGTTTGCCCCGGATGTAAAGGCAGCTTCTCTTCTTGTCCTGGGATGCAGGGAGCTTGCAAAAGTTGACAGCTTCCTTGCCAAGAGCTGAACGGAACCGCTTTCAGGTTTTCAATGTTGCCTTGGTCAAGAGGGTTCTAGAATAGGTGACCCCCTCCCAGAACTGCAGCCATGTACATCTCCCAGCTGTTGTCGCACTAGGCACAGTGAGTGACCTGGCAGTCATACGACCCCAACAACAGTGGCAAAAGGTATGGAGAAGTCAGCTTCCGCCTCTCTGCTTGGAGAGGCTGCAGGATCCTAGGCTTCCCGCGTCCTCAACTCAACAGCCAGCTCTCCTGGTCTGCCCAGTTCCCTAGCTAGCCTCCTCTCCAGGCGACTGGGAAGCCAGGTAGCCCTGGAGCCAGGCGGGCAGCTAGGGAACCATTTTGGTTCTCCCAAAATGGAATTTTTGTGGAAGTTCTTTCCCACAAAATATTTTGAATTTTTGTTCCAATTTGGGGCAGAACATTTTCAAAAATGGACATTTTTTTGTGGGCAGGGATTTCCATTTTCAGGCAATTTCTCATCCAGGTCCAGACGGCCTGTGGGGAGGGAGGAAGGAGAAGCAGGAGAAGGAAGGGTGCTGCTGCCAAAACCAAAGGGTGTGCGGCCCAGCTCCCTCTACGCAGGGCAGAGCTGCTGGGAGAAGGAGTTTGCTGTGGCACAGAAGCAGCAGACTGGGCCTGTGTGTGATGCAGTTTTGGGGCTTACACTGAGGGATGACTTGGAGCAGAAGAGCCTCTGTCAAACTTCAGAGCTCCAAGGAGCCATGTCTGGGCAGGCAGAGCAGAGGCGGCACTTGACAGGTGGGAACCAAGAACACAGGCCCCTTTGTGCTGGAGTTAGGGAGGGTGGAAATGGACCTGCTGGGACCCCATACACCCCATTTACCCCACTTGAAATATCCCTGCTCCCCCTTTCCTGGTCCCTCCCCTCCAAAACCTTCCTACATTTGTTGTATTAAACCAGGACACTCCATAAACTAAATCTTTGTTTAGAAAGGATTACGGCTGGGTGAGTGGGACACCCACTCAACACAAATCCTTAAAAGCAAGGAAATGACAACTTCTGGGACACCTGTTAATTATACCCCAGGGTCCACTCAGCCCATATCCACTGACAGCAACACGGCGCATCATCACAGGGAACTGCCTGCTATCTGAACCTAAAATAGCATCCAACCTTCTACTGCTGTATGGTCAATAGCTGTGTGACCCACTGGAAACTCCCCCTCTACAGACTGGTCCATGCAGAGGATAGTTACTACTTCATCTCCGGTGGTAGCAGTCTGTTCTGTGTACTTGAAAGTCTCTGATCCAAACCCGGCTGCCGCCCCGTGCAGGGGTCCTTCGGGTGCCACTGGACTGAGTTCTTGTTTTTTTCTAGTTTTCTTCTTAAACAACTAGTTTATTTAATTCACACAGAGAAGAAACAGCCTTAAAAAGAGACGTTTAGTTAAAAATCATGAATCTGCTCAGTCACGGTGCCGTGTAAAGCAAGACCCAGGGATTCCACATACCAGTCACTGTCACACATTTCTATTGGGTCTGTCACTCACGGGCAGGGTGGGGGCTGAGAGGTTTGGGGATTCCAGTTGTGCTAGACAGAGGCTGTCACGGGGGAAAGGTGCTGTATCCTCAACACTGTGGGGGGTTGGTTGTGAGACCGATCAGGTAGTTTGTCTTCTAGGATTAAGGGTGTCTGTTCTTACAAGGGACGGGTAATGAATGTTCGTGGCCCTGGGGGACGTTTAGGGGCTGGAGAGCTCCATCTGCTCAAACCAGAAGGGTTCCAGAGCCCTAGCAATGAAAACGTTTGAACTATCTTCCAGCCATGACCTTCCCCCTCCCAACCCACTAAAAGTACCCCCACAACCCGCCCCCCTCCCTTCACTTCAACTGAACGGTCACTTGTGGAGTTCTGGGTAACCAACATAATGGGCCAGGCTGTGCTCTCAGCTGCTCGGTATTTGCAAGTCTGGCTTTATTGACTGCAATGGATTTGCTCCAGAGTTACACCAACATAAATGAGAGCTAAATCCTGCCTGACAGGCGTGCATGGAAGAAATCCACACTAGTGGCCTTTCGTGTTTTTATTCCCCCTGGCCTCTTCCCACAGTGCGGTCGTCTCTCCCTGCACTCCCGGAATAACAAATCTTTCTAGACTCACACGGACATCTGTGAGGGGAACACAGTGCATGGGTCAGAAATGAGTCGTTTTCCATTCTCTCTTCATTTCACGCAGGTTGGAGTGGTGCAGACTCTCAGCTGTAAGTTGTGGGTTTCTCTCCTCTGCTCTCAGCACCAGCCAGACCCTGGCAGAGCTGAACCTTTGGGGGACGAAGCTGGGAGATTCAGGAGTGCAGCTGCTGTGTGAGGGACTGAGACATCCCAACTGCAAACTGCAGAAAATACTGTAAGTACCGGTTGGTCTCCTCCAGTCTGTGCCTGCTGACATGGTAGCTCTGACTGCTGGGTTACTGTTGTGTATTTGGTTGTCGTGGTAATAGCACCTTGTTGTTGCTATGGCAACTGAGTTAGATTATTAGGGGATAGCCCAGCCAGTTTTGGCTGGTTTGGTCAGTTCAGTGTGTGAAAATAAAGCACTGCTTCCATGGCTCTAAGCTCTCTGTGTCTCAAATGATTTCTTCCTAAACCTGCTGCCCCAAGGATACAACAAAGTGGTGAAGAGGATGGGATCCCTGTGCTGCCCCAGCAACAGAAGGAAGAAGTAGTCAAGGTAAAAAGAGAAAAGAAAAAAAATCTACCAGAATCTTTTAGCTGTTGGAAGGGATGAGAACTGGCTTGTTTGCACTGACTGTGCTGGCTTGTTTGTACTGACTGTGAAACCTGAAACTAAAACCATGGCTACACTTACAGGGCCACTGGAACCTTTTGAGGAGAATATAGTGCAATGGTATGTGTATACTGAGCATTTTGAGCTTTTTGTGATTGCAAATGACATTACAGAAGAGAAGAAGGTGCCAATATTCTTAAGTGTTGTAGGGGCTAAGACCTACTCCCTGCGACGCACCTACTCCCTGTTAAGCCTGAGACCAAAGCTTACAGTGACATTGTGGAAATCCTGGGGTCCCATTTTCCCCCCAAACCACTGGTAATTGCTGAAAGATATAGGTTCCACAAAAGAGACCAAAAAGAAGATGAAACAGTTGTACAATTTGTAGCAACTTTAAAAAGGCTAGCAGAACACTGTGAATTTAAGGAGATGTTAAATGATGCCCTGCGTGACAGGTTAGTGTGTGGCCTATACAGTGAAGCTATACGGAAGCGCCTATTGACAGAGGCTCAGCTTACCTTACAGAAGGCTGTTGATATTGCAGTCTCCATGGAACTGGCTACAAAGGAGGCGCAATACATCGGTGCATCCCCTAGGGTGCATAAGGTGTCGCAAGAACCTACCCACAAAACTGTGCAGAGTCAGGAATGTTACCGCTGTGGTAAGCCGGGTCACCAGGTATCAGAATGCTGGTGTAAGGACCTGGTGTGTCGACACTGTGGCAAAAAGGGACACATTGAGTGTGCCTGTAAACAAAAGAAAAAGAGGCCTGTGGTCTGGCCGACCAAAAAGGGAAACCTGCATACCCTAGAGCAGACCCAGGATGACCAAGGTGACACCTCATCGCAAGAATAAGTGCCACTGCACGTTTTGTCTTTGGCAGTGGGCTCACATGGATACTGGGTAACCCCGTTGTTGGATGGCAAACCTATACGCATGGAACTGGACACCGGTGCAGCCGTCTCGCTGGTCTCCGAGACTGTGTATAACGAAAAGCTACAGCATCTTCCGCTTAAGGCAACAAAAACTGTTCTGAAGACATATACGGGAGAAGCTGTGCCCATGTTGGGCACTATTGATGTTAAGGTGGAGCTCAATGGACAGGCTGCTAAATTGCCACTGTTTGTGGTGAGAGGTAATTACCCAGCCTTAATGGGTCGGTCTTGGCTTGGGAAGATTCAGCTGAACTGGGCAGAAGTGCACCAAATGACTAAAGGAGAAACCGGTCTGGCCACTATACTAAGAAAACATGCTGCTGTTTTTGGAGAGGATTTGGGAAGTATGAAGGGAATCACGGTGACATTGAACATTAAACCTGACAGTCAACCAAAATGTCTGACAGCCCGAACTGTGCCATATACCATCAGGCTGAAAGTTGAAGCAGACCTGGAGCGCCTGGTCACCAATGGAGTCCTAGTACCAGTTACCCATAGCCCATGGGCCACTCCTTTTGTGCCAATAGTGAAGAAAGATGCCTCCCTCCAGATTTGTTGTGATTTTAAAGTCACTGTCAACCCAGTGTTGTGTGCAGAGCAATACCCGCTTCCCCACATCGATGACCTCTTCGCGGGCCTGGCTGGGGGACAAAAGTTCAGTAAGATTGATCTGCGTCAACCGTATTTACAGATGCATGTCGATTAAAAGTCCCAAGAGCTGTTGACTGTTGTGACTTATAAGGGGCTTTATCGATACTGTCGCCTACCCTTCGGAATACGTCTGCTCCCGCCCTGTTCCAGAGGGCTATGGACCAGATCTTATGTGGCTTGCCAGGAGTTCAGTGCTATCTGGACGACATCCTGGTCACTGGAAGGAATGAAGAAGATCACCTAAAGAATTTAGAGGCTACTCTACAAAGTAGAGTAGATCCGGTTGGCGGATCGCTCAGGAGTTCTAGGCTGCTGTGTGCTATGTCAATCGGGTGTCCGGTGCTACTGACAGCCTGGCCAGCGGGTAGTTGGAGGACTGGCTAGAACAACACGTCTGACGTGTTGTGATCGGCGCTTTCTCTCTGTGAAGGCTGATAGACCGATCAGTGACAGTGACAGTGACTCTACAAAGACTGGAAGAGTATGACCTACGAGTCCGCAAAGACAAGTGTGAATTCTTCCAGCCCTCTGTTGAATATTTGGGACACATCATTGATGCTGCGGGTCTTCATCAGGCCCCTGCAAAAGTTAAGGCTATTGTGGAGGCTCCCCCACCTCGAAATGTTAGCCAGCTGCGCTCGTTTCTAGGACTATTGAACTATTATGGAAAGTTCATCTCACAGTTAGCCACACTGCTAAAACCACTTCACGAACTCCTTGGGCAGAACAAGACCTGGAAGTGGACTGAAGCCTGTAATGTTGCATTTAACAAGGCTAAGGATGCACTGCTAAATTCTGAAGTTCTAACACACTTTGATCCATCCTTACCCCTACAATTGGCCTGCGATGCCTCCCCTTATGGAGTGGGAGCAGTCGTGTCACACATTATGCCTTTGGGAGAAGAGAGACCTATTGCTTTTGCTTCACGCACTCTAAGCAAAGCAGAAACAAACTATGCCCAAATCGAACGTGAGGCATTGGGGATCATTTTTGGAATTCGGAAGTTTCATCAGTACCTGTTTGGGCGGAAGTTTACTCTTCTTACAGACCATCGACCGCTGACATCAATTTTTGGACCCTACACAGGCATTCCCCCATTAGCTGCTAGTCGTATGCAACGTTGGGCATTGTTACTTTCAGCGCACACATATGAAATCAAATATCGGAAATCCACTCTGCACGGCAATGCAGATGGTCTCTCAAGGTTGCTTTGCCAGTCAAACATCAAGATACTGCCCAAAGGGAAATCTTCTACTTTGAACACGTAGAGAATACACCCATCACTGCTACTCAGATAAAGAAGGCAACTCGTGTTGATCCAGTATTGTCCCAAGTTATGGACCTGGTGATGCATGGAAAATCTCGACGAACCTCTCTGGTCTCACCCGACTTTGTTACCTACATGTCCAGGAGGACAGAGTTATCGATCCAATCTGGTTGGTTGTTGTGGGGGAGACGTGTCATTATCCCACCACCACTGAGATAACAGATGTTAGGACAGCTACATTCCGGTCACTGTGGAATAGTGCGCATGAAGGAAATTGCACAAAGCTATTTTTGGTGGCCTGGATTGGACAGTGCTATTGAAGAGAAGGCAAGAGCTTGTATGTCATGTCAGGGTGTCAGGAATGCACCCCAGTGGGCACCCCTACATCCATGGGACTGGCCTGAAAACTCATGGCAATGTATTCATGTTGACTTCGCTGGCCACCTTGAAGGAAGCATATTCTTGGTGGTGGTAGATGCCCATTCTAAATGGCCAGAAGTCTCTATAATGCAGTCCACTACTGCAGAGAGTACTATCCAAAAACTACGGGGACTCTTTAGTCGTTTCGGTCTGCCAGAACAACTTGTGAGTGACAACGGACCGCAGTTCGTCTCTCAGGAGTTTCAAAATTTTATGAAGGCAAATGGGATACATCACATCACTTCAGCACCATATCATCCATCCACCAACGGATTAGCTGAAAGATTTGTGCAGACAATGAAACAAGCTTTGAAATCAGCAAGGGGACAACACTCCATTCAAAAGCATCTGGACACCTTCTTACTGTCCTACAGAAACACACCTCATGTTACGACCAAGGCATCTCCAGCCTTTCTAATGATGGGACGACAGCTGCACACTTGCTTTGATCTGCTGAAACCTTCGGAACCCAGACAAATTGTGCAACGTCAGCAGCAATATCAAGTCATCAGACGTGCACCCAGAGCGAAAGACAGAACCTTTAGCTCGGGACAGCCAGTTTTGGCTTGGAATTATACTTCTGGAGCTAAATGGGTCCCTGCTGTGATCATCTCTCAAACAGGACCTGTTTCCTACACAGTCCGGACTGCAGAGACTCTCACCTGGTGGCGTCATGTAGATCAGCTGTTGCCAGGTCATGCCAGTCCTCAGGACACATCTTCAGTTGAGTTATCTGACTTCACCTCTTCTGGCGAGACACCAAATCAAGAATCACCTGTTCCTGACTGTTCTCCTCCATTACTGCCAGCGGCTGAGATACCTCCTTGCCTGGAACAAGCTGATACCACCTCCTCACCCGTTCGCGCTATGACCCCTGAGCCCATTGTCAGGGCTGCGCCCACGGTACTTTCGGGTGCAACAACACCAGGAGTTCACCACAATCCATCTAGAGACAGAAGACCTCCTCAATGGCTGGATCTTTAGCTAGGGCAAACCCACGGTTATGGGGCAAAATAATCCCCGGGGTTTAGCCGGGAATGGAGGCAGTCTACCCTCCTTCTCTAGTTTAGTGTTTGTTTTATTTAGGGGATGTTCTTATTAAGGGGGAGGAATAGGTTGTGTATTTGGTTGTTGTGGTAATAGCATCTCGTTGTTGCTATGGCAACTGAGTTAGATTATTAGGGGATAGCCCAGCCAGTTTTGGCTGGTTTGGTCAGTTCAGTGTGTGAAAATAAAGCACTGCTTCCATGGCTCTCAGTTCTCTGTGTCTCAAATGATTTCTTCCTAAACCTGCTGCCCCAAGGATACAACAGTTACAGAACTGTAATGCTTGCGCTCCCACCAGCCCCAGGCCCTGCACCTTCCACTCCATGGGAATGTACGGCTGGAAGGGACCCCGAGAGGTCATCAAGTCCATCTCCCAGTGCAGAGGCAGAATTAAGTAAACTTAGCCCATCCCTGACAGGCGTTTGTCTCACCTGTTCTTAAAAACCTCCAAGGACGGGGATTCCACCACCTCCCTAGGTAACTTGTTCCAGGGCTTTACTATCCTTATAGTTAGAAAGCGTTTCCTAATATCCAACCGAAATCTCCCTTGCTGCTGATTAAGCTGATTACTTCTCTTCCTACCCTTGGTGGACATGGAGAACAAGGGATCACCATTCTCTTTATAACAACCTTTCACATATTTGAAGACTTATCATGTTGCCTCTCAGCCTTGTCTTCTGTAGACTAAACATGCCCAATTCTATCAACCTTTCCTCATGGGGCTTGTTTTCTAAACCTCTTTTCACTTTTGTTGTCTCATCTGGAGTCTCTCATTTGTCAACATCTTTCTTGAACTGTGATGCCCTGAACTGGACTCAGTTCTCCAGCTGAAGCCTTGCCAGTGCTGAGTAGAGTGGGACAATCACCTCCCATGTTTTACCCACGAGTCTCTCGCTAATACACCCTACAATGATATTAACCTTTTTTCAAAAATACATCACACTGTTTACTCGTATTCACTTTGTGATCCACGATAACCCCCAAATCCTTTTCTGCAGTACTGCTGCCTAGCCAGTTAGTCCCCATTTTGCACTTGTGCAGTTGATATTTTTCCTTCCTAAATGCAGTATGTTGCACTCGTCTTTGTTTAATATTATCAATTTCAGACCAATTTTCCAATTGATCAAGATCATTTTGAATTCTAATCCTGTCTTCTAAAATTGCTTGCAACCCATCCCAGCTTGGTGCCATCCGCAAATGTTAAGTGTACTTGCCACTCCACCATCCAAACTGGGCGATCAAAGCTCTGAAGACTCAGCTACAACAGCAAATGTCTTACTGAGAGTCTGGAAGAGGTAGCTTGAGCAGCAGATGTACAGGGTGGTACCATGGGCCTAGCACTGTGCGGCAGCAAGACTCTGGTAATCAGGGAGGATATTTCAGCAGACGCAAATCTCAGTCAGCAAAGCAAAACAACTTAAACACATCAAATCATAAACCATCCCAGCCTGAGGCTCACTCAGCCTGGATTTGCAGCCATCTCAACCCACAGCCATTCTGCACCCACTGGCTCCCCAGCAGATGTTTTGATAGCCAGCCCTTTCCCTGAGCACCTGTGCAAGGACAGATAGAAGGAAACCAGAATTAACCCCTTACTCACTAAGGACCTGGGATGTCCCTAGCCCCTAAGTATTTGGCTAGTGGCACATGTGGCAAGAGCCATCCTTCCCTCCCTCCAAAATGGAAATGAAACCCTCTCCAGACAGACACCGGCATCAGTGAGGGAACCACAGCCAACAGGGAGGAAACAAGTGATCACTTCTGTGTGTTTGTCTCTTGTAGGTTGGGGAGTTGCAGCCTCACAGCTGCTTGCTGTGGGGATCTCTCCGCTATTCTCAGCACCAGCCAGACCCTGACAGTGCTGGAACTGGCGGATAACAAACTGCGAGATTCAGGTGTGCAGCTGCTGTGTGAGGGACTGAAACATCCAGACTGCAAACTGCAGAAACTAATGTAAGTAACAGCTGGTTTCCTGCAGTCTGTGCTTATTAACATTGTACTACAGTGACCTGAACTTTTTCTACTGGGACATACGTACTCCTGACAGCTGTGGGGAACCGTTTTCCATCCTGTGAAAACTCAATATTTCTCCCTGTTCTGCATTGTGATGAAACAAACACCTTCTTAGAGAGAGAGAAGCCAATATCCCACTGGTCAGGGCACCCACCGGAGATGAGGGGGCACAGGTTATAATCACTGCTCTGCCTGATTTGGGAGGAGACGAAGCTGGGCCTCACACAGGCCAGGTGAATGCCCCAACCACGGGGCTACTGGCTATTCTAGTCTTGCTCTCTCTGTAGTTTTGCCCAGAATGTCCAGCCTGGCTTGGAGAGACCTTCCCACCAGAACTTTCATTAACACTGAGACATTCCCACAAAAAATGTGTGACTAATCTGCATTTTCTGATGGAAAAACTATTTCACTGAAAAAATCCCAACTGGTTCGTCTAATGACCACCCAAAAACACCTTCTCTCCTCCCATGTACAGCTGAGAGACCCCACGGCACTGTAGATTTGTCGTATTTTACTAGACAGAAGTTGGGTCACACAGAGCCTCTTCATGCCCCATAGATATTTTCTGTAGGTCCTCTGTTTGTTTTACTCACTAAGGTTTGGTCGACACTAGAAAGTTAGATCAACTCAGCTATGTCACGCAGGGGTGTGAAAAATCCCCCCCCCCCCGAGAGACTTAGTTAAGCCGACCTAAGCCCCAGTGTAGACAGCGCTAGGTCACTTACTGAGCATGGCATCCTGCTGAGAGCACATGGCTCCAGGATCTGCACTGGCTGCCCATTGGTCTCTGGGTGGAGTTTAAGAGGCTGGTTCTGATCTATAAAGCCCTACATGGCCTGGGACTGGCCTACCTGAGGGATTGTGTCTGTCACTGGGCCAGACTGTCCCAGCTGCATTCAGCATGGGAGCCTGAGCTGATCCCCCCCCTTTGTTATAACAGAGAAGGGATGGCTGGCCTCTGTGAGGGTTCTGGGACTTGCCCTTCCCCCCAGTCCAAAATACCCCACATATAGGGATGTTCTGGGCATGCTGCAAAGAGCCTCTGTTTGATCGGGGTTTCAGAGAGGGTTGAGGGGTGGGAAGGTGCTTTCTGTAGCTGGATGGACGAGTTCCTATTAGAATAATTAATTTAATGCTACTGGGGCTTTGGTTGTAGCACTAATTGTGTGTTAGAGGTCTAGAGCAGGGGTTGGGCAAACTTTTTGGCCCGAGGGCCACGTCTGGGAATATAAATTGTATGGCAGGCCGTGAATGCTCACAAAATTGGGGTTGGGGTTCAAGAGGGGGTGGGGGCTCTGGGGTGGGGCCAGAAATGAGGAGTTCAGGGTGTGGGAGGGGGCTCCGGGCTGGGGCGGGGAGTGGGGGAGGGGGGGATGAGGGCTCCAGCTGAGGGTGTGCACTCGGGTGGGGCTGGGGATGCGGCGTTTGGGGTATAGGAGGGTGGGATCGAGGGGTTCGGAGGGCAGGAGGGGGATCAGGGCTGGGGCAGGGGTGCGGGAAGGGATGCAGGCTGTGGCTTGGGGTGGGGGCTCTGGGGTGGGGCTTGGGATGAGAGGTTTGGGGTCCTGGAGGGTGCTCCAGGCTGGGATCGAGGGATTCAGAGGGTGGGAGGGGGATCAGGGCTGGGGCAGGGGGTTGGGGCGTGGGGAGAGGCTCGGGGTGCAGGCTCCGGGTGGCGCTTACCTCAAATGGCTCCCGGAAGCAGTGGCATGGTCCTCCAGCTCCTACACAGAAGTGTGGCCAGGCGGCAGGCAGGTACCGCCCCTGCAGCTCCCATTGGAGCGCCGGAGGGGGCCGTTGGAGTGCACAGGAGCCGGAGTGGGGCCACGCCGCGGCTTCCGGGAGCCGCATGGAGCAGCCCCCGACTCTGCTCCCCGGCTGCAGCGCCAGAGTAGGACGTGCCCCAGACCCCACTCCCCAGTGGGCGCTCGAGGGCCGGCTTAAAATGGCCCGTGGGCCGTAGTTTGCCCATCCCTGGTCTAGAGCCTCGTACAGGGGTCTTTTTGTAATCTGAATCAAAATGAAGTGATTTCTGTATTGCTTCTAAATTAAGAATCACTTTAGAGTTGCACACAGGTATCAAGGAGGGGAAATGCAGAGGATGGGGCATAAACAAGTCGTCATTTTGCTCTCTGTATATCTTCATATCCTACAGACTGGGGTATTGTGATCTCACAGTTGCTTGTTGTGGGGATCTGTCCTCTGTTCTCAGCACCAGCCAGACCCTGACAGAGCTCGATGTAAAGTGGAACAATCTAGGAGATTCAGGAGTGCAGCTGCTGTGTGAAGGATTAAAACATCCAAACTGCAAATTACAGATACTGCAGTAAGTACAAGCGGGTTCCCTTTAGTCTGTTCCTGCTAACACGGTGGTGTTGTGAATTACACTCTATTAAAAACAACAAGGAATCTGGTGGCACCTTAAAGACTAACAGATTTACTTGGGCATAAGCTTTCGTGGGTAAAAAAACCACTTCTTCCGATGCATGGAGTGAGAATTACAGATGCAGGGATTATTATACTGACACATGGAGAAGGGAGTTACCTTACAAGTGGAGAACCAGTGTTGACAGGGCCAATTCGATCAGGGTGGATGTAGTCCACTCCCAATAATTGATGAGGAGGTGTCAACTCCAGGAGAGGAAAAGCTGCTTCTGTAGTGAGCCAGCCAATCCCAATCCCTATTCAAGCACAAATTAATGGTGTTAAATTGCCAATGAATTTTAGTTCCGCAGTTTCTCTCGGAAGTCTGTTTCTGAAGTTTTTTTGTTCAACTATGGCTACATTTAAATCTGTTATAGAATGTCCAGGGAGATTGAAGTGTTGTTCTCCTACTGGCTTTTGTATGTTACTATTCCTGACGTCCAATTTGTGTCCATTTAGTCTGTTACGTAGAGACTGTCCGGTTTGGCCAATGTACATGGCAGACAGGCAATGCTGGCACATGATGGCATATATCACATATGTGCCAGTGAATGAGTCCGTGATGGTCTGGCTGATGTGGTTGGGTTCTCTGATGGTGTCGCTAGAGTAGATATGGAGACAGAGTAGGCAACGAGGTTTGTTACAGGGATCACATACCCTACATGGAACCCAGCCATGGACTGGCCCCACTCTACTCTGCAAAGAACAGAGACCCACTGATGTCTTCATTGGTCACATTTTACTCGTTAAACAACTGAATAATCAGAGAACCGCAGAACATAGGACTAGAAGGGGCCACAAGGATCGGCTGCTCTAACCCCCACCAACATGCAGGAGTTCTAGGCAAAGTAGCTGGTCAGTTGCCCTAAAGGGGCAGCCAAAGGTCCCTCAATACAGCGTAATCCCTAGGTGGTGCAAAGCAGCTATAACCAAATTTTTGCCACCCTTCCACAGCATCCCTCCTGCCTCAGCATAGGAAGGGCAGAGAGGTTAGGAGGGGCAAGGTGGAGTGCTTGGCGCTTCACCGGATCCTAGCCTGGCACAGCAGCTGGGGTAACTTAGAGCAGCCCTGAGGTTCCTCTAAATTATACCAGAGGCTGTTCTGGCCCAGGATCAGTGCAGTAGAAAGGTGGCTTACAGCCAATATCTTCTCCTTGAAGTCTCTCAGCAGTGCCAGATGTGAACTTGGTGCAGCCAAGGGAATCTGGTGGCTTTTAGCAAACCACAAATGCAGCATATTTTGAAGTTAGAAAAACAATGACTTTACTCACTAAGGCAGTAACAACCCCACATGTGTGCACACTGCCCTGAACTGGAGCTGTCACTCCTGCTCTCCCAAAAGGGCTGGAAAGAAAAGGAAATTGAACACTGCTCTGTTCTCCCAAACTGGCTGAAAACAATAAATATGAATAAATAACATCAACTATAATGTGTTTCCCACAAAGGGGCTGGGACTCCCCCCTGATCATGACCCGTCATTTCATAGAATCATAGAAGATTAGCGTTGGAAGAGACCTCAGGAGGTCATCTAGTCCAACCCCCCACTCAAAGCAGGACCAACCCCAACTAAATCATCCCAGCCAGGGAGTTGTCAAGCCAGGCCTTAAAGACCTCTAAGGATGGAGATTCCACCACCTCCCTGGGTAACCCATTCCAGTGCTTCACCAAGCTCCTAGTGAAATAGTTTTTCCTAATATCCAACCTAAACCTCCCGCACTGCAACTTGAGACCATTACTCCTAGTTCTGTCATCTGCCACCACTGAGAACAGCCTAGATCCATCCTCTTTGGAACCCCCCTTCAGGTAGTTGAAGGCTGCTATCAAATCCCCCCGCCCCCCACTCTTCTCTTCTGCAGACTAAATCATAGAATCATAGAATCTCAGGGTTGGAAGGGACCTCAGGAGGTCATCTAGTCCAACCCCCTGCTCAAAGCAGGACCAACCCCAACTAGATCATCCCAGCCAGGGCTTTGTCAAGCCTGACCTTAAAAACCTCTAAGGAAGAAGATTCCACCACCTCCCTAGGTAACCCATTCCAGTGCTTCACCACCCTACTAGTGAAAAAGTTTTTCCTAATATCCAACCTAAACCTCCCCCTCTGCAACTTGAGACCATTACTCCTTGTTCTGTCATCTTCTACCACTGAGAACAGTCTAGATCCATCCTCTTTGGAACCCCCTTTTAGGTAGTTGAAAGCAGCTATCAAATCCCCCCTCACTCTTCTCTTCTGCAGGCTAAACAATCCCAGTTCCCTCAGCCTCTCCTCATAAGTCATGTGCTCCAGCCCCCTAATCATTTTTGTTGCCCTCCGTTGGACTCTTTCCAATTTATCCACATCCTTCTTGGAGTGTGGGGCCCAAAACTGGACACAGTACTCCAAATCAGGCCTCACCAGTGCCGAACAGAGGGGAATAATCACGTCCCTCGATCTGCTGGAAATGCCCCTACTTATACAACCCAAAATGCCGTTAGCCTTCTTGGCAACAAGGGCACACTGTTGACTCATATTCAGCTTTTCGTCCACCGTAACCCCTAGGTCCTTTTCTGCAGAACTGCTGCCCAGCCATTCGGTCCCTAGTCTGTAGCAGTGCATGGGATTCTTCCGTCCTAAGTGCAGGACTCTGCACTTGTCCTTGTTGAACCTCATCAGATTTCTTTTGGCCCAATCCTCTAATTTGTCTAGGTCCCTCTGTATCCTATCCCTACCCTCCAGTGTATCAACCACTCCTCCCAATTTAGTGTCATCTGCAAATTTGCTAAGGGTGCAGTCCACACCATCCTCCAGATCGTTGATGAAGATATTGAACAAAACCGGCCCCAGCACTGACCCTTGGGGCACTCCACTTGATACCGGCTGCCAACTAGACATGGAGCCATTGATCACTACCCGTTGAGCACGACCATCCAGCCAGTTTTCTATCCACCTTACCGTCCATTCATCCAGCCCATACTTCTTTAACTTGCTGGCAAGAACACTGTGGGAGACTGTATCAAAAGCTTTGCTAAAGTCAAGAAATAGCACATCCACTGCTTTCCCCTCATCCACAGAGCCAGTTATCTCTACATAGAAGGCAATTAGGTTAGTCAGGCATGACTTGCCCTTGGTGAATCCATGCGGACTGTTCCTGATCACTTTCCCCTCCTTTAAGTGGTTCAGAATTGATTCCTTGAGGATCTGTTCCATGATTTTTCCAGGGACTGAGGTGAGACTGACTGGCCTGTAGTTCCCCGGATCTTCCTTCTTCCCTTTTTTAAAGATGGGCACTACATTAGCTTTTTTCCAGTCATCCGGGACCTCCCCCGATTGCCATGAGTTGTCAAAGATAATGGCCAATGGCTCTGCAATCACATCGGCCAACTCCTTTAGCACCCTCGGATGCAGTGCATCCAGCCCCATGGACTTGTGTTCGTCCAGCTTTTCTAAATAGTCCCGAACTACTTCTTTCTCCACAGAGGGCTGGTCACCTCCTCCCCATACTGTGCTGCGGAGTGCAGCCGCCTGGGAGCTGACCTTGTCTGTGAAGACAGAGGCAAAAAAAGCATTGAGTACACTAGCTTTCTCCACATCCTCTGTCACTAGGTTCCCTCCCTCATTCAGCAAGGGGCCCACACTTTCCATGACTTTCTTCTTGTTGCTAACATACCTGAAGAAACCCTTCTTGTTACTCCTAACATCTCCGGCTAGCTGCAACTCCAAGTGTGATTTGGCCTTCCTAATTTCACTCCTGCATGCCTGAACAATATTTTTATACTCCTCCCTAGTCATTTGTCCAATCTTCCACTTCTTGTAAGCTGCTTTTTTGTGTTTAAGACGAGCAAGGATTTCACTGTTAAGCCAAGCTGGTCGCCTGCCGTATTTACTTTTCTTTCTACACATCGGGATGGTTTGTTCCTGCAACCTCAATAAGGATTCTTTAAAATACAGCCAGCTTTCCTCGACTCCTTTCCCCGTCATGTTATTCTCCCAGGGGACCTTGCCCATCAGTTCCCTGAGGGAGTCGAAGTCTGCTTTTCTGAAGTCCAGGCTCTGTATTCTACTGCTCTCCTTTCTTCCTTGTGTCAGGATCCTGAACTCGACCCAGTTCCTTCAGCCTCTCCTCATAAGCCATGTGCTCCAGCCCCCTAATAATTTTCGTTGCCCTCTGCTAGACTCTCTCCAATTTGTCCACATCCCTTCTGTAGTGCAGGGCCCAAAACTGGACGCAGTACTCCAGCTGTGGTCTCACCAGTGCCGAATAGAGGGGAATAATCACTTCCCTCGATCTGCTGGCAATGCTCCGAGCCTCCTACTAATGTAGCCCAATATGCCGTTAGCCTTCTTGGCAACAAGGGCACACTGCTGAATCATATCCAGCTTCTCATCCACTGTAATCCCCAGGTCCTTTTTTGCAGAACTGCCGCTTAGCCAGTCGGTTCGCAGCCTGTAGCGGTGCATGGCCAAATCTGATAACGCAGCCCAGCCAGCAAGTGTGTCACTGAGAACCGGCTGTGGGCTGGCACCCGGTGCCCTTCCAGCCCATCCTTCTCATGGCAGACAATTTAGGGCTTGTCTGCGACCCCACTGGCCAGAGCTCAGTCCTGCCATCTCTGGTCTCCTCAGGGTCCCTGTGCATTGTCCTCCTGTGTCACCCAGCCGTAGCAATTGCCTCTCGCCTCCTGCTTGCAGGCTGCTCCACCCCACATGTCCTGGTGCTGCTGCTCCCAGCCCCTGCCAGCCACAGCCTGCTTCCCTGATCAGCTCTCACCTGCCTCCTTTCCCTGGCTCTCAGGATACCAGTGCCAGGCTTTCTGTCCTTGCTGCCTACAGCCTGCTGCTCACCCTCTCACACACTGGCCAGCTCTCTCTCTCTCCCAGCCTGATCCCTTCTGTCCACAGGACGTCACTTCTCTTTCCTCGTCATTCTGGTCAGCACAGCGCCCCCTACTGGTGAGATGCTAATCAAGGTCCTTCCTCCACCAGAATAAACTAGGGTTTAGTCCTTTCTCTTCCTACCATTCTAGAGGGGACAGTATCCAGTAGGGAACCAGCAGGTCATTACAGGACATTGTTAGGATTACCCCACCCATTAGAAATAGCCCCTCAATCTACCTTTCCCTTCAACTCATCTGAACAGTCACATATAGAATGCTGACACAACATCTGCACATGGTAAAGTATTCCCTCCCGGGCTTGTAGTGTTTAAGTCGTGAGGGTGTGTTTCTATGGGGGTCCTGCAGGGATCGGTTTTTGGCCCTATGCTTTGTAACATCTTTATCAATGACCTGGCAGACAGCATAGTATCACTGATAAAGTTTACAGATGACACAAAAATTGCAAAAGGGAAAATCATGTAGAGCTGCAGAGCACAAGTTACTGTTACAGAGCGATCTGTATTGCTTGGGAAATTGGGCGCAAGCAAACAATATGTGCATCTTAGTACAGACCAATAGAAATGTGTACATCTAGGAACAAAGAATGTAGGGTGGGGAACCCTATCCTGGGAAGCAGTGACTCTGAAAAAGACTTGCGGGGGTATGGTGGATAATCAGCTAAGCATGAGCTCCCAGTGTGATGCTGTGGCCAAAAGCGCTAATGCAGTGGTCCCCAACCTTTCTGTGGCCAAGAGCAAATTGATCCCTTCATCAGAGTGTGGCGGGCAGTGACGCTTCTCGGCGGCATTTCGGTGGCGACGGTTCTCCACCGGAAGCGCTTCGCGGCGGCATTTCGGTGGGAGCTTATCCGCCGGAAGCGCTGCGTGGCGGCATTTTGGTGGCAATGCTTCTCTGGTGGATGCCCCTCTCCTCTTCCTTCCTTGGCGCCAGCCCTGACGGCGGGTGCACATAAATGCCCTGGCGGGCGCCATGGCACCCACGGGCACCACGTTGGGGACCACTGCGCTAATGGATGTATGAAGAGAAGAATCTCGAGTTGGAGTAGAGGTTATTTTACCTCTGTATTTGGCACTGGTGTGACGGCTGCTGGAATATTGTGTCTAGTTCTAGTGCCCACAGTCCAAGAAGGATGTTGATAAATTGGAGAGGGTCCTGAGAAGAGCCATGAGAATAATACAAGGATTGGAAAACCTGCTTTATAGTGACAGAGTTCAATCTACTTAGTTTAGGAAAGAAAAGGATAAGGGGTGACAGGATCACAGTGTCCAAGTACCTACGTGGGGAACAAATATTTGATAATGGGCTCTTCAGTCTAGCAGAGGAAAGTATAACAGGATCCAATGGCTGGAAGTTGAAGCTAGACACATTCAGACTGGAACTAAGGTGCAGTGAGGGTAGTTAACCACTGGAACAATTTACCAAGGGTTGTGGTGGATTCTCTGTCACTGGCAATTTTAAAATCAAGATTGGATATTTTTGTGCAAAAGCTCTGCTCTAGTTCAAACAGGAATTGTTTTGGGGAAGTCCTATACTTCAGGTCAGACCAGATGATCACAGTGGCCCCATCTGGCCTTGGAATGTATGACTAATCCCAAAGGCTCCTCTCAGAGCACTGTGGTTGATCTGTATGTGCCTAGAATGAAGACTGCTGATGCCAGCGAATGGGGTAAAAATAAGCCGTCACAAATCTTTGTATATCTCTGGCTCCTGCAGACTGAGTGGTTGTCATTTCACAGCTGCTTGTTGTGGGGATCTCGCCTCTGCTCTCAGCACCAACCAGACACTGACAGAGCTGATCCTGGGAGAGAAAACAATGGACAATTCAGGTGTGAAACAGTTGTGTGAAGGACTGAAACACCTAAACTGCAAACTGCAGAAACTGGGGTAAGTTACAAGTGGGTTCTTTTAGTGGGTGTCCTTTCACATGGGGCCAGGCTTTCTAAAGTGCTCAACATGCAGTAGCCTGTGACTTTTATGGTCCGATTTTCAGAAGAGCTCAGCACCCTGGGTAAATGGGACTTCAGTCCCCTTGAACATCAAGCCCCAATTGTTGTTCTTTCGAACAAACTGAGTTCTTTGGAAAATCTCGCACATAGTGGTGTGATTTAAACTCTTTCTCCTGGGGTCACAGTGTTATTTTCCATGCACCCAGGAATTGGCACCAAGTCTCCTCCTGTGGAGAAAGGACGAGAGATCCACTGCTGTGATAACAGCAGAGCTGGGTGAAATTTTTTGCTCAAATAAAAAAGTAAATTTGCAGAAAAATGCAGTTTCAGGATAAAAATATTTGCAAATTGAGGTTTCATTTGGTGAATAGTTTTGGAAGAATAAAAATCTGACTTTTTTAAACAAAAGATTTGACTTGTCACTTTGAAACAATGTTTTGTTTAGAAATGTAGCTAATTTGATTGTTTTTTTTTAGGGTAAAAAAAACTTTAAAAGAAACTAAACAAAACACAAAAAGACCCCCAAAAAATTTTCAGATCAAATTAATTTTCATTTGGCACCCAAAAAAATTGTTTGATTTCTTTCATCAAGAAAAAACTGAAAAATTTCAGTTTTAGTTCAAAATGAACCTTTTTTTTTTCAGTTCAACCACCAACCCTAAAAATGTATTATTCATGCAGCTCTACTAGCTTAAACATGGAATAATAAAGTGGCTGTCTGAGCACTCCAAAGGCAGCGTAGTTTTATGTTAGAATCTCAGTTATTGTACTCAGGAAGCAGGCCTGAGAGTACAAGTCTGGGGTGCTTCACAATTGAATTAAAATAACCCTCCATTCAAATGATAATTTACCACCATTTCTACAAATAATTCTGGGACGAAGCCAAACAGATAAACAGAAAAAGGAAAAGAGGGAAAGGATACAAAGTAGACACCTAATTGTTTGTTTAATTTCTTTTTCTGTCTATGATGGCAACCCAGTTCCTTCACTCCTCTCCTCCTCATCTTGGTTGTCTCTCCAGTCAGCAGCTCATACAGATATTGGTAGGATTGGAAGGTCCAGCTGGCTCCTTAGGCAACTGACAGCTGCCTTTTCCTCCAGAACAATGTCAGGCAGTTTTAAACGATTTTAAAGATCTTCTTAGTTCATAAAAGCTACCAGGGTTTCAGCTTAACCAGCATTTAAATCCAGCACAGCCAGCCAGTTAGGAGTTTTAAATCCACAGCTACAAGAGAATGTTTTGAAATTTCTATACCACTGGCCTGAAGGGGAAAAGGCAAATCTATAAAAGAGCGAACTAAAAGGACCAGAAATAAAGGAAGATACAAGACCGATGGGAATTAAAAAATGGAATTAAGTTCTGTGGAGCATTAGGATAGCAAATACATTTAAACAACGTCCAGTTTTCTGCGCAGTCCTAGATCTCCCCCCCACAGTCTTTGGTTCTGGGATGTTACAACCAAAACACATGATGGCAGCTTTCAAAATGATTTAGATTTAAAACAATAACTTTATAGATTAATAACAATTCAAGAACAAATAAGTTCACTGAAGTCTGTTTTCTTGCTTGCTATAAATATCACATGCTGGCATCTCCCTCCCTCTAAGTGGGCCGAAAGTTCCACACGTCACGCAACAGCAACCTCTTCCGCAGGCAAGGACGGGCATGGTCAGACTCCAAAGAGAATCCAGTGCAGATGGTGACTACCGGGGTGGACCAAAAATGTGTGGGATGGGGAAAGAAGATGGGCCCAGAGAGTTATGTCAGAACATTCATTGCAATAGTCTTTTGTGTCCATTCCAGAGATGATTTCACTGAAACCACTAACTCTGCTTCAAAGGGACTGTGTTCTCAGGCATTATGTCTAACACTTTTTCCTTGACTTGTTGTTCCCCACAGCTTGAGCAGTGTCAATGTAAATGAAGAAACACAGCGAGAGCTAGATGCTGTGAAGAAGAGTAAACCTGATATGGTCATACGTATATGGAAGAATTGGTGAACAGGAGCCATTGCACCGACACCGCTCTGGCCTGGCTCTCGTCCTGCTATAGGGTGACCAGATGTCCCGATTTTATAGGGACAATCTCGATTTTTGTGTCTTTTTCTTATATAGGCTCCTATTACCCCCCACCCCCTGTCCCGATTTTTCACACTTGCTGTCTGGTCACCCTATCCTGCTACCTGGGACAGCAGTTAGGGATGGGACCTGCCTCTTTTAAGGCATCTCTGCATTACCAAGGACTCCGGATGTATATTCTCCTGACTGGTGCTAGGAGTGAGAACCTCACACTATGGGGAAAATATGCTCCCGTTCTGTGAGCTTGTTGAATTCACACATTCAGTCTCCATAGACGCAGGGCTGGAAGAGCCTGTCAGGGATGTGAGACCCAAAGTCTTACGATGTGGAGCTGGTTAGGCTTTTAGGTTCACCCATTGATATCTGCCCACGTCCTCAAGCTGGTAGACCCATGTTGCTTATTGAAAGAAATGTTGTTTGGTATCGGTTTTATAAATTGTATTAAAACTATTACACCAATAAACTATCACCAAAGCGAAGCTACTAATGGTACTATGAAACTAAATGAAGCATAGAGCAATGTAACTACCCAATCAAAATCAAACCCTGATTAAATTAGTTTCAATGTTGGATCAAAATGATGTCACCAAATTAGTTACCTCATCAGATTAATAAGAACTGATTATTCGGTGTATTAATCCTAAAAAGGGATCTAAGAAGGTGACTCTTTTGGTTATGAATCCCAACTAAAGAATTTTACCCAATCAATCAAATCTATAACTTGGTGCTGGGTAATTATCTTAATACTGGAAGCAGTTTATTATTTAATGTGTGAACCACAAGCTCAGAGCCAATTACAAAGCTTCCTCCTGACATTTCAGTGTGTGGTGGTGAAGACTTTCCTCCCCGCACCCAGAGCTATTAAAAAAAAAAACACTGATAGGCAGAAGTCTGACCTCTTATTTAGCAATTTACAGCTGACAGCTTTGTTTCTCAGGCCTCAAACTCACACAGCACAGAACATACGTCAGCGAACATCTCTGAGACTGTTTTAGGGCTACTTATATCTGGGGAACTTTCTTTAAGGCGCCTTCCCGGTGTGGATTCTACTGGCGCTCATACGCACATGCTGCATGCACGTACAAAGCCACCCTCTGTCACACCATCGGATTAGTAGTATGGGACTGGGACACCTCCCACTTATCACAACCAAGACAAAAATAGAAAAAAGGGGAAAATAAGACATTGAAGATGATGGGGGGTGAGCGTGGGGGATGGTGAACACTTCCGTGTTCGCAGTTATCTGGCGTCTCATCGCTTAGAAGCTGGATCTGCTGCCAAGGAGCCTAAGGGTGATGTTGGTGGCACATCACTTCTCCTAGAGTGATATTACTGGGTGCAGGTAGGGTGACCAGACGTCCCGATTTTATCGGGACAGTCCCGATTTTAGGGGACTTGTCCCGCGTCCCGACCGTCCATCGGTCGGGACGCCCTTTGTCCCGATATGGGGACGTCCGCAGTCGCCGGCGCTGCATGCAGGGCAGCTGGCAGGCACAGAGGCAGCAGGCGGCGCCGGCCAGGAGGTCTCCGCGGCTGCGCCTGCAGGGACTCGGGGGCTTGCAAGCGCCGGCCGCCGGGAGCAGGCAGATAGCCCCTTGACCCACAGCCGCCCGGCAGGCAGAGGCAGCAGGCAGCCCTGGCCAGGAGCTCTCCACGTGCTGCAGGGGCGGGCGGGGGGGCTTGCAGGCGCCGGCCGCCGGGAGTGGACAGATAGCCCCCTCCGCCCGCCCCTGCAGCACGTGGAGAGCTCCTGGCCAGGGCTGCCTGCTGCCTCTGTGCCTGCCGGGCGGCTGTGGGTCGAGGGGAGGGGAGGGGGGGCTATCTGCCCGCTGCTGGTGGCCGGCGCCTGCAAGCCCCCCAGCCCCTGCAGGCGCAGCACGCGGCAGCCGCAGAGACCTCCTGCGGATGCTTCCCGGGCCGGGAGCCGCCCCAGGTAAGCACCGCCGGCTGGGACTCCCCACCTCGCCCCCAGGTCCCTCTGGCTCTGGGGGGGGGGGGAGGGCTCTCTGCGTGCTGCTGGTACCCCCAAGCCCCGCTCCGCGGCAGCTCCCATTGGCGCTTTTCCCGGCCAATGGGAGCCTCCGAGCTCGTGCTTGTGGCGGGCGCAGCGCGTGGAGAGTCTGGAGACTCCCCTCCCAGCTCTGACCGTAGGAGCCAGAGACGTCCCAGCAGAGCTGGTGAGTGTGGCCAGGGAAGGGGGCAGGGGGTGATGGTGAGTGTCTGGGAGGTGTGTGGAGGGCGCTGGGCAGGGGGGGAGGTTTGTGTGTTTTGGGGTTCCAGGTAGTGGGGGCTTGTTGGGGGGTGCTGGGCAGTGGGGGAGATCTGTGTGCGTCAGGGCACTGGGCAGTGGGGGTCTGTGTGGGGCAGGGTGTAGTTGTGGTGGTGGAGCTGTGGGGAAGGGCACTGGGAGGGAGGAAGGGAGGGAGGGGAAATCTGTGTGTATTGGGAAACTAGTGAGTGGGGGGGTTCTGTGTGGGGTGCTGGGCAGCTGTGGTGGGGCTGTGGGTGGGGGCGGGTGCTGGGTAGCGATGGTGGTGTGCACAGCACTGTGCATTTGTTGGGGGGGGGCTCTGGGCATAGTGGGTTCAGGGGGTGCAAGTCATAGTGGATCCAGGGGGCACTGGGCAGGGGAGCTGTGTCCTGCAGCGTAGGCCCACCCCCAACAGGAAGGGGCATGCTGGTAGCACAGGGTCAGGCGGACCAGTGTGCCTCTGGCCATGCCATGCCATGCCATGCATGCCCCATTGCCCCTGGCCGGCCCCGCCCTTCCTGCTGCTCACCTCCTCCCAGGAAGCGGCCGCCAGGTAAGTGTCAGAGGCTGCATCCTCCTCCCCAGCAGAGCGTGTGCAGACCGGTCCACCTTGCTTATGGCAGCGCCAAGGAAAGGAGGCACCTGCCTCTGCACATGCTGAGCCTACCCAGGGCAGGCCGTACAACCCCTCTTGCAGCTTCCTAGGGCTGTATGGCTCCGGTTGGGGTTGTGCACGTGTGCCTGTCTTGCGCGCCCCCCCCCCCCCCCCCCCCCCGCTCGGCCAATGTGTCCTGATATTTCACTCTTGCGATCTGGTCACCCCTACACAAGAATAGCACAAAGTATAGAAAGAAATACAAACTCTGAAGTGCAGCATTAGTTCTTGATTCATGATCTTTATTGGACTCCAGAAAAACTGACACAAAAACATCCATCTGGCATAAACAAATGTTGGAGATGGACACTTCATGCCACCAGAATGCTGTGGAATTGTGTAAAATTGGAGGGGGGAGGAGTAGAAACACACATAGTGCCTGAGCTATGAGGACAGAATGAAAATTCCCCCACAGTATCCAAGCATGGTTCTTCGATCTCCCCCTGCACTGACAGAGACTGAAAAGGGAGGTTACCAGACCCTCCAGGTCATAATCCCACATTCTCTGGGCACTGTCACCCTTCCTCCCTCCTGCTCCCCAGCCCTGTGCAAGCCAACTTTGGGGGGGAGGGATAGCTCAGTGGTTTGAGCATTGGCCTGCTAAACCCAGGGTTGTGAGTTCAATCCTTGAGGGGGCCATTTAGGGACCTGGGGCAAAAATCTGTCAGGGGACAGTACTTGGTCCTGCTAGTGAAGGCAGGGGACTCAACTCAATGACCTTTCAAGGTCCTTCCAGTTCTAGGAGATTGGCATATCTCCATTTATTTATTTAACTTCCCCCTCCAAGGTCAGACCAAGCACAGAGCAAATTGTAGATTTTTATTTTAGTAATGTTGTATTACACCACTGGATTTAACTTTGGTGGCTACAGTTTCAAGATCAACAGTTAAAGTCACCTTTAGTAGCTGCTTCAGTTTTAGCGCCACTAGGAACACATAAAGACCAAGGGTAGTGAGCACACACACATTACAAGTACAAGGTCTGTTTTACAAGTTTTATTAAAGTTACAATTAAATTTATGATTACCCAAGCAGATAGAAATCCTATAAAGGCCTATGCACAAGTTACAAATACAGCTGTACTCACATCCTTAATGATGTTATTTGGGCCTGATGGATGCCTTGCCAATTGAGCATCACTAGAAGGAGAGTTTACCCAGTTTGGGAGGCTTCTTTTATCTTGTGATTCTGACTACATCTAACAGTCTGCGCATGTGCATGAAGGGGTCAGCCCTCTTTTTCCTTATTTGTATTTTGTCCCCCAAGAATACTGGGGGACCCGGTTTTTCATAGGTCATTTGTAGTTCCTTTTAGTCTCATTAGCATCTACGCACAATGTGTACCCTGTGGTTAGGGCATTTTGTGATCTAAAATTAATCTTATGGCTACACTTTTACAATACCATCCATTGGAAAATCTTGTCCTGTAATCTTGTGGCATCATGTTATTCTTTAGTCTCTTACTTCTATCAAGCATTCCTTAACTCTAAGGCGTAATATAGCTAAGCTGACATCTTACAGGCCTCAGCCTGTAGGCCTTGCGTTTCAGCCCTACTTACTTCGATACCTAATGCATACTTCTCTCTTAACTACTAATCTATTTTATACTTCTATAATCCTACAATTTAAATCTATTTAGCACACAATGATTATGTATGACATATTAGTTACTCATAACATCACACAAGACATGAATGATAAAATGAAGTAATTGGCTACAAAATCCACCTCCTACTCCTGAGTCTCTTGCGCTGCACAGGGCCGGCTCCAGGCACCAGCCAACCAAGCATGTGCTTGGGGCGGCACCTGGAGGGGGGCGGCGCTGAGGTTTGTTTTTTTTTTATATTTAAAAAAAAAAAAAAACACTCTTCCCAGCTAGGGCAGCGGAGCTGCCGGCGCCCTGGCTGGAGCAGCGGGGAGTGGCATCGCCCCAGGCGTGGGACGGGCCACGGCGCCCTGGGAAAGCCACCCTCCCTGCCGGCACCCCGGCTGGGGCAGCGGGGAAGACGCGCTCCCAGCTGGCGCCCCGGCCGGGGCAGCAGGGCCGGGGAATACGCACTCTCCGCCGGCGCGGGCAGCGGGGAAGCCGCCCTCCTTGCCGGCCCCCCAGCCGGGGCGGCAGTGGGGAGCAGCATCGCCCTGGCCAGGGGACCGGGGCCACGGGGAAGCCGTCCTCCCAGCCGGCGCCCCGGCTGGGACGGCAGCGGGGATGCCGCGCTCCCCGCCGGCGCCTGGCAGCTGGGGAGTGCGGCATCGCCCCGGCTGGGGGAGCGGGGCGGCAGGCATGCTGCGCTCCCCGCCTGCGCCCCGGCCAGGGCAGCAGGAATGCCTCCCTCTCTGCCGGCGCCCGGCCTGAGAGGGGCAGCCGGTGGCTTTTTTGCCTGGGGCAGCAAAAAAGCCAGAGCCGGCCCTGGCGCTCCAGCAGGAGGGTTGGCCCTGACAATCTCTACTCAACCTCCTCAGGCCACAGCTTTATGTCCATACCAGGAGCTATCCCCTTCCAGGGCTCAGAGAAGGAAAAAATCCAACAGAAAGACAAAGCTAGTTGCAAATGTGCCGCAGGCCTTCCCGTCCCTAATCCTGGCCCTGTGTGGGGGAGGGACTAGATGACCTCTTGAGGTCCCTTCCTGCCCTTCACGTCCACGATTCCTTCAGGGGGCTTCACAACGGTTCTATGTGGGATCGGGTTGTGGGAGTTGAAATTAAGCCTGAGCTGTCCCTAATGTCACTGAGGGCTGTTCCCTGAGCTGTTGAAATCCTCTCACCAAAGCCTCTCAATGGAAAAAATGGATCATTGAACAACACAAAACGTGTCTCATTTTTGTATCATTCAAAATAGCCCAGTTTTTTTCTTACATCAAAAATGTATTTCAATTCAAATCAGGATGAATATTTGGGGGGTTTTACCCCATCTCTTACCTCCCCCCCACACACACCTTCTTCAGGTAAACAAAAACTGAACATTTTCATTAAAATTTTCAAATAAATACTTCCCCCCCCTTCAAATATTTTCTCTGGACGCAATTGCCAGTTTTGAGAGCCCAGTAATGTGTACGAGTGGTTCCAATTATTTCCTCCTATGTGCATTACTTTGGGCTTGGGGTCCCTCTGACATTCCTCACAGGCGGCCCTACTGTAGACTAGCTCAAATGCTTTCACACAGATGCACAGAGTGGGAGGGGCACCAGGCGCTTCCCCTCCAACTTGCACAGCCTGTGTAAGGGCCAGGCACAATTGCAGTCCCTGTGTTCATGGCAGTGCAGAGATTGCTCCCCCCACGTCGCCCCATGGGGCAGGAAGCAGGAGAGGTGGGGCTGGGGCACCAGCCCACAGAGAGGGTTCGGTGCACACGGGGGTGTAGAACACACTTTGAAGCAGGTGCCGTGCTCCTCCTGCAAAGCCAGGATTCCTCCCTGACCTTGCCCTGGGGCAGTGCTGCTCCACACCTCCCCCGGCACGGGGCTGTGCAGACACATGGGGTGGGGAGGGAGCAGCAGAGACACATGAAGTGTGACACAGGCACATGAGAGCCATGGGTCAGAGCCACATGGGATGGCAGATGGGCGGACTGACGGGTCAGAGGCGCACAGAGGGGGCCGGGGGTTGGGAGTCCCCTGGCAGTCACCATGGGTGGGGGCGTTGAGGACTCTGGGGGGCCTCATTGGCAAAGTCCAGCTCCTACCAGAGGGGGTGGAGCAGGGAGCTAGGAGCTCAGGGATAGTGGGGATGTGGGTGCTGGGGTTTGGGGGGAACCAGGCAGAGCAGCTCCTTGGTTGGGGGATATGGTGGGCAGGGCTGGCTCTGGCTTTTTAGCTGCCCCAGATTAAAACAAAAACGGCCGCCCGCCGCCCGGCTGCGGCACCGGCTGGGAAGAGTGGTTTTTTTTAATTTAAAAAAAAAACAAAAAAACCCTGAGCGCCGTGCCACCCCAAGCACGTGCTTGGTCGGCTGGTGCCTGAAGCCGGCCCTGATGGTGGGTACGGTGTGGAGGTTTCTCTAGAGGTACCTGTTTCACATGGGCTTTGGATCAGGCTCATAAATTCCATTTCGGCTCCACAGAACTCAACGGGAGTGCTGCAGTTGACTCCAATGGCAGCAGTACTGGGCCTACAGAGTGGGTGAAATTCCCTAATAAGGTTTAATACGCTCTTCACATCAGCTTTGCTCCGATGCAGCTGTTTGAACATGGGGCCGTGCAGGGAAGACTCACCCAGCGTGTGTTAGGGTCAAATTCCACCTCGAGTTACCCCCTGTGCAGCCCCTTTGGCTTCTGCAGGAACAGTCCTGCGCTGCCAGGAAGATCCTGGGTCTTGTCCATGTGTAACGTCGATGGGTCAGTAGAGCTGCACGGATGTAACTGAGGGCAGAATTTGGCCCTTGTGTCATAACAACCTATTGGCTCCATCCTAGTCCTGTAAGAGAGGAATCATCACAACATAAACCAACTCAGGGATAGCAGGATAAACTGCTGCAGGGCCTGCTCCAGTCGCTATGAACTCACACACTGAAGCATCCAGTGTATGGCTCCTGAGCCCAGGTGCCCTCGGTATGGAAGGGAACAAATGCGTGTTTCCTCCAAGAGCGGAAACCTTTTACAAATCAGATCTAATGCACGTCACATGCCCAAGGGGGGTGGGGTGGTGTGTGTGTGTCTCTGTCTGTCTGTCTGTCCAATAGTTCTGAGCCTGTCCCTACAGCATCTCGTCCCTCTGCATCATTTTCTAGAATTTCCAAAACATTTTGTAAGACTGTATTGTAGGAGAACACTGTATAAGTGCCCACTCAGCAGGTAATGGATCTTCATCTATATAGTCACAGTGTGTGAACTAGTTTAGAACTTTCTGAAAAAGCCAGGAGCACCCAAAGAAGTTAAAAAAACACTGTCATTTTTGCACACACAAAGTGCTGAAAGTATTGGCTGTCACGGATAAGAAACAGAAACCATGAAAAAATGTCTGGCTAACACCTCTGAGAACTCCCCTGGCTCTGGAGAACGGGAGAATTCTTATGCGTTAGCACACACAATGGCAAGAAACACAAACTTTAAAGTGGAACAATATTTCTTTATTCATGATCTTTATTGGATTCCTGCAAAGCTGACACAGAAATGTATCCAGGATAAACAAATGTTGCAGATAGATACAGATAATACTGACTTAATAGCTGTGGAATTGTGTAAAACTACAAACCCTTTGTAAAGACCCAAACAGTGACTCAGCTATCGGAACAGAATGACAATTCCCCTCTGGATCCAAAGATGGTTCCTGAGTTTTCCTGCTGAACTCACAGAGACTGAAAAAGGAGGTTCCCAAACTCCTCCATCTCATGATCCCACATCTTCCCCTCCCCTAAGTCCTGGCCCCCTTCCTTCTACGTTTCTCCCCTCCCCAAGCTCAGACCAAGCATGGAACAAATTCAGCTCCTATTTCTGAGTGTCTCCCCCTCAGGCAGGAGGGCTGGCTTTGACAATCTCTATCTAGTCCCCTGTCCTGGATGCTGAAATAAGCTGCTGGAGTCACTGGGGGTGGGGCATGGGGTCCCCCTCCCCAGCTGCTGTCCTAGTGAGTGGCAGGGCAGTCAAGCCAGAGCCACCTTGATGCAATGGCTCCCACTAATCAACCTACCACAGTGATACTCAGACTGTGGCTCGCAACCTGCAAGTGGCTCTTTGATGTGTCTCTGCAGCACATGATATTAAAACACTGGGTGATTTAATTATTAACCAATTTAAGTCATTAAGCGATCAGGATGCTTTTACTATGTCATTAATCAGTGAAGTTATCAACTTGCACTAAGTTATTAACTTATTTGCTGTGAGTATATATGTGTATATAAACTAAATATTTCCCGTCATACTGTTTAAATATGAATAGTATTACAGTAAATGAAACAATGAATTCAAACTCCTATGGCTCTTTTGGGTAATGTTCATCCCTGATTTGGCTCCTGAACCACTGAGGTCTGAGTATCACTGACCTACCATATGTACAGCTCAGGTTTTATCTTTTTCACAGCAAACAGCTCTGGATGTTTCTCTTCGCTTACATCGAAACAGTTCACTCTGTGGAAAAAAGCAAGAAAGAAAAGAAGTGTTCATTCTCCATGCAGACACGATCAATTGTTCTCCATGTTCACTGAAGGTAGGATAAGGAGTAATGGGCTTAAGCTGCAGCAGGGGAGATTTAGGTTAGCTATTAGGAAAAACTTTCCAACTTTAAAAAGCCCGCTCCTAAGCGACCAGAGGAGTTTTGCGAGGGAGTTCTCCAGGTGAAGGAGGAGCGATTATGTGACCCTTGGGGTAAGTTTGTTGTCTGTAGTGTGTGTGTTTGTGGTGTGCTTGCTGCTTGACTGAAATATACCATGTGGTCTGTTTGTTTGGGGGACCGTGGGCTGACTGTGCCGAGCCTAGCAGCCTGCTTGGTAAGGCTGAGAGCTTCTTAACGAGGCTTTGATCCCTAAGCCCTTTAGCACCCATCAACCCTTAACCAGGGGGTGGGGCTACTCAGGAAGACCAGGGCTTTATAAAGCCCGCTCGCTCGTAAGTGACCAGGGTGCTAGTGAACAGGAGTGGCTAACGGGAGTTTTGCGAGGGAGTTCTCCAGGAGGATTGTGGGAGGTGGGGAGCTAGATAAACTTAACATTCTTGAAACTTTAAGCTAAAAACACCCCCTGATAAAAACAAAACACCAACAAAGGAACGAGCTTTGGGAGTAAAAAGATAATGCAGGAAGAAGTCCAGCAACAGAGTGGGGGCTATCCAGTTTATTGCACCCAATGCAGCATGTATGGTTGCCTGCCCTATGGGCGGGTGGTGTATGTGTGCATTCGGTGCAAGAAACTCCTGGCCCTCAGAGACCGTGTACGGACTTTGGAGACCAGAGTGGCTGAACTGGAGGAGCTGAGGGAGACACAGAGGTACATAGATGAGACTTTTCGGGACACAGTAGTATGGTCCCACTCCCCAGTCTGACAGCCTCTGTGCTGTTGAGGAGGATGAAAGTCTCAGGGAAGGAGAACATCCAACTGGAGCAGAGGGAAACGATCCCATAGTTGGGACCCTCCTTCCAGATGATGTTGTGGTATCCTCTCTCACTGAGGATACCTCTCTGGGAAAGGGAACTCCAGTTATTAGGAAGAGACAGGTATTAGTAATGGGCGATTCGATCATTAGAAACATAGATAGCTGGGTTTGTGATGACCAGGAGAACCGCATGGTGACTTGCCTGCCTGGTGCAAAGGGTGCGGATCTCTTGAGACATCTAGATAGGCTTATGTGTAGTGCTGGGGAGGAGCCGGTGGTCGTACATGTAGGTACCAATGACATAGGGAGGGATAGGAGAGAGGTCCTGGAGGCCAAATTTAGGCTACCAGGTAAGAAATTGAAGTCCACGACCTCCATGGTAACATTCTCTGAAATGCTTCCAGTTCCACACGCAGGGCCAGTTAGACAGGCAGAACTGCACAGTCTCAATGTGTAGATGAGACGATGGTGTAGGGAGGAGGGGTTTAGATTTATTAGGAACTGGGGAAACTTTTGGGAAAAGGGGAGACTATACAGGAAGGATGGGCTCCACCTAAACCAAAATGGAACCAGATTGCTGGCACTTAAAATTAAAAAGATCATAGAGCAGTTTTTAAACTAAGGGCTGGGGGAAAGCCAACAGGTGCAGAGGAGCACGTAGTTTGGACAGAGACATCCCTTAGGGGAGGATCTATTAATGGAGATTCTCTATGTCCTAGTAAGGAGGAGAGGATGGAAGATGATAAAATACAGGAAGGATCTGATGAGAAACAGCCAAATGAAAAAATTTCAATTATACCATGTAATGGCAGACAGCTAAAAAATGACAAGTTTTTAAAGTGCTTGTATACCAATCTAGAAGTCTAAATAATAAGATGGTTGAACTAGAGTGTTTCGTATTAAATGAGGATATTGATAGAATAGGCCTCTCAGAAACTTGGTGGAATGAGCATAATCAATGGGACACTAATACCAGGTACAAAATATATCGGAAGGATAGAACAGGTCGTACTGGCGGGGGAGTGGCACTATATGTGAAAGAAGGCGTAGAATCAAATGAAATAAAAATCTTAAATGAACCAAATTGTACCGTAGAATTTCTATAGATAGTAATTCCATGCTCTAAAAGTAAGAATATAGCAGTAGGGATATACTACCGACACCTGACCAGGAAGGTGATAGTGACTGTGAAATGCTCAGGGAGATTAGAGAGGCTATTAAAATAAAAAACTCAATAATAATGGGGGATTTCAACTATCCCCATATTGACTGGGTACATGTCACCTCAGGACGGGATGCAGAGATAAAGTTTCTTGACACCTTAAATGACTGCTTCTTGGAGCAGCTAGTCCTGGAACCCACAAAAGGAGAGACAATTCTTGATTTAGTCCTAAATGGAGCACAAGATCTCGTCCAAGAGGTGAATATAGCTGGACTGCTTGGTAATAGTGACCATAATATAACTAAATTTAACATCCCTGTGGTAGTGAAAAACACCACAGCAGCCCAACACTGTAGCATTTAATTTCAGAAAGGGGGACTAGACAAAAATGAGGAAGTTAGTGAAACAAAAATTAAAAGGTACAGCACCAAAAGTAAAATCCCTGCAAGCTGCGTGGAAACTTTTTAAAGACACCATAATAAAGGCTCAACTTAATTGTATACCCCAATTTAAAAAACATAGTAAGAGAACCAAAAAAGAGCCACTGTGGCTAAACAACAAAGAAAACGAAGCAGTGAGAAGCAAAAAGGCATCCTTTAAAAAGTAGAAGTTAAATCCTAATGAGGAAAATAGAAAGGAGCATAAACTCTGGCAAATGAAGTGTAAAAATATAATTAGGAAGGCCAAAAAAGAATTTGAAGAACAGCTAGTCAAAGATTCAAAAAGTAATAGCAAAAATGTTAAGTACTTCAGAAGCAGGAAGCCTGCTAAACAATTAGTGGGGCCACTGGACGATCGAGATGCTAAAGGAGCACTCAAGGACGAAAAGGCCATTGCAGAGAAACTAAATGAATTCTTTGCACCGGTCTTCACTGCTGAGGATGTGAGGGAGATTCCCAAACCTGAGCCATTCTTTTTAGGTGACAAATCTGAGGCACTGTCCCAGATTGAGGTGTCATTAGAGGAGGTTTTGGAACAAATTGATAAACTAAACAGTAATAAGTCACCAGGACCAAGAGTTCTGAAGGAACTCAAATGCGAAATTGCAGAACTACTAACTGTAGTCTGTAACCCATCATTTAAATCAGCTTCTGTACCAGATGACTGGAGGATAGCTAATGTGACTCCAATTTTTTAAAAGGGCTCCAGACGTGATCCCAGCAATTACAGGCCCTCTGGGGCACTTGGCATTGACCACTGTCGGAAGACAGGATACTGGGCTAGATGGACCTTTGGTCTGATCCAGTATGGCTGTTCTTATGTTCTTAACTAGAAGGATACGTAACTCTAGAATAAGCTTCCAAGAGAGGTGGTGTAATTCCCATCATTAGAGGTTTTTAAGAACAGTTTGGAAAAACACCTGTCAAGGATGGTGTAGGTTTACTTGGTCCTGGGGCTGAACTTAATGTCCTCTCGAGGTCCCTTCCAGCCCTACATTGCTATGATGGCTGACAGTCCGTCTGAGGCGGAGGGCACTGCACACCATTGGGTACCCAATGACAGGTTAATCTGGCGCTGAGCAGAGGTCAACTACATTACCCGGAATCTTGTGCATCAGCCATACACGAGCATCGGGGGGGGGGGGGGGGGGGGGGGGGGGGGGGGGGCTCTGATGTACAGCTGATGCATATGTAGCTGCAGGAGACATTATTAAATTGGGAGTCGGGAGTCTGTTGTTTGTAAGTGGGAGTCTCCTTGACATGCTGGGAAACTTGGTCAGTCTGGTGCCTAGGAGCCACTGTCATAGGCTAGGATCTCCTTGTGCTGGGCGCTGCACAAACACCAAACACAAAGACAGTCCCTCCCCAAGGAGCTCACAGACCCCGCTGCCTGCCAAAGCCACGGCCCTGCCTGCTAAGCTCACTGCCAGCGAGTGTGTGTCACTTTGGGGAGGGGAGGAGAAGCGCTGGTGCAGTCTGTAGCCTGGCCTGCTCCCCCCACACGCCACTCATCCTGTGAGCTCTGGGCAGGGACAGCAATGTCCTTTCTGCACGTAAAGGGCTGGATTGTGCAGCCCTTGCTCAGGGTGGGGAGCACTGACTGACACGGACAGTCCCATTGATCGCTGTGGGGCTACTCAGCGCTCACAGGAAGTGGGACGGCAAAATCCAGCTCACACACTCTATGGAAGCAGCAAGATCTCAGCTCTCAGTGCTGCACGTGCTCCTTACACCTAGGGTGACCAGATGTCCCGATTTTATAGGGACAGTCCCAATTTTTGGGTCTTTTTCTTATATAGGCTCCTATTACCTCCCCACCCCCTGTCCCGATTTTTCACACTTGCTGCCTGGTCACCCTGCTTACGCCCTCTCCCCACAAGGCGTCAGTAACACAGCTCTTCAAGGGGGTGTTTTCAGCAACTGTCGTGATGCTGCAGACTTGGCTTGAAACTACTGAAATGCAGGTGGGGACCTCAAAAGCCAACCTGGCTGCAGGAAGGCACTGATATGTCACTTACTCCTGTATTCCTTTTACAGCCAGGTCAGGAGAATGGGGTTTGTTTGTTTACAGTAAATGTGGGGGGGCAGGAGCCCATGCTCCTGTTCAGAGCATGGTGCTGTTCTAAGGAAAGGGACCCGCCATTGGAACCCACCCTTGCCCCATGTGGCTCTGTCCCCCTCTAGTGGCTGGATCAGATACAGGTTTGAATCAGCTACAGTCTTGAGCTGGGTGCTGTAGTTCAGGCAGTAAAAAGGCTTGTGTGCCACGATACTGAGCTCTCAGGGCTTCGCTCACTATCAGTGACACCCCTCCCCCCTGGATATCCCATGACACCAGCCCTATTGCATTTGTAACATGCCCGAATGAATAGACTGAGAAAATCACTTATTCCCAAATTGTAACTCATTTAAAAAGCTAAAACTTGAAAATCAAAATTCTTCTGAAAGCTGCCTTGATGTTCCTCCCAGAACCAAAGCCCTGTCTGTGGGATCTCTAGGACTGTGCACAGAACTGGACGTGTTTAAAAAGCTCCACAGAACTTGCTTCTATTCCCATTCATCTGTCTTTCATCTGGAATGGGTTACCTAGGGAGGTGGTGGAATCTCCATCCTTAGAGGTTTTTAAGGCCCGGCTTGACAAAGCCCTGGCTGGGATGATCTAGTTGGGGTCGGTCCTGCTTTGAGCAGGGGGTTGGACTAGATGACCTCCTGAGGTCCCTTCCAACCCTGAGATTCTATGATTCTATCTTCCCTAGTCTCATTTTCTCTCTCGTCCTTCTCATTCTGTAGGACTTGTTCAAACAGTTTTCCTTTTCCCCTTCAGGCTTGTGGCCTAGACACTTTACAACACTCAAACTACGTTTACAGTACAAGCACTACAGTGGCACAGCTGTCACTGTACCACTGTAATGTGGACACTAGCTACGGTGGTGGAAGGGGTTTTTCCATCACTGCAGTAAATCCACCTCCTGGTAGCTAGGTCAATGGAAGAATTCTATACCGGGACTTAGGTTTGCTTAACTATGTCTCTCAGGGATGTGATTTTTTCCTCACCCCTGAGCAATGTAGGTAGATCAACCTAAGTCTTAGGTGGAAGCCAGGCCTCACTGCTATCTGTACCTTTAAAACATTTGGCTGGGTGTTTGTGCGGATTAAAAATGGTACTTTCATACTTTTCTTTCTGTCCCTTTCACTCTTCTTTTCTTTGTCTCTTTTCTTCATCTGTTAGTCTTTGTCCCGGGATCAATCGTGGTAATGGTTGTAAATTATCTGAGTACAGGAGGATTCCATTAATTAAATTGTGAAAGAATCCCAGACTTCTGTTTTCAGTCTTTCCTACTGAATAAAACAATGTGCCGTTCTAATATGACTAAATGCTGCCTTTAGTATGCTCTGAATGCTACTATGTTCTTCAGCTTATCAAATAGTAAACTGCAGCCTATCACCAAAGCAGTGGGAAAAGAATAACAGCCAGTTCTTGGGTTAGGGGGCATGGAAAGAAACACTGTGATTCAAGTAAAAAGTCCTTAATCATGACCCTGAGTTAACACAAACAAATTAAAGGGACCCAGAAGTAACTTACAACAAGTTCCGAAGATCACAGCTTACAAACCTCAGGCCACCACACAGTACCATCGCTCTTGAATCTCCCGCATACAGATCAGCTATGATGTCATAACTCCACAATCTGCAGGAACCAAATATAGACCATGAGGAAACAATGCTTATTTTTACTCCATTCACTGCTGTCAGTGGTGTCTTTACCCGGGCATGCACAGATAAAACATAATGCTCTCGTTGGCATGACAGGCCCCTGAGGGAATTGCTTTCCATGTGCACCTATTGTGTCAGTTACTGTGTATTCTGCATGCAAACGTCCAGCTGTATTTAAGGGAAAGGTGAACCTTGGGAGTCCATTTCTAATGGTTTTGAGAATTCTAGCAATTTGCTGTAATGAGCTGCTGGTTCATTACTGGATACTCCCATCTTCTAGAACAAACTGGAGCAAAAGGCATGGTTCATGGATTATGTCCATGGGCACTAAATATGCCTTGAATATATTAGGAATTTTTTACCACTCTGATCACATCTCATTTCCAAACCAAGAGTCGATGAATGCCTTCCCCATCCTAACACAGAAAAACTTGCCGACAGCTACCTCAGTTTACCCCCAATAGAGTGCCTATTCCAATTCTAACTCCACCTAGAAACCAGGACAACAGAAGGCCGATATTCCATTTTCAAGGTGTCAGATAGGTTGTCTATAGAAAGCCAGATACATTGAAACTAGACTCTGAACTCTCTCAGGGATAAAACGGGAATGTTTACAAACATTTCCTTCACTTTGCCTAAGTTTATAGATACATTAGCTTAAAGAAATTGACAAAGGTAAGTCAACTGAGGAACACAGAAAACATTTTATAAATCTACAGATGAATGAAATTGCTTTTTTGGTGTAGCTAAAGTAGGGTGACCAGACAGCAAATGTGAAAAATCGGGATGGGGAAGACCCAAAAATCGGGACTGCCCCTATACAATCGGGACATCTGGTCTCCCTAAACTAAAAAGGTCCACCCAAAGATTAAACACGTTTATAGGAAAGAGCATGTAAAGCATGACATATTAACTCAAGGAGCACAATCAAATCATAGTGAAGTAGATCAGAGATAAGACTGGACACTGTAAATTTAAACTAGTTAGATCCACTGCTTGATCTATTTGAACTGAAGGTTCCATAAGTCAAACTTCCTGAAACACTAAGAATCCAAAATGCATTTTCACCCCAAATTACAGACTGCACTTTTGTCTGCCTTATGAATCAGATACAGTCCCCCTCTACATGTGGGTAATCTGTTTTATTCCTTTTTCTTTTTTTGTCTTTTATTCCACTGTAAGCCCCAAAAGCTATGAAATAAAATATGCCAGACATAATGGGGGGGGAGGGGAAAGAGGAGTCCTTGTGGCACCTTAGAGACTAACAAATATATTTGGGCATAAGCTTCACAGCTGCAGAACTGGAATTAATTTGCAAACTAGATACCATCAGATTAGGCCTGAATAAAGACTGGGAGTGGTTGGGTCATTACAAAACCTAAACTTAATTTCCCCAATACTAATTTCTCCCTACTGTTACTCACACCTTCTTGTCAACCATCTGTAATGGGCCACTCTCTTACCACTTCAAAAGTTATTTTTCCTCCCTTGGTATCCTGCTGTTAATTGATTTATCTCGTTAGACTGACCTCACACTTGATAAAGCAACCACCATCCTTTCATGTATTTATACCTGCTCCTGTATTTTTTACTTCATACTTCTGATGAAGTGGTTCTAGCCCATGAAAGCTTATGCCCAAAGAAATGTTAGTCTCTAAGGTGCCAAAAGAACTCCTCTTTTTTTTTTATACAGACGAACACGGCTACCACTGAAACCAGACATAATAGAGAATATACAATACATGTCTACTCAATTCAGAGGAATTGTAAAAGATGTTGTTTGTTTTTCTTTTGACTGGTTGTTGCACTCTGAAATACTGTGATGAAACCACTCTGAAATACTGATATGAATATTACAGCCCGAGAAAAAGATATTGACAGGGCTAAGCACCTGACATGTGTATAGCTTTGGAATATTAACAGAACTGCTTAACAAAGGGAATTTTCATGAACAATGTGGGTCAATATAGAAAATTATCTTTGAAATTAATGAAACAAATATCCTCTGATGAGAAAGGAATCACAAACTTTATTACACACCGTCACCAGCTACTGGAGCAGCAGAAACCGGATGCCTATTGGCAAGTGTCAAATAGGCAGCCCCCTCCTAAGGGTATATACCTAAGGACCACCTCAGAGGCTGCTTGATCTATTAAATGTGATCAGACCTTGTCATAAATATGAAGGGAAGGGGGAGAGGGTCTGATGCAGTGCTATAAAATCCTCTTTCCAGTAAAGGGTTAAGAAATGCAGGTAGCCAGACTGACACCTGACCTGGCTGCCATCTGACCAATAAGGGACAAGATACTTTCAAACTTTGGGAGCGGGGAAGGTTTTTGTGTGTGTCTTTGTCTGAGTCAGAGACAAAGACACACACAAAAACCTTCCCCCTTCCCAGAGTTTGAAAGTATCTTGTCCCCTTATTGGTCAGATGCCAGCCAGGTCAGGTGTCAGTCTGGCTACCTGCATTTCTTAACCCTTTACTGGAAAGAGGATTTTATAGCACTGCATCAGACCCTCTCCCCCTTCCCTTCATATTTATGACAGACCTTCATGACACTTCAGACCAGTAGCGTAGCCAGGGGGGGAGCGGCGGAGCGGCTGCTCCCCCTTGAGCAGAAGCGGCGCCTTTTTTTAGCAACACTAAAAAAAGGCGCCGCGCTGCTTCTGGGAGACGTTGCGGGGCCCTGCCCCCGACGCTGGGTGACGTTGCGTCGGGGGCGGGGCCCCGCCACGTCACCCGGCGTTGGGGGCAGAGCCCGGCGTCAGCCCCCACCGGAAGCTGGCGCCTGTGCAGGGGGAGGCGCTTTTTTGTAGGGCCGCTCTCCCTGCACGCCGGACCTGGCTGTGCTATTGCTTCAGACCAGCCACCAGGAACAGCACTCCCCTCCTCCAAGGGTTACCAGGATTAAGAAGAGATTGCAGTTCTCTTTGTTTTATTCAAATTAAGGACACCTCTATACTTTCAACTTGTTGCTGGTTTTGTGTATCCACGTCAGCTGATGGGCGATACCTGTTGTGCTATCAGATCGTACTGATAACACAGCTTTGTTATCCTGCAATCAAGTTAATGTTGCCTTGTTGATTTCCAGCCACACAAGGACAGCCCTGTTTTGAAACGAGCGCTCTGCATTCAGGTCAGACATCCAATGAGTCACTGCTCCCGCCCCACTGTTCTTTACGCATTCTGGGAATTTTCAATGCTCTGCACCGTGGGATTCCTACTGGAAGACAATGGCATCTTGGGGCATGGAGACAAACTGAATAATTCCCATGATTCCTCCTGTTTCATCCCATCACCCTCCTTGTTTCTGCGAGCCTGAGCCATTTTCAAAGCAAGCACTGTCAGGCAGCAAGGAGGAAACATTGGCATCTTCTGTGGTCCTCAGGGTGATAAGTATAAACAGGCTGCTGGAAACATATCTACAGTCGTGCAGTGACTTCAGAACCTGGCTCTGTCCTCGGCTGCACTTGGTGCTGCTGAGGAGACTTGGAGGAGAAGTTTGCTCTAACCCACCTTTCTGCTCCCTGATCCTGGGGCAAAGTTGGGGCCTAAACCGCTTCCAGTCTAACTTCCAGGAACCTCCGCTGCTGTGCTGGCCTGGGGTCTGCTGAGACACCTTGCACTCTGCCCCACCCTATCCTCCCCTATATATAGGGTGACCAGACAGCAAGTGTGAAAAATCAGGACGGGGGTGGGGGATAATAGGAACCTATATAAGAAAAAGACCCAAAAATCGGGACTATCTCTATAAAATCGGGACATCTGGTCACCCTACCTATATATGACTCCATACCTCCATACCGCACATGCCCTACACTAAGGGAGGGAGACAGAGTTGGCTATACCAGCTTTGCACCACTGAGAATGACTCTGAGTCAGGGGGATCCTTGGCTGCCCCTTTAGGGCAGCTGCCCAGTTGCTTTCCCTGCTCAACAAAGGCTGAGGCCAGAGCCCACTACGTTGTTCAATTGTTTAACTAGTAAACTACAAGCAGTGAACACATCAGCGGGTCTCTGTTCTTTGCCTGGGGAGCCGAGTGGGGCTGGTCCATGGCTGGGTTCCATGCCCTGTAGGATGTTGTGATCCTGGTATAAAGAGTAACTCTCAGCATTGTACTGTTAACAGGCACAGACTTTACTTACCCTAGTTTCTGAAGTTTACAGTTGGGATGTTTCAGCCCCTCACACAGCCGCTGCACTCCTGAAGCCCCCAGTGAGTGGCCCCCTATATTTAGCTCTGTCAGGGTCTGGTTGGTGCTGAGAGCAGAGGCGAGATCCCCGCAACAAGCTGCTGTGAGCTCACAGAGAGACAAACTGCAGGAGACACACATTTACAGAAAGCAGAACTACGTGTTTATGCCCCATTCTTTGCATTTCCCCTCCTTGATACTGGTGTGTATCTCTAAAGTGGTTTTAGTTCAGAGACAAATATTGATTTTAGTTTAAATAATAAAGACATCTATAGAACGCTTTAAAATAAATAATGACATCAAGAACAACAACAGAAACTATGTTGAAAGAACTTTAAGGCTGCAAAGTCAAGCATTCAAAAACATAGGGAATGCTAAACTTGGGTTTCCCTTGCAACCTAAATTCAGCCCCCTTGTTTGCATGCATTATGACGCAATCTATAGTTACATGACCAAATACTATTTTTTCTATAGCTCCTTGCCTGATCCAGCAGACAGGACAGATGGTGCACTCTAAAGGAGCAGCCATGCAAAATTTCTTTTTATCTGCATCATTCACTTTGTGGTCCCAGACCTTAATTCTGTACCAAATACAGAAATATTAATTTCCTCCTGGGCCTTTCTCTGATGCTCTCACCATAGTATCCGAGTGCTTCACAAACGCTAATGGATTATTGATCTTCGCAGCGCTGCCGGACAATAGGTGGTATTATCATCCTTGTTTTCTAGGTGGGGAGCTGAGGCTAGGGTGACCAGATGGGAAGTAAAAAATATCGGGACACTCACCCAGGACGTCCCAGCCTTCGGTGGAATTTCAGCGGGAGGGCCTTCAGTCGCTGATGGTTGTCAGCGGCACGGCGGTGGCGGGTAATACATCTTGCTGCCGAAGAGCGACGAACCCGCCACCGAAGTGCCACCGAAACCGGGACGTCCTGGGTGAGTTTGGAGGAGGAAAAAAGGAGGAGGGGCACACAATGGCCTCATTCACTACACAACCCTGATCCATCCGCAGAATTCAGTCCACTGACTTCCTTCCTCAGGACCTCTGCCTCATGGCATGAAAGCATATAATTAAAGACTGCATCATAATACACATGCATGGAGGGGAAGGGGGACAGAGGAGGGTGTCAAATTAGTTTTTCATGGGCAACCTTAAGTCTGAGATTTCCTCATTTAAATGTTTGACTTAGCAATGGTAACATTCTTTTAACAGGTTTAATGTAATTTCCTAATTAAAAAAAAACAAACAACAATCCTGAACACAGTAAATCCATTACATGGAATCATAATCGACCCGAAAGCTGGGCCACCAGCAGTGTTCGGACCTTTAGAACACAGCACAGAGCGCTATCACTTGAGCCTATGGACTAACTGGTAGTAGTAGGCTGCTATCCTCTATGTGGATCAGGCACTAGAAGGAGATTAAACCCACTGGCAAAGCATGTGTCTCACAGCTATTGCAGGGTATGTCTACATAGAAAAAAAAGTGTGTTTTAACTCAGGTTAGCTGCCCCAGCTTAAAACAGAAGTGAAAACACGGCAACTCTGCTTTTAATTTAGGTTAGCACCTTAAATTAAAGTGTATAGGGGAGCCTGGGCTTTAACATGAGCTGCTAACATGAGTTAGAAGCCATGTCTTCACTGCTGTTTTAACTGGAGTTAGCGAATGCAGGGTAGCTAACCCAAGAAAAGGACACAGGTTTTTGTGTGTGCGCGCAGTGTAGACATACCCGGGGACTCAAGCCGGTGGGAGCAGCTGCAGAAGCACCGGGTGGGAGGGGATTAAATGGCGCCCAGCGAGGGCCACCCCTCTCCCACAGCACCCTGGACTCAGAACTGTACATGAAGGATGCCCCTCTTGGGAGGCACTAGTACGCATACAGCGTCCTCCCTCGCCTCACCATGTGGCCTTGGGGAAAAACTGCAGGGAGGTGTCAGCTGCAGACATAGCTGGGTCACACTTTTGGGTACTGGTGAGGTCAGAGAATTTTCTAGTGTTCTGAATAGGAATTTGCTCATCTGCGCTGTAACTTCTCCATTCCCCTCAGCATGCCTGTCCCACCAGCTCAGACTCCCTTTACGCTCCCTCACACGCACTTACCAACATAGGACCCTCCCCCTCTCCAATTCAATTCTGAATGTGGCTCAGTGAATCCAACTGAGCATAAGGGAGTCAAATTGAATCAGGCCTGGTGTAACCAAGGGACCAGATCAGAGGACTCGAAGAAGGAAAGCAACTAATGGGGTGGGGGTGGGGGAGTGTAGAAAGGTGTAAGTCAAACTATCCCTCCCCCTTACCTGACCTTACACTGTCTGCTGGCTACTTAGTTTGGAGAGATCAGCTCAGACTCCCTTACATAATTGGGGAGCAGATGAAAATAAGTCTAGAGGCGTCTAAACTAGTAAAGAAATTCAGAGTGTGAGGGACCAACTGAGGGAAGCAGAGCCACACAGGCCCTGGGGGTTTCCTAATTGGACTGTTGTAATATCCTCTGTTTCTGCCAGCACCCACGTTCTGTTATTTGCACTCCTCTGTGGATCACACTTGGAGAAAATGCTTTTCATCTGTGTGCAATGAATGGTGGGGGATGGGAGTAGTAGTACAGACCCTTTCCTTTCTCTCCCCTCCCCCGCCCCCCCACCCCCAATGCCCAAATGCACCAGTTTGAACCTAGGTCATTGATTAGTAATTTCCTTCATGTAAGGAATGTCTCCATGTTAGCGGCAGGATTGTATCTCTCAGTGCTAGGACCAAGGTTCTGCCCCACATGCTTCTGATGCTGCCTCCCCACCAGGCTCTCAGGAACAGATTATTTGACGGGCCTGAGATTCAGGTTTGCCCTGAAGCTCCCTCTGAGAGCTGGTGAGGAGGTCAAGTCCTTCCCGGGGAAAGCACAGTGATATTTATTTTATTTGTTCATTAATTTTACAGCTCGTTCTGGAGAACCTGGGGGGCGGATTCTATCCAGCCTACGTAGGAGAAGAGGATTCCAGTGCTTCAGTTCTGGGGACTCTGCAGTTCTAAGGGGAGGGACATGGCAGCCATGTTACATTTATGTCAAGACCCAAAGAAGAGACTTGGGGAAATAACTCGACTCGCTCCTGAAATCTACACAGCCAAAATTTAAAGAATTGTGAAAGCTTCTCTTGTTCTTTCGTTCTTCCTTACCTCCCTCCCCCCCCCACCACCTTTTTTTCTCCCACGTTTCTTTGTCTAGTTGCTAGGCTTTGTACCAGGGTTAGTTCTTGTGATGATGGTAAAGGATTTGAATAGAGGAGCATTCACAGCAGGACTGTGATCCAAGCAGAAAGCACTGAAATCCCAGTAGTACAATGTTCAGAGGCACAGACTAAAGGGAGCCGGCTGTGACTTACTTTAATATCTGCAGTCTGCAGTTGGGCTGTTTCAGTCCCTCACACAGCAGCTGCACTCCTGGATCTCCCACTTTGTTACTCCCCAAGCCTAGCTCCGTCAGGCTCTGGCTGGTGCTGAGAACCGAAGAGAGAGCCCCACAATGAGCGTCAGTCAATTTGCAGTGGAACAAACTGTAGGAGATAGAAAACAGCAAGGAAGATCATCACTTGTTTCCTCCCTATTTGTTGAGATTCTCTCGGTGATGTGACGGGGATGGTTCCTTCAGAAGAGACCAGTCACAGGGCTGTAGCAGGAGGCTGCAGGATGTCGGCACCAAAGGCCCGTGTGGATTCCTGTCCATGTGCCCCTGATCTGTCAGTCACCCCGTGTTCCACAAGGGAATGTTCAGATGAGCTGAAGAGAGGGAAGCAGACTGTGTGTGGGGGCGGGGGGGAGGGTAGTAATGAACTGGAGAATCCGAACAACAGGCACCAAGGAACAGTGCAAACCCTTTCCCAGTGCTGGTACTCTGGTTCCTTTCTGCCAGGGGCAGCTCTTACAATTTTGCTGCCCCAAGCAGTTGCCGCTGCCCCACCCCCGACGCAGGCAGACGTAGCGAGGCCCCACCCCCGACATCTGCTTGCGTCGGGGGGCGGGGCCTTGCCCCCGATGCAGGCAGTCCCAGTCCGCGGCGGCAAGGGAAGAGCGGCGGACCTGATGTCCCATTGCCACCGCGGCAGGCGAGACTGGGGCGGCAGTCCGAGTCCCGCAGCGGCAATTCGGCGGCGGGAAGAGCGGACCTGCCGCCGAATTGCCGCCGCAGGACTCGGACTGCCGCCCCATTCCCAATGCTGCCCCAAGCACCAACTTGGAAAGCTGGTGCCTGGAGCCGGCCCTGCTTTCTGCTTCCGCAAATGAAATCTAAAGCGTCTGTAAAAGCTCCCCTGCCTTCCCCAACCCATTCCCCAGTGTCTAGCACTATGAGCCATGTCTGTGGGAGCCAAAACCCTTCCAAACTGGAGGACGAGTTACATGAGTTCTTTCCCAGTCAGACTCCCAGCTATGTATATGGCTGATGACAGAATCCTTGACCCCCACCATACTCCCAGCCCATCTGTTTAGCACAGCTGGGTTCCCTGCTCCCAGAGGGACCTTCTGGGTGTGTGAGAAAAGACCTTCCTCCCCTCCCTGTATCAGACCCACTTACACAGGCTAGAGGGGGAGTTTACAGAGGTGGTAAAATGAAGGGACTCACCGTTAATGTTACATCGCTGGGACACATGAGCTTAGGGACCAAGTAAGTGATCCCCCAGATACACTGCATGCTGTTGTGCTGGCTCCACAGTCAAAGCACATCTGACTGGAGCATGTTTCTTGGCCTGGGGAATTACTATGGGAGTTTGTAGCCAACCTCCACGGCTGAACCCTTTATTAAGTTGCTACATATGAAAGAAGCCTGGGCCTGGATCACCGAATGTATTATTGGGACATCTTAGGACACTCAATTAAGATCAATTAAGGTGGAATCTCCTTCCTTAGAGGTTTTTAAGGCCCGGCTTGACAAAGCCCTGGCTGGGATGATTTAGTTGGGGTTGGTCCTGCTTTGAGCAGGGGGTTGGACTAGATGACCTCCTGAGGTCCCTTCCAACCCTGAGATTCTATGATTCTATGATCTCTGGGCCTCAACTTCCCTCATCAGTGAAATGGGGGTAATAACTAGAGCTGGCTAACGTTTTTGGGGTGAATAGTCTATGCATCAAAAGATACCGTTTTGGGGCGACCCAAAACTATTCATGAATTTGGCACAGATTTGCTGAACAGTTTCGGTCAACTTTTTTTTTTTTTTCAGGGCTAAATTCGCCATGCTGAAGGAGGAACTAGTGGCTTCCTTACAACCTTTAGTCAAGTGGGTAGGGCACTTACCTGGGTCTGTGAGAGATCCTGGTTTGAATCTCAACTCTGGAGCAGAGACTAGAATCCAGGTCTCCCTCCTCCCTGCCCTAACCCCCAGCCTATAGATTATATTGGCACTCTCTCCCAAAGGTAGGGAATTGAGGGAAAAAACTACTGCCTCAAATACTGCGGGGGCGGGGGGCGGTGTTTTAATGATTTGTATAGTTTTGAGTCATTGTTGCTGTGTGTTCCCCCCTCCTTTAGTAAAAGTTTGCTTTGGTTTATACACAGATCAGGGCTTGCAAGTGGGGAAGTATTCCCATATAACCTCTCTGATGGACTGCAACCTTGTCGTGGTGGAGAGACTTGCATGGGCTAAAGACCAAACACCAAAGAGCTATATCGTCCGGAGCTTTTATACTCCTGGTAGGGTCCCCTTGGCAAGCAAGTCTGAGGCGAGGCTCCTAACCGTGGTCCAAACTTCAAGAGACACCGACGGTGTCAGGGTTTCCCTCCTGTCAAGTTTCATGTGGTTACCTCCTGCACACTGTTAAAAGATTCCCCATGTTAAAAGATTTCACGTGCAGGCCTCTGCCAAAGGGCTCCCACCTGCACAAAGCCCTGCAGCAATGGATGAGTGGCGGTGAAGACAGGAGCAGTGATCTCTGGGAGTCTTTAGTCACAAATCTGCCAGCAGCCGTGTGATGGTCATTTTGTGCTTGGTTGAGACAGAAGTGCATTTCGGCAGCAGCGGCTGTGACTGAGCAGGCCTTTTCAGGATCCCCTCTGCTCACGCCAAATGGGAAGGGGGGCTAGAAAAGGTGCCCCAAACATAGGCTGTCTCACACTCTTCCGACTGGAAGGCCGTATCCAGTGGGATCACTCAACTCTGTGGCTGAAACGAGATATGACAATGAATTTCGCCACCTGGAATGTCTGCACCCTTGTGGACTCTCAGCACAGTGAATGCCCAGAAAGAAGAACTGCCCTAATTGCCAGAGAACTAGCAAGACTCAACATTGACACTGCAGCTCTTAGTGAGACCCGCCGGGCCAATGAGGGCCAATTAAAAGAGGATGGAGGTGGCTACACCTTCTTTTGGAAAGGAAAGCCACCTGAAAAATAAGATCGCCAGTCAGCTTTTGGAGCTTCCTCTGGGGATCAATGAGCGACTCTTGGCTCTTCGGCTCAAGCTTAGCAACAACCAACATGCCATGGTCGTCAGCGTATACGCCCCAACACTCGATGATGAGGAAGACAATAAGGAGCAGTTTTATAGCACTTTCGATGCAGTCCTCACAGCCACACCTAAAGCAGGCAAACTCCTGGGAGATTTCAATGCCAGAGTCTGACGGGATTCCCAGCTCTGGAGTAGCACAATAGGCAAAGAAGGGGTGGGAAATGTAAACCCCATGGTATTCTCCTCAGAAAATGTGTGGCGCATGACCTGCTCATCACAAATACCATCTTTAGGCAGAGTAACGAATTTAAGACCACCTGGAAACATCCTCGGTTTGGCACTATGTTACACAAACTCCTTGACTATGTTATAGTCAGAACCCGAGGCTATACCGACATCCATATAACACGAGCTATGAGAAGAACCAATCACTGTTGGACAGACCATCGATTAGTAAGATCAGTCATGTACCTGCAGCTCACTCCACCACCCCGCAAACACCCAAAGACTAAGCGAAAGCAGTACAATGTCAAAGCACTTCAAGACCAAGCCAGCTGCAAGACATTCCAGAAACATCTGTTTGAGAAACTCTCTAACATGCCTGACATCATCACTGACATTCAAGAGCACTGAGATCAACTTAAAAGCACCATTCACAATGCATGTGCTAAAACCGTAGGATATTCCACTCATCTGCACCAAGACTGGTTTGACGAAAACAACGAGGAAATCCTAGCATTAATTCAACAGAAAAGAACTGCATTTTGTAACTAGCAAAATGATTCTAACAAACAAAAACATGAGGCCTATCACCTGCTTAAAGCCAAAGTCCAAAGGAGGCTATGTGACATCAGAAACAAGTGGTGGCAAGAGATGACCTCTGAGATCCAGGGTTTTGTAGACCAGGATGACATGAGATGCTTCTTTCAAGCAACAAAAGCAATATATAGGCAAAGTTCCAAAGGCCCGAGCCCCTTATGTTCTCAGGATGGCTCCACTCTCCTCAAGTAGAATGCAGCCATTAAACAATGCTGGAAGGAGTCCTGTGAGAGCCTACTAAACCGCGAATCCACAGTCTCTGAAGACACCATCAACTTTATTCCACAACACTCAGCAACGGAACACCTTGCTGATCCCCCATCTTTGGAGGAAGTCCATCATGCCATCACTCAGACAAAAAAATTACAAGACACCAGGCCCAGGCGGCATCCCAGCTGAGGTTTTTAAAGCTGGTGGAACAATGCTCCAGCACAAACGTTGCCAAATTCTTGACAAAATCTGGACCCACGAAGAAATTCCACATGACTTTAAGAATGCCAACATTGTTACAATATTTAAGAAAAGGGACAAATCATTGTGTGGGAACTACAGAGGTATTGCTCTCCTCTCCATTGCAGGGAAGATTCTTGCCCAGATCCTACTAAACCGCCTCCTCCCCCTTGCCGAGGAACTCCTCCACAAATCACAGTGTGGCTTCAGGCCATCCCGAGGCACAACCAACATGATCTTTGTGGTAGGACAGATTCAGGAGAAGTGCAGAGAGCAACACCAGGAACTGTTGATGGCATTCATCGACCTAACCAAGGCCTTTGATTCTATCAGTTGTGATGCCCTATGGAAGGTGCTGTAGGTTTGGCTGTCCACAGAAATTCATTTCCATCATCAGACTACTCCATGATGGGATGATTGCCACCATTTTGTGCAATGGCTCAGAGACTGAACCATTCACCATTTGCACTGGTGTCAAGCAGGGCTATGTCATTGCTCCAACACTCTTCTCCATTTACCTTGCCATTATCTTGAGTCTCATTCGTGACCACCTTCCTGATGGAATCAGGATTGAGTATCGTATGGATGGCCAACTCCTAAGTCTTCGATGTCTCCAAACAAAATCTAAGATCACGAGAATTGGCGTCACTAATCTTCAGTATGCAGATGACTGTGTCATTCTTGCACATACAGAGGCCAACCTGAAAAGCACCCTAAATCTTTTTGCAGATGCCTATCACAGCCTGGGTCTCTCTCTCAAAATCAGGAAAACCAAGGTACTCTACCAGTCCTCACTTGCACAAACTACTCTTCGTACTCCACAAATCACCATCAGCAGAACCCTTGGCAGCCACTTCTCCCAAACAGCCAGCATTGACAGAGAAATTGAATACAGGATGCACTGTGCGAGCACATCTTTTGGTAGACTACTCAAAGAAGTCTTCAATGATAGGGATCTACAAACAGGTACCAAAATCTTGGTCTACAAGGCAGTTGTCATCCCCACCCTTCTCTATGGGTGTGAGACCTGGGTAACCTACAGATGACATCTCAAGTGGCTGGAGTGGTTCAGCCTCAGGAGGATTCTCCAGATCAGCTGGGAAGACCGACACACTAACATCAGCGTTCTCTCTGCAGCCAACATCAGCAGTATAGAAGCTCAGGTCATGAAATACCATCTCCACTGGGCTGGCCACTGTATACATATGCCTGAAACTCACCTCCCGAAGCAAGTACTCTTCTCTCATTTAAGTCAGGGAAGAAGGGCTCACAGAGGGAAACAGAAGCGTTTCAAAGACATATGGAAAGTACATCTTACAAAGGGAGGCATCAACCCAACAAACTGGGAGGACTTGGCGTGGAACAGAACACAGTGGTGCCACACCATACACCAAGACACAGCTCACTTTGAGGAGAACAGACATGCTCATGAGACAGAGAAGCAACAAAGGAGGAAAGAAAGGGCACAACACTCCAGCCAACAACTATGTCTCCTCCAAGATTACACCTGTCACTTCTGTGGGGAAATCTGCAGGGCAAGAATTGGGCTCCTCAGCCACTTAAAAACTCACCAATGAACCCCCTTGGCAGACATCGAGGGATAGCCGAAGAAGATTTCTCTATAAAGGGCGCCCAGGGGAGGTACATAGTTGTCCCAGGTTTCTGGGTGTGAGCTAGAGCCAAGTTCTGGTTTGTAATTTTAAGAGGAACCCCTAGATAATGAACCTCGCCCTCATTGCTGCCAGACAACTTCTGCCACACAAAGGGGCCATAAAGCTCTTCTAACCAGCCACCTGAGGATTCCCTCTGTAGAAGAATCCCTGCATGTCACAGAGCTGGCATTAGACCACCCCACACAACCTCCCTGGTGTGTGTGTGTGTGGGGGGGGAAACACGGCAGAGCTTCAGCAATCCCCAGCTCGTGTATTGGCACATTAGAGCCAGACCCAGGTGTGGGGAATGACACTGCACCAGGCTCAGTAGCCCCTCCCATTAGTTGACCTAATACCTCCCCCCCACACACACCAGTGCAGGATTGGTCCCTCAAGTACACTTCCCAGAGAGTTGCCTAGTCTAGTATGACAATGTACCAAGTGATGGAGCTTCCACCACTTCCAGGTGGAGACTATTCCATGAGCTAGTCGATCTCTCAGCAGATCTGTCAGAGCAGCACAGCAGTGAAGCAGACTCACCCTTCAGCTATGTATCTTCCCTTCCCATCCTCACCCCCTATATCACCATCTGTGAGTTACTTGTTCCCCACCCTCCTCCGAGCTGTGAGGGAGAGAAGAGGCAGCTGACTCCAGGGAGAGGAGCCACCATCACTATAGGACTCTCTGCAGGTCCAATTACTGCTGATGGGGAAGGAAACTACTAATTTCATCTCCTACAGGGAGGCACCGGTGATCTGCAGGTCTTGCTCTTCAGGAGTGGACAAGAAGCAGTAGCTGCACTGAGCAAGGGGATCTGCAACTCTGTGGTGGCTCCTAGAGGAAGGGGGAGGGAAGGAAAGGGCATGGGGTGGTAATTGCTGAGAGGGGAATTCATTGACAGATGGCTCCTGTCCCCACATACAGGGTATCACTGATGGTCGCTGATTGGCTCTTTCTGCCGCAGGGTGCCTAATGGAGAGTGGCACCTTGTCAGCCTTGAGAAGGAAGACGCCAATCACCACCGATGATGGGAATAAAAGGAGAAAACAAACAGCCCTGAGATGAGTCCTATCACTGCCTACACAGTGATAGGCAGAGCTATGAGGCCTTGCTTGAGGACTGGTGGAAATAGATGGGGAGAGAAGCCACTCAGCCCTCCAGGCAAAGGATCTAACGTTCTTGGAAGACAAAAGGGGTCCTGCATTAGAGGCTGGTAGTATTAACCCCAAACCTCCAGTGATGGAGTGAAGCTTCTGCAAAAGGAGGCTGATTTTGCCATTCACTCAGCTAGTGCTTCTGAGAGTTCAGCATCCAACATGCAGGTCGTTTGGAAATCTGAGCAAAAGCGTCACAATGGGTGCTGTACAATCTGTTGAAAGTCTCCAGAGTTTCCCAGGACAACACAGGCCAGCGGGTTGGGGGTGGGGTGGAGGAGCATCTGACATGAATAGAAACGTATTGATACAGAAGAGGGAAGAACAATAGCTTTGCCCAAAGGGTTTCCTTTTTTAAAAAAAAATGGCAAGTCCAACATGGGCACTCATTCTGGCCTGCCCTATTCATAACCATAAACACACACGTCCCCATTCCCACTGGGCTGCACTTCGAAGGGTCTGTCTTCACCCTGGTGGTGTCTCTCTGCTGAGAGCAGCTCGAACCTCAAAGGGAAGAGTCACCACAGCTAGAGCTGAAGCTGAAACGGGGGTGGGGGGCGGGGTGGTTCAGAATAGCCAGAGGGCCAAGTCCTCTTTTTCTCTTAGTTGTTTTAAATTAAATTGTCAGGGTGTCAAAAGTCATTTAAATAGCTATAAAATGGGTGTTCGCTAAAAGGTAAGAGTGAGCTCTTTTTAATAAACGCATTTTATTAAGGGTTGTTTAAAAGAAAAAAAATTGTATCACCCCCCTCTCCACCTGGTTACCTCCTTTAATGCCAATCCACTTACAGGTTTTGATGGACAAGTCTGGGTTCTTTTGGATCCTGCCACCCACTCAGCAGGGTGTATCTTCTTTCTTCCCCCCCCCGGAATTATTTGGCAGTGCCTCCACCACCCTCGCTCCTTCCTGGCAGGGTCACCAGGGCAGCTTGGGTGGAAAATTCTAACTACAGAGTAATCCCAACTTACTTGCCGGATAGTTGGAGACTTCCAAGAAATAATACAAACACATAAAAATATATTCAACGCAATCATTATATTAAACAGGAGACAAATACAACATAACAGGGTAAAACACTATTTTTAGGGTCACTGGTGCCCACACTGAAAATACCTGTGACTTGATATAGCAAATGTAAAATTAGTGTCCCGTTCATACGCGTACTTTGCTGGGGCCCTTGATGACCTATAACCACAAAATTCTTCTCTGCAGTGGTTTAGCAGTGTGGCTGACTGGGTTCAGTACAGCCCAAAGGACTCACAAGTGGGGGAAGGTGGTAAATCCCTCCACAGATGTAATATGTAGCAGGTTCAAAGATGATTTTGGACTCCTCAGTCACTGCAGACGGGCTGCTCTCTGCTGGCAGGGATCCTCCTCAGGCAGGAATCAGGCTGCGTCGGTCCCAGGATTTCCCCTCACCACAAAGGGGTGCAGGGTTCGAAGTGTAGGTTACACAACTACACTAACATCCACACTGTAGCCTCCTAGCCCAGCCTCCAGACACATACTCAGCAGGCAGCTTCCCTAGACTCGCAGCCAGAGCAGAACTGACCATGTGGTTACTGGTCTCACCTAGGGAGCTGGAGGGCAAACTCAGCCTGGCTGGGGAAGTTCCCCAGCAAACTCTACAGATTGGGAATCATCAGTGGGCAAGGAAAAAACCCAGCTGAGGGATCTGGTCAGGTCCCTAGAGGCCAGTTCTCAGGGGGAACACTGCATGTAGGCCTGAGACTCACCAGCTCCCCACACAACGTCCTGCCCTTTCCCTGGCTGGCTCCAGACAGCCTCCAAAATGGCTTCTCCCCTTTTCTCAATTCCCTGCGAGGGCCTCTCACTCCCTAGTGGTTGCTGGGCAGACTCTGAGTCTGCCTTGGCTCCCCCTCCCTACCAGGGACAGTGTGCCTCTCCCTGAGCTGCCAGCAGACAGGTTCCCAGGAATCTATGTAATCTGCTTGGGGGCTACACTATTTATCCCCCAAAAATTGGGACTGTGGGTCCAGCTGTCTGGTGTGGGCCCAGCTTTACTTACAATTTCCAAACAAGGCAGGCTGATGCATGTTGTGAGCCACTGACACAAGTACTGGAGAGACAGTAAAGGGATCGGACACCAGCCACCCCCATGGGTGAGCGCTTTAAATAAAGGACACCTGGCACAGAGGTGGCCAAATGGTACTTACGCCAATCTCTGTAATTTGCAGTTTGGATGTTTCAGTCCCTCACACAGCTGTTGCATCCCGGTATCTCTCAGATCATAATTACGACACATATGCAACTCTGTCAGGCTCTGTTTGGTTCTGAGAACAGCAGCGAGATCCCTACCACACGTGTCTTTGAGATGACAGTTTTCCAACCTGCGCAAGAGATGAAATCCAGACAAGAGCGATCACCACGTGAATTGCGCTCGTCACAGCTGTTCTGACAGGTGGCCCGGCCCACCAGCCCCTCTCCTGACCAATCAGCACTGAAATTGGGCCAAGAGTCCAGTGCTAGCCGTGAGGATATTTTTAAGATAGCCATGCTTGGCAGCACATGCAGGTTCAGAAAGAGACAGAGAGAGAGAGAGCGCAATCATCTTTGGAGATGGCCCCGTGCTTTGCTTCTAATAAGTAACCATCTCTCTCAGCTTTGTCTAAGTCTCCTTCATAAGAATCCATGCATATCACACTAGGCCCTGCCCCAAGCCCCACCCCTTGTCCAATGAGAAGCCAGTGTTGGGTAGGACTTCCTGATTCAACCCCACAGCTTGCACGTCACCCTTGACTTATCAGCATTTAGAATAAATCAGACATTTTAAGCCTCAAACCTCAGCCATCAACCAATGAGGAATAAGGTTTGGGGCAAGACTTCTGCTCCAACACCACCCCCACCTCTTCCCCTGACCTTTGAGTGTATTCTACTTCATCTCAGAGACCAATGACAAGATCAACACTAGCATTCAGACAGCACAAGTTTTCCAGAGAAGCTGACAGAGACACTGCCTGATCTGGTGATGGAGTTCTCGAGAATTACCATCCTTGGAGGCTTCAGCATTTACATTGACAATATATCTGATCTAGTCTGCCCTTTTCACCCAGCGATTGTCACATGGAGTCTCTGGGCCTACACACACACAAACCAGGTCACACCCTGTACCTGATCTTTATAATGAATGTCGATGTAAGCAATCGTTGTCCTATCCCAGTCAGACCATCCTTTCCATAAGATGGAGAGCAGAACTCTCCCCATCTCCAGGCAAAAGTTCTGGCCATGGTGGCCTGTCCCCAAAAGCTCACAGACCCAGCTATATTCACAAAATAATGGTGCCCTACCAATCAAGCAAGGACTTGAAGAACCAGTGAGACATCACAGTCACTGACTGACCACTGCCATCAAGACATGGGTTATAGAGTACCACCTCCCCTGTACGAGCCTCACAGGGCTCTATGGTTTCTCAGTTCCTAGAAACTTCAACCTCCTTGGTTGAAGGATCCATCCTTCCTTAGATTTCAAGAGATCTCTCCTCATGTCCTTAAGGTGATGGATGCAAAAATGGCTGTCTGTTTCCGCATATGCATCCCATTTCCCAAAGTCCTTTGTCTCTTTTTCAAGAGCCAGGAAGGCTTCCTGGGGGGTACAGCCTCCATCCCCTGTTGGGATTGTTAAGTGGCCATCCCCCACCCCGACTTCCTAGTTTGATGGTTTTGTTTACCTTCTATATAAATGTACTGACCCCACCTTGCTCAATTTACATTGGAGACACAGTCAAGCAGGTGAAACAACATTCTTTTGTCTACGACAGACTGGGCTCACACACTGCCTGCCAAACACATTTTAAGAACATACTTCCAGTGCACCTCTATCATTCTTTATACACCGACTGCACATACGTCACACAATAATACTAATGACCAACGTGTCCCCAATTTACATACAATCCCTTACATGACAGATTCTGACAACGGTGAGCAGGGACAGTGAGCGTGTCAGGCCTGATGTGAGTTACAGTACAATGTGCCCTCTGCCAGCTGGCACTGAGCGACTCACAGGAGCCACCGTGGCTGGGGCTGAAGCTGAAACCCAAATTGAGTATTTCTGCTCGGACAGGGAGGTTTAGAATCCTCGGAGGTCCTGGGGCCACTTTTGTTTTTATTAGTTTTACATGGAAAGATCAAAGTATCAAAAGTTAGTAAAGTGATCTGTAAACTAGGCTGGTAGCTGAAGGTTAAGAGTGAGCGCTTTTAAATAATTATTAAGAATTGGGGGGTTTAGAAAGTCTAGGGGGTACTGTTGGCATGGTGGAGCAAATCTCTTGCGCTCCAAAGCCATCCTCTGCATCCACTTCCATCCAGCATCAGGAACCCGCACCTGACCCCACCCCCCCAAACAAAGGAACAGGTACCCTAAGCCTTTTAGACACCAATAGGCAGTGATGTGACTACTGTGAGCTTTGCCAGTGGCCAAAATACGAGGAAAATGGAGACACGCTCCCTCCCACCCCAGCAAGAAGGCTGCCAACAAGGGCACTGAATCTATTATAGCCCTGTTGAAAAAAGCTTCTGCAGGTACATTAGAAATCAAGGCCACAATGACGACGACTATGCACTTGACTGTTACCTCAGCTGATTCCTCTCCGAAAGCACTAATGGGACTGATGAATGAAGCTGAAGGAGAATATCAGCAGTGGAGGATCTCGTACAGGGGCTCTTGGCTCAGGTACAGAGAAGCCTTAAAGGCATATCCTCTGCAGAATGAAAGCTGGCAGACCTCAAGTGGAGCTCGCACCATAATAATCTGAGAAGTGTGGAGGTACCTGAAGGAGCTGAGCAAGGCAAATCCCTAGAATTTGTCCCCCTGCTCCTTACATAGGCACTCAGCCTGCTGGGTGATTTTGAATTTGATCTGGAAAGATCTTAGGAACCAGGGACCTCTGAGATGGCCCTGAGAGCCAAACCTCATGCACCGATTGTTAAACTTCTCAAATTCATTATAAAAGAAAATACTGCAGCTAGCTCCTGATAACAGGGGGACACCATGACATAAGACAACGATTTTTCAAGCTCAGCCTTTAGAAAGGCTAGGGAACTTCAAGCAGCGAGGGCTCAAATATTTTATGAAGTTTCCAATTCAGTTCCATGTCAGGATTGGTGAGGAAGTGCCTCTGCTTCAAAAGCCACTAGAAGCAGAAAGATTTTTAAACAGCCTGCAGTGAATTGAGCACCTCTTCTGTTTTACACCAAGTTTACGTCTCTATTGTGGTCTGCTCTGCTTGCAAACACAAACTTATCCAGCAACTGTGACTAACTTACTTCTCCTCTGCTCCAAGATTGTATTTTATTAATGTTTGGGAAATGTACATCAATTCTCCTCAAATGACCATGTGAAGTTCCCCAGCAGGGGAGTTCAGGGAAGACCACACCCCAGATTCTGATGGGAGTGAACCGTTTGCAGAAAGGATTTATTTACACTGTAATTATCAGTAATAATCGCCTTTGTTCCTCCATTTCTGTCGGGGAACTGATGAAACATTTGAGGAATGGCCCAGACAGATCAATAGGAACGGTTTGTTTGGGGATCATACAAAGTCTGTGTGTTCACTTAGCACCAAAGTTTACCGAAGAGATTGCTGGGCAGTGGGCATGGGCAGCCTCCTGCTCCATTGTAGGAACTTGAGGATTCCAATTCCACTTTGAAAAATTGATGCCAGAAGAAAACCGTGGCATGTTGCCACATCTCACTGCGGGGGGTCCTTAGTGCCCCCAGTAGTTTGACATTGCACACACTGAAAGTGTGAGCGAGCCCTCCTCCTTGCCAGACATCATGGAAAGGTGTGTAGGAGCCGGGAGATGAGGCAGCACCATCTACAGGCCAGTGGAGTGGAAGAGAAGACCAGCAAGAGTCGCTGAGCTACACAAACTAACCATTTCTGCCCTCCCTGTCATGTCTGTTTTTAATATATTTAATAGCATCATTAGAGCCTTCCTTTGGGGCCCTGGCCAATGGCCATGATTATCATTTTAAAAACTTCAACTCCTTACAGTCAGGGGGTGAGGTTAGGCTCCTAGATCTACAAAATTACTATTTTGCTTTTCTCAGGTCACAGATGTCAGACTGGGTCCAGTGTGCTAATGCCTTTATATCCATGTGGGTGGAAACTGAACATGTGTTATTGCACCCAGTTCCCTCTGCAGGACTCCTTGTCTAAGAGAAAGAGAAAAACTGAGTGCTCACATTGGTGGCCACACACACCGTCTGGGCTGTCCTAGCTAAGAGGTACCCATTTAATCCCGCCTTCACGCAAGGCGTCTATATGGAGCAACCCAGACTTGCAAATTAGATGCAAACCTCTACGTTGGAAGAACTGTCTGAGCAGGGACATTGAATTGGCTTCCCAATCAGTCAATCATGAGGGCTTTGCTCATTTTCTATGGCTAAAGCGGTGCTATGACCTGCCACCCTCAGCAGAGTGGCGCAACTTACAACTAAGACATTTGCTAACGTATCCGTTCTGAATATGTTTGGATAAGGGCTGAGACTGCATGAAGGGTGCCAGACCTTCTTTGTCCCTACCCATCCCTGCCTTTCCCTCTCCCTCATTCCCTCTTCGATTTATGTACGTCTATTTTATTAATGTAACCTCCACCCTAATGTTTTATATCCAGGTAGCATTATCATGTATTTGTGCAGCTGTAATGAGTTGTAAAATTGCTTAACTTTATGGTGACCTCATGTAGGGTACCATGGAAGATTGTGTTACGGCATAGTAAGGGTGTGTTCACTTTCTCATGCTCTGTCAGGGTGTTTTTTGCTTTTTCACATTCTTTTAGCGGCCAGCCACTGTAGGTCATGGCCGGCCAGCTGCAATCTGTTTTGAGCTAATTAACATAGCTCCTGCTTTGGATGGCCTTGAGCCAGGAGGCGGCCCCTGCTTGCTTCTGTATGAGATGTCTGTATATAGCTGTATGAGTCCGCCCCGTTTTTGGCATTCCGTACCAGGCCCGGGTTATGGTGCGCTGGGTTCCCCGTCTCCGTGACAGCAACGCCAGGAGTCCCCGTTGCGGATGTGTCACTTTGCCTTCAATAAAGCCAATAACTCACAGAGTGTGTGGGCCTCGTTCTTGCAGAGCACCCTGGGTAGGCCCGCAGCCTCCCACGAACGTAACACCTCATATGGTATTTGGGAACACATACAAGCTGTATGTGGATTTTCCCTTTTGTATTTTTTACGGACTCTTTCTTTACAAAAAAAAAATCAACAACAAAAAAATCACTAAAAGTTGTTCAAAATATTTACACCCTTGCCCTCCCTCCCGTACCCTAAACATATATATTCTGCAACGACCAGGGGCTGGAAAGCCTGCTGTCTGGTGTGGGCCCAGATTTACTTACAATATCCATTTTCCGAACAGGGCAGGCTGGGTGCACGTTATGAGTCATTGATGCGGGTGCTGTAAAAACACGTAACTTTCATCTTCTCCACGTAGCTGCAGGGAGCAGACATCAAACACCGGCAACACACCCCGTCAAACACTTTATGTAGAGGACACCTGTAAATTCAGAGGAAGCCAAATGGTACTTACCACAGTCTTTGCAATTTGCAGCTGGGATGTTTCAGTCCCTCGCACAGCCGCTGCACTCCGGAATCTCCCAGTTTATTACCATTCAGGTTCAGCTCAATCAGGCTCTGGTTGGTTCTGAGAACAGCAGCGAGATCCCCACAGGCAGCACCTGCAATGCAGCCATATTCCAATCTGCAGGAGAGAGCCATGCAGAGAAGAACGATCACGGCATGAATGGGACTGTTCTGATAGGTGGCCCTGCTCAGCAGCCCCTCTGCCTGATCATTCAGCATCAAGAATGGCCCAGACATTTCAAGCCCCAAACCTCTGCCATTGACCAATGGGAAATACAGTTTGGGGTAAATCTCCCTCCCAAAGCACTGTCCCTAGCCACCAGAACTGACCCCTGCATAGCCCCCTCCATCACTACAAGAGATCTGTGATAAAATTGCGAGAGATGCAACATGGTCATACATCAGACAATACAGGGCTGAGGCGCCAAGTTGGGAATGATAGGTGGGCACGAGAGTCCATCGTTCCTGAGAATGGAAATAACCTAATCTGTGTTGACATCAAAATGCTCAGGGTAGAAAGAATGGTTACTTACCTTACAGTGACTGATTCTTCAAGATGTTCTGTGCCTGTGGCAGTAGTGTAGCCAGGGGGGGAGCAGGGGGAGCGGCCGCTCCCCCTGTGAGCAGAAGCAGCGGAAGCGGCGCCTTTTTTTAGCAGCACTAAAAAAAGGCGCCGCTTCTTTTTAAGCGCCGCTTCTTGCACTCACCCGGCGGCACTCCGGGTCTTCAGCAGCATTTCGGCGGCGGGTACCACTGAAGACCTGGAGTGAGTGAGGACCCACCGCCGAAGTGCCGCTGAAGACCCAGAGCGCCGCCGGGTGAGTACAGGGGGAGGCGCCTTTTTATAGCACGGCTCCCCCTGCGCTCCGGACCTGGCTGCGCTACTGGCCTGTGGATCCCACTCATTGTGTGCGTTCACCCTCTGTGCAGGAGTTCAGAGTTCTCTCTAGCAGCGTCCATTAGGGGTCATGCATGCACTCTGAATAATCTCACATTCCCCCTCTTGCGGGCATAAAGGGTGGAGCTACCCCACCCCTTGGTTTCTTTGAGGCTCAGATTCCACAGGGAACAACTCTGAGCTACGGGGATGGATGGCAGGTCGTGGGATTCACAGGCACAGAACGTCACGAGAAATCACAGTTCCTGTAAGGTACGTCACTGTTCTTTCTTCAAATCTTTGTGCAGGTGGATCCCATTCAGGGTGATTACCCAGCAGGTTGGCTGGTCTGGAGGTCTAAGTCAGGAGTTCATGTGAATAAGGACCGGAAAAGTGTCCTGCCAATCTGGACATCTGCTGTTCATGCTGCCACCAATGAGCAATGTTTGGTTGGACTGAAGACCACGTTGCTGCTCTGTAGATTTCTACTAATAGTACTTAGTTGAAACATGCTGCTGAAGAAGACAGAGCTCTCATTAGATGTGCAGGATGATCTAGTTTATCAAATTTGATAAGCTGTACGGATATAGTCAAAAATCCATTTAGACAGTCTCTGTGCAGAAATCAATCTATCTTTGACTTTACTACCATAAGCCACAAAAAATCATCTGGGTGAATTTCTATTCAGTAGAATAGACCTCTTCGGACATCAAGCTCCTTTCTTCCTGGGAACAAAATAGTGGGCACTTGTCTTTGATGGCAAAAAAGATCTATCTGAAGAAATCCCCATTCATGGGAGACTAGCTGAAGGACTGTACCTTTTAATGTCCACTCATGAGATGATGTGGTCTTCCTGCTTGGCTGATCCATCAGGATATTACACCTACCAGGAGAAGTCATACTATGATACTGAGTTGATGCAGAATGCATCATTCCCAGAGCAGTATGGATTCTTGACAAAGAGCCTGATCTTGCTGCCTCTGTCTCTTGATATACATGGCTGTATAATAGTCCACTAAGATCTGTATTGACAGGCGCTTTGCAACTGGGAGAAAGGACCAGCATGCTAAATGGATAGCCCTCAGCGCCAAGACATTTAAGTGGCCCGCTGAATCCATTGCTGCCCCAATATCATGAGTCTGCAACTGAACTAAGTGATCTCCTCTGTCTAGATGCATTGGTGATCGGAGTGTTGGCAAGGACTCGAGTTTGAAATGGAATTCCTTGATATATATTGTTATAGATTAGCCGTCACTGAAGAGACAAAAGAACCCCTTGAGGGATTTTAACCCTTCTTCTCATGTTGTGAATGCTTGGGTGAAATACTGATTCGATCTGTGACTGTAACAGCCTAAGCTCGAGGCTTGCAAAGGCTGTCATGTAAGTACTTGAGGCCATGAGGCCTAACAGTCAAAGATAGACCCTTATGAGTTTTGAGGGCAAATCTCAATCTGAGATGTTAACTGACAGATGTTCTGAAATCTCTCTTGAAGGAGAAAGACATTTGCAACTCTGGAGACCAAGATCACCCTGATGAATTCTATTGATGCTGTCAGAATTAGGTTTGATTTCTTTAGCTTGACTGTGAGACTCAAATCAATTAAAAAGGTATGGCATCAAGGCACATAAATTAAAGCATGTCAACCCTCCATTTGACTGCTCATATTCACGAAGAAAGTGGCCTTAATTCGCTGTAACTTAATCTGAATTAAATTACAGCAAACCAAACACAAACCAAGTAGGCAAGGCCTGGAAGTAGCAGCGAGACATCACAATGATTGACTGACCACTGCCATCAACACTTGGTTTCTGAAACACTGCTTCCCCCTATGGCCCTCACAAAGCTCTGTTGTTTGTCTTCCCTGGGACAGATGAAGCAGGAAGGAACAAAACCCAAGTGTCAGTGCTGGGAAAAATCTAAGAAGTAACAAATATCTGCACAAAGAATTCTTCACATCTGCTCATTGGCCATGGCAGAGGCCAACAGATCCTCCTTCTCCTCTGCCACAGCAACCAAGTCACACCCGACTGAATTATTCAGAACTGTCAATCACTCTGTCAACCCAGAATGTCTCCTCATTTCCACAGCCCAGCACCACTCTCTGGGAGGGACTGCTACCCACTGACATCCTCCACCCCCCTTGGCACACAGACCCCTGGGACAATGGAGGATGTTCCTGACTCCTCTTGGCTTATACTTTACTCTCCTTTTGCCACTTCTGGAGATGCATGAGGCAGATGTGTAGAAGCCTTCTGAGGAGGAGAAGATGGCAGGGGGTGATGCCCACTCAGCTGCAGAAGGAGCAACTGAGGGGGTACAAAGAAGGCCATCCTGTCTCCCCTGAGAGCCCCCTCAGAGGAGAAGATGGTGACTCCTGCCAAGGGTATAGAGGAGCAGCACAGCTCTGGCCTGGCCTTTGGAGATCTCAAAGCTGCAGCTGGACAACATGACAGATGGAGCGGCGGATGAGAACACCAGCCAGGAGCATTAGCTGAAGAGGAGTGAGGCCAAGCACGGCAGCATGTTTGAAACAGGCATCGGGCTGCGAGTCTGCCTACACCCTGACTAGGCAGAGCTCCCTGCAGCACCACCATGCAACGAGGGCAGCCTCCCGTAGGAGGCCAAGAGCCACCGCTTCACCTTCAGCCCCACCTTCAACTGCAGGGACAGCCAGCGCTACAATGAGGATAAAACAGAATAGTGAACAGCTGCTGGTTCAGTGAGAGCTCTCCATCCTGTGCACTGCATGAGGCAGGGCTCCTCTGGAACAAACAGTATGTGGTCATGTAATTAAAGAATGCATTGTAATGCATATGCACAGGGCATCTGAATTAAGGTTACCCAGGCAACTTTAATTCTGGCATTCCCTAACTTCTGTGCTTGACTTTGCAACCGTAATGCTCTTTTAACATAGGGTGGGGTTTTGTTTTGTTTTTTGTTTTATATCTAATACTTATTCCTCAAGTGGGGATGGGGACTGTTATTAGTGCTCCAATTTGGACCTCTCTCTATTTCCATTTTCCAAATAAGACAAGCTTTCAGGCTGTTATGAGTCACAGACATAGAATCATAGAATATCAGGGTTGGAAGGGACCTTAGGAGGTCATCTAGTCCAACCCCCTGCTCAAAGCAGGACCATCCTCAAATTTTTGCCCCAGATCCCTAAAAGGCCTCCTCAAGGATTGAACTCACAACCCTGGGTTTAGCAGGCCAATGCTCAAACCACTGACCACAGCGACCTATCCCAGGTGTGGGTCGATGGCCTTCACTAGGCAGTCCTGGATGGCGTTGTGGCGCAGTTGCCAGGCTCTGGCGTGGGGCTTGCAGCTGCATAGGACGTGGGGCAGGGTTTCGGCGACATGTCAGGGGCTGGACGGACACTCACCTTTCACTCACCTATGTACCTAAAAGGGAGCGGACACCTTACACCATCCTCACACCCTGCTGAGTTCTTCGCTTCAAAGGGCTAGTCTACACTTACCCGCTTTGTCGGAGGCGTCGGATCGATCTTCTGGGTTCGATTTATCGCGTCTTGTGTAGACGTGATAAATCGAACCAGGAAGTGCTCCCCTGTCGACGCTGGTAATCCTGCTCGCCGCGAGGAGTAAGCGCTGTCGACGGGGGAGCCTGCGCGCCACCGTGTGGACCAGGGGTGAGTACTTTGAAGTTCAAAATAAGATACTCCGACTTCAGCTATGTTATTAACGTAGCTGAAGTTGCGTATCTTAGTTCGATGGAGGGGTTAGTGTAGACCAGCCCAAAGAAACCTGTAAACACTCACCTCAGTTTCTGCACTTTGCAGTTTGGATGTTTCAGTCCCTCACACAACAGTTTAATTCCTGAGTTTCCTGGGACTTTATCTGCCAGGCTCAATTCTGTCAGGGTTGGTTTGGTGCTGAGAACAGAGGAGAGATCCCTGCAACAAGCGGCTGTGAGAGAGCAATTCACAAGTCTGCAGGAGACAGATAAACAGAAAGGGAAATTAAGTACTCCTGTCTGTCCAGTTCCCTCAGTGGGTACCAGTGGCTATCTACAAAGATTCCCTTATTATGGGAATAAAATCACAGCAGTGTAGTAGCAGGTGCTAAGGACACAATACTATGGCTGGATTTCAATCCACATGCATCTGTAGCTCTCATTGATCACATACATATGTTATTCTAAGCCAAAGTTCCCAAACTCCATCCCCTGAGCAGAAACACTTGGACTTCTCCTGCTAAAAAGAACATGATTATAAAGGAGGGGTCAAAGGAGTGGAAAGAAATGGAGGGAAGGAATCTCAATGGTAAATAATGAAATGCTGCTACACTGGAAGGTATATTACAGTTTTGTGGATGGGGGGAACCCGTTCTTCTCTTTTGCAACATCATTTCTACTTAGCACTCAGAAAACAAACCACCATGCATGGAATATGCAGTATTGAACATTCAGGCTACATAGAGGGGCTCAGTTTTGCCAAGTCTCAAGCCCCACCTTCCTCTTCTAGTACCCCTGGGACACTAGAAAAGGCTGGAATTTCTCTAGCAAGGCCAATCTAATAGATTGTAACAACAGTTTCACTGTAGGCCTAGCCTTTCACCAGTGCATCTCCCCTGGTGGCAGACTGTCTGCCAGCATTAGTAAACTCTGACTCTGCTCTTAGAAAAAATTCCAAAAGCCATTACTGCAACCCAGAGAGCTGCACCAGCAGTAGTGCAATGTGGGAAATTTGTAGTATTCAGAGAAGACACGGCTACCATGTAAATAACAGTGACCATCCATCTCCCAGGTCATGGCCCCCCTCTCCCATCACCATTGCCTCACCATCTTTGGGGAAGATTTAAGAGGATGGTGATAAAGATCTCTTTCCAGCATTATTCTACATTTAGAAGATGGCGGTACCCCAAAGCTCCAAGCAGAATTGCAGCTCCATGGTTTTGGGTGCTCTACAAACAAAGATTATGAGACAGTCCCTACCCTGGAGGGTTATAGTCTCAGAGAAACAATCAGATAAAGGGTTACGGGTGGGGAGAGAACATACAAGCAAATTAACCTAGTGATAGGAACTAAGAATTGTGCCACCTTTGTTACTGCTGGGTGTTTTGTTTTTTTAATGTGAAATTGAGATAGAGATGAGGAATGGCAGGAACGTGTGAATTAGTAAAAGTAAGGAAGTAGGAAAGGCAGGCAGAGAGACACTGTCTTCAGCCCCTGAAGAATCTGCGAGATCTTCTTTCACAGTCACTCCACCAGATTTTAAAAAATTACAAGAACTTTTGGGAAGACTTGCAGACAATCTTGATCTAAAGCTGTCAATGGTGCAAGAAAAGGCCCAGCACCTCCTTTCTGATACCCATTAGCCTAAACAGGGATGGACCGTTTCTAATAATGAAGGCATCCTGGAGCCATCTAAAGTGTCTGGCTTATACCAGCAATCACCTCCCAAGTCTATGTGGGTAGGTTGCCTCTCTCAGGACCATCCACTTGGGTTTGAATATTTCTATTCCCACCTTCTCCCTTGCTCACTGCAATAGCTGTTAATAGAAGTGATGACAAGATCTATCCCTGAGGATGAGGAGGCCAAAGGCTGGATCTTCTAGCCCGGCACTGTCCGCACTCTAGATGAAGATGGCCAACTATCAGACAGCATTGACTGAATATGATTTCCTCATTTGGGAGAAGCTTCTCTCTTCTCAAGCAGTTCACAGATGATGGCAAGAAGCAGGTGAATGGGGTTATTTTTGGAGGTCAGCAAATAGCCAGACATGCCTTTCATGCCAACAAAAGTGTCTTGGATGCTGTGCCCACACCAGTTACAGCAAAGACAGTCTTATGGCTGAAGAGTTCAGGTCCTGCTGTCCAGACCATAACCAAAGACCTTTCCTGTAAAGGTTTGGGATTGTTCTGTGTCAAACAAATGAGATCTTTCAAAACCTTAACAGCTCCATGGTCATGCTGAGGCCATCTGGCCTGTATGTCATTCCAGTGTGCAAAAAGCCAATGCTCTTCTATTTCCAGAGGGCAGGCTCATCCCACCCTCTAATGCAGGCCTGCACAACATGTGGCCCGGGGGCCGCATGCGGCCCATGTGGGCTCACTGTGTGGCCCACAGGGGAGGATGTGTAGGCAAGTGGCAGGATGGGGCAAGCCAATGGCCGGCTGGCCGGCCGGGGGGTGGGCGGGCTGGTGAAGAGGTCAGTGGCAGGCTGGGGAGTGAGGGTGAGCCAGCGGCAGGGGGTGGGGGCAGCGGCAGAAGGTAAGAGGCCAGCAGTGGGCAGGCAGGTGAGCTGGCGGCGGGGGGAGATGGCAAGCCGGCGGTGGCAGCGGGGGTGCTGAGGAGGCGAGCCGGGAGGGGTGGGGGATGACGAGCCGAGGGCGGGCAGTGGCAGGGCGGCAGGTGAGCCAGCGGCGGGGGGGGGGGGGGCTGAGGAGGTGAGTGGGCGACGGGGAGTGCTGAGGAGGCGAGCCGGGAGGGGTGGGGAGATGATGAGCCGAGGGCGGGCAGTGGCAGGGCGGCAGGTGAGCCAGCGGCGGGGGGGGGGGGGCTGAGGAGGTGAGTGGGCGACGGGGAGTGCTGAGGAGGTGAGCCGGGAGGGGTGGGGAGATGATGAGCTGAGCGGGCGGGCAGTGGTGGTGAGACTTTATACTGGGGCGGGGGTGAGGAGGCGAGCGGCGAGTCGGTGGCTGGAGGGGGGCAAATCTCCCAGATTCAAAATCTGGGACTGTGTCCGTTGGTCCTTTTTGCTGCTTGTCTCTGGGCTGGGGGTTGTCCCAATGCTGCAAAGAGGGTGTTCCCAAAGGAAGGTGCTTGCTTCTAACCCCCGAGGCGGTCAGTATGTCTGCTCTTCTCTAGTCAGCCCACTTGACAAGTTTGATTGTCCTTGGTCTGGTTCCCATCCCCTCTCCAAGGGTTGCAGCTGTCTGGAGGTGCCTGCCTTCCACGCCTTCCTCATTCACACCGCATTCATTCAACAGGGCAATTGATTACAAAGTGCGGGGAAGATCTTATTCTACTTCTAGCAAAAAGACATTTTTCTTTTACCATAATTATACTACTTTAGGGGCCAAGGTTCAATACAAAGTCATATAAAAGTTATACAAAAATGCATAATGCAGAGATTTATCTACAACTGCATTGATTGACTGTTGTGTGCAGTAATATAGTGACCCCTGGGGGGATGAAGAGGGGGGTGATGGTGGGGCCGAGCGGGGAGGGGGCGGGTCCTATTTTACTGCTGTGATCTGGTCACCCTATGTGTGCTGTTTCTTTCCCCCTCTACAGGCTTCCACACCCCAGCGCTGGGGAAGAAGGGGTTGTTTCCATGGGGCAAGCGGCGCTGGGGGGGGTGTTTCCGTGGGGCCGGGGGGTTTCGGCCCTCAGCTGTTTTCTTTGGAGTAATATGGCCCTCGCCGCTTTACGAGTTGTGCAGGCCTGCTCTAATGGGCCAGAAAAGCTCAGAGATATTCATCCCTGTGCCAGGCACAAAACCAGGAATCCACAGCAATGACCTGCAAGTACTTTGGGAGTTCCTTTACTGCCCCATGTGCTAAATAGGGGATATGATGTTACAACTGAGATTCCCAAACTAATGTCTGCCATGAATTCACATCCTCCCCATTTTGGGGACCAGCTTTTCTTTATCTAGAGTTCTTTTGTTACCTAATTAACCAGCTCTGTGTTCTCTTTTGCAGATCTCAGGAGCATGGAAGCTGCCACCGGTTTTGCCTTTTATGTTTTTCAGAAGACTCCCTCAGGGACCAAGCCAACACAGAGGGGTTTTTGGTGAGGTTTTTTTTAAGTTGAATCGTTTTTGAAATTCAAACGTTCGAAGGAGAAATGCAATGCTATATCTTTGTTAAGCCGACGGGTGGGGGATGGCCTTGGGGCCAGGCCGAGCAGAGGCTGGCAGTCTCCCCTCAGCTGCTCTGGGGATGGCATGCAGCAGAGGTACGCATGGCAGAAGTGGCTGGAGAGGGAAACAGTTTGTCCGTTTTTATCAAAATGATGAGGTTTTCTGACTAGCTCCGGCGAGCCACTTGACAGCTGACGGGCCAGTTTCATAGAGTGGGGATCGTTAGATCATCTGGTCTGACCTGCTGCATACACAGGCTATTGAATTTCACCCAAACACCCCTAAGCTGGGCCCAATAACGCCGAGCTGTCAAAGCGGCCACAAACGGATGGGCCGCGGCAGTGTGGCCGCGGCACTGGGAGGAGACGCATTGCGCCACTGCAGCTGATCTGCCAGTGCTTGTGCTGAAACAGTGCAGAGGGACACGGCAGCGGCCCTGATGCGGTTGCATCGGCTCTGAGCAAGGTGAAACATAAACGGTGATGTCATCCACTGTGCACTGCTGTAAGCGTGCGCGTGTGCGTGGATGTGCAGTGTTACAGGTGTGGTAGGAAGATGCACCGATGCTATTCTCTAGCATAGACCGTCTCAGAGACTGCTTACCCACTCTTATCACTCTGTGAAACGGCTGTGCATCACAGAGACAATCCAGCGGGAGGAGCCCAGGTTCAGACTCTTGGGTGTAGGAGCAGAGAGTTTCCCACAGCTAGAACCCCTTGGCAGAGGGGATCAGACTGAGCCCTGGCCTGGCCATGTCCCGAGCAAAATGCAAGATCATCTCTTGGCTAGTAACAACACCAGAGTCAGGGTGAGAGATGAGAGAGTAAAATGAAGAAAAAGAAAGAAATAGAAAAAAAAAAGGGATGGGAGAGAGATAGAAAAGGAGACGCAAATCCCACCCCTCAAAACACCCCACATTTGAATCAGGGAGAAGTTAGATCAGATGGGGATACATGAATGTTAAATAAATAGACATGGACAGGGATTAGATACCCTGATAACATGCACTTTAGAAATACTTAATATTAAAATACCTCAAATCATCTTTCTCGCCTTTTGAGTCTTCTCTGACCTCAAGTAATTTCCCCTGGACACACGGCTTACCTCAGTCTCTCCTGCTCACCCGTTAGTTGCTAGCTGGGTTAAATGTCATTAAATGGCTAGACTGAAACTAAAGCAACCCCATGCAAACTGACAGGAAATTTAAACAGATTCCTTAGCAGCTAGACCATTATTGATGGTCATTACACCTGCCCCAGCAAAGAGGTCTGCACTGATGTAGAATTTCCATGATAACATCAATAACAATGGGATGTTTAAAAAGAGAAAAATACAGCTACTTACTCTAGTTTCTTTAATTTACAGTTTGGATCCTTCAAAACGTGACAGAGCAGATAAATAGACGAGTGCTTTGGCTCATCCCAATGCTGTATCCTAAAAAGAGAGAATAGAAATGTTCTATGTTGTCATCTTGGGACAGATTTTAATTCTATTTCCTGAACATTAAACCAGCCCTTTGTATGGCGCGATCATACACTGTGTATGAGTTACTCTACAGTTTCAGTTCATTGTAAATACCCCCAAACACTGTATGTACAGTACATCACAATGTACTTTAGATACACAGTCAAACAGAATAGGTTCTACTAAGTGTAATCCATTCATTTTTTGGACTTCTACGATGCTGGTCCTTTGAGCAGGTAAATGAAATTCTAAGGAGTCCCACAAATGGGAATGTCTCCAGTGTTTACATGTTTTTGTGTTGGGTAGTCATCGTTGCATCATTTCTGGAGATAAATATGTTCTTTCCTATTTTATTTAACCAGGAGTGTTAATTTACCCATAAAGATAAAAGCCAATAATCTGAGTATTTGTTTATAATTTTACATATGCTGGCTATCACTCGGTATTGTGTAACTGGTGTTACACTTTGTGAATTTACATCCCTATAAGTAACTAGAAATGGTGGTTTATTAGTTCCTGACCCCAAAGAGTACAAAAGGGAGAGTTAATTTTAAGACAGCATATCCCTAAGAAATAGTTTAGGGGAAATAGTACAAAAATTAAAGAATATTCTGATGAACTTTAAAGTAAATTTACTTCCATTGTGTTCACATAGCTTTACTGTTCATGTTCTACAAATATTCTAGCAAACAAGTTTATAGACAGGAATGTTGCTGAAACCATAAATATTACAAAATGTTTGCATGGAAGAAAAATCAGAATTTGTAATCCTGAGCTTTCATATTGGAATTCTGGTTCTAATGTTTATGCTCATCCATTCATGGAACAGAAACCTGTGAGATGACCCATGTGTCCAATCAAAATGAATAATTTTGAACGAATACATTTTAACACATATATTGTTCAAACAATCTGTGGGGGGAAAAGAGACAATTAGTAATCGTTAGCCCAGCTCAAATAAGCAGATAATGACACAGATTTGATATTTTGGGTGGCACAGTCATTGGCTCTGCTCTCCTCCTTCTATCCCTCTATTTGCTCCAGCATCCCAGCTCCTGAGCTGTCTTTGTACCATTGTCACTCCTTCCCTCAGCTGTCTCCTCAAGCTCTCCCTTCTCCTCAGGTCCATTTCCCTTTCAATGAAATAGTACCTAGCTCTCATACAGCACTTTGCACCCATAGATCTCAAAGCTTGTTTTCTGGAAAGAAATGTTTATTAAATCAAGTTACGACCTTTCTGGAGCTGGCAAGGCAGAGACTCCCACTTTCTGCATACACCAGCAACATCCTCTGCATGCTGCTCTCTGTGTCCTTCAGACAAACCCTACAAAATGCCTGTCAGGGTTCCCTCCCCACTCTAAACTCTAGGGTAAAGACGTGAGGACCCACATTAAGAGCCCCTAAGCTTATTTTTACCAGCTTAGGTTAAAACCCCCAAGGTACAAAATTCCCTGCACCCTGAGAAATGCTTCTTCCACTGCCACCATCAAGTATTCTAAACAGGAATCCAGGAAAGGGGACCACTTGAAGTCCCTTCCCCCCCAAAATATCCTCTCAAGCCCGTACCCCCCTGTCCTGGGAAGCTTGGGGATGATCTCCTAACCAATTGGTTACACAGTGATCTAAAAACCCACCCCCTGGGTTTTTAAAAACCATAGAAAACAGTCAGCTTCTTAAAAGAAGGATTTTATTAAAAACAAAGAAGGTAAAATCATCTCTGTAAAATCCAGATGGTAACTAGTTTACAGGGCACTCAGAGAGATTCCCCCCTCTGGACAAAACCTTAAAGTTACAGAAAAACAGGAATAACCCTTCCCTCTCCCACAGGGAATGTACCGAGCAAAATAAACAGAAATCTACTCGCTATGCTATCTAAACTTACTTTAGAAAAGTGAGTATTGGTGAGGAGGCGGATTTTCTGTAGGTTCTTTCTGTCTTCCAAGATCACTCTGACTCAGACAAAGACACACACAAAAACCTTCCCCCCTCCCAAAGTTTGAAAGTATCTTGTCCCCTTATTGGTCAGATGCCAGCCAGGTCAGGTGTCAGTCTGGCTACCTGCATTTCTTAACCCTTTACTGGAAAGAGGATTTTATAGCACTGCATCAGACCCTCTCCCCCTTCCCTTCATTTTTATGACACGCCCCCCAAATCACCGATAGTGTGAAACACTGGCTGTGATTTCTTCCTGGAGCTCTAAAAGAAAACAAAAGTAATAAGACACATGGATCTCCAAATATACTAATAACTGGATAAAGACTAACAATATTGTCCACATTGCAAGGACGATTTTAACCAGTTGGTTCGGGGAAACTTTCATGGGAGAGTGCATCAGCCACTTTGTTAGAAGCTCCTGAAATGTGTTGTATTTCAAAATCAAAATCTTGGAGAGCTAAACTCCATTGAAGGAGTTTTTTGTTATTTCCCTTGGCGGTATTAAGCCACTGTAGTGCAGCATGGTCGGTTTGCAGGTGGAAACGCCGTCCCCAAACGTATGGGCGTAGCTTTTCCAGAGCGTAGACAATGGCGTAACATTCCTTCTCACTGATTGACCAGTGGTTTTCCCTCTCAGACAGTTTCTTGCTGAGAAACATGACAGGATGGAATTCTTGATCTGGTCCTTCCTGCATTAAGACTGCTCCCACACCACGCTCGGACGCATCTGTGGTTATTAGGAATGGTTTATCAAAGTCCGAGGCCCTTAGCACAGGGTCAGACATGAGTGTTGCTTTAAGCTGGTTAAAGGCCTTCCGACACTCATCAGTCCACTGAACCGCATTTGGCTGGTTCTTTCTGGTTAGGTCAGTTAGAGGGGCGGCGATTTGGCTGTAGTGCGGTACAAATCGCCTGTAATATCCGGCCAAGCCTAAGAAAGATTGGACCTGTTTCTTTGACTTTGGGACAGGCCACTTTTGGATAGCCTCCACCTTGGCCTGTAGGGGGTTAATAGTTCCTTGACCCACCTGGTGTCCAAGGTAAGTCACTCTGTTGAGGCCTATTTGACACTTTTTAGCCTTAACAGTTAGTCCTGCCTCTCGTATGCGCTCGAAGACCTGGAGATGCTCCAGGTGTTCGGCCCAGGAGTCAGAAAATATGGCCACATCGTCAAGATAGGCAACTGCCGATTCTCCCAATCCCGCTAGAAGACTATCTACCAGTTTCTGGAATGTGGCAGGTGCATTCCGCAGCCCGAAAGGGAGTACATTAAGTTCATACAGCCTGACATGGGTGATGAAGGCTGACTTTTCCTTGGCGGATTCATCTAGCGGCACCTGCCAGTACCCCTTGGTTAAGTCTAAGGTGGAGATGAACTGGGCACGTCCCAGTTTCTCCAATAGTTCATCTGTGCGAGGCATTGGATAGTTGTCTGGGCAAGTCACAGCATTTAGCGTACGGTAGTCCACGCAAAAGCGTATTTCCCCATCTGGTTTGGGGACTAGAACCACGGGAGAGGCCCATCCACTGCTAGAGGGATGGATTATACCCATCTGTAGCATGTCTTGAACCTCCCGTTCTATAGCAGTTTTGGCGTGAGGAGCCACTCGGTAAGGTCGGGCTCTAATTGGGTGGGCATTACCTGTGTCAATGGAGTGGTATGCCCGTTCGATCAGTCCTGGGGTGGCTGAGAACATCAGTGCGAATTTAGCGCACAGCTCCTGGATTTGCTGGCGCTGCATACGTCCGAGGGTCATTGAGAGGTTCACCTCTTCCACGCCACTGTCATTTTTCCCTTCATAGTAGACACCTTCAGGCCACTCAGCATCTTCTGCTCCCTGGGCAGTAAACTGACAAACCTTCAATTCTCGGGGGGAAAAAGGCTTTAGAGAATTAACATGGTACACTTTAGGCTTGAGAGTTGTGGTGGGGAATGCTATGAGATAGTTCACAGCTCCCAGGCGTTCTTGGACCGTAAATGGCCCTTCCCATGACGCTTCCATTTTATGGGCCCGGAGCGCCTTCAAGACCATGACTTGGTCCCCTATTTTAAAGGAACGTTCTCTGGCATGTTTATCATACCAGGCCTTTTGCTCTTCCTGAGCCCCTTTTAGGTTTTCTCTAGCAAGGGCTAAAGAGTCTCGGAGGGTGTTTTGTAGGTTGCTTACAAAGACTAGAATGTTAGTTCCCGAAGAAGGCGTAAAGCCCTCCCATTGCTGTTTCACCAACTGTAATGGCCCTTTAACCTCGCGGCCATACACAAGTTCAAATGGTGAAAACCCTAAACTGGGATGTGGTACAGCCCTGTAGGCAAAGAGCAACTGCTGTAACACTAGGTCCCAATCGTTGGAGTGCTGATTTACGAATTTACGTATCATGGCTCCCAAAGTTCCATTAAACTTCTCCACCAGACCATTTGTTTGATGGTGGTAAGGGGTGGCAACCAAGTGGTTCATCCCATGAGCTTCCCACAGGCTTTCCATGCTCCTTGCCAGGAAATTAGTTCCCAAATCAATAAGGATGTCGGCGGGCCAACCTACCCTGGCAAAAATCTCTGTTAATGCCTGGCATACACTTTTAGCCCGGGTGTTGCTCAGAGCTACTGCTTCTGGCCATCGGGTGGCAAAATCCATGAAAGTCAGTATGTACTGCTTTCCTCTGGGTGTCTTTTTCAGAAAAGGACCCAGAATATCCACAGCTACCTGCTGAAAGGGAACTTCAATTATGGGGAGTGGCTGGAGAGGGGCTTTGACCTGGTCTTGGGGTTTTCCCACTCTTTGGCATACCTCACAAGACCGGACATAGGTAGAAACATCCTTGCCCATTCCCTCCCAGTGGAATGACCTCCCCAAACGGTCTTTGGTTCTGTTCACCCCAGCATGACCACTAGGATGATCGTGGGCTAAGCTCAAGAGCTTTAGCCGGTACTTAGTCGAAACCACCAACTGTCTCTGAGGACGCCAGTCTTCCTGGTGTCCACCAGAAAAAGTCTCCTTATATAGAAGTCCTTTTTCTATAACAAACCGAGATCGATTAGAAAAGCTGAGAGGCAGTGGGGTGCTCTGTCCCACTGTCCGAGCTCTCTGTAGGCTTTCATCTGCTTCCTGCTCGGCTTGGAACTGTTCCCTAGATGCTGGAGACATCAGTTCCTCACTGGGTTGTGGACCTGGGCTGGGTCCCTCTGGAAGCGATGCAGGTGATGGGTTTGTTTCTGTTGACTGTGAACCGCTCTCCGCTGGTGCACAATGTGGTAATTCAGGCTCTGGCTGAGCCTCTTGTATTGAGTTATCGGCTGCTGCTGCCTTTGCAGGCTCAGTGGTGCCCTCGGGTGTTGGCACTGTAGATGGGGTTGCAAGCGCTGGACTCAGTGCTGGCAATGGTTCTGGTGCTGGTTGCTTTGCCAGTTCCGGTTCCGAGACTGGCTTGGGTCGGGTTTCTGTGATTGGATCTACGACGGCTGTTGCAGTCGTTGGCGGGGTATCCGGTTCCACCACCTCTATCTGGGTCTCTGGTAGTACAGATGGGGTTCTGGTGGAAGTCTCAGGAACAGAGCTAGGTGTGACAGCTTGCTTAGCCTGGCTGCGGGTGACCATTCCCACCCTCTTGGCTAGCTTCACACAATTGGTCAAGTCTTCCCCCAGCAACATGGGAATGGGATAATCATCATAGACTGCAAAAGTCCAGTTTCCTGACCAGCCCTTGTACTGGACAGGCAACTCGGCTGTAGGTAAATCAAAAGAGTTGGACTTGAAGGGTTGAATTGTCACTTGTGCCTCTGGGTTGATTAAGCTGGGGTCCACTAAGGATTTGTGGATAGCCGACACTTGTGCTCCAGTGTCCCTCCACGCTGTAACCTTTTTTCCGCCCACACTCACCGTTTCCCTTCGTTCCAAGGGTATCTGGGAGGCATCTGGGCCTGAGGACCTTGGGTGTGACCCCGGTGCAATGAACTGTACTCTGTTGGGGTTCTTGGGGCAGTTGGCCTTCACATGCCCCAATTCGTTACATTTGAAACATCGCCCAGCTGACTGGTCAGTGGGGCGAGGTGAGTTGCTGGAGAATGGGGTGGTGGGGCAATAAGGGGTCTGGGTTTTTCCTTGTGGGGCCTTGGGCTGCTCCTGGTGAAGGGGTGTGGTCTTGGGTTTTCCTTTCTGGTATCTCCCCAAACTATGACCAGGGTTGTTCCTCTCTGCTTCCTGCACCCCTTGTGTGCCAAATTTCCTTGCCCCTCTGCTGATCTGGGACTGTTCGTATTGATCAGCATAAGCAGCAAGGCTGTCTGCTGAGTCCATTTTCTTATCCCATAAACACTGTCTTATATCATCCTTGGACATATTCAGGAATTGTTCCTGAGCCATCAAATCACACACTCCTTCAAAGCTAGTAACATTCCTTCCCTTGACCCATTTTTTTAACAGCTCCTTTATCCGGTTTACATAAGCTACATTACTTAGGATAAGGGTTCGAAATTTTACTCGGTAAGTTTCAGGTGTAACTTGAAATTGTTTTAAAACCAAATCCTTGAATTTCTCATAGTCAGAAGCCTCATCAAGAGGCATGTCATTGAATATGTCCAGAGCACTTCCAGTCAACTTTGCTACCAATATGGTCATTTTGTGAGCATCAGGAATGGTATGGAGATTGCATAGTCTCTCAAAGGTGAGAAAATATTCCGCAATATCACGGGATTCATCATACGGTGGACATAGTCGCTCCCATTTGTGGGTTGTTGGGGAAGGATTATTAGTGTTATCCGGTAGATTCCGCTCCACCCTGGTCTTCTCCATCTCCAGGGCATGCTTCCTCTCTCTCTCCTTCTCCTCCTCAGCATGCTTCCTCTCCTCCTCAGCATGCTTCCTCTCTCTCTCCTTCTCCTCCATAGCATACTTCCTCTCCTCCTCAGCATGCTTCCTCTCTCTTTCTTTCTCCTCCTCAGCATGCTTCCTCTCTTCCTCAGCATGCTTCCTCTCTCTTTCTTTCTCCTCCTCAGCATGCTTCCTCTCTTCCTCAGCATGCTTCCTCTCTCTTTCTTTCTCCTCCTCAGCATGCTTCCTCTCTTCCTCAGCATGCTTCCTCTCTCTTTCTTTCTCCTCCTCAGCATGCTTCCTCTCTTCCTCAGCATGCTTCCTCTCTCTTTCTTTCTCCTCCTCAGCATGCTTCCTCTCTCTTTCTTTCTCTTTCATCTCCATCTGTTTAAGCTGTAGCAGTCTTGCATGTTTCTTCTCCTCCTCATTGGCCTGTAGCCGAGCTATCTCAAGTTTAATAGCTGCTTCACTGGAAGTCATCTTAGCCTTTCTGTTTTAATCTGTTTTAGAAAAGTGAGTACTGGTGAGGAGGCGGATTTTCTGTAGGTTCTTTCTGTCTTCCAAGATCACTCTGACTCAGACAAAGACACACACAAAAACCTTCCCCCCTCCCAAAGTTTGAAAGTATGTTGTCCCCTTATTGGTCAGATGCCAGCCAGGTCAGGTGTCAGTCTGGCTACCTGCATTTCTTAACCCTTTACTGGAACGAGGATTTTATAGCACTGCATCAGACCCTCTCCCCCTTCCCTTCATTTTTATGACAATGCCTCACCCTGTCAATGTTCCCTCTAATTTTTGACAGGCCGTGTGCGCAAAAAATGTCTTCTATGCAAACTGTTGTGCTTCTGTGCAAATTTTTGTGCACGCGGTGTTTCGCCGTGTGTGCGGGGTTTAGGATCTGTGTGCGCGCACACACATGCGCACAGCTTAGAGGGAACAGTGCACCCTGTTCTCTAAGGGACAGCACATGTTAACCAAAATACACTTAAGATATAGAAAATAATTACAAACAACATCCCAAATTCACCTCCAAATATCATATTTTGCAACAGAAAAATCATTTCAACAATTAATCCAGGATCCTAACACTAACTTATTTTTTTCTCCCATATGGGATATCACCCAATCACAACCTTAAGATGCACAGCCCAGACCTCTACCACTGCAGTTCTAGGAAAAAAGACTCTCTTGGGGAAGAAATACCATTAACCCCTGTGGGTAGGCTTATAGAAGGATTAGATTTTAACAGTAAATGTCGGCAAACATTAATTTCACCCTGGTTATATTGGTCATTACAACAATTTGTAACACACCCTACTCCTATTAACCCTCCTCCGTCCTACGACATCAGGGCTGTTAATTGCCCATTTCATTTGAAGTGGTCTCTTATAACATATGTGAACCCCTTATGCTTGACAATCTGTCCCACCTGGTATTTCAGCTACAATACTCTGGCTACCTTCCCCAGATCTGAAGTGCTCTGTGAAGCTCAAAGCTTTTCCCTTCTATCAACAGAAGTCGATCTAATAAAACATATTGCCTCACCCACCTTCTCTCTCATATCCTGGAACCAACTCAGCTACAACAACACTGATTTCACCATACGCACACAAGCCGATGACAAATATTTCCATCAATAATAATAGAAATTTGCAGACAGGCAAAGTAAGAAAAATGCTGCAGAGTTTGATTTAAAGATATTTACTCTGTATATTTTGATATGTGATTTTAACAATTTGTGCTTCAGTGGTTATACCGGTTTAACTTTTTGAATCTCACCATCTATTGTCATTAAATAATTATTGTCCAACTCCCTTCTCATAATATCCACAACTCTGAACATTTAAGTTGATCAAAATCTAAAACAAAAAATGCTTAAAACACATCATTTGTGCAACTCTGAAAAAGTTAAACTGATGAACATTTAAAAAGCTTACAAATAAACATTGATATTATCCGTTAAAACTAGACAAAGATAAAAATCAAATTCTGCCTAGCCTATCTATGAGGAATGGGTCAGAGAGAGCTTGGCAGCCAAGTATGAATTAGCACTAGAACACTGGGGGGCAGAATTGTCAGACTGGGTTCTGTTCCTGGGTCTACTATAGTCTACTTAGATACAGCAAAGCTAAGTACAACAATACCCGTTTTTTGGGTGTCTGCTGGGAGCAAATCTGGAATTTCTCTCTGAAAACATGAGCTTGTACCACTTGACCTAAAGCGGTGGTAGTCAATAGGCAGACTGCCGGCCAAATCCAGACGGCCAGATGCTTTTGAACATAAGAACATAAGAATGGCCATACTGGGTCAGACCAAAGGTCCATCTAGCCCAATATCCTGTCTTCCGACAGTTGCCAATGCCAGGTGCCCCAGAGGGAATGAACAGAACAGGTAATCATCGAGTGATCCATTCCCTGTTGCTCATTCCCAGCTTCTGGCAAACCAAGGCTAGGGACACCATCCCTACCCATCCTGGCTAATAGCCATTGATGGGCCTATCCTCCATGAATTTATCTAGTTCTTTTTTGAACTCTGTTATAGTCTTTGGCCTTCACAACATCCTCTAGCAAAGAGTTCCACAGGTTAACTGTGCGTTGTGTGAAAAAATACTTCCTTTGTTTGTTTTAAACCTGCTGCTTATTAATTTCATTTGGTGACCCCTAGTTCTTGTGTTATGAGAAGGAGTAAATAGCACTTCCTTCTTCACCTTTTCCACACCATTCATGATTTTATAGACCTCAATCATATCCCCCCTTAGCCGTCTCTTTTCCAAGCTGAAAAGTCCCAGTCATATTAATCTCTCCTCATACGGAAGCAGTTCCATATCCCTAATAATTTTGTTGCCCTTTTCTGAACCTTTTCCAATTCCAATATATCTTTTTTGAGATGGGGCAGCCACATCTGCATACAGTATACAAGATGTGGGCATATCAGGGAGTTATATAGAGGCAATATGATATCTTCTGTCTGATTATCCCTTTCTTAATGATTCCCAACATTCTGTTCGCTTTTTTGACTGCTGCTGCACATTGAGTAGATGTTTTCAGAAAATTATCTACAACTCCAAGATCTCTTTCTTGAGTGGTAACAGCTAATTTATACCCCATAATGTGATATGTATAGTTGGGATTATGTTTTCCAATGTGCATTACTTTGCATTTATCAACATTGAATTTCATCTGCCATTTTGTTGTCCAGTCACCTAGTTTTGAGAGATCCTTTTGAAGCTCTTCGCAGTCTGCCTGGGACTTAACTATCTTGAGTAGTTTTGTATCATCTGCAAATTTTGCCACCTCACTCTTTACCCTTTTTTCCAGATCATTTATGAATATGTTGACCAAGACCAGTCCCAGTACAGACCCCTGGGGGACACCACTATTTACCTCTCTCCATTCTGAAAACTGACCATTTATTCCTACCCTTTGTTTCCTATCCTTTAATGAGTTACCAGTACATGAGAGGACCTTCCCTCTTATCCCATGACATCTTACTTGGCTTAAGAGCCTTTGGTGAGGGACCTTGTCAAAGGCTTTCTGAAAATCTTTTTATTTACATATTATCATTATACTTTTTATTGTTTTCTCTGGAGTCTGGACCTAGGCCAGGAAATTTGGACCTTGATAAAAAATAATTAACTACCCTTGACTTAAAGTATCACTACTGTTAGCACAGATGCAGCAACAGACTCAACTTCTATGTGCCATAGTCTCTGGAGAGGAGCAAACATCTATGCTGTGTGGACATGCATCACACAAGGAGATATTTTGGCCCATTTCACCTGCATGGCAAAATAGGAGATGAGTGTCTGTCATCTTACACGTGGGTTCCACTCCCAGCTGTGCCCGCTTTGGCCTTGTCCAACCTCAGTTATCTTAGCTGTGAAATGGATGAGTGATAGTTCACTTCCCCTAAGGGCCTTTGTTAAAAAGGGTTGTGATGCACATAGCAATATGAGAGCAGCCATCAGAAGATGGGGATTTAGGACTCCTGTGCTCTTACTGCTATCTCAGTGCACCTTCCCGCTAGGCTACAGGGTATTAGGTGGCACTTTCAGTTAAAAAAAGAGGGAAAAAAGCATGATGTTGCACTGATTGTGCAGAAATGTGTGACAGATCTTGCAAGTTTCCAAGGAGAGGTTGGACAAACACCTGTCAGGGATGGTCTAGGTTTATTTGGTCCTGCCTCAGCACAAGGGACTAGATGACTTCTAAAGGTCCCTTCCAGCTCTCTATATCTATGATTCTACACTGGCAGTGTTGTAGTGATGAGCTATACCAATATAGCTTCAGTAGTATAGAATAGATAAGCTCTTAGTAGCACAGGACATTTTCTTCACAGTCTTGGGGGTCCATTCTCAGATTGTTGCGTGCTGAGGTGCTGCACAGACTGACTATGGGCCGTTCTGCACTTTGGCCATTTCATAGCAATATTTAACGCTTATAGTGTTGCTCGAAGTGGTTCAACTAGATTTAAAGCAGAGATGAAAGCCTGCAGTACACAATGCCAACGAGGGTACTGCTCGAATCAACTGTAGTAGTCTGAGAACAACACCCTAAAACGACAAACAAGTACAGAGCAACCCACTGTCATTTGGTCCCAACAGCTCCTGGGCACTGAGCACGCTGAGGACAGCACCCAAACTACGAAAGAGCAATTTGCACCATCAACCTGGAAGTCAGCAACTAGTTTTACCTAGCTACTGTGTGTAAAGGCAGGGGTTGTGGGTGTTCTGTTTTGCAAGGGGAACGTTCTTTCTCAGACATTCATTGAGTATAGGCAGAAACACCTGTCCTTGAAATTCAGTGTTCAGTGAAATTTAGAACAGGAAGGACAGCTGAGTTTGGATAAAGAGAATCTGAAAAAGATAATGACTTATTTTTTCTGCCTTTATTGAGGAGGAGAACATAGTTTTACACTGGGGGCATGGACATTCCCTGTTTCTTTGTAGTGTCATTGCTCCACAATGATGGACTTTGCAAAGTTGTCAAGACTTAAGAAAAATGTTTCATCTGTTCATTAAACTACAGATTTCTGAACTCAGGTGATACTTACTGATATAGCCACTTCTGTCGTCTTGGAAGCACGTCTTCCCCATGGTCTTCAAAAGCAAATGTACAGTAAGATATGCAGAGTGACTCCAGTCGATGACAATTTTTTACACAGAATGAAAAAGCCATTTGATCCATTTGGGTAAGTTTATTTGAATCTAACGTTAGTGCAGTGAAATGACCCAATGCACTTTTCACAAAGTTTTCTTCATTCATCTCAAACATGCAGTGAAACTCCTCAAGGTTATAAATATGACATGTCTCCTGATGCACATTGGACAAAGGTAAATATTTTTGTTGGCTTGTTTGAACCCACTTAAGCAAATCTGGCTTAATTTTAGGTGAAATTTTACAGGAAAATGTTTCCTCCATGATTTGCCTTCTTTCTTCATTTAAGAGACCAAACAGGAATCGCACTGTTAACATTAAGTAATTTCTAGAGTTTCCATAGTTTTCTAATAATGTTTTCACATCTTTCTTGGGAGTCCCTGAATCTTCCATTGTTTCTTCATCTTCCTCCAGCACATAAAACAAAGCTGCAAAAAACTCCTGAAAGCTTAAGTGAATGAAGCTGTAGGCATTCACACAGTCAATGTCTTTTTGAAAAATGTCCTTGTTCAAAGACAGGGGGAAAGAGTCAGCTTGATTTAAGCCAAACTTCTTGAGTTCTGCTTCCTCAAACACTATCTTCCGTTTCCAGACGCCATAAGCCGCTAAAGAACAAAGTCCCCTCAGGTTAGCTTGCATGTGTTGCTTCAAATTGCTGCTGACAGGCTTCACTAAACTGGAAAGATAGAGCAAGTACACTCCAGTGACTGACTTTGAAGTTTGTGCAAGATCCTCACCTTTTTCAAGCTGTTGTTTCACAACAGTGCAGATGATCCAACACATGATGGGAATAAAACACATAGCGAAGAGAATATCATTTGCTTTCACAAATTGTAAAGCTTGTCTTGCTTGATTCTTGTTTCCAAAGAACTTATGGAAATATTCTTTCCTGTCGGCTTCAGAAAACCCCAGGATCTCTGCATAACATGAACATTCCAAACACTGCAAGAGTTTCTCCAGAGCAGTGGGTCTTGAGGTGATTAGCAAGTAGGATTGGGGAAGAATTGTTTTCCTGAATAAACTGCTTAGTATGATATCCACTGGCTTCTTCTCCCAGGGATCAGCGCACAGATTTTCTGTCTGATCAAAAGAGAATCTCAGTTCATCAAAACCATCAATTATGAACAAGAGTTTTTCTGGCTTCATCAAAATCTCATTAACTGGTGCATTTGTATTAGGCCAATTTTTAAAAATCACGTCAACCACACTTCCCTGCTCAATAAGGTTTGTTTCTCTGCAGTTTATGTAGAAAACATAATCAAATTTTTTCTTATAAAGTTCCCCAACTGCCCAATCATACATGATCTTTCTTGCTGTCATCGTTTTCCCAATCCCTGCAGCTCCCAGAAGCACAACAGTTTGTGGTGTTTGTCCTTGTTTATCACGTGTAAATAGGGTGTCTATCGTAACTACAGAACAATCTTGTTTAGTCTTGATTTCTTTGTCTCTCCGACTCATGGCCATTATTTCATGTTCTCTTTCCTTTGCATGATGAGGGTTGTCTAGAATAATCAGCTTTGGATATCGTCTGTTTAGAATCACATTGTCAGTAGTAAGACTTGTCATGTTTTGTATGACTTCATACTTGTTTTTAACATCTTCTTTATACTTCTTCCTGTAACCTAAATCAGTACATGAGGCATTAGAAGCATTGAACGAGAAGCTCAGAGAAAAGACCTGATCTGTTACAATAAAACAAATAATAATGGTACCTGAAACTGATATTGCACCTGTCCTCAGAGAATCCAGAAATCATTTAACTATAGGCTTGATTCTGCAGCCCTAACTCAAATAAAATTGTCCCACTGAAATGATTTGTGTGAGTAAGGACTGTGGTGATTACTTTACCCTCCACTGTAATGCAGCCACCTCTTGGGAGAAACCTGGCAACTGTTTATCAGTGCATAGCAACACCATACAACAAGTTAATGCACAAAGTGCAATTGAAACAGTGCTGGGAATTTAGGTGGAGAAAATGTAATTTCATAAACTAAAATTTGCCCAAGGCACTTGGGTTTGAAAAAAGATGTCATAGTGTCTTTATTGACCACAATTGGATGCCTCCAGTTATCTTCCTTGCTTAGGAGATGGTGCCCCTAGCAGCAGAACATCCTCTGGCACCAGGCTGGTGCATTGGCTCAGTACTGACCCAGAGGGATGTTGTGCCCACGTCTGTATTAGAAGTTGCCCAAGGTAACAAGAGTCCCACTCAGTCCATTGTATAGAATTGTTTGTACAAGTCAGACAGAGTTGAAAACAGAATGGCTGGTACAACTGGAGTGTTTACAGCTTTGCAGGCTCAAGGGCCTGCAAAGCTCCTGGTAAAGGACAGGTTGACATGACAACAGAGCTGAGAGATTCTAGACATGGGAGGAAGTGTTTATAATTGAAATGGCCAAATGGCGTTGTGGGCAGTTGATTTTGCTGGCATGAAGTTGCTCCCCGTTTTGAGCACTCTTTAGCTTGGAGCAGAGGGGTGTCACTAAACAGGGCAGTGGGACATATGGATCTTTACCATCATGGCTGCCATCCTTGTCATTTCCCATGATCCACCATGACACTGCTGGACCTTCGTCATCCTGAGCCTGAAAGCCACCCTGACCAGACTGAGCCAGAGGGAGGGACCCAAATGACATCATTGTCTCCACTGGCTAAATCCTGAACACCACCTGGCATGTCAGCTTGGGGTTCCTGCTGTCACCCCCTCCCTGGTGTGTCATTTTCCTTCCCAGTCTTTCCCTTTATACCTACTGTCTAGTAAGTTCCTGGCTTAGCCAGCCAAGACGACTCCATCTTTTAGAACACTGCTGCGAGTCCAAACCACAGAGGGAGATAAAGGCGATGCCTTAAACAGCCTGACTCTGGTAAAAATTTGCCGGGTCTTGGAGTGACTGATCAGACCATGTGCTGGGCCTGTGAGTCTCTAGCAGTGATGCTGGAAGTGAAAGTCAGCACCAGAGAGAGGGCCTGCATTTTCCCTTTGCTACGCTTTTCTCCCCCGTTTGTGTGCATTTGTCTTGTTTTGTCTTAAAGTATTTCAGCAGCAACACAAAGGAATTTCCTGGGGACTGATGCTGGCTGCTGCCCATTAAACCCTAGGGAATGCTCTTCACCTCCAGTGCTATTACCACATTCACCATTGAAATCTGTTGCCTTTGGCAGTAGGTAGCCTTACTGCTGAATTCATGATATTCCCTAGACTAGAAAATAATAAGGAAACCCAGTGCTAAAAGTATGATCTGGAAAGGTGTTTGTTCCAGCAAAGAATCCAAATGAAAAAGCAGGAACCCAATGTACTTAGGTAATTTCCCATGTAGTTATCAGTCACTTTATGAAGTTCTGTTTGTGGAATACAGCAAGAGGCGTTGTGTTTGTGTGACCTCTCTCTGCCTGTTTCTGTTCAGGCTTGGTCTGCACTTTACATAATGAACAGGCTACATCATCAGGAAAACAGAACAACTTTAATTGGGGCAGAGTCATTCAGGAGCATTTGTAAAGAGAGGGAGTCTCCTTCCAAGCAGTCATGTTTCTAAGGAAATTAGGCTGAACAATTAAAGGGCCCATGTCAATTCTGCCCTACTGCAGGAGGTGGACTAGATGGCGGACGAGAGCCTTTCCAAACCTAGGGAACTAAGACAGACACAGAGGGCAGCAGAGGGATTTTTATTTGGTACAATTATCATCAAGATGGAACTACTGGTTTGGAGGGTCATATAGTATTTACTCTATTCAATTACTCATATAATGCCCTTTGCCCAGTCAGATGTTATTTTACAAAAATAAGTTTGAAAACAATTTACGTTGTCTTTTGTGGGGTGGAAAGAGAATATTTTATTCCCCTAACATAGTTATTAACAGATGCTCGTCAAAAGTAAACCAAAACCTATAGTATATTACTATGTTCTGGTAGGATCTAGAGCCCCAATTGGTGATCAGGGCCCCATTTCCCTGAGTAGCTTCTGCCACAAGTGAGGAAACTCTTCGAAGGAAGGAACTATGGATGCTGAGCGATCCGCTGTCGTGACCTGCACAGGATGTGCCATGTTTGTCTTTCTTCCACAGGAAAGAAGCGACTTTGTCTGTACAAAGTGAAAGCTGATCTCCATATTGGAGGAGAAGATTCAAGGTCTGGAGAAACGAGTATCAACCCTGCGTTCCATAAAAGAAAATGAGGAGTTCCTGGATAGATGTCAGGATAGGCTTCAGCGGGCACAGTGTTCTGAGGATTCAGAGCAGGCTACGCAACGGGGACAGAAGGCCAGTGAGGATAATTGGCGGCATGTGACCTCCAGAAGAGGAAAGAGTATGAGACAAGTCCATGTACCAGAAATGCATATTCAGATCAGCAACCGTTTTCATGTTCTCTCCACAGGTACTAGTGCAGAGAGTGGAGTGAATGATACATCTGAGGGAACAGAGCGGAAGGAGACTCCACTGATAGGAAGGCATGAGATGCACAGTCCTAGGGATGGGGGTTCCACGACCACCACTCCCAAGAGGAGGAGGAGGGTGGTGGTGGTCGGGGACTCTCTCCTCAGGGGGACTGAGTCATCTATCTGCCGCCCTGACCGGGAAAACCGAGAGGTGTGCTGCTTGCCAGGGGCTAGGATTCATGATGTGACGGAGAGACTGCCGAGACTCATCAAGCCCTCAGATCGCTACCCCTTCCTGCTTCTCCACGTGGGCACCAATGATACTGCCAAGAATGACCTTGAGCGTATCACTGCAGACTACGTGGCTCTGGGAAGAAGGATAAAGGAGTTTGAGGCGCAAGTGGTGTTCTCGTCCATCCTCCCTGTGGCAGGAAAAGGCCGGGGTAGAGACCGTCGAATCGTGGAAGTCAACGAATAGCTACGCAGATGGTGTCGGAGAGAAGGGTTTGGATTCTTTGACCATGGGATGGTGTTCCAAGAAGAAGGAGTGCTAGGCAGAGACGGGCTCCACCTGACGAAGAGAGGGAAGAGCATCTTTGGAAGCAGGCTGGCTAACCTAGTGAGGAGGGCTTTGAACTAGGTTCACCGGGGGAAGGAGACCAAAGCCCCGAGGTAAGTGGGGAAGTGGGATACCGGGAGGAAGCACAAGGAGGTGAGTGCAAGAGGGGAGGGCTCCTGCCCCATACTGGGACAGCAGGACAATCGGTGAGTTATCTTAAATGCCTATACACAAATGCAAGAAGCCTGGGGAACAAGCAGGGAGAACTGGAAGTCCTGGCACAGTCAAGGAATTATGATGTAACTGGAATAACAGAGACTTGGTGGGATAACTCACATGATTGGAGTACTGTCATGGATGGATATAAACTGTTCAGGAAGGATAGGCAGGGCAGAAAAGGTGGGGGAGTTGCGTTGTATGTAAGAAAGCAGTATGACTGCTCAGAGCTCCAGTATGAAACTGCAGAAAAACCTGAGAGTCTCTGGATTAAATTTAGAAGTGTGAGCAACAAGGGTAATGTCGTGGTGGGAGTCTGCTACAGACCACCAGACCAGGGGGATGAGGTGGACGAGGCTTTCTTCCAGCAACTAACAGAAGTTACTAGATCACAGGCCCTGGTTCTCATGGGTGACTTTAATCACCCCGATATCTGCTGGGAGAGCAATACAGCGGTCCACAGACAATCCAGGAAGTTTTTGGAAAGTGTAGGGGACAATTTCCTGGTGCAAGTGCTGGAGGAACCAACTAGGGGAAAAGCTCTTCTTGACCTGCTGCTCACAAACAGGGAGGAAATAGTAGAGGAAGCAATAGTGGATCGGAACCTGGGAGGCAGTGACCATGAGATGGTCGAGTTCAGGATCCTGACACAAGGAAGAAAGGAGAGCAGTAGAATACAGAGCCTGGACTTCAGAAAAGCAAACTTTGACTCCCTCAGGGAACAGATGGGCAAGGTCCCCTGGGAGAATAACATGAGGGGGAAAGGAGTCGAGGAAAGCTGGCTGTATTTTAAAGAATCCTTATTGAGGTAGCAGGAACAAACCATCCCAATGTGTAGAAAGAAAAGTAAATATGGCAGGCGACCAGCTTGGCTTAACAGTGAAATCCTTGCTCGTCTTAAACACAAAAAAGCAGCTTACAAGAAGTGGAAGATTGGACAAATGACCAGGGAGGAGTATAAAAATATTGTTCAGGCATGCAGGAGTGAAATTAGGAAGGCCAAATCACACTTGGAGTTGCAGCTAGCCGGAGATGTTAGGAGTAACAAGAAGGGTTTCTTCAGGTATGTTAGCAACAAGAAGAAAGTCAAGGAAAGTGTGGGCCCCTTGCTGAATGAGGGAGGGAACCTAGTGACAGAGGATGTGGAGAAAGCTAGTGTACTCAATGCTTTTTTTGCCTCTGTCTTCACAGACAAGGTCAGCTCCCAGGCAGCTGCACTCCGCAGCACGGTATGGGGAGGAGGTGACCAGCCCTCTGTGGAGAAAGAAGTAGTTCGGGACTATTTAGAAAAGCTGGACGAACACAAGTCCATGGGGCCGGATGCACTGCATCCGAGGGTGCTAAAGGAGTTGGCCGATGTGATTGCAGAGCCATTGGCCATTATCTTTGACAACTCATGGCAATCGGGGGAGGTCCCGGATGACTGGAAAAAAGCTAATGTAGTGCCCATCTTTAAAAAAGGGAAGAAGGAAGATCCGGGGAACTACAGGCCAGTCAGTCTCACCTCAGTCCCTGGAAAAATCATGGAACAGGTCCTCAAGGAATCAATTCTGAACCACTTAAAGGAGGGGAAAGGGATCAGGAACAGTCAGCATGGATTCACCAAGGGCAAGTCATGCCTGACTAAACCTAATTGCCTTCTATGATGAGATAACTGGCTCTGTGGATGAGGGGAAAGCAGTGGATGTGCTATTTCTTGACTTTAGCAAAGCTTTTGATACAGTCTCCCACAGTGTTCTTGCCAGCAAGTTAAAGAAGTATGGGCTGGATGAATGGACGGTAAGGTGGATAGAAAACTGCCTGGATGGTCGTGCTCAATGGGTAGTGATCAATGGCTCCATGTCTAGCTGGCAGCCGGTATCAAGTGGAGTGCCCCAAGGGTCGGTGCTGGGGCCGGTTTTGTTCAATATCTTCATCAACGATCTGGAGGATGGTGTGGACTGCACCCTTAGCAAGTTTGCAGATGACACTAAACTGGGAGGAGTGGTTGATATGCTGGAGGGTAGGGACAGGATACAGAGGGACCTAGACAAATTAGAGGATTGGGCCAAAAGAAATCTGATGAGGTTCAACAAGGACAAGTGCAGAGTCCTGCACTTAGGACGGAAGGATCCCATGCACTGCTACAGACTAGGGACCGAATGGCTGGGCAGCAGTTCTGCAGAAAAGGACCTAGGGGTTACAGTGGACGAAAAGCTGAATATGAGTCAACAGTGTGCCCTTGTTGCCGAGAAGGCTAACGGCATTTTGGGCTGTATAAGTAGGGGCATTTCCAGCAGATCGAGGGACGTGATTATTCCCCTCTATTCGGCACTGGTGAGGCCTCATTTGGAGTACTGTGTCCAGTTTTGGGCCCCACACTACAAGAAGGATGTGGATAAATTGGAAAGAGTCCAACGGAGGGCAACAAAAATGATTAGGGGGCTGGAGCACATGACTTATGAGGAGAGGCTGAGGGAACTGGGATTGTTTAGCCTGCAGAAGAGAAGAGTGAGGGGGGATTTGATAGCTGCTTTCAACTACCTAAAAGGGGGTTCCAAAGAGGATGGATCTAGACTGTTCTCAGTGGTAGAAGATGACAGAACAAGGAGTAATGGTCTCAAGTTGCAGAGGGGGAGGTTTAGGTTGGATATTAGGAAAAACTTTTTCACTAGTAGGGTGGTGAAGCACTGGAATGGGCTACCTAGGGAGGTGGTGGAATCTCCTTCCTTAGAGGTTTTTAAGGCCAGGCTCGACAAAGCCCTGGCTAGGATGATCTAGTTGGGGTTGGTCCTGGTTTGAGCAGGGGGTTGGACTAGATGACCTCCTGAGGTCCCTTCCAACCCTGAGATTCTATGATTCTATGATAAGAAAAAGACAAATCCTGCCTGGCAGAGCTCACAGATTAAAACAAGTAACTGCCCCCTTGCCTTGCACTCGGGAGGCAGCTAAACTCTCCCCCTGGGGGACTGTCCAGGGAAGTGAATTCCAAAGGCCTCTAGGAAGAGCCCCACTGCCAGCCCTGGAGCGTTCCATCCCAGGGACCCCGGGCAGAACAAGCTCAGCTGGGCTTCACTGTCACCGTGGGGGACAGGGGAGAGGAACAGGAATGACTGTAACGGGGTTGAGTTTACACAGAGCACATGGAGTCTAACATTGCTCCACGAAAGAGTGGCTCCCCACTGGCTCTTACAGTCTTGTGAGACACTGAAAAGCGGCCTGGAGTCTTTGGAACCGCAGCTCTCTAGGTTTGCTGGCTACCCGGCTGTTTGTATTGCACTGAATTTGTTTCTTTAATGAAAAACAGCCTGGGACATAAAGTTTGTGCCTGGAACCCCAAAAAGGTTCCATGGGGCCCATCAGCTGTTTGGTGATAATATCCTAGCCAGAATCATTTTCCAGTTACAGATCTTCAATTAGAGAAGACTGGGGGCTGTTCTAATTTACACCAACTGCCAGTGGGCCCCCCCAGGAACAGTCCCTTAGCTGGGGATGCACTCTAGTTACTCCTCCTCCTCACCGCCTTCTGTCCACGACACTCCCTCTGCACCACTATATTGGCTGTCCACTCACTGGGAAGTCCCCCCACACTGGGGGTATCCTCACACGGAGGGATACAGGCCACATCTGCTCCCCTCATGACAGCTGTGTGGTGAAAAGGGAGTGGAGTAGGTCAGAGCATCTGGCCCACCAATGGCATCCCTGCTTAGTGTCCCCTGGCTTCCTGCTGAGATTTAGAATTTGGCATTTGTGCCATCAGCCTGTTGTTTCTCCTTCTGCTCCTATTGCTGCTGGCCTGGGGCATATTCCAGGAAGAGACTCCCAGGTTTTAAAGTGGCTATAGGTTTCTTACCTTTCTCTTTTCCTTCTTTGAGTTTAGCAGCAGAATCTCGGAGATTGATCTGAGTGAAAACGTCTATGGTTACATCTACTGCAGCCTCTCCACCATAGAATTTCATCAGGAGGTTCTTAGTATCTATCCTCTTGGCATTGTCCAGACAACCTTGAGGGATGTTACCTTTCCCCTTAAGGGCAGAGTGTGATAGTTTGTCTTTAAATCTTTTGAAGTCTCCCTGAGAAAGGTTGTCAAGGGCATGTACAAGCAGGTCACTGATTCTGCTGCTTTGGTTTCCCATCACTAGATATCAGGAAATGAACTAAAATACAATGAAAAGTCCCATTATTAATAAGTGATATAGTAGAGAAAACAAGTACGTTCTAGTGGCGAGAGTAGATCACGGGGGCGCACAAATCCTGGGTGCTTTTCCTCATAAATGACTCACTGGACTTGATCTCTCTGTGCCTCAGTCTCTCCATCTGTGGAATAGGGATAATCATATTTCTCTAACTCACAGGGCTGTTGTGCAGCTTAGCCAGCATTGGTAAAGCCTGCTGAGGTTTTAGGATGAAAGGTGCTATAATAATAACAATAGTAATTATCACCCAAATGAATTTCAAAATGCAAGGTTGGGATGCCCTAAATTAATTACATTTCAGAAAACAACCAGTCAGTCTGGAATCTGCACATCACAGCCCTGGGGAATCAGGCCCCATGTACTGGGACCCAGTGCTAGCTTGTGATGACCTCAGGAGGTTTTTTGCATAGCAGAGGACACCAGGTGAAAGGTAGCTGTGGTAATTTCTGACAGCGATCAGGCCCCACAACCTGAACCTATAAACTAACTAGTTCCGATCAAAATTAGCCCATCCCAAGAAAGCGATGTACTTACCATTCACCAGAAAGCTACTACAAACAATATCAGATGTCCCTAATTTGCGTTGTTTCTCTTAATCTTCTTGATGCTCGACCACAGATACACAGGGTATCTAGAAAGAAGAACAGGAAATTTGCTCAAAGTTTATTTCCACAATAAAGAGAAACAAAACATCTCCAGTTAAAGCTAATCTTCAAAGCTTTTTGAATTTCTAGAACAGTCCTCATAGGACAGCAAGTAAGATTCTAAACTTTTCTGGTGATTTTTTATAGATATAAAACCTTTTCTTGGTTTTTATTCCTTCTGGAAGTTTGTCTTTAGGTTACACCCCTTTGGCATCAACAACTGGCACAACTTTTCCGGTGATCTATTGACACCACAAACTCCATGGACTTGTTCATCTTTTTGACCTCCCTCATATTCTGTGTTGGGAGAAAATTATGTAGTAGCTTTAACCAAGCAAGTAGCAAGTCTAATCAAAACAAACAATATATAAAAAGAGTATGATTGAGTATTTGCTCAATATTCAAATAGCGGTGATCTCAGCAGACAGTGGGGCTTAAGCCCTTCTCACTCGTGTTTTTCTGAGGTGGAACATTACCACTATTTTTAATTTTAAAACAGTATGAGAAAGAGTGGTTTGGAAAAAAATAAAGGAAGCAGAAGTGGACCTTCATGGGCCAGGAATATTATAAGCTGAAAAAGTGAACCTGAAACAGCTTTACAAGTCACTTTCACAGTGACTCAGGAGGAAGTTGCTGCTTGATAAATGGAGGAAGGGAGGGGGCATTTCTGATACACCCCTGTGAGATTCTTTATCACCGCTATCTTTCTGGGGCAATCCCCTTTATTCCCTCGAAGATCAAATAAGCAGCTCCACTTCGGGTGCAAAGCCCCCACCCCACTGGCTCACACCCAAGTGCCTGGCACCATGTGAGGCTTTGTATTCTTATTTTGAGAATTTCTCATGTTTGTTGTATTCGTTTGCAGCTCCCCAAAGACCATGTCCCAATGGAAAAGTGGAAACGGGACATCAGCCGTTCATTTCAGCAGAGAAATGAGAAAAATGGTGACAAGGGATCTGCCAGCCCCAATCCTTTTAAGATGGAAACACAGAGGGTGGTTTCTGCCTGGTTTTACGACAAGGGACCAGATCCTCTGTAGGCGTAGGTCAGCACAGCTCTGTGGATGTCAATGAGCCACCCTCATTGACACCAGCTGCGGATCTGGCCAAAGGACTGTTCATGTCTTGGAAATGACCCAGGGTCTGGGAAGAATGCAACAAGGTGGCCCATAGCATAGAATCATACAAATGTAGAGCTGCAAAGGGATCTTGAGAGGTCATCTAGTCCAGCCCCCTGCACTGAGGCAGGACCAGTAAACCTAGACCATCTCTGCAAGCATTTGTCTGATCTGTTCTTCAAAGCCTCCAATGACAACGATTCTACAACCTCCCCTGGAAGCCTATTCCAGAGTTTAACAACCCTTATAGTTAGAGTTTTTCCCAATATCTAACCTAAATCTCTCTTGCTGCAGGTTAAGCCCATTATTACCTGTCCTACCTTTAGTGGACAGGGAGTACAATTGATCTCTGTCCTCTTTATAACAGCCCTTAACAATTTAAAGATAGTTGTCAGGTCCTCCCCACCCCAGCCTTCTTTTCTCAAGACCAAGACTATGTCTACACTTAAAATGCTACAGTGGCACAGCTGTAGTGCTTCGGTTTAAACACTATCTACAATGACTAGCGGAGTCTCCCATCGCGGTAGTAAATCCACCTCCCTGAGAGAGGATAACTAGGTCAATGGAAGAATTCTTTCGTTGACCTAATGCTGGTCTACATCTGGGGTTAGGTCGGCTTAACTCCATCGCTCAGGGGTGTGGATCTGTCACACCCCTACGTAATGTAGCTGGGTCAACCTAATTTTTCAGCGTAGACCAGCCTGAAACATGCAGAGTTTTTTTAACCTTTCCTCATCGGTCTGGTTTTCTAAACCTTTTTATCATTTTTGTTGCTCTCCTCTGGAATCTCTCCAGTTTATCCACATCTTTCCTAAAATCTGGTGCCCACAACTGTTCACAGTACTCCATCTGAAGCCTCACCAGTGCCAACTAGAGCAGAACAGTTACCTCCCCCATGGTTTACATATGACACTCCTGTTAATACACCCCAGAAACATATTAGCCTTTTTCTCAACTGCATCACATTGTTGACTGATATTCAATTTGTGATCTACTATAACCCCCAAATCCAGCAGCATTACCACGTAGCCAGTCATTTCCCATTTTGTAGCCATGTATTTGATTTTTCCTTCCTAAGCGTAGTACTGCGTGTTTGTCTTTACTGAATTTCATCTTGTTGATTTCAGATGAATTATCCAAATTGGCAAGGTGATTTTGAATTCTAATCCTGTCCTCCAAAGTGCTCGCAACCCCTCTAGCCATGGTGTCATCCACAGATTTCATAAGGCACTTCATCCACTTCATTATCCAAGTCATTAATGAAAATATTAACTGGTACTGGACCCAGGACTGACTCCTATGATACGCCCACCCAGTCTGACAGCAGGCCATCGATAACTACTCTTTGAATATGGTCTTTCACCCACTATATATTTATATTTGCATCAGCCCTATACACAAAGCCCAGGTCTACACTGGAGGCGGGTGTCGATGTAAGGTACGCAACTTCAGCTACGTGAATAACGTAGATGAAGTCAACGTATCTCGATCGACTTACCGCATTGTGAGGACACTGCAGGGTCGACTGCCACCGCTCCCACGTTGACTCAGCTTCTTCCTCTTGCCGGGGGGTGGATTGCCGGAGTGGACGGCAGAGCGATCGGGGATTGATTTATCGCGTCTACACTAGACGTGAAAAATCGATCCCCGAAAGATCGATCGCTCCGGTGGGTAGTGTAGACAAGGCCAGAATGAATATCATAAGTGTTGCCCTAGACACATCCATCTGTTGATGAAAGCGACATGGAGCCATTAGCCCAGACAAACTCCCCAGGACATCTCCTTCAGAAATGGCTCTTATACCTCAAAAAAACCTATGTTAAAGAACATTAAGGTTGCAAAGTCAAGCAACCAAAAATTAGGAAATGCCAGAACTAAGGCTGGCTGTGCCACCTGAATCCTGCTCCCTGGGGCAAGTGCACCACAATACACAGTCTTTAGTCTTTCCACGGGACCAGTGCCTCATTCAGTGAACAGGCAGCTAGTTAGTATTTCTTTTTATCCTCCTGAATCAATGTGTGGCCTCAGGCCTTATGCAACACACCCCATTCAAAATTAATTTCTTTCTGGTTGTTTCTATGGTCCTCTCACCTTTGTATCTGAGTAATTAACCAACATGAATTAATTTATCTTCGCAACTTCCCTGTGAAGTGAGGGGTTATTATTGTCCCCATTTTACAACCGGGCAACTGAAGCACAGGGAGATTAGACTGTCAGGAGTGTCCATTAATTTTGTTTTTTCAGCTTGGGACACCTAGGGCCTGATTTTCCAAAGTACAGAGCATTGTCCAGCACTTCATGCATTCGAAGTACAGCTCCAGTCAACTTCAGATGTAATTGTGAGTGCCGAGCACTTCTGTAAATCTGGTCCAGGCACCTCATGCCAGACACCCAGAAAACGAGGAACACGCAGTTTATGGCCAGCTGTGAGCACTTTGATTTAAAATGACTTGCTGGCCTCACACGGGAATTCTGGCAGAGGCAGGGATATAATCTAGCTTTCCCAGATAGCATGCAGCTGCCTTCACCATAACGTCATCTTTTCCTATAATAAACTGCCTCGTTCACAATACAAATTCCAGCTTCTGCCACAGATGAGGCCAGGATCCTACAGACAACAGCAGACACTGCTCTGCTGCCGTGTTTAGCCAGAGAAAGTCAGATTATATTGGGAGAGAAATGTATTCCATTGAGGGCCAAGCTTTGAAAGAAAGGAAATGTAAAGCACATTAGAGCAAATGTGACCATTTTCTCATCAGAGCAGTCAATTATTTAAGAACAGTAAGATTTCAGACACTCTATTCTGCCCTGTCTACAGCTGAATCTGCACTCAGTACTCAGGACGTGAAGGGTTTCTAGATACCTTTTACAAAAAGGGAAATTGTAATATCCTGTTTTTTCAGGCTCTGAGGACAAGATTTTCAAAGTAACAAGTGATTTGTGAAAGACTAAATTGGGACACATTGAAGGAACCTGATTTTCAGAGGATAGCACTTTCTGAAAATTAGGATCTTGTCAAATGTCTCAAGCTAGACACCCAAAATCACTATTGACTATTTAAGTATGTATTGACAGTGGAACAGTCATTGGGCCAGAGAGAGCAACTGTGAATGGCTCTGTGGTTAGGGCACCCAGCTAGGAGATTGGAGACCCCCAAGTCCCAATTCCCCTGGTCAAATCACTCATTATTTATCCACAGTGGAACAGCTTCAAGAGGAGAGAGAGAGAAAAAGCACCCTCAGAATATCCCATAGCTCAGTAATTGGAGTGTTCTCCTGACAGATGGGCGACACTGTTCAAATCTTTACTGCCCCTCTCCCAAAGAGGGTGGAAAGGAACCTGGGTCTCCCACATCCCAGATAAGTGCTCTAACCGCTACCCTAAAAAGTTATAAGATAGACAGCACCACCAGCACCACTTCCTCCTCCGGCTGTTTTACGTAGAGCAAGGCAGGTACCTAACTAACTCCCTCAAGAAACATCTTAGGTGCCTGAACTGCCTGACTCCCATTCGTGGATCTCTAAGCAGAGATAAGGCACCTCCCTGCAGCCTGACTTGAGCGCTTGTCTCTGAGGGAAGGAAAGGGCTCACCCCAAACCCATGTCGTTGGCATCTGTAATTGCATAAAGCATTTCGCCACCTAGTATGCTGGCCTAACCCTAGCTGGGGGAGCCGTACCCTTTATAAGCCTAACCGTATCATGGGATGCTCTACCAGCCTGAGGCCTAATGCTAGCTTGTAGAGCCCTATCCCCGTAACCCTAACACTAGCCTGGGAAACCGTACAGCCCCCAGACCTAACCCCATACTTTCCAACCATAAACCTAACTCAGGGAGCCATACTGGCTCCAAGCCTACCCTAGACCAGGGAGCCCTACACTTTGTATCCCTAACCCTAGCTCAGGGAGCCTGACCAGTCTGAGAACTAATCCTAGCCCAGGCAACCCTATACTTGGTAACCCTAAACCAGGGAGCCCTACCAGCTCCAGGCCCAAGTCTGCCCCTGGGAGCCTTTCTAACCCAAACCCCATGCCATCCACCGAGGCCTAACCCTAGCCTGAGGAGCTCTACCAGCCACAGGAATGACCCTTTATAACCGCCTGAGACCTACTGCTTGTAACCCAACTCTAGCCTGGGGAACCCTATCAGCCCTGGCCTGGAGAGACCTACCCTTTGTAAGCGTAACCCTAGCATGGGAACCCAACCCTTAGTAACCCTAATTGGGGAAGCACTACTAATCCCAGGCCTAACCATAACTCTAGATTGACAATCCCTGCTGGCCAAAGGCCTAACTCTAGCCCAGGGATCTTTAGCTTTAGTAACCTAATCCTACTGATGATCCTAATCCTACTGATTTAGTTGGGGTTGGTCCTGCTTTGAGCAGGGGATTGGACTAGATGACCTCCCGAGGTCTCTTCCAACCCTAATATTCTATGATACTCCGGGGAACCATTTAGAAACTCCAACTCTAATCTAGGGAGCCAGGTGCTTTTTAACCTTACCCTATCCAGAGGATCCCTATGGGACTCAATCCCTAATCCATATAACCCTAACACAGACAGCCCTACTGACCACAGACTAAACCAACCGTGGAGATGCCTACCATTAGTAGCCCTAACACTAGCCCAGGAAGCACTACAGGCCCCAGTCCTAATCCTAGCCTGGGGATCCCTACCCTTAGTAGCCTGGGAAGCCCTACTGGACCCATGCCTAAATTTAGCCTGGTGAGGCCTAGCATCATTTACCTTAATGCTATCCCAGGGAGCCCTACTCTTAGTAACCCTAACCCAGTCCAAGGAGCCCTAACAGCCTAAAGTGTTAGCTGACTCCATGGACCCCTAGACTTATTCATCCTAACCCTAAACCCAAGACTCCTACCACCAGGCCTAAACTGACCCCACTGAGCCTTACTTTTAGTAACCCTAAGCCTAGCCTGGGAAGCCCTACTCACCACAGGCCTAAACCTAGCCTGGAGAGGTCTTCACATAAAAGCCTTAACCCTAGTCTGGGGATCCCTACTGGCTGCACTCCTAACTGTAGCCCAGGGACCTCCTCCCTTGGGGTACGTCTATACTTACCGGCTGCTTCGGTGGCAAGCAATTGATCTTCTGGGATCGATTTATCGCGTCTTGTCAAGACGCGATAAATCGAACCCGGAAGTGCTCGCCGTCGACACCGGTAATCCTGCTCCGCGAAAGGAGTAGGCGGAGTCGACGGGGGAGCCTGCCTGCCGTGTCTGGACCCGCGGTAAGTACCTTTTATTCACGTAGCTGAAGTTGCGTATCTTAGTTCGAACTGGGGGGTTAGTGTAGACCAGCCCTTGGTAACCATAACCCTAGCTTGGGGAGTCCTACCAGCCCCAGGCCTAACCTGATTCAAGGGATCCCTACCCTTGTTAACCCTAACCCTAGCCTGGGGAGTTCTACTGGACCCAGGCCCCAACCTAGCCCATAAAGGCCTACTGTTAAGGAACACTATCGCCTTTTTCCAATGATTACTCACCCGCCCTGTTAGAAATTTGTGCCTTATTTCTCATTTAAATTTGTCTGGCTTTAACTTATAGCCACTGGTTTTTGTTATACCTTATGGAGCTTGTTTAGAGTCCTTTAGTGCCTGATATTTTCTCTCCACGAAGGTACTTTAAACACCATAATCAAGTCACCTCTTGATCTGTTCAATTAAGCTAAGTACACTGAGCCCTCAAATCATTTTTGTGGCTCTCCTCTGCATCCTCTCCAAATTTTCAACATCCTCTTAAAAGTATGGACAGCAGAACTGTACACAGTATTCCAGTATCAGTCTCACCAGTGACATAAACAGAGGTAAAATCTCCTCCCTGTTCAGACATCCAAGACTCACATTAGCCCTTTTTGCTACAGCACTGCCCTGGGAGCTCAAGTGGAGTTGAGTGTTCACTATGATCCCTAAACCCTTCTCAGAGTCACTGCTTTCGGGATGCAGACCCCCACCCCCATTTTGTAGGCATAGCTGCACTCTTTGATCCACGATGTGTGAACTGGCATTTGGCTGTATTAAAATGCACTTTGCGTGAATGGTCGCAGCTTACCAAGTAACCCAGATCGCTGTGTGTGACTGCCTTGTCTTCATCATTATTCGCCACTCCAATCTTTGGCCCATCTGCAAATTTTTAATCAGCAGTGATTTTATATTCACATCCAATGAAAATAGTGAACGTCAGGCCTAGAACTGATCCCCATGGAACCCCATTAGAAACACCCCCATATAATGGTGATTCCCCACCAACAAGAATTCAGCCCAAATACAGAGCAGCTTGAAACGGTACCATTCCAAGAGAGCATTTTTTGTCTCTTTATTGCTAATACTTCAATCACCAGCGTATCTTGGGACCAAGAGATTTCCTAGGAGGAGAGTCACCTTCTGCCCCAGCTAAGTCTGCACGGGGGTCTGCTAGCCGAGTTCCACAGCCGCACATATGCACACCATGAAGAGGGCTCTGTGGTGGGAGGCAGTGGCAGGGACAGTAAGTCCCTGCTGATGGGTTACACTCCCAGACCAGGTGCTGTTTCAAACAAACCTTTTCCAGGCTCCAGCAAACAAACGAAGAACTTTCACAGGCCCCTCTGCTGGAGCATCTCCCAGGAGCAACAAACGCCACTGCGACCACACCCTGCTCATTCCAGCCGTGCCCTCCTGACCTCTCAGCATTGTTCCAAACCTTAAAGACAGGGCGCTAGAAAATATAGCCCTGGCCTTCCAGCAGCTTCCACCTAAAAGCAGGCTACGTTTACACGAGCATGTCGTTATTACTGCTGCGCAGTGCTGGGGGACTCCAACCCACTGAGGACCGATAGTGTGCCTGGTGTACCACAACTTGGAGGCAAGCACTGTAGGCACTTCAGCAGCTGGGCCTTGTAGGTGCCAGCCCTGGTGGGTCCTGATATTCACTCAGACACGTGGCTAAGTGAAGGGGTATTTTACAGGGCTGGAAAGAAAGGGAAAGGCTACAAATACCCTAGCTACAGAGGCTTGACGAGTTCTAAGTGAGCAACGGTAGTTCTTGTTTGGGTACCTGGAACAGTTCTCTCTAGATTTAGGGTTCTTCAGGCCTAGTGCCTGGGAACCCTCCCCACAGCAGCCCAGTCTCTAGTCAAGAAAATAGGAGCCTGAAGATTTTCAGGCCAGGAATTCTCTCACTGGGAGCCATCTGCCCCAGCAACCTTCCCAGCCTCTCTGCTCTTCCCCGTAAGTCCCACACAGACCTCGTCCCGGCTGCATGTGTGACAGTCACACCCTGCTTCACAGCAGTGCCTTGCGTTCTGCTGCAACACTCTGTACGCAGTTCCCTCTGGGTGTCTCCCTGCAGGCCAGGAGAAAGGGGATGTGAAGGGGAAGATGGGAATCATAGTCTCTTGTTTAGCAGATCCATCCCAGGCAGGCACATATATTCCAACTTCGGAGAGATACCAATGTACAGAAGCTAAAGTACATTGAAACAGGAGGAGAATCAGCTCACCCTCAGGGGAGCTTGCTCTCTGTTTTTAGCTCCGCCCCATTCCCCCTTACTTTAAACCCTGTACATGCTGATCGAGTAGCCCTTGTGCAATGGTTATGAGTGGAGTAGCCCAGTCCATAGATTCAGGGGGCTGCCCCGCAGGCTTGCACCTTGATTTTGGGGCTGGATTTCTCCTCCCAAACTTTTGTCACTGAACTGATTAAATCAATAACGGTCCATAATGATTTCTCTTCATGTGCAGATTTGAAATATAATCCAGCCTTACATTGCTATTGTTGTCCCAACTTCTGACACCAGTGTCCCATTCAGACACCAGCGTCATCTCTCTGCTAAACAATAGCAGATGTCCAGGGTCTCGCAGGTCAGTTTCCGATAGAGACGCAAAGTCTGGGTACACTTTAAGTGTAACTTGTTTTATTTTTCACATGCACACCAGTCCTGGCATGAGATGGTCACACAGCAGGTGGGGCAAACCCTTCTTCCAGGAATCTCAACCCAACACCAATGCCCAGTTCCCGGAGAACAGACTCCAATCAGAGTCAATGGCAAAGAGCAAACGCTCAGCCTGACCACAGAGCTCCCTTTCTCCCAAAGTTGCCTCCACGCAGAAAATACTTGCATAACAGAGCAAATCATGGCAAGAACCAACGGTTGGAAACTGAAGCCAGACACATTCAAGTTAGAAATAAGGCACAAGTTTCTGACAGCAATGGTGATTAACCATTGGCACAAGCTACCAAGGGAAGGGGTGGATTCTCCATCTCCTGCGGTCTTCAGATCAAGGCTGGAGGCCTCTCTGGAAGATCTGCTTTAATCAAACAAATGGTGTCAGACCAGATGACCTAATGGTCCCTTCTCGCCTTAAAAGTCTGTGAATTTATGAAACCAAAAAAGACCCCCAATTTGATCCATCCCCCCCAAAGAGCAGCAGCCCATTGGCACACCAAGAAACACAGCCCGAGTAACAGTGACACATGGTCACCCGTCATAACATTATGTAGCTCCTTCAGCGGAGCCTCAGAGATATAGACACAAACCAAAGTGTCTGCCCCAAAATGACTGAGATATACATGGATTGTTTTTAAATCCTGTCTTACATAGTTCATGCACTGACTGTAATGTGTGTAAACAAACCGGTATAAATGGGAGTTAAGGCCAGGTGTGTATTTTGTTCAGCAATTGTTAATATTTAAGTGTCCATAAATGTCACGGCATGTGATCTATGCTGTGTAATTCACAGAGTGATTTTCAAGGGGAGAGGTTGGATCTAGGTCTCAAAACTGCCTGAATTTCCAGCAAAGGAAGTTTTTAATCCAGATTTGGGATTGGGGAAAGGAGGGCACCTTGGTTAGCTCCTTCTTTGGTTTCTATTTCCATCCTAAACAACGTCCTCCTCAGCATCAGCCCCCAAATCTGCCTTCGCTGCCCAAAGATACCCTCCCCTCCTCCTCCTCTTACAGCCTGTGGGCAGCCAGGGGGAAAAACAGCCACAGGGTGCCCTCAGCAGTTCCAGTCTCCAAAGTTTCAAAACAGCTGGAGTAGGGCTGGAGATGTGTCTCCATCTGGCAAAGGGAGAGAGCCCCAGGCTCCCTCATGGCCACTCTGTGCCCTACAGCAGGCCAGTGGCTCCTGTGGTTTCCTCAGCTGTTCCTGATGATGGGCAGGAGCGGGGGTGCCTCCCCTGGGACAGTTCTGATCTACAGCCCGTACTTTACACTCAAGACTCACTCTTCATTTCTCTCTCTCTCTCTCTCACACACACCCTTCTGTCTCATGCCCCACCCAAGCGCCTCCTCAGTCTCCACCCCTCCCTCACACACGCAGCTGCTGAAAGCAGAGGGCATGGCAGACCAGTCCTCTCCTTTCTGGTTTAGACACTTAGGAAATACTACAATCCTGAGACCACCTCTGCTCCCCTGCAGAAGGGACTCTAGAGACCTCAGCAGAGATGCACCTCCCCCACCCCTTTCTCTCAAGAGGAGAGTCACTGATCTTCACAAGACAAAAGCCCTGCTCGGACATGATTTCAGCCAAGTGAAATATTTTGCATGCTGAGCTCACCCTGCAGCACTGAAGAGTCCTGGTTCCGTTGGAATGATAATCAGCTTCTCTTCGTCTCAAAAATGAGTGGGCAAATCCCCACAAGCTGATGAAATTCAAGAAGTTTCACTGTCTACATGTAATCCCTGGCAGGACTTCCTTGCCTATTTCCTGTCTCTCTCGCTCAGCTCAGAACTAGCCTCCTTTCTCCTCCCCTTCCCTGTTTAAAGAAACATGACTGTTTTGTCTCTACAGTGCTAGAACAACCAGTGCAGCAAAAAGCCTTAGACTTAAAAAAAATGCCTGGTAAACGTCCAGCAAAAGAGAACATTAACAATATAGATGACCTAGTTCTGCAGAGATCAGCACGTTCTGTCATGAGCTATAAACTCTTCTCATCTGATTTACTGACATTTACCACTTTCAGATATTTAGGCCAAAATGTACAGTGGTGGCAAGAATTAGGTACCAAAATAAAAGTACCCAGGTTTGCAGAGTTGCTGAGCCCTTACAAGTCACTCTGAAGCAAGTGGGAACCAGTATTGCCAACTCTAGAGATTTCATTGGGGAGTCTCATGGTATTTTTCTTATACCCTCAGCTCCCGGAGTCCTGAAGTTACAGGAGAATCTCAGCTTTCATTTATAAAAAATGTTTTTAAGCCTCATGGCTGTGGCCTGAAAACGTGACCACAGTGAAGCCTAAAGACTCAGAAAACAGAAGGCAAATAAAAAGTATCACAAATGTATTTCTTCTTTAAAATCTCATGATTTGGGGGGCCTGACTCCTGACTTTCTGAACATTTGTAGTTGACAGTACTGGGGAATTGCTTTTGAAAAGTCAGGCCACTTTTAATTAGGTGCCTAAATATGGATTTAGGTGCCTAACTTCTATTAGCCAAGTTTGAACATTTGGGGCTAACCTCTACAGACATCGTGGGGCATCTGAGGAGTGAGAGACACTGGAATAGTGTGGAAGTCAGTAGAGGGAATTTGGATGCAGGCCTCTATATGAGCAAGGGTCACGCTGACTCTACTCTGCTGTCTTCCCACCCGCTTCTGACGTGAGCCCTGCTTCTACAAATCTCGTGTTATTACAGCTAGAGTTAGCCTGACTCTTGCTCATATAGAGTCCTGCATCCAAATTCGCTCTACCGCCCAAACACTTTAAAGAAAAGGAAACAGCCTCTTTTTAATACATACAGGCTCCCAAATGACTCTGCTATTGAGCTCCCTCACTATTGTAGGTAAAACCTACATCTTTATCTCGGATTTTTTACAACAATTAAGATGTTCAGTGATTATTAATAAATTAACAAAATAACATAGTACCAAAAATCCACTATCAAGACTTCCTTGACCTCCCAGCAGTCTGGTCAATGGGTCATATTTTGACCACAGTTACTCCCAATTTACACTGTTTTAACTCCACTGATTTCAGTCACTCCAGATTTACATGGGTGGAACGGACAGCAGAGCTTAGCCCCACAAAACGGTGTTCCTATCTCCCTAATAAAAGTTGCAAGAAACAACATGTACCATGATTGCTACAACACAGAGCAAATGAACTTGCTGCCCATACTGCAGCTGCCTTGATCAAACCCTTTGTAACCATCACAGTGCAGGGTGGGATCCAGAGCAGGGCAGCAACTACACAGAGAGCTGTTCATGATGGTGATTGGCCTAATTTAGCTGTGAAGGAGACTGGCCACTGTTCAAACATCACCCACCCATTGGTGCGTAGTAGCCAATTCTGCACTATGACATTCTGGAGTGCAATCCAGAGCAGTGAGGGGTTGTGTCACCACCTGCCCTCTAATTCTGGGTGCCTTAAATGCTCTGCTGCTGTGGCTCACAGCCCAGATACCATCAGCCAGACAAGCATGCAGTCCCCTGAGCGTCTAGGTACTGTGCAGCCCTGGGTGAGCACCCTGATCCCAGCAGCCTGCCCACCCTTATGCAGGGGTGACCCCCAAGCACACTGCCAGTCACGATTTCCCCCCAAACCAGCTGCTCTACAATGTCCAGCCCTTTCCAGGACCATTAGGAGGAACAATAAGGTCCATTTGCTCCTCTAAAGAGACAAAACGCACAGCTTAGCATTTTAATTGGAGTTAGCAACCACTTCAGTTCAAACACAGCACTGGGTTGGTTTACAATAAAAGTAAGGCAAGTTTATTAAACAAAAGTCACAGGTTAAGCGATACCCAGTAGAAGGAATAAAGCTAGAAAGGGTTACAAACGAACAAAAGTGAAATACGCTTTCTAGTGGCTAAGGCTTAACTCAGCAAGCTACAGCCTTGGTTCAAGATCGATTTCTTACCAATCTTTCCCTTCCCAGCCAACTCTGTCAGTCAGGGCCTTCCTCAAGAAATACAAGGTGCAGGTTTCCCTTGTCTTCCTAGGTGAAAGATCGTTGCCTAAGCAAGTTTCTCACCGATGTTCTGTTCCCAGAGACTTCGACCCCCTTGGCGGGAGGGCCCAAATTTCTCAGCTTGCAAGAGCTCTACTCCCTTGTGTCTGTCCAGTGATGGATAATGTAGGGGTTTTCTGCCCCAGCCTTTATAGTCCAGTAAAGCTCTGAAAAGCCTCTCACCCCAAGTTCATTGACTTTGCTTCAAGAGGCAGCCAGTCTTCCTGAGGGTGCTCTCTCCATCCCCAAGATACAGTGGCTGGCATAGCTTCAGGGAGTGGCATGAATGGCCCGTCTGCTAGTAAATATTTCCTGCTACTGGTGCAAGCCATTTAAAAGGGCTGTTTGTTTTTCTCTCTCATGCTGCTTCATTACTTATGGGCATAAATTATTAAACAAAGAAAGAGGAGAGTGTTCTCACATGTGCACTTGGGGCAAACGCACTCTCTAAAGCTTATAAATGTCATAGTTAGCCTTCAGATCCTAAAACAGTTGTTAAATGCATGTACTGGAGGTGTGTCTGTGAAAGACGCTGAAGCTCCTTGCCCTCCATCCCACTGTGCATTATATCACCTAACTCTGGCTCCAATTAGTGCCTGCCGTTGCCGTAAAAGCACGTTCCCACAGACAGGGAATAACAACTAGCGACTATGTTGATTTTAAATCTTCCCGACAGCCTCTTGTTTTAGGTGTTACTTTGTGGAAAGCAAGAGTGAATCCTTCAGCCATTTATCAGCTGAAGGGGGGAGTTCAGGGTCTTTTTTGGAGGCGGGGGAGAAGAGAGGGATGATTACGTGGCCAGTGAAAGAGCAGCCAGAATTGGGAGAGAGTTAGTTGAATGAGAACTATGGCTGTAGAAGGTTGTTGCATCAGGTATCACTAGGGTTTTGAAAATGCCAAGGATGGGCCATAAATGTAACCATCTCCCTGTCCTACACCTTTGATCTCTGCTCCCAACTGGCCATTCAGGGTTCTTAGGGGTCACCTAGCTTCTGAAGGTGGTGACCATAATGGATGAGAAACAGGAACCATGAAAAGAAAAAAAAAAAGAAAAAAACAACAACAACAACAACAACAGTCTGGGGAACCATCCCTGAGGGCTCTCCAAGGCCTGGAGAATTCTTGTGCATTAGCAGAAACTATGGCAAGAAATACAAACTCTTAAGGACAGCATTATTTCTTGGTTCATGATCTTTATTGGACTGAACAAAACCGACACAGAAACATACAGCCAGGACAAACAAATGCTGGAGATGTAATATGCAAAATGCCGGCTTAGTTGCTGTGGAATGGTGTAAAACTACAATACTATTATAAATACACAAATAACAGTGGCTGAGCTGTTGTAACAGAGTGACAATTCCCCTCTGGATCCAAGGATGGTTCTCCAGTCTCCCTCCTGCACGTAGAGAGACTGAAAAGGGAGGTTACCAGATCTCCTATGATCCCACATCCCTCGCTTGGGTCCTGAACTGTATCCTCCCTCCCACTCCCTCCCCTCACAAACCAACTACCCCCTCTGAGGTCAGACCAAGCATGGAGCAAATCCAGCTCCTACTCCTGAGCCTCTCACCCTCAGGCAGGAGGGCTGGGCCTGACAATCTCTACTCAGCCCCCTACCAGAGATGCTGAAATATGTTGCTGGGGTCTCCCTTAACAGGGGCAGGGTTCCCCCTCCCCACAGCCTGCTCCCTCAGCTAGCGGCAGGGCAGCCAGGTCAGAGCCTCCCTGGTTCAGTGGCTCCCGCTCACCAGCCCTACCATATCTCTATGACCAGATCAAGTTTTGTGTCTTTCACAGCATCCAGCTCTGCCTGTGTTTCTTCAGTTACACTCTGATAGCCCAAGCTGTGGGGAAAACAGGGAAGGAAAAGGACGTGTTAATTCTCTCGGCAGCCACAACACCTGAGCCCACAGCCCCTATGAAGCTCCATGAGCTGCACCCACAGGATCCGTGTCACTGTCACTGCCCTGCCTGCGGAGCTCACTGCCAACAGGTGCCTTTCCCTTGGGGGGGGGGGGAGGGGAGGAGAAGCACTGGTGCAGTCTGTAGCCTGGCCTGCTCCCCCCACACCCCACTCACCCTGTGAGCTCTGGGCAGGGACAGCAATGTCCTTTCTGCACGTAAAGGCCTGGATTCAGGGCCGGTGCAAGGAAGTTTCACACCCTAGGCAAAACTTCCTTGCACCAGCCCTGGACACCCCCCGCCCCCGCCACGGCAGCTAACACCCCCCCCTGCAGCTCTCCACCCCCCTGCGGCAGCTCAGCCCCCACACCTGCCCACGGGCTGCGGGGGCCGGCTCAACTGCCTGCCCGTCCACTCGCGGCGGCAGGAGGAGGCTCGGCTGCCTGCCCGCCCGCGGGCTGCGGCAGCAGGAGGAGGCTCGGCTGCCTGCCCGGCCGCAGTGGCCCCCCATCCCACCCCCCCCCCCCCCCCCGCGGCGGCCAGCCCCCCCACCCACGGCAGCAGCTCCTTGGTGGCGTTTTGGCCGCCGAATCGCCGCCAGGAGTCACCGCCCCCCAAATCCTGGCACCCTAGGCAACCGCCTAGGGTCGCCTAGTGGGAGCGCCGGCCCTGCCTGGATTGTGCAGTCCTTGCTCAGGGTGGTGAGTGCTTACTGACACAGACAGTCCCATTGATCGCTGTGGAGATACTCAGCGCTCACAGGGAGCAGGGGCTGCAAAATCCAGCTCACAGAATCTCTCCATGGAAGCAGCAAGATCTCAGCTCTCAGTGCTGCAGGGGTTCCTCAAGCCCCCTCCCCACAGGGTGTCAGTAACACAGCTCTTGAAGGGGGTGAGTTTGCAGCAGCTGTTGTGGGGCTGCAGATGGCTTTTCTAAGTGCTCTAGCACCCACATGCTTACTTGGATTGTTTTGAACATTACTGCATCATGGGGAGCCAGGGCAGGAAGGGGCTAAGGGTTTGAATCTGAGATCATCTGAGAAAGGAGTTCCTGAGATACGGCCACCCCGAAAGAAATCATGGGATAAAAGAATCAGACATTTTTAATAACTTTTTTTGCCCACACCAGCGGCTCAAACTAAGCTCTGACCCTCCCCAAATCTATAGCAATTTCTCTCAGCTAGCGTACCCCACCCACTGCCCCTTCGGGAAGCAATATTTAAGAAGTCATTCAAGATAAAGTTTGGAACCTCAACATGGGTCAGCCCAAAGTGGCTCTCCAAAGAGAGTGAAATACACCTGTGGCAAGTGTTGGGGTCCACTGCTATAATCAGAGGCTTTGCTGGCATCCTGCTGTTGCAGTAACTGGTGGCTCAAGAAGACATGCTGTGGCTTTTGAACCAAAGTAGTGGCTGTGGTCTGCCCTGCCGTTGGCAGCTTTCAGCCAACATGTGATGTGCATGTGGCTCGTGTTCTACAGAGGTTTGTTTGCACCAGAGACCAACATTTCTGGCATAACGCAGTATTTTAAGTTGCTCTAAATTCCACATGCAGAATCCAATTGTGTTGTAGGAGTATTGTTCAAGGAAAATAGCATTAAATAATTAGAGGGAAGATGAAAGATTCTGGTATGCAGTTAGGATGATGTAATCACGACTCAAGCTCTTCCCCTCTTTCCTAAACAACGGGACTCAGTGTTAGCAAAGAAAAGCAAGCTGTGGGGTCATTTTGTCAAGAGGTTCCTGATACACAGCCCTGTAAACGGAGCTCATAACTCTTGTGGTGCAGGGCTAGGGAAAAATCTAAGGCTCTGACCTTCATGAAACTGATAGCATGGCCTGCCCCTGAGATTAGCTATTGAGCGGGACCAATGACCAGTTTAGAAATATTTCAAAGGTTACTGCACTACATAAGTGCTAGTACCTCTGATTACAGACAGCAAGACATCAATGAGACCGGGATAGGCAGCTGAGACCAGGAATGCTCAGTGCATGGCACAGGCCCACAAGAGTGGAACCCACAGGTGGGAGAATCTGGACACCCACCCTCCTAGATGGATGGAGCAGTTCACACCTCTCAGCCCTATTGGTTCATCTCCCCGGGCTGTTCTCATTCAGCTAAGAACACTCCATTGAGAGGAATGAGCCACTCACACCTATCTGAGCCTCCTATGCTGCAAATGAATGTTTAAAGCCCCTTTTCCCCATACACTAAGCCCAGATTAGGGGTATGGCCTCCACAGCTCCACTCTCCTGCCCATTCCTGCCTCCAGCTGGTACATTCACTTCTCACAGCCCCACCATCTCACCTCCCTATAGCCCCTGAATCCTTACGAGGGGTTTGGAGCGGCAAGGAGTAGGGTGGAGCTTGGGTGGTGTATAGGGTAACCCTGGGGCATAGGGTAACTCAGGCCATGGCTGGCAGGGGCAGCAGCACCAATACACCGGAGGGGGCGGGGAGCAGCCTGCAAGCAGGAGGCAAGAGGCAATTGCTAAGGCTGGGTGACACAGGAGGACAATGCAGATGGACTTGAGGAGATCAGAGATGACAGGGCTGAGCTCAGGCCACTAGGGCCACAGACCAGCCCTTAATTATCTGCCATGAGAAGGATGGGCCAGAAACAGCACCCGGGGTCAGGCCACAGCTGGCTCCCACTGACACATTTGCTGGCTGGGCTGTGTTATTAGTAACGGGTGACGTTGAAGACTGGGCCTGAAATGACTGGTGATGAGCAGGGGGAATCCCAGCCCTTTGTGGGAAACACGTTAATGTTGAGGTTATTTATTCCCATTTCTTGTTTGCAGCCAGTTTAGGAGAACAGAGTGGGTCAATTTTTAAAACTATTTATTTAGGAAGTTTTAGCAAGTGTATGGAAATAGCAGAGAGAAAACAATTCCAACAGTGAGCTTTGGTTTAGAGAAATATACAGTAAAATTCTCATCAGAACACTCTATGTGATAGGCTGCTGCTAGGTTACAGAATGAACATTCATTTTATTTTCTTTCCAGCCCTTTTGGGAGAGCAGGAGTGACAGCTGCAGTTCAGGGCAGTGTGTGCATGGGTGGGGTTGTTATTATTGCCTTATCAGTGGGTAAAGTCATTGTGCTTGTAACATCAAGAGATGCTGCATTTCAGGTCTGCTAGAAGCCACTAGACTCTGTCCTCAGCTGCACCAAATTTATACTCAGCACCGCTGAGGTGACTTGGAAGTGAAGAAATGGGCTCTAAGTGACCTTTCCCCTACTCTGATCCTGGGCCAGAATGAACTCTGGTTTAACAGGGCTACTCTAAAATTACCCCAGCTGCTGTGCCTGCTTAAGATCTGGTGGAGCATATTCTGCCCCTCTTGCCCTTTACATAGGTCCTCCATGCCCCTGCACACCCCCTCAGTTGAGGCAGGGTTGGGTAGCACACAGTTGCACCACCAAAGGATTACCTTGTGTCAGCGGAATCCGCGGCTGCCATGTTAAGGCAGCCATCCAGCTGCTCTGCTTAACAAGGGTTGAACTCACAACTCTGTTATTCAATTGTTTAACTAGCCAAATGTGACCAGGGAACACATCAGTTGGTCTCTGTTCTTTGTCTCAGGAGCAGAGCGGGGCTGGTCCATGGCTGGGTTCCACGCAGGGTATTGCGATCCTGGTAAATGGAGTGTAACTCACAACACCACCATGTTAACAGGCAGAGACTAAAGGAAAGCAGCTGGTACTTACCTTATTTTGTGGAGTTTGCAGTTGGGATGTTTCAGTCCTTGACACAGTAGCTGCACTCCTGGATCTCCCAGTTTGTTTCTCCCTATATCTAGCTCAGTCAGGTGATGGTTCATGCTTAGCGCAGAGGAGAGATCACTGCAACAAGCAGCGGTTAGACTGCAATGCTCCAACCTGCAGCAGACAGATACAGAAAGGAAAAGGACTAGTTGTTTACAACACCTGTGTTTCCCCTCCTTGATACCAGTGTGTGTCTCTAAAGAGACTCTGAATTCAGAAACATTAGAGAGAAATCAGCTATTTCTATTTAAATCGTCACCAAAATACCCCTATACAAAGTTCTAAGCTCCTAAGGCAGAATCAACACTACAGAAAAACCCCAACAACATTAAAATAAATATTCAAATGGGAACTCAGCCAGCCAGCCACACAAAAAAAGCTCTTTCCCATCCCTTCATTGCACTGGGAGACATCTCTCAGGGACCCTCAGCAAACCCAAAACCCTGATCCAACAAGTGTCTTTTGCAGCATGCCCAGGTGGTCACCAGATTCAAGCTATTTTGTGCTAAGGAGGGAAGTAAGTTCCAGAGCACCCTGGCGGTGGCCCCTCTCCTTTATAACAAGGAGGATCCATCTCAGGTGCCCCTGCTGACCACAGCTGTGGCAGTAGCATGGGAAGAAGTGATCCAACAGGCCATTTAGATCTTTATAGCTCATAGGCTTATAACCAACACCTTAAACTCCACCCAGAGACCAGCTGTCAGCCATTGCAGAACACCAGATCATGAGCTCACCACCAGATGCCTGTTCAGTAAACAAGTCACTGTGTCTGCACCAGCTTCACTCTCTGAATGGTTTGAAGTGTAGCCCACTGCTACTCAGAATGCTTTGATAGTGAATGGATTCCTTTCCACATGCCCAGTTATAGCAGTTACCCTATATTCCATGAGAAGGGATGGTCAGCCAAGAATGGAACAGGGTGGATAGGATGTAGGTGTATTTCTAGTGGGGTGGGGAATCCCTCCCTACACAGAAGGAAACACCTGGGAAATAGCTCACAAGCTCATTCATTGTCAGCACTCTGGTTTTCATTTGTTTAAACTGCAGGGAACCACTGCTGCTGTGTAAACTGCCCTGGCTTTCTCAGAAAGTAACCCAGTGCCTCAGACTGTGAAGCCCAGCTTGGGAGAGCAGGGACCCTCACACTACACAAACTACCCCATTGGGCTACTGTGAGGGACCTAGGTAACAATTTAGAACCAAAGCCAAATGGCTCTTCAGTATCTCATAGGCAGGGTTGCTGTGGCTGTGTTGGTCCCAGGATATGAGAGACACAAGGTGGGTTTGGTAATGTCTTTTATCGGACCAGCTTCTGTTGGTGAGTGAGACAAGCTTTCAAGTTTACACAGACCTGAAGAAAAGCTCTGCGTAGTTCAAAAGCTTGCCTCTTCCTCCCCAACAGAAGTTGGTCTGATAAAAGATATTACCTCACGTTTTAAATAGCTTGACTAGATTACCTTTGCCCTCAGGTTTACTTGACCCATGCTGCAATCTGAAAGAATAAACCGTATGGGTAATTTTTATATTTTTATATATATATATAATATATATAAACCACTGAACATACATATCACTGACTAAACTACTACAATTCCACTAAACTAATTAAGAATGGAACACCACAATGATCAAATCAAGGTCACAACTGAGGTTGACTCACTAGATGAATTAGTTCAAATTATCAAATCAAGGTAGCAAGTAAGCAGACCAAACTAGACAGCTGACAAATAATTCCTTTTGTTGATCCTGCATTAGGAGAATTAAGGAGGAGCGGTCTTCCCTTTAATCTAAATCCCCAGACAGCAGGACATGAGTGTCCATTCTGGTCTGAGGCCCTTGCCCAGTGAGATCACACAAAGAGTGATTTCTTTGCAAGTCACCACTTTCATACTTCCCTCTTAAATCCCTGTGTTGTTACAAGCTATTTTCTACTATTCCCACTTCCCTTCTTCACCTTTCACATCATAAATAGCACAACATCTTTCCAAAAAGCCTTAACCCAGCAGTAATTGTTAAATCACACACAATAGCAGCTTTTGGAACACCGCCCAGGAGAACCTCAGTAATTATAAAGGACAGACATGGGCATTTGGTGTTCCCTCCTAGGGAGCCTTTAGTGCTGCCACTCTGCCTCCAACACTCCCCCCCCACCCCCGCCACACACACATGGTGGTGGAGCCAGGAGGCATCCCTCATAGAAGACAAAGATAAAAAGAAAAGGATCAACCTCCTTCTGCTTTGTTTTTTAGGATCTTTACCTCAGGTGGTGGTTGTTTACTGGAACCAAGTGATGGAATCACATGGTCAGAGCTCGTACCATCAGTGGGGTCTTTCAGGCAGTAGCAGACTGCTCAGGCTGATGCAGCTAATGACCAGAATCTTTCACCTCTTCTTCCTCTGGACAGCCCAACCAGGGAAGAGAAGGGAACTTTGCTTCACCGACTTTGGTTCAGATGTTGTTGGTGAACCAAGTCTCTTCCACGTGGACTTGTTACAGAGCAATGGCTGTCACACCCTGGTCACTGAAGATGTGCAGTACAGAGAAAGCTGCCAGCTTAATAGGAGTCAATCAACCTATTTCCATTGGGGATTCCTGACACTTGGTTTTCTGGGCTAATGAGACAATTGGCTCAGTAACTGGGAGAAACAGGAAGCTGGGTGGAGGAGAGATGCTGTGGGGCAGGCTTCTCCTGGTGTATAACTGTGCTATATCCTGCCCTGTCTAAAAACAGAGGATTAAAGGTGCATGTGATGGAAAAGTAACAAACTATGTGTTTGTAATGGAGAGGCTATGAAAACTGGCTAGGCAGTGCTGCACACTGGATAGCTGGAGAAGTGCTTTGTGACAGGCCTTGACCTTGATAGGCGTCATTTCATGCTTGCTCGACCTCAGGGTCTTTGTAGCTTTGGGCCAATTAGATGGTCATAGAATCTCAGGGTTGGAAGGGACCTCAGGAGGTCATCTAGTCCAACCCCCTGCTCAAAGCAGGACCAACCCCAACTAAATCATCCCAGCCAGGGCTTTGTCAAGCCTGACCTTAAAAATCTCTAAGGAAGGAGATTCCACCACCTCCCTAGGTAACCCATTCCAGTGCTTCACCACCCTACTAGTGAAAAAGTTTTTCCTAATATCCAACCTAAACCTCCCCCTCTGCAACTTGAGACCATTACTCCTTGTTCTGTCATCTTCTACCACTGAGAATAGTCTAGATCCATCCTCTTTGGAACCCCCTTTCAGGTAGTTGAAAGCAGCTATCAAATCCCCCCTCATTCTTCTCTTCTGCAGGCTAAACAATCCCAGTTCCCTCAGCCTCTCCTCATAAGTCATGTGCTCCAGCCCCCTAATCATTTTTGTTGCCCTCCGTTGGACTCTTTCCAATTTATCCACATCCTTCTTGTAGTGTGGGGCCCAAAACTGGTCCATGCATTCTGGATGCAGTTGATGTGGCCCAATCCTCTTGCAGCACATAGTCTTTAGGTCTTGAGTTATTAGGGAAATTCCCATCAGGAATGACGGTTATCTTGTACAATCTGCTGTTTTGAGTGCATTGCAGATGTCTCCCAAATAAAAAATCAGCGTATGCGTGGGCGCAGCGAGGAAGGACCAGTACCAGCCAGCCATCTTGGTTAATGGACAGGAGGCCCATGCTTAAGAGAAATCATCGTTTCTTGAAAAATGGACAGCTAGTCATTGCGTACTCACCTTTCATTCTCTATCCTCTATCCAGTGACAGGAGAAGAGCATCCATCCGTTCCATTAAAGCAGCATCAATTCCATATCCTAGCCTGAATCCAGACTTTGCTGCATCTGGAATGTTGGCTTCAGTCAGGTGGAGCTGGTAGTTGGCCTTTTCCTAGCTTCTCGTTGAACATGATCGGGAATGGGAGGTTTGACACTGGTTAGTCGTTGGCTAGAGCAGAAGTTCCAGGGTGAGCTAACTGGACCTACAGTGCTGTCAACCTCGGTGAGAGCTGCTGCCTAGAGAGATGGGCAGGCTGAGGAACAGATGGGTGAAGGACAAAGCACCCTGGCTGCTCCTATAGACAATCCCCAGCTAATGATTATTTCTACTGAATTTCTTGGTCTTTTTGTCCTTTCCCGCTTCCCTTTTTCCTCTTTCTTTCTCAGGTTGTTAGGTTTGTCCCAGGATTCATTTATTACAATGAAGGCAAAGGATCTGAATGACAGAGGGTTATTCTAGTCAAATTGTGAAGTCTCCTATAACTGTGTTCTCATTCACACACAGTAAGTAAATTAGTCGAAGGGTCTTCAGTAAAATACACTGCATTTATGGTGCATGTAGAGTGGCTGTGTGATCCAACTTCTCAGGTAATACAAGGTGATAAAACTACATAGCAGTGGGTCTCTTTCTGACTCCTTGGGAAGACAGTAGGTGGTTTTTAAGGGTTGTTGATGCATTCATTGTAGTGCTGTGATTCTAGTAGAAAGAGCTGAAATCACAATAGTACAATGTCAATAGGCACAGAGAAACCAGCTGCTACTTACCCCAGTTTCTGCAGTTTGCAGTTTGGATGTTTCACTCCCTCACACAGCAACTGCACTCCGGCATCTCCCAGTTCGTTATACCCCAGTTCCAGCTCTGTCAAGTACTGGCAAGTGCTGAGAGCAGAGGAGAGATCCCCACAACAATCAGCTGTGAGATCACAACCCCACAACCTGCAGGAGACAGAAACACACAGAGAAGGAAACAAGTTATCATTTCTCTCCTGTTTGTGGCAATTCTTTCATTCATGTCAGTGTCTGTCTGGAAAGGGATGGTTCATTCAGAAGAGAACAGTCACGGGGCTCTAGCAGGAGGCTATGGGACTGTTGGCACCAACGACCCCGTGTGGATTCCTGTCCATGTGCCCCGGGTTCTGTCAGTCACCCCGTGTTCCACAAGGGAATGTTCAGATGAGCTGAAGGGAGGGCAGCGGACTGCAGTGGGGGTTGTAATGGGCTGGAGAATTCTAACAGGCACGGAGTAATAGTTCAAACCTTTTCCCAGTGCTTGTACTCTAGCTCCTTTCTGCTTATGCAAATTCAATCTAAAGCTGCCATGTGAGCTCCTCCGCCTCCCCCAAAATATTCCCCAGGGCCTAAAACTACGCCTAGATCATCACTGCAGAGTTACCCCAGCTCTGGGTGTCTAGTTCTGGGAACCCAGATTAGCCAAGCATGGGCGTTGTGTCTACACTGCTAAGCCACACTCGAGTCATACTTCTGCAGCTTTGTCCACACTGGCACTGCACTAACCCAGGTTAGGTGCCAGGACTTCTGGGGGCATATCCCATGGTTCTTAGCACTGTACTAAACTGCGCCACTCTATGGTGTGAGCCTCTGGCCAGCTATCAGTATGCTGGGATGAGGCTCTTCCAGACAGCAGTGCAATTCAAGAGCTGTGTAGGATGTCGCAGGCTGCATGGAATGTGGGGTTTAAACACCAAACTGGTGTATCTATGATGGGAGGTGTCTTCTGGTGTAGAAGACGGGAATAGGTAGAAGGGCAGGAAAATATGGCCCTGAGGGAACTGTGGGAAAGCAATGGAGGACTGCCAGCACCTGAGTTAAGTAACCTAGGTTCCAGCCTGCATCCACATGCAAAGTGGGTTGTTTTCAGCCTGAGTTAATGTGGAACCTGAGCTCTAATCTATACTCTAGTCCAGTCGTCTCCAAACTGTGGAGCATGCCCCACTGGGGAGCATGCAAGAACGTCCTGGGGGGCCCGGTGGGGCCTATGCCAGCCCACATGAGGGGGTGGGGAAAGAGTAAGCTTGGCCATCTGCACCTTGGCCCCCTGCTCCTGGCCCCCGCTCTCGGCCATGATTCCATTCCCTGGGAGAGCACGGACACATCCCATTACTGGTAAGGGGGTGGGGGGTGCAAGAGGAAATGTTTAGGCACCACTGCCCTAGTCAGATAAGCTAGCCAAGGCTAACAGCACTTCCAAACCTGGGTCAAAGGCTTTTGTCTGTGGACAGCAGAGGAGTTAGGGCTAAAACCTTGGTAACAGCCCAGGTTAACTCTGCAGTAACCACGTACCCTATCAGCCAGGGCACGTGGGAGCCAAACCCCTTCCAAACTGGAAGACAGATGACATTTTTTCCTCACAGCCAAACTCCAAGCTACGTATATTACTGATAATAGAACGCACCCTGCTCCCAGCCCACCTGTTTAGCACAACTGGGTTCCCTGTTCCCTGAGAGACTTTCTGGGTCTGTAATAAATTACTTTCTTCCCTTGTCTGTATCAGAACCACTTACAAAGGCTAAAAGTGGGGTTCACAATGCTTATAAAATGAAGGAATTCACAGTGAATCTCACTTAGTGCTCCTTGTAAGGTTCCAGACCTGGGACACATGATCTCACTGCATACTGGTATGCAGGCTCCACAATCAAAAAAATCCCTCTAAAGGGAGCGTGTTTCTTGGCCTATTGAATTGCTATGGGAAGTCTGTAGTTAACCTCCATGGCTGAACCCTTTAAGGTGCTACATATAAAAGAAGCCTGGCATTGACCACAGAATGTATTACTCAGTCATTCTGGGACACTCAAGGTGACATGAAGGAAATTCCTTAGTTTTCTATGTACCACTGCTAGGAGTCTGGGTAATAAATAGGAGGAATTGGAAATACTCCCACAAGAAATTCTGTCGTAATTGGTATTACTAAAACCCATGGGAGGATTCACATGATTGGAATGTTTAAATTAACACTGCAACCTATTTAGTAAGGATAGGAGAGGATAAAAGACAGGCTAATGGCAATTAATATACATCAGAAATTAAGAAGTGCAGGCAATTGATTAGTGAAGCTAAAGGTCTCAACAGCATCTATGGCCAATATGGTTAAGAATTATGAAAAGGATTTTTTAAATATAACTGGAACAAAAGTAATCCTAACAATAGTGTAGGTCCATTACTAGATGGAGATGGTAAAACTGTCAACAATGATGCAGAAAAGGCAGAAGTATTAAATATCTACTTTTGTTTTGTAGCTGACAGGAACCAGAGTCATAGGACTGGAAGGGACCTCAAGAGGTCATCTAATCCAGTCCCCTGCACTCATGGCAGGACTAAGTATTATCTAGACCATCCCTGACAGGTGTTTGTCTAACCTGCTCTTAAAAGTCTTCAATGATGGAGATTCCACAGCCTCCCTAGTCAATTTATTCCAGTGCTTAACCACCCTGACAGTTAGAAAGTTTTTCCTAATGTCCAACCTAACCCGCCCTTGCTGCAATTTAAGCCCATTGCTTCTTGTCCTAGCCTCAGAGGTGAAGGAGAACAATTTTTCTCCCTCCTCCTTCTAACAACCTTTTATGTACTTGAAAACTGATATCATGTCCCCCCTCCATCTTCTCTTCTCCAGACTGAACAAACCCAGTTTTTTCAATCTTCCCGCATAGGTCATGTTTTCTAGACCTTTAATCATGTTTGTTGATCTTCTCTGGACTTCCTCAATTTATCCACATCTTTCCTGAAATGTGGCGCCCAGAACTGTACACAAACCCAATTTTTTCCAGGAAGCTGGAGGATTTATTCATAACACATAATGGTGATAAAATATTTTCTGTTCCAACACTATCTAAAGATGATTAAACAGAACCTCAAAGTTAAATATTTGTAAATCGGAAGGTCTTTACTGCACTAACTTTTTTTCAATAATAATTGGCCGAGGAGCTTTCTGGACTGTTGATGTTAAATAAATCTTGGAAAACTGAGGAAGTTCCAAATGACTGAAAGAAAGCCAATGCTGTGCTGATATTTTAAAATGACAAATGGAATGAACTGAGTAATTATAGGCCATTTGGCCTCCCAACAACCCAGGAAAAAATAACGGAACAGCAGAGATGGATCTAATAATAAAGAGGTAAAGGACTGGATATCAATAATGGCAGTCAATGTAGTTCATGGAAAAGAAGGTTTGTTTGACAAGACCTGACACCGGTCTTTGAGATTATGAGTCTGGTTGATAAAGGTAACTACTGAGATGATGTACTTAGACTTCTGCAAGAAACCTGTATTACTGCACCGCATTTTGATTAAAAATAGCACTGTACACAAATCAATACAACACATATGAAGTGGATGGAAAACTGGCAGACTGATCGTTTTCACCCCATCCATGTACTGTGAGTGTTCCCTTTTTTCCTGCTGCTTAGAGATGGCCAACATTTGACAGCCAGCCAGAGACTAGAACCGCCCCTCTGTGGAGCGCCCAGAATTCTCTGCCTCCACTCCCGGGTTATTGGCACACCAGGGGTCTCCTCTTTGTGGCAGAGTCTCAAGATCTTTTTAAACTGGATTCCATTGGAGGCTCATACACATGACTCTAAACTGTAGCACGCTATATTAAATTATAAAAATTATGAGGAGCAGGCTCCCTTTTGGCCAGGGGGTTTTCCGAGCCACTCTTGCATCTGCTCTGGCCACAGCTCTCTTCCACAAGCGGGGTCGTTTTGGGGGCAGTCCGTCTTTCCTCCTTTAACTCTCTGGTCATGGCTGAGCGAGGAAAGAAGAGGAGCCACGAGTGCTCTTATAGTGCAGCTCTCACAGAGCCAGGACCTCAAAGGCCTGAGTGCCCCAGCTGTAGGTAGGAGCCTGAGGCCAAACCAGAGAGTGGTATAGGAGAAGCCAGGTCCCCCTGTTGTCCTCTACACATGGGGCGCAGCCTCCTCAGGAGGTAGGGCTACACAGTAGCGCAGCCAGGTCCGGAGCGCAGGGGGAGCGGCGCTATAAAAAGGCGCCTCCCCCTGTACTCACCCGGCGGCGCTCCGGGTCTTCGGCGGCACTTCGGCGGCTCACTCCGGGTCTTTGGTGGTACCCGCCACCGAAGACCCAGAGTGCGGCCGGGTGAGTGCAAGAAGCAGCGCTTAAAAAGAAGCGGCGCCTTTTTAAAATGCTGCTAAAAAAAGGCGCCGCTTCCGCCGCTTCTGCTCAAGGGGGAGCGGCCGCTCCCCCTGCTCCCCCCCCCCGGCTACGCTACTGGGGCTACAATGAAACAGTGGCTCAGCTTATGGAGTCCCTGTCCGGCCACCCGGCGCCGGGGCTGCCAGTGGGCAAAGTAGCAGTGGAGGCTCCCAGTACTGCAGCCAGCAGAGCGGTCTGAAAATTCTCCATTGAAACTTTTTTTAAATGGAAAATGGCTTTGTTCAACTCCACAGAAATGTCCATTTTTGTGAATTTTTGTGGGGCGGGGGGGGGATTCACAATCCGCTGTGGCAGCCAGCTCCTTCCTGCCTCTGAGGCGCACAGTCCAGCACCTCCTGCCCTCCCAGCCTCACAAAGGACAGGCCAGAGGGTAAGTACCCAGCCAACCCTCAGCCCTCTACAGTCCTGGGAGTTCCCCTGAGAGATAAACCAAGGTACTAGCTCTGTCTCAGCTATTGCAAATGATGCTGTCCTCTGAAATATGAGGGCACGGGTGTCCCGCAGACACACACGCTCCCAAGGTCAGAGTGAAGGTTCGCATTAGAGTGCGGGTGTGAGGAATGTGATGCCTGCGTTGTGTTACTGCACATGGTGGAGCATAGGACCTACGGAGCAGCACAGTCTGGCAGTGGAAGTGGTGAATGTGCTGTGTGAGGGGTGACGATATTTAAATGGGTTGTGTTCTTGTTTTAAAGGGCTTGTTTGTGGGACCACTCCTCTTGTGCAACACTCGTGGTTGGGTTTGGATTGGATCTTTTCGCTAAGAAAGACGCCCTGGTTCAAACAGGAATTATTTCAGGGAAGTTCTTGTGCCTGTGTTGTACAGGTTCAGACTAGCTGTCACACGGTCCCTTCTAATCTATATGCATGAGGACAGACACACTGATTTAGCTCCAATACTTTTGGGTAAGACAGTGCCAGTAAGGAGGGCAAAGCCGGAGTCCGTTTACTCATGGCTAGTTGGACGCATTGAATTGCTTGTGATTCGCTCATTCAAAAAAACAATTGAAACTCAAACAATATGTAAGCAGAGTCAGGATGAGCTCCACCCTGACATCTGGTGGTGAGTCATGGCAAAGCACTCCAGGGGCTGATCCAATTTGCATAGGCACACCCACCCTGCCTGGTACGAACCATAGTGGCCCAAATGGGCATTTTGGGCTGCTGTAGGATCCTCAGTTTTCTGTATTGGGGCAGGAATTTCTGTTATTGGGGCAGGAAGAATAAACTGTTATACTGCTTATGTAAATCATGGCCAGTGGAACTGTACTTGGCCTTTTGTCATGTTAAAGGGGAACTTGCCATGAACTAAACAACACTCGCCAGCCAAGGGACATGGGTTCCAAAGCCCAGTGAAGGGAGAGAGGCTGGGGACAGGGGATTGCTTCTTGGCCTTTTGGGTAAGATCAAGCATAATACCTGGTGGTGTAGGACCCTTGTGAGGGTCTGAGACACCAATTGCAGCATCTCTGCCTCTCTCCACAGTGGAATATCAGAGCTAATGTTGAGTTCCTTGAGAGTCTGGTTTCAGACTGCTGAATTGAAATCACTCTGGGCTAATAGTGCAACTGAGCACTAGGGCTCCCCTAAACTACAAGCTGAAATCACTAAAGTGCTAACAGCCTTCTGAGCTGAAATCACTAAGCTGAAATCACTGAGCACTGTGTTAAGTAGTGGGGGAGCCTGAAGATAAGTGGCTGGTGGAGCAGTTGGCAAGACAGCTGATGGTGTGGTGCTGCTGGCAAAGCAGAGCAGTTCGTGAGGACAGTCGGAGTGGTGCTGCTGGCAGAGCGGAGCAGTTCGTGGTTGCAGTTGGAGCAGCTTGCAGGACGGCTGGTGGAGCGGCGCTGTTGGTGGGACAGAGCAGTTCGTGGGGACAGCGGTAGCGGCTTGCGGGACGGCTGGCGGAGCAGAGTGAAGCCCCACGGAGGGGTGAGGCAATCATCTTCACGCCACGTAAGGTGTCCCTTACCCCCCGCCCCTTCCCATTGCTGCCCAGGCGGGTGGCGTGTAGCACCCTGCAGATGAACTTTTGAACTCTGGGACTGGACTTTTGGGTTCGTGGACTTTTGGGGACTTTGGGTGACGTTTGGGTTGCTGGACTCAAGAACCCAAGGGACAGGGCACGGCCCAATTGGCTGGGGTGGGTCTTGCTCACAGTTTGGCTTATAGATCCTAGTTGCGGTGTTTTCCCAATTTAAGGCTGGTATCGTTTACCTGCTGCTATTAAAGATTTCTGTTACACTGAGGCTCTGTGCTTGCGAGAGGGGAAGTATTGCCTCTTTGAGGCGCCCAGGGGTGTGTATAAGATTTTCCCAGGTTACTGGGTGGGGGCTTGAGCCGGTTTTGCATTGCATTGTTGCGAAGGGAACCCCTATGTACTGAACCTGGCCCTTGCTGCTGTCAACTCATCCTGGCAGAAGGGTTACAAATATAAGGCTAGTGCATGAGGCCTATGAATCGCCCACCAGACCAAGTTGTGGTTTTGAGGGTCAGGGAGCTGTACTGTCCAAAGGTTAATTTTACACTGAACATGAAAGACAAGGGGTTGGGGCGATGCACTTTCAGAAAGGTCAGTGTCCTATAGCAAGCCCATTGGGGGTGGGGCAGTAATAGAGAATGAGAGGAAAGAAAGAGACAGGGAAATGGGGGTAGTGAATAGTGTGAAAGGGAAGAGAGGACTCGCACGGAGATCAGCGACCAGGATGGGGCATTGACAGATGGGCAGCTTTGCCCAGCCAGGGGCTCGGAGGCAGGGCTTCTGTCAGTTGTAATGTGGGTATATTTTATTGTTTGAAACCCAAAGATGTTTCCCCCAGTGAGCTGGGAATTTCATAGTTCCAGACTCAGCTAAGCAATGAAAACTGAGCTGAATTTGGGGCAGATGAGGTACCAGCTCATCACATTCCTGAGCTGTCTGACCATTTGGCATCACTGTCTCTCATGCCACCATCTGTGAATGACTCACTCCCAACCCTTCTCCAACCTGTGAGGGATAAAAGGGGCAGGACTCTTTGCAGGGCCACACAGATGGGAGGCACCAGTGAGCTGTAGGATTTGATCCGCAGGAGGAGACAGGAGGCTGCAGGTGTCCTGAGCGGAAGGCTCCCAAAGCAAGGGGAGGGAAGGAAAGTGAAAGGGGGAAAGGGAAGAAAAACCACTGACAGATGGCTACTTTCCCTACAGAGAGGAGGGGTTTTGACAGCAGCTGGTGGATTCTCTTTTCCGCAGATTGTGTAATGGAGAGTGGCACCTTATCCTCAAGAGGAAAGATAAGGGAGAGGCACTGATGGTGAGACTAAAAGGAGAAATCAACTAGCCCTAAGTTGAGTCCCATCCATCTACACACAGACAGGTAGAGCTTTGAGGCTTCCCTTGATGGCTGAAGGGGAGAGATGGGGACAGAAACAGCTCAGCCCTCCAGGCTGTGCATCTGATGTTTTTGGGAGGAAATGGGGGTCCCTACATTAGGGGTTAGTGGCACCCCAACCTCCAATGATGGACCTTACTTGGGAGGCTGATTTTGCCATTCACTCTGCTTATGCTTTTGCAGCTTTTCAAGAGATCTCAGCATTTAACGTGCAGGTCTTTGGAAAACTTGGGCAGAAGAGTAACAATGGGAGCTGCTGGGTTCTGAGCAATTCTGAAAATCTGGCCCAAAGTCCCAGGAGTTCCCCAGGAGTGCCCCACACCAGGTTTGAAGTTCAGCCATGAAAGAAGAACCACCGAGCAGACATGTACTGGAGTAGAAGAGGGAGGAACCACAGCTTGCCCCAAAGGGTTTTGTGTTTTATAATGAGTCCAACATTGGCCTCTGTTCCAACCTGCCCAGTTTGTTACTGTGACCACGCGTCCCCACTCCCAGAGGGCTGCACTTCAAAGGGTATTTCTGCAAACTGGTGGTGCCTCTCAACTGAGAGAAGCTTCCGCCCCAACTCTGTGAATTTCAAGGCAGAAGCTACCATGGCTAGGGCTGAAGCTAACACCACACTGGATAGTTCAGCTCAGATCGGGAGGTTAAAAATCCTCGGGCTCCTGGAACCTCTTTTGCCTTAATCAATATGTCAAGGTGTCAAAAGTCATTAAAGTTCTGTACAAAGCAGGCTGCTAGCTGAAGGGGCAAGACTGCACTATTTTAAAGCAAATGCATTTTAGTAAGAGTTGTTTAAAAACTAATCTATTTATTGGCTAAATATCAGGGGGCTGTGGAGCCAGCTCCTGGTGTGGGCCCAGCGCTACTTAAAAATTTCCACTTTCCAAGCAGGGCAGTCCAGTGCATGTTGTGAGCCAATGACGCAGGAGCTGGAGAGACACTAATCTCTCAGCATCTCCATGTAGCTGCAGGGAGCAGCCATCAGACACCAGGCACACACCCTGCCAAGCACTTTACACAAAGGACACCTGTAAATGCACAGAGGAGACCAAATGTGACTTACCCCAGTTTCTGCAGTTTGCAGTTGGGGTGTCTCAGTCCCTCGCACAGCAGCTGCACTCCAGAATCTCTGAGATAGTCAATACCCAGCTCCAGCTCTGTCAGGCTGTCACTGATGCTGAGAACAGCCGCGAGGTCCTCACAGCAGGCGTCCGTGAGAAGGAAATTCTTCAACCTGCAGGAGAGAAATGCAGAGACAAGCAATCACAGGGTGAATGGGGCTTGTCCCAGCTGTTATGACAGGTGGCCCCGCCCACCCGCTTCTCTCCCCTGGACCAATCAGCATTGAGAATGGGCCAGAAGCCCTGCCTCACACCCTGTCCCAAGCCCCACCCCTAGTCTAATGAGAAACCAGTGTTGGGTGGGACTTCCTGCATAAGCCCTGCTCCTTGCACTTCACCCTGACTGGACCGCCCTGGGAATGAGCCAGACATTTCAAGCCCCAATCCCTCTGCCATTGACCAATGAGAAATAAGGGGTGGGGAAAGACTTAGTCCTTAGTCCTTTCCACTGACCAACCAGAATTCAGGATGGCCCCTGCACTCCCATCTGTCAGAGTTTTAGAGTAACTGCACCTTTGATCCCCTCTGTGGTCTGCTCAAGGAAAACTCCGTCAGGCTTCTAGCTGTCACCTCTCTCTGGGCAGGGACCCGTGTTCCGTTCCCTTCTGACCAGGGGTTTAGGCTGGGGGCAGCCACACTGGGATTATCCCCAGAAGGTCTGACTAAGTGCAGCCCTTGGACTTTGCTCTCTTTCCAAAGCCTATAACTGTGGTTTACTAGTGACCAACCAGCACTCTCAAAGCAGTGTACAAATATTTAAGGACAAAAACATACAGAGAAAACATAAAACAGTAACAGGATTTAAATGCTTCCCCTCCCACATCACCCTTATGGAGACCCAGGCAGGTTCGAGTCCCAACAACCCTTCAGCAGGGTGGGGTCTCCCCTTGGACAAAAGGTCACAGCCATTTGTCACATCAAAAAAGAGGACCCCTCTGTTAATATCAACTCAGCTTTTTTAAAAAAACCTCTTGCTTTGCCCCCGTTCCCTGAGTCTGATTGGCCATAGAGCAAATGTCCCTGCATAATTATTAGGTCCTGCTGGAAACCAGGCATGGGATGCCTACAAAAGGCTGTGACACATAAGAGCCTGCTGTCTAACTGGACAGCCCTTGAGCCTCTGTGAAGGATGCAAATAACTCGAGCTGGTCTGTAGGCTTGGGACAGAGCATAGGAAGGCCCAGAGATGCCCGTTTGGGAAGATTTTCACAGGAAAAGCAAAAGGCACATCTAACAAAAAGGCTGCACCCTGCTAAACGTTGAGTCCTTGCTCCAATGTATTGGGGGGGGTGGGCGAGATCTCCTCAGCAAAATAGCTGGTAAAAATGTATGTTCACCCTAAACTTGTTCTTGGAAGCATTTGCACTGTTTAGCTTAAATGTACTAAAAAAGTTCAGCCTGAAGCAGACACCCGGTGTGGAAAATTTCCACCCAAGCAGTTAGAGTTCAGCCAATTTATAAGCAACAGAAGACAGCCTTACAATAGGAAGTGTCAGGCAAAGTTGATAATAGGTGATACTTACTAGCACATATATTCAATTATAGGCAAAACACTTATTCCTCAAGTTCAGAGAGGAGGAGGAGGAGGAGGAGTTTGGAGGTAGAGCTCCAGTTTGGGCCCATCTTTCTTTATAACTTCAAGTTTACAAACATGACAGGCCATTGGGATGTTGTGAACCACTGATACATCAGGTGCTGCAGGGTTACTCAGCTGTCAGCCTCACCATCTACTCTCAGGGAGATGACGGTCTCACACCATCGGCACAACCTGCTGAGTTCTTTACAGAAAAGGAACCTGTAAATACTCACCCCAGTTTCTGCAGTTTGCAGTTTGCATGCTTCAGTCCCTCGCACAGCAGCTGCACTCCTGAGTCTCTAAGGAGGTTCCCCCTCAGCTCCAACTCGGTCAGAGTCTGGTTGATACTGAGAACAGAGGAGAGATCCTCACAACAAGCAGCTGTGAGCTGGCAACCCATCAACCTGCAGGAGACACGTAAACAGAGAGAAATGAGCACCCCTGTCTGTTCCATTCCCTCTTTGGGTTTTTATAGCAAGATTCCTTTATTCTGGGAATAAAATCACAGAGCTGCAGCAGTGGTTGCTGAGGACCATGTGACTATGTGCGGGTTTCAATCCATGTGCAGCTGCAGCTCTCATTGATCCCGTGTTCCACATATGAATGTTATTCTAAGGCAAAGTTCCCAAACTCCATCCCCTGAGCATAAGCACTATAGCTTCTGCTAATGAAGAAGCATTAAAGGAGGAGCCAGAGGAGAGGAAATAAAGGGAGGGACAAGATTCTCATTGGAAAATAATGAAACTGCTCCTGCAGTCAAAGCTATATTTTAGTTTCGTTTCCCTAGGTTTGACCATACACTAGGAAAGGCTGGAATTTCCATAGGGAGCCCAGGCAATTAAATTGTTACAGTCTTTCACCATTGCAGTCCCACTGTTGTGACAGCAGCATCACGGGAGTGACTGTAGAGACGTCAAACTCAGGAATTTGGGAAAAGCTAAAAATGAGCCCAGAGTTAGTGTCTGTGTTACATATGGGCTCATAATGCTAGGGAGAGACCGATAGGTGCCTCACGACTTCCCTAAAGAAAGCTCAGATGAACTCCCAGTGATGGTCAAGTCCAGATCCATGGCTGGTGTAAATCAGTGAAGCTACTTTGAAGTCAGTGGAGCTATACTGATTTGTACCAGCAGATCTGGCCCTTAGTGTGGGAATTCACTGGCCATAAACTCCCTGACATGTAGTGTGAGTCACAATTTATCAGTGGATGAAAATATACATGGATTGGTGCGGGACATGAAGATTGGGGAGGGAATTACAAAGGACGCCCGTGGCTGCTGATGCTAATCTTTGTATTTTACAGTTGGGATGTTTCAGTCTCTACAAAGTGGTGTCACTCCTGAATCCCCCTGGCTGAGACTGGAATTCCTTCTCTGGGACTGAAGGTAAATGTCACAGTCAAAGTACAGCTCAGACAGTGTGCAGCAGCCAAATTATCTGAGCATTTCACACCGTGGCTCTCAAACTGTAACAAACCCCCATGAGTTCAGGATATCATTCCAAGCCCTAGCAGTAGCCCTGATTTACAAGACTCATAATAGAATCATAGAATTTCAGAGTTGGAAGGGACCTTAGGAGGTCATCTAGTCCAACCCCCTGCTCAAAGCAGGACCAATCCTCAATTTTTGCCCCAGATCCCTAAATGACCCCCTCAAGGATTGAACTCACAACCCTGGGTTTAGCAGGCCAATGCTCAAACCACTGAGCTATCCCTCCCCCCCTCACCTTAATAGCTCAAGGTGAGGCTGTCTGGGAGACTGTTCACCCACCAGTGATCCACCAACCCGCCTACACTGCCCAGGGGCACTACAGCTAACAAAGCCCAGGTCAGACTCCCAGGGGCACAGGCAGAGCATTCTCAGCGGCAGGCCCCGGCTGGGGAGCTCTTTCCCAGGGAAGATCAGACTGAGCCTGGGCCTGTCCATGTTCAGATCTAAATGCCAGACCAGCCTCTCTGATCGTTTACAAAGACGTGGAGGGGCACAAGCTCATACTCCAAGTTCAGAAAACCAGTTAAGTTTCCTCTGCCCCATCAGGAACAGGAGGGGCAAACCCTAAAGGTCAGAAAACCAGGACATTCCCCCAAGGAAAAGCAAAGCACCTTATACAAGCACAAATACAGTGTTTACATTTCATAACCTGGCACAGCGGCCTGGTGTGCATCATCAACTTGACAACATGTTCCGGAACAGGTAACATTTCGCAAGTACTATACACACACACAGTCTGCCTGCTTCCAAAATATGAAGCAACAATGACCTCTAGTGACTGGCCCAAGGAACTACAGTCCCTGCCTTCACTGGATTCCATCTGCAGTAAGGGCAGGCGTGACAGGGTTGCCAAAGGAGAGTCAGATGAGATACCTGACACTTGGCAGCCCTGTGGTCTGTACACACAGTACACACTGTACACACACTGTACACACAGTGATCTTGCCTTGCTGCTGGGGAAGTGCCTTTCCCAAGAGATCCTGCTGCGTCGATCACTGTATTTTTTAAAAAAATTGTGACTGACTATTCACAGCAGCTTGCAGTCCCCTGAGTGCTCCCACTGGGATGTGTTGCAAACTTCCAACCCCACATGTAGCAGTGACCTGAAATCCAGCTGCCAATGCTGATGTGATTGCTCCAGTCTGAGACAGACTGGTCCCCAACTCACCTGAAGATCTCTTGAGAAAGGGCAAAGCCTTCCAGAGCACCAATACAAACTGCCCATAGTAGGCTCCCTCTGCCATCCAAGAAAATCAAGCTCCCCCCTTTCTTGGTCACAGCAGCAGATCAGCCTCCAGTGCCCAAACTGGGCCTGGCAATTCCTTGAGGCAACATGTCAGAGGCAGTAGCGTAGCCAGAGGGGGAGCAGCTGCTCCCCCTTGAGCAGAAGCGGTGGAAGCGGCGCCTTTTTTTAGCAGCACTAAAAAAAGGCGCCGCTTCTTTTTAAGCGCCGCTTCATGCACTCACCTGGTGGCGCTCCGGGTCTTCGGCGGCATTTTGGCGGCGGGTACCACCGAAGACCCGGAGTGAGCCACCGAAGTGCCGCCGAAGACCCGGAGCGCCGCCGGGTGAGTACAGGGGGAGGCGCCTTTTATAGCGTCGCTCCCCCTGCGCTCCGGACCTGGCTGCGCTACTGGTCAGAGGCCCCCCCAGACCTGTTTGTCAGTGTCAGAAAATGGATGTGATGCTGCAGCTCACCCTACCCCAGTTGGAGGTCACTGAGCAACAGGATTCTGGAGGGGAAAAGTCATTCATCTGCTCCCACTGCCAATCCCACTTGTAGCAGCACAGAGGGGGTCGCTCTCCCTGGTTTCTCTGCAACTCCATTTGCTTCCAGGAAAATCTGGAAGCACAGCCATCTCCTCCTACAGTTCTCTTCCCGAGTGCGAGACAGAAGGGGCTTCATTCAGTGAAAGGTTTCGGTTCACTTCTGCCCCCAGGTGATATGGGTCTGACACAGAGGAGTGCTGGAGAGAAACTGGTTGCTATTTCCTGGCCCTGCCTGGTCCCACAACTTGCTTGGATCAATGTGATAATGTCCTGTCACATGTCAGAGGTCACCCACCCACCACTACCTTAGTAACTAGAATCACTTTTCTATCCCGGAGGGGCTGCTTGTCAAGGGTATTTCTACAAACTGGTGGTTTCTCTTGGCTGAGCCTCGCTTTACCTTCCGCTGCGGGGACTTCACAGGCCAGAGCCACCTCAGCCAGAAGGAAGCTGACGCAGGTGAATGGTGCAGTTCACACTGTGCTGGCTGCTCAGAAGGGGAACAAAGGGAGGTGTGGCCCTTGGAGCGAGCTTGCTTTTATTAGATTCACTGCTTCACATTATATTCAGCAGTAATGCAAAGAACCTACAGGCTTGTGTCCTGTAAGACACTGGCTTCAGCAGTTAGCATAAGGCTTGAGGCCTATGAACTGTGAACAGATAAACATCCCAACAGAAACGGGGAGCTGAAAATAGAGTCCTTATTTATTTAAGGGGAATTTCTGACCACAGGAACATGGCCCCAACCACAAGAGTGTTATGGCAATGAACTGACATACATAACAGGTACATGAGCTACATCCACAGACACCTAACCACAAGAGGGCCATGGTAACAAATTGACCTATGTGATAATAAGTTGAGATCACTGATATACTAACCTATGGGAGAAGGACACTCCAACGTTAGCAAGGTGAGGAAATACAAATAAGGAAAAGGGGGGAAAGCCCTGCATCAAACATAGTGGTGTCAGCATAACATCATACAAAGTTACATCCCAGCCTAGGGGCAGTAGGAGAAGGAGATGTAGCCCTTGGGAGATGCCAGAATGATGGCCACTGGTGATGAGGGGGAAGGTGATGGTGATGAGGAAGATGAAAATGAGGTGGGATCAGTGTCTAAAATAGGGAAAGAACGAGTCAAAAATTACTTAGACAAGTTAGATGTCTTCAAATCACCAGGGCCTGATGAAATGCATTCTAGAATACTCAAGGAGCTGACTGAGGAGACATCTGAGCCATTAGCAATTATCTTTGAAAAGTCATGGAAGACTGGAGACATTCCAGAAGACTGGAAAAGGGCAAATATAGTGCCCATCAATAAAAAGGGAAATAAGGACAACCCAGGGAATTACAGACAAGTCAGCTTAATTTCTGTACCCGGAAAGATAATGGAGCAAATAATTAAGCAATCAATTTGAAAACACCTAGAAGATAATAAGGTGATAAATAACCGTCAGCATGGATTTGTCAAGAACAACTTGTATCAAACCAACCTGATAGCTTTCTCTGACAGGGTAACAAGTCTTGTGAATAGGGGGTAATTAGTAGATGTGGTATATCTTGGCTTTAGAAGGCTTTTGATACTGTCTTGCATGACCTTCTCATAAACAAACTAGGGAAATACTACCTAGATGGAGCTACTATAAGGTAGGTGCATAACTGGTGGAAAATCATTACCAGAGAATAATTATCAGTGGTTCACAGTCATGCTGGAAGGGCATAATGAGTGGGGTCCCGCAGGCATTGATTCTGGGCACAGTTCTGTTCAATATCTTCATCAATGATTTAGATAATGGCACAGAGAGTACACTTATAAAGTTTGCAGACGATACCAAGCTGGGAGGGGTTGCAAGTGCTTTGGAGGATAGGATTAAAATTCAAAATGATCTGGACAAACTAGAAAAATGGTCTGAAGTAAATAGGATGAAATTCAATAAGGATAAATGCAAAGTACTCCACTGAGGAAGGAACAATCAGTTGCACACGTACAAAATGGAAAATTACTATCTAGGAAGGAGTACTGCAGAAAGGGATCTGGTTGTCATAGTGGATCACAAGCTAAATATGAGTCAACAGTGTAAGGCTGTTGCAAAAAAAAGTAATCATTCTGGGATGTATTAGCAGGAGTGTTGTAAGCAAGACACGAGAAGTAATTCTTCCTCTCTACTCCGAGCTGATTAGGCCTCAACTGGAGTATTGTGTACAGTTCTGGGTGCCACATTTCAGGAAAGATGTGGACAAATTGGAGAAAGTCCAGAGAAGATCAACAAACATGATTAAAGGTCTAGAAAACATGACCTGTGAGGGAAGATTGAAAAAATTGGGTTTATTTAGTCTGGAGAAGAGAAGACTGAGAGGGGACATGATAACAGTTTTCAAGTACATAAGAGGTTGTTACAAGGAGGAGGGAGAAAAATTGTTCTTCTTAACCTGTGAGGCTAGGACAAGAAGCAATGGGCTTAAATTGCAGCAAGGGCAGTTTAGGTTGGACATTAGGAAAAGCTTCCTAACTCTCAGAGTGGTTAAGCACTGGAATAAATAGCTTAGGGAGGTTGTGGAAGCTCCATCATTGGGGATTTTTAAGAGCAGGTTGGACAAACACCTGTCAGGGATGTTCTTGATAATACTTAGTCCTGCCATGAGTGTAGGGAACTGGACTAGATGACCTCTCAAGGTCCCTTCCAGATTTATGATTCTATGATGGCTCACATTTCAGGTTGTTCTACAAGGGATGGCGTGAGTATATGGATGTGCAGATATACACTCTGTAGTATCCTGAGCTGGTGTGTTTGTGACTGTGCTAAATGTATTAATAAACTATTTGTAAATATAGAGGAGTTCCTGTAGCATGAGTGTTGCAGCTGTGCACATCGGAGTTTCCCATTATATAATGATTTGAATAAATACTGGGCCTGATCTTGGGACAAGAAACTGCGAACCCTCAAAGTGATAACTGGGATTATATTTATATTTCCTCTATAATCTATAGATCGGGCTACAGAGGGGACAGCACAGGAAGCCTCTCTCCTTGCCCAGCCGCATCCCTCGTGCTCCCCTGAGCACAAGGTCTGATCCCTTCTTTGCCCTTAAGGGCAAAATAAACAACTAAGCAGCCAATGAAGAGCAGAAGGGGGCCATGATAAAATCCCACAGTGCACTGCCTAGTACAGGCAGCTGGGCAAACAGAAGAAAAAATGGTGGCTCTTGAATAGGGTTTAGCTACAGATAAATCTCCCCGACCCCTCTGCATGAAAAGGATGTGTGTAACCCACACACCTCCTGGGTAGGGTGTTCTGTCCCATCTAGTGACACCGAGACCACATAGAGAGAGAGATAAAATGAGTCGGCTCTACAGCCTTAAATAAGAGCCAGGTGGCTTTTAGCTCACGCGGTAGAGGCTCATGCACTAAGCTTCAGAGATCCCTGTTCGATCCTGCCCGTCAGTGACTGGGGTTTGTTGGCGTTACAAGTGGGAGCTTGTCCGGGATTCCATCTGGGAAGTCTCTGAAGCTCAGGACTTGCTTCCTCAGCTAGTGGAAGTATGTAACCCACACTCCTTCTGGGTGTGGTGTTTTGTCCCATCTAGTGGCACTGAGACCACTTAAAGAGAGAGCAATTAATGAGTCTGCTCTACAGCCTTAGCTAACAGCCAGTTGGCTTTTAGCTCATGTGGTAGAGGCTCATGCACTGAGGTCCCCGGTTCGATCCTGCCCACTGACAACCAGGGTCTGTCGGCATTACATGTGCAGGAAAAATTCTTCCTCTCTGAAACAGAATCCCTCACACAGTTCCCCCTGAGGCAGATAGCTGAGAGATTTAAGCTCCCCAGCTCTTTGGACCTCTTGTGTTTCTATTCATTTTAAATCAAAATAAATGTAGCATTGTTTAAAGCTGACTAAACAGGTATTTAAAAGAGCCTGCTTCAAGTTTTATTGAAAAAAATACATGCTAGTGGCAATCACTCAATCTTCAAGTTCAGGGGGAGTTGAACTACTGCTCCAGTTTGGACCCATCTTTATTAATAATTTCTGCTCTCCAATCACAATAGACCATAAGGATATTGGGAGCCACTGAGACATCAGGTGCTGGAGGGACACTCAGCTTTCAGCCTCTCCATGTTCCTTCAAGGACCTGATATCTTCCACCATCTGCACACTCTGCTGAGTTCTTTCCAGCAGGAAGATGTGTGAATACTCACCTCAGTTTCTGCAGTTTGCAGTCAGGATGTTTCAGTCCCTCACACAACAACTTCATTCCTCCTGCCTCTCCCAGGTTGTTCAGTGCAAGATCCAACTCAGTCAGGGTTGGTTTGGCCCTGAGAACAGAGGAGAGATTCCCACAGGAACCGGCTGTCAGACCACAATTCATCAACCTGCGGGAGACATAATCAGAGAAGGAAATGAGCACTTCTATCTGTCCAGTTCCCTCAGTGGGTTTCTAGAAAGAGTCCTTTATTCTGGGAATAAAATCACCCTGCTGTAGTAGTGGATGCTGGCAGTAGCGGCGCCAGGGTTTTTGCCGCCCTAGGCGGCGGCGCTTCGGCGGCGTTTCAGCGGCCGCTTTTCTTGCCGCCGAATTGCCGCCGGGAAGAGTCGCCGCCACCGCCCCCCAAATCCTGCCGCCCTATGCGACCACCTAGGGTCGACTAGTGGAAGCGCCAGCCCTGGACGCTGGGGACCACATGAGGATTTCAGTCCACTTCCAACTTTAGCTCTCAGTGGGCCTAAGGGTAGGAGAATTGTACGATTCCACCAGAGAGAGGTGGAAGCCCGGGACCTGAGGTGGGTACTCTCAGAGAGACCTGAAAGGGGACAAGGGTGTAGCTAGACCTGTAACTGTGACACAGGATTGAGCATGTCCACTGCAGCCTAGATGTTGCACACCAAAGTCTGAATTTGGCCTTTCCCAAGGGAGCATTCTAGATACAGGGTTTCCTCTTTCCCTATGGCAGGCTGTAAGCCACTGGGCGGACTCAGCAGCTGGAGTGGAAAAATGAAGTCATTTCAAGGTGCTCGAGGGGAGGGAAAAGCACAGGAAGCCTCCCTCTCCATGCACCCCGCACTACAACTGGGCACAGCCACAGCCCTTGCATTCCCCTGAGCAAAAGGTCTGATCCCTTCTCTCTCCACCGTGGTGGCAAAAGTAGCATTAAAGCAGGCAAGAGCAGAGCAGAAGGAGGCATGACAAAGTCCTGTGATTCACTGGCCAGCACAGCCAGCTGGACAAACAGAAGAACATTGTGCAGCTCCCGGAAGGGTTTAGCTGCAGGCAAATTTCCCTGCAGGTGAAGGATGTGCAGGAAGAATTCTGCCTCCCAGAATCTTTCCCACCTCCATCCCGTAGGCAGGGCTCTGAGAGATTTCGGATTCTGAGGCTTTGTAAGGCCTCTTGTCCTTTCATTCGTCTTAAATCACAGAAAATGTAACATTGTTTTAAAGATCGTTAGAATATTTGTAAGAATTGGTTGTTATTAAAGGGGCTGAGATCATGTTTTAAGTCTTATTGGGCTTATGTTTTTAGTGAATATTACTACAACTTAGTCCTCAATTTCATGGGGGGACGGGGTTGAACTAGAGCTCCAGTTTGGGCTCGTCTTTCTTTGTATGTTCCATTTTCCAAACATGAGGGGCCATCGGGATGTTGGGAGCCACTGACACATCAGGGGCTGGAGGGACACTCGGTTTTCAGCCTCGCCCTGTACCTGCAGGGAGCTGACATCACACACCATCCCCAGACCCTGCTGAGTTCTTTCCAGAAAAGAAACTTAGAAGTACTCACCGCAGCTTCTGCAGTTTGCTGTATGGATGTTTCAGTCCCTCACACAGCAGCTGCACTCCTGAATCCCCCAGATTGTTCTCCCCTATATCGAGCTCCATCAGGGTGGGCTTGGTGCTGAGAAGAGAGGAGAGATCCCCACCACACACGGCCGTGAGATTGCAGTTAGAAAGCCTGCAGGGGACAGATAATCAGAGAGGGAAATGAGCACTTCTGTCTCAGTGGGGTTTCTAGAAAGATTCCTTTAATTTGAGAATAAAAATTACAGAGCTGTAGTAGTGGATGCTGAGGACCACATGACCAGGTGTCGGTTTCAATCCTGGGTATCTGTAGCTCTCATTGATCCTGTGTTCCATACATGAACGTTATTCTAAGGCAAAGTTCCCAGACTCCATCTCCTGAGCAAAAACATTTGGGTTTCCCCTACTAAAGAAGCTTTATTACACCTGATAGGACAGGAAGGGGGAGAAAGGGAAGGAAAGGAACCTCACTGGAAAGTCTATTGCAGTTTTGTGGATGGGGGCAGCCCATTCTTCCCTCTCTTGCAGCATCATTTCTACGTAGGACTCCGCAAACAAGCCACCATCTACGAGGTATTCAGTATTGAACATTCAGGGATGGGTGAGTTTTGCCTTATCTCAAGTTCCCCCTCACTCTCCATGTTGCCTGGGCTTGACCACACACTAAAGGAGGCATCAATTTCCCTAGGGAGGGCAGTCTCACGGGCTGGGCCTACAATGAAAACTGTTACCGTCTTTCACCATTGCATTCTACCAGTGGCAGACGGTCTGCCAACATTCTCAGCCACTGGAGCGCCTAGCCCTGCTCTTAGGGAAAATGCCACTGTCCGTTGTTAACACGCTAACAGCAGCACTGGGAGTAGTGCCGTTTTGTTAGTGACATTTTAACAGAGCTCAGAGCAGACAATGCAATAAACAGCGACCTAAAGGGGTTTGTGGAAAATTCGTGTGTGTTGAACTATCATAAAATGATGTGGAAGGATGCGCCTGGGGAGAGATCAGAAGCTGAGGAGTTAAATTGCGGAGCATTCGGGAAGAACTGAAAGGGTGGATAGAATGACTGAGCCCTGATGTGTTGTACGTGTTACGTACAAGTTCACAATGTTAAGAAGACACCTAGAGATGCCCAATGACTTCCCTTAAGAAACCTCGACTCAATTTCCAGTGATGCGCAAGGCATGGTGTAAATCAGACAAGCTACTTTGAAGTTAGTGGAGCTTTGCTGATTGACAGAGCTGAGGATCTGGCCCTTAGCATGGAAACTAAGAAGCACCGGCCATGTGCTCCCTGATCAATCAGCCTCTTACACTCTGTGGGGAGGATCATTCACTCCCTTTCCAGCCAGTTGTCACTTATTTAGGAGTCAAACCAGACTGCAGGCTAACATACCAGCCCCATTTAAAGAAAAAGTTCACCGCCTGTGCCGCCTGGGGAGCAGAGGCAAATGTTCTGCAAACTTCAGTCCTGGTGCTGGTATTTGCTCCAGCAGAATATTATGCAGCACTGTGGGGCAGGAGTCAGGCCACGCATCTCGTTGATTTGGAGCTGAGCACAGCCACTCCTATCTTTAGTGGCCGCCTGAGCCACACATTCACATCTAATTTATATGCATTGGCTCATATAGATCCCCCAAAGCTTCAACGAGATGCCATCACTCTTAAAACTGCCCGAAGGGCCATAACGGATGAAAATGACCTGCAGCATGCAAGGCTGACTGTGCTCCAACTGGGTGCAAATAAGCAATGCACACTTCCCACAAGTGGATCTGCCCACCTCCAGAAGAAGACACCTACACCTCTAGCTCCTGCTGACTTGCCATGACCAACTTTGTGCTGCCAGCTTAATAGCAGGGCTGTCAGGAAGAGGGAGATTGCTTGAGATAACCACCTAACACCCCACCCTCAAGGGACAATGCCAGAACTAGCAGCCTGGGTGATACTGGCTCCCCCGCCTGCTGGGACACAAGATTCCACTTTTACACTAGGGGACCATAGAAGGGTTTAAGGAGACACATGCTCCTTCAAGGAGACACACATAGGGAGCTAGAGCTAAGGGTTAGGGAAACAGAGGGTCACACCCCAGAATCTACTACAGTGTCTGAGGAAGCTAGGCCAGCCTAGATCTCCAGCGGAGACAGGAGAGGGGGTGATAGGATTGCATGTAGACTCTGCTATTTTGAAACCTTTTTTTCCCTAAAAGGCTTTCTTCTTATTAAATAAACAATACTTGTGTTCTCAGAAGGCTGTTCTGGCCACTGGCTTTGACTAGTCACAGACTCTCGAAGGGAAGAACCACAGGTGTCGAACCCACTCAGACCTGCAGGATAATCGCGGTGGATGCACAGGTACTGGCTGAACCAGTCAGACTTGCAGGGCAATCACAGTGGACACAAAGGGGACTGCTACCCTGGGCCTGGTCTGAGTGGGGAAGTTGCATGATTCCATCCAGAGAGAAGCAAGGACTAGAGGCCCGGGGCCTGAGGTGGGTGCACTCAGAGAGACCTGAAAGGGGACAGGGTGTAGATAGCCCTGTAACCATGACAAAGGCGTAGACTTGTCCACTGAGGCCTGGACGTTGCTCAGCAAAGGCTCAATTTGGCCTTTCCCAAGGGAGCATTCCAGATACAGGGTTTCCTCTTTCACTATGGCACAGTGTAAGCCAATGGGCAGACTCACCAGCTGGTGAGGAAAAATAAAGTCCCAGCTACAACTCACTTCAAGTCCCTTTCATCGGGTCTTGCTTTATTGTGAAAAACAAGATCTAAAAGCAAGAGGAAATCAACTCATCATACTGGGTAATAACTTCCCAAGGCCTTGTCAGCTGGAAGGGGAAAGGACAGTGCCTCCCCATTAGATAGCTTCCGCCACGCAGGCTTCCCCTTTACTTCCTTAACCCTGCCCAGATCAGCCATGGAACCTAGGAACCCTTTACACTGAGGGCACCAAGCATGCAGCCTGCAGGAGGATCTGACGTGCATGATATATTTATGCTGTCCATGTGATATTATCAGATTCTCCAAAATCTAAGCTGCCATTTAAACAAAGTAAGTTTCTAGCTCTCATGGCAGCAGAGATCACCTTCTCAAAGTGAATCCAGTGTAATGGATACAATGATGTTTACCTGAGTCGGTGGACAGCCTGAAACAATGACTCGGGGGTCTGAATTCTCCTGTCGCCTGGTAATCTGACTGGAGTGTCAACTTAGTTAACATTGACACTGAACCCTCATCAATGCGCTTTAAATCACTGATCATTTTGGTGGCTGGAAGAGGGAGGAAGGGGTGGGAGTAAAACCCAGTAGCTTGCGGATTGGAAGTTGCTACAGAGACAAAAATGCAGAGACGTGGAACAGAGCAAACTCCCAAACACCAGCAAGAGGAAGAGAAACAGAAAGAAGGATGGAGAAGGAAGAGAAACCAAGGGCAGAAATGCAGTGGCTTTAAAGAGGAGCAGATTTTCTCACTGAGGAAGAATGTGGGAAGAAAGTGCGGAACAAATAATAAACAAAACAATTAGTTACTACATAAACTCACATTGTCCCCTTGATCGTTGCTATCAGGGGAGGAGTCTATTGTGCATCATAGGGAGTACATTGTATTTATACCCTGGCCCACAGACTACAAATAACCATACAAATCAGACCTCTTCCCCAAGTGAGTTTCATACCTCTGCCTTAGATGCTTAGATGCAAAACATATGTACAATTGCTTTACGGATCATAAAGTGGTGTTTAAAATGGGCTTTTCCCTCAGAAGATGAGATTATGCTTCAATTTTTATTCAAAAATCCATTTCAGTGAAGATCACTTTTAGGGGAGTTTGGAATTAGTGCTCCAGTTTGGGACCATCCTTATTTATAACTTCCATTCTCCAAAAATGACCAACCATCAGGTTGTTGGGAGCCACTGACACACCTGATGCTGGAGGGACACACCGCTTTCAGCCTCTCCATGCTCCTCCAAGACAAGAGCTGACATCACACACCATCCTCCTGGCCTACTGAGTTCTTTACAGAAAGAAACATGCAAATACTCACCCTAGTTTCTGCAGTTTGCAGGTTGGATGGTTCAGTCCCTCACACAGCAGCCTCACTCCTGAGTCTCCCAGGTTGTTCATTGACAGGTCCAGCTCAGTCAGGGTCTGTTTGGTACTGAGAGCAGAAGAGAGATCCCTATAACACGCGTCGGTGAGATGGCCATTAGTAAGCCTGCAGGAGACAGATAAACAGAAAGGAAAATGAGCATCTCTGTCTCTCTGGTTCCTCAGTGGCAAGGCATGTAGAGCGCTCTGACTCCATGGCTAGAGCGTTCCTGGTAATCCACCTCAGCGAAAGGAATAACGTTTGATGCGTCTTGGCTGAGACGCCCCAGCTGAACGAGGTGTTGCATTACTGCGCTCTGATTGACCTCCGGAAACATCCCATAATCCCCTTAAGTCAAGTGGCCACTCTTGTCATTGTTTTGGAATCGGCTGTTGGAATGCGGATATGCCCTTTCAAAGCTCCGTTTCTGTCAGCCGGCATGCTTATCTTCGTCGAGACAAAGCAACCATTACTGAGGAATGCTGCTTGCTTTTAGTGAGTGAGAGAGCGGTGGGGGGGGGGGTGTCTGAACTTACAAGACAGCATGCTGACACTCTCAGAACCCCAAAAACCCACTCTCTCTTCCCCCACATACACACAACACACTCCCTGTCACACTCCACCCCACCCCCCGCATTTGAAAAGCACGTTGCAGCCACTTGAACGCTGGGATAGCTGCCCATAATGCACCGCTCCCAATGCCGCTGCAAGTGCCGCAAATGTGGCCACACCAGTGCACTTGCAGCTGTCAGTGTGGACAGACTGCAGCGCTTTCCCTACTGCGCTCTCTGAGGGCTGATTTAAGTCATAGCGCTCTACAGCTGCAAGTGTAGCCGTGTCCTAAGGTAGACTGTATCTGAGCTCCAGTCTTGTTCGAGTTTTACCCAATATTCAGATGGTCTCTTGTGAACCTAATTTATCATATCTTTTCCATTGTGATGCATAAGAAGAAGAAGATGAAGACGACAAATTAATGAAAAACTAGTCCAACTCACTTTATAGGCTTAAACAGAACTTTAGAACTCACCTTTTGTCTTTTATGTTTCCATATGAATTTTAATAGCACATCCTGCCATGTTTTTAATATCATGTCAGGGATACCAGCAGGGATCCACAGAAACAAAAATAACAACTTTGGGAGGAAATTCATCTTTACCGAGGCTGCCCTACCTAGCCAAGAAATTTCATATTAGTTCCATTCTTCCAAGTATTTTATTTCACAGTGGAGGATAACTTGCCTTTAAAAAGAATTTTTATGTTTCTCCACAATATTTATTCCTAAATATTTTAAAGATTCCTTAGCCATTTTAAATGTATGTACCTGCCAACAGTTTGTTTTGATCCCTTCAGGAATATTAATTCCTAAAAATTTCAGATTTGTCATCCTTTATTTTGAAGCCTGATACCTGCCCAAATTCCAAAATCAATTATTCTGTAATTTTTAATGAGGCTTCTGGATCCTGAAAATATAACAAGACAGCAGCATACATGCTATTTTGTGTTCTAATCCAGAAGATGTTTTGATGCCTTTTACAAAGGGCTGTTTTTCACGTTTATTGCAAATGGCTCCATTGCGAAAAACAAACAATAGGGAGGATAAGGAACAACCCTGTCTCATACCCCTAAACAAATTAAAGGGAGGGAACTGATGACCATTAACCACAGCAAACACTTGACGATGAGTATGCAGGGCCAAAATGACTGTAGAAAACTGATTTCCAAAACCAAACTTTACCAAAAATCTGTCTCAGGTACTCCCACTCCAGCCGGTCGAAGGCTTTCTCAGCATCCAAAGAAAGCAGCACACAGGAAGAATTGCTAGAATTACCATTATAGTTCAAATTGCGAGTTCTTCTGATATGATCAGAGAGATGCCTGCCAGCAACGAACTCAAACTGGTTAGGGTGAACATATTTGGGCAATATGACACTCAGTCTGTTTGCTAGCACCCTGGCATAAATGTTAGCATCCACTTTAGTTAAAGAAATAGGTCTGTATGCTGTACAATTAGTAAGACCTTTTCTTTCTTTAGGAAGGACCATAATTTTTGCCTTTTTCCATGAATCTGGAATCTCATTCCCCTGTAATATATTATTACACAGTTCAGTTAAAATAGGGACCAACACTTGCTTTAGAGCTCTACAACACTCCCCAGAAAACCTACTGAGACCTGGAGCTTTATTGGATATTAAAGTCTTAATTACAACTTCAAATTCCTCTGCAGCAATTTGCCTATCACGAGCTGCCCCATAATCCGTTGAGAGTTGAGGTAGCTTCACACTTCTCAAATATCTATTTATAAGTTCAGGGTTTGGCTGTTACTAAGTATGGAAAAGTTGGCAAACAATTCAGATGCCAGTTACTAAATCTCCCTTTTTATTTCAAATCAGAGGGATGGCTGATTTCCCCCATTTATTTTTTAACATTCTGGCAAAAAAACCTATAAGCCTTATTGTCCTTTTCATAATATTTTTGTTTAATATATCTAAGTGTTTACTCAGCTGTACCTGTTTGTAACAAGCTAATCTTCCCTCTTATCTCAATTGTTTTCTTATACTCTCTTGTATGTCGTGTAGATTTGTCTATCTTCCAAAATAGAAAGTTTATTAACCAAACTCTCTTCTTCATGCACTCTCATCTTTTTGAGATATGGTGCTTTATTGATAAGGCGCTCCCTCATTACCACCTTTTTGGCATCCCAGAATGCACTTTTAATGATCTCTTTCTTATTACTATATATACACACACTTCTGAACATTATATTCCAGCTCTCAAATTCTAAGGGGGTCATATAACAAAGCTCTGTTCTGTTTTTCCATTGAGTCCCAATCTTTTAACCTGATATATGCAGGGGCATGATCAGACCAAGTTATAACTCCCAGACTAGCTTTCTTGAATAAATTAGCCAAGGTCCTAGAAATAAAAATCATATAAATACTGGAATAAGATCCATGAGTAGCAGTATAGTTCCTAACATCCAGATTCATCTCCTGCCAGCCATTTTCTAAGTGATGTAACAAATTTGCACTTGCTCCTCCCAAATGCCCTGTGTACATTTGATCGATCCAAAGTGGGATTAAGCACCTCATTAAAATCTCCCCTAGAATAATATCCCCTTTCCTAAAACTTCATAAACCCCTAAAAAACTATTAACAAAGGAAGCTTGCCCTTGACTGGGAGCAGGTACATTGGCTAATGTGAGAAGTTTATCTTTCAAGGGCCCCTTAATTAAAATATATCTGCCTTCTGTATCTATGAGTTGTGCTAATGGTATAAAAAATATTGACCAATGTGTCCAGCAGATTTCTCCCTTCAGTCTCCTCTGGAAAACCTTTAATCCTTGTGTTATTCCCGCATTCTCTAATTTCCATGTCCTGCAGCTTCAATTCTATTTCTTGTTCTCTTTTTTTCAATTATTTGGATTCTTCAGTCTAGATTAGTAATTCTGTCAGATTGTTCATTTAATCTTATTTCCACATCTGTTAGTTTATCATTAATTTCATTTTTATATCTTTAATTTAAGCCTGCATTACTCTTCCCTCATTTCCTTATTCATTCCTTTGATTTCTAACAGCAAGTCCTTCAGATCAGCCTTAGTGACTGGTGCTTCTCCACCTGCCTCCATAGTTTGTTTGCTTAAGGGCCGTTACTACTTTTTGTGGCCGTGTCTTTGTTTTGGGGGAGTCAGATGTTTGTACAGGAGGAGATCTTTCCTTTCCCAGACATCTAGATCTTCTTGTCTTTCCTTCCGGCTTGTTACACCTCTCTCAAGATGGCTGCCACCACACTTCCCCTTTGTTTGTCTGACCTTTCCAAAATGGCCACTGATAACACACTTCCTCCCCCAGACACAATAGTACAATTTTAATTATTATTTTTTTAAATCTCATTGCACTCACCCTCTGTCTCTTTACAGGATAACAAGGGTCCAGGTCAACATCTCCACATTTGCATAGTAATTATTAATATATTCTGCAGGCTGAGGGCTCTGGATTCTGTTGTTGGATATTCTCCCTCAGAGTCTGCTCTCTGGGATTGGGAGCTGTCTAGCTTTCTTCAGCCTTCTTTTTAAAACTGGCTCCAAGAGGGGTTATTCATATTTAGGGCACAGATCTGTGGATTCAGGTTGGCTTCGTTCTTTTTATCGTCTTACATTGTTTTCATTTCTCCCCCGTTTATTGCGGAAAGCTAGATTAAACTGCTATCTTGTTTGCTGTTTGAGCCATACCTCCATGCTCACTGAGATTTTAAAGAGCTGACTGAGGAGCTCACTGGTCCATTAATGTTGGTTTTCAGTAAGTCTGAGAACAGCAGGGAAGTTCCAGAAGTCTGGAAGAAAGCTAGTATTGTGCCAATATTTAAAAAGGGTAAATGGGATGAACCAGATAATTATAGGCCTGTCAGCTGGACATTGATCCCAAGCAAGTTAATAGAGTGGCTGATATGGGACTTGATTAATAATTATAGAAGGGTAATATACTTAGTGCCAATCAGTATGGTTCTATGAAAAATATGTCCTGTCAAACTAATTTGATATCTCTTTATGATGAGATTACAGATTTGACTGATAAAGGAACAATACTGATGTAATATACGTAGACTTCTGCAAAGCATTTCACTTGCTACTGATTAAAAAACTAGAATGATACAAAATTAACATGGCACACATTAAATGGATTAAAAACTGGCTAACTGATAGGTCTTAAAATGTAACTGTAAATGGGGAGTCATCATTGAGCAGGTGTATTTCTAGTGGGGTCTCATAGGGAGCAGTTCTTGGCCTTATGCTATTTAACATTTTTATCAATGACCTGGAAGAAAACAATCATTTCTGATAAAGTTTGCAGATGACACAAAAATTGGGGGAGTGGTAAATAATGAAGAGGACAAGTCATTGATACACAGTGGATCGCCTGGTAAGCTGGTTGCAAGCAAACAAATACATGTTTTAATATGGCCAAATGTAAATGTATAGATCTAGGAACAAAGAATGTAGTTCATATTTATAGAATGGGAGACTTTGTTCTTGGAAGCAATGACTCTGAAAAAGATTGTGGGATTGTGGTTGATAATCAGCTGAACATGATCTCCCAGTGCAATGCTGTGATCAAAAGAGCTAATGTGATTCTTGGATGCATAACGAGAGGAATCTCAAGCAGGAGTGTAGAAGTTATTTTACCTCTGTATGAGACTCTTGTGTGACCGCTGCTGTAATATTGCGTCCAGTTCTGGTGTCAACAATTGAAGAAGGATGTTGATAAATTGGAGAGGGTTCAGAGAAGATCCATGAGAATGATTAAGGATTAGAAAACCAGCCTTACAGTGATAGACTCAAGGAGCTCAATCATTTTAGTTTAACAAAGAGAAGTTTAAAGGGTGACTTGATTACAGTCTATAAATACCTACATGGGGTACAAATATTTTATAATGAGCTCTTCAATCTAGCAGAGAAAAGTATAATAGGATCCAATGGCTGAACACTGAAGCTAGACAAATTCAGACTGGAAATGAGGCGTATATGTTAAGTGAGAGTAATTAACCATTGGAACAATTTAGCAAGGGTCATGGTGGATTCTCCATTCACTGGCTATTTTAAAATCAAGATTGGATGTTTTTCTAAAAGATATGCTCTAGGGGAAGTTCTATGGCCTGTGTTCTAGACGAGGTCAGTCTGGATGACAATGGTCTGTTCTGAATCTATAGCCCCCAAGAAGAGTGCTAGCAAGGGATGTCTTCTCTATCCCTGGAGAAGGATGCTCCTGCATACCTTGATTCCAGCACCTTATAACAAAGACATTGGCACATCTCAGAAGAGACAAGGTTCTATAATCCTCATAGCCTCATACTGACCAGGACAGGTACGGCTCCCAGCTGTGGTGCAGATGATCAAAGATGAGCCCATCAGGCTGAGACTCTAGTCTTGGATCATCACGTAAAACGAAGACACCTTGCTCCATCCTACGCCAGAGCCCTCTCCCTGACAGCTTGGCTCCTGACAGGGTACAGAGCCACAGACAAGAGCACATGGCTCATGTCTTCCTGGAATCATGTCAGCCAACAACGAGAAGCACTGATCATGTCCAGTGAAAAGTATTTCTGGTGGGATGCAGCCATGCCCATGGGACCCCTGTATTTGCGCCACAGAAAAACAGCTTGACTGACTCCTTCATCTGAGTCTACACTGAAGACAAAATCCATCCAGGGGCATTTGTCGGCCATTCCAGCCTATCAGGAACCAAAGTGTCTCTGCGGCCCATATCCTCTGGTTCATATGGGGATGGACACTTCTGAACCCTCATTAAACAGCCCGTGTCATAAACTCCTTTTGAAGCGTTCGTTGTAACATGAGCTTGAGTTTCTTACATGGAAGATCATTTTCCTACTGAGCATGACTGTAACTCAGCTAGCAAGTGAGCCTCAGACTCTGGTGACTGACCCACCTTACCAGGCATTACAAAGCTGAGGCCATAGTACAGACTCCTCTGAGATTCCTTCCCAGGAGCATCTTGAACTTCCACCTAACTGAGCCCATTGTCGCGGCTACATGTTTCTCACGGCTCTTGTCTCACAGACCTCGTGCTGGGGGACACATACCCTCTGCAGCACGCGTCTCATGTTGCGGGATTCGGATAATGTGGACTAGAGCAGAGACCTTGGGCCTGCAGGGATCGGGTGTCACCAGCCCAGCTGCCGCGCAGGGAGCCCTCTGCAGCCCTGCTGCCATGGGAGTGAGCGAGCGGGGCCATGCCAACGGAGCTGCAGAGGGCTCCCTGCACTGCCACCGGGCTGGTGACCCCTGCGGGGGCAAGGTGTGGAGGGGAGGCTGCAGTCCCAGCAGGGCAGAGCAGATGCCATGATCTCAACTGCCTCCAGACTCGGTTGCCTGGCAACCCAATGAGCTCAGCTGGGACCAATAAACCCTCACTAAGTGATTGGGCTCCCTGACTGATCAAACGAGCCAACAGATCATTGAAGCCCTGTAGCAAGAACAGCACTGTGGCTGCTTAATGCATTCCACACCTGCATTGGCACCAGACCTGCCTCCTGTCCAGCCTTTGCCTGCTCCGCTCCAGCCTAGCTCCTGCCTGCCTCTGAACTCCGGAGTCCTAAGTCCTGGCCACGACCCGAGCTCTGCCCTTTGGTTCTGTTCTGACCCCTGGCTCTGACCACTGGCTTGTCTCCTGACCACAACTCTGGTTCTGCCCTCTGATTCTGCTCCGACCACTAGGCCAGACTCCTGCTCCGACCACTGGGTTGCACCGCCTACACCTTGGTGTGTGACAGCAGAGAACCCGGACCAGGACTCTGCTCTGCCCCACCAGAACCGTAGCCTTCCCTGCAGGTGATTCCTGCAGGTGCAAGTGTAACCCACACACCTCCTGGTTGTGCTGTTCTGTCCCATCTAGTGGCACTGAGACCACTTAGAGAGATTTAAATGAGTCTGCTCTACAGCCTTAACTAACAGGCAGTTGGCTTTTAGCTCATGCTGAAGAGCAGGGATCTCAAACTCAAATCACCACGAGGGCCACATGAGAACTAGTAAATTGGCCCGAGGGCCGCATCACTGAAACCTTTTCATACAATGATACAAAAGTATAGTCAAAAATGAAAAAAATGAAGAGTAATATAGTATTCTATTAAAAGTCAATGTATGAACTTTTTAAAAACTGTAATGCAAAGAGGGGTTTTAATAAAATATAAACACTCAGTAATGTTTGGAGCTTGGCTGCCAGTGGAGTTGGCGCCTATGGCGGGCCGCAGGAAATAACTCCACGGGCCGCATGTGGCCCGCGGGCCGTGTGTTTGAGACCCCTGCTGTAGAGGCTCATGCACTAAGCTCCAGAGGTCCCTGGTTCAATCCCGCCGACCGGGGTCTGTCGTCGTTACACAAGTGCAGGAAGGCGGTGGTGCTGGCAGGGCAGAGCAGTCCTGGCTCGGGCTCTCTGCTCTACCCCCTGAGGACCACACCAGCCACCGCACCTTGCTCCTGCAGGGATGGTGTATCACTCTTCCTGCAGCAGGGCAGGGAGCTTTCTACAGCTCCACTGTCATGGGCGTAAATGAGAGGGGACCTAATCCTGGCTATCCAAACTCCCAATTATCCAAACAAAATCTGTGTCCCCCAAGCTATTTGGGTAATAGGAGTGTACTGTAAATGGACATTTAAATTCCTGAGCACCTAGACAATTCTATATAGTCACTACAGCAGACAGGGTCAGGAGAGCTACGGTGCTGTAGAACTTCTGGGATAACAGCAGTAATAGGAGGCTTTTAAAAAGGAAAAAATAGCTTCTTACTTTAGTTTCTTTAATTTACATTTTGGATCCTTCAATGCTTGACAGAGCAGGTAAATAGGCGAACATGTCGGCTCATCCCAATGCTGTTCCCTAAAAGAGAGAATATACATTTTCTATGTTGATCTCTTTCCTGAACATGATAATATCCTCTCAGATGGCGTAATCATACACTGCATATGAGTTACTCCATGAGTGGGATTGACAAGGGAACCATCCCATGGTCATGCACACACAAGCAAAAGAAGACACTGCACATCAGAGGTGAAAGTGGGCTGGTACGGGCCAGTACGGTGTACCGGTAAGAAGTGGCCGCCGGTACTGGCCCATACAAGGCCGATATTAAAACACTGCCACGGCAGTGCTTTAACATCACTTCCCCTTTTTCCCACCCACCCGCCCACCCCCAGGGCCACCAACAGGTGCAGGCCGGGCAGCGTGGAAGGGCTGGCTGGGGGAGGCTGACCCCCAGTCCTGCCCCTTCCTCCCGAGGCCCTGCCCCCATACCAGTAAGTCTTTTACGTTACTTTCACCCCTGCTGCACACACTTTTCTCCCTCTGGGGAGAGGATGAGAGAACAAACAACACCGGCCAGCATCGCATTTCTTAATGCACTACTGGCAATCCCTCAGATGCTTCAGTGATGAGCATGCTATAAGAACCGATATAAAACAGAAGGATTTGAAATGGACTTGACCATTGCACTGTTTGGGGCGGGGGGGGGCTGGTAAAAGTCCACCAGCTTGAAGTCATGAATCCAGAACCAACAGAACCTCTCTGCATTCCCTGTTCCCAGCCACCCATAATCACCTCACTCTTGCCCTGACCTATTTTGCACAAAGTGCAACATGCACTGATAATATGGGACAGATTTTTTTTTCTGTCATCAGCTAACACATGTTCAGTCAATTGGCCCTCTCTTTATTCTGGCACCCTTCCCCAGTGTCCCATCTCTGTGGCAGGGGACAAGATTATGTAGATGTTAATCCCCTTACTGAGACAGAGGTTAACAAGGGAGGGAGTGGGACCTTCCTGGAGTGTCTGGCCTGGGTCAGGAGAAGCACCCCTGCGGGGGGTGAGAGGCCTACAGGGGTGGAGGAGGAGACGACTGTTGACCCTCCACATGAGTGAAGAAAAGGGTAGGTGTGTGAGGATGTTTTTGTTTTCTCCCTCCCTCTTGCACTTATTAATAACTTGTGTAACTCAGATTTTAAAGATCTCTTTTGTGCCTTTCCCTGGATGTCCCTATTCGGGCACCCGGCTTCAGCACTTGTGTTTCTTCAGTGAACACCTTAATGTGGTTGAGAGGGTGACTCTCTGCAGCCACAGAGGAGCGCCATCTTCCCGGCCTCCTTGGAAACAGGAGGCAGCAGTGCTCACAAGTGTCAGCCCAGCTGAGGGAACAGAAAGTCACACACACACACACACACACACACACACACACGATCATTTCAGATTTACCAGCTGCTATGGTACTTAATGCCTCATTGACATGTTCACCTGACTGCCCAGATTCTCCCATTGATCTGAAGTTCGGCTGTAAGACCTTTGTCACTCGTACTGCTGCCATCTTTCCTTTTTTAAATGACCTTCTCCCTCCACAATGTATGTTTCTCTACTTAAGAAATTATGCAGTCATTTTCCATCTCAGACACTACTTACAAACGTGGCTGCTTGGGTGGCCGTAGGGAATCTTCATTCGGGTCTTCAAATCCAAACGTGCACAGATTTAGATAGAGCGTCTCCAGCTTACGACAGTTTTTTAGACAGAATGAAAGAGCCACTAGATCCATTTTGGTAAAATTATATTCAGCTAAATATAGCTCAGTGAAGCGATTGAGTGCACTTTGCACAAAACTCTCTTCTTGAATTTCATACAAACAGTGAAACTCCTCAAGCTGGTAAATCATCTCAGCATTACGTTTAAAGGATGACATCTCCTCATCAGGCTCCAAGAACAGCTCTTCAGATGATATTTTTGGTTTTGTTTTAACCCACTGTAGTAAATCTGGTTTAATTTTGGGTGAAATTTTGCAGCTAAGTTTTTTCTCCATGTCCTTCATTCTCTCTTCATTTAAGAGACCAAACAGGAATCGCACTGTTAACATTAAGTAATTTCTAGATTTTCCATAGTTTTCTAACAATTTTTTCACATTGTTCATGGCATTTTCTGAATCTTCCACAGTTGTTTCTTCTTTCTCCAACACATAAAACAAAGCTGCAAAAAACTCTTGAAAACTCAAGTGAATGAAGCTGTAGACACACTCACAGTCAATATCTTTTTGAAACATGTTCTCATTCAGGAAGAGAGAGTCAGATATATGTAAGCCGTGCTTCTTGATGTCTTCTTCCCCAAAGAGTATTTTCTGCCTCCAGATTCCATCTGCAGCCAAGGAGCAAAGTCCCTTCAAGTTAGCTGCTGTGTGCTTCTTTGAATTGCTGCTGTGACCCTTTAATAAACTGAAAAGATAGAGCATATATACACCAGTGATTGTTTTGGAAGTTTGTGCAAGATCTTCACCTGCTTCCATCTGTTGTTTCAGAACCGTGCAAATGATCCAACACGCAATGGGGACAAAGCACATGGTGAAGAGCATTTCATTTTCTTTGACAAAGTTAAAGGCCTTTCTTGCTTTTTCTTCATTCCCAAAAAAATTGTGGAAATATTCCTCCCTCTCAGCTGCAGAAAACCCCAAGATCTCTGCATAACGTGCACATTCCAAACACTGTCTGAGTTTCTCCAGAGCAGTTGGTCTCGTAGTGATTATTACATAGGATTCAAGAAGAACAGTTTTCCGAACCAAACTGCTCAATGTAATTTCCATTGGCTGCTTCTCACAGGGATCAGAGCACAGATTGTCTTCTGGCTGATCCAAGGAAAATCTCAATTCATCAAAACCATCAATTATAAACAGGAGTTTCTCTGGATTTATCAAAATCTCTTCAACTGGTGCATTTTTATTAGGACAATTCTTTAAAATCAAATCAGCAATTCTTCCTTGCTCACTGCCAAAGTTCACTTCCCTACAATTTATGTAGAAAGCATAATCAAACTTTTCCTTATAGAGCTCTCCAGCTGCCCAGTCAAACATAATCTTTCTTGCTGTCATTGTTTTTCCAATCCCTGCAGCTCCCAGCAGCACAACAATTTGTGGTGTTTGTCCATCTTCATCACATTTAAATAAATTACCCAGAGTGATAGAACTAGCTCGCTTAGTCATTATTTCTTCATGTCTCCATCCCAAGGTCATTATTTCATGTTCTCTTTCCTTTTTGTGACGCTGTTTCTTTACAATAATCAGCTTTGTGTATCTGCTGTTTAGAGTCACGTTCTCACCAAGCCGAGAGTTCAAGTCTTTTATTACTCTGTACTTGTTTTGTATGTGTTCTCTATATTTCACGCTGTAATCTAAGGTAGTGACAATGAAGCATCAGAAATATGGAATCAGAAATTCAGGCAAAAGACTTATCACTAATGTTACAGTAAAGCTATTTAAACAATAATAATGCTACTTTAAGCTTATACTGCAACTTCCAGCACTAAGTATCCTCAAATCAATCAACTATGGGCCTGATTATAAGCTGTCCCATTGAAATTAGTCATGTGAGTAAAAGCTGTAGGACCTTCCACGCGCATACAATAGAATTCTATTTATCTGAATGGCCTGCAGGACATCTGAAATGTTCGGATAACTGAGCAGTTGGATAACTGGGAATTCAGATAACCGGAAGTGTGGGGTACCTGACTGCCTCCCCTGAGTACACAGTCTGATGTGATAAGACTAACACAGTCTGAGGTGTTATTTCTTATTTCTAGCGGTAAACTAAACATCTGGCTGATCTGATCTGATGCCTGTAATCAATACAATTTTCTGTTAGAATGTCACATACCTGGTCTTCCAGGTGTTTGTTTAGGACATAAAGCTGAAAGAGAAATTTGCAGATGAATGTTAGTGTAACATAATCACAGTGTGTCACACAGTTAAGGAAGATGGGGCAATTCATCCAGTCAGTGGTCTCTGCAGGAATAAGAATTAATTAGCTATGATAATACACAAGCAATAATACGTATCACCGTAGCATCTAGGAACCCTAGCCTTGGCTCAGAACCTCACTGTACAAACAGAACAAAAAGATGGTGCCTGCCCTAATGAGCTGACAATCGTGACATTTTATAGAAAATATACACACATCCTAGCTTAAAAGAAATTTAGCTGTACGAGAAATATGCATTTTACTTCTTTTCTGCTAATTTACTAACAAAGATACCAAGATCTATTTTTTTCAGTAAAATTGATTGTGAGACAACATGCAAGCCTCATTTAAACTATTCTCTGTAAAGCTGTTGATGACATTTTTGACTGCTTTTACCATACTCTGTGCCCATTTTGTAAGTTAAACGGTAACACTTGCCAAATTTAAGGTATCCGTATATAGGAGTACAAGTGTATCTGCTTTTATTGTGCTTTCAATAATGGAGAGTAATTTTATGAAAATGGTTAAACATGGATTTAATACATGAAAATAGCCTTGAAATATTAGGAGAAGCCATAGTTTAGTAATTATGGGGCAGGAAATGCAAAACAAAGGTTTTCTTTAAGTTTCAACATATCTTAAATCGTTTAGTAGAAAATATTTACCATTATTACTTTACTTGGCTTATTTTGCAGACTATAAAGAAAATACAAAAATTCCATTAAATGTGCATGTGCACACACACTGAAAATACATAATGGCTAATAGAAAAAAAAACATGTCAAAAGAAGCCCTGCAAATACCGGGAGGCCACCTTGCTCACAAGCTGTCCCTTCAGAAAGAGTCAGCTGGTTTTCTTTCTGACAGCGTCAGTCTTGTCAGGAGGTGCTAAGAGTGAGGGTCACTCTTAGCTCTTGGCAGGGGGTTAGACTAGAGGACCCTGGCAGTCCCGTTTAGCCCTATGATTCTAGGAGGTATCTAGCCTTTGCAATACTTTTTGTACGGGCAATGAGTCAGAGATAAAGATTGAACCCACAGGCTGTGTGCAAGGGGGACAGCTTTTGCAGCAGTGTGCAATCATTGTATAAAAGAGAATGTGCCATTTGACATGGCCTGTGCGATAAAGATGGAGGCACCTTGAACTGGATCTTGCCACCCATAGCCAAGCAGCTCGTAAAGAGATGTTACATGAGTGAGAAGTTGGGAACCGAAGAAACAAATCTGCCGTTGGCACAACCGGTGTTTGATACACCACGACCAAGTATGAGAGCTGCACAGCCGTGGTAACGGATGATGAATGTCATCACAAGGACAGTGCAGAGATAAAGCATGAGGACAGCCCTTGGGCACAGCTGTGGTTTGAAACTCTGGAACTGACCAGGAGACCCCAAATCATTGAAACAGAGACAAGTCACAGGTAAGTTGTATATAAGACAGTTTAAGGGGTTGAAATAATGATGGGATACTGGCCATAGTTGCTCAGCTGGTTAGAGTATTTGGCTCCCATCCAAAAGATTGGTCAATCAAGACCTGCCTGAGTCAAAGGTTTTTAAATCATGATCTGAAGAGGCCTCTACATACAAAAATGAAAGGCTTTAAAGCATGGTGTAAAAACTAAAATGGCACCTTACATGTTTTTCTTATTTCAAATCTCTCCGCAGCTTAGAATTGGCTCTTTCAAGGCCTTGAAAAATCTGGACATCAAAAGCCCTGAACACTCAAATGGATTGGACCTGGTCCACTTTTGCCCACACATGGAAATTGAGTAAAGGAGATGCTAATTCTACAGGACCTAACTTTGAGGATGGGATTTGGTACTGAGCTAACCACACCTGTGCCAGTCTATACTCTTAAAACTGTATGTGTGAGATTGTACGAGCAGCCATGCACTTCAGTAACCACTGTCTGAAGGGCTGTCTACATCTGGAGTTATTCTGGAATAACAACTCCATATGTGGACACTCTTACTCCCAATTAGTTTAATATGGCCTTGGCTACACTCACGAGTTACAGCGCAATAAAACTGCCTGCAGCGCTGTAACTCACTAACCGCCTACACTTGCAAGGCACTTACAGCGCTGCGTCTCCGCAGGTACAGCGCTGCTGGTACTTCACCTTCCCGAGAGGAATAACAGCTGTTGCGTAGTGGCTGATACGCTGCTGCTGGAATGTAGTTGAGCAATACGCACTAACTGACCTCCGGAAGCTCCCTTTGTTTTGAAACGGCACTTCCGGGTTGGAGTTCAGAGCTCCGTTCTGGGGCTGCTTTACAAAAACACAAACACACCTTGTTTGCAGGCAGGGGGGCTCCGTTAGGAGTGCCGGCAGCAAAGTTAGCTTGGAGAGAGGTGGCGGGGGAGGAGGGGAGAAGGGCGGGAGGGGGAGGGGTTGGGCTCCGTTTCCCCGAGTTGTCTTTTATCTGCTCTTTAAAAACAAACAAAGCCCCTGCTTATTGCTTTCAGTGATTGAGAGAGAGGCAGAGGAGGCATGAGTGTGTAAACTTAGGAGATAATGAGATGACACTCTGTGGATACCCCAAAAACCCACTCTCTCTCCCCACATGCTCCCTGTCACACTCCACCTCACACACCCCCCATTTGAAAAGCACGTTGCAGCCACTTGAACACTGGGATAGCTGCCCATAATGCACCGCTCCCAATACAGCTGCAAATGCCTCAAATGTGGCCACGACAGTGCGCTGGCAGCTGCCAGTGTGGACAGACTGCAGCGCTTTCCCTACTCAGCTGTACGAAGACGGGTTTAACTCACAGCGCTGTACAGCTGCAAGTGTAGCCTTAGCCTATATGTTGAAAGTGGATTAAGCTAAACTGGAAAAAAGGCACTCTTATTCTGGTATGAGTGTCCACACATGGAGTTATTCAGGAATAATTACTCCAATTTAAATTCAGACCGTCCTTAATCTGATATAATTTAAGTGTAGACAAGTCTCGAGGACTGTGAAGGTGGTGTCATGTCCCAGGCCAGCACCACCCGGTGATTGCATGAACTGGACTTCGCTCTCTTGTGGGACACTGAAAAGTAGCTGGAGGCCTTTGAAACTGCAGCTGGGGGCTGTTCTAATTCACACCAGCTGCCACTGGTCCCCAAGGAATGGTCCCCCAGATGAGGATGCATTCCAGTTATTCCTCCTCCCCACCTCTCTCTGTCCAGGACACTCCCTCTGCACTGCTCTGTTGGCTCTACACCCATGAGGATTTCCTCAGAAGGAGAGTTACAGGCAGGGCTGGTGCAAGGAAATTTCACGCCCTAGGCAGCCGTGGCAAGCCGCCCCTTGTCTCCCCACTCAGCAGCTCAGCGGGGAGACAAGGGGCAGCCGCGGCAAGCTGCCCCTTGTCTCTCCGCTCAGCAGCTCAGCGGGGAGGCAGCAGGCAGCTGCGGCAAGCTGCCCCTTGTCTCTCCGCTCAGCAGCTCAGCAGCTCAGCAGGGAGACAAGGGGCAGCCGCGGCAAGCTGCCCCTTGTCTTGCAGCTCAGCAGCTCAGCTGATGAGTGGGGAGACAAGAGGAAGCTGCGGCAAGTCGCCCCTTGTCTCGCAGCTCAGCAGCTCAGCCGCTGAGCGGGGAGGCAGCAGGCAGCCGCCCGCCGCCCCCCAAATCTTGGCTCCCTAGGCGACTCTTGGTTACAGGCTGACTCTGCTCCCCTTGTGCCAGCTGAGTGAAAAAAAGGGAGTGGAGCAATCAGAGACTCTGGCCCACTCTGGGCATCTCTGCTCTGAGTTCCCCTGGCGTCCTGCTGGGATTTAGAATTTGTCATTCCTGCCATCAGCCTGTTTCTCCTTCTGCTCCTGCTGCTGCTGCCCCAGGGCAGATTCCTTGGGGAGACTCCCAGGTTTTATAGGAACTTTAGGTGTCTTACCATTCTCTCTTTCTTCTCTGAGGTTAGCAGCAGCTTCTCTGAGACTGAGCTGATTGAAAACGTCTATGGTCACATCTACTGCAGCGTCTCCACCATAGAATGCCATCAGGAGGTTCTTCGTATCTATTGCATCAGCATTCTCCAGCCGACCTCGGGCGATGTTACCTTTGCCCTCAGAGTCAGAGTGTGATAATTTGTCTTTAAATCCTTTAAACTCTTCCTGAGAGAGGTTGTTGAGGGCATGTATGAGCAGGTCATTGATCCTGCTGCTTCTCTTTTCCATCACTGGGTATCAGGAAAGGAAACTAATACACAAAATAAAGTCCCATTATTCATAATTAATAGGGTATAACAGCAATTTTACCTATGTAGAGGACATGAAGTGTAGTCTAGTAATGAGAGTACATCATGGGGGCTTATAACTCCTCAGTTATTTTCCTCACAAATGAAGCACTGGACACCTCACTTTGTCTCTCTGTGCCTCTATTTTCCCATCTGTAAATGGGGATAATCACACTCATCTAACTCACAGGCCATAACTGTGTCATAAGAGGTTTAGAGATCATGCTGCACCCGCACTCAGTCAGACTTGTGTGACTACCGCTCAGTTGTTCTGGGTGTTCTGGGCCATATCCTGCCATCTTTACTCATGTTGATTTCAGTGGGACTACACGTGGGTAAGATATACTCGGGGTGAATAATGGGAGCAGAATATAGCTCTAAAAATTAAAACAAGTTTTGGGGGTGAATTGTTGTTCACCAAATCTCTAGAAACGTCCTACTGAATTTATGAACAAAGGAAAGTCTGACAGATCCCTGAAAAGCCACTGATTGCAAATATGACAAATGCTTAACTAAATAAGAATTATCCCCAGGCAACTAATTACATCAAATCTACTAGCTAGATATTTAGGGCCACAGAAGCCTCAATTTTTCTCCCTGCGATCAGTAGCAGGTGCAGTTTTGTGGGTGCAAATCATTATAGGTACAACAGGTGACAGGCCCCGAGCCTGCCAAGAGACAGATGGGGCCACCATTATACACATGCAGGTTCCTTTGAATGAGTGTGTCCTCCGCTGACTGACTCGCTGATGGTGCCCCCAAATCAGAGAGATGGCTAAATGCCAACACTGAACCCCATGATCATTTGCACTCCCAAAAACTGAGCCCCTAATTGATTAGGGGGCAAAATTGGAGGCCAGTTTTTTAAACAGAATTTTCAGCAGAGCTGCAAAAGAATCATTAATGTGGCCATCAGCAAACAGGAGCCATAAAAAATGAACAGGAAAAAAAAAAAGGAAAATGGTTTAACAACCAAAAATGAAGACAAAGGGTGAAGAAATCTAATCAAAACCACAGAGTGCTCTTCCTGAGTTACCCCCACCCCCTTCCACAGACACTGTTGTGCTGAAGACATTTGTTCTAGGGAGGGTCAAGCTTTGAAAGAAAAGAAGATTAAAAAAAAACCATTAGGGCAAATGTAACCGTTCTCTCAGCAGAAGAGTCATGTATTTAAGAATGAAAATATTTCAAACCCTGATTGCCCCCTGTCTACAGTTGAATCTATGCACATAATAGTCAGGATGTGAAGGGTTTTTAGAGACCTTTTACCAACGTGGAAATTGTAATATCCTGTGGTTTTGGCTCTGAGGTCAAGATTTTCATTAGTGACCAGTGACTTGGGGTGCCTACATTGAGACACCTTGAAGGGGCCTGATTTTCAAAGGGTGAGTGTTTGGCACATACTTGAAAAATCTCCAGTTTTCAGTGTTTCATGCTGGGCACCCAGGATTCTGAGTCACTCTTGAAAACCTTATCCTAAATTGTGTCATTTCCAGTTTCTCCATAGAAAGCACGAACATTGGTATGGAAAGAAAAAGTGGCAATACGTTAAAATGGGAAAAGAACGTCAGCAAAATCTCTGGAGGAGGGATCCCAGATTTGTACAAGAGCCACCACTTCCTCTGTGTGTGTTCCTCTGAAAGTAACTCAGTATAAGCTGCTGATCCAATAATGCCTCACTAGCTCTTAAAATGATTAAAGCAGCTCAGTGGAGAGAGGTGAGGTGAGGTGAGGTGAGGTGAGGTGGGGTGGGGGAAGGGGGAGTGCCATTCAGATAAGTGTCTGAAGGTGGCAAATGTTTAGATATCTACCCTTGATTTAATCTTTTAATTTAACTCATTGGATCCAAAATGCAGCTGGATTTCTTTATGATATTACTGTGCCACCCTGTGATAGAGAGTATGTACTACAGATGAACTCTGATCCATTGAAGTCAAAGGCAAGATTCCCATTGACTTGAGTGGGGCCAGAATTTCACCCTAGACCACTCTAAGCTTGTGCCTAATCTCCTGATAGCAACAAAATTCTCCTTAACTGCATGTTAGTATGAGGACAAGTCTCCAGACACAATGATTTGACTAAACAATGCTGCAGGCTCATTTAGTTTTATGAAGAACCTTACTAATAAAAAGGAAATGGGGACCCTAGTTATTTCTCAACAATTTGGCTCCACTTTTCAGCGTTTGAACAAAACTATCCCCCATGTCCCATAAGCCACCAGATGAATTTAACCACTTTGCTTTACTATATGATATGGATATGAAAGTCTTCTCCTGATGTAATTTGGGCTTCCTTGTTGTTTCTGGTATCCACGTCTTACTCTGTTTCATAATTTTTACTGTATGTTTTTCCTTTCTAGTTATGCTGTCCTCTCTCTCCCATATCATCTTTCTTTTATTCTTTTGTGTTATTTCTGAAAACATTTTGCAAGAAGAAAGTCACAAAGATGCTTTTATTATTATACATTTTCTTGACCCACTAAAAATATTAACAGAAAATGTTCAAACCCCATGTTGTTATTCAATGAGGATTTGCAAAATGGTGGCGGAGAGAGGGTGTGACACGAGGCTCCATTTTGTGGGCCAAAATAAGCGCTGGGTTGTGAAGCGGCATGTCCTGAGATGTTCAGAGCTGTCTAACAGTTACAGACGTGTGACTTGGGGTGAACGGACAGATATTTTCTTTTTTATGTGTGTCAAAATCTCAGTTACTTACTCAAGGCAGGAAAGTACCTCAGAAAAGTTGCTGCCAAAATCTAAATGGGCCTGATTCCCTCCTGTATTTCACTAGTGCTGTGTTGGTGTCACTCCCTTGTCCTGGGTTGCACTGGCAAAGCAATAGTGTCAGGAAGTGACAATAAGACCCAATATGTTTATGACAAAGATTAAGTGCAGAGAAGCATCCCAGTTAGAGTATGTTCTAAACACAACAACTGTCATAATATTTGTTATTCTTTATATTAAATTAAACCAGCAAAGACTTTCTTCTGTGTTTAAGGTCAGCAATATGGAAGGTCTGACCTTACCTTTGTTAATGAAGGAAGTTGAGGTAAGACGTGTAAAATGTTTACTCTAAAGATTTTACTAATGTTACATTTGTAGAGCAGATCACAAGCCCTATAAAGCCTGTTATTTTGTTTCAAATTCTACCAACCAGGTAAAAGAACTTTTATTGCCTGTGAACTAGAAACACTGAAACTGAACACTACCAAAAGCTGGGACCCAGAAGCAACATAGCACGGGCAACACTACACAGAATAACAGCACCGCATTATATTTAAATGCAAAAATACATTATGCTAATACAATATGAAGGATGAAAGTGAAAATGCAGGCGTCCAGGAAGTTCATAAGCTAAGGGTCTCAAAGTAACTTTAACATGCACATGTTGTCGGCAACCTGTGAAGTAGCTGTGATCTTGAAACGCCACATGCAAGTTTGGCTTTTGCAGATTTAATGTAATATTAATTTAGATAAAGAACAGGGAGTTCAATGGGACAAGTGGGTACAAAAAAAAGAGGCTTTTTAATCAAGATACAAGAATGTCACGAAGAAGGTCTATTTCTCCTGCCCACCCCAGGTGTTTTCCCTCACCACAGAAGAGAGCTTGAACTCTGTGGAAGGACATCAGTGAGACTGGGGGCAAAAACAGAATGATGCTATGGAGCATGCATTGCTTTCTCCTTCCCCTGTGGAGCTGGGATTCTCAGATCCCCTCTCCCCTCCACTACAGCTGTGCAAATAACTGATTTTTCAGTGTAGTGGCAGTTCTGTAAAATCAAAACAAAATTGTTTTGGATGCAATGAAACTCTTCCTTTTTTTTATTTCATTTTTAACCCTTTAAATAAAAATCAAAGAAAATTCCAAAACCAAGACATTTCAAAAGGTAAAGTTGAAATATTTTGTTTCCAAAATGCCTAAACAACCCACTTCAAGTTTTCCAAAATAAATCAAATCAAATAAATAAATAAAATGTTTGCTTCCCCTCTCCCTCCCCCAACAAAAAAAAATTGTCAAAATCAATTTGTGTAATGATTTGGCCAACACTGATCTGCATTTTTGGGTGAAAAAAAGGTTTCAACTGAAGTACTTCACCCAGCTCTACCCTCCACTTGCAGACACACAAGGGGTCATTGCTTCTTCCCCCACAGTGTCTCTTTCTGCCACTTTCCCACACACAAATACAAGAGACCTGACACGAGATTCAGAAACCAGAGCAAATGACACACATTCTCCCTTCAGGTTTTCATACAAGAGAAATCACAGTAAAATATGATCTTGAACATACACCCCTCTGTCTCTACAAGGGACAGAGAGCTCTCTACATGTGTGCATTTTCTATCTGCACAGAAAACTCTGGCTTTCTTCAGAGAACCTGACTGACAGCAATATGACATAGATCAATGAAAATATTATGCATTGTGGACTCACCTTGAGGCACTGAAGAGAGCTTGTTTAGCTTGAATTTTTTTTTAGAACTTTTTCATGCTAAAGTGGAGAAATGCTGTTCTCTGCAATCTGGTGAAATCTAAGAGTGCTCTCATAGTCTATATATGGGCTCTGCATTTCCAGTGTCTTTAAAATCAGTCGCTATTAGACTCAAGCCCTGCCCCTTTCCTAGTCAGAAAAAAAAAAAAGTTCAGCAACTGGAATTAAGGTTGCAAATATCTATCAGTACTTTAAAGGTAAAATTTATTAGTAGAATACTGAATGTCATTCCAATTTTTTTTCCCTTTTAAACTTAAAGGAAAATTTCATTTAAAAACATATTGTGGAGTATGAAAATGCAGAGTGAAGCCACTCTAAAGGGTCACTGAACTTTATCATTCCAGAGCAAATGTCTTAAGATTGACAGACACCCCCTGCACCATTCCATACTGAGTACGTGAATATATACACGCCATCCATCGTATATGCCACCTACTCACTCCCCGCTAATTCTCCTTCCCTTGACAACACAGCAATATCGACACGCTACATCTTACACCAAAGATAACCACACCGATCGAATATTGTTTAATTAATTTCATTTTTGCCTGGATTTGGGTTCAGACATAAATATTAAACTATCTGATTCTTCTTTTAATTTGTTATACTAATCTTTGAACTTTATGGGCCAAAACCTACCAGCCTCCATAGACAGACTGAGAAGTATCCCCACATATGGGCAGCGGGGGTGGGTTGGTGGGGTGGGTTGAGCAGTTGCATTGCAGAGTGAGTGAGAGGAATTCTGTGTCTCACTAGGTATCCATGTGTGTGAGGTGGAAGTGAGCCCCTTAGGGAGGGACAGGGTCTGACTACGCGAGACATTGATGGGATGTATGGTTTTTATGGTACAATGAAGCCTCCCTTCACTGATCAGTTCTCTGTTTTGTAGGGGTTTGTATGTGCAGATTTTGTCATGACCCATGGGCAAGGTTCAGAGGAGCCGCCATGTTCCAACCCTCCATCTAGCAACCTCCTGGCAATCGCTTACCTGAGACCCGTGAAGCCCAGCCTCAGTGTCCCGGCCCAGCTATCTCTTGTCTCCTGTCTCGTGACTGCGGACTTTGCCTCTGACTACTACGGCTGGCCGCCCATGACCTACCCATGACAGGTTTATCTGGCTGCTAATTTTTTTAAAGGGTAATTTTATATATATTATGTATACACACACACACACACACCCCCCAAATCATTTATTAGTTAAGGTAGCTCTATTCAGCTGTAATACTTTCCTCAAGCATTGAGAAGCTAAGAATAACAGGCAAACAACCACACATCTATATGCTTGCTAATTGCACCAATATTAAACTTATCAGCTCTTACCTACTTCTACCCTCTTTCAGCAACACATTGCGAACACCCAAAACTTCATAAACTGCCGTACAACCTTAATTCTTACAGTCATACGAAAAGGCTGCTTAGGTTGGAAAACAGTAAGAAAATGTGAGAAAATGGAGGGAAAACTTACTTCATCACACTTTCTTACTGTGTTAAACAGCAAAAAGGTTTGAAAAAGTTGAAAAATTTTGTTTTCCTACTGGAAAAACTTGTGAAACAGAAAGTGGGGAAAATCCAAAACATTTCAGAAAAAAAGTAATTGGAAATGTTTCGTTTACATTTGTATTTAGAAAAAATGCAGGAAAGCATTAAGAAGGCAACCTTAACACAAGGCTAGCTGTTGGGAGCAGAGGGGATAAACATTGGAAAGTACAATAGGGTCTTAGACGTGGTTGGATAAGTCTCATGATGGGAATACTGCTATAGAGGGGTCTGTTCAGGAAGGACAAACAGGAAAAAGGGGAGGAGATGTTGCATTATACCGCAAGAACAAATACAGCTGTTCTGAGGTCCAGAAGGTGGTGAGGGGCAGATCAGTTGAAAGTTTCTGGGTGAAGGTAAAAGGGGGGAAAAAATAGAGGTGATCACATGATAGGGGTTTACTATAAACCACCAAATCAGGAAAAGGAGGTGGATGAGGCATTTCTAGAACAAACAATAGAAACATCCAAAACACAAGATCTGGCAGTAATGGGGGACTTTAACTACCCAAACATCTGTTAGAAAAATAAGACAGCAAAACATGAGTATGGGGGACAACTTTTTGTTTCAAAAAGTTAAGGAAGTAACCAGGGAGACAGCCATTTTTTAGACTTGATTCTGACCACAAGGGCGCAACTGGTTGTGAATCTGAAGGTTGAAAGCAATTTGCGTGAAAGTGATCATGAAATGACAGATTTCATGATTTTAAGGAACGGAAGGAGTGAGAGCAGCAGAATAAGGACAACGAGTTTAAAAAAAAAAAGCACACTAACAAACTCAGAGAACTGGTAGGAATGATCCCAGGGAAAGAAATCTAAGGGATAAAGACAGTCAGGAGAGCTGGCAGTTTCTCAAGGAGACAATATTAAAATACACAACTGCAAACTATCCTGATGCAAAGGAAATATAGGAAGAACAGTAAGAGGCCAATGTGGCTCCATCAGGAACTCTATCATGACCTGAAAATCAAAAAGTAATCCTGCAAAAAATGGAAACCTGGATGAATTCCTAAGGAGGAGTACAAAAGAATAACACAAGCATGTATGGACAAAAGCAGAAAGAGTACGGCATAAAATAAATTCTATTAGCGAGGGACATAAAAGGCAACAAAAAGAGGTTCTTTAATTACATTAGGAGCAAGAGAAAATGAAGGAAAGTGTAGGCAGGGCTGTCCCTAGGGACATGAGGGGCCCGGGACATAGGCGCAGGTGTCTAATCTGCCAGGGGGCGCTCCCCCGCGGCTCTGCCCAGGTCCCGCCCCCACTCTACCCCTTCCCCCAAAGCCCCACCTCCGCTCCGCTTCTTCCCATCACTGCTCCGCCCCGGCCCCTTCGCATCCCACCCCTGCCTCTTCCCCCCACCCCGCCTCTTCCCCGCCCAGTTCCAACCCCTTCCCCACGTGTGCTGGGCCTCGCTCCTCTCCCTTCCCTCCCAGTGCCTCCTGACACCACAAAACCTGATCCACGGCAGTGGGAGGTGTGAGAGGGAGGGGAGGCACTGATTGGTGGGGCCTGCCGGTGGGCTGGAAATGCTGGGGGGAGGGGAGAGGTTCTGGTAGGGCGGCTCCTCCTCACCCCCCCCACCTGCCTGCCACTCATCTCCCCATTCGTCTCCTCACCCCGCTCGCTCACCCGCCTCCACCTCACCTCCCCACCCGCCTCCTCACAATTAGCGCGGGGGGCCCCAAGTGCGGGGCCCGGGGTGGTGGCCCTGATTCGCCATACCCTAGGGACAGCTCTGAGTATAGGTCCTCTACTTAGTGGGGAAGGAGAGTTAATAACTGAGGACATCAAGAAGGCTGAGGTGTTTAATAACTATTTTGCTTGAGTCTTCTCTGAAGAGGTGAATGGTAACCAGATACTCAACACAATTAATATTGACAAGGGGCAAGAAACAAGCCAAAATAGGGAAAGAACAGGTTAAAGAATATTTAGATAAGTTAGATGTATTCAAATCAGCAGGGCCTGAGGAAATCCATAGTAGTATACTTAAGGAAGTAGCTGAAGAACTGTTAGCAAATATCTTTGAAAATTCCTGGAAGATGGGTGAGGTCCCAAAGGACTGAAGAAAGAAACATAGTACCTATCTTTGAAAGGGGAAACAAAGAGGTCCCAGGGAATCGGAACAAATTATTAAGCAATCAATTTATAAGCACCTAGAGGATAATAGGTTTATGAGATAAAGCCAGCATAGATTTATCATCATGCCAAAACAACCTATTTCCTTCTGCTTACTCCCCAAGTGGATAGGTGAAAGCAGTAGATGGGATATATCTTCATTTTAGTAAGGTTTTTGACACAGTCCCACATGACAGTCTCATAAGCAAATTAGGGAAATGCAGCCTAGATGAAATTACTATAGGGTGTCTGCACAACGGATTGAAAAACCACACTTAAAGATATCAATGATTATTTGTCAAACTGGGAGGGTGTATTTAGTGAGGTCCTGCAGGAGTCTGTCCTGGGTTCGGTATATTCAGTATTTTCATTAATGACTTGGATAATGGAGTGGAGAGTATACTTATATAATTTGTGGATGACACCAAGCTGGGAGGGGTTGCGAGCACTTTGGAGAACAGGATTAAATTCAAAGGACTTTGACAAATTGGAAAATTGGTCTGAATCTCACAAGGTGGAATGCAATAAAGATATGTGCAAAATACTTCACTCTGGAAGGAAAAATCAAATGTACAGCCACAAAATGGAAAATAACTGGTGAGGTGGTAGTACAGCTGAAACAGACTTGGGGTTATAGTGGATCACAAACTAAATATGAGTTAACAATAGCAAAAAAGACTCATATAATTCTGGGGTGCATTATTAGGGGTGTTATATGTAAGACATGGGATGTAATTGTCCCACTCTGCACAACACTGATGAGGCCTCAGCTGGAGTACTGTGTCCAGTTCTGGGCTCCACACTTTAAGAAAGTTGAGGAAAAATTTGAGAGAGTCCAGAGGGGAGCTACAAAAATGATAAAAGATTTACAAAACCTGACCTATGAGGAAAGGTTAAAAAAACTGGGTATATTTAGTCTTGAGAAAAGAAGATTGAGAGGGGACCTGATGACAGCCTTCAAATATGTTAAGGGCTGTTATCAAGATGACAGTGATCAATTGGTCTCTCTGTCCATTAAAGGTAAAACAAGAAATTATAGCTTAATCTGAAGCAAGGGAGATTTAGGTTAGATATGAGGAAAAACATTCTAACCACAAGGATAGTTCAGCTCTAGCATAGAGTTTGAAGGGATGTGGTGGAATGCCCATCATTGGAGGTTTTAAGAACAGGTTGGCTAAATACCTGTCAGGGATGGTCTAGGTTTATTTTAGCACAGAGGGCTGGATTTGATAATTTTGAGGTCCCTTCTAGCCCCACATTTCTATGATTCTATAATACCCTATTTTCTAAAGATTTACCAACTCTAAGAAAATGATAGAAAAGAACAGGAACTTATGATTCTTGCTTCTCCAGAGTGCTACATGCAGGACACATGGACAACTTGGTCATAAACGGGTCACTCAACCTTTGGGTTTCACTTCACTCCTCCAGTTTCAGCTGACGTTTGCACTAGTTTCTTCCCACCGGTTCTCTCTCACGCCAGTGCAAGGATTCTCAGGCTGTTTTAGCCTTCCAAACTGATTACAGCAATCATGGAACTGAGCCAATTCCAAAATTGACCAAGCCTGAAACTGCTGATAGAGAAGACAAAAAGGATGGAAAAGAACAGAGAGAAAATGGAAGGGGGGAGAAATGATACACTACGGAAGAGTTAGCAGAAATCTTAAATCTCATGTCCTAGAAGTTTAAAAGCACCTGGCAGTTGAGGTTTGAAGACTCTGGTCCCTGGTCTAGTCTCTGAGGTCAGCAGCTGAGGTCAATGGGAGCTCAGCATTTTTGAAACTCAGATCTCTTATTGGAGGGACCTAACTTCAGGCTCCTGTTTTTGAATATCTTGGCCCTAGTTAACATGATTTGATGACTCCATGTTTGCTTACCAATACCTCCATGCTTTGGGTCACAGCCTATCTTGTGTTACTTTGTTGCAGGTCCCAGTCAAGAGCCTGTCTCAGCCAGTGATGAGGGAACCCAACTGCTGGGTCCCCACACATTTTTAACCTCCAGAGCCTGACCTGAGACCCACACTGCCCCGGTGTTTGGGGTCCCTAGGCACAGTCTTGGGACACAGACCCTCTACCTAGTACACTATCCTTAAGTGTTGCAACCCCCTGTCTAGCTGGTCCCAGGATCAGTGCTGACCATTCACACTCCCTGTGACGGGGCAGAGCGGCCTCACACTGGTGCTGTAGGGGTTAACCCTTCCTTCCTGGTAGAGGAAGCCCCGCCCCGGAAGCCCTGCTGGGCATGCTCCAACTGGAGCCCAGGTATAAAAGCCTGCAGAGTGGCTCAGTCTGGGCTGACTGCTGGAGGGGAAGGAAGCACACTGCCAGCTCCTGAGGTGGGACAGCCAACGCCCCAGGGGCCAACCCAGCTGTGACACCCTCTGCACCCCGGATGGAGGCGGCGAGTGGAGGGGATGGACCAGAGAACCCAGTCGACGGTAGGAAGTGACCCAGGGAGACTTTAGAAGCCAGCAGCATTAAAGCCGCACTGATGCTCGGCGTGTTGTGGGTGGATCCCCGCCGAGCTAATCACAAGGGGGAACCCCACTAACAGGTGAGCCCTGGGTCGGGACCCGGTGGAGAGGGCAGGCCCGGGTCCCCCTACTACTCCAGCCATTGGGCCACACTGCCCTGAGCCTTGGGGCGAGTTGTATGGACTCTGGCCACTAGGCCACACTGCCCTGAGCCTCGGGGCGAGGTATATGGACTCTGGCTGCTGGGCCACACTGCCCTGAGCTTTGGGGCGAGGTATATGGACTCTGGCTGCTGGGCCACACTGCCCTGATCTGTGGGGCGAGGTATATGGACTCTGGCCGCTGGGCCACACTGCCCTGAGCCTCGGGGCGAGGTATACGGACTCTGGCCACTGGGCCACACTGCCCTGATACGTGGGGCAAGTCACATGGACTTTGGCCATTAGGCCACAACCAGATGCCCTTAAAGGGGCGGGTGCAGGGACTTAAGAGTGGCGAGGCCCCGACACCTCAGCCCCTCCTGCCACAAAGGGGTGCTGCGGTGCCGGACCCGTCACACTCCCCCATAGCTCAAACACACCCACTGTGAGCCTTCTGGAGTACAGATTAACTCAGGAGGCCTGAGGGAAGTGTAAAGCCTATAACACACACAGACACAGAACAGCTTCTAACACCATTGCTCTTTTACGTAACAGATAAAGCCCAAGAGAGTACAGACCATATAGAACACACCAAACATCCTAAATGCAGCTCACCCTTCCCTTGGGAGTTCTTGGAGAACCATCTCTGTTCAGGAAGATAGGCAGTGTCCCCTGCCTCACCCAGCTCCGACATGCTGGGTTACATCCCCTTCTCTTGAGCTGGAGAAAAATGACCCAAGAAAAGAAACCAAAAAGAACAGCTTCTGACATTTTTATAACTCCTCTATTCAGCCTCAAAAGGTGACTGCTGTCCCTTGCCAGATGACTCTGTTGCCAAGGAAACCTCTCCCCTGATAAACCAGTTCTCCTGGTTGGGAGCCAGTCCTTTATTTAGAGCTATTTCATTTCAACCGGAAATCACTTAACATCAACGACCCTCTTGTTATTCTTTTGCCACCAGCCAAGTAGTTCAGAGTAGAAGTATAAGGCAAGAGACACAGGGAGCAAAAGGAAACCAACTGGTACGCGTGGAAGGGGTGGTCACAGCACACCATCTGCCTGACCCTTGAGATTTTGTAGGCATGATGGCCAAGGAGAGTTTCAAGGAGGGATTTGAAGGACAGCAAGGTGGCTCTATGGAGGCCTTTGAGGAGGAGCAGAGGGGGTTTGAGGCCCTGAGGGGGACAGGTTCTGGAGGAGACTCGAGCTGCAGAAGTTGCCTGTTTTTGCCCCAGAGATGGCTTTGAAGGCCCAAGAGTTCCTCCAGTGCTCAAAGGCTTTTTTTTAAATGGATGCTTGAGGCAATACTCATGCTTCAGGGGCAGGCAGCAGGAAGCAGAATCTATCTGTCCCTACTGCCCTAGACAGCACAGCCCCACTAGCCCTTGTGCTGAGGAAGAGGATTAGGAGAAAGTAAAAAGGAGCGGGCTGAACAAGAGGTTCGTAGCCCTGGCCAACAGGTTTGGTTCAGATCGCCCAAGTTGTGTATATGTAATTGTAGTGTACAGGAGTAGGGTAGTATCTCTTTAAATAGTTTCTGAGCCCTCTAATGGTCCTCACTGTATTCTATATTTTAGAAGCTGCCAGAATTCAACCAGAGCAGTAGGATGCACATAGCTAGGCCTTGCGTAGTATGCATATTCAATCAGTGTAGGTATTTGCCCCCTTCCCCTGTGCTCATGTGGTTCCTTCGCATTATGTATGTTGTGTGAAGAGCAAAAGACAACTGGTGATCAGGATGGGGTCCTAATCCAGGACTGCAGGAAGGGAAATTAAAAAGAAAGCTGCAGCCACTGGCGCTGAGAGTAAACTACTTATTTAGGGGAAAACAAAGGCTAAAAGTGACTGGTCGTTGGTGGGAAAGGGACTTGTTTGATGGATCAGTAGAGGACTAGAGAGACTGGAACACTGTATAATAGCCAATGATATAAACTGAGGAGAAAAAGGTGGCATTTTTACTGAGTGTAACAGGGGCTCAAACGTGTAACCCACGGCACGGCAGGACAGCTACTATTAAACCCACAGACACAATATTTGCTGATTGCAAAAATTCTATAAAATCCCCCATCCCCAAAGCCACTGGGGATTGCAGAACGTTTCTGCACTTACAGACAGAACTGAAGAGGAAATGAAACAATTTCTGAATAGTAGCTGAATTAAGGAAATTAACAGAGCAGTGCCAGTGTGGAGAGAATTTAAACCCCTTGTACTAGTACCAGCGAGCCTCATGTTTGTTTCTACGACAGATGACCCTGATGACAGAACAGATGACAGAACAGGAAGGTGTTGCTGACACGGCTGCACCAGATACTGTTGTGATGCCCTTGTTATCCAGAGAGAAGTCGTAAACTACCTCTCAGACTGAATTTTTAGCACAGTGTATATTTACTGATAGTAGTTTTGACAGAAATGTAGTTGTAACTTTAACATCCTTTACATCAAAGGGGGAGGAGTATATAGTACATAATAGTGTAATATCCCTTTAAAAATATGTGAACCCTCTAGTGACACTCACCGTGTTCTGTGCATTAGAAGCTGCCAGAACCCAACTAGACAGCCTTGTGTGGTGTGCATATTCAATGAACATAGTTATCTGGACCACCCTGTGCCCATGCCATCCTCCATATTATGTCTGTTGTGTGAATAGCAAAAAAAACAAACAAAACCCACACACATTTTTCCCCAAGCCCAGGGGTCTCAGTGTTAATGTTTTACTAGTTAGTTCTGTATCTCTAATATTTGTTTTAGGACACAGAACCATACATTCATACATGCTGACCTGTTACAGGTAGCAGTTCTTTCTTTTTCCCATCTGAACTGCTCTATAAGAGACTGCTCCTGTAAGATTGTTCTTTTACTAACATGCAGCTAAGGGGAATTTTGTTGCAATCAGGATGTTAGGCCCAAGCTTAGAGTTTTCAAGGGTGAAATCCTGACCCCACTCAAGTCAATGGGAATTTTGCCTTGACTTCAATGAGGGCAGGAGTTTATCCCTAGTGCACACTTCCCTTTCACAAGGTGACACAGCAATATCACCAAGAGGTCCGATGGCACTCAGGATGCATTGATTTCAAAGATCAAACTGAGGATGGATGTCCCATCAGGTGTTGTGAATGGAATCTTCCCTCTACACTGTCTCTAGTAAACCTCAGAACTGTTTTAAATATTTTAAGAGGTAGTGATATGTCATTGGAACAGCACATTACAGAGTTACTTTAATAGAAACACACAGAGGAGGTGGTGGCAGCTCTCTTCCAAATCTAGGACCACCGCTCATAAGAGATTTCTCTGCAGTTTCCCCCCATTTTAACTAATGGCCACATTTTTTTCCTCCATATCAATGTCTGTGATTTCTGTATAGAACTGGAAATCAAACATTTAGGCTAAGGTTTTCAGAACTGACTGGTAATTTTGGGTGCCCAACAAGAGATACTTGAAAAGAGCTTAATTTTTAAGTTGTTTAAATTTAGGCACCCAGAAACTAAGGTTCCCAAAATAATCAGAGCCTAAAAACCAGGATATTACAATTTTCACTTTTGTAAAAGGTCTCTGGAAACTAGGGTAACCAGATAGCAAGTGTAAAAAATCAGGACAGAGGGTGGGAGGTAATAGGTGCCTATATAAGAAAAAGCCCCAAATATCGGGACTGTCCCTATAAAATTGGGACACCCTACTGGAAATCCTTCACATCCTGAGTATTAAATGCATAGATTTGGCTGTAGACAGGAAAGAATGGAGTATCTGAAACACTTTTATTCTTAAATAATTGTTCCTTTGAAAGAATGGTCATACTTGCCCTAATATGTTTTAAATTTCTTTTCCTTCAAAGCTTAGTCCTCAAGATAAATTTCTCCTCATTATATAATCTGACTGTGGTTACGCACTGCAGCTCAGCAGTGTCTGGTGGGTAACTCAGGAAGAGCACTCGGTTATTTTGCCTAGATTTCCTCACCATTTGTCTTCATTTTCGGTTGTGAAGCCATTTTCTTTTTTCATTTCTTTTTGATTATGGCTCCTATCTGCTGGTGGCCAAATTCATTATTATTCTTTAAAGCTCTGGTGAAAATTCTATTTAAAAGCAATTTTTTTAATTGGCCTCCAATTTTGCCCCCCTAATCAATTGGGGGCTCCATTTTGGGAGTTTGAATCATGGGCTGCAGTGATGGCATTTACAAGTCTTTCTGATTTGTCAGCACCATCAGTTAGCCTGTTGGCTAAGGCCACAATCCTGCATAGAATCATAGAATCTCAGGGTTGGAAGGGACCTCAGGAGGTCATCTAGTCCAACCCCCTGCTCAAAGCAGGACCAACCCCAACTAAATCATCCCAGCCAGGGCTTTGCCAAGCCTGACCTTAAAAACCTCTAAGGAAGGAGATTCCACCACCTCCCTAGGTAACCCATTCCAGTGCTTCACCACCCGACTAGTGAAAAAGTTTTTCCTAATATCCAACCTAAACCTCCCCCTCTGCAACTTGAGACCATTAATCCTTGTTCTGTCATCTTCTACCACTGAGAATAGTCTAGATCCATCCTCTTTGGAACCCCCTTTCAGGTAGTTGAAAGCAGCTATCAAATCCCCCCTCATTCTTCTCTTCTGCAGGCTAAACAATCCCAGTTCCCTCAGCCTCTCCTCATAAATCATGTGCTCCAGCCCCCTAATCAAAGGATTAACCCAAACTGGTTTGTTCAAATTCAAAAACAATTCAACAAAACAAATTTAAAAACTTGTTAGGGGTAACCAAAATTTGGCGTAGTTTGTATGGACTGGATTCTGTCACCTCTAGTAACTGTGAGTATATCTTGCTCACAGGTAAGTCACCCCACTGAAATCAACATGAGTGAAGATGGCAGAATATCACCCTGAATGTGTACAGCCATTTGACGGAAGTCACACAGTTTTGCCTGAGATTTTACTACTGGTGCATTCTGATGTCCAAATCTCTTATGACATGCTCAGTGTCCCTGCCTAAATAGTTGCTTATCACTCAGGAAATAGAAAGCCACTCTGTTCTTGAGGTTTAATTACTTCTTGTTTGTGATAACATCACATGCAGAAACAGATGAGTGAAACCAAAGTGCACTGTCTGCTAGTGTTTGTTTCCATCCAATGTGCACAGTTTACTTTCTGTCCCATGTACTTACGTTGCTGCATATTAAGATTTTCCTCTGAGTCTGTACAGTTGTTGTCTGGGAATGACTGAGAAATAGCCCTTATCATGGTAATGGAGCTTTATATGGGACAGGTACAAGCCACCATCCTGACTGGGGAGCATTTTACTCCCACTGTGCACTTATTTTGGTCTGGTGTAATAAGCTCAGTAGTTGTAGGGCCCTGTGGATATAAAACAGATCTAAAGTGACCCCCTCAGCATGATCAGATGGCTCTCCTAAAAGTAATGAGCACAGCACGAGCTAGAAATGCCTTGTGAATGGTGAGCTGGGTGACATGGAACAGCTGTCAAGTGCAGCTAATTCTCATCCTGTAGTTTTTAGGGGTTTCTAAAATGAACTGGTTATTGTTTTCTCTCCCTCAGAATCCTGTACATTTGGAGTCTGGTACAGCCCTAAACAGCCTGACTTCACAGTGGAGGGACAAATATAATTGCATCCAAAAAACTATGTTAAAAGACCATTAATGTTGAAAATCAAGTATTGAAAGTTAGGAAATGCCAGAATTTAGGCTGTGCCACCTTAATTCACCCCTCTTGTGTGTATACATTATGATATAGTCTTTAATTACATAAGCACATACTTTTTTCCCCCTTGAGACAACCCCTACCTCATTCAGTGAACAGGATGGACCTGCTCTGGGAACAAATCAAGGTTGTGTACGGAAGAAGGCCGTTGTCTGTAGGATCCCTGACTCACTAATTACAGACACTGGAAGGTACGTAGTGAAGGCGGCAGGGGATTGCAGGAAGTGGAAGGAGGATCTCTTGTGGCTAAGGCAAGTTGAATGCTGCCTTAGGGAATTCGATTCTTCCCTTGTCTCAGTTATAGCATTCTCATGTGATGTAAAGCAAGTCACATAAAGCAAACTTTCCACAGGCAGCGACTGTGTGTTTCTCGTTCTTTGGATGCCCAGCTTCAGACACCTGGGGTCTGATCTGCAGAAGTGCTGCACACTCACAACTGCATCTGAAGTGAGTGAGAGCTAAATAGCCCAAAAGCTAAATAGCCCAAGAAACCAGGCCCTAGGCTTCCCAAATTGGGTACCCCAAATTAGCTGGCACTTTTGAAAATCTTGGCTTTAATATATGTTCCTCATATGTATAATGGAGTAATAATCCTATTTTACCTCACCTCACAGGAGTGCTGTAAAGATGAATTCATTAATCTTAATGAAGAATAAAGATACTATGCTCAGGGCGTGATATAAAAACCCAAGAGGAGATTAATAGTTCTGTCTTCAGAGCGGGGTTTGGATGGTGTGAGGTAAATAAGCGATGGGGCCACCCAGTGAATGATGAAGATAAAAAGAATTAAATAGCTACCTATTCATTGTGCTTCATTCATCCTTTGCACTGAATGAGGCAGGGGTCCTGTGACAAAAATAGTATGTGATCATGTAATTAATTCTAATGCATAAGCACAAGGGTCTTGATCGACGTTGCATGGGCAACCTTAAGTCTGGCATTTGCTAACTTCTGACTGCCTGACTTTGTAACCTGAATGTGCCTTTTCATGTAGTTTCCTATGTTGTTGTTGTGTGTTTTTTTTTAACTGAACAATCAAAAGTTTTACCATGCGGAACCATATTGACCCCACACGTGGGTCATCAGCAGGGCTGGGATATTTAGATTCACAGCACAGCGCCTCTGGAGCTAATGAAGTAATGGGTAGCAACAGAAGGTTGTTATTGTCTATGTGGCCTTCTCACTAGAAAGGGATGGAGACGCACACTTTGCCAGTGGGTTTCACAGCTATTTGCCAGACAGCAAAGGAACATTGAGGCTTAGGGCTAATGGGTTCCATTCCAGCTCTGGAGAGCTGGTGCTTTAGTGGTTACAGTCCCTGTGCCCCCAGCCTCTCCTTGTTCCCCTCTGCTCCTCTCTCTCCACTCTCTCACCTCCTGCCTGTCCCACCACCCCCAGCCCCTGCCCTCCTCCTCTATAGCTCCTGCCTTTCCCTCTTTACTCAGCCACTACTCTCCTCCACCCCTGATACCTGGGCCTTCCCCAAGATTAGAAAGACCCAACACACCATGCCTGGAGTGAATGCAAGACTGGCTTTATTTCCTGTTTACACAGACTCTTGACTCTTTTTATGCCCCCTAGTGGTCACTCTGAATGTTGACAACTTTCTGGAGAGGGGCGTGTGACAGTGTCCCCATAAAACTTTATGGGGAGATGCTTATAAATGTACATGTGTAACTGGACTATGTTTTATGCTACATGTGCCATGTAACATATCTCTGAAAGTTATGACCTACTGAATTTATTCCTCCCATTTGTATGCATGTATCATTGATGTAGTAGAAGTTATGAATATTGGTTGTATTTCGTGAGAAAGGAATGTGCAGGTTAAGTGCCCAATCAAGAAACACTTAACAGACAAGGGAACTTGCAGACATCAATCCACATCTGAGCTTTGCCAGGAATGTGGCTTGGCTGAGAAGGAACTGAGTTGTGCATGGACATGTGACTTGTCCATGTGACCCCCAACTCCATTTTGTAACTGGATGCTACACAGGAAGAGGGAGGGGTGTCCACTGTCCACCCAGAGGAGAAAGTCTATTTAAACCCCTGGGAAACCCCTCCATTTTGTCTTCAGCTGGCTAAAGAGAGAGGCTCTCCACCCCCTAAGGACATACCTGAGAGAAATTGAACAAAGGACAAAGACACTAGGGAGTGTGAGCGACTGCTGGACCCAGGCTAGTTCCACAGCCTGTAAAAAGGAAAAGATCTAAATCTGGTGAGGCTTTTATCTGTGTTAACTTTGTGTAGACATAGACGTGCGTGTTTTACTTTATTTTACTTAGTAATTCGCTTTGTTCTGTCTGTCACTACTTGGAATCACTTAAATCCTATTCTCTGTACTTATTAAAATCACTTTTTACTTATCAAGTTACCTGGAGTATGAGTTGTTACCTGGGGAAGGCAAACAGCTGTGCATATCTTTCTATCTTTGAAATAGAAGGCGAACGATTTATGAGTTTACCCTGTATAAGCTGTATACAGGGTAAAACGGATTTATTAAGGGTTTGAACCTCCTTAGGAGTTGGGCACCTGGGTGTCAAAGGCAAGAGCGCTTCCAGGAGCCTTACAGTTGTGAGTGGACTTGGTTCAGACCTGGGTCTGTGTTAGAGCAGATCAGGGGAATCTGGCTCAAAACAGACAGGATTCGGGAGTCCCAAGCTGGAAAAGGCCTGGAAGCAGGGGCAGAAGTAGCCTTGGCACACCAGGTAGCAGCACCAAGCAGGTCTCTGTGATCCCAACCCGTCACAGGGCGATAAAACTTTTTTCCAAATTTATTGTTAAGCACCACTTCAGTGTGTACAACCAGAAATACCAACACCCAACAGCCCCCAGAAGGAAGGGAAGGCTACCGGCACCTTCTGCCTTGTGTCAGGGATCAGGTTGGACCTATTGAACTGTCAAGCCCTAATGTCATCATTCAGGGAGGCAGGACGAACATCTGTCTGTTGCTGGACAGCTCCGCACCTGCAGGGAGTTGGCAAGAGAGCTTCATCCCCTTCCCCACCCCTGGCCCCCCAACTCTGCACAGCCCTGGTTGTCTGGCACCGCCCCCCTCTGGAGCCCCAGCCAAGACCAGAGCTATCTCCGAGCCATGGGAGGGTCTGAGAGACGGAGCAGGCGGGGGTGGGCTGGGGCAAGTAGGAAGCTGAGAACAGAAACTAAGCTGAGCCCGGTAACTGACCTGCAGCCCGAGCTCCCCCCGCACCCAACCGGAGCGCACCCCATCAGGTGGGGCTGACTCAAAGCGGGGCGAGAAGAAGCCTGTGGGTGTCTAGCCGTGCATAGAGAGGGGAGGGGCTGTTTTGCGCTGTGCAGGGGGTTGCGGGGGAGAGATCCTGACCCGGGTCTGCTCCTGGCTTTGCCGGGGCTAGGTACAAGTGGGGTGCTACTGTTAGCTGTGGTGTCTGTTCCGGGGTAACGCTGAGCCTCCAGCAGGCAGGGTTGGTGTCTGTGCAGAGGTGGGTGGCTACTAGGACCTGGGATCCCTTCCCTAGCCCTGGGCACAGGGCACCCCCCTCTTGACACCAGGGAAAGGATCTGGAGAACAGGCTGGAGGCTCTGTGGGGGACAGGTGGCGGGGTGGTGTTCACAGGCGCAGTCGCAGGGTAGCGAGCCGGGTGTACTGGAGAGCCACCTGGTAACGCAGCAAGACGCCAGCGGTTCCAGTGGAGGATTCCTGCTGGCACCCTCACAAAGCAGAGTGGAGGCATGCAAGCACATTGCTGCGCTGTCCCCTTTCCCTGAGAACCTGTCACCCAAACTGTGATCTCCTGGCTACCCATACTACACACCAGCAGAGGCGGCATGTACAGTAGAAGCGCAGAGTTACCAACACCTCAGGAATGGAGGTGTTGTAACGCTGAAATGTTCATAACTCTGAACAAGACATGATGACTTCTTCCAAACGTTTACAACTGAACATTGACTTAATACAGCTTTGAAACTGGACTATGCAGAAGAAAAATGCTGCTTTCCCTTTATTTTTTTAGTAGTTTGTTTAAACAATACTGTATTTGCTGCTGCTGCTTTTTTTTTTTTTTTTTGGGGTAGTTTTTGCTGCTGCCTGATTGCGTACTGGCCAGTTCATAACTCTGAGGTTCTACTGTACGTGTAGCTACATACCACAGTGAAGAGCACCCTATGTCCACCGTGCGGTGTGTACCTATGTGCGAGTGAAAGGTTCTGGGAGAGGGGCTTCAGCTGCTCCCCCGTGCCAGAGCCTGGCACTGTGGTGGGGAAGGACTCCAGCAGCGGGGAGCTGGCAGCCTTTCCCTGCTGCCAGTGGCTTTCCCACCAGTGGGGAAGGGCTCCAGCAATGGAGGCAGAGGGACGCTACACTGCTAAAAATCTTGGGCCAGTAGAGAACAGGCAGGTACATACCCACACTCTTCAGGTGTGTCTTTATTCTCCTGGCTTAATCTGTGCCTCACCCTCTACACTATTGATACCCATGGTGGGTAGCTATTCGTGTACGTACCGAATGTCGTCAAAGAATTTTGCACTGTAGATGCACTCTCAAGGATTTTACTCTGTCAAAATCCCCCTTCTGATGGTTTTGTATTGATCTTCCTTCCTCACTAGTCTTGAGGATCCCCCAAAATGGCCAAGTATGGTTCATAGAAGTTTCTGACTTTGTCAGTTTTATCCAGCTCTTTGCAGCGACTTGGCTCGGGAATTCATCTGCCTTTTGCTGCCTTTTCAGTTCTTGCAGGTGGGTCTGTCTCTGACTGGTAAAGTAGTAAGTACTGTGCCTACAATACCTGTGAGTGGCAGCTCCTGTTTACACATTTGCTGGGTCTGGGATTAAAGATTGGAGAATTTAGTTTTCATCTCCTATATTTTCAGGCTTATAATATCCAATGATGGCGAGAGAGAGGAATCTAAGAGACAGCCTTCTAAACACACTGGAAAGCCTCTTGGCAGATGAATTTGACAGGTTTAAACACAGATCATCATATTGATTATGATGGAAGAGAGAATATCCCCAGATGTCAGCTGGAGGAGGCCAACACTCGGTTTAAACTTGTGGATCTGCTGTGTACCTTCTATTGTGAAGATGGTGCAGTGAATGTAGCTATATGTGTTCTCACCCAGATCAATAGGAGAGATGCTGCTGCCAAACTCACAGAGAAAGGTAAGAAAACCTACAGTAACTGCAACATCTCAGCCTCTCTCCTTCAGTATTCCCTGAAACAGGTGTAGAAGGAACAGCAGCAAACTAAGACAGAGACTAGGTTCCAAATCCTAAGGATGCCTGAAAATGTCCAAGTAGCCCAGGATACAGTTATTTTCTAGTGTGGGAGATTGGGTATGTTCTCTATTTAATACAATAGCTCTTTCTGCCGTATCTATGGCTTTCCCTGTTTTAAGGATTGCTGTCATGTGTCCCTTCAGCTCTGGCTGTATTTACTGACTTATTGTCCATGGGGATCATCATGTAGAATACTTTCATTATACAAACACGGCAGGCCAGATCTTGGCCATGCCCCTGGCTGCTCTGTTCAGGCAGTGCAAAGCTGCCTCAAGCAGGCAGCTGGGAATCTCTGATCTAGTCAGTTCTGTCACCCTCATCCCTGCCCTGGCACAGGGTTATGTGATGTGGGTTAAGGGGCATTGTGATGGGGCACACTCACCTCTCGCAAGCACCCCCTTGGCCAAGGGCACGTGCCTGCACGCTCTCAATTTGTCCGTTTCAGGATAGGGCAGTGCCCCAGGGCTCCCTCCCTGCAGACAAGGTCTTCGGCCTTTCTGGTCACAGCTCTCCAGCTGGGCCACTACAGTTCAGTTCCCACTCTGTGGTGCCTCAATGTCCAGGCCACTCCCCCCCCCCCCCCCCAGTGGTGAATGGAGGGACCCAGGCCTGCTCACAGCTCCTGGTCGCAGCCCAGGGACCCTGTAGATAGCAGCCATCCACTGTGTCCCTTTGTGTCGCACCGCTGCTCTAATTCCCTGGGCCACTTCCCCATGGCCCCACGTCACCTTCACCCTTGCCTCAGGGCCTTCCTAATGGAGTCCCAGCAACCAGCTCAGCGTTCCTTCTCAGGGGTGGCGAGTTATATGGGCCCGTGGTGCCCAGGCTCCAGCAATATTCAGGGCCTGGGGGCCCAGCTCCACCAGTGTTCGGGGCCGGTCTCTCCCCCGGCCTCACCTGCCACCGCCACCCACACACACACACACACACACACACCTCCCCCGAGCATCTCTACCTGCACTCTGGGCAGCTGCCCCCTGCAGCTCCACTGGCTCCCAGCATCATCTGCCACCACAGGGTCCTAGTGCCCTCCACCCCAATCAGTGGTGTCAGAGCAGGCAGACCCTGCCCCTCTACCTCGGACTGACCCTTCCCTTTTCCAGTGGGACCCTCCACCAGCACAGGGCCCCACCGCCCGCAGTCACCACTCCCGCCCCACACTAGGCAAGGGGCAACCCCATCCCCAGTGAGGCTATAGTGAGGGGCAGCAGCAGGGAAGGAAGCACACATGTGATGGCAGCCCCCCCATCACACACACCACAGAGGATGAGAGGGGGTTTCCTGGACCTGAGAAGGGCCCTAGGAGCATGTGCAGTGGTAGTGGTGCAAGGTGAGTGTGCTTCTGGGGGAAGGGGAGGAAAGAGAGGAGAGGGCTGGGGGAGAATCCTCTTCTCTGGCCCCAGCCAGGGGCGGGCAGCCTGCCTGCACCCCAAACTCCTCATCCCCAGGCCTGTCTCACCCCAGAGACCACACCCCCACCTGCACCCCAACCCTAAGCCCCCTCCTGTACCATGAACCCCCCAGCCCCACCCTAGAACCCTCACATTTTTACAATATTTAAAAAAAAAAATATCAGCTTACAAGGCAGGTGTCAGGGGGAGAGACTTGGACCCATTCTGGTCACCACCAAAAATTATACAAACCTGTCACCCCTGTTCCTTCTCACTCTCCCTGACTTTTGGCAGCACTGCCCTGTTCAAGGTTCTGCAGCTTCATCAGCCAGCCACACTCCTCTAGCTCCAGCAAGGAACTGAACTCCCTCTGGTCCTGCAGCTCTTCTTATACTAGGCTGCTGGGCCCTGATTGGCTGTCCCCCACACAGGCACTCTAGGCAGCTTGGAGGACCCTCTCCACTACCCTTTTCTGGGCTAGGGTGTGGCAGGGCCACAAGGCCTCCAGGAGGGGGCTTCAGAGGGTCTGGTATAGCCCATCACAGGCATATTTTAGGGGCATAGCTGGAGCTTCCCCCATCAGAAGGGTTTTATGTCACCTACTGTGACCCCAAAAGAGTTAGTCTGGCAGCTGGGGCAGTGCTCCAGCTGCTCACCCTTTCTTTAACCTGGATCCATTAAATGGTTACATCAGTCCTATGTCCTCTGGTGTGGTGGGGGGATCCCCAAAAGGCTAGTTGGGGCCCATTTGCAAGAGCAGAGTGATGAACAGAGACCATGTGAGAGTTGAGGATCAGGCACAACTTTGCACAGAACTATGCCCCTAAACAACACTTTATTCTTCCTGCCCCAATAACAGAGAAACTGGGGCTCCCACAGCAGCCAAAGTGACCATTTGGGCAAGCTGTCCATCATGCTTTGCAGGGTGGGTGTGTCCATGCAAACAAGATTAGCCCCTGACATCCCTGACATCCCTTTCCACAACTCACCACCAGATGTCAGGGTAGAGCTCATCCTGACTCTGCTTACACTAGAAAGACAAGTACTTTACTCACTAAGACAGTAGCCACACACATACGCATTGCCCTGAACAGTGACTGCCGTCGTTCCTGCTCTCCCAAAAGTCTGGAAGGAAAAGAAAATGAAGCCCTGCTCTGTTCTCCCAACCTGGCTGTAAACAATAAATCTGAATAAATAACATCAGGATGAAGGTGTTTCCCACAAAGGGGCTGGGACACCCCCTGCTCATCACCCGTCATTTCAGGCCAAAATCTGCAGCGTCACCCCAGCTACTGATCACGCAGCTCAGCCAGCAAGTGTGTCACTGAGCGCCGGCTGTGGGCTGGCCCCCGGTGCCCTTTCTGGCCCATCCGTCTCATGGCAGATCATTAAGGGCTGGTCTGCGGCCCCACTGGCCAGAGCTCAGCCCTGTCATCTCTGATCTCCTCAGGGTCCCTCTGCATTTTCTTCCTGTCACCCAGCCTTAGCAATTGCCTCTCACCTCCTGCTTGCAGGCTGCTCCTCATCTGTCCTGCTGCTGCTGCTCCCAGTCTCTGCCAGCCACTGCCTGCTTCCCTGATCAGCTCTCACCTTCCCACCTGCCTCCTTGCCCTGGATCTCAGGATGCTGCTACTTGGCCTTCCCCCCCTGCTGCCTGCTGCTCACCCTCACACACACTGGCCAGCTCTCTCCCTCTCTCTGCCTGATTCCCCCTGTCCCAAGGATGTCACTTCTCTTTTCTTGTCATTCTGGGTCCCTGCCTCTCACAGAATAACCTGGGGGCCCAGTCCTTTCCCTTCATCCCATTCTAGATGGTGGGGTACCCGGTACTGGACCAGCAGCTCACTACAGCACAGTGTTATGACTCCCCAACTCATTAGAAATGGCCCCTCAATGTCAACTGGACATTTTGACACAGTAACTGACCCACCAGGTGCACGTGGAGAGGAATTCCCTCCGGGGCCTGTCATGCCAACAGGAGAATTGTGATGTCTCTGTGCATGGGGGGGAGGGATAGCTCAGTGGCTTGAGCATTGGCCTGCTAAACCCAGGGCTGTGAGTTCAATCCTTGAGGGGGCTATTTAGGGATATGGGGCAAAAATTGGGGATTGGTCCTGCTTTGAGCAGGGGGTTGGACTAGATGACCTTCTAAGGTCCCTTCCAACCCTGATATTCTATGTCCAGAGTAGAGAATCTCCTTTAAGCCACCACTGATACCAGGGAATGGGGCAAAAATAACCATTGTTTCCTCTTGGTATATCTCTGGCTCTTGCAGATTGGAGAGACACGATTTCACAGCTGCATGTTGCGGGGAGCTCTCCTCCGCTCTCAGCACCAGCCGGACCCTGACCCCAGCTGGACCTGCGGGAGAACAAACTGGAAGATTCTGGAGTGAAGCTGCTGTGTGAGGGGCTGAGACAGCCAGCCTGCAACCTGCAGAAACTGGTGTACGTTAGAGCTGGGCCCCTGCAATTTGTGGTTGGCACTCAGGGTCACGATGAGCCTCTTTTACTAGAATCAGTGTTACTGGCCATGCCCCCAACCCCAGAACTGGCTCACATGCTTCTCCCACTGCGGTGCTGGCAGGGATCATTTCACTAGTTAAAAAGTTGGATAATATAGTGGTTTTTCCTGAAGAGGAAAAAGAAAATGGCTTAAACGAGTCAGAGAGAAGGACAGGAAAGACAACAAGACTAGAGAGGATTGAAGCCAGATGGGAGGAATGGAAGCACGGTTCTGTGGTGCTTCAGGGTAGCAAATTAGTTTTTAAAAAATGTGTGTTCACAGTCCTAGAGATCCCCATTTATTTCTGGGATATATAAGGGAGCCTGTGCAGAGACACCTCAAGGCAGTTTTCAGAATCATTTAGATTTGGAAACTATATTTTTAAATCAAGCATTTGGGAATAAGTGGCTGGATGTAAATGTAAGTGGGCTAGTGTAATGCGACTCCCCTGGGAGGGTAGCTGGCTGGAGGAATAGTAAGTGTGATCTCTGGATCTAAACACACAAGCCTCTATCTACTGCCTGAGCTACAGTACCCAGATCTGTTAGCCAAACATTGTGGCCGTCTCAAACTTTTATGTAAACCAGCCACTACAGGGGGACAGAGCCACATTGGGTAAGGGTGGGTTACACCAGCAGGTCCCTTTAGAACAGCACCATGCTCTTAACTGGAGCATGGGAGCCTGTCCGCCCACATTTACTGTAAACAAACAGACAAACCCCATTCCCCTGAACTGGCTGTAAAAGAAATACAAGAATAAGTGAAACTTTACTATCTTCCTGCAGCCGGGACGGTTGTTGAGCTCCCACCTGCATTGCAGTAGTTTCCAGCCAAGTCTGCAGCCCCATAACAGCTGCTGCAAACTCACCCCCTTCAAGAGATGTGTTACTGAAGCCACTGGGGAGGGGGCGTGAGGTGCCCCTGCAGCACTGAGAGCTGAGATCACTCTGCTTCCATGGAGAGATTCTGTGAGCTGGATTTTGCAGCCCCTGCTCCCTGTGAGCGCTGAGTAGCCCCACAGCGATCAATGGGACTGTCCGTGTCAGTCAGTGCTCCCCACCCTGAGCAGGGGCTGCACGATCCAGCCCTTTACATGCAGAAAGGACATTGCTGTCCCTGTCCAGAGCTCACAGGGTAAGTAGGGTGTGGGGGGAGCAGGCTAGGCTGCAGACTGCACCAGTGCTTCTCCCCTGCCCCACCCACCCCCAAAGGGAAAGGCACCAGCTGGCAGTGAGCTCAGCAGGCAGGGAAGTGACAGTGACACAGATCCTGTGGGCTCTGGCAGGCAGATGAGAAAGAGCCCAGTAGTGGGCAGCACACTATGCTTCAGAGAAACTGGTGACAGGCGTTATGTCTGCAGAGAACATAACATAAGAGCTGCCACACTAGGTCAGACCATGGTCCATCTTGCCCAGTAGCCTGTCTCTGACAATGGTCCGTATCAGAGTTTCAGGGGGAGTATACAGAACAGGACCATTTTGGAGTGACCCACCCCATCTTCCACTCTCAACTTCTGGTAGTCAGAGGTTTAGGATTGTCCCACGCTTGGGGTCACATCCCTGAGCATCTTGGTTTAAGAGCCATTGATGGGCCTATCCTCCATGAACTTATCCAATTCTTTTTTGAACTCAGTTATACTTCTGGCCATCACAGCATCCCATAGCAATGAGTTCCACAGGTCAGTTGTGCATTGTGTGAAAATGGTTTGTATTAAACCTGCTGCCTATTAATTTCATTGGATGACCCCTGTTTTTTTGCATTGTTTGAAGGGATAAACAACACTTTTTCTCCACACCATTCATGATTTTATGGACCTCTATAATATCCCCTTTAGTCATCTCCTTTCCAAGCTGAACAGCTCTAATCATTTTAGTCCTCATATGGAAGTTGTTTCATACCCATGATCATCCTTCTTGTCTTTCTCTGAACCTTTTCCAATTCCATTATATCCTTTTTGGAAGTGGGTGCGACCAGAACTGGATGCAGTACCCAAGATGTGGGTATACCATGGATTTATAAGTGTCATTAATGATATTTTCTGTCTTATTAGCTATTCCCTTTTCTAATGGTTTCTAAAATACTGGTTAGCCTTTGTGACGGCTGCTGCACATCGAGAAGAAATTTTCAGAGAATTAGCCACAGTAACGCCAAGATGTTTCTTGAGTAGTAACAGCTAATTTGGAACCCATCATTGTGAGTGTATCGCTTGTATTTTTTTTTCCAATGTGCATTTCTTTATCAACACTGAATTTCCTGTTGCCCAGTCACACGGTTTAGTGAGATCCATCTGTAATGCCTCACAGTCTGCTTTGGACTTAATGATCTTGAATAATTTTGTATTGTCTGGAAAGTTTGCCACGTCACTGTTCATCCCCTTTTCCAGATCATTCATGAATATGGTGCACAGCACAGGCCCCAGTACCGATCCTTGGGGGACCCTGCTGTTCATCTCTCCATTGTGAAAATTGACCCATTTATTCCTACCCTTTGTTTTCTCTCTTTCAACCAGTTACTGAGCGAGAATTAACACTGCCTTTTCTTTCCTTGTTTTCCCCAGAGCTTATCCAAGTGGCATGTAACCAGAGAAACACAGGCAGAGCTGGATGCTGTGAAAAAGATAAAACCTGATCTGGTCATAGAGAGACAGCGGAGCTTGTGAGCGGGAGACACTGCACCATTGTGGGTCTGGCTTGGCAGGCCTGCCCCCAGCTGGGGCAACAGCTTGGTGTGGGGGACGGACGGACACCTTTTGGAAGAATCCCCACCATCCCCAGAGACTCCAACAGCATATTTCAGCATCTGTGGCAGGTGGCTAGGTAGAGATTGTCAGGGCCAACCCTCCGGCATGAGGGTGAGAGAGACACAGGAATAGGAGCTGGATTTGCTCTGCTTTTGGTCTGACCTTGGTGGGGGAAGTTAGATTGTGGGGGGAGTGAGCAAGAGGGAGGAAGGGGGTCAGGGCCCAGGAGGGGGAGAGCCGTGGGAACTTGATGGAGAGATCTGGTAACTGCCCCTGTTCGGTCTGTCAGTGCAGGGGGGGACTCAAGAACCAGTCAGGAATTTCCATTCTGTTCCAATAGCTCAGTCACTGTGTATTTACAAGAGGTTTTGTAGTTTTTCACAATCCCACAGCTATTAAGTCAGGATTTCCTGTGTCCGTCTCCAACATTTTATTTATCCCAGATGTACGTTTCTGTGTCAGTTTTGCTGGAGTCCAATAAAGATCGTGAATCAAGAAATAATGGCTGGTAGCTAGGACTGAGTAGGGACTGAGCCTGGGGAGGGCTGCAGAAAGATAGTATCTTCAGGGAGGAAGCCCTGGGGATACAGCCCCATACCAGGGCTGGACTACTTAAAGACCAAAGCCCAGGGAGGGCTAGAGAGAGACACCACTGGAGGGGTACTGAGATAGGCTCGGGTGGACTGTATAATCCGGAAGGGGGGTTTGCTGGTTAACAGGCAGACAGTGTGACTTGGCCGGAGCACTGTGTCACTGACAAACCCACCTGAGAACCACCGAAAGGGGTCACCAGAACTAAAGAACGCAGAAGGGGGCACTCATGAGATGCCAACCCCATTACCAGTAGTGCAGCCAGGTCCGGAGCGCAGGGGGAGCGGCGCTATAAAAGGCGCCTCCCCCTGTACTCACCCGGCGGCGCTCCGGGTCTTCGGCGGCACTTCGGTGGCTCACTCCGGGTCTTTGGTGGTACCCTGCGCCAAAATGCCGCCGAAGACCCGGAGCGCCGCTGTGTGAGTGCAAGAAGCGGTGCTTAAAAAGAAGCAGCGCCTTTTTTTAGTGCTGCTAAAGAAAGGTGCCGCTTCTGCTCAAGGGGGAGAGGCTGCTCCCCCTGCTCCCCCCCTGGCTACGCTACTGCCCATTACACCTTGGCTGCCCCCAGTTGCTTGGAATAACCAGTATAGGCCCTGTGGCCTGATGCCCTGGAGATCTGGGCGCTCGCTGTCGACACTAGTTGGTGAACAGGGAGAAGAGCAGGGCTGGGAGAACACTAAATGAACAGAAGCTCCATAAGGGAGGGAGCTTTCTGCTGCCATCTATTGGTGAGCAAGGGGAAATGACTGAACCGTCTCATTCGCATCTCAGCTATGTGACAGTTTAGGACATTTTGGTAAGAATGCAGTTAAGTTTTCAGTTTGGGGGAATTAAATCACCCTTCTGCCTGTCGGGACATAAGAGAACAGCACCAAATATGCCTGAGGTGAGGTGGGTCAATGACCAAAGTCTGTCTTCCACCACTGGGCTCTGGGGGTGGGGCACAAGTCACAGAGAGCAGAAAGTTGTTTGTTTTCTGGTTGGAGTGTGTTCGTCTTAACGTGCTCCCCTCCCATCCCCATTGCAAGTTAGTTTTTCTGTTTGCTGTTTTACATTAGAAAGGCAGGTCATGTCTACACTGGCATACTGTACAGCTGGGATTACCCCAAGCCTTTTCCTTAAAATTCCCCATTGGCGCACTAACCATGGCAGGAATGCTAGGTTTAGTAACGGCGCTGGCAGCCTGAGGAGGTGCAGCACCTTTACGTTAGGCCCAATGATTGCACTGTAAAAATGATGCATGAAATAGGCCCTCTACACTGAGTCCTTGGGGAACTTTTGTGTGTGGAGATGTACCAAGCAGGGCCCATTTCTCTGCTCAGGCCCTAGCTGGCCCTCAAACCTTTGTTTTCTGAAGAACACTTGGACAGATTGAGGAACTGCTCCAGACAGTCACCCAGGAAAGTCTTTTATGGGTAACACCAAGAAATATTGAAAAACAAACATCCTCGTGTGTATGTGTGTGTCTCTCTCTCTCTCTGTCTCTGTCTCATCCCGTGAAGGGAAAAGCCCAGTAGAAAAGATTAGTCATCATGAGATTTTAAACTGAAGTTTCTGGCTTGCTTTCGTTTGGTGATCCCAGCTCAGCACAAACAAGTAATAGCATAGGACAATTCAAACAGCTGAAAAATTCACATATAGTATCTGTTCTGTTTTAAAGACCTGCACACTTGCAAGTGTGATTTTCAACCCCCCCTCTAAGTGACTTAGGAGCACAAGTCCTATTGACTGTCGGGGGGTGGGGGTGGGGGTGGGGGTTGTCCTCCCAAGTCACACATACAATTTTGAAAATCCCACCCATGTGTTATTGTAGAGATGACAGCGTGGTAGTTCTAAACTAATCACTTCTCAAGAATGGGGGACAGGTTAGAAATTGCCTCTGTACCTCTTCAGGCCGCCCTTACTTTGGATGACATCACGCTGATACAGGTGACTAGGAAGCAGAGAAGGGGCTTATTCAAGAAGGCGAAGGACAGACCAGCAAAATATGTGTGATGTTATTCACGAGGATTGCTGCAGGACTGGAAGGCTATTGCAGCCTATGCCAGCATGAATGATAGAGCTGCTCTACCAAAACTGAGCACTTTCTTTGCCTTAAAAACACTGCTTTCTGTCCCCTCCAGACATGCACAAAGTGCACAGAAAAATCGAGAAGAGTTCCACAGTGACTGTTGAGAACGTTAATGGTTAATAATTGCTAGGTCTTTGCCTCTGCAATTCCTATGCCTGAGAAATGTTATGTTACAATTTACCTCTTCGATTGCAATGATGAAGTGGCTATTAAATACACTTCTTCCTGGTGCCATAAGGTTAGTATGGCTGTGCAATCTATGAGCAATAATTATGAGGTGACATATGCCACCTGGAATGCCTTGATAAAATGATGTTAAAGATACCTTACAAAACGCTATGATAACCTTACCCTCATGCAGGGCACACAAACTATTAATTTTTATGGCTTGTTTTTCTGTATCACGTTTCAATAAACGTATTCACCAGCTCATAGTTTGATTATTTGAATCAGCTGTGTGAGAGCGGGGGTGGGGGAAGAGATAGCATGTGGCGGCCATTTTGAGCACATGGATAGTGGAGTGGGTGGCGCGTTAGTTGGCTGGTAGAGATGGGCAGGGCGAGGGATGAGAAAGGGGGTTTATGGTGAATTACAGCCTGGGAGGGGCCAGTGACCATTCCATTTTATGGCCAACAATCTGCTTTAGAAGTGATGTCCCCTGGCGCAGTCGCCATTTTGAGTGGGGCTTAAAGCTTGGAAAAGCTCCTCCTAGCTTACATCCACCAAAAATGTCTGAAGCCGCCGGGCCCCCAAAAGCTATATTTTATAGATTGCAAGACAATGGATCAGAATAAAGAGGCCCATGATCAAGTGTTCTCCACATCCACTAAGGGTAGGACAAGAAATAATGGGCTCAGTTTGCAGCAAGGGAGCGAGAGATTGGATATTAAGAAAAACTTTCTGACTCTAAGGATATATAACCACTGGATCACGTTACCTATGGAGGCTGTGGCATCCCCATCATTGGAGGTTTTTAAGAGCAGATTAGACCAGTGGTTCTCAACCCGCAGGCAGCTTGCAGCCCAATCAGCACTCAGCTGTGACCCATGTGACATCCTCAGGGCCATCCAGCTAGTATATGTATTGTGTGGATGCGGCCCACCTAACACAGAGAGAGCTGCATATGCAGCCCACAATGGTAAATAGGTTAAGAACCACTGGGTTAGACAAACACCTGTCTGGGATGGTCTAGGTTCATTTGGTCCTGCCTCAGCATAGGGGGCTGGTCTAGATGTCCTCTTAACATCCCGATATTCCTATGATTCTGTGTACATAGGGACTGAGTGCCAGGACTGTAATTGTACATGGCCTTTGCACAGGCCGTGCAAGGTGGGGGAACGCTTTTTTGCACTTCCCCCCACCTGTTCCCATGCATGCATTAAAGGCCAGGCAAAAATTGGTCCTAAAAGGCTCCGACTGTGTTAAGGTGGGTGAAGGGTTAACTTTGTAAACTGGTTGCTCTGAATTTCACTTTCACAGGTGGTGTTTTCCTCACTCTCTGAAGCAGACTGCAGGCTGGGGAGAGAGCACAGGAGTGTTACTTGTTCCCCATCCTGGGTTCTTTTTGTCTCTGTATTGGTGGGTCAAAACAGTCAGCAAACCGGGGCAAAGAAAGGAAGCTGGCTCCCAAGCTCTCTGTGGACTTTCACAGTAAGTGCATCACACTCTGTTTTACCTTGACTTAAATTAATCTTGCTTAATCAACAGCTTTATGAAGTTAGAGGAGGGGATTTATCTCATGCTGCCTGATGTCTGTCAATTGTAAATGTAAAGCTGTGTTAAGGAGGAAACTTTCCCCTTGCTCCTCTAGTATCTTGCAGCTTTATGCTTCCTTGGCAGCTTTGCATCTGACAGAGGTTAGGATTCCATAGCCACTACTAAGCCTGTACCTGAACGGCTTGCATTCGCTCTGTTTTTAACACAGTTGGTCTTTAGAAAGTTAAAGAGTTTTCTCGCGTACTCATGAACTAGACACCTGTGACTCTAGTGGTCAAATATTTAATCATCAATAATTGCCGGTATAAGGCTTTCAGTATGAAAACATAGCAGAGACCTTTAAAATAGAAGTCAAACTAAAGTTAGTCTTCAAAGAGTAATCTGCTCCCCAGAGCTATCATCTTGTCATAGAGGTTTTTTTTCCTAAAATCAGAGGGTGAGATTTTTGAAGCAGCCTAGGGGATTGAGACACAACCAGCATTAACTTCTAAAGACGGTGTATCTAAATCCCCTAGACTTATTTGAAAATTTTAGCCACAGGTGATTTTTCATGATCTCTCGCTGTCTCGAAAGCCATCACACACCTGTGTATTCTGAAGGAGGGAAGAGAAGACCTGGAAGAGGGAAAGGGGAGACATGGAACTAGGAGAAAGGAGTGTGGAACAGATGGAATGCGGCAGGAGGGGAAAGAAGAGGGAAGACCTGGGAAGGAAAAGGGCATATGAAATGGGAAGAGATGAGACGTGGAATGGGAACGGGACGGGGGGCGAGAGAGGAAGAATTATAGGGCCTGTCTTCACTACCATGCTAAATCAGCGCCGCTGCAGCATGTCTGGTGAAGACGCACTATGTCGATGTAACTGCTCCACCTCAACCAGACAACATAGCATGGTGTAAACACCACTTTAAGTTGATGTAAGTTACGTCGCTCAGGGGGGTGGTTTTTTCAGACCCTTGAGCGACGTAACTGATAGTATAAACAAGCCCATAGGAAACTAAGGAGAGAAAGAAGACCCGCAGGGTGAAGGAACAGAGAAAGTTGGAGGGCAGGACCCAGAGAAGATGAGAGGGAGAGTTTTTGGGAGCTGAAGGAGAAATTCACCAAGAGTCTGTCTCAGATAATATTGTGGGGTTACAAGTGAGCTCCTGGAACAAACTGGTCAATCAAAGAGCAGCAGGCATGCAGGCCTGGATGGGTCACACCCGTGAATTCAGAGGGAACTGAAGAATGCAATGGCTCAGCTGCTGACAACAATATGCAAACTCATTAAAAATAGCTGCTATATCAGAGACCCTATATCAGTAGCAAACCTACTTTTAAGAAACCTGCTGGGTGCTCCTGGGAATTATATACCAGTGAGCCTTACTTGTGCACCTGGTCAACTGAATGAAACAAATATGAAAGAAACAATTATAAAAGCCTTAAATCAAATACAATGCGATAGGACTGTCCCACCATGCTTTCTGTAAAGGAAACCCAGGCCTCTCTCATCTTCCAGAATTATTTGAGCATGATGATAAAATAGTGGGCAAATTGGTATTACCCTGAGGTGAGAAGTAAATTACCATCATGGATTAAAAACTGGTTTTGGGACAGAAGACAAAGAATAAGAATAAATAGTCAGCTTTCAACATGGCAAAAGGCTAAAAGTGAAGTACCATCAAGTTGTGGATTGGATTGCTGCTTAATGGAGAAGGGCAAGAATACTGAAGTGGCCAAATTTGCAGATAACAAAACTATTTGGGTTTCTCAGGACTAGAGAAGACTGCCAGGAACTTCAGATGGACTTGACGCAAAGCTAGGCAAGTGGGCCACACTGACAGATGAAATTAAATGTTGACTAATGCAAGGTGATACATATTGGAGGGAATAATTTGAACTATTCATACACATTACTAGGTTCCACATCCAGTGTAACCACTGGGGAAAAAGTGATCATTGTGGGCAGCTCAGTGAAAACCTCTGCTGAATGTGTAATGTAGGTCAACATGCCCACCCCTCCCCCAAAAAGTACTTCCGATGTGTAAAGAATGAAATAGAAAATACTGCAAATATTATCAGAGGTGACGAGATAGACCGGCATATAAAGTAATGAATGGTTTAGAGAAGGCAGGTCTTATTTAGCCTCTCATAAAAGCAAGAGGATATTCAATAAAATTGAAAGGCAACAAGTTTCAAACTAATAAATACTCTTTTACACAGTGTGTATCTTGTGGCAATGAGTTCCAAGAGTTAATTATACATTCACAAGCTCTTCTTCGAGAAGATGGATTCATATATTTTAAGGCCAGCTGGGAGCATTACATCATCTAGTCTGATCTCCTGGATAATACAGACCATTAAAATCCACCCAGTTACTCCTGTATTGAGCCCAATCACTTGTGTTTGACTAACGAATATCTTCCAGAAAGGCCTCCAGTCTTGATCTGAAGACATCAAGAGAGGGAGGAGTCACCACTTCCCTTGGTAGTGTGTTCCAATGGTTAGGGGCTCTCAATGGTAAACATTGGTGCCTTTCTTCTACTTTGAATTTGTCTGAGTTTCACTTCCAGCCATTGGTTCTTGTTATGCTTTTCCCAGCTAAATCAAAGAGTTCTTGAGTACCCAGCATCTTCTCCCCATGAAGATATTTATACACTGTAATCACATTACCTCTCAGTCTTCTTTTTGATAAGCTAAACAGATGGAGCTCTAAGTCTCTCCCTGAATGGCATCTTCTCCAGCCCTTGAATCATTTCTGTGACTCTTTTTTGCACCCTCTATAATTTTTCAACCTCCTTTTACAGACGTGCCCATTGGAAGTGTGCACAATAATCTAGTATTGGTCTCACCAATGCCATACACAGAGGTAAAAATCACTTCACTACTGACTGTTCCCTCATTTACACAGCCAAGGTTTGCATTAGCCCTTTTTGGCATGGCAACGCACTAGAACCTCATGTTGAGTTGCCTATCTGCTATGACCCCTAAATCTTTTTCAAAGTCGATGCTTTCCAGGATACAGTCCCCCCTTCTGTAGGCAGGGCTTACATTTTTTGTTCCTAGATGTATGACCTTTCATTTGGCTGGATTTTGTTTGAAGGGCCCAGTTTACCAAGCCATCCATATGGCTCTGTGGTGGGTATATCTACACAGCAACCAGAGGTGAGATTGCAGCATGTGTAGACGTAGCTGAGATAGCTTTGATAGAGCTTAGCTAAAAACAGCAGTGCAGTCACCATGGCATGGGCAGAGGATGGGCTAGCCGCCCAATGACAATTCTGTCTAGGACCCTGGGTATGTTCTTGGGCAGCTAGCCATGGCTACACTGCTATTTTTAGCGACCTAGTTTGTTCAAAACTAGCTCAGGTATGCCTACCCATGCTGCAATCTCAACTCAGATTGCAGTGTAGACATACCCTACGTGACCGCCCCATCCTCATTATTTACCACTCCACCAACCTTTGTGTCACTCACAAATTTTACCAGCAATGATTTTTGTTTACTTCCAGATCATTGATAAAAATATTTTCTTGCGCTGGGCCTAGAACCAAACCCTTCTGAACTCCCCTAGACCCACCCCAATTTAACGCTGATTCCTACTGACTTCTGTCAATCAGTCCTTAATCCATTGAATGTATGCTCTGATATTGTATCGTACTTATCTTGTAATGGAAACGTTGTGCAGCGCTAAACAAAATACCTTACAAAAGTCTATTACATCTCAACAGTTACTATTGTCAACCACATTTGTAATCACACCAAAAAATGAAATCAGATTTGTTTGACAAGACCTATTTTCCAGAAAGCCATGTTATTGGCATTAACTGTATTCCCACCCTTGAATTCTTTATTGATTGAATCCCATATCAGCTTTTTCATTATTTTGCCCAGGATTGATGTCCAGCTAACTGGCCTATAGTTACATGTGTATTCCACATGTCCATTTTGAATTTGGCATGACATTAGTATTCTTCCAGTCTTTGGAAATTTCCCCAGGATTCTAAGATTTATTAAAACTTAACATCAGCAGGTCAGAGATATCCTTAGTCAGCTCTTCTAGGATGCTTGGGTGCAAATTATCTGGTGCCTGTTATCCCTAGTAGATGATGTTTAACATCCTCCGTTGTTACTAATCGACTGAAAACTACTTCATCATCCTCATGTGATATGAATACACCATCCTGCTTCTTTCCAAATACAAATTGGAAACAATTATTGAACACTTCTGCCTTTTCTACATCTGTATTAACAATTTCGCCACCTCCGTCTAATAGCAGGCCTATAGCATTTTTAGGTTTTATTTTGTTCTTGATCAACTTTAAAAACTCCCTACCATCTTGCCAGCATGGATTTTTCCTAATATCTTTAGCTTCCCTTTTGAATTTTTTTCTGCACCTTATAACTTCTAATTTATATTGGTTGTTATCTATTTGTCTTCTTTCCATTTGTTCTATATTGTGCTTTTATTTCTCATAGCAGACTTCGCTTCTCCACTGAACTAGGATGTGCTCCTAGCCAATGTTGTCCTTTTTCCTGATTATGGAAGTGTGGCTTTTTGGCCATCTAATAATCATTTCTTAAAGAATTTACTCTCTCTTTTTTCCCAGAATAAAGGTAATCAGGCTATGATCTCTGGTCCCTAGGCAACCATCACTTCCAGTCCAGTGATCAAGTCATCTTTATCCATTCTAACAAAATCCAAAATAGAATTGCCTCCGGTTGGGTGCAAAACCTTTTGTGTTAGAAAATTATCTATATGTTCCAGAAACTCTAATGATGCTTTGCTGCTAGCTGCATAAGATCTCCAGCATGTGTCTAAGTGGGTGAACAGCCTCTTCTGAAGCCAAAGCTAATACTGGCCTATGGATCATCTAGCCGGAGGTGCTCTCACGGAGGATATGATGTTACTCCTGTCCTAAAACCCTTCTCTGGAACAACATGCCAGAGTTCCACCTAGGGCCTGAGAGTTTCACCTAGGGTGACCAGATGTCACGATTTTATAGGGACAGTCCCGATTTTGGGGTATTTTTCTTATATAGGCACCTATTACCGCCCACTCCTGTCCCGATTTTTCACACTTGCTGTCTGGTCACCCTAGTTTCACCGCTGTCCTGTTACCAAGCATGCAACACTGCTGTGACTCTGTGTGTGAGGCAAAACTGCCTCTAATTCACCAGGCACATTTAAAAATTTGGGGTCAAATCCATCCCTTGTATAATAGCCACTGAATGCAGTGGGTTTACAGCAGTAATTCATCATACTGCCCTTGACTGTTAACTCCTGAATGTAGGTTTTATCATAGAAATGTTCAGTATCACTTTCTGAATGTGACAGCAAAATACACCGGGAAACCCTGCAGGTACCAGGCTCTCAGATCACAGACAGCCTGTGTTGTTCTTTATGATCAGTCATTAAGCTGTTAGGACCGACCTTGGGAGCTGTGCTATCATTCACGTTAAGCACAGAACTGCTCTTATCTAAAGCTTTAGGTGCTGCTCAGCACCTAGCTCCCTTATAGCAGGTAATTGGTCTACAGGAACTAGTCACCTGGCTTATCGGACGCCTCCTCTTCAAATAGTGCAAACTCAGTAGGTAAATTCAGAACGAAAGTAGCCATCAGACATTTACGAGGTGTCATATTTTTGTAAGATAAATCACAGGACGGCGGCTTGTGCTGCCCTATTCTGGCATTGCCAAAAGCTAGCCTGGCCTTCAGTGCGGGCCACGCCAGCCTGGAAGGCTACCCTAGTTTGTGCCTGTTGGAAGGCACTTAGAGACCATTGCAGAGGTACAGAATCACTCCAGCCTCTCCTCCTCCCATACCCAACATGCCCCCTCCCTTCTCTGGCCTGTCCCCGTCCCACACCGGCTCCTGACCCAGGAACGTCCCTGGCACCTGCGGCTACCGCAGAGACGGTTGTGAGTTAACTGCACAGGCTCTGCGCTGGCACAGAGGCCTGTGTCTGGTATAGAGCCCTTATGGCTGCCCTATGGCACCGTGTGCCATTTCTTCACATTCCCCTACACCTTCTCAGTCCCCTCCTGCCCCACATAGTCCCTTGTACCCTGCCGGGGCCCTCCTGTTCCCATAACATTCCTCTGCAGCCCCTCGGACGTCTCCTGCATCCCACACTCCCCGCCCACCTCCCAGTGTCCTGGCCTGTGCTGTAGCCACAGAAAGCCATATTGGTGGTGGGAGGCCTGGCTTCAGTCCCAGTAGAAACATCATCAAGCTTTACTAAGGGCAGCCTCACTTTTACATCCCAACCTGACAGCCTGTGATTTCAGTCCTCTTGGAAATAATGGGTGGCCATTGTGAGTGAGGGGGAAATGTTCAGGTTTGATGGGGGAAATCAGAAGATCATGAGAAATTAAAAAAAAAAAACCCATCCAAATCTCATGAGATTTGTGATACACTCATAAGAACTGGAACCTGAGAGAGAGAGACACACACAGATGCACAGACGGTTTTCCCTGTTCCCCTCAGGCTCTCCCTATTCTGAAGGAATGGGGGTGCTTGTTTCCCCAGACGCCCCTTCCCTTGCTGTGAAATCCTGGACCGAAACTAGGAACAGGGCATTGCTGGGCCTGTAACCTCCTTTAAAGGGCCAGCCAACCCTTTCACGGGTATGTTCCTTTTTAGGGAAGATGGCCAAGAACTTGATTCCATTTCAGCCCCCCTTGGGCCTTGACACCAGTGACATCCCAGGGAGGAAACAGTCCAGGTTTAGGGTTTTTTTGGTGTGGAGACCTTTTGATCTGCAGCAGGATGGGAGAGGACATGGGCTGTTGTCTAAAATTTGACTCCCACTGCCAGAGAGACTGGGGACGCAGTCTCACTTTCTATAGACACCCCTTCCTCCTGACTTCTATATATGTGGTAGACATTTTCCTGAGACACCTTATATGAAATAGATCTTGTAGGGTTCTGTTCAGAGCCCATTTAAGTGGTGGTATAAGTTACAAAAAAGTAGTGTATAGGGTAGTGCCCTTTTAAATAATTTGTGAGCCCTCTAGCAATGCTCAGTGTGTTTGGTCTCTCAGATACCAGCCAGAACAACAGTGTGTATATGTAGCTAGGCCTTGCACTTTGGATGTGTAGCAGAGTGGTGACTCACCGGTGCAGTGCCTCCTGCTGGTTGTCCGGGAATTAGCTCTCTCAGCCCTGGAGTGCCCTATATGGGCCGGTGTCTTGCCCTCTGCTATCTACCCCTCTGCAGTCCCTTTATCTCCACCCACCTGTAGGCCGCACGTCCCTCCTGGACCACAGTGCCCCTTGCCTCGGGGTGCTGCCCCTCACCTAGGGAACCCCACTCCCCTGAGCCCACCTCGCCTCAATGACCCACTGCCAGTCCTCATCTAGCCCTTTTACTCCGGGGCAAACTGCAGTCTTCAATGGCCACTCATCATTGGCTAGGGGGTTGAATCTGCTGCCTTTCCCTGCAGCCCCTGTACCTCCTTAGGCCTCCCTGTCAGGCTTCAGCCTGGGAGGTCACCAGGCCTGAGCTCCCCAGCTTAGCCTGCCCCTTCCCCAGCACTGCTCTGTTGAAGGTACCCTGCGCTCCCAGGCAGCCAGGTCCTTCCCACCCCAAGGCTGGAGTGAGACTGCCTGCCTCCTAGATCACAGCCCTTTTTATACCAGCCCTCCGGGGCCCGGATTGGCTGATACTCACCTTCCCCTGATTGGCTCCTCAGGGCAGCCCTTTCCCAGAGCTGGTTTTAACCCCTTTCTGACTGGAGCGGGGTGACCGCCCTGCTATAGGATATATTTAGTAAACACTGTTATTTGGACTCCACCGTGCCCTAATTGTTTCTTCATACAGTTATTATTGTGTAAAGGGCAAAAGACACTAACACTTGGTGACAACACTTGGGGCCATAATCCAGGAATGCAGAGTGACTGCAGAGGCCTCATGAAAATGAAACTGCAGCCACTAGGGCTGTGCATGAATTGCATATTTATTGGGGGAAAGGGTTCAAAATGTCTGTCTCTTTGGGATCAGAGGTCTAAGAAATCATGTATTCTCAAAGCCACTGGAGATTGCAGAGCATTCCCACTTTTATAAACAGAATCCAACACACAATGAAACAATTTGTGAATATGGCTGGATTAAGGAAATTAACTCAGAGCCAGTTTGGAGAGTGTTCAGATGATGTAGCAACGATCCAGTTAGTGTGTGGTATGGAAAATGAAGCAAACTCTCTGCACAAGACCTTCAAAAGATGAGCCTGGGAACTTAAATTCACCACTCTGCTGGTCACTAAAAACAATAGGGTCACCCGCCCTATTGTCTGCTAACCTTGATTGCCCACTTTATTTTAAGTGTCTCCTACAACATGTGTGAAATCCTTATGCTTAACAATCTGTCCCATCTTGTATTTAGCTCAGACCTTCTGGTAACTTTCTCCTGACAAAGAGCTCTGTGGAGTCTGAAAGCGTGTCCCTGCCACCAGCAGAAGGTGGTCCAATAAAAGACATTGCCTCCTCTACCTCATATCTCTCATTTTGGAGGGGAAACACTTTCACATTTTCCAACCAGCTTCAGTTAATCTGACACTCAGTTGAGCAGTTCTGATTCCATCCAGTAGGGGGTTAAACTTTCCTGCTTTATTACAGTAGTCACGCCCTAATTGATGGAGGTTAGGAAGAAAGTCCTATGGAGAGGTCATTCAATAATTGTCCATTACAAGAGTTTTACATGTTTCTCTGAAGCCTCAGGGACTAGCCAGTGCTGGAGACAGGACACCAGACTATATGGATCACAGATTTGATCTGCTACAACAATGCTTATTTTCCTAGTTTACTCTTTACAGTATAAGTGCTACAAGAATCATAGAATATCAGAGTTGGAAGGGATCTTAGGAGGTCATCTAGTCCAACCCGCTGCTCAAAGCAGGACCAATCCCCAATTTTTGGCCCAGATCCCTAAATGGCCCCCTCAAGGATTGAACTCACAACCCTGGGTTTAGTAGGCCAATGCTCAAACCACTGAGCTATCCCTTCCCCCCAGGTAAGTAACTGAGAATGCAGATGATTATGTCTGCTGAGCCAATTCCTTTGGTTACATTGGAAGGCGTTTGTTTTGTGCAGACTCAGGGTGTGTTAAATAGCCATGACTGCAACTTGGAGTTTAACTTTAATCTTCTAATGTTCTTGATTCAGTTTCAGACCATTCCTAATAGTACACAATGAGTGAAGACAAGACTCTGACTGACATCCTCGTCCAGGAACTGGAGGATCTCGAAAAGAAAGATTTTAAAAAATTTAGACACAAATTATCTGATTTTCGCTATGAGGGGGGGAAACGTAAAATCCCCCGGGGCAAGCTGGAGAATGCTGATGAAATGGATGTGGCCAGGCTCCTGATAGAGTTCTACGGCGAAGACAGTGCAGCGAACGTAGCGATCGAAATCTTCACCAAGATCGGTATGAAAAACTCTGCCGTGAAACTCCAAGAGGAAAAAGAGACAGGTACAAAAAATCTAACGCGGCTGCTACCTCTGTGAGTCCTTCATTAATATGCCCCACTGCAGCTCCAGTAGAAGGAACAGCAGTAGTAGCAGCAGCAGCAAGCTAATGCCACCTAACGGATTCCAAAACCCCGAGGAAACGGGTGGGTGTCACCAGTCAAGGCAGAGACACATATGGGGTGAACTTGCAAAACTTCAGCCTCCTTTTTTGCACCTGCAAAAAGTGCAGCCCCATAATTGCAGGTCTAAATCAGAGCATTTGCACCTCTAACAACCTGCTTTGTACCCACTGGGAGTACCCAGATTTGCACCTACAGGCGAGTCTCATCTTACGCTGGGGTTACGTTCCGTAGTCAGCGCGTAAAGCGAAAATCGCGTATAGTCAAAATTACATTGAGTGTAATGGCGAGCGGAATCACCCGCACTAGAGGTACAGTATTTAAATTGTTATTTTCTCTCTCTCTTTTATTGTTTTTGTTTATTTTGCCGACCGTGCAAAGCTGAATTCATGCATGTTAAATGCGCGTAAGATGAGACTCGCCTGTATATGTCAATTTGCACAAGTAAAAGGGATGCTGGTCTTTGAAAATTTGGTCCATGGTATTTTTCTAGAATGACTGTGAAACTATTGCGCTTCTTTTTTATTAGTATTATTGCCTGTTCTCTAGAGGAGCACTGCCTTTATTATGCCATGAATCAGCTGTAGTTAGTGTATAATACATTTCTACATAAGTATTTATGTAAAATACAGACAGACACAATATAGGTAACAGAGAGAGAGAGAGACCTGTGAGAAGCAGAATGTTATCGTAAGAGCCTGATTCTGCTCCTATTGCACTTCCAGGTTGCATGGTCACGCCCCACACTTTATTTTTATGTGGGAGAAAGCACAGTCCATCACACAGGAGCTAAACAGATCTGTACATGACACAGAGTTTGATCCTGCTCCTGCTGAAGTCCACAAGGGTAGATTCTGTGCTCTCAGGGAACACAGCATGGAACACAGCTCAGGAGTGGAAAATGAGGGTAGCTTTAAGCCACTTGTGCAGCACCTGGATTTGGGGTGTCTCTAGGGCCCAGGCCCTTGGCACGAATTATAACAGCCCCAGGGACTGCTCAGATTTCCAGCAGCCTGACACTACCTCTGTGGCTCAGAGTTGCTGGACCTCGCTATATAGACCAAAGCTGCTGTGATAGTGTTACAGTTACCAACGTTTTTTCCCCCTTCCATTCTTATCCCCCCTTTTCTAGACCCTCTGCCTCGCCCACACACACACTTCGTAACCTTCTCAGACAAGGTTTCCAAGATGATCTCAGCCCATTGAGACTATAAGGACAATGTGCATAAAATTGGTTTTGCCATTTTTGTGAGTTTCACTAGTTTGAAAACAATGCACTTTCCCCCCTCCACTCCACTCGAAGTACAATTCTGTTGCTTTGGACTCCTATTTTAAGGATTTGTCACCGGGTCTCTCACCACACTGGCGCCTCCTGCTGGCCATTTTGGGAATTAGCACTGGTCAGCAGGTGTGCCCTCCAGTGGTGGTGGCTCTCCCATCCTCATCTCCGCCTGCAGACCCACCGCAGTTCCATTCTCACTGTCTCTGCTTCGTGGCACAGCCCTCTGGCCATGTCCCAATCCGGGTTCCCCCCTTCTGGGGGACTCCTTCCGCAACAGTCTAGCCGCTCCTCGTAGCGGCTCGGCAGTCCATAGCCTGGCTGCTTCTTCAGCAGCGTGTGGGGGACCCAGGCCCGCCCACTACTCTGGGTCCCAGCCCAGGGACCCTCTAAACAACAGCTTCCCGCTGCCCCTCCTTTCTTTCTCTACCAGTCTGTCTCAATTCCCTGGGCCACTTCCCTGAAGCCCCAGCACCTTCGGCTCCTGCCTCTGGCTCCTTCACCCTCTTCCCAGGGCCTCAGGCCTGCAAACCCTAGCAGCTCTGTTCACAGTACTAGACCCTGTAGCCCTCTAGGAAGCCAGTCCCCTCCTTTGGGCTTCCTGCAGCAGACTCCTTGTTCTGGCCTGCAGCTTCCTTTTATATGGGCCAGCTGGGCCCTGATTGGCTGGTCCAGCCACTACCCTAATTGGCTGCAGCCACTGCCCTAATTGGCTGTTTCTTTGCAGCCCTCTAGGCTGGGTTTTAACCCTATCAGGGCCAGTGCAGGGCAGACGCCCCATCACAGGATTCATCACTTCCTGGCCCTCACTGCAACCGGCCAAAGTGTAATGAAGTTTCTTTAGAATGTACTTCCCCTATTCCTGTGAGCACCCTTGATATTTAATGAGAACAAGAGGATTGAGTCTTGGCTCTGTAAGTATCATTCCCACAAAAGGAGCGGAGATCCATTGATAGGTGGCTCATGCCCGTCTCATAGCAACCCCATGTTATTTCTCTTTCAGTTTTGGTTCAGCCTCAATCGACTCGATCTCTATCTGTTGCAACGCTGAGCTTGAAAATGACACAAGGTAACGTATGGGACATACATGTTGAAAATTGTACCCAGTTGTTAGCAGCGTATCAGTAGACAAAATAATAGTCATCTGGGGACAGAATCTGATCTCTGGTACACCAGTGTAAATCTAGACTAACTGTAATTAAGTCATTGCTCTGATTTATTCCGGTGTTACAGAGACCAAAATTTGGCCCAGTGTGTTTTCCAAATTCTCAAATTCATGAGTAACTGAGTTGGGGGCCAAAGCCCATTGAAATAGAGGGAGTCATTCTACTTTTAAACATCAGCTATTAAATTGCATGTATATATTTCCCCTTCTACTCCCTGCATCTCTCCATATTGAAGAACCTCTATCTCTGGAAACATTTCACTAGTATAGTCAATGTTCAGCTGAATTTAATTTTTAAAATTTAATTTCAAAATATCTATTTTCCATCATCTGAAATTGCACACACACCCCAGAAATATGATTTATTATTCCCCTTATTAACTAGAATCTGGGATTCATATGCATCTAAATAGCACTACCATGAAACTCCTTAATGACAAATCTGTCTTTTTCCCCTGAATTTCTGCATTCACGGATTCTAATGCTCCCTATCATTGAATTAGATTACAGACCAAAGTATAAGGAACATATACGAGAAAAATACCAACTAATAGAAGAGAGGAACAATCAAGTTGGAGAGTGTGTGGAACTAAACACAAGATACACAAAGCTGCTGATTGTAAAGGAACATCGCGACCAGAAGGAGAGAAAGCACGAAATAAGAGCCAAAGGGAAAGAGCATGCAGCAATCATGGCAAAGCGAGCTAGTTCTACTAAACTGGAGACTTTATTTGATGCTAGTGGAAACAGGCAAACACCACTGAGAACCATTGTGCTGCAGGGAGATGCTGGGATTGGAAAAACAATGTTAGCAAAGAAGCTCATGGTAGACTGGGCATTTGGAAAACTCTATCCTGGCAGGTTTGATTACATCTTCTACATCAATAGCAGGGAAATGAACTGTATTTCTGAGCGCCGAAGTGTCACAGATCTGATTTTAAACAATTGCCCTGATAGAAACGCACCCATCAAAGATATTTTGGTGAATCCAGAGAAGCTTTTGTTCATAATTGATGGTTTTGAGGTATTTAAATTTTCCTTTGATCAACAAGAAAGTAGTCTGTGCACTGATCCCTGTCAGACAAAGCCAGTAGAAATCATACTGAGCAGTTTATTAAGGAAAACGATTCTTCCAAAATCCTACTTAATAATCACTACAAGACCAACCGCTCTGGATAAACTCCGGCAGTGTCTGAAGTTTCCCCATATTGCAACAATACTGGGATTCTCTGAAGATGACAGGAAGGAGTATTTCCACAAATTCTTTGCAAACGACATACAAGAAAAACAAGCTCTAGATTTTGTAAAAGAGAATGAAATGCTCTTCACCATGTGCTTTGCTCCCATCGTGTGCTGGATCCTGTGCACGGTGATGAAACAGCAGATGGAAAGTGGAGAAGATTTAGCCAAAAGCTCAAAAACAACCACCTCAGTATATATGCTCTTTCTGTCCAGTTTATTAGATAACCATTCCAATTCAAAGGAATCCGTACACACCGACCTGAAGAAGCTATGCTCTCTAGCTGCAGATGGGATCTTGAACAATAAAATACTCTTTGAAGAAGAAGATGCGAAGAAGCACGGTTTGGATGGATCTGATGTTCAGTCCCTCTTTCTCACTAAGAATATTTTCCAAAAAGATATTGGTTTTGAAAGTGTCTATAGCTTCATTCACTTAAGTTTCCAAGAGTTCTTTGCAGCTTTGTTCTATGTCTTGGTGGAAGATAAAGAAAGAGGGTGTGATTCAGTGACTCTGAAGAAAGATGTGAATGAAATTTTGAAAAATTATGGAAAATCTAGAGATAATTCTTTTACCTTAACTGTACGTTTCCTGTTCGGTCTCTTAAACAAAGAGAGAATGAATCACACTGAGAAAATCTTTGGCTGTAAAATTTCACCTGAAATTAAACAAAATTTATTGAAGTGGTTTGGATCTGTAGCAAAAAGAAGCTGCGGTCTGACCTTCAAGTCCCTCCAGGAAAAACGATTCCAGCTTGAACTGCTTCACTGTTTGTACGAAATTCAGGAAGAAGAGTTTGTCAAAAGCGCAATGGATCATTTCCAAGAAATTGATCTGAGCAATAATCAATTTACAAAAATTGACCACATGGTTCTTTCGTTCTGCATAAAGAACTGTCGTAATGAGCAGTCGCTCTCTCTGAACAATTGTACGTTTGGACTGGAAGAGCAGGAGGAAAGAAAAGACTCAGTGCTACGAAAGTTAGTTCCTTGGTGAGTGTCTCAGTTTATTGACATAACTATTCAGTGTGTGTAGTTATAATAGCACCTGCTATTGTCAGAGTGCAGATGGATCTGTCAACCATTCCAGTATAATGCCATATTTTCATAGGCCTTAATCCAGAGGTCCTTACTCAATACATTGTACTGATGATGCATTGCCACAGTCTTGACCCAATGCCTATCAAGTCAACATGTGAGTCCTTCCATAAACGTTAATGGGCTTTTGTTCAGGATCTTTGTCCTGGCCAATAACAGACACCTTCAATTCCCTAGCCTGTCAAATAAGCCTGATTCACTTACATTTTTCAAAATACACATTTCTGATGCCAGAAATCGTCCATTTACTAATTTGGCATCATAATAAAGGAGTCGTAGCATCTGATAATGTTTAAAAGGATTATTTTTTAAAAAAATAATTGAATTGTCTGCTCCAGAATAAAAACCAACCAACCAAAAGAGCCAACCTCTTGCAATGAGTGATTTTTTTTTTCAGCACCCAAAATGGCACGTTTCTGTTTTTTCTTTCCAGGGAGTTGGAGGAGAAGGAGCCAAAATATTCCCCACCTCACCTTTTGTGTCAAGCACTGAAGGATCCAGGCTGTAAACTAAAGAAAATATCGTAAGTGTTTTCTCTTCTATGAGCCTATCATTGCTGCTATTGTGCAGCTATGTATCACTGGGGGTTAGTCTCTGAGCAGCAGAGTGACTGCTAATTCACATGGAACCAGCCAGCTTCATGATGTGATAGTGATAAAGACCCAGGAATTCGGAGGTTACTTGAGCTAGACATATTTATGTATCATTATTATTTATTATTGCCATTTTGTGCACTGTATTTGCATAAGAACATTATGAAATGTACTTCTGTTATTAAGTATATCCTGTCTGTTTTACCAGTGTAACAGACCTGATTTCTTCTTTTGCTTCCCCTCACCCATACACAATAAGAGCAGTTTATTTATGTGCTATGGAAAAAGAGTTGGTTGATGGGAATAATGGTTTTTATAGATATCCAGGTCTATGACACACTGGATGTGCTCCTGAGAATGCCCACTTAGCATGGGGCTCCACAGCTGCATTATTTTCCTGAATGGGAAGAGGAAAGAAATTCAGGGGTCAACGTGGAAGCAACTCCCACTGAAGTCAGTGCAAGCCTAGGCAAGAATCTCAGAGGAGAATTTTGACCGAGGATGCTACTAACAAACCAAGAAGTCCCAACGGTGATTGGTTTTTAAACCTCTCAAACATTTCACATGTGGAAGAATTTTCAAATGTACGATACTTAAGGGATTTCAGTGAATGTCAATGGCCCCAAGACAATCACTACGCTCTCAAATGAACTCCCACAGGAAAATGATCAAAGACAAAAACACTGTTTCACCTGTGGGTGAACACTTTTCACAAAGTGATCACTCCACATTTGACCCCTACCACTCCTCACCCTCAAAGGAAACCTGCCCAAGGCTTTCAAACGATGAGCCAGGGAGTTTGAATTCATAACTTTGCTAGACTAAAAATCATGGTCTTAATAAAGACACTGGATTAATGGTTTAGTACAATCTGCTACCCACTAACCCCCTTTTTTGTCCTATGACTGCAGGGGCCATTTCCCCTTGAATGGTCCCTCAGATTAGAATATATGCTAACTACTTATGCTAAACTATCTGTTTGACCTTGTATTTAGCTGTGACACTCTTAGTACACCTCCCAGCTCTGAAGAAGAGCTCTGAATAGCTCGAAAGTTTGGCTCTCTTACCTACAGAAGTTGGTCCAATAAAAGAAATTACCTAATCTAACTTGTCTCGCTAATCAATGGCACCTAGACTCTTTTGAAATATCTACCCTAAACAGTCTTCCCTTTCACCTGTTTACTTACCCAGATCCTGCTTAGCTTTTCACAACTGAGTTTTTATCAAACACAAATCAATTGCAGTTCAGCTCTGGAGATTGCTAATTAAGGAATATTATGAAGCATCTTCCCAGTAATGAAAGACCCTGTTATAGTGAATGCATGCTAAGGGGGAGAGCAGAAGGCATGCACCAGGGGACAGGTTAACCATAACTCTGACTGTCTTGACTTCTGTTACAATCTCAGTCTCGCTATTACATTGGTATAGTGTTTGTTTGTTTTTAAAATGGCTTTAATTATTTTAAATCGATGATACAAAACTGTGCTTGCAAAACACCCCAAATTATCACAGGGGAGCAAGCAAACATGTTACAAACATAAAAGCATTCCACCAGTACCTTCCCCATGAGACTTTCATTTGCACGCTGTCTTTTCCTTTTGTAGAAGAGAGGAATTCCTTCCACGTCACATGAAGTTCTTCGGTTTTCTTATTATTGTTTTAAATGTGAATTTAATGGGACTACTCATGTACTTAAAATTACCTAGGTGTTTCCAGGAGCAGGCCTTGAGATTGTTCTCTTGTTCAGCACTGGTGAACTTGAATATGCCCTTACACCTGTCTGTAAATTGCCTAATAACACTTCTGCCATGTCAACGTCACATTAGCAGAGTGTTTGGCACACGCCATAGAATGGCTATCACTTTTGTTTAAGAACAATACAGTGAGCTAAGGTCTTGACCCAAAGCCAGGGAAGATAATAGGAGTCTTTAGGCTTTGGATCAAGCTCTAAATCTCTTTATAGGAATACACCGATATGAATAAAGTGGAGGCGACTAACTGGGTAAAAACAAGCAGTAACCACATCTGTCTCTTGCAGCTTAGGGTGCTGCCGTCTCACCTCCGCTTGTTGTGAGGATCTCGCCTCTGCTCTCAAGACAAACCAGTCTCTGAAAGAGCTGGACCTGAGCGGTAACAAACTGGGGGAAACAGGGATTAAATTGCTCTGTAAGGGACTGAAACATCAAAACTGCAATGTTCAGAAACTGGGGTAAGTAACCATGGATTTTCTTTATAACTGTGTTATAGTCATGGCATTATAACTGAAACCTATATCCATGAGGAACTCTTCACTTCAGTTCATAATCAGTGTTAGCCTTCTTCTCAGCTCTGAGACCCGGTGCAGAAGATTTCAGCCCCAGGATTATGGAGCTGCTGCTAGTTACACTATGGTGAAGGTTGCACTCAGCCTTCCAGCAGAAACCCAGTTTTCCATTCCCAAGTAACTTTCATGAAAACCTCCTTGTGGTCTGAAAATGGCCATGCTGCACTCTCAGACCAGAAGAAAAGTTCTCAGGAACGTTTAAACACGGGTCTGTGATCTCTGAGCTGGAAGGAGGCAGCAAATTGACTCTTGCCAGTCCCAAACACTTTGGTCTCCTTTTGAAAGTGGAAGTTTAATATTACTGAACTCTGATGCAGGGAGATAAAGCCCCTGTGGTGTGGGACTTTGACTCGGTCACAATCAATTTCAATGATTAATAATTGCTGGCATGTTATGGGCCAGATTGTGGCTGCTAGCGAGGGGTACAAAGTAGAAGTGGGGAAAAGGGCACCAACCAAGGATCCTTCCATTGATACGCCCTTGCCAAAGGGGCACACAGCCCCAGTCCTGACATGCCCAGAACACAATGGGAGAGAAGGAAAAGAGCCATGGTGTCATTTTTGCTACTGGAGTCCTCTAATGGGCATGGTGTGATGGGGCTGGGGCCGTAGCCCTATTCGTCTTCTGCACCAATGATAGGACCAAGGCTAATTCAAGAGGCTGCTCGCATGGCACCTTTCAAAGAATGGAGCAGTGGCCAGCCCAGCACTCCCAGAGCTATTCTGGTTTCCTTAACATTGGAACAGCCAGGATGCCCCTCAAACCTGCTGGATTTCAACTCACACCTTTGCTGCAGGTGTCGAGCTGCCCAGGTTGGCTTCCTAGGAGCCCAGCTGTGAGAGGGACACAAGTGGCTGTGTTCAAAGGAACAGTCATTGTGTGCTCCGTGTGCCTTTGTCTCCTACAGGCTGAGGGGTCGCAGTCTCACCTCTCCTTCTTTGGGTGATCTTGCCTCTGTGCTCACTAAAAACCAGAGCCTGACAGAGCTGGACCTGAGCTATAGTAAATGGGGCGATTTAGGAGTGAAGCTACTGTACAAAGCACTGAAGCATCCAAACTGTAAACTACAGAAAATAAAGTGAGTAACCACTGGTCTAGATGAGCATTTTCTTCATACTGTATTTCCTTATCTCTTTTCACCAATGATTTGTGTGTGCTAGGCAGGGGCAAACAGCCTCATCTTCAAATGTAGGGCTCCTGCTATTCAGGCAGTATTTGGAAATCTATAGCCAAATATTATACTATTAATCCTTTAAACCCCTCTAAGATCACCCATCCTCTCAGCCATAGGCGTTCCATCCCCTCTCCGCCCTGAGCCCCTGACCCCACTCCACCCCTTCCGCAGGGCCCTGCCCTCAATCTGCCTTTTCCCACCCCCTCCCTGATGCCCCGCCCTCACTCTGCCTCTTCCCGCCCCCACTCCCCCAAGGCCCCCGCCGCTCACTGCTCTCCGCCCTCCCCCAAATGCCTTCCCCAGCCTCCAAAACAGCTGATTGGCACCGCAGCCTATCAGTTGTGGCTGGTGGGTGCTGAGTTGGAGCCTATGCTGGCAGCTAGAGGGGTACACCACCCATTGAAATGAAGGGGAGTTACACTTGTGTAAAGGGGAGCAGAACTGAGCCCAGAAGGCCTGCTCCAATGCCCACTGAAACCAACGGAAAGAGTCGCTTTCACTTTAACGGACTCTGGATCTGACCTAGGGAATCTAATTTTCACCACCTTGCCCATCACCTCTGAAACCGGCCCCCTGAGTGCAGGGGGCGGTGCAGAAACAGATTGTTACTTTGCTCTCTGTCCATCTCTGTCTCCCGCAGGCTGGAGTGTTGCCTTCTCACAGCTGCTTGTTGCGATGACCTGGCCTCTGTTCTCGGTACCAACCAGACCCTGATGGAGCTGGACCTGAGAAATAATGAGCTGAGGGATTCTGGAGTGAAACATCTGTGTGCCGGACTGAAACGAGAGAACTGTAAAATACAGAAACTCGTGTGAGTGCTCCCGGGCTTCCTCAAACGCCTCTGATTAGTGTTTGCTCATTTCAGAGGCATGTGCGTAAGTTTCCCCCGGTGGGCGGTGGAGGTGCAGTGCCAATGAGACCTGGGTGAGCAACATGAAGTACCAGGAGAGAGAATATTTCATGAGGAAGGATTTATCTACAGCATCTCAAGTAAAGAGAGCACGGGCTGGATCCTTCAGCACAGATTCCCATGTGAAAGCGTTGCGGGGTCGAACCCACTGATACCAAGGACCTTTCCTTCCTGCAGACCTCTGTGTCTGTAGGCTGAACGAGGCTGCCATGGTAGGAAACGCCTCTCTGGTTGGACTCCACCCATAGAGATGCTGCTCAGAGCAGTGGGCTGAAGCAGCTGCTTAGAAGGCCAGCAAAGCGGGTGCCAGGAAATAGGAATCTCCAGGGCAAGCTGGGAGACTCGCGAGGCCTGATCACTGTCCTCTCTGTCCGTCTGTCCCCACAGGCTGTCGAACTGCTATTTCACAGGAGTTTGTTGTGGGGCTCTCTCTGCCGTGCTCAGTAAAAGCCAGTCCCTGAGAGAGCTGGACATGTGCTATAATAAACTGGGAGATGCAGGAATGAAGCTGCTGTGTGATGGGCTGAGACAGCCAGACTGCAGACTACAGAAACTATGGTAAGTCTCCAGAGGCTTCCTTTGTGATTGGCTGGTCTTGGCTCTGCTCTTTCTGGCTAATCTGGGCACGTTTTCCTCCATCAACACATTGTAGCTGCTTAAATTAAACATCTCCAGCAACTGCAGCTATTCCTTGATCTCTGGCAAAGGTGGGATCTTCCTGTGTTTAGCAATGTGAGTTGCCAGATCATCCCATCCATTCCCCTCACAGTGCCAGGATCAGCTCGTCACAGCTTGCCCCACTGAAGGCCGGTACACAGTCTCTGTTTTCCTTGTAAGGAGAGTGGTTTTTTTGTGCATTTAGTTGGTCATCAAATGTGCCAGACTGGGCCGCTCTGGAGAGTGAAGTGCTCTGTTTGACCACAGAACAGGTACAGCGCCGGGAGCTCACTGCCAGCTCCTCCTGGCTGACGGTGCCAGCCCGTGATCAGAATTTTAGGCAGGGTCCAGTCAGTTAAATTAACATCTGGGTATGGTGCAGAGAATAGGGATGAGTCCACACCTGGTTTTATTATCTCTCCTTCTGAGCAGGGAAGTGCCACAGGTGCTCCGATAGCCGAACTGCCTCTGCCCTGGGATGAGAGTGATCAGCCAAGGGTGACCAGATAGCAAATGTAAAAAATCAGGATGGAGGGGAGGGTAATAGGTGCCTATATAAGATAAAACCACAAATATTGGGATGGTCCCTATAAAATCGGGATATCTGGTCAACATAGTTCAGCCTCTAAACCCAACCAGGTCCATTGGTACTCGTGAGGAGCCTGCCAGCTAAATCATTAAGTACTACCCACTGGGATGGCAGGTTGTATGGACAACCCTCCAGCAAGAACAGGAGTGACAGTCCGAAAGCCACCAGGTGGCACTGTGGCACTATAATGAAACCTCGGCTGATGTGCAACACCGGATGCCACTACGCGCCTATTAGAGTCACACTGGCATTGTGAGATCGCGTAACAATCCCTGTTCTTGTTCCTTGCATCTCCCTCTCTCCAGCGGCTGCTGGGTGTTTTCTGCTGACTCTGTCTTGTGCTTTTGCTTTCATCTCTTTCTTACGCCATGATTAAGGTGTGACCCTTTCAGTGTGAGCCTGTTGGGCCAGGCCTGCTTGCCAAGGTATAGATTTGTGCACAACTGTCAAGAGCTGCAAATGAACTACATTGCACTAGCAATGTTCATAAAAAATTGCCAACCTTAAATTGGGGAGAATGCCGCCGAACCCCAGGAGGGTAGAAAGACGAGTGTCAGGTTTTCATACCTACTCTCAGATGGCACCAGCTTTTCCTAATTTGATCAGAATCATGCGGGCAAATGAATCCCTGATTTAACTCCAGTTTACTTCAGTGGAATAAGGCCAGGGATGAATTTGGCCAACACTTTTCCTCTTCAGATAACCCCGAAATAAACAAGTAGAACAGTCAGCAAGTGCTCATACAGCGAAATCCACACGGCGGGAAGTATGTGCACAACACACTGTAAAATCACTGCCTTGCATGGTGACTGGTTTCATTGGTGTAGCTGTGTTAGTCTGTATCAGCAAAAACAACGAGGAGTCCCCCTCATCGTTTTTGTAAAATCACTGATGTTTCTCACTGAATTACGGCATAAAATAATCTCCTGAGGAACACAACTTTTTAACTATGCGGGTAATTAACCATTGGAACGGACTGCTAAGGGGTGTGCTGGATTCTTCAACTCTTGGAGCCTTTCAATCAAGATAACATATCATCCTAAATGATATGTTCTGGCTCATCCACATGTTATCGGCCTAAATGCAGGGATCACAACCTAGATGTCAGTGAAATTTTATGGCCAGCCTTATTCAGGAGGTCAGACTAGAAGGGAAACTTTCAAAGGCACAAATGGTAATTACAGGCCTACGCCTCATTGAAAACCAGTGGGAGTTCGGCACCTAGCAGCCATTTGTACCTTTCAAGTCTGCCTCTGGATGATCATAATGGCTCTTTCAGGCCTTAAAATCTATGAAGCTATGAATGCATTGGACATATTGATCCCTGGTAGAACTCCTCTGAGCTACTTCAGGGATGAATTTGGCTTCAATGAGGGGGGGCACCATGCATGGTATGCCTGTGTTGGCATGTCCCTGTCTCTTCCAGGCTGACCGGGTGTGGTCTGACCCCTGCTTGTTGCGAAGATCTCTCTGTTGTCATAACTACAAACCAGTCACTGACGGAGCTGAATATCAATCACGACGCGCTGGGAGATTCGGGAATGAAACGGCTGCGTGATGGACTGAAAAGCACAAGCTGTAAGCTGCAGCCACTGCTGTAAGTGACCACTGGCTGCCCTGACATAGTCAGAAATAAGCCATAAGAAGTGACTAACAGTTGTTTCTGGGTTTTGGTTTCACCCTCCTTCCCAGCTCTCCCTGCCCTCAATACACCCCCTACGCTGGGGTCCACAGGGGGCATGGTATAGGATCCAGCTACACTGGCTCTATTATAGACTCCCACATGCTTGGGAAATCTCCAGCAGGGAAGATGGGCCCTCAGTTTCTGTCCCCTTAGCACCATTAGAGTAGCAGAGAGGGAATGAATCAGGACAGGGAATCTGGCCCTTTTTCTCCAGATCAGTCCTGGTGCTAACTCCCGCTAGAGTAGAACCTTCCACTTATTTGTGCTTTGAATTATCCCACGTGCCCAATACGGGTGTCTGAGAATGGGGCCAGGCCTGTAGTCTTGTGCTCATGCTCCCTGTTTCCATTCACAGGGTTCAGTTTTCTTAATCCCAGTCTGTCATTCTCAGGGTCTGAGGGTGCCTAGGAGACAGTGCACTCACGGTCAGAGTGTGGCTGGTATCAGTCAATAAGAACTCCTGCAGCTGACTAAGGACTTACACTGATGGACTCTAAAGAATATCCCAGCTTGTCTTTTCTGCTTGACGGACACTGGCCGGAATCGGGGGGGGGGGGGGGGGGGGGGGGGGGGGAGTTAAAAGAGAAGCTAAATGGGGAGATATACATGGTTCCATCACACACATGGCAGACCTTGCTCCTGGGGGAGCACAGAGATTTAAATCACTTTCTGTCCAAAAGTGCACTTCCGGTAGCACCACAGACCACATTTATGTGACCACGGTGGTGTGCATGGCCGTGGGAGCAGGGGCTGTGATCCCGGGTACTGATGACGTATTCACAACATACTCGTGCTTCTTCCTCACAGCTTGAATGGAGAATCTATTAAGAGAGATGGAGATGACAAGGGTGATGAAGAGGGCTATAATGGCGATGAAGACTACAATGGTGATGAAGACTATAGTGGCGATGAAGACTACAATCCTGAAGATCATCTCTGACTATGTCAGCAGAATATCGCTTTAGGAGATGTTCACCCTTTCCCACTTGCTTAAAATCACTCATCATCACCTTCTAGAAATGGCAAATGATAAAACAAACCACGTACACACTTTCTTTTAGGGGAAAACAGATTAGAAATGAATAAACTGATTAAAATCCCACAAAGTAGGTTCCAGGCCTAGCATAATATCACTGGAGATCAGCTTTGCCAAAGAAAGACGTTTTTTCTGTTTAGAAAAATGCCTATTTTTCCAACAACAACAAATTAGTTCAAGAAATTTCAGCCAGCTTTATTCACAGGACACTGCCTGCAGTTCAGACTTTCACAAATCCTGCTCAGTCCCACAAATCCTTTGAGAACCAGGATCAGAGTGGAATGTGATTTGCAGTAGTGGCATGAAACCACCAGGGTGACGGGCACTTTAGAAACAGATAGGTGGTCAGTTGAAAAATGCTATTTGATCCGTGAAACATTTAAGACTAAGAACATAAAATAACAAAATTAATTTATATTGACTGACAAACAGTGGTGTTCTAATTCCATAAAGCACAATAGGATACGCTGAAAGGCTATAAAGGAAATAGAGTTCAGTACAACTGCTGTACTGACCTTTCAACGGTAAAAGGGAGCCATCTGGTGGAGAAAGTGAAAAACAGCAGTGTCAAAGCATATGGAGGAATTAGTTTCTTGTATGACAAGTAACCTTGGCATCATTTTAGATAGTTCAATGAAGCCCTCTGCTCAATGCGCAGCTGCAGTCAGACACAGCACACAAAATGTTTGGATGCATAAGAAATGGTGTGGAGAGTAATGCAGATAATATTTTAATGTCATTATATAAATCAATAGTGTGGCCTGCTCTAGAAGTCTGTGTGCAGAGTCCTCAGAAAGGATATTGCAGAACTAGGGAGGGTTCAGAGAAAGGTGATGAAAAAGACCAAGGGCCTGGAAAAACTCTCCTATGACGAGAGACTGAAAAGATGGAAATTACTTATGTTAGAAAGTAAACAAATCAGAGGGAACATAATAAAAGTATGTGGATCAAGCGCTTCTGTTCTCCTCGTCTCATACCACAGGACTAAGGGGCCAGTCAATGAAATTAAAGGGTGATATATCATGGTTCAGCTGAAGTCAATTGCAGAACTCCCACTGACTTCCAGGATTTCACCCAAAAGGTGGCAAATTCAGCAATGATAAAAGGAAATACTTTTTCACACGCTATGCGATTAGAATGTGGAACTTGGCCCCACATGCTGCTGCTGAGGCCAAGAATGCAGCAAGATTCAAAAAAGGATTGGACAATTGTGTGGGTATGAAGAATATCCAGAGCTGTAACAGTTAATGCTAACTCTTTTGGGCAGCGATATTAAACCTCGTGTTTAAGCGATCTCTAACGATGAGAGAGTAGGATGGGATTTAAATGAGGGTCAGCCAGTAGATTGCCCACATCAGCCTAATTCAGGGTTCTTACACCTTCTTCTGCAGCATCTGGTTGTGACGGGGTTAGGACTCACCACCGCGGCGCCTCCTGCCTCCAGTCTGGGAATTAGCTCTCGGCAGTCCTGGAGTACCCTCCACCAGTGGTGTCCCGTCCACCGCTCCCTTGCTGGCGTCCAGACCCGCGTTGCTCCCAGCTCACAGCGTCCTCTTCAGGACGCTGCCCTCCGGCAGTGTCCCTTAGTCCACACTCACCCCCTTCCGGGAGGGGAGGGGGGTTAACAGCAGTCTTCTGGTTTGCCCCTGCAGCAGTGGCCAACCACACCCCAAAGTCTATCCCCTTCTGTCAGGGGTCTGGTGCAGTCTGTTATGGCCACCTCTCACGGCCAGGTGTACGATAAGGGGGAAAGGGGGGGGAATCAGGCCTGCCCGCTACTCTGGGTCCCGACCCAGAGACCCTCTAATGGCAGCCTCCCTGCCCTCCTTCTCTCCATTCGTCTGTCCGCTCTCCCTGGGTCACTTCCCCGCTGACCCCTCTGCACCCTCTAGGCCCTTCTGGTCAAGGCCCGCAGCCTGGCAGGTAACAGGCTGGAGCTCTCCTATGCTCCCCTGCATCTGCCCAGCACTGTGCTGTGCTGTGCTGTCCTGGGTGCTGGTCTCCTAGCTCAGGAGACAGACCTTCACCTCTGAAAGCCTGGGAGAGACTGCCTGCTTCACTCCTGAGCAGCCATTTTATAGGGCTGAGCCTGGCCCTGATTGGCTGTCTCCAATCTGGGCCCTGATTGGCTCCCTAACAGGCCCTCCCTGATTGGCTGCAGCCTTGCACAGCCTTTCTGGCCTGTCTTAGCCCACTCATGCAAGGGGGTGGGGCATGCGCCCCACCACACTGGTGCTGGCCACTGTCAGAGACAGGATACTGGATTAGATGAACATTGGGTCTGATCCAGTCTGGCAATTCCTATGTTGCTATGACAATTTTAACTTAATACCCTTGAATGTTAGAGAAATTAACGGAGTCATAGAAACAAAACATCCCTAACCAGTAACAATGCTATCTTATCTTGTTAACAGGAAGTGATTTCTCTCCTTGGACCTTGAGAAATAGAAACGAATTTGGTTGGCACAACTATTTTACTCTCCCTATATAGTATTAGGAAACACTATTTCACTAGGAAGGTGGTGAAGCACTGGAATGGGTTACCTAGGAAGGTGGTGGAATCTCCATCCTTAGAGGTTTCTAAAGACCAGCTTGACAAACCCCTGGCTGGGATGATTTAGTTGGGGTTGGTCCTGCTTTGAGCAGGGGGTTGGACTAGATGACCTCCTGAGGTCTCTTCCAACCCTAATCTTCTGAGTCTATGAGTCTATGAGCCCTGGGAGGGGGAAGAAAGAGAATTAAGGGCCTAATTCTGTCGTCCTTACACTGAGTAGAACCTTACTCCTGGAGTAGTTCCATTGACTTACTGGAGCTTACTCACTGGATAAATTAATATCCATCATGAGAAAGGTGGAAGAATAGGCGTTCAAGAACAGCCCTTTTCAATGCACTCTACTAGAGCGGGTTGGAAATTTTTCAACAAAACAGGTTTTTCATCAGAAAATGCCTATTCGTCAAAAAAGACACTTTTCACAGGAACGTATCATTTTCAACTAAACTTTCATCAGGAAGCCTTCTCACGTCCAGCGTGGAATTTCTGATCAAAACCAGAGAGAGGGAGAACCCAACCCCACCCCCAATGGCCAGGACACAGATCTGAGAGATTTATTGAGAGTAGGGACCTGAACCTTGGTGTCCCATAGCCCAGCTGATTTTCCCAACCACTGAGCTACTGGCTCCACGGGGGTGGGTTGTCTCTCTCTTCTTGTTTGTGAACATTTGAAATCTCAAAAATGTTCACAGGACGGGAAAACCATTTCCTGCCCTGCTCTCTGGCCTGATCGAGCCAGCACACAAATCTCCGAAAAACACATTTAGAACCCCACAAATCATGCTATTTTAATGAGAGCGCTAAATGGCTCATGCAGCACTGGTTCAGGCTGGCATCTCAGCAAAGGGCTTTAAAATTGCCTTTGCATGGTGACTCTCAGACATAGCAACTTGCTGCCAAATAGCACCAATTCCTAAGCCAAGAGAGGTTAACTCGCTGGGCATGAGCTACAGCTTCCTTCTAGGACTCAGCTCCTCCGTGCTCCCTTCAGAGTGTCTTCTTGCTCTTGCATCCCACAAGTACAAGGAAAGTGTGTCTGTGTTCCTGTGAGCACAAGGACTGCAGCTGTGTCCAGCTTTTGTGCAGGAGTGCAAAGGCGAAGGCTTCACACACACAATTTGCACATTCACTTGTCTATTATAGAGTGAAAGATTCCCGGTGAAGGTAGGTTTACACACATCCTAGCATTCCAAATCACTCCTGACATGATCCACTTTCTGCTGATGTTCCTGAAGATCTTTGTGCTGTAATGCCTGAACGTCGAACTGATTTTTAAAGGTTGTTAGAATCTCGATCAGCTACCTGTAAACAGGTCGCATTTACTTAGACCTGGTGCAATTGCCTATATAGCTTTATAACTGTCTGAAATGTTGATTCAGTGTCCAGCTGAGAATGACAGCTATGTCTGCCCTGCAAGCGCTAATCATGTAATTTTTCTGTAATGAACTGTATTTTTAAATTTCTATTTGACATTTGGTCGCTTTCTTTAATTCCTTAATAAAATGCCAGTTAGTTTACTAGACTCTGGGCCTTCAATGACACCCCTTTCTTCAGGGAGAGTAGAAAGGGATCCGAACGAACCCTTTGTTTCTATCCTCATTACTCACCCTGGTCATTGCTCTTCCCTTCATTTATTTTACCTGCTTTCAGTTCCATTTCTTCTCTCACACTGCCCCTGTGCCTGGATCGCCCGCTCCTGCATTCAAATGTTCTTTAAATCACATCTCCTCAGGAATGCCCTTGTTTCCTCCCCTCACCGGTCATCCTGGGCTTTGCTTTCTGTTTGTCTAATCTGATTTAGGCCCAGAGCCTGCTAACACTTATGCATGTGAGTAAAGTTACTCACATGAGTACAGTAACTCTCATGCATAAGTGTTTGAAGAATCAAGCATTAGACTTTAAGCTCCTATGGCAAGGGACCAGGGTTCTTTCTATGTTTGAAGTGCAAGGTAAGTTTATGGTGCTATACAAAATGTCTTCCCCACATCTCATGTATTTCCAGCCTTTACAGATACAGATGCTTATGGGGGAAAGAGAAAACTCTCAGGTTAACCACCCTGTCCCCAGCTGCCTTGCTAGTCTGTCTTAGATACAGACTTCAAGGAAATTACACCAAGGCTGAATTTTGCTCAAGTTCCTTTCCAAGAATTTGAGCACAATAAAAACAAACAGTAAATAGCAAGCTGGTGCTCCTAAAAAACAGATCATGAGACTTAGTTGCTTACAGTATATCCTGGAATAACAACTTAATACCCGAGAATTACAAGAAGCTGTTGACAAACCTGAGGTCACTTGGTGCAATATACGAGGTGATAACACCCGTTCAAAGCAAAGACCTGCTGTGGGAAGATGGGGCTGGCTTGGCTTAAAGAAATATAAACGCTTTTCTGCTCCCGACCCTGTGCCCCAGCTCTCCTGAATTGCCCTGGGCCAGCTTCCCTCAGCTCCAGCCCCTCCTCAGCCCCATGAACCCTCACCCCAGCTCCCCCGCATTGTCCTGGCCCAGCTCCCCTTCAGCCCCCTGAGCCCCTGTGCCCCAGCTCCCCTGAACTGCCCCACACCAGCTCCTCTCAGCTCCAGCCCCTCTGAACCCCCATGCCCCAGCTCCCCTCAACCCCATGTTCCAGCTCCCCTAAATCACCCTGGACGTTCTCCCCTCAGCTTCAGCCCCCCAAACCCTTGCTCCAGCTCCCCTCAACCCCATGTCCCAGCTCCGCTCAACCGCATGTCCCAGCTCCTCTGCACCTTGCTGCCTTGAGGCTCTGCCCCTGGTGGGCTCCTGCTTTAGAGCACCCAGCCTGGCTCTCTGGCCAGCAGGGCAGGGGGAGGCAGCCTGCCAGACACTGCCGGCGGGAGGTCAGGAGAGCTGGGATTTGCTCTCCAAACCCTTCTCGGGGCTGGGAACTCACTCGGGGAGGCTGTGAGGTGTGAGAGGGTAAACAGCACCCCTAGAACCTCCCCATGGCAACGGGGCTATATGGGGGGCACTGCCAACACCACCCCAGAAGAGGACTCTGTGTGTGGCAGCAGACGAGTACAGTGGGCCTACTCCCCCCACCCAAGCACACTGCTGCGTCCCCAGGAAAGGGGGAGGAACCCGCTGCTCCTGGAGAGAGATGGGGGGCCCACACCACTGCCCGTTCCTCTTTAGGAGAGGAAATGGGCCTCTCTGCCACTGCTCCTCTCCAAAAGAGAAGCAGGGCCACAGCTCAGGAGTGAACCCTGGAGGCCTATGTTGTGGTGGGCCTGTGGCTCCGGATTGCCTTAATCTGGCTTTTTACTAAGTAAAATCATCAAAAGATGGTGCCAGCCTGTATCCTCAGCCCTCTGGGCCTCAGACGGCTCGCAGGGCCTTGGATATTTTGCAGCAGATCAGCGCCCTCCCCCCGCCGTACTTCCTACACTTTGGAGCTTGAACCGCAGCTTCAAAGCTGGGTCTATACAGCTCTTTCTAGAGCGCGAGTGGGAGCCCTGCTGTTATCTGTTGATCTGGACTGGGAGACTTGCTCCAAAATGCTGTGTAAACATACCCTTAGGCTGGGCGACACCTCAGACTTTGGCTGACCTGGCTACCGCACTAAAGACTGAAAAAAATTGCACCCTGGGCACTGTAGATAGGTTGACCTAACTCCCCCCTTTCCCAGTGTAGAGGCAGCTAGCGCAACTGAACGATTCTTCCATTGACCTACCAACTGCCCCTTGAGAGGTGGGTTCCCTACATCAGCGGAAAAACCCAGTCTGCCGATGTAGGAAGCATTTATGCTACGGCGGCACAGTTTCAGTACTGTAGCTGTGCCACTGTAGTGGCCGCAGTGTAGACATGCTCTCTCCTCCTTTATATGGCAAACTGGGACAGCATTTTGAACCCATTCCCTGCCACTTGCCTTCATTCACCATTAAAAGTGATATATTTCCACCTTCCCCTCTTTCCACCCCTCACCTCCCACCCACACTGCATGGGATTGTAGGGGGAGAAAGGGGAGAGACAAAGAGCCAGTCCCTAGACAAAGATCATGCTTGGTAATAATCCCAATCCTCACGGAATCTCTTGTGCAATCTGCAGCTGAAAACTACTCGGCTCGGGGCTTCCCTCCCTCTGCTTGTCCTGCACGGAGCTTGTGTCTGGGACAGCCCCTGCAGCAATTTGATCTCCAGACAGCCAGTCCTTATGGATAAGGCCTCAGCACTTCACAAACCCTTGTATGCATTAAGCAGTGAGCTCAGTTACCCGGAGAGGAGTGTGTCAGGAGATCCCCCTAGAGCAGTACCTGTTTCAATGTTTTTCTTTCAAAAAAAGTTATTTCCTTCCTCTCCGCTCTGCTCAGTGACTTCCTTCTACCCTCCCTCGCCCCTCCTACAGGAGATCCTGCAGCTGCAGCAGCAGCCTCAAGCTGCCAGAGTCCAGCTGAGCCCTGAAAGAGAAGGCAAGATACAATATCTAACTTTTCCCTTCTCCCTGAAACTTTGTGGGTCATGTTTTCTGCCAGGCACGAGCACAGAGAGAGGCATTTAGAGGCGGGAAACTGCCAGGGGAGCTGCCAGCCATGAGCAGAGGGAGGGATTTCCAGTACTGCCAGCCTGGCACTGGGAGAGAGAGATTAATAGCAGGGGAGCTGCCGCCCGGCTGCGTTCTCTTTACTCAAGGTCCCAAACAGCCAGCAACTTATGAATCCTGGCCTGGCCTGCCGAGTTCTTGCATGCTTAGCCCTGACAGAGAGCTACCCGGGCTTGCCTTGATCTTACTCCCCTGTGAACTTCCAAGGGAGTTGGACCAGATCCCTGAGTTCAAAGTCTCCCATGGGATTGTGTCTCTCTCCCAAAACAAACAGCGCAGTGACTATCTAGAAGAGAAGGGAGACATCCCTTGCAGTAAGAGACAGGTGGGGAGGGAGAAGGAATCAGCCCCTTGAATTTTCCTACGACATTCTGACAGAAGCATTTTCATTTGAAATCGAATGTTGTGCCCGATTCTCGACTGGCGCCTTGTAATCATTGACTTAGTTCAAAGTGGGTCTAAAACTCTTCTGTTCAGAGATTCCGAGGCCAGAAGGGACCATTGTGATCATCTAGTCTGACCTCCTGCATGACACAGGGATTCCCCCAGATTAATTCCTGTTTGAGCTCGACCGTGACTTGGTAGCATTTTGCACCCATTTTCCAGAGGTAAGAATGACTGGCCTGGGGTGCCTCACTGAACCGGCCACTGGCATGATTTCCATCACCAGGTGACAGGATTGTCACGTGAGCTGCAGCAAGTATTTTTCCTTGACAGGTGGAGTTTTTGCATTGTTTTTAAGATGCAATGAGTGCAGACTCCCTCCTGGTTCCTCCTCATCCTTGGGCCGGTCTTTACTTTCCAGGGAGAGAATGCTCATTGCCCCTGCAGCCCTGTGCTTCCAGTTCTGGGCCCCACGCAGGCCCACCGGTTCACCTGCGTCCTTACCTGCAACAGCGGCTGCAATTCCAGTGGTAGAGTCACCACAATTCTACCAATGCACCTTAACCCTGACTTGCAATATGGCTATTCCAGTCCTCAGGTCTAGAAGCCATGGAGGCCTGAGAAACTGAAAATAACCATGTGCCACACACCATTCTCTGCCCTGCCATCAGCTGCAAATCATGGCAACTTCCTAATACCCCTTCATCGATCCGCCACCAAACAAATGGGGTATTTCCTCATCCCACAAGCAATGCAGGACCAACTCCATCTAGCACTCTGCAATCTCAGCCAGGCACCACGATAATGTTGCAGTAAGATTGTGGGGGTGCAGGGTTGTCTTTGACGAAAATTCACTGTATGGTGCTGTTTTATTTAATCCTCGTCTTCGATTCTGTTTGTTCCCTGTTTACAGGAGGTAGCAATGGCAGATGGTGGGACAGATCCTGCTGTGTTCACCTCCAGCACGCTTCCCTCTGATTCCCGCCTCCTTGCGACAGTGACCAATGCCTACCTGGGCACCCGAGTTTATAGGGACATCCTCCATGTAAACGGGGTGTATAATGGGGCAGTGGGGGACACTCACCGTGCCGATGTCCCCAGCCCTGTCAACGTCAGAATCAACGTGCCTGGTGAGGATGGACTGACAGAGACCTTCACCTTGAACACCAGGACAGGTAAACAGACAGAGCCTCAGCTCCCAAGTAGCAGCTACGTTCTTGTGCTTTAATGTTTTTGCCTGATTTTATTTTCTCCTCATTATCAGTGACTCCCTCTTAGAAGCCTAGAAGTTAAATCTCTAAATCTCCCTACTAATGTTTTCATCTTCTATGTGATCGACACATTCTCTCTCCTCCATTCTTGACCCCATGTTTCTAACAGAGCCAGAAACGAGCAGGGATTTGTGTTTCCTTCTTGCTGTGTGCTTGGCATCATGGACAGTGGTCAGTCAAAAGCATGCACAAGTCTGTGCTATGTTCATGGCATACACACAGTGAAGACAGATAAAAAGGATAAAATACTCTTGTTGGAAGGATTGCAATGTAACTACTTTGTTTCTTAAAATGCAAAACGATCATACGCAAAAAACCCCAAACAGAGAGAGACAAAGCAGGCTGCTCCCTAAAAAAGAGAGGTGCAACTCATCCCACCTTATCTAGGCTGTCTGTCTGCAGAACTGAGTCTGATGATGGCTTGTTTCCCTACAGAGCCCACTAGCCTGCAAGCAGGACCAGGAAACCCCTCAGAAATTTAAAGTGATAGCTTACACTTTAAACACAGTTGTCAATACCCCAGAGTCTGGGAACAGTGAATGGCTTCTGCAGAGCCAGCAAGGAGCACTCACATGCACATTTTAGGGGTGAATTTCACAGAATAGTGGGTAAATGTCTTTAAAAATAAACACACACACAGAAAGCTGTAAGGCCTGATTATACTGGACTCTGAATACAGAGGACTTTTTCCACCTTAGCACTACACTTTTAAGGTTGGTCAATTTCCCTTTAGCTGGAAATAAGACACTAGTGTTTATCCCATGTCTATACACCTGCTGGAACCATGTAAGTAAATGATATTTAACCATGACATTCGGTAAAACAGTTTATAACTGGGCTTGGAAGGATTCGATTTTTATTGGTAAATGTCTGTTATAAATATAAAGGGAAAGGGGAGAGGGTCTAATGCAGATAAAATCCTCTTACCAGTAAAGGGTTAAAAAATGCAGGTAGCCAAACTGACACCTGACCTGGCTGGCATCTGACCAATAAGGGGACAAAATACTTTGAAATCTTGGGAGGGGGAAAGCTTTGTGTGGGGCTCTTTGTCAAACACAGAGTGATCTTAAAGTAAAAAAAAATCAGTCATCTTTTCATCAAATCCTCACTTTTCTAAAGTAAGTCTAGTCAGCATAGCGAGTAGATTTCTGTTTATTTTGCTTGGTGTGTGTGTTCCCTGTGTTAGAGGGAGGGGTTATTCCTTTTTTTTTTCTGTAACTTTAAGGGTTTGTCCAGAGGGCGGGAATCCCTCTAAGTTTGGAAATTAAGTATCCTGTAAATTAGTTACCATCCTAATTTTACAGAGCTGATTTTACCTTCTTTGTTTTAATAAAATCCTTCTTTTTAGAAGCTGACTGTTTTCTATGGTTTTTAAAAACCCAGGGGGTGGGTTTTTAAATCACTGTGTAACCAATTGGTTAGAAAATTATTCTCAAACTTCCCAGGACAGGGGGGTACGGGCTTAAAGGGGTATTTTGGGGGGGAAAATAAACTTCAAGTGGTTTCCTTTCCTGGATTCCTGTTTAAAGCACTTAATGGTGGCAGTGGGAAAAGCATTTCTCAGGGTGCAGGGAATTTTGTACCTTGGGGGTTTTAACCTAAGCTGGTAAAAATAAGCTTAGGGGCTCTTCATGCGGGCCCCCACGTCTTTACCCTAGAGTTTAGAGTGGGGAGGGAACCCTGACAATGTCAGTAAATGTTGATTTCACAGACAAACCAATGAAAAAATATTTCCATCGATAATAATTGACATTTACAGATAGACAAAGTAGGAAAAATGCTTCTTGAGAATTTATCAGCATTTGATTTAAGGCTATTTACTTTGTATATTTTGACGTGTGATGCCATAAAGCTTTAACTTTTTGAATCTCAATGTCTCCTGTCATTAAATAATTGTCTTCCCCTCCCATTTAAATAGATTTTAAAAATGCTTGGTTTGAGCATTGGCCTGCTAAACCCAGGGTTGTGAGTTCAATCCTTGAGGGGGCCATTTGGGGATCTGGGGCAAAAATTGGGGATTGGTCCTGCTTTGAGCAGGGGGTTGGACTAGATGACCTCCTAAGGTCCCTTCCAACCCTGATATTCTATGATTCTATGATTCTATGAAACATTGATATTACCAGTTGAAATTATTTCTAAAAAAAACTGAATTCTTCATAACACAATTCCTTCCATGGCTGCTCTGTCCTGGTAAACTATATTAGCAGTTACTTACAGGCAAGAACCATGTTTAAACATTTTTGGATAAAATGGTTCCAGTACTAGTGTAGACAGTGGATCAGCCAGAAATAAGATTCTGGATCACAACATCAGAAATGGATCCAGTTTAGGCTCCCTCTTCACAGTCTGGACCTAATCTCGCTTACTCTATCTCAGTCTAAAAAAACTGGAACTTGGGAAAGTTTTTGAATGTGGTCCAGATCTTGAAATGCAAAGTTTCATTTGGGAGAGTTCAGATCCAGCGTTTTGAGTACTTAGGTAGGTCTGTTTTAGAGACACTGGGCTGATTCTGTTCTCAGTTACAACAACATAAAGCTGGTGGGAGTGAATGGAGAATCAGGCTTGTGAGATTTGGATCCAGAATTCAGTTTTGAGGGTTGGTCCTGGCTCATTTGTTGCTTTGATAATAAATCCCTGCTGGGTTTCAACTTACTGGGGAGGTTCATGTTTCCTGTAGGCTTCTATGGCCCAGATTCTCAATAGTATTTAGCTGTCTAATTCCCACTAAAACCAATGGCAGTCAGGTCCCTTAATACCTTTGAGACTCTGGGCCCATGTGCATTTTATGTACCTGTTACAATGGTACCTCTGACTGTCCTTTCTCCCTGCTCCAAACAGGGCTCCATTCAGGCACAGGTGTGCACCCACGCAGATCCGATAGCATGATCAGGCCCTAGATTTAGAGAACAGGCAGGAACATCTGAGAGCGGAAGCTCCAAATGATAACTCTGTTTCTGTCTGCAGGGACTTTCAGCCACTTGCTTCAGTCGCCAGGTTACACCGCCACCCACAGGATCTACGCCCACCACTCCCTCGTACACCTGCTGGCCTTCAGCATCACCATCAAGCGATCGGCTGCCAAAGGCCAGCCAGTGACCGTGCAGCTCCAGATGCAATTCACGCCACAGAGCCGAGACCTGGACTTGCACAGGGGGCAGGACTTCCAGGGAGCCCAGTGAGTGTGATCACGGTAGGGGGGGACCCAGCAGGGATGTGGCCTGAGGAACAAAAGGACTCGCCCTCTTTCCAACTTTCAAATGGGTGACAAAAACAAAGCTAGGACAATGGCTGGGGTTCTGAGGGGCATCTAGGACAGAATGACTCTGAGCAACTTTACTCAGGCTCCAGAGGGGCTGGGCCTGGGAGTCAGGCTCCTGGGAGCTGCCTCAGGCCCTCAGTACTTTTGGTGGTGCCACGGCAACGGATGCCACGTGCCACAGCTAGAGACATATCAACCACAACAGCCACTGACCAGAATGGAGGGAGAAGGGAGAGTCTGGAAAGCTGAGAGTTCTAGAGTCCAGCTCACCCTAAGTCGGGATTTCTTCCATTTCCTGTTTGACGTTTACTTGATGTTTGCGGGGGCCGGGGTGGGGGGGGAGGGTGTTAATTAAATTGACGGAGACAGCCCCACCCCCACCCCAGTGGGTGGTGCCAGCCAGGAGGTAAACTTCAAGCTGTTCAGTGTCCCATTGCAGGCGGGTGCTGCCCAGAGGAGGGGCATCGTGCCATGGGCATTTTGCTATATTTTCCCACCAGGGGCGTGGAGAGGATGACAGTCTGATGGGGGAAGAGAGCCCAAGGTATTTAGGCTTGAAATGAATGGAAGTTGGGAGCCTAAATACCTTAGAGGATCTGGGCCAACAAGACAATCCAGGGGAGGAAAGAGGGGGTGTAAATGGGAACCCTGGACTCTCCTCTACTTTGGGTCATCTGTCTATTTCCCCTCCATGTCTATTGGTCTCTCTTCTCACCACCCCCTACACTGTGCTTCACAGCTCTCACTAATAACAGTGGAATGAGAGTCATGATATATTTCAGACTCGGAAGCTCTCTCTGGTGATGAGAGTCCCTCTCTGTTAAATGGGCCGAGGGGGCGGGGGGGAGAGGGGAGGGAAGGCCCATTCCACACAACAGTATAGCCCTGATCCTCAGCTACTATGAATTGACATAACTATTTTGGAGTAAACGGAGCTACATTGATTTACGCCAGCGGAGGATCTGGCCCCTTGAGTCATTCACTTTGTGACCCCGCTTTGGGTGCTGAGGTGAAGCTGCAATTTCCCATGCTATTTGCTGTATCTTGCAGCTATATCTATGGGCAAACGTTGATCCCCGAGGTGGAGGGGGCTCCCCAGCCCACGGTGCACATGATCTGGACTCCGGTGCCGCAGGCTGTGACCCTGCCAGGGGAGGAGCAGGAGAGAACCTGGGAGTTCCTGACCGCCGTGGCAGAGAGTGAAGAGGAAGTGAAGAGGTGCTTTAGCGAAGGAACGTCCCTGATTGTTGCTGGCTCCTTATACTCCTCTCACACCCAGGCCTGGGGAGCACTCTGGAAGGGATGCCGGGTCGATGTAGATGGGCCTCTCCCTTTGAGGCAAGCCCTGTATGGATGTCTCTATTACCTGCTGAGTGCAATTCCTCCCCTGGATTCTCCTGACTTCCTGTTCCATGGCATCAGCCCCGGCGGATTATCCAATGGCACACAGGGAGAAGACTATTGGGGGCACGTCTTCTGGGACCAGGTGGGCTACAGAGGATTGCCGCCCATAAGTCCATTCTGGGGATCAGACATGCTACAGCACTCCAGCCTGAGAGTGGGAAACGTGGCACTGGGTGGGAGGCGTGGCAACAGTCTACGTCTTGGGAGGCTGACAGGGCAAATCTTGGTCGCCGTGCCCTGGGGTGTGTATCCTATAGCACACAGAGGCTGGGAGGACAACTAATGGCAGTAGTGCGGTGGGATGTAGAACCTGCTCAACCCAGACCCTGTCCCTATAGCCAAATTTGTAACCCATTCTTGGCAGGGTTGCCTCTAAGTATGTTTAGTGTGGTTAAAACTTGGCACGTGGCCATGGTCAGCTCAGAGCATTTCCCTTCTGCCAGAGGCTTATATCAGCACACAGTTTTCTTCCTATAACTCGCTCACCGCACAGACTATGTTGCAGTGTGGGCAGCAGTTACCCCAGGTCTCTGGAACTGGTTTGGATGGCCCTTCTTCCTAGCAATCTGTGGGGTGGAACAACCCCAAGTGCCTTACCCCATGTGCTGCTGCTGTGTAGGAACATCCTCCAGGCTCTCTGCCCAGCACTGGGGCACTATGGGAGAACTGCTTGGATTCCCCCAGAATGCTCTGAGACAAACAGGGCTCGGGAGCGTGGCAGGTGTGGAGACACCAACATGGGTGTGAGGGCAGAAAAGCTCCTGTGTGAGCACAACTCAACCATGTTACTTTTAATGAGCTGAGGTGACAGTGCCGCTAGCCAGTTACATGCACAGTTAACAGTGGTTGTGTTGGCAGGGCCTCGGCGGCTCCCGGTGTACGGATCCCACAGTATTCAGAGGCGGGGAGGGCAAGCCCTGGCCCTGGTGTTCTCTCTGGGTCCTGGCACACTCATTGGCCTAACCTCCCCTAGTTTCGCTAAGTGTCTGACCTTATACAGACTCATTTTCTGTTGCCAGGACACATGGGTCTACCCAAACATCCTGTTATTTTACCCTGAAGCCGCCCGAGCCATCCTGCAGTACCGTATTCGAGCACTAGGTGGTGCCCTGAAGAACGCCCAGGAGCAGGGATACAAGGTAGGAACAGACTGGTGCACAGTCAGAAAACAGAGACAACAGCCACCAAAGGAAATAAACCTCTTGATACTTAGCTAGCCCTGATCTGCTCGGTTCAGAGGGTCATGCTCAGCCTCTCCTGGGGGTATTTTTTCCGGCAGGGTGCTAAGTTCCCTTGGGAGAGCGCAGCCACAGGCCAGGAAGTCTGCCCTGAAGAGATTTATGGAGCTCAAGAAGTTCACATCAATGGGGATGTGTTGCTGGCATTTGAGCAGTATTATCACGCCACACAGGTAACCGAGACGTGCGCGGTGTGGTGCAGGTATGAGGATGGTGCCAGAAACAGGGCAGGCCCAGTGTCCACAGCTACCAGTCTACTGGGCAATTCCTTGGATAGGGTCCTTGGTGACTTTACTCCTCCCCTCCCAGAGCAGATCGTCTCTGCTCTCCTTTCCCCCATTCACAACAGCCAGTAACACCCCGACTAGGCTCTCCACGATGTACGTTCTCCAGGTTCTTCAACGCCTGCTCCTCAGATGTTGTTCCTTATTTCACCCTTCAGCATCTTGCTGTCTGACCCTGCACTAGTCTCTCTTTACCCCTTCCCCTAACTACTGCTGGTACAACCAGTTACCAGAGTCCCCTGGACTCCTGCTGCTCTCCTTGTGCCCTGAGTATTACATTTATTTTTCTCGTGTCTCCCTTGCCCTGAGTCTAAACGCTCTCTGAGTAGAAGCTAAAGAACCCCAACTAAAGAGAAGCATTAAATAGCCCCCATTGACTTCAAGCTGTCAATCTTCTCTGTCGTCCAGTTAGAAACCTGTCTTCTCAAAAGTGGGTGGGGCTGACATGAAGCCTTCTAAGGGTATGTCTACACTGCATTGTAAGCCCAGGGTTAGCACTCAGGCTCAAGCCTAACCCCCCTTCCATCTACAGACAAATCATGCTAACCTATGGCTCAGACCCAGTGTCCCAGGACCCCACAGGTGTGGATGGTCCAAGCCTGAGCCAAGTCAGGACCTAGGGTTCAAGTCCTATTACTCTGTAGTGTAGACACAGACCCGCTAGACTTATGCTCTGCAAAACCGCCAAAAGTATACCACAATCCCATGGGATGACTTTCTTTTTCTTCTGGATAATCAGGTGGACAGTCAAGTTTTCCCACACGGCACCACAAATGAAGGGTTAGAGCAACCACACTGTGATTTCAGCCAACAGGCTCTTGGGTCAATGTCCATCTTCTTCCCAGCTCCCGATCTCTCTGGGCCTGGGTACCGCTGTCTCTGTTCCTCATGGCTCCCTCTGGGTTTGGGTACCAGTGTCTCTGTTCCTCGTGGCTCCCCATCTCTCTGTCTGGGTTTGGCTCCCTCCAGGACCGGAAGCTGTTCAGGGAGGAAGGAGCCTGGGACGTGGTCGGTACGGTGGCTCAGTACTGGTGCAGCAGGGTGGTGTGGAGTCAGGAGGAGCAGTGCTACCACATCAAAGGTAATTCCCCTGCCTGGGAGCCGGTTTCTGGGAGAGGACTTGGCAGGTGAAAGCCCACAGCTTCTCCAGCTTGGCCTGCCTCACTCTGGCATATGGTAACAGCTGTTCTCTGCATGGGATGCACTGGCTCTCAGGTCCTCTGCATTCCCGAGCAGCCTACCATGGACTTAGCACCCAGCTCCCACTCAGACCCAGCATAGCTTGACTATGTGCTCAGAGAGTAGCTAGAGCAGCTCCCTTGCACCTTCCAGGCTCACCCAGTTTCCCACCCCCTCGGGCCCTGCGTTGCACCCTTCCAGACAGGATGGCCGTAGGTGTGGAGCTCCCCGTATCTGCCGCTGTCGCTGCATCAGAAACAGATCTCATTTCAGTTCTGATAAGGCTGTGCCTTGTGCTAACCGGGAAATGGAGAATATGGCCCTCATCGGAGTAGAAATAGGAGCAAGACGAGGACGGGTGGCACAGCCCCGTGGGCTAGCCCACAGGCCTTTAGCCCCTGCAGATCTGTGTTCAAATACTGCAGTAAGGTGCATGCGAAAAGGTGTTTTTGTCTCACCCTACAGCCCCCAGGCGAATTAGTCAGCATCACCTACCCACATGTACTTTGGCATGTCTGGGGGGAGGTGGAAGTCTAGCATAGCATCACCTCTTCCCATGAGCCAGAAGAGATACGGAGCCTTCTTCCTTCCTGCCAGCTGCAGGGGCAATGAGCTGGGCAAAGCATATTACGCCTGCCAAGGTTCCCCCTTCCCCCTTGCTGAGTGATGCAGCAGGGAAAAGGTGCGTCACAGCTGCCCCTTCATTTCTGCTGGGAGTTGGGCCATTTCTCTGGGCTCACCGGAGAAGAAAGACCCAAAGAAGAGCTCAGTACGGCTCAAAACCTGGTCTCTCTCCCCAGCAGAGATCAGCCCAATAAAAGACATTCCCTCCCGCACCTTGTCTCTCTCAGGAGAAGGAAGAGTAAGAAAGCAGGAGGTGCTGCAGATCATGACCGGGTGCCCGGGCAGAGTTGTGTGGGGACTGGATTAGTGCGGGGGGGTGGGGGGGTGTCATGTGTTGGGATGGACGTGCATGAGCAGAGCTGTGGTTGCAGAATACTGGAAAATCCTTGTACTACCTACAACCGGCTCTTTCTTCCTGAGATCCTGTTCAGTGTGCACCAGTGTTTTAAAGAAAAAGTTACTGTTAAATCTAAGGGATCCCCCTCTACTGGGAAATTAATGCCTCTCTGTCCCCAGGAAGAATCTTCTCCACTCCCATATAGGAAATAATTGAACACAGTGCTAGGGGAAGGTACCAGATTAACCGCTGTGGAGTTTGGAGCCCTAGCTATTAATTCATAGAACAGGTACCATGCATGCCACTCCATCCACATCACCCTGCCAATGGGCCTCAGCCCTGAGGCTAAGGAAACACCACTATGACTCAGAAGGTAGTGCAGTCTCCATGCCCCAGAGAGTCTGTAACCTCTCTAGTAAGGCTGCCAACACGGGTGCCAGTGATGTATGCTTCTCCACTGGGAGCTGCACTGAGACCCCTGCTCGCTTCCCAAAGGCCACCCACTAACACTTAGCTACAACGCAAACCAGCGAGCTCCAGGTGAAAGGTTCCATTGCCTCCCACCAATCCCTGGAGCAAAGGGTTTAAAACAAAAGAAGGACCGGCAGCGCCCTGGTGTGACGTCTTCTCCCTCTTCCTCCAGGTGTCATGCCCCCAGACGAGTATCACTTCAGTGTCGATAACTCTGTTTACACCAACGCCGTGGCCCAGAGGAGGTAACGCGCATGATTTCTAGAAACACTGAACCATTCTTCCAGACTCTGATCAGCCTTCCCTGCTGCTTAGCAAGCTGGTGGGTTTCAGAAGAAAGCTCAGGCTCCAGGAGGCATCAGCGGCTCTCCGAAGCTCATGCTTCGGGCCATGGTCTTTCAGCCTTGCTATATCTCTTGTGGGCGACTGGCTGGGTTAGCATCTTTGCTTCCAATTCTTCTTATATTTTGCTCTTTAAAGCATTGCAGACATCATATAAACAGTCTCTCCTCACTCCCCATCCCCCCAGCTTGAACTTTGCCGCCGACGTGGCCCGTGATTTCCAGATCCCTGTCCCTGAGGAGTGGCAGGAGGTTGCCAAGAAAGTCAAAGTGCCGTTTGATGCAGCCAGGAACTACCATCCAGAGTACGATGGGTACAGCCCAGGTGAGTCAGAGGAACAGGAAGGGGAGGGGCTGCATCTCAGCCTCGATTTGTCCTTTGAGGATGCTTTACAGCACAATAGTAACCTCAGATCCTGACTAAGTAGGGCTTAGGGCAGCATTGTGTCGCTGGCCTGGTACTTTCTCCATTGAAGAAGGGTCGATACTGATGCGGTGTGAGTGCTGGTGGGTCACCTACCCCAGGTTCTTATTGTAGAAGGTGGGGCTACTGAGCTGTTCTCTGCACTGGATGGGCTGTTTCTCATCTCTGGGTGATTATTAGGCTTGGAAGGATTCGATTTTTATTGGTAAATATCAATTTCACTGTCCATACACAAAGTGATGAAAAAATATTTCCCGTGATAATAATTGAATTTTACTAATTGGCAAAAGAAGAAAAATGCTGCTTGGGAACGTCTTAGAATTTGATTTACAGCGATTTCCTTTGTATGTTTTGACACGTGATGTTGACAGTTTTTGTTTTAATAGTTATAACGCTTTAACTCTTTGAATCTCAACATCTACTGTCATTAAATAATTATTGTCTGACTCCCCCTCATAATTTCCCACAGCAGTGAACATTTAAATCAACAAAAATCTAATAGCATATTTAAAAATAAACATCAATATTATCTATCAAAACTATAAAAAATAAAAATCAACTTTTGCCACACCTAGTTATTATTAAAGACATTGGCCAATGTCAAGATTTTCTTTGCCAGGGATAGGTCCACAGTGCCTGGGGAATTTGCCCTTTCCCTGGTTGCAAGTGGCACGGTTACTATTTGAATGCTTGTTTGGACCTTGAAGCTACATTTGCAAGGCTGAGCGCCACGGTAATGCCTGTAGCTCCCTGGTTCTGTGCATGCAAAAAAGATAATTGCGCACTGAAATGTTAACTCAATTAAAAGTGCAGTTAGCTGCTTTGCCACGAGAGTGCCTGCTTGGTCAGAAATCTGGGGTTGTGCGTGTGCACCTGCATTTTTGTGAGTCGCTCCATTGTGCCTTGTTTTGAGAAGATGCCTTGCCTGGTTAACCCCATGTTAAAACTGGGCGTTTTGAGTGATATCCTGGCCCTGCCCCAGCTTTGAGAGATGGTACCTGCTAGGACCACGTCCATGAAAAACTTTCTAAACAAACTGGAAATCATTGTGTCTTGATCTAACTTCCAGCCAGCCAGACCTGAGCCATCCCCAGCTGATCTCCTGTGTTTATGACCCACCTTCTCTAGGCTAGCTTTGCACTTCAGTTATAGTTTTGCTCTGTTGAAATGGCATCACATGGTTCTCAGTGTATTGCATTAAATGACTCCCCTCTCAAATTAGCTTAATGTACCAGGAAAACAATGATCTTTCAAGCTGCCAGCCCTGCACGCTCCCCCTGGGATCTGAGATTCAAGTTGGGCCCATCACCTGTCATTCCTAGTTCCCATATATGCCCTGCCCCCTCTGTCTGTCCCTTCCCCAGGTAAGCCAGTGAAACAAGCTGATGTCGTCTTGCTCGGATACCCAGTGATGTATCCCATGAGCTCTGAAGTCCGAAGGAACGACCTGGAGATGTATGAACCTGTCACTGAGCTGGATGGGCCAGCCATGACCTGGGTAAGCAGCCAAGCGGAGTGGAAGCCAAATGGTTTCCATGTGAAAGGGGTGAGCCTCCCGCAGGCCTTGGCTCCTCGCAGTGCACCCAGGCGGCACCTGTTTGGTTCTCTTTCCTGCAGAGCATGTTTGCGGTTGGCTGGATGGAGCTGAAGGAGATCCAGAGGGCGCAGAGTCAACTGAGCAAGTGTTTCAGCAACATCACCGAGCCATTCAAGGTCAGGCCCCCTGCCACTGTAGATAGATGGAAGGCGAGTCTACCTGGGCAGGTCTGTAATGGCTGGTCACAAGCAGCCCGTGACGCTGACAGATGTCACTCAGACTGGCACCTACATTAACTACAGTCACTGCGACCTCTTCTGTGTTACTGATCTCTGTCTTGCCTACTGCAGGGCAGTTCACCACCCCCATCTCCCTGCGCGCTGATGGGCAATGGAGGAATGGCACCACCACCCTTCTCCCTCTCCTCTCGCCAGGGGAAGCAGGCGCTAACGTGCCGGCATCATGCCCACCCCAGATTCCTTCTCCTCGTTATGGGTGGGGGCAGTGGGACAAGCAGCACCCTGCTCTGCTCTCCCTCCCAGCTCCTCATATCCAGGGTGGGCCGCAGGGCTGGGGGCATTGCACCACCCCCTGTCAGTGCTAGGAGAGGGCCCATTATCTGCTCCCAATTCCTCTCTTTCCAATGGTGACTAGATCTCACCCACCATGGCTGCCTTTCTCCTCCTGCTGACCGAGGGGCAACAGAGCAGGGAAGACCTAAATAGGGTTCCCCTTTTCCCTACGGTGGGGCAGCAGGACCATGTGGGAAGAATGCATCATACCCACTCTCTTCCTCTGTGGCAGGAGTGGGGCAGTTCTCTGAGCTCCCAGGGGACCAGACAAGTGATGCTAATTATTAACACTTTCCAACCGCATGTAATGTTATGAAACGTAACTAATAAATCCTGACAGGCTCTAAGTCATTTCTCTCTCACTCGTTGGTGTAGATCTGGGTGGAGAACTCCGATGGGTCAGGAGCTGTGAATTTCCTGACAGGCATGGGGGGATTCCTGCAGGCCATTCTTTTTGGATACACGGGGTTCAGGTGAGAGCGCTAGTGCTACCCCTTTAATTTCTTGACAACCATGACAAAAGATCTCTAAGAACCTTCACATTTAAATGTAGCAAGATGACTGGTCCTATGGCAAAAGCATTCAGGATGCTGGGGCTTAAGGTCTCTCCAGTCTCCATCGTCTCTGAATGGAGGGTACTGTCCCACCCACGTCCTCTGACAGCTCTCTGCAGGTAATGGACAAACAGCAACGCTCACAGTCCCCTAGGAACCCCAGATGGTAACTAGTGAATTGCAGAGAACAGGGTGGGATTTTCAAAAGCCCTAACTCTGGTCTAACTCTGCCCCCATTGAGGTCACTGGTAAACCCATTAATATCAATAGGAGCAGGGTCAGGCCAACACTGAGCCCTTCTGAAAATCCCACTCAACATCTCCAATGGAGATGGAAACCCCAATATTGTGACATCGGGGGAAGGAGGGAGAGGTTGAAAAGGAGATTGTTTCCTATTGGCACACAAATATCCTGGTGAGCAGCATTCAGGGAGAGAGATTACAGGAAAGAAACATGACTCTGCTCAATCTGTTTAAGATTTGCCAGAGGCTGGTAATAATATCCGAGCTCTTTTACTAACGCAGTTCTTTCTGGTTTATTCATAATTAACGGTGGGAAAACTGGTCACAGCCACAAAATTTATATCCAGATACAAGAGACCCAAAGCAGAGCAAAGCCAGCTGAATCAATATTGAACTAGAGCAAAGTAGAAATCTGGATATCACCTTAATGACCAGACACACCAGCCTCCAGGCTTAAAAACAACATCTTCCCCACAGTGAGAGAGAAACTGTAAATAACTAAAGGGCCCAAAATAGACCCCGTGGAGGGAACTCACCACTGACATCAACTCCTGAGGAGGGGAAATCTCTGGCTGAGACTGAGAAACTTGGGCTGGTGAGGTGAGAATGGAGCCAATTCAGAGCAAGAGTAGACAGCTCACCTAACACACATGTGGAGCCATTTCCAAGTGTTCCTGCCTTATGGGTCAAAGCCAGTTGCACCTGCAGTAAGTAAGTGGTTTAAAGGGGAGCCAGTTAGCTGCATGGGAAGTTGTGGTTCTGAAAAAAAATTGAACCTCTAAGTTAGAAAAAACCTAACTGAAGTTTCCTCAGTGGCCCTAAAAGCAGCACCCAGAGAGCACTTTAGGGTGGTCAGATCTGGTGGATTTTCAAAGCTAAGGGCACAGCATTTATGCCCAACACAGATGTGATTCTGGTCCTGGAACATATTCTTAAAGAGCTTAGTTGAGGACAGATTGAGTTTAGAGGTGGTAAGATTGATACATAGCAAAATACTTAGTGCTAACGAGTTGCATTCATTGTTGGCATGTGTGTGGTCAGGGTTACGTGTGAGAAACTCCAAAGTCTCTGGTAGACACAGGTGTGAGTTGCAGATTTCCCATCCAAACTCCAACCTTAATTACTACCTTCCTCAAGTCAAAGATATTTGGACTCCATGTTCCACTTAGACATGGACTCAAGCCACAGAGTTTGAATCTGGATCCAAATCTCCCCTAGAAGGCAAACTGAGACGACTTCCACCCCTCCTCCAACTCATTTCACATGGGCCTCCAAACAGACATCAGCTGCTAACAACCATTTGTCACTAGGACACTGGGCCAGCGTTGAACCCGTGACCGAGGTTAAGGCTCCACATGCCATTAGCATGCTCCGGAGCCACCCAGTCTTTTGTGCTGTAATTCTGAGTTAAGTGGTTGCCATAGCTCAGGTGACAGTGCTGGAAGAAGAAAATAAGAAAAGGAATACTTGTGGCACCTTAGAGACTAACAAATGTATTTCAGCATAAGCTTTCGTGGGCTACAGTCCGCTTCGTCGGATGCATAGAATGGAACATACAGTGGGAGGATATTTATACATTCAGAGAAACATGAAAAGGTGGAAGTAACCAGACCAACTGTAAAAGGCTAATTAATTGAAAGGAACTGTTATCAGCAGGGGAAAGAAACTTTTGAAGTGATAATCAACATGGCCCATTACGGACAGTTGACACAAAGGTGTTAAGAGTATTCAGTCATGAGCTGTGGCGCATCGCATGCCACTTAGAGACTGCTGAGGAAACTAACCGGCAAAAAGCAGATCGACTAGGAATTATTTTTTGTAAAGAACTAAAGACACCGTAGCCTAAAGTCCATCTCTGCAGTGACTGTAGAGAGTACGAGCTACATGAGACCATCTCCACCAAACTCTGCCCGGAGGGAGTTATTCGCAGAAAGGGAACTGATTCACCCACTTCTGCAATCTGCTGTGGTTTTTGGATTTACACAGAGGTCCCCTTCCCTATTTGATGAGCTGGTTTGCTCCAGGTGGAGGTAATAGGAGACACTTTGCACGTTCAAGTCAGCAGCTGTGCTGTATTCTAGCCAGGCTGTTCTGGGAGATGCTCAGGTTCTCATAGCTGGTATTTGCTTTAGTCATAGAATCATAGAATCATAGAATCTCAGGGTTGGAAGGGACCTCAGGAGGTCATCTAGTCCAACCCCCTGCTCAAAGCAGGACCAAACCCAATTAGATCATCCCAGCCAGGGCTTTGTCAAGCCTGACCTTAAAAACATCTAAGGAAGGAGATTCCACCACCTCCCTAGGTAACCCATTCCAGTGCTTCACCACCCTACTAGTGAAAAAGTTTTTCCTAATATCCAACCTAAACCTCCCCCTCTGCAACTTGAGACCATTACTCCTTGTTCTGTCATCTTCTACCACTGAGAACAGTCTAGATCCATCCTCTTTGGAACCCCCTTTCAGGTAGTTGAAAGCAGTTATCAAATCCCCCCTCATTCTTCTCTTCTGCAGGCTAAACAATCCCAGTTCCCTCAGCCTCTCCTCATAAGTCATGTGCTCGAGCCCCCTAATCATTTTTGTTGCCCTCCGTTGGACTCTTTCCAATTTATCCACATCCTTCTTGTAGCGTGGGGCCCAAAACTGGACACAGTACTCCAAATGAGGCCTCACCAGTGCCGAATAGAGGGGAATAATCACGTCCCTCGATCTGCTGGAAATGCCCCTACTTATACAGCCCAAAATGCCGTTAGCCTTCTTGGCAACAAGGGCACACTGTTGACTCATATTCAGCTTTTCGTCCACCGTAACCCCTAGGTCCTTTTCTGCAGAACTGCTGCCCAGCCATTCGGTCCCTAGTCTGTAGCAGTGCATGGGATTCTTGCGTCCTAAGTGCAGGACTCTGCACTTGTCCTTGTTGAACCTCATCAGATTTCTTTTGGCCCAATCCTCTAATTTGTCTAGGTCCCTCTGTATCCTGTCCCTACCCTCCAGCGTATCAACCACTCCTCCCAGTTTAGTGTCATCTGCAAACTTGCTAAGGGTGCAGTCAACACCATCCTCCAGATCGTTGATGAAGATATTGAACAAAACCGGCCCCAGCACCGACCCTTGGGGCACTCCACTTGATACCGGCTGCCAACTAGACATGGAGCCATTGATCACTACCCGTTGAGCACGACCATCCAGCCAGTTTTCTATCCACCTTACCGTGCATTCATCCAGCCCATACTTCCTTAACTTGCTGGCAAGAACACTGTGGGAGACTGTATCAAAAGCTTTGCTAAAGTCAAGAAATAGCACATCCACTGCTTTCCCCTCATCCACAGAGCCGGTTATCTCATCATAGAAGGCAATTAGGTTAGTCAGGCATGACTTGCCCTTGGTGAATCCATGCTGACTGTTCCTGATCACTTTCCCCTCCTTTAAGTGGTTCAGAATTGATTCCTTGAGGACCTGTTCCATGATTTTTCCAGGGACTGAGGTGAGACTGACTGGCCTGTAGTTCCCCGGATCTTCCTTCTTCCCTTTTTTAAAGATGGGCACTACATTAGCTTTTTTCCAGTCATCCGGGACCTCCCCCGATTGCCATGATTTGTCAAAGATAATGGCCAATGGCTCTGCAATCACATCGGCCAACTCCTTTAGCACCCTCGGATGCAGTGCATCCGGCCCCATGGACTTGTGTTCGTCCAGCTTTTCTAAATAGTCCCGAACTACTTCTTTCTCCACAGAGGGCTGGTCACCTCCTCCCCATACCGTGCTGCGGAGTGCAGCCGCCTGGGAGCTGACCTTGTCTGTGAAGACAGAGGCAAAAAAAGCATTGAGTACACTAGCTTTCTCCACATCCTCTGTCACTAGGTTCCCTCCCTCATTCAGCAAGGGGCCCACACTTTCCTTGACTTTTCTTCCTGTTGTTGCTCCCAGCTCAAGGGAGGGGGGGGGGAGTAGTTTGCTGGAAGACCCCCTGATATTCTAAGAAAATGGCAGACCAGGAAGGAGAATAGCCAATGTCTCTTCCCCCGTGGATGGAATTCACTAACATGGCCCCTGATTCCCTTCTGCCTTTCCTAGGATCACCAAGAGCAGCCTGAACTTCGACCCTGTATGCCCGGACGACATCAGCAAACTCAAGGTCACTGGAGTCTCTTACCTTGGGAGCAAGTTGAACTTCACGCTCACCAAAGAGAACGTTAGGATAAAGGTGACACAGTCCTCGCGTGACCCGCAGCTGTCCCCCCTGGAGGCTGTGCTGGTAGCATCGGGGCAGCGCATGCCCTTACCCGAAGGTACAGTGTCTCCCCCACTACAACACTGCGCTGTGCATCTCTGATCTTCGCTGCTGGGAAAAGTTAGGGGGCGGCAAGGCATCTGGCTCTCCCACTCCTACAGCCTTCTGCTGGCAGGGCCGGCCTCACAGGAGGGCAACGTGAACGACCGCCCAGGGTGCCGCGGTCAGGGGGCGCTGTGGTCAAGAGGCAAGAAGTGGGGTGGGCCTGGGGTGCGAAGCCACAGATGGGAGCTCCGGGCAATGGGGGTGGGGGGCAACAGGGCCCAGAGGTGATGGGGGGCTGGCAAGCCCAGGGAGGCAGTAGGGGGATGGGTGTGGAATCTGGGCAGGTAGCGGGGACCAGGGACGATGGGGGCATGGATGGGGAGGCAGCAGGGGCCAGGGACGCCAAAATACAAGTTTGCCCGAGGCGCTGTTTTCCCTAAGGCCGGCCCTGCCTCCTGGGAAAAGCTAGCGTGCAAGCTGGCTCATGAGCCGCACTCCTAGACCATTGCTTACAGCGCCCCCTGCTGGCAGTGGCATGGACTGGACTAGCTGTCCGCTCCCCACAGCCAAGGCTGTTATCTCCCCACCCCCGCAGCTGGGATAGGCTGGGGGCAGAACTACCTGGCTGCGTTTCCTGCTTTGAAGCTGACTTAGTAGAACACCCTGGCCCTGGATGGCACCTTAACATAGGAGACTAAAAGAAATAAGCAGAGGGAGGGTGCTTAGAGCCAGGGTCCTTCTCACAGCTCGTGTGTGTGTTTGTTTCCATTGCAGGGCAGAGCGTCTCCTTCGCCACAGCTGCTGGCCGGATCCAGAGAGCATCCGCCGAGCCATTTTAAGTTGTATTTGCCAGGGCAGGTATTAAAAGCACCAAAGCTACGCAAACATGGCAGGGAGCAGGAGTCCTGGGAGCCCCTGCTGCGTTGTGGAGCAGACGGAGGTTTGGCTGCACAGGCCCTGCGCATAAGTGACGAGCTTTGGGGGGAGGCTGTTTGATTTCCCTGCTTGCTTTGTGACCAGTGAGCGGATGCTTGGAAAATGCTAGATGGGGGTGGGGAGGAGGGGAATGCACCATACTCCTGCTCTTATTGCCCTTGGGAAATGGTTTTATTGACAGCTGAATTTGGTTCACCTCCCAATTACCTGCCCTTATTATGTCCCTGCAGATTTGCTGACCAATATTTACCCCTTCTCTGCTGGGCTCTGCTTCTGCAACATCCCTTTGAGCACCCATTTATGGCACTTCCTTAAGCTTGCACCTAGTACATTTGGCAGCATGGGAGCTGGCTTTTGCCCTCCGTGCCTGGTCCAATGTGTCCACACTTGATGGAGTGACAGCAGCTGCTCCATAGTGAACATGGCATGTCATTTTCCATCATATGGTGAGAGTTTCAAAGGCACACGGGCTAGGCCACCCCCAACTCCCATTTGTGCCTTTGAAAATCCCTCCCTAAAGTCTGATTTTGGCCACCCACCGAAATCATAGAATATCAAGGTTGGAAGGGACCTTAGGAGGTCATCTAGTCCACCCCCCTGCTCAAAGCAGGAGCAATCCCCAATTTTTGCCCCAGATCCCTAAATGGCCCCCTCAAGGATTGAACTCACAACCCTGGGTTTAGCAGGCCAATGCTCAAACCACTGAGCTATCTCCCCTGAAGAGGGACTATTGACTCAGATGGGTAGGTTAGCTCGGGAGCTGAGGAGGAATGTGTCTACCCAACCTAAACAGAATTGCACAAGTGAGTCCTGCATTGCAACCCCCTAAAAATAGGTTCCTGCTGAAATCCAAGAATTCGTCTGGCTTTATTTATCGCTTTGTAGCAGAAAACCAAACAGAGAGAGAGAGAGAGAGAGAATGTCTAGTCTGCTGGCTTCCCCTGGCTGAAACCTCACACCCAACCCCCCCCTTTCACTGCTTAGTGTCCAACTCTAAAAGTTACTGTCATTCTGACTAGGTTCTCTAGAATGGCACATTGGCTCTGGCGACCTCATTTGGGCTCAACAGGGGTTCCAGACCTACTGGGCCTGACTCTACTCTCCATTCCACCAGCATAAAGTGGGATTATCTCCACTGAAATCCAATGGGTCGCACGGGCGCAATGGACTGGGGAATCAACCCCATTACTTGGTAATCACCGGCCAGGTGCTTGGAGGGTACAGTACACAAAACAGAGACAGTCCCTGCCCCAGGGTGGTTACGCTTTAAAGGAGACACACGCTGGGGGACCCAGAGGAGGTATTTTATTGGCTAATGTTGTTGTTGCTCCCTTGGGGGCACTGCGGAAGACTGTGTGTGTAGGAGGGTGGGTGTTTTGGAGAGGCGTGGCAAGCTGGCGGAGAGGCACTGCCAGAGCAATCAGCCGTTGGGGCGACAAGCAAGTGCCCGAGCAGTGGAGCGTGTAAGGTGCCTCCTTACCCCCCGCACACCCCTCCACACAGGGTGGGAGGTGAACTCTGCAGATGAGATCAGCTCCTGAAGTCTTTTTCCACAGCTCACCACTAGATGTCAGGGGAGAGCTCATTAAGACTCGGCTTACATATACACTTAAAATGCTACTGTGTAGACATTCACTACAGTGATGGGAAGGTCTCCCGTTGCTGTAGTTAATCCACCTCCCCAAGAGGCAGTATCTAGGTCAATGGAAGAATTCTTCCATCAACCTAGCGCTGTCTACACCAGGCATTAGGTCAGCGTGGCTACATCCCTCGGGGAGGCGGTGTGTGGATTTTTCAGCCCCCTGAGAGAGGTGGCTATGCCGATGTAAGTTTTCAGCGTAGGCCAGGCCTGAGAGTAATCATACAGGAACGGAGGGGCTCTTTCCTATCTACTCTCCATAGGGCTAGTGGGAGGGCTGCTGTGACTCACCCAGCCCTGATCCAGACACTCTTTCCTGGGCTGCAAAAAGCTTCCCTTTTCTGCACAGGTGGGGTGAAATCCGTATGTAGATGTTCCCCCCCATGCATGGAACAAGGGGCAACAATCTGGCCCAGAGGGTAGTAATAAAACTGCCCCTATTTGAATTTGTCCTGAGTGACAATAGCACCTACCAGCAGTTCCAGGCTTTCCTTTTCTCCATGTGATATAAATGCAAGGAGAGCGTCTCTCTGTTTCTTCAGAATCTCCAGACAACCCCAGATATGTTCCTAAGGGAAATGGTTCAGTCTGGGAGGGGGTTTTTCTGGGTTGATCTCTCCTGCCCTCTCAAAACAAAACAAAACAAAACATTACACTGTTGCCTGGATTCCATTTAAATTGTGCTTTAGCTCTATCCCGTTTATTAACCCAACAGGAAAACTAACACTGATCCCAGGAACCTTCCAGCTGCTGGAAGAGATCAGGGTCGATCAGTGTTGCCAATTCATGGTTGTATTCTGAGTTTCGCAGTAGCTGATGGTTTTCTTAAAGCCCCACTTCCTGGAGTCAGGTGACTATCTGAGACTTACAGCTTTCATTCAAAACAAAAATATATGTTCCTCACCCACATGTCCACGGACCAAAGCTTGGAAACACGAACCCTAAAGCCTCAAAAGCCAGAAAACAAATAAAGAAACCCAATTTTTTTTGCTTTTAAATGTCATGATTTCTGAGCCAATCTTATGATTTTGGGAGGCCTGACTCGAGAGTTTTGAATGCTTAGGATTGGTAATACTAGTGGCTTCTTATACCAGTCAAATAATACATCCAAATGCCAAGATGCATTAGGCGAGGGACTCTAAATGCAACTAGAAACAATATAAAATTAATATTAAAAAGTCAGTATGTAAAGATAACATACCTAGATCAGGACAATACAGAGCAATTTCCTACCTCGTATTCCTGGGCAGCCTCCTCTCACGTTGTGAGACCTATGATCCTGGGATCTATCACAAACCACACAGATCAGGATTTGATCCTCTGTCTGTGCAGAACAGTTTCAAAGCCTCCTTGTGTTACTCACAGTTTCCTCCCCATCCTGGCTCTCTCTCTGTTCCTAAGCCAAAACGCTTAATTAGTTCTGTAATGTTGGCCAGCTGCCTGTCTGGCCTGAAGTTCCTCTGGGGAAAAACACCTCTGCACTGAGGACAGGAGATGCTTGGCCCTGATTTCCCCCACCCCCTCCCCGGGTGATGCAGGCTTAGCAGAAATTGTGCGCACAGTCTATGGGCCTGTAAAATACACCAGGCAGATGGGACAGGTAGCTTCTTTGTGCAGACGCTCAGCAGGGCTCACAGCAGCCATGGTCCCTTCCTGGTGCCCAAAGAAGGTTAGTTTCACTTTCCTGTGCTCAGCCTGTAGCAATAACACAGGGCTTTTCCCTCCCAGAAATAATCTTTTGTGCACAGAGTTACAGGCTGTGGTGGTCTCTGGGCTGCTCTCTAGAGGCTAAATCTCGCAAATCGCTGAGCACTGTCGCTCTGCTCCAGCAAAGCACTTAAGCACCTGGTTAATGTGAAGCATGTGAGCCATCCTAGTCCAAAGGGCCTACTCCTGATTTGTTGGACGAGGGTGCTCAGCACTGTGCAGAATTGAACCCTAGCTAAGGAGAAAGGTGTCAAATGCTCTTCTCCAGCAATTTCTGCAGCTTGTCTTCTCCTGACCAGCGGTGAGGCCTCCCCTAGACACTAGGGCCCAGATCCCCAAAGATATTTATGCTCAGAACTTTCTTTCAAGGAACTGGGCCTAGGGCCCTCCTGAACCTGGAGCTGAGGTTCACTGAGCAAGGCCTAGGATGTCCCCCTAGAGGAGTGAGGGGGGTTTGCTCCCTCAGACATGGCAGGTTCTTCTCCAGAGACAGCAAGTGTTTTGAAGGGCCCCAGAGAGGCCTTGTGTCTTCCCTTTTTAGCCTTAGAAAGCTAACAAAATGGCTACCAGAACCACAGGTGGGGAACAGAATCCACTTGAGAGCTATCAGGGGCCAAAGAAAGCACCTGAGGAAGGAACTGAAATTACAGCGTGTGTGTGTGTGTGGGTGGGTGAGTGAGTGAGTGCGTGCGAGAGAGAGACGGAGCCGCAGCCATGGGGGTTCCTATGAAATCAAAAAGCAATTCCCGGCTGTCCCCAGGGTTGGAGGCAGCAACACCCAGGGAATTCCTTGGTCCCAGGCAGACGGAGTGCTGTGGAGGCAACAGCTCACACCCACCAGGAGGAGAGGACTTCATGTCACGCTGGGGGATGCACACAGTGTTACAGACTCCAGGGAGTGCTTTGAGAAGAGGCAGAGCAAAGCGGGGGAACCGAGGGGCCCCCGGAGAGCACACAGAACCACTCTGCCCCTGAAATGTTGCTGAGTTACATCCCCCTGAAAAGAAAGGGTTAACAATGCCCTGGGCACATTGTCACAGCTGGAAACTCAGCAACACTGCTGAGCCCTGCTGCTATTGTGCGTATCTAGGTACGATGCCAACATGTTTTTGGTCTGTAATGACCCTCCTGCTTCCTTCTATCCTGGCCAGCACCAACTAATGCCTGATTAAATGGACCTGATCAGCTGAGCCCTGGGCTTCAAAGGGCCCGCCCCCCATAATTTCCTCCCCAGCATGCTCTGATTATTGTTTTCCAGCAGCAAAGCAGCACCCCCTCTCCTTGCCCTGCAGAGCCATTTAGTGCCCTGCGCCTTGGATAAGATCCACCCTCATCCAGAGCCTTCTGTGGCCCCTTATCAGGGCACACCAGACCAGTTTACAGCCACTGTGTATGGGTATAAATGATTACGTAAGGTGCAAGGCAATGAGGAATCAGACCCCCTGTACTGTGGATTAATCTGAGCCGTGTTAAGCATTCACCCTTCCCTCATCCTCCCCTGAACCTTCATGTTGCCAGCCCTTCTCCAGAGACTGGGCCAAATTCTGCTCCCCGGTGTGAATCCAGAGCAACCCCGGTAAAAACCCTGTGCACTGCAGATACTGTGTGTGGCTAAGCTGAGAATGCCCCATTGTCTTCAGCAGTGCAAAGGGCTAGGCGGGGACACACACAGAAGCTGCAGTTTGAGACAGACGGAGGAACAGCTTGCTGGGTCCTATATCTCCTGGACCCCTGGATCCCTGCACAGTGCACATTCACCCTAAAGCACCAGGTCCCCTTCCAGCTAGGTCGCTGCTTGCAATTGCTATCAGCATTTGTTGTTACTTCTTCCTCTTTTGAGAGCAGGCTCTAGGGCCATCTCTCTCTCTCTCTCTCTCCCTTTCCTCCCCACCTCCCACTCTTAATGTTTCAAACCAGAGCATTTTAAAGCCACTCCCTGGTGTGGCAAGATGCCGTCCTGTGTAAACAAAACCCAGAAGCCTCAAACTAACCTCGAGGAAGTTTATAAAAAGCCCCAGAGCCTCTCTGGGCCACCGGCAGCATGTGGCAATGCTTAAGGAGAGAGAAAATAAGAGCGCCTGCCTTGTAATTAGGCTGGCTGTAAATCAGAGTGGCACAGCCACTAATCAGCACTGGGCTACTAGGGCAGGGTGGGGTGGGAGGAGGCAGCCCCCCTGATAACAGCCCTGAGGGCCTCGGGGTTTCAGTCCATGCTTAGATCCTGGAGGAAAGTATTTGAGAAGAATTAAAATAACCTGCTCTAGACGGATTCACAGCTCCCTGCCCCATCGAGGGAGAGCAGCAGAGACAGGATGGAGCTCCCTCTTCTCAGAGAGACTGAGCTGTAGATCCCCTCTGCCAGCCAACCCCACCGGGGCCCTGGGAACACTCCCCTGCCAGAGCCCAGGGCCACTTCCCATCAGGACAGCCTCGGCACGGCTCCTGCCGGGATGGCCATTGGCAGGCTCCCCTGGGAGAGCACTGCTGGCAAGGATCCCTTTGGAATCTCAGCAGCTTTCAGGCCAGCTCCCGCCACCCTTCGTTGCCCCGAGCAGGAATCAATAGGGCCCCTTGCAGAGTAAGGCAGCAGTGGCGGAGCCCGGTTTAGAGCACAGGGGGGAGCGGCGCTAAAAAAAAAAGGCGCCGGGAGCAAAAAAAAATGCTCCACTCCGGCTGCAGCGCAGGAGCAAAAGGCATCGGAGCACAGAAAAGGCGCCGCTTCTGCTCAGTGGGGGAGCGGCCGCTTCCCCTGCTCCCCGCCGGCTACGCTACTGTAAGGCAGTGCTCGGTGTGCATCACAGCTCTGTAATGGTTGCTGCTGTGCAGAGACCACAGCCTACCATGCTGACCAGCAGTGTCTCATTGGACTCCCGTGTCTGTCTGGATCCATCCGTGGTCTCTTGTCGTATAGTTAGATTGTAAACTCCTTGGGCCTGGGACCATCTTTTGGCCTGGGGCTGTACAGTGCCCTGCAGAGTGGGGGCCTGGGCCGTGACTGGGACACGCCGATATTATAGATAATAAATAACAGTACTCCCAAAATGAGACCAGGATTCACCCCAGCTGAGGCACCTCCGGTGGCAGCAGCAACGGCAGCTGGAGTATAAACAGGGCTCAGCCAGCTTGTCCTGATTGCCTGGGGAGACTGTGCAGCTCCACCCCTTTCCAGCAGCAGGACCTATATTGGCCATGGGGCCCAAAGCCTAAATCCCTCTTGGCTAAGCCCCACCCATTCTCTGAATGAATCACCCAACGGACTAGTGCTGCACCAGAATACGTGGTGCCCCCCAGAGTCACCTGGTATGGCTCTGGGGTGCAGCTAATGGGCGAGATTAGTACGTGTAGAAGGGAGATCCAGTGGAGAGGCAACCCGTGCCACTGGACTCTACAACCAATACAGCAAGGGAATTTGCCTTTCCCTTCTGCTCAGAGGGGTGTGAAACTTGGGGCTTATTCTTACCTTGCCTTGTTTGTCCCTTGGACACCTCCAAGCTGTACCCCACCACCCAGAATCTGGTGATTCCCAAAAATGCAAAATATCAGACGAATGCCGGGTCACAGAGAAGAGAGGTGGATTAGGGGGAGTCACTAGTAGGATGTCCCTTCAGCAACAGTGAGCATCAAAGCTCCCAGCATGGCTTGAGCTGACCATGGACATCAGAGTTCTCTGCCAATGCCCAGGGGCATCTGAACACACACAGTGCAAGCCCTGGCTGGGATGATTTAGTTGGGGTTGGTCCTGCTTTGAGCAGGGGGTTGGACTAGATGACCTCCTGAGGTCCCTTCCAACCCTAATATTCTATGATTCTATGTCCTTTCAGTGATATCCCTGCCAGGCTGCCTTGGAATGCTACAGAGACCGCCTGAGGAGTAAAACAGAACAGCCCAAGTTATCTACAGAAATATCACAGAGTCTCCACCCTAGGAGACCACAGGAGGCAGGGGGAGCAGGAGCCCAGCTAGGCTAGAGCCAGATGAATTGGCTGCTTGACCAGAAGAACTAAACTCTGGACAAAGATCAATGGTGAATAAACCAATGAGAAGCCAGTTAACGAGCCAACTGAGGCTATAGTGAAAGGCAAGGGAGGGGCTGACTGGACATTCTCGGCATTGGCCATAACAAGAGTTCCTTGCATGTTTTGGGTGTTGGATCTGTGTACTAGCCAATCAGATGCTTCTCTGAGTCTGGAAGCCAATGAGATTGCTTGGTTGGCAGGAGAGGCGCACCCATTGGCTTCCAAAGTCAAAAGCCACAATATTTGGTTGATAATGATATGCTACAATTCTCCTGAGTCTCTGCAGCTTTGACAGTGTCATGTTGCCCTGGGCTGAAAAGCCAAATACACCAGGAGGAGCATTAAAAGCAGCCTGCAAACTAGTTACCCACATCTGTGGGGAAACCCCACTGTTGTTCTGTTCAGCTAAAATAGACCCATTCTGTGGGAAGTCTGGGGTACCACATGTGCAAGGCAAAGGGGCGGAGCTGAGCAAGTGTGACTAAAGATCAAAGTTCCTTCAGGACCCCAGGGGGATATTTAATGACGTTTGACAGGCCAGGAGATGGAGAAATAGTAAATTGCTCCCTGAGATCCCCACCCTGGCTCTCTCAAGGATGGGCAAAGTTCAAAAGGGGCAGAGGTGCTGTTCAATGAGCATCATGCCCTCCGGACGCTTAATCTTGCCTCGGCATGGAGAGAGGGACTAGATTCCCTCTTCAGCCTTCCATTTCTATGATTCTCTGAACCTCACCCCAATTCTCCAAAAGTGCACTGTCAGGTGGGACATTGTACAAAGATGGGCAGATTTTCATTGCTTTATGCTTCCACTCATGCCAGAAACCCAGCCAAACAGCCTTCCTTGTGATCATTTGGATTCCCCATCCTTGCTCCTGAATGGAATCAAGGCACGGCAAAAATGAAAAAAAAAATCAGGAAGGAAGGGGTTGAGATATTTTCAAATCTGAAAAATGCTTTGGGTGAAGATTCAGGTTGGCTCTTCGTTGATCAGAACCAGAGAACCCATCCCTATATGGGAATCTTCAGTATAATGAATTTGTAAGTGTGACAGAGTCAGGCCAGATGGCTACAGGAAAGTGATTGAAGGTAGATACATTAGCCCTAGATTAAGCAGGTCCCTTTTCCTTGAGTAAGATAATGGGCTGTTCCAGAACAATCAGGAAGTTGCTGGAACGAATTATGACAGGCAGGCTAATTAGGACACCTGGAACCAATTAAGAATCTACTGGAATCAGTTAGGACAGGCAGGCTAATCAGGGTACCTGGTTTTAAAAGGACCTCTCTTCAGTTCGTGAGGTGTGTGTGAGGAGCTGGGAGCAAGAGGCGCGCAAAGAGCTGAGAGTGGGAAGGCGTACTGCTGGAGGACTGAGGAGTACAAGTGTCATCAGGAGGAAGGGCCTGCGGAGAGGACAAAGAAGGTGTTGGGAGGAGGCCACAGGAAGTAGCCCAGGGAGTTGTAGCTGTCACACAGCTGTTACAGGAAACACTGTAGACAGCTGCGATCCACAGGGCCCTGGGCTAGAACCCGGAGTAGAGGACGGACCTGGGTTCCTCCCATCCCCCCAACTCCCTATTTTGATACAAGAGGAGTTGACCTGGACTGTGGGTCCCACCAGAGGGGAAGGTCCCTGGCCTGTCCCCCGACCCACTGGGTCAGCAGAATGGCAGGGATTGTTCTCCTCCTTTTCCCCATGCTGGCCAGTGATGAGGTTAGCTGAGTGAATGGCAGGTTTGAGCCACTGGCAAACGTGGCCAAACTGAGGGCTGCCATGACTCTCTGAGGCGAGCAAATCCGCCAATAAGCGCAGGACCCACCAAGGCAGAGGAGGAACTTTGTCACATAAGTCATAACTAAGGCTACGTTTTTGTCACGCATATTTTAGTAAATGTTACAGACAGGTCATGGGCAATAAAGAAAAATTCACGGCAGCTGTGACCTGTCTGTGACGTTTACTAAAAATATGCATGACAAAATGGGGAGCGGCAGGCTCCCCACACTGCCGAGGGGTGCCTGGCTCAGAACTGCAGGGTCCCCACATCACTGATGGCTCCAAGCTTCGGGCACCCCTGTCACCTGCGGTGCCTCTGACTCGGAGTTCTGGGACGCCCCTGCCGCCGGTGCCGCTCTGTGCTTCCGGGCATCCCCACCAGCACAGGGGCTCCATGCTCCGGGGCTTCCCTGCCGGCCGCGGGGCTGGGAGCTGCAAGGCACTACTGCCGCCCTCTGTGGCTGGGAGCTTGGGCCCCACAGTTCCCAGCCACCAGGGGAAAAGGGGAACCCTACAGCTCCCATGCGCCGGGAGCTCAAGTCACGGAGGTCTCCGAAAGTCACGGGTTCTGTGACTTCCGTGACAAAGTCGTAGCCCTAGTCATAACTCAATTCATATTAGGTGATATCTCACAGACCCAAACTACCATCTAGTGGCCTTAGTCCCTTAACAGGAGCTAGGGATTCGGATTCAAACACTTTTCCCTTTCCCCCCGTTGTGCATGCCCCCTGTACCCACTAGCCTCCCAGATCTAGTCCCGACATGTACATTGAGCTTGGGCCTCCCAGGGTGCGAAGGAGGGGGCAGGCCTGGATTAAGGCCTAGGTTCTACAGGCCCATGTTTACACCCTCGAGCTCTTGGAATCACATGATCACAACAGAATCTGAGAGTTCATTAAGAAGAACAGTCTGTATCTAGCCCTTCTGATTGGGAAGTTTGAAACCAGGACCTGAGAATAACCGAGTGACTATGCCCCATTTCCATTAGCCATTAGAAACTGCCACACAGAGAGAGACTTGTGATTTGTGAAGTTATTTAATCACTTAAATAGTAACAACCAAGGTTCGACTGATGGCGCAGCCAGCGTTAGACACAGTAACAAAAGAACAGGGTCCCCAGGGAAGTCAATAGCTCATGTCTCTAACACCCCATGGCCAAGATCCCAGGACAAGCAAAAACCAAAGGAGGCGGAAAGGAGGAGAGGAACCACAGCACACAGACTCAGCTAGTTTGCGCACGAGTCCCTGCAATCTACCAGGATGTAAAAGGAACTATTTTCACACCTCAGGCCACATGAAAGGGCAAGCTGTGAAATGAGTTCCAGGGCACATGAATACCTCGGTGGTGCTCTGGTTGGTGTGAGGCATTGGTTGCTCTGGGTTACAACAACAGAGGTTGCAATGTGCAGTGGTTTGGTTTGTTGGGTTATACTGGATTAGCCGGAGTGGCCCACATGTTTTTCCAGGAGCCCGCGAGGCCCCTGGGTCACTTTCCGTCCTCGTCGTTAGCGAACAACTTGTAGTTGAAGAAGTCCATGGACTCCTGAGCGAGCTTGGAGAGGTGGATCACGCCTGTGACCACCAGGGCGATGATCATCAGCGGCAGCAGCAGGCACCACACCGTCGCCAGGATGTTGTAGCATTTGGCTTTGGAGCTGAAGCGGCGAGCGGCCTCGATGTCACCAGCCACCTTCTGATCCCGCGCCTGCAACAGCCAAGCCAGGAAGGGTGCAGCGAGTTAGTGACATGGCAGAGGAGGCAAAGGACGAGGCAATGCCCTGAGAGCGACACAATCGGACTACAAGCGGCAGCACAGGCTGCAACCACCCACTGCAGCTCTCAGCAGCTGCCTGTCACTCACCTCACTTCCATCTGCCCCTTGCTCTGGAGCTGACTGTTCTCTGCCCACTCCATTCTCACTGAACTTCTCTGTCAGCCTAATCCAGTGAGTCTAAGCAAATGCCTGACACCTTCTGCTGGATCCCTCACCGGGCATGTCACAGCAAAGCAGACTCACCCACTTACCAACTGGGAGCTTACCAAACAGGTCACCTCTGAATTTGGCCCACTAAGTCTCAACTGGTGTAACTCAACATGGCGAGGGGCCAGGAGAGAGGTCTGTAGCTAGAAACATCACAGGGGCCTGCAAGAATGTGTGAATTAAAGTCGTTCCCATCCCACTTTAATTTGCGCCTTCTTCCGGCTCCTTGATGTGTTAGTTAAATCACTTCCAGCTCCCTTACGCATCAGTAAGCACCAATTTACAGCGCCTCTGAACTTAGCCCACCTTCTGCCTCTTTGTGTCTCTGTTTTATCTCCATCACACACTCACTCACGTGCTCCTTTGCTATTGGCATCTCTAGCAAATCAAATCCAAGGAACAAAGAGTCCTGGGGCACCTTATAGACTAACAGATTTATTGGAGCATAAGCTTTCCAATATGTCTGTTAGTCTATAAGGTGCCACAGGACTCTTTGTCGCTTCTACAGATCCAGACTAACACGGCTACCCTCTCTGATACTTCAAATCCAAGGAGGAGCAGTGGCTCTGACCCTATATCAATGATCCTCAGCAGAGAGATCTGGGAACAGAACAGTTACTCTAAACCTCTCCTTCCCCCCAGTTCTCTCGGAAGTGCCTCTTGCTGAACTTCATTAAATCCATTCCCAGCAGTTTAGGCCATACTCCTGCCCCATTCCTGAACAGAGCAGATTCCCAGCTGCAAAGTGTGGGATATGGAGGAGTCCCTCCACATGGATCGTGGTCCCCAGACATCCTCTGGAGTAGAGAAGTCAGTCCCCAGAACCTCATCCATATACTGGTGGCACTAATTATGGGATAACAGGAAAGTGTGATTGCCAGGACAGCTCGCAGCCTCGCTGATGTGTGGGAATCTAGCTGGGGATATTAGCTTAGATCAGGGGTCAGCAACCTTTCAGAAGTGGTGTGCCGAGTCTTCATTTATTCACTCTAAGGTTTTGCGTGCCAGTAATACATTTTAACGTTTTTAGAAGGTCTCTTTCTATAAGTTTTTAATATATAACGAAACTATTGTTGTATGTAAAGTAAATACGGTTTTTAAAATGTTTAAGAAGCTTCACTTCAAACTAAATTAAAATGGAAAGCCCCCCAGCCCGGTGGCCAGGACCCAGGTAGTGTGAGTGCCACTGAAAATCAGCCTTTGGCACTCGTGCCATAGGTTGCCTACCCCTGGCTTAGACGATATACCTCAGCCTCAGACAGCATGAGGACGTGTTGCTTAAGGATGCTGCACCAGCACAGGGTGCTCACATAATTCCTGGTGCTCTTTACACAAACCCTGTAGTCAGCTACCTGCCCTTTCAGACCCAGCCACTGAATCAGGAGGCTCAGGCAGCCTGTCTTGGAAATACCAGAGCAGCTGTCAGGACAGTTGTATTTTTCCTTTTTAAAGGTAGAATTCCAGCTAGTGGGCATCCCTGGGCTAGGACAGTGCTAACAAGGTGAGATTTAGGGCTGAGGCAAACTGAAGCCAACTACCGATAACAACTTTCTACTGGGTCACAGTAGTGCAAGCAAGGCGGTACCCTCCAGTATGCAGTACTGGCAAGAGATTTTTAGCGGGTACGGGGTACCGGAAAGACTTGGGGCTAGCCCCCTTCCCCTCCAGAGGAGGGGGTGGTCATGACATTCTTCCAGCATCTCCTAGATTTTTCACATCACTTCCCGATTTTAGGGTGTATTACAACTCAGAGCACAAAGAGAGATCCCAGAATCGCTAGGTAACCTGGATGAAGTCTATAATTCCTACCAGAGTCCCTGGGAAATCCTAGCATCTCTAGGTCAACCCAAGAGAAGTGGAGTGTATCATTCTTACTAGGGACCCCCGGGAAGGAGGCTCCATGTAAAACTAGATGCACTGAGATGTACACTTCCTAGCCGAGTCCGCTAGGAAATCCTGGAATCTCCAAGTGACTGGGAGACATGGACACAAAAGGGTCCGTTTCTTCACTAAGAAGTCAGCCTCTATGGGCTTGTGTAGAAGAGGCAGAGTGGAGCCGGGCTGTCTTACCTTGACGGAGTAGGCAAGAGCCACAAAGCCAAAACAACAGAGGTTCATGTAGATGGTGTTGAAGATGGACCAGATCAGGTGGTCCCGGGGCACTACGGAGGGTCCGATGGTGATGACGGTGGGAGAAGGGTCCTGCTTGCGAGACGTCATGGGCAGGTAGTCCTCGCGAGGGTAAGACGTGTCCATGGTCCTGGAAGGCAAAATCCTCTGCTCTCCTGTGGTAGCAGCCTGTAATGGGAGCCAGTGCAGGGCAGGTCCTTTTTATAGTCTCTGCCTGAGGCACAGCTCCCTCTCCCTCTATATATAAAACGGGGAAATTACAGCCTTCGCCTGGCTGTGGTTATCAGAAATGTTTGGCCAATGCTGAGAGCAACATACTTGGGTTTGTAAGCCTGCTCTCGCCGGATTGTCTATGGAGCGCTTTTTATAGCCTCACGGGCTGAGGCCTCCCTGTCAGCCTTTTCCAGAGAGCTGGGCAGCTTGAGACACCGAGTCAGGAACCTGGCTTCGAAAGGACGTGCTGCAGATCCCGAACGCTGCAAAGGGCCATGGACCATACAGGCTGTGCAAGCAGTTCTGTGCTATAACCCATCGGGGACAGAGAGGGAAGCTGAAGGCACAGCGATGTACGTGTCCACGGCAATACAAGTGCATTGAAAGAGCTTTTTCTTATCAAGCGCTAAAAGGTCAATAACTTCCCAGAGGGGATTGCAGAGGGGGGAGGGATAGCTCAGTGGTTTGAGCATTGGCCTGCTAAACCCAGGGTTGTGAGTTCAATCCCTGAGGGGGCCATTTGGGGATCTGGGGCAAAAATTGGGGATTGGTCCTGCTTTGAGCAGGGTGTTGAACTAGATGACTTCCTAAGGTCCCTTCCAACCCTGATATTCTATGATTTCCCCTGCCGCCTCTGAATGTTTTTCTGGGCTTTGCATTACCCTTTGCTAAATAGTCTAAAATGTACAATTCACACCCATCTACAGCTCTGAGACCCAAGGTGATGCCCCCACATGAGAACTTCACAAATGAATCATCCACGAAAGGTAAAGCACTTTGAAATGGAGAGCTGCTGCCAAAGCTAGGGAGGGGCTGAAACAGGGCCCTAATGAAGCTAGCTTTGCAAACCCCGGCCTAGATCCTCAAAAGTAATTAGGCACCAAAGTCAATGGGCGTTAAGTGCCTAAATACCTTTGAGGATTTGGGCCCTCTGCCTACCCTGGAATGAATGCCCTGTAGAAGTGTTCTCCAAGACAGCTCCAAGGACTGGTGAGCAAGGGAGTAGTATAAGGGCCCTACCATCAATCAAACCCTAACCCCGCCCCTTGACCCCTTAAGCCCCGCCCCTTGACCCCATAGCCCCTGCCCACCTGTCACCGGAAGTCCAGCCCCAGGGGGGTATTACTTCCGGGGTCAAGACGGCCACCTGACCGGAAGCAATGTGTGTCATGTGACCCCTCTAAGACCTCCCCCCACCGCCCTCTACAAATCAGGAGGGGTTTTGCCCCGATAGGACTGCCCCAAGAGGAGATTTTGACCAATTAGGGTGACTTCCGGGGTCAAGGCAGCCACCTGACCGGAAGCAGTGTGTGTCGTGTGACCCCTCTAAGAACTCCCCCCACCGCCCTCTACCAATCAGGAGGGGTTTTGACCCGGTAGGACCGCCCCGAGAGGAGATTTTGACCAATCAGGATGACTTCCGGGGGGCGGGGTGACCCGTCCGGAAGTGGGTCGTGTGACCCCTCTAAGAACTCCCCACCACCACCCTCTGCCAATCAGAGCACAGCACCATCACCCCATAAGTCCCAGCGCCGGACAGAGGCAGCCATCTCTTACCAAGGACGCGTGGAAAGGCTGCTGAGAGGAAAACATGGACTCCTTCACCACCCCAGTGAGAACTTCGGACTTTGTTTTAGCCCCGAGGGTTTTCAACCATCCACGGAGAAAGCGCTACATCAGCGACAGTTCCGAGGAGGAGGAGGGAGCGGCTGAGGGAAGCCCTTTGGCCCAGCCGTTGACGGATACGCCGGAACCTGAAACCTAACTGCTCGTGAGACACCCCGATGAGCATGACGGTCTCTCGTTGTCCACCCCCTTAGAGGTGGAAGGCGATCGCGGCTCGGGGGAGTCACCGGCAGACAAGGTGAACGGAAAAGACGTTGCTCAGGTAAATGAATGATTAAGAAGGGACGGTCATGGAGGGGTGGGTAATGGGGCTAGGAACCAGGGCTTGTGTAAATTAGAAAAAGCAGTGGGGTGCTTACACGGTTTCTTTTCTGAAAATCTCTTGCCAGCTCAACGAGGCCTTTCTAGAGGACCAGAAGGCCCTGGACAGTATTGCATCAAGCAGCGAAGATGAACCGGGACCGCCTTGTTTTTGCTCAACGCCGCTACAAATTGTTGAAGAGGACTCCGAGGATGACGGCTATGAGGAGTTTAGGAGGAGGCTAGGCATGAAACTCACTGAGCCAGTGCCACGTCGTGAGCGTAAAAAAGTTATGCGGACTATTGTACGCGTTGCTGTTTATGCTGTTCTTAATCACTGTCTTAGGGAAAAGCTTTTTGAAGATTGTGAGGGCTGTGTTATAGACGCACCAGGCCAACGGCACCATGACTGTGTGACTTGGACTTCAATGGATACAAACTGCAAGCTCCGGGGCCTGTGTGCTGACCTGTGTTTGGAAAGCTTATTAAACACGGTTATTGCCATAGGTTATGCTATGCAATGTCTGTGCCTAACCCAAGAACATTTAGCGTAAGGGATGAACTTGATAAATGCTGTGCAATTCAGTGGAGACCCTGACCGTGTTTTAAAGAAAATGACCAAACCGGAAGATGCCTGTTACAGCGTTATATTGACCGTCTGGGCCGCACAAAAAGTTACAGAACCCTGCTTAAGACTATTTGTAAGAAATCTAAAAAGATAAAGTTAGAAAATGGTGAGGGGGCAAACATGCGATATAAAACTTGGTAGCTGCACATTTTAAAAAAAAATCAATTGAAAAGGACTTTGTGACTATCTGTATTTTTGTTTGAAGGTCTCTGTGAGCTAAAAGTTTTAATGAAGCATCTTGGTTTGTTTAAGGAGCTGTATGTTTTTTAAATAAAAATAAATTGTTCGTGAAAACCTAGCTTTTGTGTAAGAGAGACCCATTTACAGCAAAAAGCTGAAATGTATGTTGTGGGAGGGGGAAAAAAATCCTAAAAATGTGCTTACAATAAAACAAACAGGTGTGGTTTAGACATGTGCTTAAACTGAATAGGTTTAACCACACACACCCCTCACTGAATAGCCAAGGTAACTGTGCTTAAAAAATAAACTCCAAGACATGTATTGATATTTGCAAAAGGGGCCACCCCACTTGGAAATGGATACAGTTACATTAAGAATTGATGATTTACTGTTTAATACTGTAAGAAGGTCCTACAGAAAAATTGTGTTTTAACTAAAAGAAAAAAAAATGTAGCCAAAAGCAACCCAGTTGTGCAGACAGTTTAATTTCCCCACCCCCAGATCACAAAAGAGAATAGAACTGTGGTGATTACATTAACCTGCTAGCTACTTTTTTTTTTTTTTTTTTTTTTTGGAAGCTTGTTTGAAACAATGGGTTAGGATGGTATAAAAGTCTTAGGTATTTTTGCAGACTGTCCTTTTCAACAGAAAGTTCAAGAAGTACTGCTGGGGCACAAGAGTAGGTAAGTACCCTGTTTTTAACTTTGAAAATACATATTATATAATATTACTTTTTGGCCATGCTGTTTTAGTAAAATAATGGTGCCTATCTTTATTGCAGTGTGATCTGTTTAGCATGGAACCAGTAACTTTAAGCTGCATTTTACCACCAGGCCAAGGTAAAAAACCATTTTTAACTAATCCAAAGGCCCAAGCACACATTTGACTTTTTAATACATGTGGTACTGCTGGTGTGTGTGTGTGTGTGTGTGTGTGAGAGAGAGAGAGAGAGAGAGGGGTTTGTGCAAGACATAGGTGTGTGTTTTTAAAATATTTGGTTGCAAACTGTTTATTTTAAACTAACAGGGGTTTTTACTGTGCAAAATGTGCTGTGTGTGTGTGTGTGTATAAAACATAGGTGGGGTTGTTGTTTTTTAAAGTATTTGATTGCAAACTTGGTTTAGTGTGTTTATAAAGCTGCTGCTTTTGTGCATTTTACCACCAGGCCAAGGTAAAAACCATTTTTAACTAATCCAAAGGCCCAAGCACACATTTGACTTTTTAATGCATGTAGTACTGCTGCTTTGTGTGTGTGTGAGAGAGAGAGAGAGAGAGAGGTTTGTGCAAGACATAGGTGTGTGTTTTTAAAATATTTGGTTGCAAACTGTTTATTTTAAACTAACAGGGGTTTTTTACTGTGCAAAATGTGGTGTTTTTTTAAAAGGGGGGTTGTTTATAGGGGGTTTGATGCTTTTTTGCTTGTTCTTTAACCTGAAGGTCCAAACACACATGGAGGAAAACAGAGCGACCATGTGCCAGCAACCCTTTATCCTGTGATAGAAGGTAACTTTCTGCAAGTGGCTTTTAAATGCATGTGGGTTTATTGAAAAGTATTTGTTTGCAAACTGTTTCAAACTAACAAGGGTTTCTGTGCAAAATGTGTTTTAAAATGGATTTTAAAAGCAGTTTGGTTTTTATTCTGCAAAATGAGATGTATTTCTACATGTTTTTATAATAATGTTGTTTGCTCCAGAGTACGGTCAAAACATGAGAGATCCTTGGACATTAGTGTACACAAACTCAAAAGAAAAAGGAAAGAGACAGCTGAAAAGGAAAATTCACCAGCATCAGTGGCTGATGGACGGATGAAGCCCAGTAAATATATTTTGCTTATTGGTTTGGTGGTTTTATGAGGCTTTGTATTTTAAATAAATACAGAGGTGTGGGTGAGAGAGATGGCAAAGTTCATTTTTGTAAAATGTTTTTTTCCCCCCTCTCCTAATTAGGCATGTGCAGCTCTCCTGACAATGCTGTAGTCAGAGCTACAAAGACACCAGAACCACCAAAGAACCAGGAATCTGCTTTGAGACCTTTAACAACGCTAACGCAAAACAGCACAAGAGTGCAGATGAAGCATCTGGGCGGTCCAAACCTCATATACGTCAAACCCAAGGACAAAACAAAAGACTCTGGTAAAAAACAACCATGCAACCACAACTCCAGTTCCTCAGCGGCCACCAACACACCAGGCCATGAGGAAACTGTGAGCGAAAAAGCCCACATTCACAAACCTGGAGGAGGCACTGGAGGAGGCGCTCTAGGGGTTGTGAATAAAAAAACACGGACAAAAAGCTTCTGCCATACCAAGGTGTTACAACCACACAACCACAACTCCAGTTCCTCAGCGGCCACCATCACACCAAGCCCTGAGGAAACTGTGAGCGAAAACCCCCACATTCACAAACCCGACGTGGCACTGGCTCAGTGAGTTTCATGCCTAGCCTCCTCCTAAACTCCTCATAGCCGTCATCCTCGGAGTCCTCTTCAACAATTTGTAGCGGCATTGAGCAAAAACAAGGCGGTCCCGGTTCATCTTCGCTGCTTGATGCAATACTGTCCAGGGCCTTCTGGTCCTCTAGAAAGGCCTCGTTGAGCTGGCAAGAGATTTTCAGAAAAGAAACCGTGTAAGCACCCCACTGCTTTTTCTAATTTACACAAGCCCTGGTTCCTAGCCCCATTACCCACCCCTCCATGACCGTCCCTTCTTAATCATTCATTTACCTGAGCAACGTCTTTTCCGTTCACCTTGTCTGCCGGTGACTCCCCCGAGCCGCGATCGCCTTCCACCTCTAAGGGGGTGGACAACGAGAGACCGTCATGCTCATCGGGGTGTCTCACGAGCAGTTAGGTTTCAGGTTCCGGCGTATCCGTCAACGGCTGGGCCAAAGGGCTTCCCTCAGCCGCTCCCTCCTCCTCCTCGGAACTGTCGCTGATGTAGCGCTTTCTCCGTGGATGGTTGAAAACCCTCGGGGCTAAAACAAAGTCCGAAGTTCTCACTGGGGTGGTGAAGGAGTCCATGTTTTCCTCTCAGCAGCCTTTCCACGCGTCCTTGGTAAGAGATGGCTGCCTCTGTCCGGCGCTGGGACTTATGGGGTGATGGTGCTGTGCTCTGATTGGCGGGGGGGGGGGGGAGTTCTTAGAGGGGTCACACGACCCACTTCCGGACGGGTCACCCTGCCCCCTGGAAGTCACCCTGATTGGTCAAAATCTCCTCTCGGGGCGGTCCTACCGGGTCAAAACCCCTCCTGATTGGTAGAGGGCGGTGGGGGGAGTTCTTAGAGGGGTCACACGACACACACTGCTTCTGGTCAGGTGGCCGCCTTGACCCCGGAAGTCACCCTAATTGGTCAAAATCTCCTCTCGAGGTGGTCTTATCGGGGCAAAACTCCTCCTGATTGGTAGAGGGCTGTGGCGAACTAGGATTGTTGTTAAGGTTTCCCTGAGTACTGTGTGGGTGCCTCGGTTTCCCCTATGCAGTGCTTGAGTATCTAGGTGGTGGGACAACGGTGCATGATTGTTACAAAGCCCTAGAAGGCAGGGGTGGGCAGAGGCCTGGACACAGAGAATGGCCCTGTCTCCTGGCAACAGATGGCCCCAGCCCCTCCCCTGCAAAGGTGAGAGATGAAGGTGTTGGAACAAAGGGATCAGGTGACCTCCTGGCCCGGGAAGGAGACAAAGGGGGAGGAGGGGCTGGAGACTTTCAGTTTGGAACGGGCCGGAGAAGACGGGAGAGAGGCAGACAGGGTCTGGCCTCCCTGCCCCGTTTGGAGCTGTGGGGTGAAATGCAGGGAGCCCCAGGCTGGGGTCTAAGCTCCCTGCCCCCCGGAAGGACCCGACTGAGGGGTCCTGGATGTACTGACAAGCTCTGTTTGGACGGTGTTCCTGGCATCTCTAATAAACCTTTTGTTCTACTGGCTGGCTGAGACTCCCAGTGAATCCGGGGAAGAGGGGTGCAGGGCCGGACTCCCCCATACTCTGTGACAACTGGTGGCAGCGGTGGGATGTACTGCACCCCGTGGAAGACGCTTCCTGCAGTAAGTAACTGGGGAGCAGTAGAACGAAGGGGGGCTAACGAGGACCAGGCGTGCTGAAGGCTCACAGAGGAGCGGTTTCGGGGAGCGGAGGAGCTACGCTTAATCCCTGGGAGTGTGTGACCAGTGAGAAGGACTGTGCAATGATGGGGTCCCCCTGGGGGCTGCAGTGAGCAGTCCCAGGGGCGGAGGAGCCTGCGGCTTGGCCCTGGGAGAAAGAAGGATTTTTGCAGTGACAGGGTTCCCCTGGGGGTGCCGTGAGTGGACCCAGGGGCGGAGGAGCTGCGGCTCGACCCTGGCAAAGAGGCGGTGACCTGGAGAAGGGCTGGCACACTTGGGGTTCTTCCTGGAAACCGTGGGGAGCTAAGAGCACACAGGCCTGCGAATCCACAGCAACTTGGGAGCAGTGAAGTGATGGCATATCGCTTTCTCCTTAAAAGAAGCATTGTAACCCTGTGCAAAAAGAGAGGGATACGCATTGGGAAGCTCACGAAAGCCCAGCTAATTGTGCAGCTGGAGGAGGATGACCACTCTAAGGAGCAGATTCCTGACTCCGATGGGGCTACAGCAGGATCTGGGAGCAGCTGGAGCGGTAGCCTGGCATCCCCAAGAGTCTGGTCCCCAACCAGACGGGGGTCTTCACGATCGGGTTCCCCAGCAGGGGATCGGAGACGGATGGGACTGGAGCTGAGTCCGAGAGAGCAAGAGGACTGTGAGAGACAGCGAGAGCCCGAGAAAAGGCTACAGGAGAAGCAGCAGCAGCATGAACTGGCGGTGGTGGAACGGAGAGGCATAGGGGACTGGCCAGGGGTAAGTGGGGATAGATCCCGGGGTGCCAGCTCCGCAGGGAACCTCGATCCTAAATTGCTGCCCCTGATTAAGGAGGGTGGGGATGTGGAGGCCCACCTCACTGCCTTTGAGCAGGCTGGTGATTGGAACCAGGGAGACCATGCGGAAAAGCCCCGGGATCTAACCCCCTTGCTGGGTCCCAAGGCCATAAACTCCGCCAACCAGATGGGTGGGATGGTGGACGGATTTCCCCTCCTGGCCCTGGACTCAAGCCCTATGGACCCCCAGTGGGAGCGGAAGGTGATGGTCAATGGAGAGACATTCTTGGGGTGGCGAGATCCCGGGACAGAGAGAACTGTGGTCAGGCCCCGGGTGGTGCACCCCCACCAGATGCTGAGGGGCTGTGTGACCTGGGTGAGGGTCCCAGGGACGGACCCATTCGCCCTGCCTATGGCCCAGATCCCTGTGCAGACCCAGGAGGGGTCGGGCTGGCTGGTTGTTGGGGTTCTCCAGGATATCAGCGGTGAGGTGCTGTTGGGGGATGACTGTGTATCTTTGGGACAGGATCCAGGCCCTGGCCCTGTAACGGCCGAGGATTTGAATTTGAACTCAGGGAACCAATTGGCTAAGAGGGAAATGGTCAGTGAAAATGCAAATGACCTGGCTGGCAGGGGGGAGGAGCTGCCAGGCCCCGGTTACCTGCCTGCCTGTAACCAGACCCCTAGGGCGGGGTGGGACAGAGAGATGCTCCCCACCCCCCTGCACAATGGAGAGGTGGCTCAGGCAATCTCTGATGCAGAGAGCAAAGCAGCGAGCTCGCTGCCTGGCCCCACAGGGACAGCCAGGGCAGCGCTGAGCACGGGGGGAGCGGAGACCCCAGCTGAGTGGGGGGACACACAGGCAGGGCAGGACGGCTGCCGACCAGGCTTGCCTGGTCCAGAGGTGCGGCCGGGAAGTGATTCCACGGCAGGGAGGGAGCCACCAGGGACAGGGCTCAGTGGGGCGGTGACCCCAGGCCTGGCCAGTGAGCTGCAGAGGGATCCCGCCTTGGAGAAGCTAAGGGAACTTGCTGGCCACAGCGCTGCAAACCCCCTTGGGGAAGACTGCAGAGACAGATCCCTGTGGGAGAAGGAATCCCTGTGCCGGGAATGGGCTCCCCAAGGGGAAGTAGAACTGTGGGGAATCATGAGGCAGCCGGTGGGGCCCCAGAAGTATCATCACCGGCTATTGTACCTGGCCCGGGGTAAGGGAGAAGATCCCTGGAGGTCCCTGCCCATCAGAGAGGAACCTTTCCAGAAGGTGGCTATGAATAGGGTGGGCCCCCTCAGCAGGGCAACCTGGTCAGGGAAGAAATGCATCCTGGTGGTGATGGATTTCGCCACCCGCTACCCAGAGGTGGTGGCTCTGTCCTCCACCGGGGCAGACGCGCTGCTGACCATCTTCAGCAGAATGGGGGTCCCCAGCGAGGTCTTTACAGACCAGGGATCCGAGGCCATCTCAGCCCGGCTCCGGGGCGTGTGGGAGAAAGGTGGGGTCTGGCCCACCTGGGCCTCTGCATATCACCCTCAGTCCAACGGGCTGGTGGAGAGAGTTCAAGGGACCGTGAGGCTGATGCTGAGGACTTGTATAAATCAGCATCCACAGGACTGGGACAAGTGCCTGCCCCACCGATGGCACAGGGAAGTGCCCCAGGAATCACCAGGGGGCTTCCCTTTCAAGCTGTGGTATGGGAGGAGAGTAAGGGGACCCCTAGAACCGGTAAGGGACATTTGGGAGGAGAAGGGGGAAGACCCCCTGATGGATCTCTCCCCTGAGATGGGAGCCCATCCTCCCATCAGGTGTCCCCCATTCAGAGTAACTGGGAAAAGAGCCCAGAACCTGGAGAGAGAGGCCAAGGACAGGCTGGCTTTAGAGGTGATCCAGTCATTCAACAGCCCAGGGCTGGCCAAGGTGGAGGCGATCAGAGATTGGCCTGTTCCCCAGACCAAGGAACAGGTCCAGGCCTTTAGCGGGATGGCGGGGTACTACCAGAGGTTTGTACCCCCCTTTAGCTCCCTAGCTGCCCCCATCACAGAGCTAGGTAAGAAGGGGAAGCCAGACGAGGCAGTCTGGACCGAGCAGTGCCAGAGGGCTCTCTGTGCGCTGAAGGAGGCTCTAATCCAGGGCCCAATAGATCAAGTAAACCCAGATAGGGCCAAGCCCTGTACAGTGTTCACCGAAGCCTCAGACACAGGGCTGGGCGCGATGCTGATGCAGGCCTATGTGAAGCGGGGGAGACGCCCCATCGGGTATCTGAGCAAGGAGCTGCTGCCCTGGAGGCAGAACGGTCAGGCCATAGAGAGGGAATGCCTGGCCATGGTGCAGGCCCTTAAGAAGCAGCAGCCGGATCTATTTGGGTGGCACTTTACGGTCTATAGTCACCACCTCGCCCCGACGTGGCTGCATCCAGGAAAAGGGGCCGATGCCGAGCAGCTGGTGACACAGACACGTGGTCAGAGAGGGGACCAGATCAAGAGGGAGGCTCTTAACCAAGAGAGCCCGAATTACAGCCCTCCAGACTGGAGCGCTGGGAAAAGACCTGATCTCAGCTTGAACCCCAGGGGTTTTGGGATGGGAAAAGGGCACGGGCCGCATAAACCTTCCCACATGCGGCCTGCGGGTGCCATCAAGCCCACCCGACCTAAGGGAGCACGTGGAACTGGAACGGCCTGGTGTGACCAGGTCCGAACTTCCCCAGGTCACTGGCTAAAGTGACCCCGCTCAGTTCGGTCTCAAAGGGGGGAGAGATGTGATGAACTAGGACTGTTGTTCTCACAGACCCTGAGTACTGTGTGGGTGCCTCGGTTTCCCCTATGCAGTGCTTGAGTATCTAGGTGGTGGGACAACGGTGCATGATTGTTACAAAGCCCTAGAAGGCAGGGGTGGGCAGAGGCCTGGACACAGAGAATGGCCCTGTCTCCTGGCAACAGATGGCCCGGCCCCTCCCCTGCAAAGGTGAGAGATGAAGGTGTTGGAACAAAGGGATCAGGTGACCTCCTGGCCCGGGAAGGAGACAAAGGGGGAGGAGGGGCTGGAGACTTTCAGTTTGGAACGGGCCGGAGAAGACGGGAGAGAGGCAGACAGGGTCTGGCCTCCCTGCCCCGTTTGGAGCTGTGGGGTGAAATGCAGGGAGCCCCAGGCTGGGGTCTAAGCTCCCTGCCCCCCGGAAGGACCCGACTGAGGGGTCCTGGATGTACTGACAAGCTCTGTTTGGACGGTGTTCCTGGCATCTCTAATAAACCTTTTGTTCTACTGGCTGGCTGAGACTCCCAGTGAATCCGGGGAAGAGGGGTGCAGGGCCGGACTCCCCCATACTCTGTGACAAGGGCTGTGGGGAGAGTTCTTAGAGGGGTCACACGACACACACTGCTTCTGGTCAGGTGGCCGCCTTGACCCCGGAAGTCACCCTAATTGGTCAAAATCTCCTCTCGAGGTGGTCTTATCGGGGCAAAACCCCTCCTGATTGGTAGAGGGCTGTGGGGAGAGTTCTTAGAGGGGTCACACGACACACACTGCTTCTGGTCAGGTGGCCGCCTTGACCCCGGAAGTCACCCTAATTGGTCAAAATCTCCAGAGAGATGGAACTAAAGCCAGAGAGATGTCCCCAAAAAGGGGAGCTCTGGTTGGTTTTTGACCCCCGGTGCCTGAGAGAGAGGAGGCAGTCACTCCTTCTGGGGTGTCAGTTGAAAGGGAAGAGAAGGAGGGAGCATCCAGCTCCCTTCACTGAGTGACTGGTTTGAGAATTGTCCCACTCCTCAAGTTGGGAACCTCCATTGAGTTAGGTTCCCGGTGGGCCTACCACACCACTGCAAAGGGAGCAACTGCCTGACAGACAGTTCAGTTGCCTCAGCCTACAGCCTGATCGCTGAGTTACTTAAGCCAGGAGGAAAAGCAAAAAGCTTATAGCTAAGCTTGTTGCCCCAGTGTGAGGCCTGGTCTACACTACAGAGTTAAACCACCTTGCATCGACCTTAACTATGGAAATGACTACACTTAAATTTCGCTCCCGCTGATATAACTGCCCAGCTACGCTGACTTAACTCCACCTCCACGAGCGCGTAGAGTCAAGTTTGACATAGTTAAGTGGACACAGTGTCAGCGTAGACAATGCGTTGCTTATGGCACCTGTTACCGGCTTTCAGGAGCCTTCCCACAATGCCCCACGCAGACAGTATAATCGATACAAGCGCTCCTGGTGATGCCGCACAGCGCTGACGCAAGGAGCTAAGTGTAGGCAAACACAAGCAATGTAATTACTGCAGCTAGGGTTACCATATTTCAAGTTCCCAAATGGAGGACACTGCCAGGGGGAAGGGGAGCTGGAGGGATGGGGGTACCATGCCACCCTTACTTCTGTGCTGCTGCTGGTGGTGGTGCCGTATGTTAGTATTGTTCAAGTAGGTATTCGACCTATAAGGATGTGGTTAGATTTTATTAAATGTTTGTGAGCTGCTGCATGCACTAATCTCTGTATGCCATATTGTAAGGTAATATTTGAGCGGTTGTATTGTAAGCCTCTGTGACAATGTAAATCACCAGACAGGAGAGAAACATTTAACTAGTATAAAGTGCTAATCTGCAACAGAAGATGTTACGTCCTGCCCAACAAGAAAGGTCCATCAACACCAGACGGACTATTGTGGGACATTAAAGAGGACAAAAGACTCAGTTGTCCTGTTCTCTTCACCCCCATGAAGATGAGTTATGCAAGTGAATTCCTCCCATCAGCTCAGGCTGAAGAGATATAAAAATCCCCAATAGAAGGAACTGATTATCTCTGTGCTGCTTAGACTCTGGGGATCAAGGTTTTCTCAGCATAAGCAAGAGGTCCCCAGCTGCTTATCCTGGGTTAGCCCTAAAGGACATATACAGCTTGCTGAACATAGAAGCTTCTATTACCTTTTGAAACTTAAGGGTTTTTTAACTCATTTGTTTATCTATGTTTACCTGTTTTAATGTTGTAAATAACTCGGCCCAAATAGTAGATTTAACCCTTGCAGTACCAGTGCAGGGCAAGTGCACCCCGACACAGGGGGTCTTAACTACAGCTGGTCCAGAAATGTTCATTGAAACTGTTCGCTCCTGGAAAATAGATGTTTTGACAAAGCCTACATTTTTTTGTGTCTCAATTTAATATCAATTTTAAATAAATTCCATTTTGGAAAATAAATGGAAAAAACATCCCCCATTTTGACATTTTTAGAACACAAGGTTTTGATTTTTTCATTCTGAAATGACTTTGTTTTGAAGTTTACTTTATTTAAAAAAATAAGAATAATTTTTAAAGGGTTAAAATTGAAACAAAATGTATCAATTGACCCAAAACTTTTTTTTTTATTTAGTTTTGCAAGAAATTTTGGCATTTCATTCCTTTTTGGGACAAAGAAAAAATCAAAATCTTGAATTTTTTTGTGGACAGAAAATCCATTTTCCATCCAGCTCTGGTCTTGACCTACATGCTTCAGAACACCAATTGGGGTCAGATAGTAATTTCACCCATGACATAATCTTGCGACGTCAGGCACAATCTGGAGAGCTTATGCTTCTTGCATGTTTAAATTTAATAATGATAATATCAATAACACAAGATGTCAGATAGCTGGTTCATTTGCAATTAAATCAAAGATCATTAGTCAAAGATTAAGACAGCCTGATACAGAATACAGAAAGGAATACATGTTACCAATCCACTTCGGAATTAACTCCCCAAAACTCTTTCCTTATATATAGCTTGGAACAAAGAAATTCCGTCTCCATGATTGATTTAACTGCGAGTTCTATCTTAGATGCCTCAATTTACCTCATTAATAAGCTAAAGACATCTGTGACCGATCCATTATTACCAAAACCAATTGTGAGAATAAGTGGTTCTTACTGACCTAAACATCAACCAGTGGTTTATTATTTTATCAATCACAGAATACATGTGTAATAACAAACATCCCTTGTCAATCACTAGTGGCTCATCAATTACAGAACACGTGCGTGATAACAGACATCTCTTGTCAATCACCAGTGGTCCCTCTCTGGAAATGGGAATGTAATTCACAGGTCAACAGGATCAGAGTAAAGGATTATACACATTCCATTATTGATTACATACATTCATTCCTTTGGTCCCCCACTCAGGTTCAACCTAAGTACAAAGAACTTTTCAGTTTGATAGGTACAGAGCACTAGATTTGTAGATACAAAACACTTTGGCTTATACCCCAAAAAGGATTTTGGTTAACATATATAAAAGAATATGTATAAAAATATATAAAAGAATTGTAGCAGTTTTAGTATCTACTAACATGCTTCACTCTGAAGACTCCAGCACTGAGACCCTGGGCTAGATGAGATTACAATATACTTTCTCATCTGTGGCTCGTCTGCCATTTCTTGTGTATCACTTTCTCTCCAGAGAGACCTCCCCAGCTCCCTATCAGGCACACGGGTGATGGACACCAAATTGATGGTCTCCTGAGTTTTGTAGATTGGTGGACAGGACCTCACACTCACATTCCTCCCGCCCCTCTGCTCCATCAGAGCACTGGCTCATACCTACAGCCCAGATCCTGCTCTCCTATGAGAGGGGGCAGGTCAGGGAGCAAACTCAAAGTCCACTTGAGAATTTTTTTCCCCCAAATTCTTCTGTTGGAAGCACAATTCAGCCCTAGAGCTGCACTGATTGTAGGAGTGGGCCCAGGGGTGAAGAGCAGGAATGGAGCCAGGGGGTGAAGGAAGCACATACCTAGCTATGGGATAATGAATAAAGGCACCCGAGTGCCTGATGCTTCTGCTTGGAAGGGGTGTGTCAGAGTCTGATGAATTCAGTTATTTAGGACTCAGCCCAATTCTTCCCAGCCTTGACCCAAGGGGAGAGGGAGCAGGGAAACGCTCCTCACTTTCAGCACAACTGCTGCTGCTATATTGGAGCCCTGGAACTGGCTGCATGGGGCCTGGGTGTTCAGGGAACTGGGTGTGTGGGGACAGAATGTGCTGCTGCCAACCACCATCAGGCCTTTTATTTTTAATCAGATTAACACCTGAGTGCCTTTCCCAGGCACCCCCTAGGCTCTAGGCAGGACCCCTGCACTCACCCAGGCCCCTGCTCTGCAATGCCAGGGTAGTTTTCCCACTCCTGTTCCAGTCCTAAAAGGCTCAGCCATCCAGCTGGGCCCTGGCTAGGGCACCTGGCTGCGGGCATCAGTGACCAGAACAAAAGGGGAATTAACACAAATGAAGCATCCCCAACCTGGGTTAAGGCTCTTGCGCTTCAGAAGGTGCTCACTGGGCTGGGACCCTGAACTGATGAGTTCACAAGTAAATAGAGAGGAACAGTTCCCTCTCAAGGTGAATCCACATCGGGCAGGGCCAGCCCACCCTTCCTTCCAGGAGCACAAAGAGCTCCTGCCTTCAGCCAGCCCACCCTGCAGGACTGCGGACTGCTCCCCTCCCTACCTTGCAACCAACTCAGCTGGGTTTCTCCCATGTAAGCACCCCCCATTCCTACACCTCTCAGAGGTGGGGCAGGGCCAACTGATCCCACATTAGCGCCTTAGCTCTGTGTTGCCCAGTGCGTTACCCCATCACATAGATCAAGTTAAACATTTTGTCCCCTTTACACTTCTCTCTTCCCCACAGGGCAAGTCGCTGCAGTGAAAAGAGCAGGCCGGAGTCTCTGCAGATGGCTTTACTGCTGTAAATACTGCCCCGGGCGAACATTATTGCTGGGTGGATACAGACAGATAAAACTGGGCCAAGGCACAAAGTTTTAATCCAGATCTAAATGCATGGGGAGTGGGGGAATGGGAGGGGGATTTGGAACCCATGTTTTGATATGGCCCATTGTAGAAATGGGGGCCAATGGCAAAGCCTGGATCCAAACTACCCTAAAGAGCGGGTGGTTCTGGTCCATCTCTAGGAACAAAGTGAGGTAGACTGGAGCCTCCTCTGACCTCATCATCTATTACTCTCCGTGTCAGGTGCTGCAGAGAGGGAGGGTCACAGCAGCAGTGAATGCGGATGATTTTCAGTGCAAGAAATCCTAAAAAGGTAAACAGCTGGATCAGGCTGGAAGAGGAACAAGTAGGTAGTGGCCGATACCATGGCCACAGTGCATAGAGCAGAGGAGTGGGGGCCCGCGCAGATCTGAAATGAGGGTGACCACATAACTAGCATCAAAGCTACAATGGTGCTATTAATGAGTCAATTTTTGAACTCATGATCTGCTGTGAATTTCCATCACAGCATGAACAGCCAGCAGTGGGTCGTTCCCTCGCCATTTGGGTTATCTTCCAATCCTGTCTCTGAATGCCTGGCTGGTGTCAGTCCCAGGAACTTCATTAAACAGATGCTATTAAGCTCTCCAATAGAAAAATAAAAAGACCACAGCAATCGCAACTATCACCAGCAGTGACCCGATGATGTTTAACACCTTGGCAGTGGTGCCATAGCTCCGAGCACCTTCCAGGTCCCCCAGCACTTTCCGATCTCGAGCCTGGAAAAGAAAACAGGATCATGTGAAAAATCAGAGCAAGTCAAGAGGGTGGGAGAATTTTTATTAACTGCTTAACCCCTCCTGTGCCAAGCTAAAGGACCCACAGCCCGTGAACCTTCTTATTGAGCTATAGAGAACTCCCGGACTTCTGCAGCAGAAAAAGAAGAAGCCAGAGTTCAAAGGGTGCTAGTTCAGATGTTTATTCATTGAGGTTTCACTAGGATTGTAGAAAATACAAGTGACGGCTTTGCGAAACAGCCAGGATTTCAAAAAGCACGGCTTGTGCAGAGCATTCCATATCATGTAGTTCATGGTCTTTTGTAAATATGCAGCTCATTTGCGTAATGATCATGTGTATAATGTTGCTTGTTTGCATGCTGGTCCCACCCATCAGTGCTAGATCCTTGATTCACTATTGTTCTGTTTTACAGTGCCATCTTTACCCAATAAGGAAACAAAGGGAGTTTAAATAAGCAACAAAAAACATGACCACAAGATGGTGCTATAGCCTGACAGCACTAATGTATGAAATGGCTAATATGAAACTAAGCAGGCAAGTTTCATTTGAGCAACCACATCTGTTGACTATATACTTATGTGGTCATGGGGGGATTAATAAACTGTTGATTAGTTAAAAACTCCAAGTGCCCTGATTTGAGAGAGGATGTCCAAGGTAAAAGCTGCCCTCAAAAGAACCTGCTCCTAAAATTGAGCTCTGTGTAGCTAGAAAGCTTGTCTCTTTCAGCAACAGAAGTTGGTCCAATAAAGATATTACTTCTCCCACGTTGTCTCTTTAGTCCTAAAATTAGTAAGCTAATGCTTCCTGGACTCGATACAAAGGGGGTATCCTAACTGAATTCCATTCCAACATTCACTATAACACATCAAATAGGCAGATCTGGTTTGTTGGATTTCAGCTTTAAAATCTAACTGGACCTTGGGCAAATGCATTACATTGACCCCCATTCCCACTTATATAAATATATAACCCCCTGCAAAGATGTGAAGCCCGAGCAGTGAAAGCAACCACTCTGTGCCCACATGTGGTGGCGTACAACTAGAAATAACAGAGTGCCACCAAGCAAGGGAAGATGCATAGATCAGAAAAATGACTCCCTAATCAGAGGTTTCAGAGTAGCAGCCGTGTTAGTCTGTGTCAGAAAGAACAGGATTACTTGTGGCACCTTAGGGACTAACAAATTTATTTCAGCATAAGCTTTCGTGGGCTACAGCTCACTTATGCTGAAATAAATTTGTTAGTCTCTAAGGTGCCACGAGTAATTCTGTTCTTTTCCCTAATGGGAGGTGTGCCTACATCACCTGGAATATGTAAAACCATCCTGTGAGATATGTATTAGGTGGAAAACATGGCATTGTCAGAGGAGGGGGACAAAATGACCTAACTGGGGTGTTTTCCCATCTCTGATGTCTATGAATGGTTGGCTATCCTGACAAAGGCTGACTGAAGACCTAGCATGGAGGATCCTTAAGCCTGCTAAAAAGTCCCACTTGTGACAGGAAATCCTGTTACCAATTGTCATTATAAACTAGCCTCTAGAGCCCTCGCCATGGACCAGTTGTGCTAGGTAGGCCCTGTACAAATATGCTGGATGCCCTAAACACAGTGTAAATGTTGTATTGTGTGTACGTCACAACATTATAGAAAGAAAACTGGAGAGGCAGACGGGGAGCATGATAATGCTGTTTCCCCGATGATAAATATTGAATTTCTTTTTTTCCTTGGTGCACCTCAGGTGTTCGTTGTTCTTGCAGAGGACCAGACCTCAGAGAGCCTGAACAGACACTATTAAGGAAAAACAAATGCACAGTTCCTAAAACATTGGGAGTATGTAGTTTGTAATTTCCTAAGGCTGGCTCAGCTGTACACACCGCAGTCCACGCTCTACGGCGAGCCTGGTTTGCATGCGCTCTCCCTGGCACAGCACACCCATGTGTTCCTCTGTGGGTCGTTTCTATACTCCAGCTGCAAGGAGTCCTTTACTCCCCATTGGTGCGCTGGCTGAGTCTCTCCTTGTGGAAAATGGAGCCAGTTAATTCCTAGGGCAGACTGGCTGCATCCCAAGCTGAGCCCTCACTTACAAGAGAGTCTTGGGCATCCAAACCAGCCTGTGGCGAAGCTGAAGTGCGTCTCTTGCACAGTGGTTTGGTGTTCCTATTGCACTGTCCCACTGATCATTCCCAGCCAGGTCTCAGTCTGCACACTCGAGTAGCACATCTCTTTGGAGCACTAATGTGGGGCACCATTCCTCCTGCTACCCCCCACACCAGAGGCAATGCATGGAGCACCGAGCAAGTGCCCCAGACATGCCAGGTCCTTCCCTGACCCTCTAATGGGGAGGAGGGAGTGAGAGGGAAGCACCACTCCACTGAATGGCATTGCACCCCACCAGCCGCCCACACCTCATTGCATCAGCGACACAACACAACCCCCGCACCCTCAGGCTGTTGCGCCATAACTAGACAACTCTGCCTACTGACTAACTGGCTTTGCAGCCTCTCTGAGGATCACTGAGCTGCTGCTCAGCCTCACAGAACCATAGACCCATAGGGCTTTGCACCATAGGGTGCAAAGATCTAGTCTAAACCCCTGCCAAGGTGCAGGATTTGTTGTGTCTAAACCATCCAAGCGGGATGGCTCTCCAGCCTCTTTTTGAAAACCTCCAGGGCAGGAGATCCTTCTGCTGGAAAGCTCCCTGCAGCCCCTAAATACCCCCACGTCCAATAGGGCCCCCAAGCTCCAACCTCAGGCTCACCCGGCTGTAGTGAGTTGGGATGCTCACAGCCAAGTGGCTGAGGGCTCTGCTGCAAACTTCTAACACTAAACGCCCACACACGGCCCGGCCCAAGGACAGCTGATAGATAGCAGGAGCAGCACAGGACAGCCCCGGGTGTGGGGCAGCCCAGCTGGCCCCGCAGGGTGGATTCCTGCCTTGGGACGGGGACAGGGCGGGGGGGTGAGCGGAGAAAGAAAAGCCAGAGTCAGGGCTGTGGAGGAAGGGAAAATACACTGATAAGAGACGGGAGAGACCCGGGAAGGGATGGGGGAGGGTCGGAGAGCGGGGATGCATGGGCCCTGGATACCGGCTTCCCGGCGGGGCGGGTTGGAGGGATCGGGGCGCTGGGAGCACCGGGGGGGCCGGGAGAGAACCGGGCACTGGGGGCAAAGGGGGACCTGGGGGGAGGGGGTCCTGGCTGGAGGGGATCCGGGCGCTAGAGGCACCAGGTGATAGGGGGGATCCAGGCGCTAGGGGATCCGGGCAGGCTGGAGATATCGGGGCGCTGGGGGCCCCGGGGGAGGGATCCGGGCGCTGGGGGTCCAGGGGGATCCGTGGAGGGACCCGGGCGTTGGGGGCATCGGGGGACCTGGGGTGTATCCGGGGGACCTGGGGGGGTGGGATCCGGGCGCTGGGGACACCGGGGGACCCGGGGGGGATCCGGGCGCTGGGGACACCGGGGGACCCGGGGGGGATCCGGGCGCTGAGGACACCGGGGAATCCGGGGGGGATCCGGGCGCTGAGGACACCGGGGGACCTGGGGGGGATCCGGGCGCTGAGGACACCGGGGAATCCGGGGGGGATCCGGGCGCTGGGGGGCCCGGAGAATCCGGGGGGGATCCGGGGCGGGAGGCGCCGAGGGTCCGGCCCGGCTCTCACCTTGATGGAGAAGATGAGCGCGGGGAAGCCCAGGCAGCCCAGGCAGGCGAGCTTCTGGCACAGCAGGACGTTGAAGAGGGACCAGAGCACGAAGTCGCGGGGCTGCTCGGCGGGGAAGCCCTGCTGGGCGCCGGGGCCGGGGTAGGGGGGAGGCAGGCCCGGGGGCGGCAGGTCGATGCTCACGGACCCGGTCTGCTCCTTGCACGCCATGGCCGGGCGGGGAGCGCGGGTCTGAGCGCAGCGGGAAGCGGGCGACTCTGGAGCGGGGCTGGCGGAGACGGGAAACGTGACTCAGAAAACGAAACCGCCCCCCGGACCCAGCCAGCCGCCTCTCCCACCCCAGCACAAACTCCCTGAAACCCGCCCCCACCCCCGCGCACAGAGCCATTACCCTGCCCCCCAGAACCCCCCGCACAGAGCCTGCCCCCCAGCCCCTCCCCGCGCACAGAGCCACCACCCTGCCCCCGCGCACAGAGCCATTACCCTGCCCCCCAGAACCCCCCGCACAGAGCCTGCCCCCCAGCCCCTCCCCGCGCACAGAGCCACCACCCTGCCCCCCCGCACAGAGCCACCCCCTCCTGCCCCCCAGAACCCCCCCGCACAGAGCCACCACCCTGCCCCCCCGCACAGAGCCACCCCCTCCTGCCCCCCAGAACCCCCCCGCACAGAGCTACCCCCTCCTGCCCCCCAGAACCCCCCCGCTCAGAGCTACCCCCTCCTGCCCCCCAGAACCCCCCCGCACAGAGCTACCCCCTCCTGCCCCCCAGAACCCCCCCGCACAGAGCTACCCCCTCCTGCCCCCCAGAACCCCCCCGCACAGAGCTACCCCCTCCTGCCCCCCAGAACCCCCCCGCACAGAGCTACCCCCTCCTGCCCCCCAGAACCCCCCCCGCACAGAGCTACCCCTCCTGCCCCCCAACACCTCCCCCTGCACAGAGCTACCCCTCCTTCCCCCCAACACCTCCTCACACACAGAGCCACCCCCTCCTGCCTCTGCCCCAGCACCTCTCTAGGACGGGGTAGCTCCCCTCCTTCCCTCAGGATGGAGCTAGCCTCCCCCAGCGCCTGATGCCCCAGGGCAGAGCTCCCCATCTCTCCTCAATACCCCACCATCTGACAGGCCCCCGAGTGATTTAATCCTCACCTCGTGCTATTGAATTAAATGCACCCCCTTCTCCCCCCACCCCCCCCCCACACACATCCTCCCCCCAAATCCCCCCTAGGGGCTTATCCCAGCCTGGCGGAGCCAACGGGCTCTGCTGGACTCCTGTCCCCCTCCCCCAACTCCTCACCCCAAACCCCACACAGCTGCCAGCAGGGGGCAGTGAAGGACAGCACCGGGTGTGGGGCAGCTCAGCCCGCCCCCGGGGACTGGGAAACTCAAGGTGGAGCCTTGGCAGGTGGAGCAGAGGAAACAAAACACTGCAGAGGGCTGGGGGATGTAGGGTGGGGGATGGGGCACAAGAGCTGTCAAGGGGTGGAGGAACCCTGAAGAGTGCAAGGGGCAGGGATCAGGATGCGGCAATGGGCCCTGGCGCATGGGGGATCTGGTGCAAGCTGGACTGGAGGGATCAGAACACTGTGGGGAGGGAGGGGCATGTCTCGCTGGAGAAGATCAGTGCAGGGCAGCTCACACAGCCCAGGTGAGCGATCTCCTGGCTCAGCAGGATGTTGCAGAGAGGGACCAAAGCACGAAGTCCAGGGGTTGGAAGCCCCACCTGGGGCCAGGGTAGGGTCCAGCCAGGCCTGCTCACGGCCTTCAGCTTAGACTCCATGGCCGGGTGGTGCGGGGCCTGAGTGTGGCAGGACTTGGGAGGTTCTGGAGGGCGGGGCTGGGGGAGCCCAGGTGGGGTCAGGAAACTAAATTCAGGGAGCCAGCCCCCCAGGACAGAGCCAGGCCCTATACACCCCTTCTGTCCCCGGGAGGGATCTTCCTCCTCCCTTCACCATCTAGATCTGCCCCTGCTCCCCCCACCAGATAGGCTGGTAGGACAAGGCAGCTCTTTGGCATCTAGGGTGACCAGACAGCAAGTGTGAAAAATCAGGGCCGGGGGTGGGAGGTAATAGGAGCCCATATAAGAAAAAGACCCCAAAATCGGGACTGTCCCTATAAAATCGGGACATCTGGTCACCCTATTGGCATCCCATCCTCACCACCACTTGCCACCCCAACCTCCTTTAGAGACCCCACACTCCCTGTCTCTCCTTTCTTCCCATCCTCTCCCCTTCTGCTCCACTCTCTTCTCTACCAATCTCCCCCACCCCTAGGAAATGTCAGCTCCATGGAGAGGATACACAGAAGAGACAATGCTGGCTAAGGAGCTAGCCTTGAAAATGCTGAGCGTATTAGTTGTATTACTGCAGCGCCATGGGGCCCTGGTCGTAGGCCAGGACCCTATTTTGCTAAGTGCTGCACACACAGAACTACAAGAAGGTCCCTGCCCCAAGAGACTTACAGTTTAAGGGGTCTACAGTCTAGGGGCTTAACTGCGTGAGTGCTGTGTAAAGTGGGACAATGCGCAGGGGTTAATATGTCAGCAAAACTCCCACACAACCACCAAGTCACTGACAAATAGCAGAGAAACAGGAAAAGGCTGACGGCTAGAACACAGTGAGATTTCATCACAATAAGCCTGTAGGATGTTTTTATATTCATTTATGGGGAAAATATCAGCCTCTGCGTTAGGGAGAGAGATCACAAATGGTCACTGGATAAAGTTCTGGAAAGCAACTCCCACACTGTGAGAAAATCACCTCCTGTTGGTATTTGATTGGCCTCTCTTCCGAGCCTGCTGAAATAACATTTAGGAATATAAGAACCGCCATATTGAATTAGGCTAACTGTCCATCTCATTCAGTGTCCTGTTTCTGATACCGGCAGCTGCTCTAGAGGAAGTTATAAGGAGGCTTGTATTGAACCGTTGTATGCAATAAACCACCCACCCCTAGGCAAAATGTTTTCCTAGCCACAGACAATTAGGGATATGCCCTGAAGTATTGTTGTATTTCTCAATTGTCTCATTTAATATGAGAGTGAGAGTGTTCTAATGTGGAATCCCTCTTCTGATCCTGCTAATCTCTTTACCTCAATAACATTTTAGCATCAGAGAGTTTAAGGCCAGAAGAGACGACCAGATCATCTAGTCTGACCTCCCCTGTATCACAGGCCACCACCTCCAGCACCTGCACACTAAACGCAGCAACTGCAATTAGATTGGAGAATTACAGCCCACAGGAGACTAGACTATTGTGTGCCAAAAGCAGAGAACAGGGGGCCCGAGGTGCACCAATGGCTGAGACTCCTGCAGTGGCATGGAATTAAGTGAGATACACCCTGATAATCTGGCATATGACCTGCACCCACCCACAGTAGAGGAAGCTCAAAAAACCCCAAGGTCTCTGCCAATCTGACCTGGAGGAAGATTCCTTCCCAACCCTATATATGATTAATCAGGCTGGGTAAGGAATGGTGTCCTTAGCCTCTGTTTGTCAGAGGGAGATGATGGATGGCAGGAGAGAGATCACTTGATCATTACCTGTTAGGTCCACTCACTCCGGGGCACCTGGCATTGGCCACTGCCGGTGGACAGGATACTGGGCTGGATGGACCTTTGGTCTGACCCAGTACGGCCATTCTTATGTTCTTAATCATCTCGACCCTGAGCATGTGAGCAAGACCCACCCAGCCAAACACCTGAGAGAGAGCATGTTCGGTGCCACCTCAAAGCCCTGGCCCATCCGCTCAGTATCTCATCTCCAGCTGTGGCCATGCCTTCAGAGGAAGAAGATACAAAAAAAAAAACCCTCCCAGAATACACTGTGGGGGATCCCTTCCTCATCCCTGCTAGTGGCCAGCTGAAACCCTGAAGTATGACCTATCAGAACATAGAACATAAACCAGAAGTGAGCCCCAAGACTCTTGTGGCAGCATGTTCCACAGGTTAACCGTGTGCAGCAAAAATATTTCCAGATCAATGGAAAACGTGGAGAAAGCAGATAACTTTTTTAAATGTATCAGAAAGTACCACTAACACGTGCTACCAGTTGTGCGGAAAACAAACCCCCAAATTTTCCTTGAGCAACTGGAGGGAAATACAGGAGGGAAAAAGAAAATCCAGAACTGATAGGCCATTATGGCAGTGAAGTGGAAATGGAACGCACCTCTGGTCATTACAAGAGTGTGTGGGCAGGACTTGGGATGGAAAAACCTGCTCAAGCCAAGATCTCCACAGCTGAATGCTATAGTTTAGTTAATGTTCATCTGGCTGGAGAGAACAAGACCAGCCACAAACTGTCAGAAGCAAATCTGTGGCTATATAATGGTCCCTCCCTCTTGGGTCCAGAGGGAGGGTAGTACTGGAGTGCGGATGAGAAGAGCAGTCAGGAATATAACAAATACTTTCCTGATGGACTGTTTTTTTCTCTAACTGGACAACCTATCCTAAATTCTCAATTACTGAGGGACAATCTCCACCCATTGATATATTTTGCTTTCTGCCACCAACTCTCTGTATAACTTTTTTTCATGAGTAATGTACCCAAATGCATGGATACTACATATCTAAACTCTATTCTTAAATTCATTCACCTGAGTTTGGGTTATTGCTGATTATGCACTATATGTATCTTATGACTTTAAAAACAAACGTGATATTTGTAGATAATCCAAGTACTATACCCAGATGTACAGACACTCTTTTTTCAACTTATGTATTATATATTTTTTTTAACATTAGCTTTAATAAAACATTTCATCTAGCTGGAGCCAGGCATGAGCTTGTAACAAGAATCAGCTCTTTTTTCAGAGCCCCACAAACAGAAGGATATTGGATCTAGGGATTTGGTTTGACCCATTACAGAGGAGGGCCAGACAACAAATTCCAGACAGCATCCAAGCTCCCCTCCCCACACATTGGCTGGAGGGTGGGAATTCCAATTTAGCTTTCTGGGAGCAGCTGCTGCACAAACCATCTATTCAAATATCGGGCGATCTTTTTCAGTTTAACCTTAACTCAGAATGTCCTGGCTCTCCATTTTGAGAGCTAAACTGTTCTTCCAGGATGTTGACATGCTCCCAAGTGTGACATGCTCTCACCCTTAACTCCAGCGTAAGGAAGTTTTAGTCTGAGAATTTGTTTCATTTTTCTATGAACCCTTGGCTGACAGGAGGTCAGTGCTGGGTCACTGCTTCCCGCCTGTGGCGCCAAATGTTCTTCCTCCCCTCCCCCTTGTATTTCCTAATGAAATACATGAGGAAGGGAGGGCCATAGTTCTGAGCCATGCTCATTGCTTCCACACTCACTCATCCCAAGTTCACCCTCCAACGCACCAACCCCCTGATCTGACAGCTCTGCCGGCAGCCTTCGGCCCCAGCTGCTCCTGCAGCGCTCCCACACTCCAGAGAGTTTCCTTTTTGTCACCACCAGTGTAATAATTGGGCCTACAAACTGACCCCACTTGTGAGCGCCACTGTGAAAAGTGAGTAAAAGGTCATTAAATGTCACAGTAAGCCTATAATAATAACCGTTGGTGGGAAAAAGTGCCAAAGGGAGACAGCCAGACCGAACTAGTTCAAAGGAAAAGGCCTAGGGCTGTAATTCAAGGACAGTGCTAAGATCACGCCTGGTAAACAAGAGGAGTGTGGAACTGGAAATCAGTGCCCCAATATTGGCATGTCAGACATCCGACAGAACTGGTGGACAGAACAATGAGTGGATGGGTGATCCCACCAATCACACCCCATTAAGGTCCTCCCAATGAGACTAGGGAGGGGGGCATTGAGTAAAGCTGAAGCGAGCACACTCGCTGATTGAACAAAGGGCAAGGCGCAGCGTTCAAGATGGCTGCCACCTCCACCATTTCCTCGGTCCCAGCCTGACACTCTTGTTCCGTTTTCATCCTCATTCTGAGAGACGTTCTGACCAGAGCAGGCCAGAGAGAACGGACCCAGCTGACACCACCACCTCCATGGGCTTTGGCTAAATCCCCCGCACCTGGGTGTGAGACTTTGTCTTTCCCTCTTCCTTCCACGTGTCCTTTTCCTTCCCTACCTTATGTCTTTTCTCTTCCCAATCCCTCTCCTTTTTCCTTCTGTCTAATGGAAGCCTGATTTAGTTGGCCAGGACTGCCTATTCAAAACACTGCTGGGACCAGAAAGAGGCCACTAAATGCAGTGCCCTGAACAGCTGGATAAGGTACAAGTTTGCCAAGTCTCAGAGTGGCGGCTGAGACCACGTGCTGTGTTTTTCCAGCAGCGAAGTTGCAAGTGAAAAATCAACACCAGCAACAGGAACTGCATTTTCTGTCATCGCTGTTCTTCTCTTTCCCCTTGCGTGGGTCTTGTTTTGTCGTAAAGCAGACAGGATCCGACTCCAGCTCATCTCAGTTAACGCTCTTGTTTTTCCCCCACACAGGACAACTATTACCACTGTTCTAAGTGAATGTGCACCGAGGGCTGGGGTGGGGGGCGGGGTCCTAAAGACTCTCTCCTACTAAAGGGAACAAGGGATGTTGTTAAGATGAAAGCCTTACTTAATGCTTTACCTTTTAACTGTTTGCCCTCCTTCTGCTGCATCATCAATAAAGCGTTAAAAGAATGTTTAATTGTGCTGCCATGGTGCCAAACCACAAACCTTGTGTTGAGTTAGACACACATGGGGCCATGTTCACCCCTTTGGGACCCTATGTTCCATCTAAATTATTAGAGTGAAGGGGCTGAGTCCTATGGAGCTACAGGAGAGAAAGAAGTCAGAGGGTAAAGGAAAGGGATTGGGACTGTGATGCCCCCCCAGGGATACCCAGGGTCGTGAGTGGGGTGACCATATGTCCCATTTTGGCCAGGACAGTCCCTTTTTTAAGCCCTACTCCAGTAATCCTGATATTTTTAGCAAAAGTGGGTATTTGTCCTGTTTGCTCTGCCAACTGATCAAATGCCCATTTTTTTCAAGAAAGTAGAGTGCGGAGGAACGTGCGGGGGGAGGGGGGCAAGTGGCGATGCCAGCCCTGTGCGGGGGGGTGGGGGAGGGGAAGGGAAGGCAGGGCTCTGTCAGGGGGCAGGCAGGGCCCAAGCAAGCAACAATGCCTGCCCCAGCCTCGCGTGCAGGGGGCAGGCAGGACCCCAGCCTCTCACGGGGGGCAGGCAGGGCTTGGACAAGCAGCAACCCCAGCCCCACATTGGGAGGGGGGGCAGGGCTCAGCTGAACCCTGCATGGGGAGGGGGAAGGGGGCCGAGGGCTAGCTCCACGTGGTGTCCCATTTTTCCGTTAAAAAATATGGTCACCCTAGTTGTGAGGCACCTCACCACCACCTGTCCTCAGCATGAGGAAGTCTTGTCTGTGCATCAGCTCCCAGACACCATCAGCCTCTGGCAACACAAGCACGACCTGCCGGGCTGCCGCAGACCTCGCTCTGTGTGCGGGCTACTGAGAGGCGCACACCAACCCCCGCATCCGCATAGTGCTCCCCGCAGTGCCCAGGCCCTTCACTGCACACACAGAATTACAAGGGTTGCCATCCCCCAGGGGACAGTACACACCAGCCTGAATTATTTCAGCTCAGGATCTCCTCTGCTTAATGCCACAGCTCTGAAATATGTGGGGAGTGAAAATAAGACCACGTTTATTAAAGATCAGAGGTTCAAGTGGGTAGTGAGTATGGACGATGGAAACAGAAGTATTACATGCCTCCTAGAGTCTAAACTAAACAGGCTGAACCCTTGTCTTAAGTAATTATACTCACCTAAAGCGAACTTCCAGCATCTCCAGCCAGCATGGCGAAGATCCCTCTTTCATGAAGGCACAAGTGCTGTCCTTCAGCTCCCCTGGGAAAGGAGAAAGAGCCTCTCACAATCCCCTATGTAAAATTTCTCTTGGGGACCTCAGGATTTTCTGCAAGCGCGCGCAGACTTCTAAGGTCTGTGTGTCAGTGGGGCTCTACCTCTGGTGTATTGGCTGTATGTCTTGTGGGATTTCACAACAAACCAGGGGCCCATGAGAGGACTAGAAAGTTTGCTTGCTCCTCTGGAGTTTGTCTCCAGGAGGAAAGTTGTGGGGCTGGCACCAAGCAGAGCTTATGCACTAAGTCCCCTGCAGGACTCTGTTGGTCTCCTCTTCCATGTTCCCCACATCCCTGGTGCTCCAAGATCAGCATTAATAGGAGCACTGGTGTTCCCAAGAGCCAGGTGCTACCAGATTAAAAATGGATTGTTGACCCTGGGCTGTAGAGTTTGGGGACCAGAACCTTTCAGTACTGGGAGGAACTCAACTGCTTCTTTTGAAAAGAATAAACCATTTACAAGAGGAAAAAAAACTTTTATTTGAAAATAGTCCCCCCACATTTCCGCCAAGAAGAGCTCTACAAAAATACTTCTCTAAAGAATAATCACAGGAAGAACAACCTTGACCCTCCCCAACAGCTGCAGGATCTCGGAAGGCTTCGAAAGGCACGCAGTCTGCTTTTAGGGTGGGGGAAACAGAGCGATGTGAGAACCCCTCCCATCTCTATAGTAACCCTTCCATCCTGTTAAGGTAGGACTTGGCTGGTGGCGCTTTGGAAGGAGGATCAGCCAGCCAGTCTCAGTAGAAGGGTGGTGGCTGTAAGGGGGTGACGGTGGAGTGTAGATCTCCACATAGCAAAGAGAATTGCTGGGTTCCAGCTACAGAACAACTGAAACATCAGGACAGCAGTGCCCCTTCATCCACTCAGTAACTGAGCACTCCAGCCCTTTACAATTTAAACAGCAGAACAAACAAGCAGAGCGGAGTAAGGGAAGCTTGGGGAGGAGTCATCCAGCTGGGGAGAATCCTGAGGGGTGGTTTAGTTGCCGAAGCTGTAGCTGTTCCTGTTTTGGTTCTGTTGAACTGCCTGTGAGACGGCCATAACTCCTGTTGCCAAGAGGATGATGATCAGAATCACTGTCAAGAGGCTCAGTACCACGACCGTGATGTTCAGGCACTTGGCAGTCTTGCCATAGCTTCCTGCTCCACTGGTGTCACCCAGAACTTTACGATCTCTGGCCTGGGGGGAGGAAGGGGAAGCAATAAGGGTAAAGAGTGAAATGCTTGAGGCACCGAGGCCTGCTTCTCAGGGTGCCTGAGCACTTGCAGCTCTCAGGACTTTGGTGGAAGTTCTGGGTACTCATCAACTCTCAATATCCAGCTCCAACTAGCTAGTGCTGCTGGCAAGCAGAGGCTTGGGGGGAAATAAACAGAGTGACTCTGCACACCTGAGACCTCCCCACTCTGTGACTTTAGCTTCCTCTTGGGCCCGGAACTCTCCTCTCTTCATATTTCCTATGGAACTGCCTCTCGCTCTCTCTGTGACCTCGCCCAAGTGCCCCACTGCCTTGACAACCGCTCGGCTGAAATCCTCCTCCGCATAGGTTCTCATCTCCCTCACCTTGATTTCCAGAAACTCCTCTGTGGCCTCCCTTAGCCCCACTCCTCAAGACGCCAACATGTGGGGAACCACCCTACCTGCCTGCTCACATGCCCCCAAGAAGCACACATGGATCTTCTGCTCCCTCAGAACTGCCCCTCTCTTTCCAGATTGAGTTCCAAGTTGCCCTCCTTGTTTTTAGTCTCCCCATAGATTTGCTGTAGCCAATTTCACCAGCTCTCTCGCTACCTCTCATCCTGCCCACTCCTTTCAGTCTTCTAGCAGCTTGTCTTTCGCCTTGCAGAGAGACAAGGTGGGTAGGGTAATACCTTTTATTGGGCCAACTTCTGTTGCCAATAGAAACAAGGTTGGACATTCCATGAAATTCTGTTGGCCCATTAAAATATATGACCTCACCCACCTTGTCTCTTTTATATCCTGGGACCATCACAGCTACACCACCACATTTACACACAGTCTGGACATTTTCAGTAGGGAGAGACCTTATGGCTAAATGACGTCTTTATTCACTACTGTATATTATGTCTTTATCCCATTGTTTAGTTTATTCCATGGAGCGCCTGGACATGCACAGTTGTCAAGGAGTGCAGAATTCGGACACAGAAGTCCAGTGACATGTTAATTGTGCTGCCCAGGAGAACCAGCAGAGCACCAGCGCTGCCAGGCAAAAACAGGCAACCAGTAAATTCAATCACAGAAGGGACCATTGTGAGAATATAGTCTAGCTTCCTCCAGCATAGAGGCTGTCACCCAACAATCCCTGCATTTAACCAACAACTTGTGGTTGAAATAGACCCTACTTCCCAGTCTCTCAGAACTGCATTCTTTCCATTATTGGGGATTTATCTAATAAGGTAGCGTGTGACTTTAAAGCAATATAGCTACAGTGGAATAGCTCCCTGTGTGGACGCTCTTGTTTCAAAATATTGCAATCGTGGATTCATAGTGTAAGAAATGTGTAAGAGACAGTGTCATGTTTGTAAAATTAAATATTCCTAGGAGTGCATACTTAGTAGAAGGTAAGGTATATTATGTGTGGGTAGTGAGAGGGTAGAGGCTGAGATTAAAGAGGAATCTTTACAGTTTAAAGCACCAAAAATGTTGCTCAATTGGACAGTACTAGTAAAGGGAAGCAACTAAGGGAAATTGAGGGGAGAAAGGCCTCTTAATTCCTTTAGTTTAAGTGCTGTAACTGGTTTTCCCATGACACCCACACAAACAGGGGGTTGCAGACATTCAGATGCAAATACCTCCCCAAAGTGCAGCAGAACAAAATATGTAGCATGCCTAAAAGGTGGATTGAAATTAAAATATGCAATTAGAAGTATAAACAATTCAGCTGAAAAGTCAACAGTTGAAAAGTAAGAGCAGGACGGCACGTGCTAGCCACCATGAGGCAGGCTGAGCGGCTTGGTATCCTTTGGTGCCTCGTCCTGTCCCTCCTCCTCCACCCCCTCCCCCGCACCCCGGGCTGCGAGCCTGGGCTGCCCTCGGGCATAGGGACACCAGTTTAATAATACTGTGTAGGGCCCCATAAATCCTAAAGACAGCCCTTACAGAAAAGCACATTAAAAGACCCCCAAAATGTTCTTTTTTAATTTAATCAAGTTGAGGTGCATAACTCATGATTTTTGCATTCTTGGCTGTCAATTTATCTTGGGGTTCTAGGTTTAGACAAGTTACAGTAGAAGTCTGCTTTTGAGAAGGATTTCCTGCAAGGTAGCACAGTGCCCCTAGTGCCTGAATTTAAACATATTGCAGCGACTAGTGGGATTTTCAGATGCATGTGGGTGCGTTTAATCTTTAAAATGATCTGGCCAATAGTGGTGACCCTTTTCCAAGTACTAGGGTGCTGGGCAGAAGTAAAACAACAGTTGACAAAGGCAATCCCCATTGGAGGATCAAAGGAAACTGAAGAAGTTTATACACCAACCCCAGGAATCAGTCAGGAAGGCATGATACCAGAATAAACGTGTGTTATAAAAACAAATTAGCATTAAAAACTGTAAGTTACAAGACTTCTAGACAAACAGGAAATGTTTACACTAGAGGCGCTGTGCAATGTGATTGCTGAAGCTACTAGCAACTGTTCATTTTTTCAAAGCTTATTTGCTATTAAAAATGCAAATTCAATAGCACAATGACATCCCTCTGCACAATGTTACCAGAGGGAAATGACAAAGTGCTAACAGAAATAAAAATGGCATTTTAAAAACCAAATAATGTAAAGGAATGAAACTATATTCCCAGTGGATTACAAGACAATGAGTCCAATTCAGGGACTCAGAACCTCGGCTCAGACAATTTTGCAACCTGCTGTGAGGCTTTCTGCAGACACACAGCTGATAAAGGATTACTTTAAACACTACTCCTAGGCATGGCAATTATAATTTGTTGGGGGGGGGGCATATAAAATATTTCTCTGATCCAAGTCTCCTTTGGCAGCTCCGTCCATGATTTCAGAGAGGGAAGAGCAGCCTTACCCAGAAGTGCCTTTAAGATCCCAGCCTTGGGAAGTGGGTGCCCGGCTGTCCCGTCCCGCACGCCCTGTTTTGACAACTCCCGCAGCTGGTTAACGGGGGTCACTTTCCTCCCCTCCCAAGCCCCGGCGCCGGCCCCGCTCCCCAGGGCCGGGCTCACCTTGAAGGAGAAGACCAGAGCCATGAAGCCGAGGCAGCAGACGTTGCAGAAGATGGTGTTGAAGAGGGACCAGAGCACGAAGTCGCGGGGCGGCTGCTGGACGGGGAAGCCCTGCGCGGGGCCGGGGTAGGGGTAGGAGTACGGGGGAGCCGAGCCGTCTTGGCCCCTCTTGCCGCCGTCGTGGGGCTGCAGGTCGATGCTCACGCTGGAGTCCATGGCACAGCGCTGCCCCACTTCCCGGCTCTGCCCGCTCCGCAGCGGGGACTCCAGATATGCCGGGGAGGGCGGGGCCGGCGGGGCGGAGATCGGCCGTGCGGGGGTGGGGGGTAAAAGCGGGGAATCGAAACTCACTGGGGGGAGAGGTTCGGGGGAGGCGCGGGGGGATCAGTGCTGTGTTTAAAAACAGCAACAGCTCGGATCTTTTGGATTTAAATCGGATTTTTTTTTTTTATAAAATCCTTTTTGAGGGGAAAAACCGACCTAAAGGTAGCTTTCGCGGAGATACATTATCGCTCAAAGAGATCTCCTCAGGGAATAGGGGTGATGGACTCTAATTCTATAGTAGGAGACAATATAGTCCCATAATGTTTAAGAAAAGTTTTGGAAATGAGTTCCAACAATCCAGGGATCTCAAACTCAAATCACCGCGAGGGCCACGTGAGAACTAGTAAATTGGCCCGAGGGCCGCATCACTGACACCTTTTCATACCATGATACAAAAGGATAGTCAAAAATGAAGAGAAATAGAGTCTTCTGTTAAAAGTCAGTGTAGGAACTTTTTCAAAACTGTAATGCAAAGAGGGGTTTTAATAAAATATAAACACTCAGTAATGTTTGGAGCTTGGCTGCCAGTGGAGTCAGCGCCTATGGCGGGCTGCAGGAAATAACTCCGCGGCCGCATGTGCCCCGCGGGCCGCATGTTTGAGACCCCTGCAATAGTTCATGGATTAGGGACCCAATCTTATGGGGTTGCAGGGGCTTCTGTATAGATTATTTAGGTTAATCTTTCAATCTACCCAATCGGACTCATTGCTCAGTCTAGACGATACCATCAGAGATGCTTAGTTTTGCAGTTCTCAAACTGTGGATTTGTTAACCGCATACATGTTTTAAAATAAATAATATATAGAGGGGAGAAATAACACACCTCAATCCTATTGACCCACTGCAAATTTGTGTGTAAGCAGAGTCAGGATGAGCTCTACCCTGACATCTGGTGGTGAGTTGTGGAAAGGGATGTCAGGGGCTAATCTTGTTTGCATGGACACACCCACCCTGCAAAGCATGATGGACCGCTTGCCCAAATGGTCACTTTGGCTGCTGTGGGATCCCCAGTTTCTCTGTTATTGGGGCAGGAAAAATAAAGTGTAGTTACCCTGATTATGTGAATCAAGGACAGTGACCTTTTGTTATGATGGAGGGACTCACCATCAAGTAGCAGCACTCGCTAGGCAAGGGACATGGGTTCCAAAACCCAGTGAATTGAGAGGGGTTGGGGAGTGGTGTTTGTATTTGGTGTTATGGGCCCTTTCTGAGGGCCTTACATGTCAGTTATAGCTTCTTTTCTCTCTCTTCCCCCCCCCTTTCTCCCCACTGTGGAATATCAGAGTTAATGTTGGATTCATTGAGAGTCTGGTTTCAGACTACTGAGTTGAAATCACTCTGGGCTAAGTGGGCAAATGAGCACGGAAGCTCCCCTCACTGAAATCACTGAAGAGCTAAGAGTTTTATGAGCTGAAATCATTGAGCTGAACTCACTGAGCAGTGTGTTAAGCAGTGGGGGAGCCTGAAGATCTATTGCTGAGTGGCTGGCAGTGCAGTGCTGCCAGCGGCACAGTTCGTGGGGACAGTCGGAGCAGCTTGCAGGATGGTCGGTGGAGTGGAGCAGTTCGTGGGGACAGTGGGAGCAGCTTGCAGGACGGCTGGCGGTGTGGAGCTGGTGGCGGAGCAGTTCGTGGGGACAGCTGAGGCATCTTGCAGGACGGCTGGCGGAGCGGAGCAGTTCGTGGGGACAGCTGTAGCGGCTTCTGGGACGGCTGGCAGAGCAGAGCGAAGCCCCACGAAGGGACGGGGCAATCAGCTTCGAGCCACGTAAGGTGCCCCTTACCTCTCCCCATTTCTACCCAGACTGGGCGGGGGGTGGTGTGTGTAGCACTCTGCAAATGAACTTTTGAACTCTGGGTCTGGACTTTTGGGTTGTTGGACTTTTGGGACTTTGGGTGACTTTTTGGGTTTGCTGGACTCAAGAACCAAAGGGAAAGGACATGGCCAATTTGCTGGGGTGGGTCTTTGCTCACAGTTTGGTTTACAAATCCTAGATGTGGTGTTTCCCCAACAATATGCCGCATTGTTTCTCTCTGTCATTAACAGGTTTTTCTACACTCAGACTCTGTGCTTGCGAGAGGGGAAGTACTGCCTCTTAGAGGCGCCCAGGGGGCTGATATATATTTGTCCCAGGTCACTGGGTGGGGGCTCAAGCCGGTTTTGCATTGTGTCATTGGAATGGAACCCCTAGATACTGAACCCAGCCCTTGTTGCTGCCAATTCTGACTGGCAGAAGGGTTACATGTGTACACAGAGTCAATCCTTTCTCTCTCTCTAAAAGTGCAACGTTTAAAAAAATTCAATGAATAGAAGATAGTTGGGGGCGGAATAGATCTGGACAAGGAGAAGAAGTCTGGAGATAAATGTGAGAAGGGACGGGGGCAGGCAGTAGAAACAAAAGTGAAACTGTTTGAGCAGCATATTCCAGGAGTCTTGAGGTCTTTCTGAGGGTAGCCATCGTTGATTTGAGATCTACAATACCATTCTCTCACTAGAAGGGAAAACAGCAGCAGGCAGCAGTTTGGGAATAAACTATTCAAGAAATATATGCTTGCTGATGATGTTTTAAAGAAAGTCACACCAGTGAACTCATATAATCATAGAATATTAGGGTTGGAAGAGACCTCAGGAGGTCATCTAATCCAATCCCCTGATCAAAGCAGGACCAACACCAACTACATCATCCAAGCCAAGGCTTTGTCAAGCCAGGCCTTAAAAAACTCTAAGGATGAGATTCCACCACCTCGCTAGGTAACCCATTCCAGTGCTTCACTACCCTCCTAGTGAAATAGTGTTTCCTAATATCCAACCTAGACTTCCCCCACTGCAACTTGAGACCATTGCGGCTTGGTCTGTCATCTGCCACCACTGAGAACAGCCTAGCACTATCCTCTTTGGAACCCCCCTTCAGGTAGTTGAAGGCTGCTGTCAAATCCCCCCTCACTCTTTTCTTCTGCCGACTAAATAACCCAGTTCCTTCAGCCTCTCCTCGTAAGTCATGTGCCCCAGCCCCCTAATCATTTTTGTTGCCCTCCACTGGACTCTTTTCAATTTTGTCTACATCCCTTCTGTAGTGGGGGGGACCAAAACTGGACACAATACTCCAGGTGTGGCCTCACCAGTGCTAAATAGAGGGGAATAATCACTTCTCTCGATCTGCTGGCAATGCTCCTACTAATACAGCCCAATATGCCATTGGCCTTCTTGGCAACAAGGGCACACTGTTGACTCATATCCACATCTCATCCACTATAATCCCCAGGTCCTTTTCTGCAGAACTGCTGCTTAGCCAGTTGGTCCCCAGCCTGTAGCGGTTCATGGGATTCTTCCTTCCTAAGTGCAGGACTCTGCACTTGTCCTTATTGAACCTCATCAGATTTCTTTTGGCCCAATCCTCCAATTTGTCTAGGTCACTCTGGTCCCTATCCCTACCCTCCAGTATATCTACCTCTCTCCTCAGCTTAATGTCATCTGCGAACCTGCTGAGGGTGCAGTTCATTCCATCATCCAGAAAATTAATAAAGATGTTGAACAAAACCAGCCCCAGGACTGACCCTTGGGGCACTCCACTTGGTACTGGCTGCCAACTAGACATCGAGCTGTTGATCACTACCCATTGAGCCCGACAATCTAGCCAGCTTTCTATCCACCTTATAGTCCATTCATCTAATCCATACTTTTTTAACTTGCTGGGAAGAATACTGTGGGAGACTGTATCAAAAGCTTTGCTAAAGTCAAGATATATTACATCCACCGCTTTCCCCATATCCACAGAGCCAGTTATCTCATCATAGAAGGCAATCAGGTTGGTCAGGCATGACTTGCCCTTGGTGAATCCATGCTGACTGTTACTGATCACCTTCCTCTCCTCCAAGTGCTTCAAAATGGATTCCATGAGGACCTTCTCCATGATTTTGCCGGGGACTGAAGTGAGGCTGACTGGTCTGTAGTTCCCTGGGTTCTCTTTCTTCCCTTTTTTAAATATCGGCACTATATTTGCCTTTTTCCAATCGTCCAGGACCTTCCCCGATCGCCACGAATTTTCAAAGATAATAGCCAATGGCTCTGCAATAACATCAGCCAACTCCCTCAGCACCCTTGTATGCATTAGATCTGGACCCATGGACCTGTGCATGTCCAGCTTTTCTAAATAGTCCTTAACCTGTTCTTTCATCACTGAGGGCTGCTCACCTCCTCCCCATACTGTGTTGCCCAGTGCAGCAGCCTGGGAGCTGACCTTGTCTGTGAAGTCCGAGGTAAAAAAAGCATTGAGTACTTCAGCTTTTTCCACATCATCTGTCACTGTGTTGCATCCCCCATTCAGTAAGGGTCCCACACTTTCCCTGACCTTCTTCTTGTTGCTAACATACCTATAGAAACCCTTCTTGTTACCCTTCACATCCCTTGCTAGCTGCAACTCCAATTGTGCCTTGGCCTTCCTATTTACACCCTTGCATACTCGAGCAATATTTTTATACTCCTCCCTAGTCATCTGTCCAAATTTCCACTTTTTGTAAACTTCCTTTTTGAGTTTAAGCTCACCGAAGATTTCACTGTTAAGCCAAGCTGGTCGCCTGCCATATTTGCTATTCTTTCTGCAAATCGGGATAGCTTGTTCCTGCACCCTCAATAAGGCTTCTTTAAAATACAGCCAGCTCTCCTGGACTCCTTTCCCCCTCATATTAGCCTCCCAGAGGATCCTGCCCATCAGTTCCCTAAGGGGAGTCTAAGTACTTTGCTGAAGTCCAGTGTCCGTATTCTGCACAGGCGCCAACTTCCGGTGGCGCCGGTGGGGGCTGACGCCGGGCCACGCCCCCGAGTGACGTTGCGGGGCTCCGCCCCCGACGCCGATGCAACGTCGCCCAGCGTCGGGGGCAGGGCCCCGCAACGTCTCCCGGTGCTGAGGTGAGCTTGCTGTGGGTCCCGGGGCTGGCGGGGAGCTGGGTGCGGGCCCCGGGGTTGGCAGGGAACTGCCGGTGGATGCTGAGCACCCACCAATTTTTCCCCGTGTGTGCTCCAGCCCCGGAGCACCCACGGAGTCGGTGCCTATGGTATTCTGCTACTCCCCTTTCTTCCTGTTGTTAGGATCCTGAATTCAACTATCTGATGGTCACTGCTGCCTAGGTTGCCACCCACTTCTACTTCCCCTACCAATTCTTCCCTTGTAAGCAGCAGGTCAAGAACATGGCCCCTAGTTGGTTCCTCCAGCACTTGCACCAGGAAGTTGTCCCCAACACTCTCCAAAAACTTCCTGGATTGTCTGTGCACTGCTGTATTGCTCTCCCAGCAGATGTCAGGGTGACTGAAGTTCCCCATTAGACAAGGGTGGCTCCAGGCACCAGCAAAACAAGCTGGTGCTTGGGGTGGCAAACTCTTGGGGGCGGCACAATGCGGCGGGGCAGGGAGCCAGCTAAGCGGGGAGCGGGGCCGTGCCGCTCTCCCGCGGGCAGCGGCCGCTGCCGTCCCCCACCGGGGGGGAGCCGGTAGCGCAGCCTGCCCCAGCTGCGGCGGGGCAGGGAGCCAGCTGAGCAGGCAGTGTGGCCGCGCTGCTCTCCCGTGGTCAGCGCCCCCCCCCCCCCCCCCGGGGGGGGGAGCCGGTAGCACAGCTCTGCCCCGGCTGCAGAGGATGCCCCTCTGCACTGCCTCCTGCCAGGGGAGGGGAGAGGGGAGCGAAGCCAAAAAAAAGGTGGGGGGGGAGGCCAAAATTTGTTTTGCTTGGGGCAGCAAAAAGCCTAGAGTCGGCCCTGCCATTAGAACCAGGGCCTGTGATCTGGAAACTTCAGTTAGTTGTCCAAAGAAAGCCTCATCTACCTCATCCTTCTGATCCGGTGATCTATAGCACATGCCCACCACAACATCACCCTGGTTGCTCTCGCCTCTAACCTTAACCCAAAGACTCAATAGGCTTTTCTCCAATTTCATACTGGAGCTCCGAGCAATCATACTGCTCTCTTACATACAATGCAACTCCTCCACCTTTCCTCCTGTGCCTGTCCTTCCTGAACAGTTTATACCAGGGGTCTCAAACACGTGGCCCGCGGGGTTATTTCCTCCCCTCCCCCGCCCCTCCAGAGTTATTTCCTGCAGACCACCAAGCTCCCCTCCCCCAGCACCTCCTCCCCCCAGCACGCCGCGTCTCCGCTCCTCTGCTTACCTCCAGGTGCTTCCCGCCACCAAACAGCTGTTTGGCAGTGCTTAGTGCTTTCCAGGAGGGAGGGGAAGGAGTGGGGAGCTGTGTGCTCAGGGGAGGAGGCAGAAAAGAGGTGGGGCAGGGGTGGGGATTTGGAGAAAGGGTCGGAATAGGGCAGGGAAAAGGTGGGAAGAGGCGGGGCCTCATGGAAAGGGTGGAGTGGGGGCGGGGCCGGGAGCAGCGGGGTGGGGGTGTCAGTGATGCGGCCCTCGGGCCAATATACTAGTCCTCATGTGGCCTTCCTGGTGATTCGAGTTTGAGATCCCTGGTTTATACCCATCCATGACAATGCTCCAGTCATGTGAACTGCCCCACCAAGTTTCTGTTATTCCAGTCACATCATAGTTCCTTGATTGTGCCAGGACTTCCAATTCTTCCTGCTTGTTTCCCAGGCTTCTTGCATTCATGTACATGCACCTAAGATAACTAACCAATTGCCCTACTTTCTCAGTATGAATCAGGAGGCTTCCCATCTTGTACCCTCCTCCTTGTGTTTCCTCCCGGTATCCCACTTCCCCACTTACCCCTGGGTTTAGGTTTAAAGCCCTCCTCACTAGATTAGCAAGCCTTCCTGTGAAGATGCTCTTCCCTCTCTTCATTAGGTGGATCCCTTCTGGTGGAACTGGTGGAAGTCACTTAAGCACTTGGATTCAGAAACGGTTGAAGTGATAATCTCACTTTTAACAGCAGTAGCTTCTTCTGCCGGTGTAGAAAAAATATTTTCTTCCTTTGGACTAATTCATTTCAAATTGAGAAATCGTTTGGGACATAAAAAAGCAGGAAAGCTTGTTTTTCTTTTCCAGATTATGAACAAACAGGAAAATGAAGGTGAAGACGACTGAGTTAGCTGCAGAAGCCAATATTTTAAGTTTCTCATGGTGACCTGGCTGACATAGTCGATGTAATTTTTTTTTAATATTTCATGTAACTATTTTAGTTAAAAACAATTTTAACAAAAACAGACCTGATTTTAAAAAACTTGAATGTTTAACTAAATTCAAAAATTCATATACTTGTTTTGTTAAAATATTATATGTTTGCTGTTGAAGAAAAAAATCCAGAATACATAACATTGTTGTTTTAGTTAAATAAAACTATTTAAATGTCTGTCTGGTAATGTTCTCCTCCTAATACAGCTTGGCAAGAAAATCCTCCCAATATTAATGATTAACCTGTTGAACTGGAGATAGTTCACTTCCCAATGACTTCATAAATATCTGCTTCAATTACCTTTGGTAAAAGAAATATCAAACATTCATTTTCTGATATAGCTGTAAAACGAATCTGAAAAGTTTTCAAAATAAATTACTTTAAAAATGTAGTGTGTACCTTCTAAAAATGAAACCTACATCTACTTCTGAGTTGTGAAGAATATGTATTAAGGTTATAACAACCAACAAGAATGCACTTTTATTTAGAAATCCATGATTAAATCGAGTCTTCCTGACTAGTGATTTAAATCAAATCCACCCTGTTGTAGGGACATGCTAGGGGAGGCAGAGATGTAGGGGGCAGGCTGGGGAAGGTAGGGGGAGCTCTCTGTAGGGGTTACAGGCTAGAGCAGGCCTGCACAACTCGTAAAGCGGCAAGGGCCATTTTACTCCAAAGAAAACAGCTGAGGGCCGAAACCCCCCGGCCCCACATAAACACACTCCCCCCCCAGCGCTGCCCGCCCCGCGGAAACAACCCCTCCTTCCCCAGCGCTGGGGTGTGGAAGTCTGTAGAGGGGGAAAGAAACAGCGCGCTTAGGGTGACCAGACCACAGCAGTAAAATAGGACCCGCCCCCTCCCCACTCGGCCCCACCATCACTCCCCCCTCTTCACCCCCCCAGGGGGAGGGATAGCTCAGTGGTTTGAGCATTGGCCTGCTAAATCCAGGGTTGTGAGTTCAATCCTTGAGGGGGCCATTTGGGGATATGGGGCAAAAATTGGGGATTGGTCCTGCTTTGAGCAGGGGGTTGGACTAGATGACCTCCTAAGATCCCTTCCAACCCTGATATTCTATGATTACTGCACACAACAGTCAATCAATGCAGTTGTAAATAAATCTCTGCATTATGCATTTTTGTATAACTTTTATATGACTTTGTATTGAACCTTGGTAATATGTTATAATGGGCCACTAAGGTAGTATAAGTAAGGTAAAAGAAAAATGTCTTTTTGTTAGAAGTAGAATAAGATCTTCCCCCCACTTTGTATTCAATTGTCCTGTTGAATGAATGAGGTGTGAATGAGGAAGGCGTGGAAGGCAGGCACCTCCAGACAGCTGCAACCCTTGGAGAGGGGATGGGAACCAGACCAAGGACAATCAAACTTGTCAAGTGGGCTGACTAGCGAGGAGCAGACATATTGACGGCCTCGGGGGTTAGAAGCAAGCACCTTCCTTTGGGAACACCCTCTTTGCAGCATTGGGACAACACCCAGCCCAGAGACAAGCAGCAAAAAGGACCAACGGACACAGTCCCAGATTTTGGGCCACACAGTGAGCCCACCTACTCACCCCCACCACCACCACCCACGGGCTGCACAGTGAGCCCACGCGGGCCGCATGTTGTGCAGGCCTGGGCTAGAGGGACAGGGTATGATGAGCACAGAACAGTGGAGGGGGAGCTGTAGGGGGTGGGTTGGGGAAGCTGGATCTGTCACTGTGGAGTAGAGGCTGGGGTGTTGAGGGACCTAGATATGTCGCTATGGGGTACAGGCTGAGGGAGCTAGTGGGGTGGGTTGGAGGAGCTGGATCTGTCGTTGTGGGGTACAGGCTGGGGGAGCTGTAGGGAAAGGGGACAGGCTGAGGGGGACAGGCTCGGCAGACAGACCCTGCAAAGGGGGAGCCGCCTGTAGGTGCAGTGGAGAACAGTGGCAGTGGAACTATCATGGGGGCAGGGTCTGGGTGAGAGCAACAGGCTATGGGTAGGGTGGACTGGAGGTGTCCGCTCTCCAAGAGGCCAAGGGCGAATGATCATTCTACCTGCGTCATTCTACCCTTAGCTCAGCCCCTTTGCAATGGAGGCCTTCTGCATCTGGGGGGCCCGAGTTGGTTCCCATTCTCTGTTGTGACTCTCCCACCCTCCTTGGACTGGCTGCACCGGGCCAGAGGAACGTGCAGACACACTGAGTTTTGTGGGCTTATCATTTAGACCAGTCACTTGCTGGGTTGCTGCACAGCCTTAGAAATACCCACTTGTCGGGGTGCTAAGGGCCAAATGCAGAAGTGAAAGATACTGCAGGAAGTTGCAACTCACATGCAGAGTGGGCAGAGAGGGTCCCAGGGGAAGCAGCGGTGGTGAGCGTTAGGCGTAGGGGCTGTGCCAGGAGGAGCAGAGCACACATTAGAGGGAACTAGACCGGGGGCAGGTGAGAACCCAGTGGAAGCGGCTAGTGGCTCTGGTGTCGCCAGACACACAGCTAGGAGCTCATGGCTCCCCGTTAGTGTGTGTAACTCAGGTTGCGTTTGAGGAAAGCCTGACTTCTTAGCAGCCAGGCGCTCTCCTTCTTGTGAATTCACAAGAGAGCCCAGTCAGGGCTAAGGAGGAGCTCTGCAGGGTTACGGGGCTGCCTCTCCACCTCTGGGTTTTCCTCCTGCAGCTGCCCCCTTTGCAGGCATCTCTCTGCCTGGAGAGCTCCTCTAGGGCAGTGATTTTCAAACTTTTTTTTCTGGCAACCCAGTTGAAGAAAATTGTTGATGCCCGTGACCCAGCGGAGCTGAGGATGAGGGGCTTGGGGTGTGGGAGGGGCTCAGGGCTGGGGCAGGGGGTGCAGGCTCTGGGATGGGGCTGGGGATGAGGGGTTTGGGGTGCAGGAAGGGGCTCTGGGTTTGGGGGGCTCAGGGCTCGAGCAGGGGATGGAGGTGTGGGGTTGCGGCGCGGATTTACCTCAGGCGGCTCCCGGTCAGCGGCGCAGAGGGCTGCTAAGGCAGGCTTCCTGCCTGTCCTGGCACCGCGGACCGCGCTGTGCCCCGGAAGTGGCCAGCAGCAGATCCGGCTCCTAGGCGGAGGCGCGCAAGCAGCTCCGCGCGGCTGGGTCGCGACCCACAGTTTGAAAACCACTGCTCTAGAGTAATGGTGACCATATGGTCTGTTTTGGCCGGGAAAGTCCCTTTTTTAGGCCCTGTCCCAGGCTTCTCAACTTTTTTGACAAAACCAGGCATTTGTCCCGTTTGCTCTGCCAACTGATCATCAGTTCTCAAGAGCAAACGGGACAAATGCACGGTTTTGCCAGAAAAATGGGGTGGGAACCCTAGCGGGGCGCAGAGGAATGTGCGGGGTGGGGGAGGGGGCGAGTGGCAACACCAGCCCTGTGGTGGAGGGAGGGCTAGTGCGAGTAGCTTGGGCTGACCTCCCCCACATGCAGGGGTCTTGGGCAGCCCAGTGTGCAGGCAGGTGCTGGGGGCCTTGGGCGGCGTGGGGGGCTCGGACCACCCGCTCCGCATGTGCGGGCAGTAGGGGAGCTTGGAAGACCAGCCCCATATGCAGAGGGTAAGGGGTATGAGAGGGATCGCAGGTAGGCAGCGGAGGGGGCTCGGGCTGGCCCCGGACGCTGGTGAGGAGGGGGATCTCAGGCCAGCCCTGTGCTGGTGGGAGGCAGGGAGGGCTCAGGCCTCCCCCGTGCGGGGGCAGGACGGGAGAGGCTCAGGCTGGCCCAGAGGTGTCCTGTTTTCCCTCTGGGAAATATATGGTCACCCTATCTATGTTCCCCATTGTGACCACCCTTCAGCAGAGTCCCCGGGCTCCTTTGTGACCAGTCCCTCCAGGCCAGCCCTGGCACCCCTAAGAACAAAGCAAGGGGAGGGTTTTTTTATAAGGTGTGGGCTAATTAATGCTAGGCCTTTGCCTTTCTGCTACTTCTGCATAAGTTACAGTTTACATTGCAGTACGCTCACTCGCCATGTCTAACGGCCCCCAACACCTCTCACTGAGCCCTGAAATCTTTTGAATAAATTGAAACCCACGTGGTTTCTACTTGAGTGTAATTCCCAGTGCATGCTGGGAACGGACAGTGCTGCAGCTGACCTAAACAGTAACCAATGCCAAGGCCAAAGTCTCACGCAGACTGATAGGCCCTGTTTGTTTTACATCATCTGAAAACAATTTGTTCCAGCCAGAGGCTTGTGCCTCAGCCCCTGCCTACAGAAGTGAGATCCGTGTGCAGCTCAGGGGGAGTCATTTGTCAGAAGAGAGACTCAGAAAAGGGGTAAAAACAAGCATGGGCAGCAAGTTAAAAAAGAAAAAAAATCTTCCCCCAAAAGTGAATTGGAGAAGCACGACAGCAATGATTAGCGTGCTGGATGGATGGCTTTAGCAGGGGAGGTGGAAACCCCCGTAATTGGCCATGTCTTCAGCACAGTTTCATAGAAACTGATGGAGCTTCACCAATTGGCACCCACTGAAGATCTGTCTTGGCTAACTGGTGATGATTAAAGAAGGGCTAGAGCTGCCCAGATAGTTAAAAACAGCCCTGCTGGGCTCTGAGGAGAATGCAGCTCACTCTCATTCCCCTGAAAGGATGATCACCAGTGTGTGAGGAGTGGAGGAGGGTAAGGGACCCTGGGGGCTCTACATGCATGTGAAGGAGCCCTCGTTCCACCCCAAGAATAACTGAATGGGTGGGTCAATGTGTTCCACCAGATCCTCTTGAAATGTCAGTGGATAAGCTGCATCTGAGCCAAGCCTCTGAGGCCAGATTCTCAGCTGGTGTAAATTGCTAAAGCTCCATTGCTTTTGATGGAGTGCTACTGATTTACTAGAGCTGAGGATCGGACCCCTTCTGTCTTAGCTCTCCAAATGGCTCAGAGTTTGTCGCTGGAGAAGTCCAAGCCCTGGAAACAGACAAGGCAGGGGGTTTGGCGAAGCTTTGCAGGGATACGTGGGCTGCATTTTCAGTAAGTTCTTGTTGAGTCTGAGCTGCTAAATCTATTGCTCTTTGCTACAGACTGCAGAGTTTGGGCCCTTTCTCCAGGGAAATGTGAACAATGTAACATTTTTCCAGGGGCTGTGCTCAGTTCTCAGTATTTGCGTAAGCATGTGCTCACTGAATTAACTGAACCCCCTTTGCTCCCCTCCCCCACCACAAATCCCACCTCGGGGCTTACCCCCAGAGCCAATGAGCTCAGCTGGACTCCTGCCCCTCTCCCCCGTCACATCCTTACCTCCAACCCCACAAAGAGCCTGCCCCCGCCCCACATGGCTGCCTGCAGAGGACAGCACAGGACAGCCGGCCCCCCTGGGGGAGATGGGGTCCTGCCTTGATACAGACAGAGACAGAAGCCAGCCAGTGGCTCCAGTAGAGTAACACGACATCCCAATATTATCAGGGCCATCCCCATATTAGGGGTTTTGTCTTCTATATGCAACTATACCCCCACCCCCAAAAAAGTGTCTATGTAGCGGGGTAATTACCCTACTCCTGCCCTAAGGGGATTAAGAACAGCCCTGACAAGGGCTGCAGCTGGGGAAAGCAGCTATCGGAGCTGATTGGGGGAAGGAGCCACAGCGGTGGCCAGCCCAATCAGGGCCCAGCTGGCCCTTATAAGAGGGCAGTGGGACAGAAGCTGAAGGAGGAGTCTCTCTCTCTCGGCCTTTAGTGGGAGAAGGGCCTGGCTGCTGGGAAGCTAAACAGGGACCTGAGGTGGGGGTAGTGCTGGGGGAAGGCAAGAGGAGCTGGGGAGCTCCTGCCTGGAAACCACCCCAGGCTGCAAGGCCTTATGCGGGGCCTGAACAGGTTCTGGGGCTGCGAAGGGCGGCAGGTCCGAACCTCCCTTGCCTATGATGACTGGCTATTGTAGACTGCAGTCTGCCTCAGTGAACTGGGGCTTGATGATGACTGGCAGTAGCCCATAGGCTGAGGTAAGGTGAGGATACAGGGTGGATGAGTTCCCCTGGGAGGAGAGAGACTGAGGGGGTACTGCCAGGGGGCAGCACCCCAGTCAAAGGGGCACCAGGGTCTGAGAGGGACATGGGGCCAACGGTGAGCAGGACAGTGACCTGCAGAAGGTGCTCTGGGCTGGAAAGAACTAATTCCCGGACAACCAGCAGGAGGTGCCGCAGGGCGAGTCCCGCACAGTTACAGTCTAGATCAGGGGTAGGCAACCTATGGCACAGGTGCCAAAGGTGGCACGTGAGCTGATTTTCAGTGGCACTCACAGTAGCTGGATCCTGGCCACCTGTCTGGGGGGGCTTTCCATTTTAATTTAATTGTAAGTGAAGCTTCTTAAACATTTTAAAACCCTTATTTACTTACAACAATAGTTTAATTATATATTAAAGACTTGTAGAAAGAGACTTTCTAAAAAATGTTAAAATGTATTGCTGGCACACGAAACGTTAAATTAAAGTGAATAAATGAAGACTCGGCACACCACTTCTGAAAGTTTGCCGACCCCTGGTCTAGATATAGCAAGTGTGGAAAACATCAAGTCACCCTAGGCTCTGGGGAACAGGACCAGATCAGGAAAATGCAAGGCAGAGCCCTGACAGGTGGAGCAGAGGAAACAAAACTCTGCTGAAGGCTCAGGGTGCATGTGCGGGGGTGGGGAATGGAGGTAGAGGGGGGGGAGGAAGAGATGTCCAGAGGTGAAGTGACATTTCTGGGGTCGGGAAGGAATTTTCCTGACCCCAGAGGAAGAGATGTCCAGCTTTGTGTGACATGGCCCACGCTGGAGAGATAAGAGAGCACAGTGGTCCCACAGTTCCAGGTTGGACCCTGGGGATCTCATCAAAAGGATGTTTCATATTCATGTATGAAAAAATGTGGCCTCTGGGTTAGGGAGAGAGATCACAAATGGTCACTGGATAAAGTTCTGGAAAGCAACTCCCACACTGTGAGGAAATCACTTCCCATTGCTATTTGACTGGCCCCTCCTCCTCCTAGCCTGCTGAAATAACATTTAGGAATATAAGAACTGCCATATTGAATTAGGCTAATTGTCCATCTCGTTCAGTGTCCTGTTTCTGACACTGGCAGCTGCACTAGAGGAAGGAGGCTTGTACTGAGCCATTGTATGTAATAAACCACCCACCCCTAGGCAAAATTTCTTCCTACCCCAGGCAATTAGGGATATGCCCTGAAGTAGTGTTGTATTTCTCAATTGTCTCATTTAATATGAGAATGGGAGTGTTCTAATGTGGAATCCCTCTTCTGATCCTGCTAATCTCTTTACCTCAATAACATCTTAGCATCAGAGCGTTTAAGGCCAGAAGAGATGACCAGATCATCTAGTCTGACTTCCCCTGTATCACAGGCCACCAACATCATCCAGCACCCGCACACTAAACCCACCAACCAAAATGAGACCACGGTATTACAGCCCACAGGAGATTAGACTATTACATGCCACAGGCAGAGAACAGGAGACCCGCGGTGCACCAATTCCAAAGGCCCCCACAATGGCAGGGAATTGATTAGATGAGATCTACCCAGATAATCTGCTATGTGACCCTCACCCACACACTGCAGAGGAAGGTCAAAACCCCACAAGGTCACTGCTAATCTGACCTTGGGGAAAATTCTTTCCCAATTCCAGATTTGGCAATCTGTTAGACCCTGAGCATGTGGGTATAAATGACTCAGCCAAGCACCTGAGAGAGAGAATGCTCAGTTTCACCACCAAGCCCTGCCCCACCTATCTAAGGTCCCATCTCCAACTGGGGCCATCCCTTCAGAGGAAGGAGATCCAAAAAAACCAAAACCCCTCCCAGAATACACTGGGGGGAGAATTGCTTCCTCACCCCTGCCAGTGGCTGGCTGAAACCCTGAGGTATGAGCTATAGGAACATAGGACATAAACCAGAAATGAGCCCCAGGGCTCTTGTGGCAGCATGTTCCGCAGGTTAACGGTGTGCGGCAAAAATATTTCCAGATCAGTGGAAAATGTGGAGAAAGCAGATAACTTTTTAAAGTGCCTCTAACACGTGCTACCATTTGTGCAGAAAACAAACCCTCAAATTCTCCTTGAGCAACTGGAGGGAAATACAGGAGGGGAAAAGAAAATCCAGAACTGATAGGCCATTATGGCAGTGAAGTGGAAATGGAACGCACCTCTAACCATGACAAGAGTGTGTGGGCAGGACTTGGGATAGAAAAACCTGCTCAAGCCAAGATCTCCACAGCCGAATGCCATAGTTTAGTTAATGTTCATCTGGTTGGAGAGAGCAAGGCCAGCCACAAAGAGCTGTTAGAAGAAAATCTGTCTCTATGTATTGGTTCCTCCCTCTTGGGTCCAGAGGGAGGCCACTTGGGCTCTGCATGGCTGACACCAACAGTCAGCTTTCTGGCCTTCTGACTGGGGCAGAGAGTAAATAAATAGTCTATAGGCTCTGGCCCTCAGGACAGGGCACAGCAACATATATACAGCCTTCAGGCCTCAGGTGAGTTCGTCACTAGCCCCAGGCATGGGGGGGTTGGCAATAGGGTGTAAGGGAACCCTGGCCCACCTGTGACATTCCCCTGGTGTTATCTGGACCGGTGATCTGCTAGGTCACTCCAATCCTTGACTCTGGGAGCCAGCCTTACCCTGCTCTTCTGTGAGAACCCCCACTCCTGGGCTTATCACGCACAGCCTCTGGTATGTAAGATGCTCCTTGGATTGTGCAACCGAATGACACTACCCAATATCTCCGGTCCCAGACACAACCCTAGGAACCTCCGTCTTGCAGTGTGCAGTTATGCCCGCTGGACGCTGCAAGCTTATAGGAGTTCATCAATTTAAACAAAGAAATTGATATGCACCAGGCAATTAGGTTAGTCAGACATGACTTGCCCTTGGTGAATCCATGCTGACTGTTCCTGATCACTTTCCTCTCCTCGAAGTGCTTCAGAATTGATTCCTTGAGGATCTGCTCCATGATTTTTCCAGGCGCTGAGGTGAGGCTGACTGGCCTGTAGTTCCCTGGATCCTCCTCCTTCCCTTTTTTAAAGATGGGCACTACATTAGCCTTTTTCCAGTCACCCGGGACCTCCCCCAGTAGCCATGAATTTTCAAAGATAATGGACAATGGCTCTGTAATCACATCCACCAACTCCTTTTGCACCCTCGGATGCAGCGCATCCAGCTTTTCCAAATAGTCCTTAATCACTTCTTTCTCCACAGAGGGCTGGTCACCTCCTCCCCATACTGTGCTGCCCAGTGCAGTAGTCTGGGAGCTGACCTTGTTCTTGAAGACAGAGGCAAAAAAAGCATTGAGCACATTAGCTTTTTCCATATCCTCTGTCACTAGGTTGCCTCCCCCATTCAGTAAGGGGCCCACACTTTCCCTGACCTTCTTCTTGTTGCTAACATACCTGTAGAAACCCTTCTTGTTACTCTTAACACCCCTGGCTAGCTGCAACTCCAATTGTGATTTGGCCTTCCTGATTTCACTCCTGCATGCCTGAGCAATATTTTTATACTCCTCCCTGATAATTTGTCCAAGCTTCCACTTCTTGTAAGCTTCTTTTTTTGTGTTTAAGATCAGCAAGGATTTCACTGTTAAGCCAAGCTGGTCGCCTGCCATACTTACTATTATTTCTACAAATCTGGATGGTTTGTTCCTGCAACCTCAATAAGGATTCTTTAAAATACAGTCAGCTCTCCTGGACTCCTTTCCCCCTCATGTTATTCTCCCAGGAGATCCTGCCCATCAGTTCTCTGAAGGAGTCAAAGTCTGCTTTTCTGAAGTCCAGGGTCCGTATTCTCCTGCTCTCCGTTCTTCTTTGTGTCAGGATCCTGAACGCAGCCATCTTATGGTCACTGCCTCCCAGGTTCCCATCCACTTTTGCTTCCCCTACTAATTCTTCCCTGTTTGTGAGCAGCAGGTCAAGAAGAGCTCTTCCCCTAGTTGGTTCCTCCAGTACTTGCACCAGGAAATTATCCCCTACACTTTCCAAAAACTTCCTGGATTGTCTTTTGCACTGCTGTATTGCTCTCCAATCAGATATCTGGGTGATAGAAATCTCCCATGAGAACCAGGGCCTGTGATCTAGTAACTTCTGTTAGTTGCCTGAAGAAAGCCTCATCCACCTCATCCTTCTGATCTGGTGGTCTATAGCACATGCCCACCATGACATCACCCTTGTTGCTCACACTTCTAAACTTAATCCAGAGACTCTCAGGTTTTCTGCAGTTTCATACTGGAGCTCTGAGCAGTTGTACTGCTCTCTTACATACAATGCAACTCCCCCACCTTTTCTGCCCTGCCTGTCCTTCCTGAGCAGTTTATATCCATCCATGACAGTACTCCATTGTCTTTCCCCCTTCCTCCCACATGTCCTTTTCCTTCCCTACCTACTTTCTTTGCTTGCCAATCCCTCGCCTTTTTCCTTCTGGCTAATGGAAGTCTGGCTTAGCTGGCCAGGACTGTCTATTGACAACACTGCTGTAAGCCTGGAACCAGAAAGAGAAAACTAAATTCCGCGCCCTGAACAACTGGATAAGGTACAAGTTTGCCAAGTCTCAGAGTGGCTGCTGAGACCACGTGCTGTATTTTTCCAGCAGTGAGGTTTCAAGTGAAAAATCAACACTAGCAACTGAAGCTGCATTCTCTATCTCTGCTGTTCTTCTCTTTCCTCTTGCGTGGGTTTTGTTTGTGGTGAAGGAAACAGGATCTGACATTAACAAGAGCTCCAGCTTATCTCAGCTAACTTTCCCTCTTTTCCAGAAAGGACAATTATTATTATCTAACAGGGTTCTCAAAATAAAATTTTTGGTGGCCTCAGAGTGCAGCCATCAATTCTTGCTGGTGGCTGCTCTGACAATTTTTCCTAAAATACTTAATTAACTTTAGGAGAAACAAATAAATATGCACATATACATGTCCAAATCATTGTAATTTATGTAGGGTTTGGAGTTTGTTTGGTTTTTTTTTGGCAGACTCAAAAATAATGTACTGTTGTCTCTATTCTTTACTGGACATATCCGGAATAGAAATACAAATAAGGTGCTTTGCATGTTCTTGTCTTTTGTTGTTGATTCTTTTGCCCTTTCTTTTTGTTTTGTTTTGTTTACTGGCTAGCTAGTAAGTCTGCTGCTGTGAAAAGTGATACTTGTATGTTAATATCTCTTTTCACAGCCCCGCAGCTAGCTACTAAGTCTGCTGTGAAAAGTGACATTAACAAATATACAAATATCAATTTTCACAGCAGACTTCTCAGCCCCAACTCCTGGGGACAAATTAAGCCCTAGATGGGGAGGGGAGCAAGGAGACAGCAGGGGTTTGGGCAATGGGGGAGGGGGTGAGCCCAGGGCTGGCACCCCCACCACATGGCTGGGGGATGGAGCCTGAAGCCTGCCACCCCAGGGTGGAAACTTGACCGCACCACCCCTGGAAGGTGGGGAACTCACTAGCTGCCTGCTCCTCCAGTGTTTGTGTCTCCAAAGGGGGGAAAGGGTCCAACCCCTGCTGGTGGCCCCTGGGGAGGGGCCGCTTCTTTGCCCTCCCCCCCCCGCGCGCAATCACTGTCCAGGAGGCTGTGACAGCAAGAAAAGCCTCTGGTGGCCACATGCAGCCACCATGGCTGCATTTGAGAAATGCTGATCTAAGTAACTGTCAGACAAGGGCTAGGGAGAGGGGGGTGATCCTTCTAAAGACTCTCCTGCTAAAGGGAACAAGGCATGTTGTTAAGATAAAAGCCTTACTTAATACTTTACATTTTCACTGTTTATTCTTCTTTTGTTGCATCTCCAATAAAGTGTTAAAAGAATGTGCTGCCATGGTGCCAAGACAGCTGTGGTCTCTGTATGCCAAACCACCAACCTTGTGTTGAGTTAGACACAAGTTGGGCCATGTTAACACCTTTGGGCCCCTATATTCCGTCTAAATGAATACACCACCCCCAAGTTGCAGTGAAGGGGCTGAGTCTGTTACCCCCAAAATTAAACTATTGGGACCCCGCAATAGCCTGCCTAACTCAATTTAGTAATTTGCCTGTTTTGGTAAGTAAAAGGGGGTGGCCTGCGCTGGAGGATTTGCCAGGGTTTTACCGGGGGTTTCTGTCCGACCTTTGGAGGACTCCCTGGAACAGACTACCTCTGTTGACCCTTGGAAGGACATGCATTCCACTCAAAGGATCGACATTCGGACAGTATTCTTCGAAAACAAAATTATTCTTTATTTAGCACAGTATTCCCTAATACAACAAATTTATTAAAAGAACAAAGATTCCATACCTTTTCTTAACCAGGCATAACTTCTATTAGCATGGGCACACATCAAAGTATTCAAAATTGTACTATCAGACAATTGAAAATAGCTTCAAGTGGTTACATTCCATATGGAATGGCCAGGCACATACAGAATGCGGACAGCAAATCCTTAAACATTTACATTATAACAAACATCCAACGCTTTTATCCCATGCATACGTTATACTTTATATTAGAGTCACCATGTTTACCTCTCCGCTGTCTTCCTTTCCGTCTGAATAGTCCTTCTGCTCTGTCAATGGTGTCATTGCTAATGCTGCTTCGCTGCCACTGCTTGCCTTTTCTTTAGTGATTTTAGCCCTTTTTCTTTTCTTCCTCCTTGATCTTTTCTTTTGATGCCTCTTCTATTATTCCAGTGCACTCCAGCACCTCCCACTCCCACTGACAGACAAACACAGACTAAGTGAAGCCTGTCAGCTACCTTCCTTCTATACAGATTTTGACCTACTGGGATTGCTTACTTTTACAGTCCCGCCGCCAATCAGGTTTAAGCCCCCTCTCTGTCAATCAAAGCTGGACCTGATTGAAGACCTGCACCTGAAAAGCCGGACCTGATTGAAGGCCGGTGTTATGTTTAATTGACCTCTCTCTTCAGGGTTTTGGAGTGACCTTTGTTTCACTTCGGCCTGCCTGCTTGCTATTGGCTGAATCTCTCCCAGACCTCTATTTTGGATTTCTCTGACTGTGACTGCGTGCGACCGCCATTTGGTTATCGCTAGCCACAACCACCTAAAACTATAAATTATTAAACCTCCGCGATTATAAACAACTATCCATAGCTAAGTGTGCCCGAACACTACACTTCACTGGCCCCACTCTAGTGTGTATTAAATTACACCAGTTGAATGTCGTTCTCGCCCTGCTTCAGCTAGTGGTGGTAGCACAGCACTCTCAGGCTGTATCATAGAATCTCAGGGTTGGAAGGGACCTTAGTAGGTCATCTAGTCCAACCCCCTGCTCAAAGCAGGACCAATCCCCAATTTTGCCCCAGATCCCTAAATGGCCCCCTCAAGGATTGAACTCACAACCCTGGGTTTAGCAGGCCAATGCTCAAACCACTGAGCTATCCCTCCTCCCTTCCTTACACAGCACAGAGCAGCTGAAAAATCTCTTGTATCGAGTCCTGGGGCGCTCCACAGAGCTGAAGGAGAGAGAGAGAGACATCAGGGGGTAAAAGAGAGGGACTGGGACTCTGTGATGCCCGTTTGTGAGGCACCTCACCACCACCTGCCTTAGCATGAGGAAGTCTTTTTGTGCATCAGCTCCCAGACTCCATCAGCCTCTGGCAACACAAGCACGACCTGCCGGGTTGCTGCAGACCTCGCGCTGTGTGCATGCTACCGATAGGCGCACACCAACCCCCGCATCCGCATAGTGCTCCCTGCAGTGCTGCTGCTGGCGATGTCGCTGTCTTCAGAGCTGGGTGGCTGGAGGGCGGCAGATGTTGGCCAGGAGCCCAGATGTGCCGGGGCTATGCCAAGCCTAGAGGTGCCGTGACTCAGTCCCGGCAAGCCCCAGCACAAATTAAGCATGAGCAATACCTGTCATTTGCCTATGACTTCCTTACTAAGTAACTTACTGGATCTTACGTTCACACGATAGCATCAGTTATGGTTGCCCATTTTTTCCTTAGTGATGGAAATGGAGGCAAAAATTAATGCAAAAGCGAGTAAATGTTACAAAATCGACACTGAAAATGCACTTTGAACCCAAACTGGACAGTGGATTTTCTTTTTATTATGCCACCTCATTTAAATGCAAAACCTTCGTATTTAATATGCCAAACCACTGTATCCATCTGTAAGGTCATCAACGTGAGGTGACATTTTGAATCAAAGCACCGTAACTTCAACATGGCCCATCCTCCTGGCAGTGTTTCAAGATGTGACAAAATTGAAAATCAGAAGAATGCGTGTGGATCACACTTCAAAATGTCATTCTCACAACATCAGTGACTGTGTAGGAATAAGCAACAGGCTGCTTCTCTTCTGATAATGTTGGTACAGGACTAGGTAAAAAGAAAAGGCCTCTTCTGGATGCTGAGATGTGAAGGAGTGCACATTGGAAAGCTGGAGGAGCTTTTTGCCAGAGATAAAAACAAAGATACAGTATTATGAACCATGTAAAGCAATTTCCCCTGTCTGATTCCACAGCAGTGTGAAGACCGGAGGTAATTTATGAAGATTTTTAAATCGGAAAACAGTTCTGACAAACAAACACCAAAATACATGTCTCTTGCAGTGGACAAATCAAGCAATTTTAAGTGACACTGCCCAGCTATTGCTGTTTGTTAGATTTTTATGATGGTAAAATTTTCAAGGAAGAATTTTGTGCTTAATACCATTAGAAACCTACACCACAAGAGAGATGGTTTTTGAAAAGGAAGAAGTTGGTTTTTTTGAGAAAAATGGTTTAGATCTGCAGAAAGTAAACTTGCTTGTTACAGATGAAGGTCCCTCTATGATAGGGTAAGAGATTAAATATATGTCACTGCATCAAATACATGTCACTGCATCATTCACCAGACTGTCCTGTGTGTTAAATTGTCTGGGGACTTGAAAAAAACACAATGGGTATTGTGATGAGATTAGTGAACTACATACACTCAACTTCTAGCTTGCAACATCGTCTTTTTAAAGCTTTTTTACAAGCTGTAAATACAGTGACCAGTTGCAGCACAACGTCGCTGGTTAAGTAGAGGGCACATATTAAGAGAGGCTTTGTGTGCTTCAAACAGAAATAATAGAATTTCTTTCAGATCATAAGATCAACAAGGTTTGCGAGTTCCTGGAATTTATGAATGAAATTCTCTCTGTCACAGGTAGCCTTTCTGTGCGATATGACTAGTCACTTGAATTCCCTCAACTTGCAGCTCCAAGGCCATGCAAGCAGTGCTGAGGATCTGTTTGAAAAAGTGTGTGCCATTCAGAGGAATCTCGACATCTTTCAGAAAAACTTAACAGGAAAGATGTTGCACTTTCCCACATTGCATGTTGTTGATACAGATAAAACTTCGATGAAAACGAGGCAAGAATTCTTAAACAATCTGGTCAAAAAATTTAAAATGTGATTTGAGAATTGTGAAATACCAAAGGGTTTGCTTTTATTTGTTCATAACCCGTTTGTTGTCTCTGCCAATGGACCTTGCCCTTCTGAAGTAAAGAACATTCTTGACTCAATTGATGAAGGTGCCTTTCAATTAGAAATTGTAAGGCTCCAGAGCTCAGATGTCTTGAAGGCAAAATTCAGAGAATTGGGACTTGTGATTTCTGGACTCAATGTGCTAACCACCCCTCACTCCCTCCCACACCCCAATCTCCTGCCCCAGCCCAGAGCCCACACCCAGCACCCAAACTCCCTCCCAGAGCCCGACCCCCTCACCCCCTCCTGCACCTCAAACCCCTGCCACAATCAAGGTACCTCACCTTATTTTCATTTACTTCCCATTACTTATAATATAGGAGGAGGATGAAGGAAAAACAGGTGGGAGATAAGAGAGAATGTTATTTTTCTTGGCTGGGTCCCCAGGGGGCCCCCAAAAATGAAGCTGCGCACAGGGCCCCACTAACTCTAAATCTGCCACTGCTTTAACTGGTTTCCCATGACACCCATACAAACACCCTGAAGATATTTAGATGCAAATACCTCTGATGGCAAAAGAGCAGGTAGCCACACAATCAGTGTGTCAGAGTTGTCATACCATGAACAATAATGGTCCATTTAACATCTGAGTCTACCTGTGCCCTCAATGCTAAAAAAATGTGTGTTTTTACCAGAGTAACTCACATGAATTAGCTCTCACTCTGTTTTTACAGTGAGGAGATGAGGCACATGAGTCTCACCAAAAGGCAAACAAGGTGAGGTCTGCACTATGCCCCCCAGCCAACCGATGCAAAGGATTACAGGATAATTAATTGAGAAAAATCCATGATTTCGGCAGTACAAACAGTGAACTTATCAGAATGAAGAACATCCCCAAAGTGCAGCAGAACAAAATGCGCAGCATGCCTAAAAGGTGGATTGAAATTAAAATATGCAATTAGAAGTATAAACAATTTGGTTGAAATATCAACATCTAAGTAGGCAACAAATGAAGTAAATTGTGCACTTCATTGTTTTGCAGAATGGGGAGTTACTTACAGAAATAAGGGGGTTTAACACATTTTGAATTACCAAGGGTGGGAGGTGGAAGAATCCCATGTTACTGGAAGTCCAAAATGGTAATGAATGCTATAGCAAAGTACAACTGTTTTAGGTATATGGATTCCTTGGGAAAGGAAACAGCAAAAATATGAAGCTAGGGCAGCCTAAAGTCTCTGAAACAGAAAGGCAAATTAAAAGAACCCAAAAATGTACTTTTTTAATTTAATCAAGTTTAGGCGCGTAACTCATGATTTTTGCATTCTTGAGCCTGTCAACCTATCTTGGGGTTCCATGTTTAGACAAGTTACGGTAGAAATTTGCCTTTGAGAAGGATTTCCTGCAAGGTAGTACAGTGCTCTTAGAGCCTGAATTTTAATAATATTGCAGTGACTTAGTGAGATTTTCCAAAGCATGTAGGTGCTTTCAATCTTTAAGAAAATCAGCCCGTAAGTGAATATTTAGGGACCAAGTTCTGCACACAAATGGTGACCCTTTTTTCCAAGCACTAGGCTGCTGGATAGCGGTAAAATAACAGTTGACAAAGGCAACCCCCATTGGAGGATCAAAAGAAACAAGAAGTTTTTACACCAACCCCAGGAATCAGCCTTGAAGTCATATGACCCCAGAATAAACTTGTGTTATAAACAAAATAAACTAGGGCTGTCGAGTAATTGCCGTTAACTCACGCCATTAACTCAAAAAAATTAACCGCGATTAATCACAGTTTTAATCACTGTTAAACAATAGAATCCCAATTGAAATGAGTTAAATATTTTTGGATGTTTTTCTACATTTTCAAATATACTGATTTCAGTTACAACACAGAATACAAAGTATACACTCTCACTTTATGTTATTATTATTATATTACAAATATTTGCACTGTAAAAATGATAAACAAAAGAAATAGTATTTTTAATTCATCTCATACAAGTGCTGTAGTGCAATCTCTTTATCATGAAAGTGCAACTTAGAAATGTAGACTTTTTTTGTTATATAACTGTACTAAAAAACAAAACAGTGTAAAATGTGAGAGCCTACAAGTCCACTCAGTCCTACTTCTTGTTCAGCCAACTGCTAAGACAAACAAGTTTGTTTACATTCATGGGAGATAATACTGCCCGTTTATTTACGTCACCTGAAAGTGAGAACAGGTGTTCACATGGCACTTTTGTAGCCAGCATTGCAAGGTAATTACACATAGGCGTGGAAACTAGGGGTAGGGTGACCAGATGTCCCGATTTTATAGGAACAGTCCCGATTTTTGGGACTTTTTCTTATATAGGCTCCTATTACCCCCCACCCCCTATCCCGATTTTTCACATTTGCTGTCTGGTCACCCTAACTAGGGGTGCGGGGGGTGCTGCAGCATCCCCAGGTTTTAGCAGGAGCTCCGCGCTGCTGGCTCCCTGTGCCCGGATCAACTTTCATGGTAAAGAGATTGCACTACAGTACTTGCATTAGGTGAATTGAAAAATACGATTTCTTTTGTTTTTTACAGTGCAAATATTTGTAATAAAAATAAATATAAAGTGAGCCCTGTACACTTTGTATTCTCTGTTGTATTAGAAATCAATATATTTGAAAAAATAGAAAACATCCCAAAATATTTAAATAAATGGTATTCTATTATTGTGTAATAGCACGGTTAATCGTGATTAATTTTTTAATCTCTTGACAGCCCTAAACAAAACAAAACCAAAAAATTAGCATTAAAAGGTGTAACTTATAAGACTTCTATACAAACAGGAAATGTTACTCTAGAAGCGCTGTGCAATGTGATTGCTGAAGCTACTAGCAACTGTTCATGTTTTCAAAGCTTATTTGCTATTGAAAATGCAAATTAAATAGCACAATGACATCCCTCTGCACAATGTTACCAGAGGGAAATGACAAAGTGCTAACAGAAATAAAAATGGCATTTTAAAAACCAAATAATGTAAAGGAATGAAACTATATTCCCAGTGGATTACAAGAAAACGAGTCCAATTCAGGGACTCAGAACCTCGGCTCAGACAATTTTGCAACCTGCTGTGAGGCTTTCTGCAGACACACAGCTGATAAAGGATTACTTTAAACACTACTCATAGGCATGGCAATTATACTTTGTTGGGGGCGGGGGGTGGTGCATGTAAAATATTTCTCTGATCCAAGTCTCCTTTGGCAGCTCCGTCCATGATTTCAGAGAGGGAAAAGCAGCCTTACCCAGAAGTGCCTTTAAGATCCCAGCCTTGGGAAGTGGGTGCCCGGCTGTCTTGTCCTGCCAGTCTGCCCCGCATGCCCAGTTTTGACAACTCCCGCAGCTGGTTAACTGGGGTCACTTTTCTCCCCTCCCTGGGCCGGGCACCCATCACTCGCAGCTCGCAGGCAGTGTCCCAAGCCCCGGTGCCGTCCCCGCTCCCCCCGGCTGGGCTCACCTTGAAGGAGAAGACCAGAGCCATGAAGCAGAGGCAGCAGATGTTGCAGAAGAGGGTGTTGAAGAGGGACCAGACAGAGCACGGAGTGGAGGGGCTGCTGGATGGGGAAGCCCTGCACGGGGCCGGGGTAGATGTAGCTGCTCCCCGCCTCCACGCTGGGGGTCATGGCTGGGTGCTGCCCCAGGGACTCTGCCGCAGGGCGAGTGGGGGGCTTCAGATATGCCGGGGGGTGGGGTGGAGCTCGGCAGGTGCGACTAGCCCAGGGAGCCCCGCAGGGACACGAGAGAGAGGATGGAAACAGGGAGTAGTTGCCAGAAGGGCACCGTAAGGGAGATAAGGGGATCTGTAGCAGGAACTATAGGGGTACAAGGTAGAGGGGGGATGTGGTAGGCTGGGGGAGCTGTAGGTGGCGAGATGGGGGAGCTGGATCTGTCGCTATGGGGCACAGGCTAGGGGAGCTGTAGGGGTCGGGCTGGGGGAGCTGGATCTGTCGTTCTGGGGTACAGGCTGAGGGAGCTGTAGGGGAAGGGGACAGGTTGAGTGGGACATGCCCGACAGTCAGACCGAAAGGGGATTAGCAAAGGGGGAGCAGCCTGTGGGTGCAGTGTGAAGGGAGAGCAATAGATTCTGGATCTAGGGGTGCTGGAGGTTCTGCCGCACCCCCTGTTTGAAGTTGTTTCCATCATATACAGGGTTTACAGTTTGGTTCAGTGGCTCTCATTCCCCGCACTATGCAAATTGTCCCTGGGGAGAGCAGTAGCAGTGGGACTGTCCTGGGGGCAGGCTCTGGGTGAGAGCAGCAGGCTGTGGGGTAGGGTGTGACTGGAGATGTCCGCTATCTGCAAGGCCACAAGCCCAAAGCAAGGAGCTAAGGGGAGAGAGCAGCCAGCCTGCCTCTCCACCCCCATAGCATGCTGAGGTGCAGCTCAGTGTAAGGGCGGATGATCATTCTATCCTTAGCTCAGCCCCTTTGCAATGGAGGCCTTCTGCATCTGGGGGGCCCGAGTTGGTTCCCATTCTCTGTTGTGACTCTCCCGCCCTCCTTAGACTGGTTGTTTGCACCGGGCCAGAGGAACGTGCAGACACACTGAGTTTTGTGGGCTGAACCTTATCATTTAGACCAGTCACTTGCTGGGTTGCTGCACAGCCTTTGAAATGCCCACTTGTTGGGGTGCTAAGGGCCAAATGCAGAAGTGAAAGATACTGCAGGAAGTTGCAACTCACATGCAGAGTGGGCAGAGAGGGTCCCAGGGGAAGCACCGGTGGTGAGTGTTAGGCGTAGGGGCTGTGCCAGGAGAAGCAGAGCACACGTTAGAGGGAACTAGACCAGGGGTGGGTGAGAACCCAGTGGAAGCGGCTAGTGGCTCTGGTGTCGCCAGACACACAGCTAGGAGCTCATGGCTCCCCGTTAGTGTGTGTAACTCAGGTTGCGTTTGAGGAAAGCCTGACTTCTTAGCAGCCAGGCGCTCTCCTTCTTGTGAATTCACAAGAGAACCCAGTAGGGCTAAGGAGGAGCTTTGCAGTGTTACGGGGCTGCCTCTCCACCTCTGGCTACGGTGACATGGGGTCCGGTTTTCGACCAGTACACCCGGTCAAAAAGGGATTCGGTCAGCACTGCTGGCCAGGCCATCAACTGTCCAGTTGGCGGCGCCGTGCAGTGGGACTGGCAGGCTCCCTGCTAGCCTCTGTGCTGCACAGTCCCCAGGTAGGTGTTGAAATGAGTTCCTGTCTGGGTGACCAGATGTCCCGATTTTATAGGGACAGTCCCGATTTTTGGGTCTTTTTCTTATATAGGCTCCTATTACCCCCCACCCTCTGTCCCGATTTTTCACACTTGCTCTCTGGTCACCCTATCCCCAGGAAGCATCCGGCATGTCCCCCCTCTGGCTCCTATGCATAGGGGCAGACAAGCGGCTTGCCACAAAGTACATAGGACATTCCCTGGGCTTATGAATGGCCACTTAATAGCTGGCCATTGTGCAGGGAGAGGAGTCAGGCATGAGCTGGCTTTTGATGAGTACGGGCAAGGCTGTGCATGGCACAGAAAGCTGGACCTAAATTGCACAGGAAGATTCTTGGAAGACAAGAAGATCTGAAGATATCCTAGTGCACATGCTGAGTACATTATTATATCAGTTACTTAAGCCTGCACCAAGAGTGGCCACCTTGATGCACATAGCCACATACCCACAGAGAGGCTCGCCTACACCCCAGCTAGGTGTCCCTTCCCTGAACCCTCTCGAGGTCAGGATTTTGGGAACATGTCATCATTAGGTCACACGTCCAATTCAATTTCCAGGGCTCGGCATCCTAGAGGGCCAGACCTTGTAATACAGCTGGAGTAAGGTTCCAGGAGAGAGGCCACCAGACCCATTGGGCGCCTTCCAATGTGATTTTTAATGGTTGGGGAATTAGAACTATTATTCCCTCTTGGATTTTAAGATGGTATTGGTAAATTCCTATCCCCTATTGTGGCACTTCTGCAGCATTCCAGCTCCCTGAAAATTTCACCTATGCATCTATAAAAGCAAGTTAATAATGAAAGTAGTATGGCAGAATCTTACCTAAATGGCATGTGGATGAGTGACAGCTGCTGTAAAGAGCCATAACTTGGAGGTCCTTGATTTTTGAACTTACTGCATAAGTCTTTGCCAGAAAGGACACTTTCAAACAGCAGTTACTCATCTGCAGCTAGCTAAGGGCTTGGCTACACTTACAGATGTAGAGCACTGGGAGTTAAACCAGCCTTCGGAGACCGCAGCAGGGAAAGCGCTGCCGTGTGTTCACACTGTCAGCTGCAAGCGCACTGGCGTGGCCACATTAGCAGCTCTTGCAACGCCCCAGAGAGCAGTGCATTGTGGTAACTATCCCAGTGTGCAAGTGGCTGCAGCGTGCTTTTCAAATGGGGGAGTGTGTGTGTGGGGGGGGTAGAGTGTGACAGTAGGGTGACCAGATGTCCCGATTTTATAGGGACAGTCCTGATTTTTGAGGCTTTTTAAAATATGGGTTCCTATTACCCCCCAACCCCCGTCCCGATTTTTCACACTTGCTATCTGGTCGCCCTATGTGACAGGGAGTGTGTTGCGTGTATGTGGGGGGGAGAGACAGTGTGTTTTGGGGGCAGAGAGAGCGTCAGCATGCCATCTTGTAAGTTCAGACAGCAGCAGACACCACCCCCACCCCGCCCGCATATCTCTCTCTCTCACACACTCACAGCAGCAGCAGCACTCCTCAGTAATGGTTGCTTTGTCCTGGAGCAGATAAGCAGCCGGCTGTCAGAAACGAGCTTTGAAAGGGGCTATCCGCATGCCTGCAGCCTTCAAAACAATGACCAGAGTGGCCACTTGACTTAGGGGATTATGGGACGTTTCCAGAGGCCAATTACAGCACAGTAATGCAACATGTCGTCCACAATGACACCTGAGCATTTCAGCCGGGGCGCAGCAAGCTCTATGCTTCTCGTGGAGGTGGATTACCAGGAGCACTCCAGCTGCAGAGTCCAAGCACTCTATGTGCCTTGCCAGTGTGGACACCTCAGGTGTTACACCGGCACCCAGGGCTGATTTAATGCGCTCTAACTTGCAAGTGTAGCCAAGCCCTAAGAGAGTTCCCTCTTGTGCTCTGACCACACCTCACTCCCACATGTCACAGTTGTTAGGCTAGAAAGAGCACTGCCACTTCCTTGCAGCACTAACTCCAATTCATGCAGAGTAGGACTGCCCACCTTGTGAGCAGGGCTCATCAGCAGGAGCAGATCACATGCTTACAGTGGTCTTCAATGGTGCTGGTTTATCTACAAATCGCTAAGTAGCCTAGGACCTAGTAGCTTTATAGACCACGTTTCTCTGACTCTCCCAACCATCTGCATTAAGCTAGCCATGTCCAGGGTGAAGCTTGAGGGGGCAGGGGCATCTCAATAGCAAAGACCAATTCACTCCCCCAGAAACATATATGAGCCTCAGTACGTCCACTTTCAGAATTTGCTGCAAGAGGCCTCCGTTTGTCCAGCCCTTCCAGTAACTCTGAACTCTTGGTTTGATACCTTGGCATTCAGACGCCTCTTTGTGGGGTAGTGTAGATACTTCTAACGGTAAATGTGTAAATGCTCCTAATTCAATCCATTCAAAAAACAACAACATACAATAGTGATAATTAATACTAATAGTATTACAGTGCAGTTCTAGATTGAAAAGTGACTGTAAGACTGCATTGAAGGTTCCATTGTTCTTGCCACTCACGTATTTCCAGATCGTGTTTCTTCCGGATCATATATATAAATTAAAAAGAAATTGCCAGCCTCACAAACTCACCTTGGGATCTGAGAGTCAAGCTAGATGCTTTCCTCCTCACACACACCATCCCCAGTAACAAAGATGCTGCAGGACCCATTCTGCCTTTACTTACCTCTGTGCTACCCCATTGCCTTCAAAGGGTTTGCAGAAGTGTGAGTGGTGCTTAGCAAACTGTTCTGTGGAAGAAGGGAGAGAATGCATCCCAGGCTCCCTTAGCTGTGCTGATGGTGCAGCAGGTGTAATGGGAGTAAAAAGCAATAAAAATGCCCCTTTGGCACTAACCTCAGGACTCTGGCTATACAGATATGCTGAGTGAGAAGATGCCATTCATACACAGCATGATATTTGGTGCAGTGCTTAATTTGTGCCAGGGCTTGCCAGGGCTGAGCCTCGTCACCGCTAGGTTTGCTGCATCAGTTATGAATGTAAAAAAATTGCTTGAGCCCCAGCAACAAATTGCTTGAGCCCCGGCACCTCTTTCATTACACATTAAGCACTGATTTGGTGTTTTTCACAAATCCACGGGTCCTGGAGACATATGAGTATGTAGCGAAGGGGGCGTGGTCTCCCACCCTAACGGACGGGGAGAGAGCCGTGACCACCCCCTGTGGGCAGAACCAGGATACCTGTGGCCACCCCGCCGGAAGCAGAGGGGCAGGGCAGGAACTATAAAAGGCCGGATCCTCTACCTTAGTTGGGACAGAGCTTCCAGAGGAGCAGGATGACTCCCCGCTGCTGCTGGAGCCCGGACCTGATGGAGGCTGTTCCCGTGTCAGAGACCCGGAAGGACTGCCAGACACCGGGGACACTGAGGAGCTGTCAGGGCTGCCACTTGCCGTTTACCCGAGCAAGACCAACGACATCCCCTGAACCCAGGTACCCCCAGACTGGGAGTGTAGGAAGGAGCCCAGGGAAGCCAAATAGGGCTCGGCTGTGTGAGTGGTTTCAAACCGGCCAGCATGTTGTGGTTGGATTTCCCTGCTGACCCAGTGGCAGACCTAGGGTGACCAGACAGCAAATGTGAAAAATCGGGACAGGGGGTGGGGGGTAATAGGAGCCAATATAGAAAAAAAAAGACCCAAAAATCGGGACTGTCCCTATAAAATCGGGACATCTGGTCAGCCTAGGTGGACCGCTCTGCCACTGTTAGGGCCTTGGGCTGGGACGCAGTGGAGCGGGAGGGCCTGTGTCCCCCTAACCCTGCCACCCCACCATCGGGGTGGCAGCCTCCCCACTTTGGGGTCAGGAGGCCTGCCTTGGTGTGGCACCCGCCTGAACTAGGGCGCCAGATGGTTTGCTGACTCTCCCAGCAGAGAGCTAATCTCCCCAGGACTGCACTTTTGCTCTGCCTGACAGCGGGCCAGAGCCCTTTGCCTAAACTGATTGTTGCCCCGCTCTGAGTGAGGGCCTCGGACGAATGGACTCTTTGTGGCTCTCCCAAACTCAAGCTAGAGCCATTAACTGTGTGTCGCCACGCCCTGATTGAGAGCTCCGAGCCTATAGACTTGTTGCAGCTCACCCTGACAGCAGGCCTGGGACGCTAGCTGTGAGCTGATTTTTCACCTGAACCGAAGCACGCTGGAAGTGTCATAGCGAAGGGGGCGTGGTCTCCCGCCCTGGCGGATGGGGAGAGAGCTGCGACCACCTTTCGGGAGTACAAGAGAATCTCAGCTTGCAGTTACAAATGAAAGTTGCTAGCCTTTGTGTTTGCCAGAGAAAAGCTTGAAAACATGATCTGCATGACCCCTAAAGGTTCATAAAACCAAAAGGCAAATCAAGAGAACCCAAAACATATCATCTTTTTAAAATCTCCTGATTTTTAAGCCAGTTTCAAGATATTTTGAGGCCTGACTCGTGATTTTTGAATGCGAGGGGGGTGGCAATACCGAGATAGTCACCACTCAGAGTGGACCCACACTTTAAGGGAAGGATATTTTGGATTGAATAGGTAATAAAAGTAAGTTGGTTCAAGCTCACATTGATCCTGTTGAGTGGGTCCTTTATTCTGCGCACTAAAATGTCAGCTCTTCCCAGGCGTTTAGAACAAAGGTACAAAACCAGGAAACAACATTTAAAAAAAGAAACTTATCAATGCATGAAACATCGAGGGAGAAGAGTATGTTGTTCTCTACATTACATGAATAGTCTCTGCTGAAAAAAAACAGGCAACGCTGAGCAGTAATTGAATTACACGGGAGAGAGGAATGAGACAGCCATATCAAAGAGAATGGCAGACTGAAGGGTCCTGCATCTCCTTAGGGAGTTCCATCTCCCCCAGCTGGTGGGGAGTTCTCAAAGCCATCTCAGAGGGTGGCATCTCCTGTTGCCACCCTCTGAGATGGCTTTGAGAACTCCCCACCATCTGGGGGAGTTTAGAGTTTCTTCAAACACATGTGCATGTTGCACACACACTGAGGTTATGCTAGAAGGTGTTAATGACTGTTATGGGGCAGGTCTTTGATTTACAGACAACCAGACATATGTATAGCTGGTGGAAGTGCTAAGAACCCTTCATGCAGGCTAAATGGAAGTAGCAATCAAGTTTAATTTGCATAGTGATAGCTGGCAAGACTAGAATCCACCATCCAAGGCATGGGACTGCATGACAAGGCCTGGCAAGAATTAACCCGGGGGCATAAGAGGGCTTTCCCAGGGACTGGTTGTAAACACAGGGCCTAAGGGATTGTTTGGCAAGCTGTGTATGTGTGAGAGGCAGAAAGCAAACAAAGCCAGCCGAAAGCAAGAGAAACAATCAGGAGCATGGGCCTGAGAGGGAATGGAGACAGAGCTCCTTGGGGCAATCTGAGGTGCAGAATTGTAAATTGTGAGCAAGGAAAGTGTCTGCTGCTGTTTGTTTCTATTGTGTTCAGGGAAACGGGACTTGGTGTACATTCTTTGTAAATAAACAAGACTGCCCCCCAAAAACCTGACTCTATCTTCAATTTCACCTCCTAGCGAAAACAATGTGGCAAGACTTTGAATGTCAGCTAATCCCGCAAGCCAAAAGTCAGTACACGTGTGAGAGCAGGATGAAGTTTCCAAGGAGAGAAACCGGGAGCTGGTTTTTCTGTTGAACCAAGATGGAACAAATAATGGAGGTGCTTGCACAAATCAAAGATGGCCAAAAGGTATGAAAACAAGACCTAAAACAGGAGCTGGAGTCGTCATAAAATGAATGGTTCAACATGTGGAAGCTTCCCAGAAAGAACTGAGAGCTGAGCTGCAATCAGAGATAAAATTTTGTTGGGTTAGCTGCTGCAAAGTGTATGCACAGATTCTGGAAACTATAAAACTCCCAGTCTGAAATGGCAAGCTGGACTGAGGAGGTGACCAGCAACATGACTGCCATGGACCAAAGATTTTCCCAGAAATTGCAGAGACCAAGAAAGCTTTTGCCAGCTTGGAACTTGCTAACTGAGATAAGCTGCAGCAAGGACTGAAGGACCTTAAGAAAACAACAACCCATCTTGGGAACTAAATTAAAGTGTTGACACAAGCACCAATTAAAGCCATATTTTAAGTTTATATGTAAGTTTAGAACTATCAGGAGATAATACAGCAAGATGTTTCCAATCCCAAGCCTTGAGGTATCAAATGTGGAGTCTTAACATAGATATCAGAAACACAAATGTGAAGCTATGTCTACCCTACTGTTATTCTATACAAAGCACATGGGATCTTTTATAAGAGAGAAGGCAAATACGCGTATTTATTGAAAATACAACAGTTAGCATATGCTTTTCAGTCACACACACACACACACACACACACACACACACACACACAAGTCCTGCAGATGGTCTTTATAGTTACCAGTTTGTTGTAGCTCAAGTCAATCTAATGGCCAGTTAGACTGAGCATGGCAAAACACCCCATCTTTATAGTTATAAATTCCCATTTGAGTCCATGCATTTTGCTATGTCATCCTGTAATCATTAGTCCTTAAGTGGTGGTAATCTTGAGGTTTTCCACTGTTATCATTTGATGGTTATTGTCGGGCTTCCCATCGTTATCTCCTATTTGTTGTCTTGCCTTCCGGGGTGGTTGCGTCACCTCTGAGGCCTTCAATGCTGCTAACATGTTTAGCATCGGATACAATGGGTGTTTTCTGATTGTCTCCTGGTGTTTCCAAGACTCTCACTTTTTCTTGACCATCTAGACATTTGTGATGGCTTTCACACCTTATCTTTTCCTGATGCATGCATTCCTCATTCACACAATCTCTTACAGAAACCTTCAAAGGTATACAGACAGCAGTATTTTATATTCAGCAGAATACATTGTAAATCAAGCCTTGCTAAATCTTATAACTGAAATGATTCACATTGGCTTCAAGCCCTCAACATTTCTCTAATCTATTTATTATAGACACAATACAAAATCCTGTCTTTTACTAACTAAACTTTATAACAGGTCCTAATTGTAATACATGTGGGAAACAGGATCCCAGTCTCAGATGGTCATTCCTTTCTGTTATTCAAAAAGGGTGGCTGGCAGAGTGAAATCAAGGTTTACATCAATTCTTATAGTACATTTATAAAATCCTGTCCCTACACTACCACTTATGTCAGTATAACTTATGTCGCTCAGCGGTGTGACTATGCCACCGCCGAGTAACGTAAGTCACACCAACCTAAGCACCGGCATGGTCAGCCCTATGTCGGCGGGAGAGCTTGTCCAGCTGACATAGTGACCACCACCCATGGGGGCTGGAGTATTTAAGCTGACGGGAGCAAAAGGAAGCCAAGAACACTCTAAGGCCTTGTCTACACTTACCGGGGGATTGATGCATCAGCTGTCGATTTAGCGGGTCTAGTGAAGACCCGCTAAATCAATCACAGATCATTCTCACATCAACTCCTGTACACCTCCGGAAGGAGAAGAGTAAGGGGAGTCAATGGAATAGTGTGTCCTGTCGACACAGCGTCGTGTGGACCCCCCGGTAAGTAGATCTAAACTACGTTAATTTGAGTTACACTATTAATGTAACTCAAATTGTTGACTTTCCCATGTAGTGTAGACATGGCCTCAGAGATTGTGGAACTTGCCACAGAACTCGAATCTTTCCTTGTAGCAGCTCACCAGAGGAGAAAGCAGCTGGGAGTGAGGAAGATGGAAGCAGCCTAGTAGGTCTGGTGTCTAATCTGACCCATGATATTATTGAAGGATTAGAAAGGGCGATACATTGGGTTTGTAAAACAAGAGAAATTGGCAATAACACAAATTAAGGAAAGCGGTTCAGTTAAATGCTGGTACTGTGGGGGAAAAATCGGTCACAACAAGATTTGTTATGAATTGAGGGCACTCCTGGACAGAGCATCCAAAGTGCCTAGTGAATGTCCCTCTCACAGTGGAGGAAATGGGATGACACCTAGCTGAAGGGGCAAGGTTTGGGGGTAAAGGATCAGCCCCAAAATTTGTGTTTAGATGAGAGCAGTTGAATAACACCAATGGGAGTTTGGCTATTGAATGTGGCCCTGAGAAAAAGTAAGAGAGAAAATTTTGGGGATAAGTGCTGGCTAGAAAGGGGCAAATTGTGAGCAAAGACACTGTTTTTTGTTATGTGATTAATGTTGTTGTATTCATGAAAACAGGACTTTGTAAATCCTTGTAAATACACAGAATTGCATCAAAGAAACACCTGACTCCTATGTCAATTTCTCCCAACAGAAACAACCCTCAACACCCTGGCTTTGGCTAAATGACGGGGTCAAAAAGGGGTAACAATACTATAAAGTGACTCATGGAGGTAGAAGTGACATCAACCAACATCTACGTAGCCAGAAACATAAGGATGCTGAAAAGACTCTGGCTTCAGTTAAAAACATCAGTTCGTTTATGAGACGTGATGGTGATAGTGAAAACGATAAAATTGCAGCAAGTGAAGCTCTTTTTGCTTATTATACTGTGCGTCACGGCCAAAGTTTTCACGCAAATGATTGCTTGTCGACATTGATAAAGAAAATTTATGAACCAAAATTTTCTTCAGCACGTACCAAATCAGAAGCAATAATTACCAACGTTTTATCACCATACATATTGGGCAAAGTAACAGAGGATTTGAATAAAACAAAAGGCATTACAGTCAGTTTAGATGCATCAAACAAAAAAGACATCAAAGTTTTTCCAATCCTTGTGCGGTACTTTTTGCCAAATTGTGGTGTTCAAGACAAAATTATAGACTTTGTTTCCTTACCTGGTGAAACATCTGATCTACAGTGTGCTATATTGAAGGAAGTAATTGACAAATTTGCTTTACAAAACAAAATTGTTGCTTTGTGTGCAGATAACACGAACACCAATTTTGGTGGTTGCAAAAGACTTGGCAAAAATAATGTGTGGCGAAAACTTGAAACTGAACTGAAGAGGCCGATTATCGGTATTGGTTGTGGGGCACACATTATACACAATTGTCTCCAGTGCGCTGTTGACTGTTTACCAATTGATATTGAACGTTTTGCAGTGAAAGTATACAAATACTTCCATATATACACAGTTAGAGTTGAAGAACTGAAAAACTTTTGTGACTTTGCAGGAAACAATTATGCTACATTGTTAGAGCATGGAAATACAAGATTTTTGTCCTTGGGTCCATCAATTGACAGAATTTTAAGCATGTTTGATGGGCTTACTTCTTATTTTCTTTCTCAAAAAAAATGCCCTGTTATTTTGCGAAAATGGTTTGAACATCCCTGTTTGAAATTATGGTTGTCATTTGCAAGAGATCAAGTGTCTACGTTCCAAACATACATTAGTTTAATTGAAAAAGATTATATTTCAGCTACAGAAGTAGCCATAAACATTGAAAATCTTGTAAACAATTTAGAGTCCAGAAAAAGTGAAGTGTTTGTAACTACTGATGTCAAAAAACAACTGAAAATGTTAGTAGATTCAGGAGAAATTAATGAGGCTAAGTTTTTTGAGGTAATTGAGAATTTCTATGAAACCAGCTTAGAATATATCAACAAGTGGAAGTGCAGTGTAGGAAACACTGAGAAGTTCAAGTGGGTGCTACTAAGGAAGACACCTGAATGGAAAGAAATACAGGACAGCCTGAACGAGGAACTCATCACACACACAGAAACAGAAGAAACTCGTGTATTCGATCCGTGGACCTTCATAAAATCTACAATTGTGAGGCAATTGGATACATGGAATAAAGAAAACATTTCTGTATCTGATAGATGGGTAAAGATTTTTTCTGAAATGAGCGAAAAACGCCTAGACTTTCAAGACTTTTGTAATATTGTAGAGTTTATTCTTTGTCTTCCAGGAAGTACAGCACCTGTTGAGAGAATATTTTCTGTTATGAACAGTATGTGGTCAAAGGAGAAATCTAGATTAAGTGTTGAGACAATGAGGGCTATGTTAGTTGTAAAACAAAATTGTGTCATGGAGTGTGAGAAGTTTTATGATAAGGTGTTGAAAGACCGAAATTTGCTGCGTAAGATTACTTCATCGGAGAAATATTCATGGTACGATCGTGGTGAAATACAGTCCCCCTCTACGTCTACCTAAATTTTTGTATGAGTTCTGTCACTGAAGAATAATTGTTAGCTCAATATATTCATGTAATAAAATTTTTGTTATCGCCTTACTTTTTCATGAAAACGGAATATTACATAACCCCGTCCCGTTTTTGCCATCCCAATGTCCCGTTTTTGTCTCAAGGAAATATGGTCAGCCTACCCATGAGACTTCAGGCTCCCAAGTGCCTGTAGCAGGGTGGTCTTCCCCTTTAAGGGCCATGGGCCCAAGGGCCAGGCAGCCGGGTTCAGTTATCAGAGCCAGCTGGGAAGGGGTCTGGTGATTGCTCTGAAGAGCTGAGAGCGCTCAGCTGAAGAAGAAGCTGTAGGAAGGATGGGGTAAGTCTTGGAGCAGGTGGGGAAGGGCTGCAAAGGGCCACTCTAGCCTGCTTTGCTCAGGAGTATTCTCCTTTGCTTTGCCTGTGTTTAAAGCAGTGATACTCAGACCAAGGTTCGGGACCCACAAGTGGCTCCTTAATGTGTCCCCTGTGGCTCTTTGCAGCACATGATATTAAAACACTGTGTGGTTTAATTATATACCAATCAGGACACTTTTGCTGTTATCATCCAATTAACCAGTCTGCAACACACAAAAGAGTGTCTTCAAATGACTGTCTCCAGGATAGAGCCCAGCTTCCCAGTGCTTGCTTCAGAGGAGTGCTGCATCTCTCACTGATGGCCACGCAGGCAAGGATTATCATTTGAGGTTTGAATAGCACATAATTCTGAATAATCATGCTTTAAATAACATAAAGATTTCTGTCACTACACCTCCTGAAGTTGATAAAATAATAATACTGAGTCAATCATTTTGCTGTACGTGTGTGTGTGTGTGTATGTATATATATACACACACACACTAAATACTTCCCTGTCATTCTGTTTAAATATGAATATATAGTAAGTGGAACAATGAATTCACATGACTGTGGCCCTTTTGGGTAACGTTGATTTGACTCCTGAACCACTGAGGTCTGAGTGTCACTGGTTTAAATAATAGAACTGTGCCCAGAAGGAAGGGCCTGAACTGACTATGGGTGTGGCATTAATCCTTCCTGTTCTTGGGGGAGACAGGCCAGCACCCTATATAATTATTAGGGCTGTTGATTAATTGCAGTTAAGTCATGTAATTAACTCAAAAAAAGTAATCATGATTAATCACAGTTTTAATCACACTGTTAAACAGTAGAATATCAATTGAAATTAATTAAACATTTTGGATGTTTTTCTACATTTTCATATATATTGTATTCTGTATTGTAAAGGAAATCAAAGTGTATTATTTTTTATTATAAATATTTGCAGTGTTAAAAATGACAAAAGAAATAGTATTTTTCGATTCACCTCATACAAGTACCGTAGTGCAATCTCTTTATCGTGACAGTGCAACTTACAAATGTAGATTTTTGTTGTTACATAACTGCACTCAAAAACAAAACAATGAAAAACTTCAGAGCCTAGAAAGTCCACTCAGTCCTACCTCTTGTTCAGCCAATCGCTCAGACAAACAAGTTTGTTTACATTTGCAGGAGATAATGCTGCCCACTTTTTGTTTACAATGTCACCTGAAAGTGAGGACAGACATTTGCATGGCACGGTTGTAGCCAGTGTCGCAAGATATTTACATGCCAGATGCACTGAAGATTCATATGTCCCTTCATGCTTCAGCCACCATTCCAGGGGGTATGAGCAGGGCCGGTGCAACCACTAGGCAAACTAGGCGGTCGCCTATGGCGCCAAGTGGTTGGGGGCGCCAAGCCCCAGCCATGGAGGAGCCGGCACGGCACAGGGGGGGCAGCAGCCCTGCAAAGGCGGCAGTGCCCCTAGCGGGGAGCAGCCGTGCCTCCCGCCCCTCCTGCCCAGGCTGCGGCCTGGCCCTTCCCCCACTCCCCCCCGGGGCTCCTGCAGGCTGCAGCAGATGCATGCAGGCACCAGCCCCCGTGCGCCCCCCGGTTCCCCTCTCGTCACGCTCGGGCTCTGCGGCTCCCCTGGGAGGGGCGGCGGCAGCTCACACTCCTGGGAGCCGCAGAGCCCGAGCGTGGCGAGGGGGGAGCCGCAGGGCCGGCGCGCCCACTAGGCGACCTTAGGCGGTCGCCTAGGGCGCCAAGATTTGGGGGGCGGCGGGCAGCTGCCTGCTGCCTCCCCGCTCAGCAGCTGCGGCCGCCCCTTGTCTTCCCGCTGAGCTGGGAGACAAGGGGCGGACTGAGGGGGGCAGTTAGGGGGTGGGAAGTGGCAGGGAGTGGATGGGGGCAGGGAGGGGGGAACCTGGTCTGGGGAGCAGCCCCTGGGCAGGGTGGCCCCTGGGGTCTATAAAGGCTTGTTGGGATTTGCCCCTCAATGAACCGATGTGCGGCGAGTGGGGGCAAGGTGGAATTTTCGCCTAGGGTGCAAAATTTTCGCCTAGGGTGCAAAATATCCTTGCACCGGCCCTGGATATGAGTCCACGCTGATGACAGGTTCTGCTCAATAACAATACAAAGCAGTGCAGACCGACGTGTGTTCATTTTCATTAGCTGAATCAGTGCTACCAGCAGAAAGTTGATTTTTCTTTTTTGGTGGTTCGGGTTCTGTAGTTTCTGTATCTGAGTGTTGCTCTTTTAAGACTTTTGAAAGCATGCTCCACACCTCGTCCCTCTCAGATTTTGGAAGGCACTTCAGATTCTTAAACCTTGGGTTGAGTGCTGTAGCTATCTTTAGAAATCTCACATTGGTACCTTCTTTGTGTTTTGTCAAGTCTGCAGTGAAAGTGTTTTTAAGATGAACAGCATGTGCCGAGTCATCATCCGAGACTGCTACAACATGAAATATATGGCAGGATGTGGGTAAAACAGAGCAGGGAATATACAGTTCTCCACTAAGGAGTTCAGTTACAAATTTAATTTACACATTATTTTTTTAACAAGCGTCATCAGCATGGAAGCATATCCTTTGGAAAGGCGGCTGAAGCATGAAGGGGCATACAAATGTTCAGCATATCTGGCGTGTAAATAACTTGCAATGCTAGCTACAAAAGTGCCATGCAAAGGTCTGTTCTCACATTCAGCTGACATTGTAAACAAGAAGTGTGCAGCATTATCTCCTGTAAATGTAAACAAACTTGTTTGTCTTAGCGATTGGCCGAGATAGGACTGAATGGACGTGCAGGCTTTAAAATTTTACATTGTTTTATTTTTTAATCCTTTTTTTTTTTTTTAACATTCTACATAAGTTCAACTTTCATGATAAAGAGATTGCACTACAGTACTTGTATTAGGTGAATTGAAAAATACTATTTTTTTACAGTGCAAATACTTGTAATCCAAAATACATATAGAGTGAGCACTGTACACTTTGTATTCTGTGTTGTAACTGAAACCAATATATTTGAAAATGTAGAAAACATCCAAGAACATTTAAATACATTGTATTCTATTATTGTTTAACAGTGCGATTAATTGTGCCATTAATCATGATTATTATTATTTTTTAGTCACTTGACAGCCCTAATAATTATGCCAACATAACTTTGAAATGTAGACCAAGTCTCAGCCTTACAGGCCTTGTCTACACTAGGATTTGGAAGCTGTTAGCTTCTGTGTTAGCCTGCTCTAGACAAGGCAGTGAGCGTAGGCTTTAACTTGACCACTTAACAGGTGTGAAAGGCACACTGATTTGAGGCACAGTGCTGTGCAAGGTGTGAACTGCACCCTCCCTGGGGTTTGTCTATATTAGGATTTTTATTTTATTTAAAGGAGCCCAGATTAGGGGAGAAATTCTGGCCCCACTCCTGGTAAAACTCCCATTGACTTCAGTGGGGCCAGGATTTCACCCTAGGTCAGAAGTAGATCACTGCATTTTAACCACAACCTTTTGTCTAACGTACATACAGGTTTATATCCTTTCTGTTGATCTAGCTGCTTGGAGCTGACCTTGGGAGTTGGGAGAGGACCCTGATCTTCACCAGCTACATTGAGACAAAGGCAATGTTGCCAGTTCTTGTAAGTCTCATGAAATTTGGTGGGTTTAAAAAACAACAATAAAAACCTTCCAACTTCGTGACTCTTGTAATTAGCTGGGAATCTCAGTAACTGGGTGTCATAATTGTGGAGACAAGATTGAAAATGTGACCTGAGTGTAATAGACAAGCTTGCAATTCAGCGGGCAAAGAAAAAGAGCCCCAAATGTATTGTATTTTTTTTTTAACGCTCTCATGATTTTTGAGCACTTGGGGTTGGTTACACTGAAAATGCATGTCACAATCCCGGAGGGTATAATGGTGGTTCCACTCCCCTTTGAGAGAAGTCTGAGAAATGGGAAGCGAAACCAAGTGTTTCGATGGTTGGGCATGGTGTGATGCAAGCCGGAGGGGAGCCAGATGTTGCTGTGTGTGAGGGCTAGGGTGACCAGATGTCCCGATTTTATAGGGACAGTCCAGATATTTGGGGCTTTTTCTTATATAGGTGCCTATTACCCCCGACCCCGTCCCGATTTTTCACACTTGCAGTGAGGGCCCTGCCTTCAAAAGAATTGTTGTTGTGTGTTTTTTTGTAAAGACACAGGTGGTCTCCCCTCCTCCATTCAGATGCCCTGATTCGACAACATCTAATACAGCCTCAATATAAAACTCTCTGCACAGAAAGAGTTCAGCACACAGGGCATGCCCCTAAAGGACCCCGAACTGTAACCCCAACCCAGACAGCACCTGAAAAGGGTTCTGTGCTGTAAGCTCTCTCCTTTGTCTGGAGGGGCACTAGCAGAAGAGCTGGCTCTAGCCCAACCTGTCTCAGGCCTGGTCTCTGTGGAAAAAGTTAGGTTGACCTAGTTACATCACAGACACACCCCGGACCAACATAAGCTTCACCGACAGACGTGCTAGTGTGGACCGTGCTATGTCGGCAGGAGATGGTCTCCTGCTGACATAGCTCAGTGCGGGTGGTTTAATTATGCCAACAGGAGAGCTCTCTCCCATCTGCATAGAGCGGCTACACGGAAAACCTTGCAGCTGCGCTGCTGTAGAGTCTGTAGCGTAGACATGTCCTTAGTTAAGACATCTTAACCCTGGTGTAGACAGTGCGAGGTCAGCAGAAGAATTCTTCCATCAACATAGCTACTGCCTGTGGGGGAGATGGATTCTGCCAGCGGCATCGGTAGCGTTTTCCCTGAACTGTTAACAGCAGAGCAGCTTCACCACTATAGCATTTCAAGCCCTGAGGCTCCTCTGTGCTACCAGAGCAGCTGCACAAAAGGAGACCACGCCCGGGCTCTTTTGCTAGTTCAGGCAGACCTGCATGAATGGCTTTAAGTCATCAGGTTTCCAGCTAAATCGCCTCAGACTGGAGGGAAGAATAGAATGTAGCTAAGAGAAACCAAGGCAAAAGTGAGGCTTAAGTGGGTTCTTTATTACCAGTTCTTTAGTCAAAAGCGGATAGTTTTTTGAAAATTTAGGCAATGTGAGGTTAAAATATAGGCAGTCAAAACCCAGTTCTGTATTTGAATAATGATTAGTGAATGTTAAATGGGTTAAAAAAATCAACCTGGCCTATCTTGGTGATTTTTCTAAGAACTGAACTGATGATTTTTTAGGAAATTTTGGCCTTTGAATAAAGAACTGGGCAGGTCGAGCAAGGAACCAACTTTTAGCCTCATGTTGTCTAATGAACGGGAACTGAAGTAACAATAGGAGGGACTCTTGACCTGTCTGTGGGGATGGGAAAGTGGCCCTTTATGAGGAATTGGGCTCATCCTCCACCTATTGCTGGTTATCTGCCTCCCAGGTAGTGGGTTGCGTTTGGGCCAGTGACCAGGCATCACCTCTTGGTAGCCCAGGGATGGGGTTTCTCATAAGAGGGAAGTGGGGTGTTGAGTCAAACTCTTAATAAACCAGGCTGCAGAAGAGGAGAGTGGTTTCCCTTGACCAAGGCAGGAACAGGTTCTGACACCGGATGAGGTAAGACCCTGTTAAGCAACTGTGTTGGTTATTTTGGTGCAAGTCCGTGTGGACACTCTTATATTGGATTCAGAGTTTCCTGTTCTGATAACATTTAAACTTTAAAAACTATAGAGGTTGAACTAGAATATTCCACAGACTCTCAGCATTTTTTTTTAAGTGTAATTTTCAAGAGCACTCAGAGCTGACTAACTCTGCTCCCATTTAAATAAATGGCTTAACAAACAGGCAAAACAAAAAAATATACGGTAGGCCAATGCTGAGCACTTTTGAAAACTGCATCCTTTCCTTTTAGCCCTCTGATGGCAAAGAGAACCTGAAGTCAACAGTGTTATCTGCCTGAGTCTGCAGACAGCCGGAAACAAAAAGTTCTACGGGCTGTGAACTCTCATCCATGGGGCATTAACACCCAAACATCATGACCAAGATTTACAAAAATAGGAGCGTCATGTTAAGCTCCTAAATCCGTATTTAGACTAAACAAGACGTCTGACTTACCCAAGTGCTGAATAGCCATCAGATCCCGCCTCCCACTGACTTCAGTCACTTCACTTAGCTGAGACCCTGAAATGGGGAGGAGATGCTGCTTTGCATAGTCCAAGCATCAGCATTGTTACTAGTCACAGCTGATCATGTTCAAAGAAACCTTCAGTTTCTGTGCTTATCTGCTGTGGCGGGATACCATAGAGGGTAAAGACAGAAAACTCATTGGGTCATTCTCTACAAGGAGACCCCTTCTCTTTAAAACATGTTTCCTGATTTGTCCAATCTAAAATTTCCTTTTCTAAATGCTATCCCCTTATTCCTCATTATAACCAGGCTGAAAGGGGGGCAGCAGCCACCAAAGAAGGGCAAGAGAGGAGGCAGGGCGGGTGTGACGAAGTGGGAATTCCTGTAGTATTTGTTATGAATGCGATGTGTGCCTCAGTTTCCCTTATGTGCTGCAGGGTTACCTAGGGGGTGGTTAAGAGTTGGCTGCTGAGGCTTTCTTGGGGCACACCTGAACTGGGACAAAGAGAGATCAGTGGGACAGGACTTGGGGCTTTGTGCTGACCAGGGTGGACTATGTTGTAACTTTCTTTTCTCTATGCTAACCAAGGACTTCCTATGCTGTGTTCCAAACTCTTCTGTATTACAATGCGGGCTGAGTGTTACTGCAGATGCTAGGGGGAGGGTGCATTGCTCCCTAAGTGTGTACAAGCCTCCCTTAGGGGTCGGCCTCGGTTGCACTCACTGAACGGAGCTCACAGTGTGAAACAGGGGTGCTGACGGGCCGGAGGTCCAACCTAAGGAGGTGGTGAAGCCATGTGGCTTGCCCGGGAGGAAGAGTGAGACTCCCGGGGGGCTGGGTCACTGACAAGGTCCTCCCAGAGACTGTTGCAAAGCTGGGGTCACTGCACTGTCTTGTGGATCCGTGACAGAGGGTAATAAGGGAGCAGGGCCGGCTCCAGCAAAAAAAAAAAAAGGCCGTCGCCAAAGTGCCGAAGCAAAAAAACAAACAAACACACACCACCCCAGAATCCCTGGACTGCCGCCCCCTACAGGGCGCTGTCTCAGGCACGCGATTGGCCGTCTGGTGCCTGGAGCCAGCCCTGTAAGGGAGGTTAGGTCAGGGTTACAAAAGTTGATAGCCCTCTGGCACGGCAGGAGTCCATTCCCACTGATCCCAGCTGCTGCTGCTATATCTTGCCTTTATTTTGAAAATCAAATGTTGATCAATATAATCTTGACCCAACCCAGCCCCATCTCAGACTAATCCAGTCAATTAACAAAACACACACATCACTAGAGGGTGCAATCAGGTGAGCTCAGCTCCCTGATACAGGCAAGAATTCTTCCACCTTTTATTGGACGCTTGTCGGACATCTGGTCACCCTATTTGGTGTCTCTTCCATACAGTGACTGGATGGGATGGCAGGAAATACTATCCACAGTATTCTGGATGTCCTCGAAGAAACTGAAAGGCAGAGTCCATGTGGGTTTTCTTTAGATGTTGTCTGACTGTCCTAGGTGGTTATGACACATGACCTTAGTGCTGATGGCGTGACACTGGTAAGCCAAGTGCCAACTCTGGCCAAGGCTGCAGGCATCAGCCCAGAACTGACAGACTCAGTAGCATAGGCAGGTCCGGAGCACAGGGGGAGCGGCGCTATAAAAAGGCGCCTCCCTGTACTCACCCGGCAGCGCTCCGGGTCTCCGGCAGCACTTCGGCAGTCGGTCCTCACTCACTCCGGGTCTTCGGTGGTACCTGCCGCCGAAATGCTGCCGAAGACCCAGAGTGCCACCAGGTGAGTGCAAGAAGTGGGGCTTAAAAAGAAGCGACAAAGGGTCCTGTGGCACCTTATAGACTAACAGAGGTATTGGAACATAAGCTTTCATGGGTGAATACCCACTTCATCAGATGCAAGCAGTGGAAATGTCCAGGGGCAGATATAAATGTTTTTAGCTCTGCTAAAAAAAGGCGCTGCTTCCTTTTTAAGGCGCCGCTTCTGCTCACAGGGGGAGCGCCACTCCCCCTGCTCCGCCCCCACCCCCAGGCTACGCTACTGGACAGGCTCACAGCTGGAAGACCGACCAGCTCATAGAGTGTTAGTATAGTTCAAAGTAGATGTTAAAATGTAGAAGAATGTGTTTAGTGTTTAAACTTCATGAAAAAACTGTTGGGGATGTTGCATGCATTGTTTTCACTTGTCTGTACCCTGTTATAACGCAATAGCAAACATTTGCATTGTATATACCCCTGTAACTAAGTAACCCATCAAATGAGAGAGAGAGAGAAGTTGTGTGTAATGCAAATGAAGACCTTTAACAGGAAAGTGCTAACTCCTGCTCATGGAAAGCAAATGATCAGTGTGTGAGAGATCAGAGTCTCTGGGTGCATATCTCTCTTCCTCATTGTGAAAGAGAAGACCCGCGCGGGGGGGAGCATGCTGTCAGCTTGGTTTCCGTGAGCAGAAGCTGTAAATATGGACACACAGAAAAATTCTTCATCTCTGGACTGTTTGGATTCTAACAGGGCAGAATAACCGAGAGAGAAGACAGAGATCCTCTGAATTTTCTGGGTAGCCCTAAAAGACTTCTGGGAAACTAGCTCATTACTACATCTCTGCTACTTTTTGAAATTCTAGACTGTGACTCACCTGTACATATATAATATTTCCCTGCTTTAGCTCTCATTCCTTTCTCTTAGCTATGAAACCTTTAGTTTACTATAGAATTGGCTACCATAGAATCATAGAATATCAGGGTTGGAAGGGACCTTAGGAGGTCATCTAGTCCAACCCCCTGCTCAAAGCAGGACCAATCCCCAATTTTTGCCCCAGATCCCCAAATGGCCCCCTCAAGGATTGAACTCACAACCCTGGGTTTAGCAGGCCAATGCTCAAACCACTGAGCTATCCCTCCCCAGCATCGTCTTTGGTGTGAGATGTAGGATGCAAATCGACCCGGGTGAGTGACCGGTCTCTTGGGACTGGGTGTCGCCTGAAAATGTTGTGACTTGTGGTGTAAGTGACACTTGGACACCACATTCATGCCTAGAAAGACCAAAACTGTCTGGTCTCTGTTCTTGTACATTTCAGTGCACAGGACATTGATGTACACTTAGTATTTCGGAGTGTGATCCGTGGTGGTATGACACAACATCCTGTGTACAAAATCTCATCTGTAGCAACTACTCGTGATAGTCCCCACAGATTTATGCCTGGATGCACCTGAGCTCTTTTGTTTCCTGTCCAGCTAGAACTATTCCCTCAGACAGCTGTGAGATGGGTTTGGTTTGTGTTTCTCGTTAGCTTGTCTAGTCTTGTTCCAGAAATGGGTCTGTGTCCTTCTGGCTCCTCTCCCTGCTTTCTCTAGTGCTTGTGAGAGCATGTCTGTTCCCAGGAGCTCCTCACAGGGCCTCTCTCTACTTCCAGGTACAGTCACCCTGAAAGATCACCCCAGTCTGGTGCTGTCACACGCAGGGGAGCCTGCCTGGCCCAGTCCCCCTAGAAGGGTCTGAACACACACCAATGGCAGATTCCTAGCTTTGCTTTCGGACCTGGTTGGGCTCCCGAGTTCTTTGGCTGCGCAGCCGTCCACTCCTCCAGCGTGAATAGGGTGACCAGATGTCCTGATTTCTGGGTCTTTTTCTCCTATTACCACCCCACCCCCATCCTGATTTTTTCACACTTGCTGTCTGGTCACCCTAAGCGTGAATCACAGCAGCCTTCTTTGGTTTCAAACAGCCCCAAGGGGCTGATGCAGCAGGGATCACTGGGATGCAGAGCTTTCCTGGCCACATGCCCCTCTTCCCCAGCTGCACCCCCACACTGTCCATGGGGGATAAGGGAGCAGGAGCCTAGACATTGCAGGGAGCCCTCTGTGGCGGGCTGCAACAGCTTCGGGGTGCCTTGCGCTGGCGCCTTGCGCTGGTGCCATAGCGTAAAGCAGATGCAGCCCTGAAGTCTGCACGTACCAAGGGAAAGAGGAGCGGGAGCAGGCTGGCCAGATGGGGAGGCCTGACTCATCCACTTCCTGATGTGTGGGTTGACTGAGGGAAGATCAGTGTTCTGGCAGCCTGCAGAGGTGATTTCCCAGAACTGCTCTTGCAAACCCAGATCTGTCTGTTCTCTGATGTGAAACGGCCAGCACTGAACAAAGAAACACATGTTGCAAAGGCCACACAGAAACTGAGCTTTGGCATGGAGGCTGTGGGGGGAGAGGCAAGAAACCTCTTCCCACTTGAACACGGGCCAATCGCAGTTGCTGTGCAGGGACTGGGAGTGCACCCCTGGGAGTGCACCTAGCCCCTAAGGGGCCCCCCCACACGCTTCCCCTGAGCGGGGCTGCTCCTGCCGCTGCCCCATGTGCCTCCAAGTGGCTTTCAGTGGCCCTAGCCTTGCCTTGCGTGCACACAGCCTGGTGCTGCTGTCAATGACGCTGGTGGCAAATCGCCTACTGACCTCAAAGGAGCGGGGAGCATGCTCAGAACTAGCTGGGTGGGGCCTACATCAGAGGCACCAGAGGAACAAGTCCAAGCCTGCCCCAGCAGGAGTGATAGAGCTCTGTGGTGTCTAAGAGCAGAGTCCACACCTCACCAAATGCTGTGAGGGTCTAGCCCAGCTGGCAGCGTGGACAGGTCTGGGATTGATTCTGGGCCACTCAGGGCGGCTCCTCTGGCCCAAGCAGCTGTCCAATATTCAGAGGCTGTTTCTTTTAGGTGGAGAATTTGCTGATAGGAGTCAGGAATATTCTTTGGTTCAATCCTGTTTATTTACAAAATGCATGATCTTTTGTTCCTGAATGCAGCAGGACCAAACAGCAGACAGTTGCCTTGCTCAGAAATCCCCAGTTCCATCCTTCCAGCCCAGTCCTGTGCCCTAAGGAGTCCTGTCTCTGCTCTGCCTCAGGGCCATGATCATGACTGCTTCCCTTGCTGTCCATAGGCTTTTTTTGTCTTCCTCCTGGCTTCTTACCCCTAATACATATAGCTTGTCTAACAATTATCTACCCCCTGTATTTGCAACTTGTCTCAGGGAAACCCCACAGCCCACACAGAGTCACTTCTCAGGCCTTTCCATGTGACCCAGGGCCTTGGGCGGTGGTTCTATTGTTTCCAGCTATCACTGCAGTAAATGGGTTTAATTGCTCCTTCCATTTAGCCTGAAAGGTGCTTAGCACGACCACCAGCTTTAACCAGGCCTGGGGATGTCTACAGACCAAACACCCACTAGATGGCAGCTGCTACTAACGCCTTCCAGCGTAACAGCGGGCTCAGCTTGGCAGTTTTCAGATGGATTTGACCTTTCTGAATGGAGACCTTAACCAACTGGAAACCAATGTAAAAAACCCTTGATGGAAAGAGGTGGTTTCCTTAGTGTTTCAGATGTCACAGGAGCACAGACAAAACATGACGGGGGTGAACTGATTTATATGTCACCACCCACAGCAAAGGGGAAGCGCAGGCTGGCTTGGAAAAGCAATGGGCAGACGGTCTGACCTGGTCTCCCCTTGCAACCTCCGTGTTAGCCACCACTCCAAAAGGGGCCAGGAGCAGGCAAGGCCATTGCACCCCCACCCCCACACACTCCAAGCTCCCCACCAGCCACTGCTGCTGGCCGGCTATAGAAGGAGTGGTCTCTGCAGCCCACAATGATGCTCAGAGCACAGTGTCCCATCCCAGGGCTGTGTCGAATGCCACCACTCAGCTCAGTCTGGGTCTCTGAGCTGTTGCTGGCCCCTGGGCCACCCCTCATGCTGTCCTGCCCTTGAAGCAGGGGCAGTGGCGCTGGATGGTGCTGCCCACTGATGGGCTACAGAAAGGAGGGTTTGGGGAGGGAAACCCTAGCCCTTCCCCTGTCCTGTGGATCAGGCTGGCTGCACTGGGCTGGGGGAAGGGATGCTGATTTCTCCTTTTTTAAGGGGCAGGAAAGCCACCTCCCGTTGTTCCTTCCCAGCACCCACAAGGCATCATGCCTCCTACGCCTTGTCTACACTAGAGCTGCCAACACCGGTTGAGCTCTGCCATTGAGAGCCCTAGTGTAGGCACGACAAAGGGTCCTGTGGCACCTTATAGACTAACAGAGGTATTGGAGCATAAGCTTTCGTGGGTGAATACTCACTTCTTCGGATGCAAGCAGTGGAAAACCTAGTGTAGGCAGGCTGCCAGCTGCCCTAGCTGTTTCTCACGCTGTTATCTTTCCTCAGAGCAGGCTTCACTGACAGGGCCTTACAAATGATTGTGAAAACCCTCCGTGCCCAATCACTGCTAACTCTGGAGCTGAACCAGGGTGAGTCTTTAGCAAATGTCCTTCAAGGCATTTTAGCGAGAAACGCGTTGGGGAGGGAATGCAGGGGACTATTCTTGTTTTGTTACCAGTCTGCTGTGATGACTCGGAGGAAGCATTGAGTCAGACTCCGCCAGCCCCAGGGTTAGACAAAGGCTTGATTGAGGAAATGATTATCTGCTAAAAGATCTGCTCCTTTGGCTGATGCAAATGAAATGACTTTGCTGCCTTCCCACAAAGCGTGGCAGGGAGGCGGGGTTTACTTTTATGATAAAAGGAATTAAATCGCCCGGAACTTAGTGTTTCACATTGTTTCTTCATCTAGAGTGGCCTTTGAAAATGCATGTGTTACAGATCATGGATAAAAATTAGAGCTTCTCCCCTGGACATAGCTACCGCCCTTTGGGGAGCCCTGGTAGCTAGGCTAGCTGCAAGATCGCTGTGTGGAATCCCTGTCTTTATACTGCACCATCACCATGGGCGCCTTGGGAAATGTGGCAAGTTGGTTAGGGACAGAGGCTGGAGCTGGAAGCTTTTAGCTTCTGCTTTGGCCTTTCTCAGCCCGCTGGTCCCCCTAGGTCAGGAGGAGCAGGAAGAGGTGAGTGCAGAAGCATTGTGGCAGGGAAAGCCGTCAGGCCCGGCTGGGACTGGGAGGCCTGGAGGGGTGGGAAGAATGGACGCTGCTCTGCTTGTTGAACTGGAGAAAGGCACAAAAGGAAGGGGAGCTCCTGGACTCTCAAACAAACCCATCCTCCTCTTCCCTGCTCAGTGGAGTGGTCTCTGAGCGACATCTGTCTACACTAGACTCTTGTACCTTGAGTTAATTGCCCTCTGTTCCCCGCAGGTGGCTGGGAGAGGGGGCAGGAAGTGGGCAAAGCCTGGCTCCACCCCACACTGTGCGCAGTGGAGTAGCTAGGCCTGCATGTGCGGTGCCAGGTCAAGACTCAGCACCGCTTACTCCCTCCTTGGGGCAGCAGGGAGTCGGGGAGGGGGACTGTGAAGTCCCAAGGGCCTTGCTGCTCCAGGGGCATAGCAATGATGTGCCCCTTACTGCAGGCTAGACCACAAACTGAATCTCGCTCAAGGGGCTGAGGGGTTAACCAGCTGTTCAGTTTCTGTTCTCACTGAGCAGCTGTTGGTGTGCCTGAAAATACGGCCACCAGGATTGTATGCCCCACGTGAGGTGCCTGGCAACGCCAAGTGGAATCAGTGAAGATGCTCAGTATTTCTGAGCTCCCCAAGCCAGCCCCTCTGGGAAATGCAGCCGGAATAGCGTGAGACTCGGCTGTTCCCTTAACAGCGAGCTGCTCTGAGCCTTTGTCTCTGGCTAGCACAGCCCTAACTTCCTCCCCGCAGGAATGCGGGGGCCCAGCCAGCCAACTCCTCTCACAGTTCCCTCGCTTTGAAGCCAAGCAGTCAACTGTTACCATCTGTACAAGGGATCAGTTACCTCCTCCCCCTGCTAGCAGCCTGGCTTTGGCTTTCAGCTGGGCCAGAACCCGAGCCCTGGCTCAAAACGCTCCCTGGACTTTGGGGAAGTTTGGATCTGGGTCCAAACTTCATGGCTGGTTCCTAGATCTCCAAGGGCCTGGGCTGAAGCCTGGGACCCCAAAGTTTGGTTGCTCTCCCCCATTTCAGCCCTGGCCCCTATTTCTCTCTACTGGGCTGACTCAAAAGCCTGGCTCCTAATCCTCTGTGGTAGCATTTTATCCCCACTTGGCTCAGGTAGACATGACTGCCTAGGAGGCAGGGCAATGGAGCATTAGACTTGGGGAATAGATCCCTGCCTCCTTCACAGAGCCCCAGCTGCTGAACTGTTCGGAGAGCGGCAACCCACCCAAGCAGTGGTAAACAGGACAAAGGTAACTGAATCCAATACCAGCCCTTCTGGGAAGCCCCAGTGGCCAGATCTGCCAGGAAGTGCAGGCTTGGAATTAGCATGAATAAAGCAATCTGATGCAGCAGGATGTGTGATGCCCTGATAGGACACGCCATGGTGAGAGGATTGCCAAGATTGTTTGGACGTATGCCTGGAGGTTTCATCACATGACATGATCTTTAATTAACAATTAATTTCTGGGGACTAGGACAATGCTGGAGGGTTGGAAGGCACCCGTACTTGGTGAGGGTTAGGCAAGAACTCTACTGAATTCCAGTAACTCCAAGGCACATCAGTGCTAGGCCAAAATGCACAGCTGACGGGGCCTTGTTCCCATGAGTAATATGAACTTTTAAGGAAAACCCTGCTATCCAGGGAAGTATTTTGAAGATGGACTCCTTGAACTCGGGATTAGGGCCTGTGTGAGGAAAATGACTCCACAATAGTTATGTTTTAAGGACAAAATATTGTAATCAGCTTTTTTTAAAAGACATCTGCTCCATTTTTTAGGGCCTGCCCTTTTTGGTTTTTATTTTATTTATTTTTTTCCCCAGGAATGTATTGGTGTTTATTACCACAACAAAAACTGGTAAAAATCGGTGCAAAAAACTATTAATTTTTCTGGGTAAATATTAGGGTTTATTTTGGTGGCTGAAGGAGTGGGGGAAGTAGTCACTAGATTAATGCTTTTGATGAATGGAATTAACTGTGGTTTGCTGCAGAACTAAAACAGAACTCAAAACCCAATACCCCCTTTTGAGTTTAAGAAAACAATAAATCTCTAATCCCCCAATAAAGCTTTTCATTTGAATAAACAGTTTACTGTTGTAGACTGTGATGGGGCAAGGCCAGAGGGCTATAGGAAAGTGGTAAGGAACCAGTATGTTAGTCCCAGGCTAAACAAATCCCTGATACCTTATGGCAGTTGCTCCAGGTTAATCAAGACATCTGGGGCCAATTAAGAACTTTCCAGAAGGCAGGGAGGTTAATTGAGACACCTGCAGCCAATCAGGAGCTGGCTGAAACTAGTTAAAAGCCTCCCAGTGAGTCAGTGAGGGGCGCATGTCAGGAGCTGTGGAAGGAGGTTGCGTGTGAGGAGCTGGGAGCAAGAGGCACTAGGAGCTGAGAGTAAGAGGGTGTACCGCTGGAAGAGCCTGTGGTGAGGATAAAGAAGGTGTTGGGAGGAGTCCATGGGGAAGTAGCCCAGGGAGTTGTAGCTGTCGTGCAGTTGTTCCAGGAGGCACTCTAAACAGCTGCAATCCCCAGGGCCCTGGGCTGGAACCCGGAGTAGAGGGCGGGCCCGGGTTCCCCCCAAAACTCCCAACTCCTGATCAGACACAGGAGGAGTTAACCTGGACTGTGGATTCTACTAGAGGGGAAGATCTCTGAGGCAAGCAGAATCCGCCAATAAGCGCAGGACCCACCGAGGTAGAGGAGGAACTTTGTCACAAGACTTACAACTATTTGCCTATAAATATTTACATTTAATAATTGGGCCACACAATTTGCACCTCATTCACTCAACATCATACTTTTCTCGTGTTTTGGTTTGTAACTTTTGAGTATTTCCTTGTGTTCTGACACCGATTTTCATTTTCTTCCTCTTTTAGCGTGTCAGATCTTTAAACTGTTCTCTGCTAACAGCATGAAAGGGTGGGCCTGAGATTCATCAGTTCATGCAGATGCACGCTTATAACCCATCTGCCTAATAGGGAGATATCTCTTTAAGGGGCTAGCTGCCAATGAGGCACTCCAGGGTGTGGTTGTTCCAGCAGAGGAATAAACATGGCTCTAGAGAAGCAATTGGGAATGGAAGGGCCTGAGGCAAGAGAGTTCAACTCTGGATTTAAACTTTCCCAGAATGACCGTGGGTTACTCTTAGCTGCAGGGGTGTGCACAATGCATCACGCCCATCTCTTATGGGACTTGTCACGGGAAGAACAGAAGAAGAGCGCATGCGCACACACACACAACACCCCCCCCCCCCCCCAAATGGGCTGGCTGCAAAAAGCTTGAATGTAAGATAGTGGTTCTGTGAGACTGGCTGTAGTTAAGCAAGGTTATCTGCTAACAGGGCAGAAGCTGGATGGGCTACGCTGCTTCCATAGGAAAGCAAAGAGACAACTAGCAAAACTTTAAAAAAATCCCACCCCCCACCAGCCTTAGTCAGTTGCCCAAGGTGGCAAGAGCAGGATTTCAGCAAGGGGCTGGACTAGTGAGCTGGAGGAGGTGCTCTAGGGCCTGCTCCTGCTCCCATTTCAGTCCATGGGAGCTGCATCAGACCCCTTCACCTAACACAAGAATCAGGGGTCACCCCTCACCCAATGAAATGAATAGGCAGCAGGTTTAAAACCAACATAAGGAAGTATTTTTTCACACAACGTACTGTCAACCTGTGGAACTCATTGCCAGGGGATGTTGTGAAGGCCAAAAGTATAAACTGGGTTCAAAAAAGAACTAAATGAGTTCATGGAGGATAGGTCCATCAAGGGCTGTTAGTCAAGATGGTCAGGGATGCAACCCCATGCTCTGGGTATCACTAAACTTCTGAATGCCAGAGGCTGGGACTGGACAACAGGGGGATCACTCCATAATTGCCCTGTTTTGTGCATTCTCTCTGAAGCATCTGACACTGGCCACCATCGTATGGCCCACTGGTCTGACCCACTACAGCCATTCTTCTGCGTGGGACATCATACAGGGGCTAGCACCTCGCTGGCGCCGCAGAGCCTGGGATCCGCCTGGCTCGAGTGTCTCCAGTGTGCCTGCCCAGCTAGTCAGTGAATGAGGTTAATGTGGATATTGCCTGTCACTAATGGGCTGGATGTTCTGGCTTCCTTCAGTGAGGGTCGCCTTTCCTCGCTGTAGGTAAGTGAGTTATCTCCTCACTGGTCCCTTCTCCTACCTCTTCCCCCAGCAGCCTGCCCTGGCCATGTGACCACTGCCAGCTGGGAGGGGAGGCTGCCTTTCTAGGGACCCTGACTGCCCTCCAAGAACCAGTCTCCTTCCCCTGTTTCCTCTCCCTCCCCGCCTAGTTTACAGCAATGGCTGGGGGCCGTGCTCTTCCACCTCCTGCTGCGAGCCTACAGAGGATATGGGGGGAGCCCTCTCCATCACTGCCCTCCCTCCCAGCATGCTTCGGTGGCAGCAGGCGCTCTCTTGGTCTCCTAGGCATGGCCCCACTCCCGCGGGGTGCGCCTCTCATCGGTATGTAGCAGGCTCTGGGGTGCTGGATTCGCCAATGGCTGCTGGCTCGAGTGTCTCCAATGTGCCTGCCCTGCTCGCTGCACCTCCGCTGTGACTGGCGGGGCAGCCGCCCGCTAGCTGCAGAAGGGCCCCTGTGTGGCCTTCCAGTCCCTCTTGGGGAGCACCCTGGGTCTAACTCATGCCCCCTCTGGCCTGCTCACACGCCTGGCTCCCCCAGGCAGGCTGAGCCCACTGGCCCGGCTAGCAGAGCCCTGGTGGAAATGCTGGGGAAAGCCAGAGGCCCCCCACTCCTCCCCAACCCGCCATTCGGAGCCATGCAGGCGTTTGAGAATTTTGGCTGCAAAAAATAAGCCCGTTTACAAGAGAGAAAGGAAAGTTTATTAGAGCCGTTCCCCCGGCTCGCTGTTCTACTCCAAATCGCTCTACGACTGCCCGTCTCCACAGAGCCGCCGGGTGGTACATCACCCGCAGGAGAGCTGCCGCCCTTTTCCTGGAGCCCAACCGCTCACCTTGTGCCAAGGGCTGGCTCACCTCACTTCACTGCGCGGTGCCCGGCCGGGCAGCCAGTGAGCCGCCCAGCTGCTGGGCTGTGGCTGGAGAGTGGGCTGGTCACCCTCAGAAGAAGGGTGGTGACGCAGGGTGGTATGGGGAGAGTCCCATGGAGGCGGCACAGCAGTGCCCTGGCATGAATCCCTGTGCCTCAGCGTGTTGGTGGAAAGGTGGACGGGGAGGGAGTGTCTCTGAGGATGAGAATGCTGCCTGCTGTGTGTAGGACAACAGCTGGAGTGCCACCCTGAAGCCAGGAGGAGAGCACTGCTCCTTCCCCAGCTCACCAAACAGCAGGAGGCAGCCAGGCGCTGGTAGTGAGGGAGCAAGCAGAGCTGGAGAGGGAGGGCGGAAGTGTAGGAAGTGTGGCAGGGGCAGCCCTGACTGGGGGGCGGTGTAAGAGCCAGGACATCCCCCCCTCCCCGGCTGGCTCCGGTGGGTCTAGTCTCCAGGATGCATTGCCTTTGAGACAGCGATGACCCCTGTTGCCAGGAGGACGATGACGAGGATGAGCAAGAGCAGGGACAGGACCAGGGCCATGATGTTCAGGCACTTGGCGGTGGAGCCGTAGCTGCTTGCGCCGCTGTGGTCGCCGACGACTTTACGATCCCTGGCCTGGAGGGAGGGAGGCAAACACAACGTGTGAGCCTCGTGCTTGGGGGCAGGGTGTGTGACTCTCTGGGCTCACAATCCGGGGGCCCTCAAATTTCCCTGCACTCAGGCTGGGGTGTGCCGGTCTCAGGGGGCCCCCTCTTGGGGGCGTGGGCAGGGGTGTATGAATTTCGGGGCATGGGCCTGTGAGAATCTTGCGGGGGCCCACGTGGGAGGATCTCAAGGCCCTGGGGCGATGGGCGGATGTGAGGTCAGGGGCCGTCAGACTTGGCTGTGGGTGAACAGCTGAACCCTCTGGGGGATGGGTGTGTCTGAACACGGAGGCCCTGGGGGATGGGTTTAGGCCCAAGCTGTGTGTTTCTTATCAACCGCCTGCAGGAAACAGGTGTTGCTCAGCGGCAGAGAGAAATAACCAGTAAACTCCCCAGAAGGCCAGGGCTGGGAGGGGGAAGCGAGTCCCTGCTATGCCTCTGTTACAGAGGGGCTGAGTGAGAGGGGCAGGAGGTGGGAGACCTGTCGGATCCCCATGGCCTTAGTTAGAGCCTTACAAAGCAGCACAGGGGCTTATCTGTGACCCCCGAGTCTGTAACGGGAGAGGTGCAGTCCCCAGCAGCCCTACGGTCCCTGTGCGTTTAGACTCAGCCCCCTTCTCTCTCCCAGCAGTGGGGTTTCCTGCGTCTGGGGCTCAGCCCCTTGATTCTGGTTCTCATCCCTTTCAGGACAGCTCTGTGAGCAAGCTCTCCCCCTCCCACCCCCGAGCCCCTCACCATTAGTGCTCAGCCCCCAGCAACGGGGTCCCCACACTCAGGGCCTCCTTTGCGGTTCCAGTTGTCTCTTACACTTGGCCAGCAACTGCTTATTATCCCCTTACTCTGGCCCCAGAGCTGGGCTCTGGCAGGAAGAGGCCCAGTGTGGGAGCTCTGCACGCTCTATCTAGGCTGGGGGAAGTGGGTGGGGCAGGGGGTTTGTGAAGGTTACAGAGCAGGAAAGTTGCTACTAAACTTTCTCTGCTCCCAGGGCCAGAGGGTGACTTAACAGGGCAGCACAGGATCCCGGCAGCAGTGCGGGGGGGACCCCTCAGCCCAGCCTGTGTAGCCTCAGACACTCCTGCCCAGGTGCTCTGGGGTCACCCCCTTTGGGGCGCGTAAGCAGCAGGGTGGGGAATCAGAAGGTGCCCGTTCCGGGGTCAGAGGGACAGGCTACAGCGGCCACGTCTAGGTCAGCCTGTGGTCAAGGGCTAATCCCGTCAAGGGTGACCAGCTCTCCCGATTTTATAGGGACAGTCCCGATTTGGGGGCTTTTTCTTATATAGGCGCCTATTACTCCCCACCCCCGTCCCGATTTTTCACACTTGCTATCTGGTCACGCCAATCCCATCAAGGGAAGAGACGCACCTCAGCCCCAGAGAGGTGTACGCACACACCGCAGCACACGGCCGCGGGCGATAGCCCGCCACAGGCTCACCCGTGAGGCTTAGAACCGCAGGCCCCGTGGACACACATGCACGCCCAGGGCAGGGCGGGGCACAGGCCCCTCTCACCTTGAAGGAGAAAACCAGAGCCATGAAGCCGAGGCAGCAGAAGTTGACGTAGAGGGTGCTGAAGATGGACCAGATGATGTGGTCGCGGGGAGGGGGCTGGTACTGGTGCATGCTGATCACCGTGGAGCTGACAGTGGCCCCGGGGTGGACCGCCGTGATCTCATGCTCTTCCTTCAGGTGCTCATAGTTGTGGTGTGGGAAGAGCTGGTTGTTGCGGGCCGGAAAGGCGTACGGGGTGTTGTCCATCTTCCCTCCGGGTCACCTACAGCTGCTGGCAGAACCTGGGCAAAGAGGAAGCTGCTGTAATCTCCCAGGCAGAGCTCAGGACTGGGGCAGCCTGGAGCTCAGAGCAGGGCGGGAGGAGGTGGAGCTGCAGGAGAGGGCTGGCCTTGGTTTCCTGGTCTGTGTGCCGCTCTCTTTGTATTTCCCCACCTCCCCACTCCTAAGTTTCAGTTTCCCAGCCATTTGAGAGCAGTCTGGAGAACAGAAAGGTTTCAGCTTCCAGCTGGGATCCCAGGGCCCTGCAACCACAAAAAGGCCTATGGGTAGGGTGACTAGAATCTCGATATTCGGGGCTTTGTCTTCTATAGGACCTTATTGCCCCCCACCCCGTCCTGATTTTTCACACTTGCTCTCTGGTCACGGGACCTATGGGCCTCAGCCCTCTTCTCTGGTATTTGCTTTCCCAGCTGCTCAGCCAACACCCTGGAGTGCCCACCCCGACTAAGTGGGCGACAGCTGAGAGCGCAGCTCTTGCTGCATTGTTTACCGTCACTTTTATTCCCCCCCTCCCCCCGTTTGCTATCTCTGGGTGGGATGGGGGCCACAGAAAGACAGGCCCAGAGGGTTGAGGGCACTGCACCGCAATAGCTGGGGTAAACGTCCAAGGCCCTGCTAACGGTGTTTTACCCAGGCTCCTGATCCTAGCACATGGAGCTCTAGAAATACAGGCTGGGATTTTTGAGAGCCCAAGGAACGTAGGCACCCAGCTTCCCACCAAGCAGTCCAAAAAACAGGATCAGGCATCTCACACTCCACAACACATGTATGGAACAGATTAGCGCGGATGTGATGCAGCCATGAACAGCAGGAAGTAAATAGACCAGTGCGTAACAATAGTTGGACCCTATATACCATAGATCTCCCTTTGCACCATAGGGTAGGAGCCCCTATGAAGCATAGATCTCAAAGTTCTTTACAAAAAAGAGAGCCGTTATCATTGCCTTCCTTTTACAGATGGGGAAACTGAGGCACGGGCCAGTGAAATGACTTGCCGAAGATCACCGACTGAGTCTGTAGCAGAGCTAGGAATAGAAACCAGGGTTTCTGATTCCCAGCCCACGCTGCTAAATCAAACTTGCCTCTGATTGCAGGCAGGAGTGCAACTATAACATTGACCACATAGCACACAAAGAGCTGCTGGGTGAACGTAAATCCTTGTAGAGGGCAGACTTGGAGGAGCATTGCCTCCATCTTGATCTTCCGAGGCTTGTTCCCTGTTTCCATGGATCTTTCCTCTTCCCCGGGCCTGTGCTGAGTTCCCAGCCCATGACATATATGCCTGTCAGGATTGGAAGTGGCGGTGGCCTATCACAAGATAGCGGAGCCATGTTGCGATGCACTCTCACTGCATTACACTTATTGGCCCTGCGCAAAATAGAGCAAAGGTGGCAACCCACCAGAGGGTGAAAGTAACTTAAAGGACTTACCGGTATGCCAGAGTCCTGAGCAGTGGGAAGGGGCCCTGGGCTCCAGCTGCAGTAGCAGCAGCAGGAGCCCCGGGCCCTTTAAATCACCCCCGGAGCTACCAGCTGCAGAGGCGACTGGGAGGTCTGGGATTCGGGAACAATTTAAAGGGCCGGGGCTCCAGCTGCCATTACCGCTGTGGAGCCCCGGCCCCTTTAAGTCACCGACGGAGTCCTGGGGGCTCCCGGCTGCCGCCACTACCCCGGGACCCCGGGCTCTGGCAGAGCTTTAAAGGGCTGGGGGCTCCACTGAGGTAGCTGCAACCAGGAACCCCGGGCCCTTTAAATTGCCACCCGAGCCCCGCTGCCGGAGCCCCAGGGTAGCAGCGGCAGCAGGGCTCCGGTGGCAATTTAAAGGGCCAGGGGTTCCCAGCTGCCACTACCACAGCACAGCCCCGGGCCCTTTAAATTGCCGACACAGCCCCGGGGGTCCTGGCTGCTGCCTCGACCCCCAGGGCTCCGTCAGTGGGGCTCGGGTGTCGATTTAAAGGGCCCGGGGCTCCTGCTGCCACTACCGCCCCAGGCCCTTTAAATCATCCCCAGAGCCCTGCTGCCGGAGCCCTGGGCTAGCGGCGGCAGGGCTCTAGCGGCAAGTTAAAGGGCCCGGGGCAGTAGCGGTGGCCTGGGCCCTTTAAATCACCGCCCGAGCCCCACCGCTGCTACCCCAGAGCTCCAGCGGACCAGCAGTGGGGCTCTGGCGGCAATTTAAAGGGCCCGGGGCTCCAGCCGCTGCTGGGAGCCCCAGGCCCTTTAAATTGTCGCGTGGGGAAGCCAGTCCCCGGTACGGCGCACTGGCTGTTGCCGGTACGCCGTACCGTGGTGTACCAGCTTACTTGCACCTCTGCAACCCACTTAAATCGGGGTGGGGGTGGGGAGGAGATGATCTGTCCAAGTGAGTCCTGTGGCCCGGAGGTGGGTTGGAGAGCAGCAGTCTGGCAGAAGGAGAAGGCCTCTCTAGGAGCCAGGCCAGGGTTGTGAGGCTCAAGCTGCTTCTCCTTCAGCTCCCTGGAGGCAGGGCGGCAGTGAGGCGTGAGGGAAAGTCCGGAGCTGTCTGTTTGCTGGGGGATTAGCCGGGTTGCACACTTTCCCTGCCGGGTGGGGCCTAGGGGTAGCTCTGCTGATGGGAGCTGTCGGTGCAAGCCCTGCTGTTTGCTCAGGCCCTAGGCCAGCGCCGCCTTTGCTAGCAAACGGGGGCGCTCTAGTTCTCCCCCAGTTCGGCCCCACCAGGGCCGGCAAGGGCGGGAGCGCCAGGGTAGGCAGGCCATGGGGCGGTTCTCATCAGCCCCAGCAGGGTGGGAGGATGGGATGGTAAAGGTGCCAGTGCCCTGTCTACGCTACTGCTCCCGCCATGATTACCCTGGGTGGAGCTGGCTGGGAGGGGGGTGAACTAAAGCTAGAGTTAGCTAATGGAGCTACCCCCCAGGGGACCCTGTATGTACACTCCCGGCCCACCTGTCCCAGGGCCACAGGCTGTTAGGAGCTCCGAGGGGCTCCCCGTCTCCTAGAGCCGGCCCTATGGCAGAGGCGACGTGGGATTGGGTCAATGTTTGCCCAGCGATCAGGCGCAGGTGGGGGCGGTGACAGCGACCGATCCCCGCTCTCCGTCCTGCCGGCCGCAGCCCCCCTTCTCTGTCATGAGACGGGGTGGATACAAAGCAGTGGCAGCGGTTTCCCCATTCTGTGTGACTGGTCAAAAGGCAGAGGAAGTGGTGCAGAGGTATGTGGTTTCCCATGAAGATGTGATTCTGCATCTTTCACTCCCCTCGTCCCAGCTGCACCACAGGCCCTGGGGCCGGGGAGGCCTCTCTGCCTCAGGACTGTCCCCAAACAACCTCTCACTGGGCAGGAGCACAGAGCTTCCCTGCAACCGTCAAAGGGGCCGGGCTGCAACCGGCTGCAGCTGGAGCTGAACAGGGCCTGGCCAGGTGCTGGAAACAGGCCAGAGAGCATGTTCACGCTGGGGGAAGGGGCGGCGCAGTGTTTGGCTTCAGCAGGCCCAGGAAGCCGTGTTTCCGAGAAATCACGTGGCCCGTTAGCTCTCGCTTTCCTGACTTGGACGGCAGGACCCTCCTTTCCAGCCGGTTAGGTTTCTGGTGTCAGGGAAAGAGCAAGCGACAGAGCCAATGTGGGGGCGGGGCGGAGGGGAAGAACCTGGAGACATGCAGTGGCTATAGACCCAGCAGGGCACAGGGCCTCTTCCTAGCTACTGCTGCCTCAGCTGCGTCACCTCTGTTCCTTCCCCGGGACAGCCCCCGCATCCTCCTTCTCGCTCTTTCCAGGAAAGCCCCCGCACACCCTCTGCCTGGCACAGACCACAGGCCTCGTCTCCCACATTATAAAACTGGGGGCTCCTTCTTGCTAAACTCAGAGCCAGCTTTCAGAACCCACCCCAGTCGTAGGGTGTGTGGAGCTGCAGCATTGTCAGCCCCGGGCATTCAAAAATCATGAGTCAGACCCCAGAATAATCAGGATCAAATGTCAGTTTATTTAAAAAATGTTTGGGGCTCTTCTTTTGCCTACTGGTTTCTGAGCCACGAGGGTTTCTCTTGGGTCACATTTTCAAGGTTTTCCTCCACAACATCCAAGAGTGCTAGGAGCTTAGCTTTGGCACGCACACACGCACAAACACACACACGCACACACACATTTTTCCATGACTCCCAATAAAAATCACAGAATTTTGCAACTCTGGATCTGAGATTTTACTTTGGAGAAGTCTCTAGCTCTTGGTTTAGGAGCCACAAGCTGTGTGCATGTGTGTGATGTGTGTACGTGCGTGCGTTACTGTCCCCCTCTCCCATGCCACTTCTGCTCTCTCTGAACCATAACCAAAGCCCAGCGAAGTCAGTGGAAAGAGTTCCAGTGACTTTGGATCAAGGTGTCTGTGTGTGTCCCTCCCACCGTCTATTGTCGCTGGGTGTTGCTCTGGGTGTGCTGCAGGCTGCTCTGTCTCTAGGGGGGAGGAAAGTGATGCAACAGACAGGGCCAGCTCCAGGCACCAGCAAAACAAGCTGGTGCTTGGGGCGGCACATTTCTAGGGGCGGCATTCTGGCACGGGCCTTGCCGTCCCTAGAAATGTGCCCTGGCCGGCCGTCCCAGCTCACCTCCATTCTGCGCCGCCAGCTTTCGCACGCCACAGCTGGCTCAGCTTCTCCCCAAGCGGCGGCGTGTGAACAGCTTAAGAGCCTGGGAGGGAGGGGGACAAGAGAACCCGAGCGGCCACGGTGCGTTTCTCCCCCTCCCTCCCAGGCATGCCCCGCTCGCTCCCCGCTGGCCGGGGAGAGCGGGGCCGCGGGCATGCTGCCTGCGCTCCGAGTGGGAAAGGCGGGGGGAGGGGGGTTGGTTCGGCGGGCGTTGGGGAGGGTGTTGGTTTTTTTTGTTGCGGGGGCGGCGTTTGGGGTTTTTTTTTTGCTTGGGGCGGCAAAAACGTTAGAGCCGCCCCTGGCACCAGATCTTCTATTGTCCTTCCTACAGCCCAGTTTACACTGATCAGGAGAGCAGTAGCTGAGAGACTAGTGCTGAGCATGCATGGGGAGTTTTAACACTGCAGGAGACTCTTCCTAATTAACAAGGAGACAGCGGACTGCTTCAAATCCATTTCCATTGTGGTAGCACCCAAAGGCCACAGTCAGACGGGGCCACATTGTGCTAGGTGCTGTACAAACATATTGTGACATTCCCTGCCCCAAAGGGATTTGACACAGCCTTGCTACTGGGACTTTCATGGGGCTTCCTTTCCAGGCAAAGAGTGCAGATGCTGAGCTCACATTTTAAAAAAAGGAAGGTCCAGATACGCAGCTGATGTATATCAGGTAGCTTCAGAGCTGTACTGATTTACATCACATGAGGTTCTGGCCCAAACTTCTAGCTCTTTCGTTTGCAGAGAGGGAGGAATTCTCAGCATGAAAAGAAACATGCTGATTGGCCGGGCTAGACCTTATCTACAGAGGGAAACTGGTTTGGTATAATCTAAGGGCTTGGCTACCCTTGCAAGTTAGAGCGCATTAAATCAGCCCCGGGCGCCGTAACTCCTGAGGTGTCCACACTGGCAAGGCACTTAGAGTGCCTGGACTCTGCAGCTAGAGCGCTCCTGGTAATCCACCTCCACGAGAAGCATAGAGCTTGCTGCGCCCCGGCTGAAACGATTTCCCTACACCCCCCTGTACACTCCCCATGAATTTCCCCAACACCCCCCCAGTTTTGTGAACTAGTTACATGCCAATTTAGTGACACCCCCCCCCAGTAAATTCAAACAGCCCCCCCAGTTTCAATTCCTGGGGAGGTCATTACGCCTGGGTGTCATTGTGGTCGACGTGTTGCATTACTGCGCTGTGATCGGCCTCCGGAAACGTCCCATAATCCCTTAAGTCAAGTGGCCACTCTAGTCATTGTTTTGAACTCGGCTGCAGGCATGCGGATAGCCCCTTTCAAAGCTTGTTTCTGACAGCCGGCTGCTTATCTGCTCCGGGACAAAGCAACCATTACTGAGGACTGCTGCTGCTGTGAGTGTGTGTGTGAGAGAGATACCAGTGGGAAGGGTGTCTGCTGCTGTCTGAACTTACAAAACAGCACGCTGACACTCTCTCTGCCCCCAAAACACACTGTCTCTCCCGCCCCCCATACACACAACACACTCCCTGTCACACTCCGCCGCCCCCCATTTGAAAAGCACACTGCAGCCACTTGCACACTGGGATAGCTACCACAGTGCACTGCTCTCTGTGGCATTGCAACAGCTGCTAATGTGGCCACGCCAGTCAGTGGTGTAGCCAGTGTGACGGTGTACCCCATAAAACTTTATGGGGAGATGCTTATAAATGTATACATGATGTAACTGGACTATGTTTTATGCTACATGTGCCATGTAACATATCTCTGTGAAAGTTATGACCTACTGAATTTATTCCTCCCGTTTATATGCATGTATCATTGTTGTAGTTGAAGTTATGAATATTGGTTGTATTTCTTGAGAAAGGAATGTGCAGGTTAAGTGCCCAATCAAGAAGCACTTAACAGACAATAGAACTTGCAGACACCAATCCACATCTGAGCTTTGCCAGGAATGTGGCTGGTCTGAGAAGGAACTGAGTTGTGCATGGACAGGTGACTTGTCCATGTGACCCCAACTCCATTTGGTAACTGGATGCTACACAGGGAGAGGGAGGGGTGTCCACCCAGAGGAGAAAATCTATTTAAACCCCTAGGAAACCCCTCCATTTTGTCTTCAGCTGGCTAAAGAGAGAGACTCTCCACCCCCCAAGGACACCTGAAAGAGACTGAACAAAGGACAAAGACATTAGGGGGGTGAGTGATTGCTGGACCCAGGCTAGAAGGAAGATAGCCTGTTTACTGGACCTAGTGAGGTTTTTATCTGTACACAGGGCGATTAGACCTAGAACTGCATGTTCTATTTTATTTTATTTAGTAATTCACTTTGTTCTGTCTGTCACTACTTGGAATCACCTAAATCCTACTTTCTGTACTTATTAAAATCACTTTTTACTCATTAAGTTTCCTGGTGTACGAGTTGGTACCGGGGGGGGGGGGGGGCGCAAACAGCTGTGCATATCTTTCTATCTTTGAAATAGAAGGAGAACTATTTATGAGTTTGCCCTGTATAAGCTTTATACAGGGTAAAACGGATTTATTAAGGGTTTGAACCTCCTTGGGAGTTGGACACCTGGGTGTCAAAGGCAAGAGCGCTTCCAGGAGCCTTACAGTTGTGAGTGGACTTGGTTCGGACCTGCGTCAGTGTTTGCAGCAGATCAGTGGAATCTGTCTCAAAACAAACAGGATTCGGGAGTCCCAAGCTGGAAAAGGCCTGGAAGCAGGGGCAGAAGTAGCCTTGGCACACCAGGTGGCAGCACCAAGCAGGTCTCTGTGACCCCAACCCGTCACAGCCAGGTTTAGAGCACAGGGGGAGCGGAGCTAAAAAAAGGCGCCGGGAGCAAAAAAAGGCGCTGGGAGCAAAAAAAAAAGCTCCCCTCTGTTGAGATGAGTTCCTGTCTGCTTCCTGTAAAACTTGCCCATACCGGTATTGCCCTGGCCTCTTCTTTTGTCATTCAGTGTTGCACGCATTCTAAAGCAATATGCATTTCCTCACCTTTTGGGGGCGAAGCCAGACTTTGAGGCACCTGCTCCCCTACTTGGTGTAAACTTTGCTTGTGCCAATCAGAAACGAACACAAACAGGTTTTGGGCCCCGTCCCCTATGACACTTCTATGATGTCATAGTTGGTACTTTATGGGCCTGCCTGCCATGTGCAGGCAGGAAGAGGAGAAAGAAAAACGAATCCTGTGTATCCTGTGTACACCCGTAACCGAGCCTGATCACCTCAAAGCCTCTCTCTCAGCTCACGTGTTTCAAACAGAGTTTCTACGTTTGCGTTGGTCGTCATGCGTTGGTTTGTATTTGTGAGTATCAGTTATTACTAAATGCTGCATCTTTGTTTATAAATATTGTTAGTAGATATTTTAGTCATTGTGTGTTTTAAGTTTCATTAACTCTATTAGCTAATCTAATGCTGCTCCCTTACCCCTTGTAATTATCCCCAATAAAACTTTAAATTGATTAATTTTAGTTGTGTGTGTGTGTGTGTGTGCGTCTGCAGTTTGCATCGTGACCCATACTCTCCTTGCATCCCTTACCAATTTAGTCTATTGCCACGTGCAGCCTAGTAAATAACAGGCCTGCATTTTCTTTCGCCCCTGCGTGCCCGTGGCAATCCACATGCTCCAGCTGCAGCACAGGAGCAAAAGGTGTCGGAGCACAAAAAAGGCGCCACTTCTGCTCAGTGTAGGAGCGGCCGCTCCCTCTGCCCCCCCCACCCCCGGCTACACTACTGACGCCAGTGCGCTTGCAGCTGACAGTGTGAACACACGGCAGCGCTTTCCCTGCTGCGGTCTCCGAAGGCTGGTTTAACTCCCAGCGCTCTACATCTGCAAGTGTAACCAAGCCCTAAGGTGTGAATTTAAACCGCTGTAGTTAGAGCTGTAGAACTCCCTATGTGGGCACACTTCTGGCATGAGTGGCTTATTTTGGCACCGGTTTAGCGTGTGTCACTTGGGAAGGGGTTAAAAACGGCGCTGTGATCCCAGAAGAGGAGTGTCCACACTTGGAGTTATACAGTATAACCAGAGCAGTTTAACTGGTCACTTTCCACCATAGACGAGCCCTTAGCCCAGCCTTGCAAAAAACCATTCTGCAGCCGAGCCACAGCAGCGGCACAGGTGTGAAATCTCTGTGTCTCGATCACACTTGTCTCAAAGAGGTGTGACCACTGTCCTTCTCCCCGCAGAGAGCTGAGCCTTAGCGGTTAAAGCCCTGCCGGAGGAGGTGTGTGTGTGTGTGTGTGTGTGCATACAGAGCGAGACAGGGGGAGTATTAGAACACTCCGTCCCTGGGAATCGGTGACCTGTTTTAAGTCCTGGCCCACAGCCTGTTCTCAGTTATCATAGAATCTCAGGGTTGGAAGGGACCTTAGGAGATCATCTAGTCCAACCCCCTGCTCAAAGCAGGACCAATCCCCAATTTTTGTCCCAGATCCCTAAATGGCCCCCTCAAGGATTGAACTCACAACCCTGGGTTTAGCAGGCCAATGCTCAAACCACTGAGCTATCCCTCCCCTTTATGTCGCCATAAAGCAGCAATAGCCCCACCAGCTTCATTCCAGTCTGAGATGATTTTCAAAAGCTGGGACACGGGCACTGCAGCTGCAGAGGAAAAGCTGGGGAGAGCAGGATGGGGAAGTTTTTCAGCATAAAGACAGACCTGGGATAAGGGCAATACAGACAGTCCAGGTGGTTTCAGGTGATTTTCTGACCCTACAGTATATCTTGCCCCATCCTTTCTTTAAGTCACTTTATCTAGTGCCTCATTTGCAGCTCTTCAGTTGAGTTAAAGTTTGGGGGGGTTTTAAGAACCACTGGCTCTCTCCTGCATATCTCCCCCTTTCCTGTACACTCTATCCGATTTTCTTCCCCTCTGTCTATTTCAATGCGTCTCCCTCTGTGCCAAAGTAAATTGTCACACGGGAAAAATAAGGGGAAAACCCAAAGTTTGTCAGAAACTGGACTCAACCAGGAAGCAGGCGATAGAATGTTTGTGTCTGCTTCAGGATTAGAATGTGATCCAGCTGACTTCAGCCGCTGAGCTATCCCTCCCCCCTGTTATGAAAGCATGCTAGGAGTGGGAGGAGCCTGGGGCCCACTGAAAAACAGACTCTGAGTCTATGGGAAATAGCATTAAGTGGGAGTTAACTGAGTGCATTGGAAGAGAAAATAAGAAAGAAATACTTGTGGCACCTTAGAGACTAACAAATTTATTTCAGCATAAGCTTTCGTGGACTACAGTCTGCTTCGTCGGATGCATTGGAAGAGGTGGATTTATCTCCACTTTGATCTAAGTTGGGGTTAATGGCGGTTCCCTTTGCCTTGAGAATCAAAGGAGTAGATTGCATTTAAAATCTCTGAAATCTCGGGTAGGGTGTATCAAGTCCTTCCATTCAGACTACCCAGGGCTCCAGCCACTTATCAGAGGTTAATAGACACTCTTAACCTAAGGGCATGTGAGGGTTCAGTGTGCTTGCATGCTGCGGCTATCTACAGTGCCACCTGCAGGGAGCATCTAGAAGAGGCTCAAGAAACAGGATTAACAGCAAACCCAGGAGAATATGCCTGGGCCTAAAAAGAAGTCAGATTGCTGAACTCAGGACTGGAGGAGAACTTGTGAAAACTCTGCTAGAAAAGGTGGAAGCTATTCTAGAGAGTCCAGTCCAGCTCCTTTTGGGGGGTCAGGTGTCACAGAAGGTTTCTCGATCCGCTCACTTCTTCTGAGTGCACTGGAAAAAGGAATGCAAAGCAGCTTTGAAGAAAACCGTCTGTGAACGTCCAGAACTTCAGAGCCCAGACTTGGCGTATGAATGTGTAGTCTCCAGAGTTAGCCTGGCAGCACTCTGAATGCAAGACAAAGCAGTACAAAGCCCAGTAGCATGTGTGCATTTGTGAGCAAGAACCTGCCCCCTCTCTCCTGACACCCACTTCCTGGCACAGACCCCTTGGGTTTGCCTGTGATGATGACCCTTCCCACAGCTATCTTGACTCATTTGTCTCCTGCTCCCCAGTTCAACCTCTTCCTTCCCCACCCCACTCTCTAGCTTAACTCCCTTTGGTCCTTTCTGGTCCACTGCCCTGCTCAACTCTCTCCCTTTTTCCTCCCATATTTCGTCTCCTGTCCACTTTCTGTCTCAGTCCTGTTGTCTGTGTTTCTGTATTAATGGTCTGTCTTGCTCCTTCTTCCTGTTCCTATGACGTGTTCTGTTCCTCCAAATTCTCATTCTCCTATCCCTCCGTCACTCCTTTCTTCTTGCTTGAATTCCTCATTCCCACATTTTATGTTAAGGTTCCATGTATAAAGATGTAGTGTACAGGAATAGGGGACTATCCCTTTAAATAACTTGTGAACTCTCTAGTGGTGCACACTGTGTTGTATGTTTTAGAAGCTGCCAGAACAGCAGTAAGTATATAGCTAGGCTTGTGTGTTGTGTATATTTAGTAAACAGTTATCTGGGACCCAACTTTGCCAGTGCAATTTTGTCCTTTGTTGTTGCACAAGGGTTGACAAATGATCAGTAGATGTTTATAAGCAAGAAACAAACATGAGTAGCGTGTGCAGTATAGATGTTTATAAGCATATTGGTAGAGGGTGCGGTAGATGGTTATAGGCAACCAGTGGCACTCTTTAACAGACTATAACAATGGCTTAGCCATTTATTAAAACAGCTCTTAGTCATTAATTCTTTGATCATGACTCGATCACATTTATAAAGTTCAGACAGACAACGTCCAGGCCAATGTTATATATAGTTGGTGCTTTAATAGGGCCAATTTCATAAAGCTAAAAACAATTATGAGCCAGATCAGGTGGGAGGAAGAAGTAATTGGAAAAATATGAATGATAATTGGAAATAATTTAAGAACACTTTACTAGAAGCCCAAAAAGCCACAATCCCACAAGTGAGGAAGAAGGCCATCCTGGTTTTTTTAGTTGCTTTTTTAAAACTTGTTTAGAGGGAAAGTGAAGGCAGCTGTAAAAAATAATATGTAACAAAGGGAAGAAAGGGGAAGTTGATAGTAATGAACATAAATCAGAAGTTAGGAATTGTTGAAAATTGATAAAGGAAGCAAAGAAACACAAGGAGAAATCTATGACTAGCAGAGTTAAAGACAATAAGATGGAGTTCTTTAAATATATTAGGAACAAAAAGAATCCTGACAATGATATTGGTCCATTACTAAATGGAAACAGTAGAATTATCAATAATAATGCAGAAAAGGCAGAGGTGTTCAATAAATATGTCTGTTATGTATTTGGAGGGAAAAACAAATGATATAGTCTCATCATATGGTGGTGATAACATTCTTTCCATTCCACTAGTATCTCTAAATGATGATGCTAAACAGAAGCTACTAAATTTAGACATTTTAAAACCAGCAGGTCCAGAAAACTTGCATTCAAGAGTTTTAAAAGAGCTGTCTGAGAAGCTGGCTGGACCATTAATGTTGATTTTCAATAAATCTTGGACCACTGGGGACGTTGCAGAAGACTGGAAGAAAGCTAATTTTTGCAAACAGAATGACCCAGGTAATTATAGACCAGTCAGCCTGACATTGATTCTGGCCAAGATAATAGAACAGCTGATATGGGACTCGATTAATGAAGAACTAAAGGGGGGTGATGTAACTAATGCAAATCAACATGGGGTTATGGAAAATAGATCCTCTCAAACTAACTTGATAGCTTTTTTAGATGAGGTTACAAGTTTGGTTGATAAAGGTAATACTGTTAATGTAATATATTGGATTTCTCTATGGCATTTGACATGGTACCAACAACATTTAGATTCAAAAGACTAGAACAATACAAAATTAACATGGCACACATTAAATTGATTAAAAACTGGTTAACTGAGGGGTCAACATTTAATTGTAAATGAGGAATCTTCATTGAATGGGTGTGTTTTCAAGGGGGTCCCACAGGGATTGGTACTTGCCCCTACGCTACTTAACATTTTTATCAATGACCTGGAAGAAAACATAAGATCGTTATTTACACATGACACAAAAATCGGGGGAGGGTAAATAGTGACGAGGACAGGTCACTGATTCAGAGTGATTTGGATCACTTGGTAAACAGGACACAAACAAACAATATGCAATTTAATATATCTAAATGTAAATGTATACATCTGGGAACAGAGAATGTGGGCTATACTTACAGGATGGGAGACTCTATCCTGGGAAGCAAGGACTCTGAAAAAGATTTGGCGGTGGTGATGGATAAAAAGGTAAAGCAATCTTGGACTGCATAAGGGAATCTCGAGTAGCAGTAGAGAGGTTATTTTACCTCTGTATTTGGCACTGGTGCAACTGCTGCTAGAATACTGGGTCCAGTTCTGATGCCCACAATTCAAGAAGGATGTTGATATATTGGAGAGGCTTCAGATTGGAAAACATGCCTTATAGTGACAGACTCAAGGAGCTCAAACTATTTAGCTTAACAAAGGAAAGGTTAAGGGGTGATTTGATTGCAGTCTATAAGTACCTACAAGGGGAACAAACACTCAGTAATGGGCTCTTCAGTCTAGCAGAGAAAGGTGTAACACAAGCCAATGGCTAGAAGTGGAAATTAGACACATATTCAGACTGGAAATAAGGTGTGCATTTTTAACAGTGAGGATAATTAACCATTGGAACAATTTACCAAAGGTCGTGGTGGATTCTGCACCTCTGGAGATTTTTAAAGTCACGATTGGATGTTTTTCTAAAAGCTCTGCTCTAGGAACTAGTCTGGGGACATTCTGTGGCCTGTGAAGGACAGACTTTAGTTGATCAGAATGATCCCTTCAGGCCTTGGAATCTCTGTGTTCACCGTTTGTATCAAGGTTCCATTTATTCAATCGCTCAGGGCTCTCTCCACCGCCCCTTGTCTCACACACGCTCTCCTCCACCAAACACTCTCTGGTGCTTTTCCTCCCGTCCACAAAATCACACCCACGCTGCTCTGTCTCACACCCCGACGGCTCTGTCACATGCTCTACAGCCTTCCCTTCACACACACAGGCAGGTCTCCCAGAATCAGGGACCAGCCTAGGAAGCACATGCTTGGGGCGGCACATTGTAAGGGGTGGCATTCAGGCCAATCTTAGGGCGGTACATTCCACTCTGCTTCCTTTTTTTTTTTTTTTTTGCTCCAGCCGGCTTTTTTTTTTTTTTTTTTTGCTTCAGCGGTGCTCTGGCCATTTATTTTTTTTTGTGCCTGGGGCAGCAAAAAAGCCAGAGCCGGCCCTGCCCAGAATCCTTTCCCACGTGCAGGCTGCCCCCAACCGTAATCCACATGGGATGGGACACAGCTCCCCCACAAAAATCCATTCACACACACACTCACCCTCCCTTCCCCAACACAGGCAACAATCCACTTCTCTTTCTGTGTGCGCCCTCTGGACTGTTTGTTCCTGGTAAACACACAGCAAATTCTGCTTGGTACAGTTCAGTAAGACACAACCCCAATCCCCAACCCCCAGACTCTTGAACTGGTGAAATGAAAAACCAGGACCTGGCAAGTGTCCTGGAAGAAATTTCCGGGAAAGAGAGCCCTGCTATGTGAAAGTGGGCCTGCCTTGGTTAAAGCAGGCTATAGGATCACTTGATTCCAGCCAACTCCCTTGAGCCAACTCCCTTGATTTACACAGGGCTAACTTGGACCATGGGGCCGAGATCAAGTGGAGACTCTACCTGTCTCTGTGTTCTCCTCCCCCTATCCCTGGAATTCATCCCTCCCAAAGGGCAGCAGCACTAGAATGATGGACTGTCCTGGTGCTGCTGCTGCGTGAACGTGAACGGAGCTGTGCCCTCTTGCAAGAGTCTGGCGCACCACATGTGGCCTCCTTAAGCTGCTGTTACCTCGTTAATCGCACCAAGGCGGGGCCCTGTGCAAACAGACGGGACGCACCAGCGGTAGCGCCAATCGCAGCAGTGTCGGCGGGACTGTCTATTTACTCTACCTCCGGGCTCTTCCTTCCTGCCATCTACAGCAGCCCCAGAGGTGAAATTCCTCTGAGCTCTGTAGGTTGCACCCCTGGCAGCTGGCTGGCTGCCATGCTCCAGCAGCCTTTGGCCATCTTGGGTCAAAGAATGTGTCCCGGCCTGCCCTGTGAACTGAGATAGAAGAGTCAATACCACATGTGCCTCAATGTCACACGAGGTTAGAATGAAGCATATTGCCGTGTTGATCAGGGGTCTCATAGGCATCGTTCCGCTATACGCTGGGAAGGGTCAGATCTGCCTCGCCACTCTCGGGTATCATCAGCCTCTGATGGATACATCATAATAATAGCTGGGTAATGCAAATGGCTCATCAGTAGTTCCTGGGGCTCGAGTTGTGATCTGGGGCAAGTCTTGGCTTGACTTTTAAAGCCCTGCTATGGATCCGTGGCCCTGACGATGTGATCCAGCAGTGTTCCCTCTCATTTTTCCTGGCCATGTGCGGAATTAATTTTCCTATGTGCACCAATATGGAGGTGATGTGTGATGGGGTGGGGCCAAGGGGTTCAGAGTGTGGGAGGGGAGTGTGGGGCAGAGGGTTAGGGTGTGGGGGCATGAGGTCTCTGGCTGGGGGTGAGGGTGTACCTATTGGGTTCCGGGAAGTGGGCGGGCGGAAGCCCGCCCACTGCTAAAGGACCCCCCCCCCCGCCCCAGCCTAAGGGGAGGATCCGCAGGACCTGGAATCCAAATGAGTCCAGGGGACAACTAATGAAATAACAGGGTCAGGAGTGCGGTCACAGGGTTAAAAGAAGGGAGCCTGACGGGGACACCGAGCAGAGAACCCCGGACAGCGCCCACTGCTCCTCAAAGGCGTCAAGGGAACCAGTGGACGCCGCCCAGAGGAACTCTGCTCGGATGCGTGAACGGACAAGGGATCGGAAACAGGCCCCACAGGCACCGGAGCCTCCATCGGCCAACCTCCTCTCCCTGGTTTTCCTAGTGAGGGTGTAGCAGGGCAGTTACCTGGCTCTGGTAGAAAAAGGCAAGGCTGATTGGGAAAGCAGCCACAGCTGGGCCACGCCCCAATCAGGCCACACCTGGCCCTGTTATAAGGGCTCAGGAAGGCACTGGGTCCATCTTTCTCTAGCTTTGGAGAGAGATGGATCTAGCTGCCTGAAGGAGCAAAGGGTACTGTGGCCAGAGCAGTGCTGGGGAGCTCATGCCCGGTGACCTCCCAGGCTGTGGACTGACAGGAAGGCCTAGAGAGGTATTGGGCTGCAGGCAAAGGCAGCAGGTCCAAACCCCCCTTGCCAACGATGAGTGGCCATTACAGTGCAGTCTGCCCCAGTGAGCAGGGGCTACAGTTGTCACTGAGGTGAGGTGGGCTTAGAAGGTTGGGGGTTCCCCTGGGAGGGGAGACCCAGAGAGTGGGGGTACTGTGGTCTGGCAGGGACGTGGGGGCCTGAGGCAGGTGAGCCACCAGCCAGCAAAGGGCGCTCTGAGACTGGAAAAGAGCTAATTCCCAGATGACCAGCAGGAGGTGCCACACTGGTGAGTCTTGACCTTGCTACAGAGGGGTGTGGGTAGGAGCTCAGGGCTGGGGCAGAGGGTTGGGGAGGGCTCTGGCTGGGGGTACAGGCACTGGGGTGGGGCTGGGGATGAGGGGTTTGGGTTGCAGGCTGCCCTGAAGCTGCAGCAGAGAGGACTCCCCCCAGCCCTCTCTCCGCACAGCAGCACTTGGGCAGTGGGGACAGCATCTCTCCTTCCCGCAGTAGCTCTGGGTTTGGGGCTGGGGGAAGAGGTGCCCCTCCCCACCACAGCCCCTGGGCTGCGGGAGTCCTCTTCCCTGTCACAGCCCTGGAACTGGGAGGGAGAGGCGTCTCTCCTCACCGCACCGTAGCCCCGGGGCGGGGGGAGTTAGGAGCGTGGCCCTTGATGGCCTTCTGGGCAGTTGCACATCTTAGAGAGAACTTAAGACAGGAGCTGGTGCTCCCAGAATGCAGTGCCTAGACACCCATGCCAAAGTTGGTACAGATTGTCCCCTCCCCCGAAGAGGGAAGTCTGATCAGAGAGGCCAAGGACTGAATGGGCCTGAGGCCTGAACGCCCCTTTCATGCCTAGTGGCGGTGAAAGAAACTCAAGACCTACCAGACTGTTCCCGGGAGTGCAATAGCCCGTCAGTACAGGGCTCCGTCCGTAACCCCAGCCAGTGGCGTAGCCAGGTCTGGAGCGCAGGGGGAGCGGTGCTATAAAAAGGCGCCTCCCGCTCCCCCTGTACTCACCCTGCAGCGCTTTAAAGGGCCCAGGGCTCCAGCTGCTGCGGCGCCCCAGGCCCTTTAAAGCGCCGGAGCTCTCGCAGCGGGGCTTTGGCGGCGCTTTAAAAGGCCCACGGCTCCCTCTGCTCCCTCCCTGGCTACGCTACTGACCCCAGCGTACAGGAAAGGGAGGGAATAAGCTCAGGTTAGAGGGGAGCTGGCTTGGGAGGGAGCCAGAAGCTGCATGAGAGCAGGAGGCAGCAGAGGGCTCACAGGGAGCCGGAGAGTGGGGCAGAGACACCATGTTGCTGCCGGGGGCCCAGTGGCAGGACAAGTCCAAGGAGACACGGTTACCATTATTGCCCTGCTCCGGCCTGTCCCTACAGCCTGGCTGGAAGGGTTGTTTTGATCCTGAGAGCGTGTGCAGCCCCAGCAAAGCAGTCAGGAGTTCCTCACAGTGGGGGAGGGTTTAGGGGAACCCGCCCAGGGCTCGGAGCACCTGTAGCACTGGCCTCTGAGCTCGTGGGACTGCCACAGCCCTCCCAGCACCTGGCTCAGGGGGTGCTGAGAGGGACTGAGGGGGAACAAGATCACACAGGGACAAGGGGAATTGAACCCCATATCCTGAGGTTTCCACCTGGGGCTTTAACCACTAGACCATCCTTCCTCTCCCGCCTCTGCCCTCACCACTAGAGCTGCACCGTTGGGCTGGCAGCAGAGGGCCAGTTACTGCCTGCCCTCAGTGCAGACACAGGCTGAGGCAGACGCACCAAGGGGCGGGTTAGACAAAGCGACCGCTTGGTCCTGAGAACCATTCATGCCCCCCGCTCCAACCACGCAGGGAGCCAGCAGATTCCTCTTCTGGCTCGCCTCCCTCTTCCCATTGCGTTAGTCCAGTCTTTCTTTCTTTCTTGCGTGGTCTCCTCCGCTCTTTCTCTTTCCCTCCTTCTCTCTCCTCTCTACCTCCTGCCTCTCTTGTCAAGCCTTGTTTCCATTCACCCCACGCGTCGCTGCTATGCTCAGGCCAGGGGCCCCAAGGGGCTCTTACGGAGGCCACTAGACAGGGATGTATGTTGGGTGAGTGTTAATGTTGATGAACGCTGAGCTATTTCACCCACAGTCCAGCCAGATGGTTCATGGGGAGATGCGGGCACTCCCAAGCTAGGGTCAGAACCTCTGGCTTCCCTCGGATACCCCACCCTCTCCTCCAGTCGGCTGAGGCACTTGGCTGCTGGAATCGGATGGCTTTCTTCTGTCATTGTTTGTATTGCAGCAGCTCTCAGAGGCCCCACCCAGCAGCAGGGCCCCATTGCTTGGGCACTGCACAGACAGGAAGAGACAGGCCCTGTCCTGGAGAGCTACCAGGCAAGGTGGGAGAAAGGGACTCCGAATGCAAGCGGACAATTGAGAACTGAAGCACGGAGAGATCAAGTGACTTGCCCAGGGTCCCACGGGGAGTTTGTGGCAGAACTGGAAACTGAGTCTCCTGAGTCCCAGGCTCCCACAAAAGATGCAAGATCCAAACCCACAGTCAGCTCACCAAACCACAGGAACCAGAGCTCCATGTTCACCCCTAGCAGGTTCATAGCGCATAGTTTTAAAGTGCAGTTCCTAGACAGGAGCTGCTAGCAACAAACAGGAGGCTGCACAGGTGTAACTGGGAACAGGGTTTGGCTCAACCATATTTTGATATGCATAAAAGTAGCAACGGTTTAATTCCAGCATAGACGGGTAGGGAAGCTGTAGCACGTTCCATCCCCAGTACCATCCTCAAATGTCAGCTTCCATCCTGTGCTCCGCCTTTGCTGGAGGGGGTAGTAATGGAAATAAGAGACTTTTTCCCAGCAAATCAAATTAGCCCCCATGGGCTGTGGACGTCCTAGAACGAGCATCTGATGTGTTCAGTATTTACCCGTTCAGATCACTCATGAGGCGTTTTTAATGACTATTTAACTTTCTGGATTTGCTGCTGTGTGTTTTCTGTGTATCTGTATCAATCAGGCTTACGTTTTAGCTAAATTGGCTTTCTGCTCTTTGGATCCAGAAGTAAATTTTAGAGAGAGAGTGTGAGAAAATAAATACAAACCAGATCTCTGGTGCCTCTTAGTGTTCTAAATCATGAACATTTTTTGACCCTCTGTCCTATTTCTCTGCTCTGTTTAAATGACGGATCTAACACAGTAGCCGGGAGTCCCCCTGCCCACCTCCCAAAGAACTTCTTTAATCATAGGAGCAGCTGCTGCAGCCCAGTGTGTGTTTTAAAAGGCTTCCTTCCACCCGTTCACTGCTGCGGTGGTGAAGAAAGAAGTAGCTTGTGGCAGCAATGAAATGAGGTGTGGTCGTTCCCAGGCCTGACCGTTACAAAGCCCCGCTGTCCAATCTGCTTTCTTATGCTATAGCGCCACCCTCTGTCCATTTAAGGTGATAGCACTTTTATGAACTTGTTTCCCCCCACAGTCCCGTTCTCTCTTGTATGTTATTGTTGTAGGGCCTGCTCCAAAGCCCATTGATGTCCACAGCGGCCTTTCGACGGAGCCGCAATCAGGCCCTGAAACAACCTGGGCCGTCCCCATGCAGGTGCCAGGTCTCTCCAGTCACTGAGCTGTTGCCCATTTTCCTTTGCCTCTAAAACAGCTGTGCACCTTCGGCACGAAGCTGAGGGAGCCGTACATGAGCTGCAAGCAGACAAGGCTCATTCCTGACCACTTGTCAGCTGGCCGGGTGGGAGGCTTTCCTCTGTGCATTACTCCCACTGAAAAGGATGGGAGTTTGTGACCCTGGGATCCTTTGATACCAACTGGCAGAGGGCACTGTGCATGCGGCGGAGGGGATTGGTAAGGTTGCAGTATCCCCTAGTGTCAGGGATTTACATATTATTTCACCCAAAGGTAGCATGTGAGCTCTCTGTGATGCCTACTGGGATACTGGCTTTCAGTAATCATTGCAAAATGTATGCAAGGATAATAGAGCTATATGGAAAACTGTGTTCTTAAGGTTGGTAAGTTAAGACAGGTCACCAGAAGGTGATACTCAGGTTCTGACCAGGCAGGGGGTAGGAGAGAGTTAGCTCCCTGGCTGGTCATTGGGTAGTGTGTGTCTTACAATGTAAGTCTGTTTGCATACAGAGCCATCAGCTAATCGAGACTGAGAAGTCGACAAAGATCACAAAATCTCCAGGAAGGAGCCCACAGCAGGAGAGTCTCCTGTTTGTGACTATAAGAGCAAAGAAGTAGTCCGGTATATCCGGAGACTGCAAGGAGTCACACACCTAGACACGCTGCCAGCTGGCTTGTCTTATGAATGGAAGGTCACAGCCAGCAAGGTTGTGAAGTGCTGGGAGAAAGATGTAGGTGAGCTCAACTTGATGAGATAGGAGAGTGTCTGTCTTGTGGGGCAAGTCTAGGCTCTAGAACAGGCCTGCACAACTCGTAAAGCGGCGAGGGCCATATTACTCCAAAGAAAACAGCCGAGGGCCGAAACGTGCCGCCCGCCCTGTGGAAACAACCCCTCCTTCCCCAGCGCTAGGGTGTGGAAGCCTGTAGAGGGGGAAAGAAACAGTGCACATAGGGTGACCTGATCACAGCAGTAAAATAGGACCCGACCCTCCTCGCTCGGCCCCACCATCACAGCCCTCTTTACCCCCCCAGGGATCACTATATTACTGCACACAACAGTCAATCAATGCAGTTGTAGATATATCTTGGCATTATGCATTTTTGTATAACTATTATATGACTTTGTATTGAACCTTGGTAATATGTTATAGCGGGCCCTAGTATAAAGCCTCGCCACCACTGCCGACCTGCTCGGCTCATCATCATCAACCCCCCCCCCCCCCGGCGCCGCCAGCTCGCCGGCTCTCCCTGCTGCCAGCTCACCTGCCTGCCCGCTGTTGGCCTCTTACCTTCTGCCGCTGCCCCCGCCCCCTGCTGTTGGCTCACCTTCACTTCCCAGCCTGCCACTGGCCTCTTCACCAGCCTGCTCACCCGCCGGCCAGCCATTGGTTTGCCCCACACCGCCGCTTGCCTACTCACCCCCCCGCAGGCCGCACAGTGAGCCCCCGCGGGCCGCATGCGCAGGCCTGCTCTAGAAGACGTATTATGGTTTTACAATGTAACCAATTATTGCCAGTACTTCTATCGACTTGCTCTGGCTTGGCTCTCTGTGCTTTGTTAATGAAATGTATATGTGTTTTCACTCTAAGCACACCTAAGTGCTGTGTGTTCTCAGGTGTCGCTGGGAAGCACTGGTCCTTTGGGAACAGCGGATCTGTGATTCCTCAGAATGGCCAGTGGACCAGGGGCTGGACACTCCAGGGGATGTTCGGAGGGCTCGAGGGTTGGGGTGTGCGTATCTCTAAGCTGCAGATGGACAGTGGAGCCAGGTAGGCTGGAAGGGGACGGGCTTGTCGCTCGGGGCTGCTGGAGTCAGGAAGCTGATCCCTGGCAGGCACAGACAAGGTGGTAGCGAGATGCCCCACAACACCGGGGACCATCGAGGAGCATCACAGAGTTATTCCTGTGCAGCAGGAGAAGCATACACCCCTCTGTGCATCCCGGAGAGCAGACATGCCAGTGGGCCCTAATTCAAAGTGAGCATCCCCACCTTTCATTTCCCCCTCGGTCTCTCCACACCGCTCTGCAGTCCAATGTGTTTTAAGGAAGGTAGAAATTCTATCCCTTGCTTCCCCCGCTAAAAGCGGCCTGCTTGGAGCTTTGGAGAGTTATTACACATACGGCACATTCTAGGGATTCGTTTTAAGGCCAGTCTTTAGATTTTACACAATGGAAATGGGTGAAACTCTCCCCTGTGCAGAAAGGGCTCAAGTGGGAATTGAGTGGTGCATGGGCCATGTGCGGAGTCTCTGTACAGAAGAGAAGTTCACCCAGTGTGAACAAAAGTGCTTTCAGTTTGTCCTTTACCAAACACAGCCTGGGAGGTCAGGCCCCAGCCCAGTAGCGCAGCCAGGTCCGGAGCGCAGGGGGACCAGCGCTATAAAAAGGCGCCTCCCCCTGTACTCACCCGGTGGCGCTCCGGGTCTTCGGTGGCACTTCGGCGGCTCACTCCGGGTCTTCAGTGGTACCCGCCGCCGAAGACCCAGAGCGCCGCCGGGTGAGTGTAAGAAGCGGCGCTTAAAAAGAAGCGGCACCTTTTTTTAGTGCTGCTTCCGCCGCTTCTGCTCAAGGGGGAGCGGCCGCTCCCCCTGCTCCCGCCTGGCTGCACTACTGGCCCCAAACGTACCTTGTATCCCTTCACCATCGCCTCCCTCAGAGCCCCAGAACCAAGGAGAATAGGACCGCTTGCTCAGGGTAACAGCCATAGCTAAACTGAGCCCAGGGCAGGGGACTGACTAATACCATGCTCAGATTAAGGACCTAAATACACCCACAGTGGGATGGAAAATCCGCTGCCCCCTAATGCTGCTTTCACTGGCTTTAATTTCCATACAGAATGGAGACACGGTGACGGTGGCTGGATAGATTACATGGATCTACCAGCAACAGAAATGTGTTCTAACTGCACAGCACTTTGTTTCTTTTTTTTAGATTTTTAAAACTTTGCCTTGGGTGTTTGCAGCCCCAACACTGCAGCTTTTGTGCCAGAACCCTAGCATGAAACAGACTGGAAATCGACTAAGCAAAAGTGAAACTGACTCGTCTGTGTTCCCTGCTCCGGCTGAGTGATGCACAAAAAAGGAATCAAGAGAAACGACAATGAAAAGAACATTCGATTTTTAGACATTCTTTTATTTTGCAGCCTGCAGAAGATGTAGCCACTGACCTGAAAAACTAACGCATGTGCTCCACCTTTAAGGATCAGATGGGCATAATCTAGCAAAAACTTGATCAGGTACTCCTGGGTACTGGTAATGATGGACATCAGTCCTTCCTCTCTTCAGCTTCTGAATCTCTGCAGGCTCATCCATATGTGAGAGGGCTCCCCATTTGTAGATGGGCTAGATACCTGCATCCATCTCGCAGCAGTGAAGAGAGCCACAGTGACCCCTACCCAGCTCCTCAAATACGGCACCAGCACTGTTCGGATTTATCCTGGCCTGTATCGTGAAACAGAGCAAGGAGGAAATTTGCAAACATGGATTATTACCCGAACTCCACAGCAGGTGGCGCCAACACTCAGCAGCTGAGTGAAGGATCCTGTAATCCAGTTGAGAAGTGGCTGAAGGTGAGGGGAGGTTCCCTATGTCCTTTTGAAAGCAGTTCCCAGAGAGTCCCCCTTAACTACAGAGCGGGTGGAATGGAAGAGCCAGTTCGTCTCCCTGGAGTCAGCCTTAGACCATGGACACCTGGAAGGAGCCTACTCCAACCCACTGCAGCCACAGACACAAGAGAGCCAAGACCAGCTGCTCCCAGAACCCTCCTGTTCACTACTCCCCACTGGGTGAAAGGCTGACCAAAGAACAGGTTCCAGGGCCCAGTATCCTGTCCGCCAGCAGTGCCCGCTCTCAGATGCTTCAGCAGGAGTGAACAGAACAGGGCAATCACTGAGCAATCCATCCCCTGTCGGCCAGGCCCAGCTTCTGGCAGTCAGAGGTTTAGGGACACCTGCAGCATGGAGTTGTGTCTATAGGTGCTGACTTCCTCTCTACCCAGGGGGGTTCGACCCTCTCTCCCCCCCCCCAGACCCTGCCCCCACTCCACCCCTTTCCCTAAGCCCCCACCTCGCCTCTTCCCGCCCTCGCTCCACTCCTTCCCCCAAGGCCGCCCTCCACTCTGCCTCTTCCCGCCCTCTGCCCCAATCGCCCTGTCCCCACTCCTCCCCCTCCCTCCCAGCACCTCCTTCGTGCTTCTGAACAACTGATTAGCGGCGGGTGGGAGTTGCTGGGAGGGAGCGAGAGGAGTTGATTGGTGGGGCTGCCGGCAGATGGGAGGCTCTGGGGGAGGGGGAGAGCTGGCTGCCGGTGAGTGCTAAGCACTATTTTTTTTCCGTGGGTGCTCCAGGGTTGGAGCACCCATGGAGTCGGCGCCTGTGGTTGTGTTCCTGACCATCTTGGTGAATAGCCGCTGACAGACCTATCCTCCGTGAACTTACCTAGCTCTGTTTTGAACCCTGTAGTTTGGGTCTTCACAACATCCCCTGGTAAAAGTTTCCACAGGTTGTCTGTACATTGTGTGAAGAAATACTTCCTTTGGTTAATTTTAAACCTGCTGCCTATTAATTTCATTAGGTGACCCCTGGTTCTTGTGTGTTCTGAAGGAGTAACTAACACTTTTTTCCACACCAGTCGTGATTTTAGAGACCTCTAGCATATCTCCCCATTGCTGTTGTTTTTCTAAACTGAACAATCTTGGGCCAGGCCTACACTATAAACTTACACAGGTACGACTACATTGTTCAGAAGTGTGAAAAATCCACACCCCTGAGTGACACTGTTATACTGGTCTAACCCCCCCAGTGTAGACAGCACTGTCTATATGGGAGGGTTTCTCCCATCCACATAGCTACCGTCTCCCATGGAGGTGGATTAACTACGCCGAGGGGAGGAGCTCTCCCATTGGTGCACTAGTGATGTCGCTGAAGCACTACAGTGGTGCATCTGTGGCACTGCAGCGTTTTAAGTGTAGACCTGCCCCCAGTCATTTTAATCTCCCCTCGAACGAAAGCTGTTTCATATTCCTAATCATTTTGGTTGCCCTTCTCTGTACCTTTTCCAATTCTAATAGATCTTTTTTGAGCTAGAGAGACCTGAGCTTCATGCAGTATTCAAGCTGTGGGTGCAGCATGGATTTATATAGCAGCATTGTGATATTTTCTGTCTTCTTATCTATCCCTTTTCTAATGGTCCCTGACACTCTGTTAGCTTTTTTGACTGCCCCTGCCCATTGAGCAGATGTCTGTCATATTTTGTTTTGCTTGCCTGGATGTAACTTATAGCCTGTGCCCCTAAGAAGTGATTCAGTCAGAGAGAGACCACGGCAGAACTAACTTTACTGGCGACGCGATCAGTATCTAAAGAGAACTGCACCACTGCTGACAATAAGCATTTTCCCTTGAACTAACTTCTCGCACCGAACATGTAATGCTATCTGCAATAGTGCCAGCTGGTGGCTCCCAATAGCGCTACACTATTATTGTCAGTGGGATTTTACTGGGTGTAGATCAGAGCTGGATTTGGCCTCTCAATTTTTCCCCTCTTTTTTTCTGTTTTTCTCTGTGCTGCCCCTTTGGTTTTTGTTCTTTTCTCTGCATTGATGGGGAGTGGTGGAGGGGTTGGGAATGAGGGAGCAGGGCTGGCTCCATGTGATGCTGGGTTTGTCTACTGATTACCTCGCAGGTGCCTGTCTGGAGCTGGAGCTGAAACCAAGGAAGGAAAGCAGCCAACAGGCTGAGGCTCTGGCTGTGAGCTCCAAGCAGATGCTGTTGATTACAGGATGCCAAGAGCTGAGACTGCACAGGGCCACTTCACCCAAATTAGTAATAACAGTAATAACGACGAATGACTCTTGTCCGACATCCTTCAGCCAAAGCCCACAGCACATGACAGCCGAGGTCCTCCAGGATCAGTTCATCCGCCCTGAAATGCAGCTGTCCTCCGGGGCCGGGAGTGGAGGAGAATGCTGTAGCCTGGTAACACTTTATTGATCGGTATTTCTAGGGTTGCTGATCACCATGCACTTCAATGGGAGCTGTGGGTGCTCAGGCATGGATCTCTGAGGTGCTGAGGCACCTAACTCCTTTGGATTGCAATGGCAGATAGGAACCTAAATACCTTTGCAGATCTGGGCCTCAGCACCTCTGAAAAGCCAGGGCCCACATGGACTGAGCCTGACACGTTGGCTTAAGCCACCAGCTCAGCGTCAGCCTGGTAGGCTCTGGCCAAGCCAGGACTAGAACCCATGATTCTGCCTTTGCTTGCACTGCAAGGGTATCTTTCCTCCTTGCAAGCATAGCTTTCGCCAGGCCTCAGCCCCACTCTAGCTCCCAATGCCGATGGACGAGCAGCGCGTCTGGGGCAAAGACCAGTAAACTAGGCCAGGCTTTTGTTACAGAAAAAGCTAAGAATCCTCTCAGGCTCTTGACTTTGGCCAGCTCCTGATTTTCCACCCCCAAAATCAATAGAGAGGCTGTTAGGAAAAGCTCTAAAGTTCCTAGAAAGACCCAACAATTGTTGAGGTGAAACCTAATTACTCGTTCACTGGATCCGCTGAGAAGGCGCTCGGGTGGCTTAGGCCAGGGAGTTCTCCTCCCTTGAAATCCAGGTACGTGGGTCACACTCTGCGTTAATGCCAGGTCCAAAGGGGTGACTCATGGGAGGGACACAAAGGGGGGCACTAGCTAAAGGGGGGGCACGTGACTCTGCCCTGCCCCCAGCCCAGGCCCCCGCACTCTCCCTGTCCCCTCCCGATCTCACATTACTGGGAGGGGGGGGCACCTCTGGATACTGATTACAGGTGAAAGGAGGGCAGCCCCACACTGGCAGCTCCTCCGGCGGGGCTGTACCTGTACTGCCCCCACCCCCAGCCCTGTCCTCCGGCGGGGCTGTACCGGTACTGCCCCCACCCCCAGCCCTGTCCTCCTGTACAGACCCCAGGAGACACAGCTGCATGGAAGGGCAGCCCCACGTTCTGCTCCTTTGGCCACTGCAGTTCCCTGCTGAATGTGCCCCCTGTCCCCCAGGAATCTGGGGAGGGGCGTGTGACCCTTCTTGACCCTCCCAGGCGTTGCCGGCGGCCGTGCCACAGAGATGGAGGCCTTGCTGAGGGCAGCTCGTCCGAGCTCTGGGACCCTCCCACCTTGCAGGGTCCCAGAGCCCAGGCTCCAGCCCCAGCTTGAACATCTACACCGCAGTTAAACAGCCCCTGAGCCCGAGTCAGCTGGCACAGGGTCTATAATTGCAGGGTAGATGTGCCCTAGCTGTCTTTGCGCTCCTCCCACAGCCAGCGGGCAGACAGCAGCTCAAAATCAGACAGCTGGGAGGCACCGAGTAAGGGGAAGAGGACCAGAGAGCAGGAGAGTTCAAGCTTGGGGTGGAAGAGACTTAAGAGGAAGAGACCAAACCCAAGACCCTCAATACTGGGCTGCACTGTGGCCCTTTCTGTCGGTCCTGTAGGGTAAAAGGACTGGATCTCCTCACTCCCCAGGGCAGCCTGTCCCAGCCCCTCAGAGCTGCTGGCATAGGGGCAGGAGGGGGCATGTTGAGAGAGGGAGTGCGGGGGGTTGCCAATGGAACATAAATTAGGACATCAGCTTCCATTCAGAGTCAAACCAGTCTCCAGCTGGCCCAGCATCCTGGAGGGGCGAAGGGGACATCCAGCCACATTTGCCCCATGTCCCTGGCCTGCACCTCCGGAGAGGCCGAGAAGTTGAAATGCTGCGGAGATGCTCTGGAAGGAGAAAAGCGTCCATGTTTTCTAGCTCAAATCGTCTAGCAATTCACGGCGGAGAAGAGAGCACCCAGGGACCAGCACAATGCAGCTCTGCCTCCCTCCAATGGGATGCTCTCCAGACCCTGGGAAGTGCTCGTTTAGATCCATTGCACCTGACCAGGGAGAGCAGTGATCCACGGTTGTTAGTTGTCCTGGATGCTGCCACTGGCGTGACTAAGAACTCTGGGCAGGGAAGCCCACAGTATCAGAGGGCCAGATGAGGGCTGGTCAAGGGTAAGATGCAGGGTCCCAGCTGGGTCCAAGGTGCTTTCTGAATGTGAAGCAGTGAAAAAGGGAAGCTGTAGCTGAATCAGAAAATCCAGCCCTGACATCACCCATGCCCAGGACTCCTGAGTATGCTTTGGGGGCTGATCCTGTGAGAGGGGACAGTGCTGAGTGCCCTTGACTACCCCTGGAGCAGGTTCATAGACCCTTCCTCTGTAAGCAGCCACACATCATCTCAGGGCGCCTTTTGCTCTCCTGCCTGCCTCATGGCAGAGCTGTGCTGCCTAGCCCTGGCCATGCCCACCTGCCAATGAAATGTTCACACCAAGTGGGTAACGTGGGGTTAACACGTGGCAAATCACCACTGTCTCCCAGCTCTCTCCCCACAAGTACAGACACCTGGATCTTTAAACACACCACGATCAATAGTGTGCCTTACACCATTTCCTTTTATCAGTTATTTGATTTTTATATGGCCCTTTTTATGCCGTTTTAATTGTTGCTGTTGATTGTCTGTTGTTGGTGGTTTAACTGCGCGGTGCCTGGGCTGTGTGTGTGCGCGTGCATGCGTGGTGCTTTCCAAGTGCAGTTATTAATCATGATTAGTATTGTCACCTCAGCTCTGCATGCCTGAGCGCCCATTCCCTGCCACGCGGCAGCTCTCCGAATCAATTCCCCACTAGGGAGCAGCGTACAACTGACAATCGGGAACACAGAGTGTGAAACAACTGATGCAAATCACGCTATATGGAGGGCCCCAAAAATACCCTCTGATTGATTTGCCACTTAAATGCCGAGCCTCTCAAGTCCTCACCTGTTTTTGAGGCGTGCTTTGATTTTGCCCTGAAACTCTGCCACCCTCGCCCTGTGTGATCTCGCAAGCTAAGAAGAGTTGGTCCAGGTCAGCACTTGGATGTGTTGGTGAGACAGTAGGTGGCGCTCTTCCCATTGCAGTGTTACAGGGGCCGTCACTCAGAGGCCACTGAAAATCCCATGAAACTTGTTACAAAAGCCGGGTCCCTGTGTCTTGGTCAAGTTCTGCCTCTGCGTACTTCCACTCTGGTTCCATCAAATCCCCCGGTCATTTCAACCGTCTGAAGTACTCTGCTTCACTTCCCAACCTAAACTGTGGGGTAGCATTGCTGGGTTTGTCAAGCAGTGCTATTCCCAGCCCAAGGGTGGCTTCCTTTTGATAGTGGGTGGGCAAAGAGGTCTCTGTGGTCCGTACAGAGAGTGAAGCGCCTGGGATCCAGCTCAGAGGGGGGTGCAGTGTAGCTATGAACTCATGCTGCTGTCCCCCTGACCGGATCACGCCCTCCTAACCCTCTGTCCTGTGCAGCTTCCCTTGAGCAGGCACCTGGTTTGTTCATGTGTGATCAGTGGCTATTTTCTTCTTACAGCAGAGATGCCCCCTTTGCCCGATAGGCTGAGCAGCTCCAAGATGGGCAGAGGTGTCCAGCCGAGTCCTCACTATGCCCTTTCTGTGCCAGAGGCTGGAGCTGGCTTGTGCCGTGGGGGTTCTCGGGGAGACAGCTAACACCATCCGATGGCTGTCAAAGGAACAACGGTGGGATTTGCAAATGTATTTAGGTGCCCAAGTCCCAATTTTAGGCTCCACTGAGATCCACAAAACTGCCACCAAGCCCTGTAGATGCCTAAACTCACTCTGCACCTAAGTTTCCAGGGAAAACATTCCCTAGGTGCTCAAGTTTCTGCCTCTGGGCATGTGCACTGCTGCCTTCCTCTAGGTGTCTGGGTGCCTGTCTCCTGCCTAAGCCCTAGTGTGACCCATGAACTGGGAGAAGATAGATGCTCATCTCCCTAACTTGCATGCAGGGCCCAATTCAGAGGCCACCGACTGGCCTGAGCACCATTCCAAATAGGAGGTGGTGGTGACCTTATAACTCATACCCCCCTGGTTAGAGCACTCCCCTGGGATGTGGGGGAGCCAGGTTCAATCCAGAGAGAGGATTTGAACAGGGTCCCCTGTCTCTCAGAAGTATATGCTAAACACTGAGTTATGGGATATTCTGATGTGGGCCTCCCTCGGTCTCCCCGTGGAAGCTGTTCCCCTGTGTATCAGACTTAGTCACTGGGCCAGTGAGAATGCACAAACGAGGGCATAGCCTGGTGGTTAGGGTACCCGAGAGTTGCAAACAGAAGGGAGACTGGCTGGGTCCAAGGCCTGGAGTAGGAGAGAGAGCTCCCCCACCTCTAGCCAACTACCTTTGCATCCATTACTAAGAGCCTCTTGAAATGGCCCTGGTGTTCTCAGTCCAGCTTCTAGTGGACAGGTATCCCTGTCACAAAGGCTGCACACTTGCTGGCATCCTGAGGAGAGATGCCAGAGATGGCAAGCCTGGGAGGCTGGACACCCCTTTCCTTTCTGGGGTGCGGGGCTTCAGTGTGGGGCTGAGGGGTAGGTGTAGGAAGGTACCACAGCTGGGACTAATTACAGAGGATGACCTTCTCCAAGGCCCTCAGGCTGGCACCTCTCGCCAGCGCTCAATTCATTTGAAAGGGGAAACAAAACCCTGGAATAGGAGAATGAAGAGAAGTGGGCCTGGCCCCTGAAGTTGCTGGCACAGCAGCAAAGGAGACCCTGAGCAGGTTCCAGCCCAGCTGCGTGGCCCCCAGCATGGCCCTGTTTCTCTCTGTCTAAAATAACGAGGAGGCTTATTGAATTCCTGTCACTCCTCAGAGAAGGTTTTAACTAAAGCTTGGCTTCATGCTGAAGATATCCAAGGGTGGAGGGGCAGCAGGGATAGCTCAGTGGTTTGAGCATTGGCCTGCTAAACCCAGGGTTGTGAGTTCAATCCTTGAGGTGGCCATTTAGGGATCTGGGGCAAAAAATCTATCAGGGGTCAGTACTTGGTCCTGCTAGTGCAGGCAGGGGACTGGACTCAATGACCTTTCAAGGTCCTTCCAGTTCTATGAGATAGGTATATCTCCATATATTATTATATTATAAGGCTTGTCAGGAATTCCCTGCTCTCCAATCCAGGACGATGCTTCCTGCCGCCGATGGTGGAAGCCATCCCTGCTTTGCTGAGAAGCACTAAACCCCTTCCACTCTGAGCCAGCACCACGGACCAAAGGATACTATACCCTGGTTGGAAACACGCACAGGTCACCAGGTTTTCTTTTGCAGAAAGATGAATTTGATTAGGGGAGGAGATAATGAGCCAGATCCTCAGCTGGTGAACATTGGTGGAGATCCACTGACATCAGTGAACTGTGCCCACCTGCTCCAGATCAGGATCTCACTCAGGCAAAACCAAGCCCAGTGGTTCTCCAGATCCCAGTGAGACTTAGGACTGCTGTTCCCCAGCCCACTGGGGCCTCTATGCTGTGGGCTACCCAATCTCAGAAACACATTCAAACCAGCACTCTATAGGCAGATCCGTCCAGAGAGATGGGGGGGGGGGGGGGGGGGCGGCTGTCCTTTCCACTGGCTCTCTGCTCCTAGAGAGACTCCGCTGCTGCCTGGGCTAACCACGGCCGGAGCCATAACAGGCTGTCCAGCGAGTTGTGGGAAACCATTACCCAGGCTGGTGGAAATAATGTCATGATGATCCGAAGGAAGACAGAGCTCCTCTTTCAAAGTATTTGAACGATGTAACCTGAACAGGCTAAGCGGCACCTTGGCACGGGGCTTAAAATAACACCCATCAATCACTAGTCAGTCACCTGAAAAACCCGGGTGGAGCCTGCTCTGCTACACTTCCAAATCCAGACTTGTTATGAATAAAAGCTGTTTTCCCTTTCATCTTTGCATCAGTGTATTACAGCCTCACGGCACCCATGCTATTGCTTTGACCCAGACAGCGCTCTCCTTCTAAACTCCACTGCCCGCTGCTTATAACATACCCGTCTGCCTGTGAAATCTTTTCAGCCTGCATTTATTGGAGTAACCCCGAGAGGGTCCTGGGTGGGCGGCTTGTCACTAGGGCTGCCAGTTTGGCAAAGATGAGATAGTTAGGGGATGGGGGTGGGGGAAGTCAGAGGAGACATGGTAGGGTTTGGGCAGCTTGGAAAGGGTTAAATGGAAGAGGTTTGTTCAGTGTGACTGCTATAGGGTTACGAAAGCTGCTCGAAAGCCAGGATGCTGGTTACAGGGGTACCTGCCATATTTCAAGGCTGTTTCTAGTGCTAGATTTTTTTTCTCCTAACATTTCACGATGTTGCTACTTCTGGTAGAGACTAGGGTGGGAAATCTTAGGGAAAGGCGTCTAGTGTGGAGACAAGAGCCTGGAGTGAGGTCTGCTTCCTTGAGGCAGAAGGACTGTCACTGTGACCCTCTCCCACTGAAGTTAAGCTGCTCTCCGCCCACACCACGGAAGCATGTGGCTGGTTACCGCAAGCAGCCTGGCTTATTCTGGACCCAAGCCGTGTTTTCATTCCCACTGGAATGTCTAGGGCTATAGCACTGGATGTACTCTGTGCATGCCGCAGTTGTTAAATCCCCACAGTGCAGTGCGAGGTAGTAACCATACCACGCTGTACTTTCTAACCGGAGGCCAGCACTTTGCAGTCGTTAATGAATTAAGCCTCCTCTCACCCTAGTAGGGAAGGCGTTATAACCCCATTGTATGGATGGGGAAAGTGAGGCCCATAGAGGTCACCCAGCAAGTCTGGTTAGAATAGAAACCATGCGTCCCACTTATTGAGTCCCACTCAGCTACGCTCCTGCTGCCTTCCTGGAGTGGGCTGCCTGAACCCCAGGCCACAGCAGCTGGACGTGAATAAGACGCTGCCTGTTGCGATGAGTGGGCTGAATGTGGTGTTTGCCCCTAGGAGGATGCAGCTAGCCCCAGGCAGCTTTGCTGTCACATGTGAGCTGCAGGAGCCGAGGCGAGCTGTGCAATTGTACCTGGCCAGGCTGGGCCCCAGTGTAACAGGGGCCCTCCTTCCCCCACCCGCCTTTTTCCTCTTGGAGCATCCTTGCTGCCTTCGCAAAGCCCAGCGGAGTATCAGCTTGCATCTGTCGGGAAGGCACCATCCCTGCCGCGGGGGACGCTCTGCTGCCGCGGGTGCCTGGTTTGCAAAAGCGCAGCAGCGCCCACGAACCCAGCGAGCTCCCCTGCCAGGGGGGGCCGCTCGAGGCCCTTTTCCTCTCGCCTGGCCCCGGCCTGGGCGCCGCGCCGGGGCGGGAAGGGCGCGCTCTGCCCGGGCCACCCCCGCGCCGGGGCAGTGGGGGCGCCCGCCAGGCCCACTCACCAGGTGGATGTTTGCACGTTGGCGTGGAGATGAAAAGCCGCGCGCAGCCTAACCTGGATTGGGCCCCGCCTCCGGAGGCGGGCGATTGGCTGTCCGAGGGAGCGCCGGGCTCCGGTTGGGCCAGGGGCGGCTGTCGATCCACTTGCCCCAGTTCAGGCTAGGTAGCGGTGGCAGCGCGGCTGCTGCTCCTGCTCCTGCTCCGCGCGCGGCGGGCTGAGGTTACGGTGCCGCTGCAGCATCCAAGCGCGGCCGGGGCTGGTCGCCGGCCCGGCAGCCCCACGGGCGCGAGCTGCCTCCATCCAGCGCCGAGCGGGCGGCGCGCGATGCACCGAGCGGGCGGCGGGCGCCGCTGCCCGGGCGCCGTGTGAGCTCCCCCGCTCCATGGCGCTGCCGTGCGGGCTGGGGCAGCGCGGCACCGGCTGAGCGGCCTCGTCCTCTGCCCGGCTCCAGCCTCCCGCCGCCGAGTGGCTCCGGGCGGGGAGGGAGCGCGGGGCTGCCTGGATGCCTTTGTCCCTCCGGCGGGGGGCTCGGCCGGGGAAGGGGGCGACGGGGCTGGCCGGCCGGGACCCCCGCTCGGGGGGCTGCTGCCTGCTCCCGGGGGCGCTGCCCGCCACGTGCCCCAGCCCGGTCTAGCCCCTCCCGGCGGGGATGGTCCCGTGCGGAGCCCGGCGGCGGTGCCGTGCGGCCGGCCCGGGCCGGTAATGCGGCCTCCAGGATGCTGTGGTTCCCGGTGAAGAAGATCCGCAAGCAGTTCAAGCTGCTGCTGCTGCTGGTGCTGCTCACCTTGGCCGCGTGGTTCACCTACCTGCACATCAGCCTGGTGCGCCAGGGCAAGGCGCTGCGCCTGCACTTCGCCTACGGCAGAGGTAAGGGGGGGCCCGAGCCCCTCTGCGCCCTCGGGTGGGGCTGGGGTCCCCGCCCCCTTGCACAGCCGGGCAGGGGCTGGTGAGCGCGCAGCCAAGTCCCTGCTTCAGGCCCTCCCGGGCTGCCGGTGTCTCCTGCGCCCCCGCCCCCGCGGATCGTACTTTTTGGGGGCAACCCCCTTGTAAGGTCAAAGGGAAGTCCCGTCCCCCTCCCCCCCCCGCGTGTGGTTTCTCATAGGGTGGAGTTGGGTCTAGCCAGGACTCCTGGTCATACTGGGTCAGAACAAAGGTCCATCTAACCCAGTATCCTGTCTTCTGACAGTGGCCAATGCCAGGTGACCCAGAGGGAATAAACACAACAGGTCATCATCAAGTGATCCATCCCTTGTAATCCAGTCCCAGCCTCTGGGAGTCAAGAGGCTTAGGGACACTCAAAGCATGGTGTTGCATCCCTGCGCATACTGGCTAATAGCCATTGATGGACCTGTCCTCCACAAACTTATCTAGTTCTGTTTTGAACCCTGTTGTACTTTTGGCCTTCACAACATTCCCTGGCAAAAAGTTCCACAGGTTGATTGTGCGAAGAAATACTTCCTTTGGTTAATTTTAAACCTGCTGCCTATTAATTTCATTGGATGACCCCTGGTTCTTGTGTTATGTGAAGGGATAAATAATGCTTCCTTCTTCGCTTTCTCCATATAGTTCATGATTTTATAGACTCTGTCCCCCTTAATCATCTCTTTTCTAAACTGAACATTCTGTCTTTTTAATCTCTCCTGATATGGAAGCTGTTCCAGACCCTGCTAACTTTTGTTGCCCTTCTCTTTACATTAAAATTTGACAAAGTATCTTTTGTGAGATGGGGCAACCAGAACTGCATGCACTATTCAAGGTGTGAGTGTAGCATGGATTTATATAGTGGTATTATATTTTCTGTTTTACTGTCTATCCTGATTGAGATCTTCTGAAATAATGAGGCTTTATTACATCCAAAGAGCGCTCCAAGAAGGGCTGTGGGAGCGGGGCAGCACTTAGCCTCTGAAGCTGATGCGTGTCCCCGTTACTGGAATAGCTCCCTTTGGCCAGAGCCGGGAAGAATTGGGCACTGTCGGTTACATCTGGGTTTAGAGATGCATGTACAGAATCCTCTTCCCCCAGGCTGGCTGGGTTGCGAAGCTCAGGTCAGACTCTTGGCTGTATTGCCAATAAGCTGTCCAAACCCTCAATGTCTTTAGTCTTGGCAGCAAAGTGTTTTTAGCAGCAATTCAATTCCTCTTTAGCGCAGAGCTAGATAATGGCTCCTGAGTCCGGGGCACAGAGCGCCAGTGTGTGCATCAGAGAGAGAATTCTGAGATGCTAGAGATCGCTTACAAACCAGACTAACCGGGCCGGTGGCTGAGCTGTTCGGAGCCCTGTTAAGTCTCCAGACACTGCCAGTCCTTCATGCCAGCAGCCTGACCGGTGCTGGAGGTGGCTTGACTCCCGTGAAGGAGGAGGAGGGGGATTTTTGGTAAGTCCATGGGCTGGTGCTCTTTGTTTAGCTTGTTTGGCACTCCCTATTGGCTAAGCCGTAAAGTTCTATGATGCAGCACACCAGGCACGAAGGGATATGGGCAGGAAAAACAGGGTGGAAAGGTAACCCAGATTTAATAGGCATATCCCGACACTTGGGGCTGCTTATCGCTGCTTAGATAAAACTTGTTATTTGAGGAGTACACTTTCCAGGCCTCAGAACAATGGGACTCTCAGACTCTTCCATACCACAGACACCTCCTCCATACCAGGACCCTCTTCCATCCAGCCGGGATCCCCTCCCTCTCAGAAATAGGGGAGTGGGGTTATGCTCCCTGGGCATCTGTTTGTGACGACCCCCCCCCCCCCCCCCGAAGTGGAGAAGCCATGCTGTAGAAGGATGTTGTTGTTCCCATGACCAGGGCCAGCTCCAGGAACCAGCAAAACAAGCTGGTGCTTGGGGCGGCACATTTCTAGGGGCGGCATTCTGGCGCCAGCCATGCTGCCCCTAGAAATGTGCCCCGGCTGGGATGCCCCAGCTCACCTCCGCTCTGCGCTGCCGCCGCTCGGCTTTCGCGCGCCGCCGCTGCTCGGCTTCTCCCCCTCCCTCCCAGGCTTGAGAGCCTGGGAGCGGGGGGAGAAGCCGAGCGGCGGCAGCAGGGCGGAGGTGAGCTAGGGTGGAGGGGTTGCCGGCGGGGGTGGGGGGAGGGGGTGAGCACAGGAAGCAATGGGATGGGAGAAATGCAGCACTTGTGAGGGGGAGGAGGCGGCGCTGGAGATTTGGGGAAGGGGTGGGGGTGGAGCAAGAAAAAAATGGGGCGGGGGGGCGGCCAAAAATGTTTTTGCTTGGGGCGGCAAAAATCCTAGAGCCGGCCCCGCCCATGACTGTTTTCGTTCACTGCGTTGTGATGGGTCTAGTACTGGAAAGTCATTCTCGTGGCTTCTGGGAATCTTCGGGGAGGGAGGGGGAACATCAGCAGGGATTTTCATGTTTCTGTCTCAGCTTAACTCTCATTTGTATCCTGTGCCCTTGTTGTGAGAAAGCAGGCCGTTAAAAAATAATTATCCTCTTCTTTAAAAAGAGAACTGCAAAGGGGTAAACCCGTTCTTGCTTGTGCCCTTTCTGCTGCATGCTTATGGCTTCAAAGACTTTTCCGAATAGCAAAATCAGATTTGATTCTCCTCTCACTTACACCAGTGTAAACTGAGTATACCTTCATTGGTGTCAGGGGAGTTACTCCAGATTTGTGCCAGCGTGAGTGAGAAGCAGGTAAAGGCCACTGAGACTTGACTTATCTCTGGTTTCTGGCAGGGGTGCTGGAACGATTTCTATAGCGGGGGTGCTGAGAGCCATTTATGCAAACTGTAAACCCTGTATATAATGGACACCACTTGAAGCCAGGGGATGCTGCAGCACCCCTGTACCCCTAGTTCCATCACCTCTGGTTTCTGGAAAGCTAGAGTGGGATAACGCTGGCCCCCATCCAACAGAGTACATATGTAATGCTACTCATTGCAATAGTCCTGTTGACTTCATTGGGACTACTTATGTGAGTAAAGCTACATATCCTGTGTTTGCAGGGTTGGAGACGTAGGCTGAAATCTGAGTGGGAGATGACTCACTCCTTCACAAAGAGCTTTTCTCCGAGCTGTTTGTTACATGTTTGAGTTAAAAGGCTTTTAACCACAAAAACCACCAATAGCTTTAAAGAGTGGGTCTAAACATTTCCTTCCCTCTCAAATGAGGGAAGACAATGTTTCAGTCCATTGTGATATTATCCTATCCATGCTCCAAAAAGAGGAAAGTCAAGATGCAGCTAATGTGACAAAGCAGGAAATGAAACGCCTTTGCTTGTGTATTAAACACTTGTTAATTTCCTTTTAAGGGAGCTGCCTTCTCAGTTGCTGGATCCCACTAAAAAACCTGTCGCATAAGTCCAACCTCAAGAGTCTAACCACTGCCTAAACTATCGACCCAGTTCAAAGAAGGTTTGACTAGTTGTCTGCTCAGACCTTGCAGCCTCAGGCTGTGGTTTGTCCTGCCGTCCTGGGTAAGCACGCTAACTAGCTGCAGGGGGTGGGGTTTGGTGATCAGCAGTGAAAAATATTAACAGTGGGGTAGCAACATTTGAAGCCTAAACATAACCAAGTGCCCACCCGTCAGTGTGACTGGAGGAAGTTCAGGCTTATTGCTATAGCTTCAGTCTGCCCGCAGCTTCCGAACACCCTGCCTGTGCTGCGGAAGGTGGTGTGTTCTGGAAACAATTGTTCAGACGGATCACACTATTCCCAATATCTGCTGAAGAGGAGGAGGGTCTCCCACGTGTGTTTTCTATGGCTGCCCCTCCCTCGCAAGGTCTCGGCTGCATGCGCACCCAACCTTTGATGTGACATCTGGGGGACACTCCCCCAAATCTACAGAATGTGGCTATTTATTCCAAGCGTTCGCCGGAGCAGTGAGGAAATGCATGGCCACGGTCTGGCTCCCAGCAGAAAACCCTGCAGTCACCATGCAGCTGAATGGACTCTGAGAAATCGGAGCTCAGATGTGATGGTACCAGGACCAGCCTGAGGAGCTGAGCCTTAACTAATGAGCTGCTTGTAACTGCATGAAGCAAAGACCAGGATCAGGGAGCTGAAGTTGAACCCATGCTTTGGGTCTGATTGGCACTTACCCCGCACTTTGTGTTGTCATCGATACTAGTGTAAAGGGAGTGTAAAATGCCACCAGATCAGAAGGAGGATTATTTAACATTGATATTATGGTAGTGCCAAGAGGCCTCCGCCAGGCTGGGAATCCTCTGTTAGCCACTGAGCTGAGTCTAACAGTGGTGCAGGCTAGGTTTAAAAGTGTAAGTGACAGCCCAAGGGGCAGTGCGATGAATCTGGCCCTATCTCTATAATGGTGTCAGTCTGTCATCCATACTTATTAGTTATTTGTATTGCAGTAGCGCCTAGGAATGCCCCAGTCATGGGCCAGGACCCCACTGTGTTAGATGCTGTACAAAGGCAGTTGCTGCCCCCACAGAGCTTATAATGGCTGCCGGTGGAGTGGCTCGGAAGGTGGATGTGAGAACAGAATCTGGTATGGCACATGGGGCTTGTCCTAGTCTTTTCTCTCTCCCATTCATGCTGTCGTCTTGTTCTGTTCTATGGCTCCATCCTGTCGCGTTGCTGTGGTGACCAGAGGCCCCAGTCAGGTTCAGGGCCCCAGTGTGCCAGGTGCTGTACAAACACACAGTAGGAGACTGCCCCCAAAGCCTTGCCAAAATGTGGCTTTCTCTGAGCTGTTTTCTAACCAGCTTTGGCTGCTGGGGTAAACTGTAGGCAAAACTGTTTCCTGAGCGCACATTGGAAACTACGTTCTTCCAAGCCTTGAATGTATAGATGGGGGAGGGGAGGTCAGGGGATGTTTTTTGTTTTGAAAAGAGAAGGATTTTTTAACTTGATTTGGGCCCAACCAACTCGTGTTCAAACCAGTTTGGGAAGGAGCGACACCTGACCCTTGTTTGGAGATGGCGCCTCTCCCCAGGGGACAGGGTCTGTTGTAGGTCGCGCACAGAAGGGCTGGGGCAGGGGGAGGTTCTGGAGCAGGGGTCGGCAACCTCCGGCACACGTGCCAAAGGTGGCACGCGACCTGATTTTTGATGGCACGTGGTGGCAGCTCAGCCCAGGAATCCCTGGGATTCTCTCTCTCTCTCTCTCTCCCCCCCCCCGCCCCCCCGCCCCGGACTCCTGCCAGCAGGGGTCCCACCGCTGGCCCCACCAAGTGCCCACTGCTGGACCCCAGCTATCAGGAGCCGGTGGCCGGAACCCCAGAGCAGGGGAGGGCTGAGCCACTCAGCCGGCCGCCACTCTGGGATTCCAGCTGCTGGCCCCACTCAGCACCCGCTGCTGGCCTGGGTGAAGGGAACCCTAGGCTTGCAGTGGGCTGAGACCCCGGCTGGCAGGAGCCGGTGGCCAGAACCCCAGAGGTTAAAATGTACCACTGGCACGCGAAGCCTTAAAGTATAGTAAATAAATGAAGACTCGGCACACCACTTCTGAAAGGTTGCCGACCCCTGTTCTGGAGCATACACCCATGTGTCTAAGATGCTGTGGCTATGTGCCAGGTGACTCTGTTACAGCACAGACACAGCCGTTAATAGCATAGACGTCACTGCAACCCAAGAACAGGTTGTGGTGGAAGCAATGGGTGGTACTCCCGTCAGGCAGTTTGTTCCGGCCACTGCCTAGGAGCCGGAGGCATATCGTGGCAGGGAAGGTGAGCTGGGACGTGGGAACAGACAGAGATCTAGTTACCACCATGCGCATTTTCATCACTGTAACTCACTCTGTGTGATTGACGAGCAAGGCTACACACGAGCGCCGAAACACGCACACCATGGCAGCCCACCTGTTGAATGACAGACGGCGAGAGCACATCTTCCCCATGCTCTGCACTGGCTCCCTGTTTGCTTTTGGGTCCCGCACCGGATCTTCATAGCCCTCATTGGACTGGGGCTGAGCTGTGAGAGACCACCCTGTGAGACTACCTGTGACCCGCAGACAGCAGCTCCTAGTAGGGAGGCTGGAGCTGTGCAGACCCAGGGTGAGGTTTCTGGGAGCTAGCAGCATGGGAATTGGGGCTGGGAGGGTGGGTGTTGCCTACCTGTGGAACTCCCTGCTGTGTGAGATCTGAATAAGCCTGTGCTGCAGTGGTTTCAGGCATGTGGGGCGAGCTGCCATGCCATAGCAGAAGCCAAAGGAGGAAGAGAGAGAAAAGGGTCAAACCAAACAGTCTGATTAAAAATCTACTCCAGGTGGCCGCATTCAAGGCAGCAAGCTCAGGGTTCTTTAGGGGTTGGGCTTTGTGCGAGGATAAATGTCTGTGTTAGTGTTAAGTGCCCTGTAAATACTCTGCATAGACCGGCAGCCATGTAGCCCTGTGGGTATTGCCAATGGCTGTGATTCTACTCCCCTTCCTCCTCCTAGGCTGTGTGAAGCAGCCGGAGGCTTCAATGCTGCAGCACGCCGAGGCTGCTGAAAGACAGCTTTGGGTGCCTCCCCACTAACTTATGGCTGCTTGCGTACAGCTCTGGTGTGCGCTCTGTCATGGAGTTCAGCAGATGCCGCTCTGTCCTGCAGTGAGGAAGCAGGAGAAAGTTGGAATGCAGTCTGGTCCTCCGTGCACATCCTAGGCTGCTGGGCTCCCCTGTGCCTTCATCTGTCGCTGACCTAGTGCAGGGCCCTGGGGAATCTGCACAGAGGAGGAAGAAGTAACCTTCCCCTGACCTCTAGCTTCTGGGGGAAGATGCTGATGACCATCTGGTGCACCAACTGCAGAGCTGAGTCCTGTGCTCTGCCTAGCAGACAGATCGTCGGTCAGCTGACTAGAGCAGCGATGGGAAGATCTCCAGGGCTGACCTCCATTTAATTTAGTGTTAATAGTCTGGAAGAAGAGGAGGTGGGAGGGAGAGTTAGGGGGTGGAAGGGAGAGTTAGTTGGCTGCTACATGGGTCTTGCCTGGTCTTACTCAGCTCTCTGTGTAGAGCAGGAGTAGTCAATTCTTTTTTGTCAAGGTCCAAATTTCTTGGTCAAGGTCCAGACTCCAGAGAAGAAGAAAATTAAAAAACCATCAATAATGATAATAGTAAATAAAAAGATTTCGGGGTCCGTTCAAAAGTGTCTGGCTGGCTGTATTTGGCCCGTGTTTACCTATTGACTACCCCTGGTGTAGAGGCGCCTCTGTCCCAGTGCCCAGCATTTCAGCCACCAGCTTCATGGGATTGCTGACCCCAGAGGCTGGGTCTGGCTTGTTGAGGTGGGGAGAGCTCTGTAAGGTGAGACTCCGGTGAGTTGCTCTTGGTGCTCGCCCAGAACGTCTTATTGACTCCAGGTGTTTGTGGTTGGGCGTGGCACGTCAATTTCCACAATGTGAAAAGGCCGCTTCCAGGCACTTAGATCTTGCAGGGACAGGTGCTGCAGAAAGCCCTTTGCAGAGAGAGTTGGGGTGGGGGTGGCCAGTAGGCAAGCTGAGGCTAATTGCAGCTAGACAGAGGCTGCTTAGCAGTAGGGGGAGGAATCAGCTGACTCCTGAGTTCTTCTGCTTTCTGCCCAGATGAAAGGGGCTCTGAGGGCCAGTTCTCAAAAGCCCCTTGGGTGTGACCTCTTTTGAAAACCTGCTTGTGAGTGTGTCAGTGGCAGCTGCTGAAGGCTGAAACCTGGGCTGTGGTTAGGTGCCTGAGAGCGGAGAGCTGCTGAAAACCCGCCTCTGGCTGGGGGTGCGGCGTGATGGACAATCTGGCTCTGACCCGGGAGCGGGAGGGTGCCCTCTCTGAGTGTGGGTGGGAGGGAGTGTTCTGCACTCAGGCTAGGAAGGGGCTGTTGTGGGGCCTACAATATTGGGGTGGCTCTTTGAGTCAGAGACTATTCGCTGCCTCATTCAGCCCTGCCTGCAAAGGTTGTCTCCTTGAGCAGAGCTTTGCTGCCCTGCCCCAGGCCGCTTGCCATAGGTATTCCCCCCACAACCCCTCCATTGGGATCTCTGAAAACCTCCCTGTGTGGGGATGTGACTGGCAGAGCTGCAGGCAGGTGGGCGTGCCATCACGGGGGGGGGGGGGGGGGGGCTGGTTGCGGGGTATGTCTGTCATCCTGAGAGCTCTGGGTGGGGGTGCTGTTGCGGGGGCTGGGTTTTTAGGGCAGGAGTTTGGGCTGGGCATGCCATCACGGGGGGCTGTGGGAAGGGTTGCCGGGGTGGGCGTGCCATCACGGGGGGGCTGTGGGAAGGGTTGCCGGGGTGGGCGTGCTGTCATGGGGGCTGGAGGTGGGTTGCCGGGGTGGGCGTGCTGTCGTGGGGGGCTGGAGGTGGGTTGCCGGGGTGGGCGTGCTGTCGTGGGGGGCTGGAGGTGAGTTGCCGGGGTGGGCGTGCTGTCGTGGGGGGCTGGAGGTGGGTTGCCGGGGTGGGTGTGCTGTGGCAGGGGGTGGGGGAAGGGTTGGCGAGTGCTGTTGTGGGGAAGGAACGACGTGCGTTGGCATGAGGGCATCCCGGGTGGCTGGAGGAAGGGCGCAGGGCTGCAGGTGGGCACACTGCTGTGGGAAGTGCATGGAGGAGAAAGCTCATTTCATGGAAGCAGTGAGGGGAGAGAGCCAACGACTCTGCCCCTTCCCCTGCTTGGGCTGTGTGAGCAGTCTTGGGCAGGAACTGCAGCAAGCCCCCATGCTGAAGCCTGCAGCCCCCTCCTCTATAAATGCAAAGGCAAAAGTTGGTCTCTGGGCAGCCGGGGGTGACTCTGCTGGGTTTCAGACTCCAGACAGTGCCTGCCGCTCTCCCCATCCCAGATCGGCAGGCAGAGGGTGTATGGAAAGGTTAATTACTTGTTAAATTAACTGGCGCTAAGCAGATGCCCAAACCCTCAGCCTGCAGAAAGGGCATGTGTATCTCCCGCTGGCAACCTAATCCCTTCCCAGACGCTCCACGTGAAAGGCTGTGCTAACGGTGGCCGAAGGGCGGCCTTCGCCGTGCCGCAAACGGGCCCGCGGCAGGTGGCTCCAGCTGGGGATCTGGCACCTCTGGGTAGCAGCCCGGTGTCCCTGTGCTAGGCCAAAGTCGTCGTGCCTGGTGGCGGGGGGGTGCACGTGTACCTGTGCACTCCACCTCCGCGCCGGCACCCACCCCCTCCAGCAGCGCTACGGTGCAGCCTGGACTGGCGTGTTCAGGGGCTGCTTGGGTTGGGGAGCTGGCTCCGAACCAGAAAGACATTATGTTCCTGATAAAATAAATCCCTTTCTTATCGTCTACAAGTAGATAATTACCCTTCTCTGCCTAATTTAACACACAGATTCCTCAGCTGAAATAATGAGGCCATTACGGTGCTCTCCCGGCTGGAAACCGCTCTGAGTCAATGGGGCGGAAACGTTAGCGCGCCAGGTAAAAAATACAATTAAAAAAAAATGAAATGATTCATAATGGGAGACGGGAGCGCTGGGCCCCCCAGAGACTTCCCTGGCAGGCGTCGTGCTGAGGGAGGTGAGCTAGCGCTGTCGGAGCCGAGCACACGACAGGTTTATTTGTCAGGGGATTTAAAGAGCTGGTTGAATGAGCTCGCTGTTGCAGTGGCGATATTCCAGCTGCGGGCAGCAGGGTGACGGCAAGGGGGCGGGCACGTGCGTTTCAGGGCAGGGGGTGAAGTCTAAATGGGGTCCCTGGGGGGAGGAAAACTTTGGGGTCCCTTTGAACTTCACGGAAATCCATTGACCGTGGGACGCAGGGTGGGCAGGTGGTGGGGAAGGAAAGCGTTTGCTCTTGGGGATTGGCCGTCTCACATAAGGACATTGGCACATGGCAGGAGAGGTGGCTGGGAGCAAGACTTGGGAAACCACCTAGGCCCTTGCTGGCCAAAGGATGCTGTGCAGAGGAGGATGAGGCAGCTCTGCTGGGATGATAGTGGGGCAGTGCACCAGTGAGAAGCCCACTTTCCTCACCGCTGCTGGGAAAGAGGAGGGTGTTGGGATTTGTCAGGCTGCTGTCTCTGGGCCCTGCTTGGGAGCTGTTTTTTCAGATTGGGCCCTCACTAATAGGCATCCAATAAATGTGACGTCCCCCCACCACGTCTGGCTGCTGGAATGGAGAGAGAGGGCTTCTCTGTCCTGCCCCCAAGCCTCCTGATGGCATTGGGGGCAGGGTAAGTGGTACTCTGTACAGTTTCTCATCCAGCCCCTTGGCTGCTACAAGGGACGGGGCTGCCTGCTACTCTGCCCCTCAATGAACCTTCATTCTTGACTGTTTTCTTGCTGCCCATTTTGCTCCGTTGCTGCCTGCCAAGCTATGAGCAGCCTGGGAGGATATTGGAGCTGCCTGTCTGCAGACTCAGGAAGGCAGCTCTGCATTGGGTCACAGTTGGGAGGGTTTCTTTACAACCAGAAGGACAAAAATCTTTTTTTTTTTTTTTTTTTTTTTTTTTTTTTTTTAATGGAAGCCTGAATTCTGCAGAAGTTGGTGGTTTGTCCCCTTCCCCAGGTCAGTGAGAGTCCCATGCAATGGTGGCAGGTAGTTGAGTGGATTTTTTGATCCCCATTTTAAAGATCCCATCGCCTCCGGAGCAAGAGGGGTTGCATGGGAGCTAGCAAGGCGCCTGTAAGGTATCCCTGACGGCACAGTGCCCATGCTGTGGAAGGTCGCCAGTCTCTGCTTCCGGCAGCTGAACACGAGCAGCTGCCGTGCCTCCGTGCGGCTTTAGTTGCGCTCCTGTGAAGTGACTGGAGGGCTGGAGAAAGGGGCTGGATTGACAGCTCTGGGGGCTGGAGCCCTCTGCGTATTGCCGAAGCAGCTCAGGCGGCAGCAGTAGGAGATCTGGGGCCAGAGCAGTGGGGAAAGGGGTCCTTATTGAAGGCTGCCTTCTACTCTCACCTCGCCTGGGCTCTCTGCCCGCAGCGCGCTCTGAGCTGTGCTGATGCTGCTCCTGATCGCACAGGTGCCTTCAGGAGCTGTTTTAATCAGTTTAAATCAAAACCGGTTTAAAGCCAGCAGCAGGCCTGGGTTATAATCTATCAGCGTATCTGGCTGCACTGTTTCCCCTGCCCAGAGCAGTGCTGCCCATGCTCCCAGCCCTGTGGCTCTGTTCTGTCAGTGGCATTAGTCCCCCCGGAATGCAAGGCGTGCTTTCCACAGGTGGGCGTGTAACAGCTGTGACTGAGGGCATGTCATAGAGACATCCCCCCTCCCCTTCCCCCCCCCCCCCCCCAAATCCCAACATCCTTCTCCCCTGCCCTGGGCAATGGATCCTGTGACCCCGATGGACCGATTCCAGGCAGCATGCCAGAGCAAGGGGCGCTTGTTCCTGTCCCGTTCCCCCCCGCCTGATGTGCTTACCCACCTAGATTATAGCAGGAAATGTCTCCCCAACGCAGCAAAGGCTAATCCCGGGTAGGAGTGGGGATCCCTGGAGTTGATCATCTTACCCTGCGCTAATGCGCCAGGAACTGTCCATTTCTTCTCTAGACTCCTGTGAAGGTGGATTTGGCCAAGAGTGCTAGGAGCCAAAACTCCTGAATTGTACGTTTGCTCCCCCTCCTCCCTCCCTTCACTCTTCAGGAAGAATCTTCCTATCCAGGATTCAACCTTAGTGAGTCTGGCTTGGTTTCCAGCAGCACCTGCATGTTCTGTTGCTGCTTTAATTCCATGAGGTCCTTTCCCAGAAGCAGTGCAGTGTGAGACACTGCAAGATAGCACCAGGTGTGGGGAGACAAATGGGTCTCGGCCCTGGAGCAAGGGGGAGCCCTTCTAATCTCTGAAAGGGCCAATGTTCTCCCTGGGTTTGCGGGGTCCCCTGACTGCTAACCTCTCTGCTTTGGGCCATCTGACTTTTCAGCCTAGCATCCTCCTCCATCTCCTGTTGCAGGGGGCAGCCAGGGCGTTGCTGCTAAGTGAGCATTTGTAGCTGTTTCTCCGTTAGATCCAGCGATAACCTGGCCCGTCTCTCTTTTCACTTTCACTAGCTGTCACAGGTAGACATGTGCATTGGTGCCAGTTTGGGAGGTGCCAGGAATTCTTGCCTGGGCTCCAGGGAGAGGAGCAAAGGTGGTGAGAAACGTGTCAGCTAGGATTTATCCCGGGGGGGTCGGGGACTGCTGCCCATGGTTAGGTGATTGTGGGAGGCAGAGAGGGTTCCCCTATTGACTGAACAGAACTGGCTGTGGTGGGGATCTGTCAGCAGCAGAGGGCATATCTCCCCTCCACCCCCACTGATAGACATGGGGTTTCCCGTACACAGACAGGAACCGGAGTTCCCTGGGAATGGGCAGGGGAGGTGGAGGCAGGATAGGAGGAAAATATGGCTGTGGCACGGGACCAGCAGGGAGAAGATCTGGGCTGTGCCTGCCTCTGCTCCTGACTTGTGTGACCTTGGGGGAAGGCAGGAGCTCTTTCCATGCCTCAGTTTCCCTTCTGTAAAATAGGGATAACAATCCACCCTCCCAACAGCAGGGGCTGTAAGCTTAGCTTCTTCGTGTGTGCAAAGCATGGGGAGATGCTCGGATGGGAGGTGCTGGGGCGGGCGTGGCAGGGCACTGCTGTTTGGTGCCCATCTCTCTCTGGCTTCACAGAGGGGGCTGCTGTGAGAGGAGGACCCTGCTGTGCTCGGCATGTTCTCCCCTCCCCCCGGGAAGAGTGTTCCTGAGACTGGCAGGGAAAAGCAGCAGCTCTGGGGGAGCTGGCCCCCTCATGGTTGCCCCACCAGGGAAGCCTCACCAAAGCTGCTCTCCTGGCATGGGGAAGCCTATCGCCTCCTCCCAGCCGCCTGGTGGCACATCTTCTGCCTGCACCGCCTCTTGCGGGGGATATTTATACCCTTATGACATTCCGGGGTGCAATCGAGACCAGAGAGAGGCTGTGTCACCCCTGGGGTGCCTCACAATGTCTTAATGCTGTAGCTCCAAACCTAAGCTGCTCACAATCAGCCTGCAGATCACACCCTGAGTGTCTTTGTATAGTCACAGTCCTGGCCCAGCAGGTCTGACCCCAGCAGCCTGCCAGCAAACACCAGCCACACTCTGGCTCCCACCAGCCTTGGTTACTACGTGCAGGGTGTCCCCAACACACTCCCAGTCCTGAAATTCCCCCCCGCCTCCCCCCAATGTGTGTTCTGTATTGTCCCCCCTCTACTGAATAGTTCAGATATTTTAGGTTCATTGTCCCTGTCAGGGAACAATATACAATAGCTTGCTCCTTTTAAATGGAGTTACCACACAGCCCAGTTTAACCACAAGACTGGATTCATTTTCATTACAGAACACAGCAAGTTTGTTTAATGAAAGAAGATAGGATTGTAAGTGAGTACAAGTAATCTGGCATTAAAGTCAGAAAAGGTTACAAGAAAAATAAAGATAAAACACTTCCTGGTACTAAACTTAACAGACTAGACTTGGTTCAAGGTGAAGTTCTTACCACAGGTTCTTAGTACATTGCTGACCAAACTCTCAGGCCAGGTTCTGCTCCCAAGGTCCGACGGCTGTTTCTTTTGTTGTCTTAGGCAAAACAGAGAGAGGTGGACAGGGAGAGAGGACTTGGCGGGTTAGCCTATGTTTTTATAGCTCTGTCACCCTTTGAAAAGTATTTTCCTGAGAGTGACCCCTCGTTAAAGTTCTTTCCAGCCCAGAGCAAGGAGACCTGGAGAAAGGAGGCATCATGCTGTTTTTCACCTGTGTATCCTGAAATGCAGATTTTTTCTTTGTTTTCCCTCTCTTGCTGTCTGAGGGCTCTGTTTACAGTTTATACGCCAATGGAGGTAAACACACATCCCTTTGTTTAAGACCTGCTTGACCAGTTCTGCCTAAGCAGGGCTTCCTGGGTTTGAACATTCATCACTTTACACATAAGGTTGCTCCCTTTATTCCACCAGGACATTCTCGACCAGTGAGTTCTTAGTGTTCAGAGGATACCTTAGCAGGAATATTTTATACAAAGGTTATTTCAGGGGGGTGTAGGGTGTGAATACAGGGGTGCATTCCATCACACCCTTTCTGTGCCGGAGACGGCTCTGCTGCTCCTCCCCATGACCCATTTAGCCCTTGGCTGGCTGGTTTCCCCCTGCTCCCCGCACTGCGCTGCATTTAGCTCATGCCTCTCAGGTGACCTGACCTGCGGGCCCAGCGACAGCCAAAGGAAACCAGGACGTGGAGGCAGGCGAGAGGCCTGTTCTTTGGGAGGCGCCGTGGCCATCAGCTGCCTCCTAGGCTTGGGGGGGTTGGGGCAGAGAGGAGATGAAGTGGGGATTTCTTATCACCCGGGATGGCAGGTGCCTCTGCTCCATGTTGAGGCAGCGTCTCTAGTGGAGATGGGGCCGGGCGAGGAGTGGGGCTGCAGAAAGAAGTGGGGGCCTGAGGGAACCGGCTCTCGGCAGCCAGCCCTGGAAACATAAACACACCTTCCTTTGAAAAGTGCCTGCGGAGCATTCCCTGGTCTCTCGCACTGCGGCTGGACAGAGGGGGGCATGGCCTGTGCCCCTACCGCTGAGAGGTGCTCCCCAGTGCAGGCAGGCCCCTGCTCACTGTGTGTCGGGTTCGATCTAGGAGCCCTCGTACACTCAGCTGTCCTGAGGGAGAGCGATCCGGTGCTGAGGTGCCCCTGCACTAACTGGGGGAGTGAACCGGCCATTTCCCCTGCCGGGTGGCTGCTCCCAGCATGCTTTAGGGTTCTAGACAAACAGCCTCACCCTGCTGCGGCACGGGCTGTAAATACCCATCTGTAATATACGGGGCAATGACATTCCTGAAACATCAGCCACAGACGTGGCCGGAAGCCAGGAAATTCTACCACCGCACCTGCCCCTTCTCTCTGCATGGGAACATCTAGAAGTGCACCGTTAAGGTCCCCGGATAGCCTTAACTCTGCCCACACAGTGATGTGCCTGACTGGGGTTTGTTAGAGCTCCCTGCCAAATGGCATCTAACTGCTGTATTCCCGGCAGTACCAGAGCCCGGTGTCCTGTTAAATTCCAGCTACCTTGTTGGATCAGAGCCGCAGGGCTGGCGCTGGCTCAGATCCTGTATGTTCTAGCACTTAGCTGGGGCTGCAGATGTCTCCAACCATGACTTAAGCAGGGGAGTGTGCTTGGCTTAACAGCAGGGGATCCCAGCCCCACTGCTGACGGGAGTAAGGGGTTTTAAGGCTCCCAATGCTGTGTGGTCGATCTCGTCTCTCAGGAAGGGGGGATGGGGACTTGTAAAGGCCTCTGATGCAGATGCAACGGGATGAAGGGGAGAGCCCCATTCTGCTCTGCAGCTGGTCAGTTGCCCAGGAGTGGGTCTTGATGCAGCCAAGCCTGAAGCAGCGCCCCCTGCTGATCAAGCTGGGAGCATGGCACCAGTTCTGCACACGCTGGCTGTACGTTCCCGGCTGTCCTCGGAACAGAGCCCTCCCAGCAATGGTGCCAAGGTGTGTGCACGCTGGCCATGGACTCTGGGAGTCTTTTCGCTTGGGAAGAGACCATCCGGTTAGCTGTTCTGGCCTGGGCGATCCTGCGCTCCGGGCCAATGGGAGACGCATGCTGCATTGGACTCTGCTGCATCCCCGGTCAGCTCCTAGATGGGCTGATCCTGCCATGCCATGCTCCCTGGCTCTTGCCCTTGCTCCCCATCATTATCCGCGTCCCCGCACGTGGGAGCAGGAGCTTTGGGCCGTGTGTAAAGGGGCTGTCTGAGACGCCTCGTGCAGGGCTAGTGCTGCCTCGAGCTCCCTGGAAGTAACGGCAGGGGGATCTCGCCCCACTCCTGTCTGTCTCCTAAATGCATTAAAGCAAGTGGAAGCTGGCAGCAGGCAAGCAGCTGCGCTCCCAGCTGGGGCTCAGCCAGGCTCCGTGGCAGCCCTTCGGGGGAGCAGAGCTTGGCATGGAAATGCCAGCCTCAGTGCCCTTCCCTGACAATGAAGGGAGGGGCTACCCCCCGGAGCTAGCTCTCCCCCACCCCTCTCCCCTTCGAGACACCTTGGATGGCTTCAGCCCCGCTCTGTGCCACACAGGAGCCCTGCCCTAATCCGCTCTGAGGCAGCCCAGGGAGTGATGGGATTGCTTGCTCCAGGCCCCATGGGAAGCCCTGATCTGATTAGAGAGGCCTGGGCCAGGGCAGGTGCCAGGCTCCTCTGGGGTGCTCCAGCAACCAGCCCTGCGTGGGGATGGCCCGAGCGGTGTTTGGAGAGCAGCCACGCAGCCCTAACTCACCGGCAATGCTCCCCTGCATGTATGCAACGCCCCCCTGAGGTGCAGTCAGCCCTGGGGTGGCCCACAGTAACCGGCCACCATGCACTACGACACTGGAAGGGGAGTGAAGTGCTCGCAAAGGGCTCCGTGGCACACAGCTGCTGTTATGGAAAGTGAAGGGGTTCTGCGGTGCCATGCCAAAGGGAGGCAGCCTAGGGCACTGGACGGGGAGCTGGGAGACAGACCAGGGTTCAGTTCTCAGATCTGCCACAGATTGCCTGTGGAGTCTCCGATCACTTCCTCCTTCCTCAGCCTCTCTTTCCCCGCACTGTAAAATGGGGATAATTGTGCTGCTCCGTCTCTATGAATTGCTAACAGAGCCTCCTGAAAAGCACCACCCAAGAGCGCAGGACTATTAATTTGATGTTCATGCAGCACAGGCGCGCCCTTGGCTTTTAACATATCTGCAAATCCCCACGGCATAAACTCCCCTGATTCCCTTCCTCGGCCATGCACAGGTGACCAAGAGCTGTATTGAGCCAGCTGGGATTTGACCCTCTGGGTCCAGCTGTTTCTAATGCTGAGCGTGCTAGGCCAGCCAGCCGCTGCTAGTCCAGGGTGTCCGTGGCCATCCTCGCTACAGGGCTGCAGAAGGGGGGATGCCTGGGTGGGTCTGGATTTCTGGGAGCCCTGTTGCTGAGCATAAGGGGGTGCTGCAGTATCCTCTGCCATGCAAGTGACCTTCCACTTTGTACTTGTGCTTAACCCCCAGCCCCAATCTGCCTCTCCAGTAAAAGCCCACTCCAGAGACACGTAATTCTGGCTTCTCCTGATCTCCTGCTTCAAATCAGGGCCAGCCCCTGCCCTTTCTGTATTCCAAGAGCAACAGCCATACCCTGAGCCACTTGTGGGCCCCCTCCTGGGTGTGTGTGTGTGTGGGGGGGAGGGCTGCCTGTTCCCTGTTCCCTGACGAGTGATGAGCCCTGGGTGAGGGAGTGGGATTCCTTCCTGTGGAAATGATGCAAATATCGAAGCCAGACTCGGGGAGAGAGCCCTGAGGGGTAAAGGCAGAAGCAAAGCCCTGGGGTTTTGCCTGGGGCCCTCGTGTCTGGATTGCCCCAGGTCCCAGGGTAAATATCTTGGTGGAAGTTGTTGCTGCTTCACATAGATCGTCCATGTGACTCAGAAGTCCCGTTGTCAACCAGTGAAGTCAGTCAAGTTAATTCAGTGCTGCTTGGAATTAGCTGGTGGTGGGGAGCTTGTGGAGTGGGAAAATGTGTGTGAAGTTTTGCAGTGGGTTAATTCAACCGCCTTTTACCTTTGGAGAGTGACCCACATTTGATAATAGCAACCTCTGTTCAGTAGCAGGGCGTGCTGGACAGCCGGACTGGGGTGCATTGGCAAAGCAGTGAGGCTGGAAGAGTTGTGAGCGGGGGCTGAGGCCAGGACTGGGGTGCATTTGGCAGCGCTGGGAGGGCAGGACTGGAATAGTGAGCGGGGGGGCGAGGGCAGGACTGGGGTTTATTGACAGAGCTGGGTGAGGGACATGGGGTGCAGTAAACCAAGATCCATGTTAGAGAGCAGCAAATCCTCTCCCGAACCTTAACAAACATGAGAGATCCTCCTGACAAACCAAGGCGCTGAAGCAGTGGCTCTCTGCCTGGATAAAGCTAAAGCAGGTTCTGTGCTTGCTGTCCAGCCTGGGACAGTTCCACTGGGAGGATCCTGCCTGGCTTCCTTGTCCCCACTGGGCCTGTGGATCTTGCGGAACATCGCTGCCCGTCTCCTGGGACAAGTCGGGGATTTGACGGGATGCTAGCCGGGGATGAGGGGGTCACTCTGGTACAGTGGTGTATTGCAGAGCAGAGCCGGGAATGCAGTGAGCTTGTGTCGGGGATCAGAAGAACTGTGTGTGTGGGGGTGAGATTCCAGGATTATCTGGCATGAAAATGGGGCACAGCTCTGTCATTCTGCGGGGGGGGAGGGGGGTATACACACCACATTCCAGCTCTGATGCCGAGATACTGTGCTGATGCGTGCTCTAGAAACCCCGTAGCTGAAGGATTGGCTGAGGAATTCTGAGCTGGTGGAAAGGGGGCCTGTCGGCACCCCTCTGGCCCAGGGAATGCACTGCGTGTGCTCTCTGTACGCTGCTGAGTAAGCATCAGTGTCATTCCTCTAAGGCCTGTCTGGGCAAGCAAGCTGGAGCTGGAAAGGATGGGCTGATCTGGGGATGCAGTACCTTTTTGGGGGCGGGGCAAATGGCTGGGTCTCCCCATCTCTCCTATAGAGACAGTGCGACGGCTGAGTCAGTCCTGGAGGTTTTTTGCCTTCCTCTGCAGCATGGGGCACGGGTCACTTACCGGAGGATTCTCTGCATCTTGAAGTCTTTAAACCATGATTTGAGGACTTCAATAGCTGAGACATAGGTGAGAGGATTATTCCAGGAGTGGGTGGGTGAGATTCTGTGTCCTGCATTGTGCAGGAGGTCAGACTAGATGATCATAATGGTCCCTTCTGACCTTCAAGTCTATGAGTCCCAGGGACTCAGGAAATTACAGGAGAGGGCTCAGGACTCGGACTCATAGGGGCAGGATGGGCAGTGAATCTCTGTAGACCACCATCCCCTGCCCCCCGCACCAAGGTCTGTGCATGCTGCCCAGGGAGCTGGAGAGCAGGTCATTGCTCCATGGCCTCATAAGCTCTTCAGAGTCCTGGCAGCTGTAAAATGTGGGTTTTGTGTCAGTTAATTTCCGGCCATGCTCCCCTTCTCGTCGGGTTTAATTTGAAGTCTCTCTCAACTGGAGAGCCATAGATTAGCTGCTGCGGCCCATGTTCACCCCAGGTACTCTGCCCTGGGCCGGGAGAAGGAAGCAGAGGGGCTTTTGGCTGGGGTTGGAAATCCTGGCGAGCCGAGCTCTGTACCTGAGGCTGACGCGCTGCTTAGCGTTTTTCTAGCGATCTCCCGCTGTTGCAGTAGCTCCAGCGCGGCTCTGCCGGCGGGCAGCGCTAGTGAGACTGACGGGGGAATGGAGCCTGTCACCCAGCCCAGCGATCGCTCCGCTTGTGTGTTGTGTTCCTTTCTCCCACCCTTTGCCTCTCTTGTCTTGTAAGCTCTCCGGGGCAGGGACTCTCTCTTATGTGTTGTTCTGCAGCATTCACTGCCACTGGGCTCCCATCTCTGTTGGGGCGAGACAGTTCCATAACAGCGCTGTCCATATCAGCCCCCATGTGTAGACCTGCTCTGCGCATGGTGGCAGCGTTGTCTAATGGATAGGGTACTGCACTGGGAATCAGGAGACCCGCGCCTATTCCCGTCTCTTCCACTGACCTGCTGAGTTATTTTGGGCAAGTCGCTTCCCCGCTCTGCCTCAGTTTCCCCTCTGGGTCTGTCTCTTATCTTCTTGCATTGTGAACTCCTTGGGGCAGGGACTCACTGTGCATTTGTACCGCACCTAGCACGATGGAACCCTGATCTGAGGTGTCTGGTAATAATTGCCTGAAATGCTGATGGACTCTCTGCACTATCACCCCTGCCACTGCTGGTGGAGTTGTGACTGGGAAATCTGACAAGCAGACCTAGCACCGACGCAGCTCCTTTCCTGGGGCTCCTCTCCCTGCCCTCTCTCGGCCCTGTCTGCCTCGTGCGTGCTGATCCTGAGCTCCCCGCCCTGTGTCTGCTGGGGACTAAGGGCCCTGCATTAGTCCACCCAGAGCTCCCCTGCAATCTGGAAGGCATCTGCAGATGCTTATTTGCAGTGCTCAGGTTCCAGTAAGTTATGGCCCTTGTCTCCCCTCGAAGTTGCTTTCTCTGGTATGGTTTATTTGTTCTCCCTCACGCTCAGATCCGTAGCAGCGGGGAGCTGAAATCACCCTCATTTGTTGCCTGCTGGTTCCCAACGTGTTCTCAGCCAGATGGCAGAGAAGCTGCTCGTGTGGGCGAGGCGTCTCCGGGACAGGCTCAGCCTGGGCTGCAGACATGGCCAGAACAGTGAGTGCGCTGGGCTGAGGCTGGGGGAGAGGAGCAGTCTGGTGAAGGTTGGGGGCATGGGGCCGAGTCTGAAGCAGCGCTTTGCAGCCTACAGACAGGGAGCACCATCCACCAGTGCGGGGGTTCTCCTGTATGTTTCCCACTCGCCGGTGCAGGGGGTGGCGACGCCGGTGCAGGGGGGCGGCGTTTTCAGAATGGCGATAAATCCCAGGGCTTTTGCGCATTGCTTTCTAATCGCTTGTGTGTTTGCCGGTGCAGCCGGGCAGCGTCCCCACGTTACATTCTGTGGCGTCATCGCTCTGGGCTGTGCGGGGCTCAAGCCGTTTCACCTTGAGGTTATCAGGCCGCTTGAGGCTTGAAAACATTTCCCTGCACCCCTGGCAGGAGGCAGGAGCATTTCAGATGCTCTCCGGGGCAGGGGCCGTGTGCGTCTCCTTCTGTGGCTTGCCCGGAGCAAAGCCCGGTGCTTAGTAATAACAGCAGGGGTGTTTTAAAGTCAGTGTCTCAGCCCTGGCATTGTGGGGGCGAAGCATCGCCGCAGGTTGTTGCTAGCCCCAGCGCTGCTCGGAGCCCCATCTGGGATTGATGGTAGGAGACAGATCCACTGGCTGCTTCCCACGGTGGCGTCAGCTTCTTGCCTGGGTTCCTCTGGATGTTTCCCGCAGTGCTGCAGCAGGCAACTCTCCTTGAATGGGGGAATCCCCAGGTGGCATAGATCCCGAGTAGCAGCTGTAGGGCCCTGCCACTTCTGCCTAGTGGCCTGGGGAAAGGGGAGTGGTTGGAGTGTCTATGCTCTGTCTGTGCCTGGTTGCAGGTCTGGCCCCTTGGGCAGCCAGGTATTATTTAGAGCAACCTTGAAGCCAGCCCCAGAGCTGGGGAGAGAAAGTGGTGAGTCGCTGCTTTGCCCTGTCATAGGTCCTGCCGGAGTCCAGAGCGGGGCCTGGAGGTTTGACACGGGTGCCCTGTAACCAAAGCCAAAGTTCTGAACTTCTTGGGCCTGATTTTTCCATCACTTTCAGAAGACAAAAGCCGCTTGTAGATGTCCCGTTAATAAGGCTGGATTTTGATCTCCGTTCTATGCATGTAAATGTGGTGTAATTCCAGCGAGGTCATTGGAACTCCCCAGGTTTACCTGTACGCAGCTGAGATCAGAATCCAGCCCCGCGCCTTGGCTTGAGCCCCCATTGCTGGGAAAGGCAGGCAGAGCCTCCTCTGGAACCTGATCCCGTACGTCTCCTCGCTCAGTCCTTTCCCAAAGCCTCTCCCGCCCAGATGTTACTCCTGAGCTCTGCAAGGGTAACCGGTGCAACAGAGACGCTGGAACCGGAGCAACAGTCCAGTCACCTGGATTCGTGTTACAAACGGCTCCTACGAGCCTCCTTAAAACCTGCTCTTATTGAATCAGTAATGAACAGCGAAGAGAAGGAACAAGCAGAGCCGGGACCCATTTCCATACAAGTGAACAACAGAGGCGAGGCCTGCGTGTCCCTGATACATGCTGAGCTGCTGGAGAAGTCAAGGTGGTGATGGGCACCAGCTGGAGTCCTTGTTTGGTGGAAGGACGGTTCCGGGGATGCAGCCTTGACAGGCTCCAGTGTGGGGGGAAGATTAACCCTTGTCAGCCGTTTGGATTGCTCCTGCATGTGTAAGACAAACGCCTGCTGAAACCTGGGCACGGCCTCGCCCTTGTCAGACACCCTTCTGCCTCCAGGGGCCACCCACGGGGCATGGGCCAAATTGGCAGCAGCTCTGTTAGGAGGTCTGCTGGGCAGCCCTGGGGCTGTCACAGCTGGCAGGAGACGGGGAGGCAGCAGAGATCAGCACCGGTGGTGGGACAGCCCCTTACTCAGGCCTTGGGGGATTTGCAGCCCTTAGCAGCCGGCCTCGCTGTCCCAGTTTAAACCCCTATTGTAGGCCGGCAAAGCTGCCGTCTGCAGAACGTGCCCTGGGTTCAAGCAGGGGGAGGCGGCACTAGTGCAAATGGTAGGTTTGCTTGCCTGTGTTGGGGCGTCCCCAATGGCTAGAACTGGGGGAAATCCCCAGTCTAGACAAGGCGTCAGAAGAGGCAGACGGCTCTCCTGGGGCTAGATGCTCTCCCCCCCCCCCCCCCCCGCTCCCCACACCCCCCCCTCCTCAAATGTCACACCTGAACAGCCCCAGCAAGCGTAGTAAACGGACGAGGGAACCAGTTAGTAAGCGAGGGAACCAGTTAGTAAGCGTGGATAAGGCCCTTGGTCTGGAGTGAGCTTTATAGCCCCACCCCACGCTCATGAAAGGGCCAGGACGAAAGCCCCACCCTTCCCTTTGTACAGCCGACAGTTTCTGCCCATGGCTCTGTTTCTTCGCAACTTTCATCATAGTTAGGGCCCTTCATTTTGGGGGTTTATTTTATTAATTTTTTCCCAGGAATGTATCGGTGTTTATTACCACCACAACAAAAACAGGTGAAAATTTACAAAAACTATTAATGATTTGAGTAAATATCGGGGGTTATTTTGGTGGACGGGGTGGGGGTGGGGGAGTATTCAGAAGATTAATGCTTTTGATGAACGGAATTCAACGTGGCTTGCTGCAGAACTAAAACAGAACTCAAAACCCAATGCCACCTCTGAGTTTAAGAAAACAGTAGATTTCTAATCCCCAAATAAAGCTTTTCATTTGAATAAACAGTTTACTGTTCTAGACTTAGAACTATTAGCCTAGAACTTCAGTGCCACACCATTTGCAGCGCATACGTTCAACTTCATACTTTTCTCCTGTTTGTTTTTTAAACTTTCAAATGCTTCCTTGTGTTCTGAAACATGTTCTCACGCAGATTTTCAGTTTCTTCCCATTGTAGAGTGTCAAATCTTTAAACTGCTATCTGCTAACAGCTTGAAATGTGGATGTGGTGGGCGTGAGATTCATCCGTACATTCAGATGTGCACGTACTTCAGAGCTTGTGTGCGTGCCTGTTTGTTTGTAGTATCAGAGGGGTAGCCGTGTTAGTCTGGATCTGTAGAAGCGACAAAGGGTCCTGTGGCACCTTATAGACTAACAGAGGTATTGAAGCATAAGCTTTCGTGGGTGAATACCCACTTCCGAAGAAGTGGGTATTCACCCACGAAAGCTTATGCTTCAGTACCTCTGTTAGTCTATAAGGTGCCACAGGACCCTTTGTTTGTAGTGTGTATCTTCTAGACTAATACACAGCCTGACTTCAACAGGCAGCTTTGCATATACACACAGACTAATGTATTATCGGAATACATACATCTCATGCAATGTATTGTGTTTTCCTAATCAACAAGTTACTTTTTATGTATTTGAATGATACAAAAGTAGGGTGAAAATCGGGGTGGGAGGGGGGGGAAAGATTAATGCTTTTTGTAAAACCCGGGATTTTTTTCAGTAAAAATCGGTTTAAACTGAAAACGAAGGGGTTTAATCATAGTTTAAAATCAGAGCAGCTGCCACTTGTCAGCAAACTTAGAACCAGACGTGATCCTGCTTCCACAGTGTGTACATTCTGTTTCTTTCACACACACCCCCATCTCTTCCGTGTGTGTGTGTCCACAGAGAGGGTTGTGACTACAGAGACCCTGCTTTCATGCTAGTGTGTGTGTGTGTGTGTGTGTGTGTGTCTCCATATATATATAGACACACACACACACACACACACACACACACACACACACACACACACACACACTAACAAGAAAGCAGGGTCTCTGTAGTCACAGTTCTCTCTGTGCATGCAGACCATTTCCAGGGCAGCTAGCTTTGATGTCACAGACAGCTGGTTCAGATGTCAGGTGGACTCTTATTATGGAGGCTCCTTGCTTAGAAAAGAATCCAGGGAATGTGATTCAGAAGCAGAAACGTTCCTGAGGTTTTCCGGGAGGGGATGGTGGCTTTGGGGCAAATGCTGGGTGTGATGTTTGAAGGGGTGTGTGTGGGTGTGTGTGTGTAACATCAGGATAAGCTGCAGTTATCACAATTAAACATATATGCACACTCTAGATCTATATATCATCTATATAAATAAATATACGCTATACATACATGTTTGTGTGTGTGTATATGTATGTGTATATATATGTAGTATATGTGGTACATTCCAGCGTATATGTATCTGTGTAATTGTGATAATTGCAGATGGGTATGTATAGTGTGTGTGTATATATAGGTGTGTGCGTGCAAATCTGTTTAATTGTGATAATTGCTGCTTATCCTGGGCAGTCCTGTTAATGCTTGGCATTCAGCAGCACCTGTCCCTGTCAGAGCGCTTTACACACCCCGACGCTCCTCTCCGCAGGCCTGGGAGGTTGAGAAGTGCTTCTCTCCATTTTAGAGCCAGGGAAACTCGAGCTGAGGTGAGGCTGTGTCAGAGCCGGGGTGAGAACCAGGCAACCTGTGGGGGCAGCCCGTGTCTCTGGCTGGCGTGAGGCAGTCGGGGTAGGTGATGGCAGATGTGAGGCGAGAGGAAGGAATGTTGTTTTTCATTAGTGTACGATCTACTTATAAGGCATAGTCTCCATACATCTGGAAATGCTTGGGGGGTGGGGGAGACTTTTTTTCCAGAACATACCGTATGGTACATTCCAGCGTACTAACAGCCTTTGCACTGGAGTTGAGCATGGTGGTGGAAGGGAGGGGAAAGGAATCTGCGGCACCCTTACATTCTAGAGAGGCGATATACCCAAACTGCCAGCCTTAAACTAGCATCATTCTGTGCAAACAGCTACGCTCCCCCATGGCTGTCCAGGCCAGGCTCTCTCTGACTGCTCCTTGCAAGGGTTGCATGGGAATTAGCAGCCGCCTGTGAGATTTCAGTGGATTGCCTCTGCTGTGAGCCCTCCCTATTTGTGTGCTGGTTACCTAAGCGACAGCAATGCAGAAGGCAATTTGACTGGCTGTGTGATGAGATTGACCGTGATGGGGGCCAGGTGTTGATGGATGGACATATGATGCACAAGAGAAGTCAGTGCTGGGGAATTTTAAGGGTTTTATAGTGAGAGGAATGGAAGCGGATGTTGTGTCTTTGACATTCTTCTTAAAGGGACCTCTGAAAAGCAGGCCCGACGTAACTTGCCCAAGCCCACTTGGTGTGGCTGTGCCAGGGCTGCATCGGCACTGGCAAAAATTCCCTGGGGCCCACTGCATCCCTGGGGCCCACTGCATCCCTGGGGCCCACTGCTGCAGCTCCGCCCGTGGGAGGCGTGGTGGAAGCTGCAATGCAGACATGGCTCGGGCATCTTCGCCACCCTGGTGTCCAGTCCCGCTCTGACAGGGCCTGAGGTCCGGTGGGGTAGAGAACCTGATCTGAGCAGGGCTAGACGATGCACTGGTGAAAAGGCCCATCAACATTGCACCGTTGCTAGTGTAGGTGAAGCTGGCCAAGGGTACAGAAAGGCCAAGGCTTTCAGAGGCGCCGAGGGCTGAGCGCTGAGGGCTTGTAGCTCCCACTGCCGTCAGCTGGGGTTATGGTGGCTTGGCCCTCCTGAACATCAGGCTCTGTGGGTAGATGAGGCCAGAAGCAGTTGGTGTCAGCACTGGGATTGGAATGGGGTGGTGGTCCTAGCTCCCGGGGCTGCGATCAGCCCAGGAGAATGGCTGGCTGACCTTTCTTTCTTGAAAAGAGAACGCGTTCTCTGTCCTTGGTTTAATATACAGGAGTTAGCAGGTAAAGAGAGATCGGGGAGGGAAATGAACATAGCTAGGCGTGGTGACTTAACTCTGGCTGCTGGGGTATAAAGCACACCGGGACTCTGCCTCTCCCCTGGGAAGGGTACAAGCCCGTGATGGGTATAGGCTGGAATTGGCAGTGTGCTCGCTGGGCTCATGTCAGAGGAGCTTGCACCTGTTGTGCTAGCAGCATGGAAGAATGGGGGGAATGCATGTTCCAGGGTGCTGCTTCCAGCCTTGGTCACTTCGCTCATGCTGTTTGCTAGGGGCTGATGTCTCCTACTAGCTGTCTGTGCTTGGAGCAGAGGCATGCAGGGAATAGGCCATAATGGCCCCATAGACCCTGCTGTGCCCAAGGGGGAGCGTCTGAACTGAACCTGCTCTCTCCGTTCCTCCTGTGGACAGTCCCAGTTTGGACTCTCAGAGATGTGGCCTCCTCCCTCTGGAGGGTGTTCCCCTCCAGCTGGGAGGCTGCTTGGGAGCTAACCTCCTTCCTGTGCAGGTTGATGTGCCAGACGGGAGTGACTGACCTGCAGACCCCACCTAGCCCTGCCAGGGTCTCCTCCCAGCTCCCTGGGTCTGCGTGGATATTTGCCGCTTGGGGGGCCCGCTGCGAGATCAACCTGGCAAATGATGCATCCCCCTCCCTCCAGCACGTGCAGTGAGCCCCGTTCACGTCAGCCCCGTCCCCTGTTGTTTACCCTGCCTGGTCCCCGGAGGCACTAACGGGACGCTGGTCTGGGCTGCACCGGGCGGTCCTGCTGAGGCAGTGGGAATGAGGCAGACTGGAACCGTTTCCCTGCCAGACCCAGACAGGCCTCTCCTCAGACCTCGGCCACGGGTCTTTGAATGTCTCCCAGGCGGGGGAGCGAGAGAGACGTGGCAGGGCCGGGCACGCAGTTGCCTTCTTGGCATCGTAGAGCTCTCTGGCTGCCGGCCCGCAGAGAGAATCCCAAACCCCCATCCGCCAGCAGGAATCGCTGGGGAGTCGTCCGTCCGTTCTGATTGGCTCCGCTCTCGTTTTAATACCGGAGGGGGTGTGGTCTAGTGGGCACCGACTCCTAATCGACTGGGACTCAGGAGTCCTGGGCTCGGTCACTGATCTTCCCAGCCACCCTGGGCAAGTCCCTGTGCATCTTCCCCCCCGCCCCCCAATCCCACTTTCTGTCTTGTCTGTGACCATTGTCAGCTCTCTGGGGCAGGGACCATCGGTTGCTGTGCATGTATATACACCATATCTTGCCCAATGGGGCCCTGCCTCTTGGTGCCCCTGTAATGCAATTATTAAATGACAAGAGTGATGATGATGATGATTCCTGAGGCATGGTGGAGATTTCCCAGCTATGCTCGAATTCAGCTGGTTGTTTCTAGCGCCACCGTCAGCAGCTAAAAGCTTTTATAATATTGACACTTAATCTTAAAGCCTAATTATAATCACTTAACAGCCCATTAAGATGAATGGAGGACGTTCGCACTTCTCTGAGTGCTGTTGTCTCGGGCTCGTCTGGCTGCTGACTCAAGCGCTGTGTTGGCGCTGCAGAGCTGAGCTGTTGGTAATTAAACCAGTGGGATAGCAGGGATGTAAATACCAACTCGTTAGCTGTGGTGCCCGGGTGTAAACTTCATCCCTCCTCTTGCTTCTGCTGGGCTGTGTCAGTGGGCCTGAGACCACTCCCTGAAGCAAAGGCTTCTGGGAGATTTTGAAAGGCCACAGGAGTGCCACGGGAGCCTTTAGAAGAGGTCACGCTCCTATAGTCCCCTGGGAACATCCCCTACGCCCCCAAGTCCAGGGGCCACCTCCTTGGCCTTTTCTCTAAATGGAGGCTGTGCTCCGCCGTGGCTCCTTGCGTGGCATGAGAGGTTTACACGGAGGGCTTTTGAGCATCAGGGCATTCGAGCAGAGCCCAGCAGTGGGTGGAATGCCCCCGGGCTAGCCGGCTCCCGTGCAGGAACTGAGGTGGAAGTTCCTTGGTGGAAATGCTGGTTCTGGGGCCTGCTCCGTGACCCCAGGCCTGTGGAGCTGGGTCTTCCTTCAGACCTAGGGCGAGCAGCAGTGGCTGCAGAACTTCAGTAGCAGGAAGGAGACTTTGTGGTACCCGGTGGTGGGGGAGTGCAGGGTGAGAGCAGCGATCGCCCTGCGGAAGCTGACTACCCAGGATGGCTCAGGCACCAGTTTGGAGTTGGGAAGGCCCTGGTGGGTTGTTGCAGAGGTGGGCCAGGCGTGGCTGGGTGTGTGACCAACGTGACTGAGCGTCTGAACTCCACACAGGAGTTGAGCAGTTGTGGATGGAAGCTGTGTCCGTGTTGTGCTCCCCAGCGAGCCCCGGAGGGCGTTATTAACAGAGAGGACCTGTTTAAAGCTGCTGCAAGCCTGAGTCGGGGAAGCTGGCAGGTCCAGGGCCAGGGAAAGTGTATGACACATGAACATTCAAAAACTCTGGACTTTTCATGAGTGGTCAGAGGGGGACAAGCTGCCATGAAACGGTGCCTCCGTCCCCGCTGTCACTTCGGGGAGCCCCTCCCTAATGAAACCATCCTCCAGATGAGACAAACGCAGAGAGACTGAGGCTGTTTCTACACTGCCACTCTCAGCGCTAAAACTTTACTCGTTCAGGGGTGTGAAAAACCACCCCCCTGAGCAACAAAAGTTTTAGTGCTGAAAAGCGCCAGTATAGACAGCGCATTATCGCCGGGAGTGCGGCACCCCTTGTTTGGGGTGGGGGTTTTTTTATCGCCGGGAGAGCTCCTCGCCCCGGCGATAAAGCGTGACTACCCTTCCCACGTCACAGCGCTGCTGCGGCCGCGCTATAACATGGGCAGGGTAGACGTACCCTGATTGTGCTAGTCCCCGTGCAGGTAGAAGGTAGTGCTGCAGCATGCTTTAGGGTGACTGAACACAAGACGCAGATGTCTGTTGACCTGCAGTAACAGTTCAAAGAACAGGAGTACACGTGGCACCTTAGAGACTAACAAATTTATTTCAGTATAAGCTTTCGTGGGCTACAGTCCCACTTCATCGGATGCATGTTCCATTCTGTGCATTCTGTGCATCCGATGAAGTGGACTGTAGCCCACGAAAGCGTATGCTGAAATAAATTTTTTAGTCTCTAAGGTGCCACAAGTAATCCTGTTCTTTTTGCTGACACAGACTAACACAGCTGCTACTCTGAAACCCGTCAGTAACAGTTCAGTAATCGATAGAGCATAGCGTCTGCTCTGCTGTTTTTTTGTGGTCTTTTTGCATACTACGTGTGAATGCAAAGATGAGGTCCTTAATGAACAATCGAGGGGGAAGGTGCCAGGACTTGGAGCAGCTGGTGCATAGCCAGAGGGACACTGTTGTCATTGTGTTTTGTTAGCACCCGTGAGCCCCAGTCATGTACCAGAGCCCCATTGTGCAAGGCGCTGTACAGATACAGAGCAAAGAGCTCTGTTGTGCCCGGGGCCGCTGCCTGTTAGTTCAGCATGCTGCCTAAATTAAAGCGCCCTGTGCACACTTGCTGACTGATGGGGGGAGCTGGGGATGGATATGGGAACTCAGTATGACCCTGCGTTCTTTATGAGGAGGCATTCTCCTAGCCTATTGCTTTGTAAGCACTGTTAATTACCCGGATCTCCGGCTTCGCTTGCTGAGGGCCGATTTGATTTGTGTTGTATCGAGGTGGCAGGAGTTACAGGCGGTCGCTGCTGAAAGGTGCCAGTCTGTGATTTTTTGAGGTGGGGTGGGAGGAGACATTTCAGGGTTTTGTCTATTTGTCATTCCCAGGCTCCATTAATGATTTGGGCTGTGATGTTGTGTGTGGGAGTGAATTGATCCGCAGCTGTTAAAGAACAGGGCGCTTGATGTGCAGAGTTACACAAAGAGCTACTGTATTATGTGCAAACTAGGTGTCAGGCCTGCAAAACTACCCAAACAAGGTAACCCAGAGGCAGTAGAAAGATGAGGTCAGATCCTCAGCTGGTATAAATCCGTGTGGCTCCATTGACCTCAGTGAAACTTACATTAGTCAAGGATCTGGCTTATTTTACACATTCATGAAGTGCATCTCCCTGGGGCCATGGGTTGCCTCTTTCCTGCTCTTATGTGCAGCAGGGGCTGCGGCGAGCCATTTAAAGTGTGTGTGGTCGGGGGGGGGGGGGCGGCGGCTAGATATGCTCCATACTGTATTACTCCATACGGGAGTTGGGGGGAGAGAAAAGGGGGCAGGAGCAGGGTCCGAGGGGAAGGAAAGGGAGGAGCAGGCGTAGGATCTGGGGGAGGGAGTAAAGGTGGGGCCCTCACACACAGATGGTTGTAGGTGGGGAGGGGACACGTGGGGTCCTGGAGTGGATGGGGTCTCTTGGGGACACTCACTCTGCCTCCTGCCTGAACTCCGCCCCCTCTGTGGGTGCTCCTCCTGCTGGCAGCAGCTGCTGGCTCTGGGCTGTGCAGTCTGAGCCCCTGGCTGTGCTGCTACATCCTTTGCCCCTGCAACTCCCTGGCAGCTTATGGGCTGGCCCTGGCATGGGCAGGGATGCCTAGCTCAGCCCAAACCCCGACACCCCAATGGATGTCCTCCAGTGCATGGGTGCTGGGCCTAAGGGTGCTGCCGCACCCCCTAGCTTGAAGTGGTTTATATACAGGGTTTACGGTTTGGCTCAGTGGCTCTCAGCACCCCCACTATACAAATTGTTCCAGCGCCCCTGCTCCAGTGTAAACAGTTTCCCAAATACCTGTTCAAAAGTGGTTGGGCCATGGCCCGGGTGGCCCTCCTGGGCGCCGTGGCCTATGGCCTGCAGAATGGGTGTGAGGGAGCTGGTGCTTGGAGGGTACGGGGGAAACTCTGCTTGGGATGGGTATTTAGGCTTTGAGTTTTTAGGTATGATTAATTCTGTGCCTCTTCCCCCTCCCCCCCGCTTATTTTTGGTTGATTGCTGGAAGGGATGTCAATGTTGTGAATGCTCCACAGCGTGTTGTTGCAGCGTTTCCAATAAATAACCAGACTCCAAATTTGCCTGATCACCTCTGGAGGATTGTTCCATAGCCAGGTCCCATCTGCTCCAGCTCCCACACGCTTTGTGACCTGCCTTGTGTCAGAGGAGTGCAGCCATCATGGTGGTTCAGAGATCGAAAGTTGGTCTTTGATGTAGGCGGGGCTTGATCCATTAATTGCTTAGAAAATTAGGACCAAGACCTTAAACTGAAATCAGAGGCAGTGGAGGGACCTGAGCATGAGTCTGCTTGTTTACCTGGGCCTCAGGTTTGTCTGGGGTCCCTCTGCTCTGGATCCCCCTTGTCCCCCCTCTGGAATGCCTGTTGTGGTGCGGTGGGCAGTGAAATGGAGGAGGAGGAATTCGAGCGAGAGCCGTAGCAGTAAACCAGCCAGCCATCCCTCTCAATCCCCAGGAATGCAATAAAAGAACCCAGCCGCATTTCCAAATCTAGCGCCTTCCTGACCGGTCCGCGCTCGGAGCAGAGATGAAGAGGGCCTATGGTACAACTAGAATGGCCACCTTCCCTTACAGGAAGCGGGGCGGGCGGGGGGACCAGGTCATGGCAAGAAGAGGGACGGTGACATGTAGGGGGAGGAAGCCTGATGAAGGGTCAGCAGGGGACTTCAGCAGCGATTGAATCTGGCAACTTCGAGTTTAAGACTCAACTCTTCTCCCCTAGTAGGCAGCTGTGGCAGCCCCTGTACCTCACACCAGGGCCGGGACTGGAGCGGGACAGACCCATGGTGCTGGTGGTCAGGGTGACTGGTCTAACAGAGGGTGCTTACGGCAGGCAGACGGGAGCTCTGACAATGTCTGTGAGCAGTGGGTCCCTGCCTGGCGAGGAGAGGCAGAACGTGCGCTAGGTATTCGCACCGAGCTCTGGGAGTGACGGGCGTGCCGCATTGCCCCAGATGTGATTGCCAGGCTGCGGCACTGGCTTTATGACACGGCTATCAAGCATTGGAGGCCAATAAAGGCTGGGATTAATTGGTGTCTGCGCATTGTAGAAGCGTTTGTCATCTGCCGGCAGGCGGGATTGATGGTATAATTCCTTCCCCAGCCCCGATGGCCTGTGCTAATCGGACGTCACTGGCTGACATGGACCATGCCAAGGGCTGGTTTGCACACAGTAGAGCAAGGCAGGGCAAGGGCTTCTATTTCTGCCAGCAGAAAATTCACAGTAAGCCCCCGGGTCCCCAGAATGTGCCAATCTCTGACCTCTTTGGACCTTGGGCCTCTGGCTGGCGGCAGCCTTCAGATCTAGAGCCGGGTCTGAGGCAAGTGCTGCGTGTGTGGGGCTGGCTGCCCCATGCGTCGCTGTGTTGTAACACAGCAGCGCCTAGCCAGTGTTCCTCGGCGGAACGGGCCTTGCTGTACAGAGAAGGGCTATTACATGGGTCTGTAATGGGGTAACAAGGTTTGGTTCTGATCTGATCTCCTGGCACGTAGGGGGATGTAGATGGGCTATTAACGGCCAGCTGTGAGATGTAGCTTGTTTTTCTTTGGCCTCACCAATTCATTAGGGGCTTTGCTGGAGGGATTGGAACGTGCCTTGGCGCACACGGCCTAGGTCGGGGGCTATATTGAGGAGCAGATGGCGAAGCCCTTTGGGTTCTTTGTGGCAGGAGGATGGATCTAAATCTGTCCAGAGCCTCCTTGTTTGCATTGCTTTGGTTTCAGCTTGTTTGCTTGGGTTTCGGGTGTTGCAATAAAAGCTCCTGTGCGTGGCAGGGAGGAACACTGCTCCTCACCCTCTGCTCGCTGTGGTGGCACACCTGGAAGCGTTACGAGTAGGGTGACAGGCAAACCTCAACCAGACAATGGAGCGAGTGTGGGAATTGCAAACAGTCCCACGCCACCCCTAGCTGTGGGCGGCCGGTGACCCTCAGCACAGCGCTGTGACAAATGGTGCAGTCTGGAGGAACAGCAACCCTAGCGCTGCTGCGGTCACTCAGGAGAAGCAGCTTTCTCTGGGCAATTCAATGCCCGGGCTGAAGTGGACATGCTGTTGTGTGTGTTAGCACACGGTAAAACAGGGATGTGGTGGGAGGGTGGGGACATGCCTTCTGATACCCAGCCACGAGACAGCAGGTACCCTGGAACCACTCTTTGCCTGGGTCTATGCTAGATTGTTCTGTAAATGTTCCCCACTCTTGCTACCCCTGGTGCTCGCAGTGGTGCAGGCCACCCGCCGGCCTCTGTCCCCAGGTCATTGATCCTACTCAGAGAATGTCCGGGTGACCCTCTTACTGCCTGTTTACAGCGGTGCACTCACCAGTGGGAGAGTACTGGGAAAAACCCAGGTTCTGCATTGGCCTTGTTCCTGTGGGTAGCTCAGGCCTACCTTCGTGTCGTTAAGCTGTAGCACATGTATATGAATCTTGCGCTTTGGACCGACGCCTGGCTGCCGGGACTGCACTCCTTGACCCCTTGGAAACCCCGTCTCTGCTCTTCGCAGTGCCCAGGTGTAGCAGCTGGGAGATCCTCGATGCTACTTCCTGCTCTGCCACTGACTCTGCTAGTGATCTTGGGCAAGTCACTTACCCTCCCTTTGCCTCTACTCTCCCACCTGTGAGATGCTGAGTGCTCTGAGCAAGCACAAAGCCGGAGCATTACTGGGGTGGTGGTGATTGTCTCGGGGTAGCCGGTCAAGCCCTGGTTCCGTTGAAGCCAGTGGGAGTTTTGCCATCTCCGCCGAATGATCTTGTCTCCTGGAAGGAGCAAAGGCGCCTGCTTGTTTTGGGGAGGGAGGGCTGGTGGGGAGGCCGCAGCAAAAAGCAGCAGGACCATGAGATGTTGCGCTCCCGCGCCTGGCCCAGGCTGAGTCCGTGGGATGTGCTTTGTCAGCAGATCCCATGAATATTCAGCAGTCCTGTAAGTGTCTGAGAGCGTTTGGGAGCCTGACAGTGGGGAAACATGACACACCAGCCTCTGATCTCGCCTTTTCTCTGCTTCCCCCTCCTCTTCCTGATGGAGACATTTTGCTGAAAGCCCTGGAGAGCTGGTGTCAGTGGCGTGATGAGGTGAGCGTGCAGCAAATAAAATTGATGTGGCGTGCGAACGCTGTATTAAAGTCGCTCCCCCTGCACGGTATCAAGTGAGTTTGCCAAGGGTATTAACCTTCGTTTGGTCGCGCTTCCCTCAGTGCATTGGAGGCCCCGTGCGTCAGCCAGAGGTAATTGGCCTGATGTATGCATGGAGAAGGAATTGCAGGGGGAGTGATTTCCTCCTCCCGGCTCTCGCTTGATTCTGAAGCCTGAGCTGTTTGCCTGCCCGAAGGTACTGGGTCCATGGCAGCAGGTCACAGGCCTCGATAGCAGCTAACCTCTTGTTAGTGAGGAGCTGGTAGGTTCCCCACTCCCCAGGTAGATAGGACCAGAGCCCGGCTGGGATTAGTGGAGGTGGCAGGTGATCGCCAACTTCCACTGCCTTTGCCGCAGAGAGTGGCCCTCCCATGTCAGCCAGGGCCTAGATCCAAGCTTGGGAGGGCTCAGGTCCTTCTCCACTCCCATAATTACAGCATCTTCAGAGCAGTGTGGCTCTAGCACAAGAAAGAGCAGCGATCCCTGGGGCTGTCTCCCCTCCCCCACCACACACACTCCGTCTTGCCCAGGGGGCTGGGCAGGCTGGGCTGGGCTCTCTTGTCCTGGCAGAGAAGTTTGGGGGTGGGCTGACACTGCCTCCCATTGGTGTGATGGGGCTGCATTCGCAAGGAACCAAGGCACCCCTCTGCTGGGAAATAATCAGTGTGCGCGCGCTAGCCTCCATATGCCCGGCTCTGCTGTTATTAACTGCAGGGAAAGGTCACTGCTCGCTTCACTACAGCTGCCTCCATGTTCAGGAGCCACTCGTGTGGTGGCACCCAGCCATGGGCTCCCTCTTAGCTGCCCCGACACACATGTGCAGGGGTCAGCTGCCCTGCCAGTATGCAGGAGTCTGCCCCCAGGTGGCCTCACCCCTCTGACCCCAAACCAGGGCTCAGGCATGACTTGCAGGGCTTCAGGCCTAGTGCTGCTGTTTCCTTGCGGACTCTCTCACTTCTTTGGGGGTCCTTGTTTCCTTGTCGGAAATTCGTTCCCTGCTCCAAGGGGCCTTGGCTTCAATGAACACACACAGCTGACCCCCCTTCTCTCCCCCATTGCAAGCTACATAACCGGTGTCAGCCCTCTGGTCACTGCTGACCTGTGCTGGAATGGAACTGGAGATCTAGCTGTGGAGAGCTCTGCAGCGCCCAGTGCCAATCCGCTGCGCCCGCTGACACCCCTTCTTCACCAGGCTGGCGCGCACAGACTGAAATCGTGGTCTGTGCAGAACCTGGGGCTCCTGTCCCACCTGCTGCTGCTGGCTTTAGAGTGTGGGTTACGATGTTTCAGTGGTTCATGGGAAGAAATGGCCTGTCCAGAGCAGGGTCAGTCCAAAGTGTTCTGGGACACTGCATAGAGTCTGTTTCCTATGGAAAATTTCCCCATTTATTCATTGAAAAAACACCCAAACACCTGAAAACCAAAAAGTTTTCAATCAGACCCTGAAAAATGTCAGCCAATAATCCAAAATTCCAACTCAGAAATGCCAGCATGGTTCCTCCTGGGAGTTGTAGTTTGGGTGCATCATGGCCCCCACTTTCCCCTGTGGACTGAGCTTCCTGGCCAGAGCACATCTCCCATGATGCACCAATGTCTCACCTCTGGGTGAGCAACTACAGTGCATCCTGGGAGATGTAGTCTGGCCAGGGAGTCCAGCCCATAGGGGAAAATGGGGGCACGAGGCATCCAAAGTACAACTCCCAGGAGGTACTATGGTGATATTCCTAATTGACACTTCCGTTTTCAGCCAAAAAGCTTCAGGTTTTTGTGTTTTGTTGAAAACTCAATATTTTCCATGGAAAATAAAAACCATTTTCTGGTCAGCTCTAGTCCAGAGTCAGCCATGTGTGTCCTGGGCTGTACCCTTGGCTTGTGTAAATCAGCACAGCGTCCTTGACCCCGTGGGAGCTAAGCAGCCTTACTTTAGCTCGGGATGGCCGTACGTACAGATGCATGGATACGAGTCTACAAATCACCACCACCGGTGGGCTTACCAGCAGACTCCCTGCCCTGTAAAGGAGAACAGGGGATGGGATTCCTGATTTGCACAAGGTACAGGGCAGCAAAGCCAAGCTGCTATGGTAGCTGAACAATGGGCTTGTAAACGCACCGGAGAGTGGCCTGACTTTGTTGTTTTGAAACACTTGTTGTATCTGCTCCTTGATACACAGCCCCAGTTTCTCCAGGAATAGCTCAGCTTTCTATGCGGAAACTGGTTAACAAGGGGCTGGGATGAAACGATTCTGTCTGTCTGGGTTAGGAGTTACAGGCTGCTTTGTTTGTTCACTGAGAGCACAGTCTCTCATCTCATGGTTTTTGTTATTTTAGCCTCGGCTACGAGTTTCTTCCAGGAGTGGGTGTCTGACTCGTAAGTTGTGCCATCCATCAGGGAGCCAGTGTGGTCACTTGCTTAACCCTCTGGGTGCCATTTAACTCTGTTTTTCTGTTTGCTGGTGGTAAGTAGATTCATTAGCATTTGCGCCGTGGTGTGGGGGAGAGGGGCAGGCGGTTGGCTCCTCTTCCCCACTGGAGCACGTGGGGACGTGGGTGGTGCTGCTGGTCGGGGAAGGTGCAGTGAAGCTGTAATGCACCAGCGGGTCTGATGGGATTGAAGAGTTGTGTAGTCGATTCTGGCCTTGAGAGGGACACGGCGGCCTGATGAGAGATGGATCCGTCCTCACCGCCATGCGCCAAGAGCTGGGAGAACTTGTACGTATCAGGACGTTGTGCCGGGCTGCGGGAGACGTCGGCTCTAGTAGCAAGAGGGGTTATTCCCCTTCTCCCCTCCCGTCCCAAATCCAGGGGCTTGGCATTATGAAATCTTAGGGGGACCAGCCCTTTATGACACAGTCTTTCTCACAGGCCATTTATTTTCTCCTGCTCTTTATCTGGCTGCTCCTCTGGGCCTTGCTGCGTTCTCCGCATCCCCCTTTCATCTCTCTCTGCACTATACTGCATTATCTGCTTTGTCTCTCTCAGTTGAAGTCCTTTGGACCTGGCCTTTCAACAGCCCTGCCTGCTCCACCATTGTGGAGCCGGGGCTCCAGGCCTGGACTGAACAATACACCCATAGGCTGCTTTTGTCTCCCCGTTCAGGCTCCAGCCTCTTTCAGGCGGGATTCTGCTTTTGAGAGCCTGCGATTCTGAGGTGAGCCCCGCCGGCTGTTCTATAAATAGGTGTCGCATCTTGGCCTTCGCTTGGGCGGGAATGGGGGTGGTGGGGATTAGGCGCTGGACCGTCCTGAGGGAGCTCGGAGCAGCAATCCAACACCACGCTGACACGGAGGCTCTGAAATGGAGGCTTCAGTCAGAGGGTGGTTTTTAGGGGCCACAGCCTGGCGGCCAGATTGTTGCTCCCCGTCAGCGATGGGAGGTGAAAGCCGAAGCCCACGCCTGGGCTCTCTGCTTCAGAGCGCTCCATGGGCGTGAGACGGTTCGGTGGCTGCATTTCTTGGTCGCAGGCGTTCTGGGTGTGTGGATTTCCCCCTGCCCTGTAGGGTGGGTTATGCCCCTGTGTTGCAGCACGAGCTATGGGAACAATATGGCACCTGGCTGGGTTACTAAATCCCGGCTTATTGGCACGAGTGGCCGCCCTGGGGTCCCCTGGCTGATCTCACTGGTACAAGGGGGCAGGGTGGAAATCACGGCCACACACACACATGGAATGCTGCGTACGCTCAAGGGGTTTGTGAAAGGAAACAAGGGCAGAGGAGAGCACGGCTCACATGCCACATCCTCCGTTCCCTCTTCTCTGCCCACGCCAGCTTGGGTGCTGCGCAGACTGGTGCTGAGGGGTCTGTGCCCCGTGTGGGGCAGGGACGGGAGCAGCTGAGAGGATGTAACTAGACCGGACAGATCATAAACAGGGTTGGATTAGCTGGACTAGGCCCCCTCTGAGAGCCTCTCAAACCAGTATCTGCTGGGGTGGGGTGTGGAACTCCAGCTTTAGTGGGGATCCCTAGGACCGGTCTGGTCTTGGTTTAAAGAGTGCGAATGCATCCAGCCCTGTGAGAGACTGTAAATCCAGCTGCCCGGGGCTCATCTCCGTCCCACTTGCCAGGCCTGCTGTGTCTGCTCCTTGCTGCTGGGCTCTGGGCTGTTAGCCACGGCATGTTCCCTGGTGAGGGCCGTTGCCCGCCCCGCTGGCTGGGACGCGGAGGGGCTCCCTCGGGGGCAGGGACTCCCTTCCCCATGCAGGTCTGTGCCACTGGCCCGGCTTTCCGCGGAACGGAGCCGCCCATAGCTCACTAATGAGTTTAATTTTACGGCCCTTCATCGGCCCATTGCTCGCTGTTTGATTGCACCGTTTTATTGCTCTAATTATATTGTTAATGGAGTTTATTACTTGTTTCTTTCTCATTTTGTAAACGTAGATTGATGTCCTGCCCGGGACCTGGAGTTGGTAGCTTGCTTCCCCACTGCTCTGTCCCCAAACAAAGCCAGCCTCGCCCCTGCCCTGTGAGGCCCATCTAGGCCGGAGGTGTGAGACGCATTCTGTGCAGACGGCTGGCCCCCACTCCTCCCAGTGATCTGGGGGATGCGTTGTGGGCTCTGTTCTCCCCTGATCCATAGCAGGGCTTCCTGCTTCCCCACCACACCCACCAGCAATGGGGGAGGAGAGTCTGCACAAAGATGGAGGCTAGAACACGGGCTTTGTGGATAAACGCTGTTCCTAGACTGGGTTCGTCAAAGGAACCCAAGGGAGTTAGGCACCAGACCCCATTGGAATTTGCCTGGCTCCCTCCAGCACCTAGGAAAGTTCCAGCCTTGGTTATAATCATTGTCATAGTCACATTCAGCATCACTCAGTGGGGAAATACACTGCACCATTAGACCATGGCTATTTCTGACCCTTCTTACTCTTCCTTCCCTATCCTCCTTCCTCTGTTTCTCTCCCTGTTTCCTCCAACCAATCCACCTGGGCTGAGGAAACTCCCTGCCCCTTCTCCAGCCAATCCACCTCTCAAGCGATCAGCACCAGAAGAGCGTTATGTTGGTCGTTGGTGCAGTCGTCATTTTTGAGTGTCCGCACCTCAGCTAGATGAACGGTGGGGACGGGGGATGCAGAGGAGTTGTCTGACGCGCTGTTGCAGACTCAGGCAGTGAATACTGCATCAATTACGCCGGTTTCCCGTGGGGAAGGATTCCCTCCCCCAGCCAGGAGGGCTAGAAATTTGTTTGTTTTGCTGCTGTGGGGAATCCCCGACCAGCCTTTCCCGATGACCTTCGTTTTGTTCTGTGATGCGCAAGAGGCGGGCAGGGAATGAGCCCCATCGCGCCCATCCTCCGAAGTAGGGAGCTAAGGCAGGCACACGACACCCGCAGCAGCGGGTTACACCCTCCTGTTATGCAGCTGGCTACGTGACAGCTGCTGCCCTCCACCTCAGAGGGTGGCTGCGTTCCAGTAGGTTGGTGCATTTGTAATCTGTGACTCCCTTTGGGGTCTGAGCCACGTGCCAGCGCCACGAACCTGCGCTGCCCTCCTCTTCTGAGCCCGGAGAGAAGTGACCCGCAGGCCCCGCGCACGTCCGCAGGGTTTTATCCCGTGTCCCCATGTGGATTGCTCTGGGCTGATTGTGCTTCAGAGGAGCAGGACTCCTGCTCCCTGCCCAGAGCTGTGCGCTGGCGTGGCCCAGGGCAGGAGAGCGTTTCCCTCCAGAGGGGGACGCGCGTGACAAGGTCACTGCAGACCCTGGATTCCGGCACGTTGCTCGTGCCTTTATACAGAGCGCTGGCAGCAGGTTTGCTTTCCAAATGATTCACTGCTTAAAATAACCCCCTGCTTGCAAAGCCCTGCTCCTCTGGAGTCAGTGCTGGCCAGGGCGCTGCTCTCGGGGCTGCGTGCAAAGCTCTCTGGATGGGTTGACCCTTCCCTGTTGAGAAGGCACATGACAGGCTGGCTGGGGAGAGGAGGGAGCATGGGATGGCAGCCCTCAGAGCTGCCCCCCTGGACAAAGCATAAAAACAAGCCCTCCCTGGCATGTTGGAGAACCTCCTCTCCTTGCCATGCTACCAGAGCCAGGTGTTGCAAACCTCTGGACGGAGGCCCTGCAGCACTGGTTTAGAAGGGTTGGTGCTGGTGGTAGGAGCTGCCCAGAGTCCACTCACTGGGATTTAACTCCTTGGTGGCTGGCTACCTCTCCTATGCAGTCCTCCTGCTGGCAGAGGCCAGCGTCCTAAGGAAGGAATCGGGGGCAGTGTGCTCCAGCAGTGAGCAGGTGTCTGAAGTCCTGAGTGTGACGGGATCCCCGGGGTGCAGCCTGGGACTGTGGGACCGCTGTGCCCCCTTAACTCTCCAGTTTGTTAGTGGCAAGCAGCAAACCCCTCCAGGCGCTGTGATCACTCAGCACAACAGCATGTGGAGCCCCCACGCCCAGCTAGATTGCCTGAATGCTCCCAGAGCCACTCATGAATCACACAGAGAAGGGTACCAGCCAAATCCCCCCAGCTCCCACCCTTGCACCTCAGGAATATACCGTCTTGCACTGCTCGAGACGAGCAGTGAAATTTTATTTATTGGTTCACCGCTTGATCAATGGAAAGTGGATATACACCAGCCTTTGCAAAACCTGAGCAGATTTACCACACACTTCAGGCAAACTCACTGGTAAAAATAAACAGTTAAACAAATGTATTGACTACAAAAGATAGATTAAGTGATAGTGGACCACAAGCTAAATATGAGTCAACAGTGTAACGCTGTTGCAAAAAAAGCGAACATCCTTCTGGGATGTATTAGCAGGAGTAGTATAAGCAAGACATGAGAAGTAATTCTTCCGCTCTACTCTGCGCTGATTAGGCCTCAACTGGAGTATTGTGTCCAGTTCTGGGCGCCACATTTCAGGAAAGATGTGGACAAATTGGAGAAAGTCCAGAGAAGAGCAACAAAAATGATTAAAGGTCTAGAAAACATGACCTATGAGGGAAGATTGAAAAAATTGGGTTTGTTTAGTCTAGACAAGAGAAGACTGAGAGGGGACATAATAGTTTTCAAGTATGTAAAAGGTTGTTACAAGGAGGAGGAAGAAAAATTGTTTTTCTTAACCTCTGAGGGTAGGACAAGAAGCAGTGGGCTTAAATTGCAGCAAGGGAGGTTTACGTTGGACATTAGGAAAAACTTCCCATCAGGGTGGTTAAGCACTGGAATAAATTGCCTGGGGAGGTTGTGGAATCTCCATTATTGGAGATTTTTAAGCGCAGGTTAGGCAAACACCTGTCAGGGATGGTCTTAATAATTAGAATCATAGAATCATAGAGTATCAGGGTTGGAAGGGACCTTAGGAGGTCATCTAGTCCAACCCCCTGCTCAAAGCAGGACCAATCCCCAATTTTTGCTCCAGATCCCTAAATGGCCCCCTCAAGGATTGAACTCACAACCCTGGGTTTAGCAGGCCAATCTCAAACCACTGAGCTATCCCTCCCCCCCATAGTCCTGCCATGAGTGCAGGGGACTGGACTAGATGACCTCTCGAGGTTTCTTCCAGTTGTATGATTCTGTGATAGGCAAAAAGTCAGTTAGTTACCAAAATAAAATAAAATATAAGCACGCAGTCTAAACTCTCAACCCTATTAGACTGGGCAACATCTAGATTAAGCAATTTTTCTCACCTCATTCCATATTGCAGTTCACAGCACACAGGTTTCACCCTTGAAACCTGGGCCAGTCCCCTCTGCTGGAGTCTTCAGTCTTCTGTGTGTCCTTGTTGCTTGTAGCATAGGTGGAGGGAGGAGAAAAGGCCAAGCCTGAGGCGCCCTGTGTTCTGCTTTATACTCTTAGTCCATGTGCTTCGAGAACGCATCTGGTGGGCATTGCTGAGTCCCAAGGTGAAGCGATATTCTGTTGTGTCTCCCGTGAGTGAGTCATTGAATTGTAACTCCTCTGCTGGACAATGGCTGGTGATGTTCAGCACCCACCCAGGTGTTGGTTACCTCCCTTGTCATTGTCTCTGGAGAACAAGTATCTGGGCGCCTCCCAAACCCACAGCATATTTTAGTGACAACCGTACAACACATTCTCATAACTTCATGTGCATTAATGATATACTTATTTAGATAGAACCATGGCTTTCAGCAGATCATAACCTTTCCCCGATACCTCGTGTGACGGAGTAGGGAGCGAGATGGATTTGACCTGGGAGGCTTGCGGGGGAGGTTCCCTGGGACCTGCTGCATTGGGAGTGTGAGACTTTACCTGGAGCTGTAACATGAGCCAGGACGGGGGTTGGGAGGTGACACCTTTGGCCGGGAGAATGGACAGGCTAGAGGAGGAGCCCCGGGGGAGGGGAAGAGCCTGCTGGAGGGTTTGTCTAGGGAGTTGCAGTTTGGAGCTGGGTGGTGAAATGCAGGGAGCCCCAAGGCTGGGGTCTAAGCTCCCTGCCCCCCGGAAGGGCCCACAGGAGGGGTCCTGGTTGTACTGACAAGCTCTGTTTGGATTGTGTTCCTGGCATCTCTAATAAACCTTCTATTCTACTGGCTGGCTGAGACTCCCAGTGAATCTGGGGAAGAGGGGTGCAGGGCCTGACTTCCCCACACTCCGTGACACCTCGCATGGCCTGCTTTATATGCAATGTCACAATTATATATAAACGAGGAATATGGGGGTCACAGGGCACTCCCCTGGCTTGTAGAGTGTCACACTGAGTTCTTTCATCCCTTCTGCCCCTCCCTGTAACCAACACCAGTCGCCCTCCTTCCACCCCATTCGCCTGGATCAGCCCCCTGCTTCCTCCCTTTATATCTGCCTCTGCTCTGGCTGTCCTCGTGCCAGCACGCTCGTGGGCAGAGGCCTGGACTCTTCCACCCAGTGCATCGCACGTGGAGAAGTGGTTCTGGGAGCCTGCCGGCCTGGGGATTCTGTGCCGTGCGCCGAACGCAGCCCTGGACCCAAGGGGACGAAAGACCAGCAGCTGCTGGTGAGCTAGGGGCAGGAGGATGCTGTGGGTGAGTGCCGGGGCGGGCTGCAAGGGGGCAGTGGCTTTGCAGTGCAGCAGATTCCCTGTCCGGAGGAGGAGAGGGAAGATGCAGGCTCGAGAGCGCACCGCAGGGAGCTTGTCACTTGCCGGCAGAGACCAAGATGAGCTGGAGGGGAGCGTGGGGCTTGGAGACCCCCAATGGGCCTCGCCTAGACGCATCCAGCCCGTGGCCTCCCCTCCCTGCTAGCAGAAGGGAGCGTGAATGTCCTTTACCTGCCTTTGTTTTCTCTCCCCCTGGCACCGGGGCTGCCAAGGTCTGTGCTGCCTGAAGCAGCAGGAGAGATTAGAGTGACCCAGCTGTGACCTCGGAGAGGGAGGAAGGCCGAGAGCTCATATGTGACTGTCTGACAGCTTCCTGCCTGAGCGGGCTGTGCTGTGGCGGAGCAGGGATAGCCCAGCGTGAGGGGGGCTCTGTGATCCCTGGCAGCAGCCATACAGAGCCATGGGCGGGCCCCCTCCCCAGGGATCCTGGGTACCTGTGGGGGAGGGGCCATCCGAGCTCCGGGGGGGGCGGGGGGGGCATGGACCCACTGCCACCTGGTGGGGAAGGGGTCGGAGCTCCGGAGAGCAGGAGCAGCCTCTGCAGCTGTGTGGAGCCGAAGAGCTCGGGGCACTCAGGCAGGTGGGTGGGGGATGCTGCTTGTGCTCACTGGGCTAAGGTGTGGGACAGAATCCCAATGAGATCCTGCCCCAGGCCCCCGCCCCCGCTCCCAGCTGGGGTGGGAGTGTAGTGACTTCCCTGACTTCTGGCCAGCAGGGGTAGATCCATGGGTCACTCTCCATCAGCGGGACCTGTGGGGGGAGCCCAAGGAGGGGTCTGGTCGTGGTGGCCTGAGTCCCTGATAGCCATGGGAGAGGTGGGACTCAATCTCCCCCAGGCTTGGCCAGGAGTAGCCATAGGTGGGCTTAGTCTCCTTCATTCAAGCAGAGGCTGGCAGCAGGGGGCGGCAAACACCATGTGTGGGGGTGGCTTCTAGTGATGGGGACACTCGCTGACTGGGAGCCGGGTTGGGAAATCCCGCTCACTCCACGCTTGTAGGCCACTGAACAGCATCCGCTGGTGATGACTCCGGAGTACCTTTGGCCTGTGCCAGACCTGAGCTGGTGGAGGCCGAAGGCTCTGTAGCCTGCTCCTCATCACCTGAGCCACCTGCTTCCTCAATGGCAGGAGTATCAAAGGCGCCAGAAGCAGGTAAGCACCCAACTCCCTTTGAATTCTGCTGGGAGTTGGGTGCTTGTCCTAGGCCCTTTGAAAATCCCAGCGTTCAGCTATTGGGCGTCTGAACCATCTCAACAGAGACTGAGCCCCAGTGCCCATGCATCCTTAATAACTCAGAGGAACAGCCTGCTGTAGGGGCTGAGACACTGCTTACTGAAGTCAGTGAGAGTCTGGACATTGGATCCAGCCCTTAGTAACGGGTGTTCAGCATTAGATGTGCACGGGGAGTTAGGTTGCCCACTGGGTTGTGTTAGCTGATATCCCAGTCAAGGCCCAGGTCCTGCTGTAGACGCTTTACCACATGTTTAACTTTGTGCGTGTGGCTTCAGTGGAATTACTCACATGGGTACAGTTAAGCATGTGTCCGTGTTGGCAGAATGGGGGCCTTGGGTTTTTTTTTTTAATGTAGTAGGATTTACACTTTTCTCCCTCTCTTCCTAGGTGGTGTGATACATGCAGTTTGTACCGGGGGGAGGGGGAGAAGACGTAACAAGCTACCACTTAATTGCATTAAGAACAACTAGAAGAAGAAGAGAATGTAATCAAGTAGTGTCAGTAAACAAATTGACAAGTCTGGAAAGAATCCAGCAACTGCAGGGGAAATTTCACCCTCAAAAATCTAGTCAAAGAGAGACCATATTAAAGACAAATGTATGCGGCCTGATCTAGCAAAGCAGAAAGAAAAGATAAAGGAGGGAGCGGGTAGCTATGATTTCACTTCTTGAAAGAAACTCTGATCGCTGTTCAGTGTGTGCATGCGTGTGTGTGATTTCTGACTTCAGGTCTTCATCGTAGCAGTAATACAAAATTATCGAATTTATTGCTCTCCTGCTAGTTCCTGATTTGGCTGGAGATGGCCCAGCCTTGGTGCCAGCTCACAGAACATCCAGTTTCAATATCTCCGGTTCTCCCTCACATTTGACCTGAGAGAGCCTGGATCACGTAGGTCCTTTCATCAAAGGAACACGCTTGGAGGATTTTTAAATGATCACTTGGTTCAGATCTTGATCTCTTCCCCCTCCACCCCAAGATAGCGAAGGGAACCGGCTTTCTGCTGGATTTTTTTCCAGCAGGGGATGCCCCATTAGGCAGAGAATATGACCATTTTTATGAGAGGTATGATGAGCTTTTCAACCCTTCAGGTTTGCATTTTGTGTCTAAGAACAGATCCAAATAAAGACCCTAAAATACTGGCACTTACTCGTGATGCTTCTATAGTGACTTCCGTCCCAGGATCTCAACATATTTTACATACATCAATGAATTACAGCACTTCTGTGGGATAGGGATGCATTGTCCCCAGCAGACAGATGGGGAAACTGAGACAGAAGGCAATTAAGTGACCTGCCCATGATCACACAGTGAGTGGGTGGCAGAGCTGGTACAGAATCTAGATCTCCTTTCTCTCAGCTCTGTGCTTTAACCACCCAGGGACCATCCACCGGCCATTTCCGACCCCACTGTGCTCCTGCCCCCCTGAAACTTTTCCAGCCTGTTTGATTTCCCCTGAGTTCTGTTTTGTGCTGAGACCTGTGTTCTGTTTCTCAGCCAGGTTATGTTTTTACGGCTGGCCAGGCCCACTCCCCTTGTGATGCAGTGCATGCCACACTTGGCAGAGCTTGTGCAAAAACAAGGCGCAAACCCCAGCCGCTGCTCTGTGGATGAGTTAGTTTCACTGTTACACTCTCTGCATAGAGCAGCTTTGCTGGAGTCCCCAGTTAGTAAACTCCCAAGGGAGGCTGAACAGCTGGGGTAGGTGAGTCCCCTCCCCCAGTGCCTCCCACTTTACTTGCTGTGCTTGGTCCTGACCACAAGTGATTCTCTGTCTGGTGTGTCTGTTCTAGGCTCTTCAGGCAGCAGAAGCAAAAGCCACAAAGGTGGTGTACGCATGACACAAAACACTAAGAGGCTGCGCAGCCCCAGCTATGAGCTAGCAGCCGGCTAGACAATGCGTGGGAAAGGAAGCTCGCCACAAAAGCTGCTTTGCTCAGCACTGGGCTTTGGACTGGGTGCCCGGCGAGATGTTGCAGGAAGCCCATGGGCTAGAGCAGGTGCCGTGGGCCTTTCAGTGATACCCACGCCCCCTCCAGCAGGGATAAAGGGCATCCAGTGCTTTGGCTCCCAAGCAGCACTGCTTCAGCCTGGACTCTCGGCCTGCAGTGAACAGGCAGGAGCCTCTGACTTCCCACCAAGGCCCGATGGTGGCAAAGGCATAGAGTCAGAGCGGGCTCGCCCGGATGCTCCCACTGGTCCGGCTGGGTGTCCTCCAGCCAGGTGTGTTCCTCGGGATTGTGGTGTTGCACCGTAATACTCTTGAGCTCTTCGGTCGGGTTTAATGCTGCCCCAGCGCTTTGCAGATGTGCTGTAGCAGAGCTGCAGGGCAGGGTTATTACGCCTGTTCTACGGGGGGGAGGGCAGTGCTCAGAGAGGTGACGTGACTTGCCCAAGCTCACAGAGTTACAGGCAAAGCCGGGGTTACAACCCAGAGGCTCCTTGTTCACAGCTCTGTGCTCTGGCCACCAGAGAGTCCTGTCGGCTCCATGTGGGAGTGGGAGGTAAGCATGAGCAGTGAAATACAGGAGCTCCATTCCTCTGGGGTGGGTGGCAGAGCCGGGACATACAGGAGTCAGGCTGTCAGTGGCTCGAGAGCGGGAGTACCAACGTCAGGGCAGGCTGTCAGGAAGCAGGGCACAAACCCCAAATGGGCTGTGAGGTAGATTTCACCAACCAGTTGTCAAGTGTAAACTCCTCAGGCACTGTAACAGCCTTAACATGGAGTCTCAGACAGCCCCGTTGGGTACTCCCATCTATTTCAGGTGAGCCTGTGGTAGATGATCCCTTACACCAAGGATCACAGCAATATTCAGGTTACTCCCAGTGCCAAAGGACCGGTCACTTACCCCACGTCAATTGCACCTTAGATCTCACCCCAGAGACACTGCTATCCAAAGATGTATTAAATAGGAAAAGGAAATGAGTTTTTACAAGGTTAAAGCAGGTAAACATACATAAATGAGTTCCAATCTTAAGTTTCAAAAGGTAATAGAAGTTTCTATAATAAGCAAGCTGTGTGTGTCCTTTAGGGCTCACCCAGGCTAAGCAGTGGGGTTCTCTTGCTTATGCCTAGAAAACCTTGCCCCCCAGGGTCCAAACATAATACAGATCCAGTTCCTTCTTGTTACGGGTTTTCATTCCCTTCCTCCCATGTGCTCTGAGCTGTGACCTCAGCTGATGGGAGGAATCCACTTGCATAACTCATCTTTATAGGGGGGAAGAGCAGAGCAACAAAATCTTTTGCCTTCTTTAATGTCCCACAATAGTTGGTCTGGTGTTGATGGGCCTTCCTTGTTGACCAGGCCATAACACGGTCTGTTGGAGACCAGCACTTCACACTAGTCTCTCTCCAATCTGGTGATTTACATAGTCGCAGAAGCTTGTGATACAAATGCTTAATTATTACCTTACAATATAGGCTACAGATGCTCTAAGTGAGATTATTGAATGCCTCTGAGTTGTTGCATGCATTAAAAAAACACTAAAGACACTTAGAATTCTAATCCCTGTTTTGACGGTACTGCCATACAGGTGAGCCAGACTGATCCAGCTATGTATTTGTCAGTGTTCAGTTGATTGTTTGCAGTGTTGTTGTAGCTGTGTCTGTCCCAGGATATTAGCGAGACAAGGTGGGTGAGGTGATATCTTTTATTGGAGCAGCTTCTGTTGGTGCGAGAGACAAGCTTTCAAGCTACACAGAGCTCTTCACGTCTGGGAAAGGTACTAATCATTACAGTCTGGAATGAACTCGCACAGAAAAATGATCAAAAACACCCTATCACCCCTGGGTGAACACTTTTCACAAAGTGATCACTCCATAGCTGACCTCTCAGTCCTCATCCTAAAGGAAACGTGCACAACACTTTCAAAAGATGAGCCTGGGAGCTTAAATTCCTAACTTTGCTAGACACTAAAAACCATGGACTGAATAGATACACTGGATTTATGGCCTATTACAACAATCTGCAACCCACTAATCCCCCTTTTCTACCTATGACTACAGGGGTGTTAAAGGATCACTTCACCTTGAATGGTCCCTTAGAATAGGTGCTAACTGTGACACCCTGGAACCCCCTTATTGACCTGTCATATAATTAGGATATGTTTTGTATGCCTTGTGAGCCGAGACGCTGGTTTCCCGGGGCACTGCCTTGGTTGGGTTTGGATAATTGCGCGCTCTCGTGGGCAGTCCGTGCTGGGTAGAGATCTTCCAGAGCCGCACGCTAATGTCTGATGGGACTCTGGGGGCGGAGAGCGGCAGTGAATCGGGGCAGGACTATGCAACACCTCCAGCTCGCGTTCCCCCCAGCTGCTTCTCTGCCCCCTGCTTAGCCTGTCCCTGGCTGCCACGAATTGGGGCTGCCGGGACAGCGGAGGTTAGTTTCAGAGTTGACCCTTGGGCATGTGGAGGGGGTAGCGATTCACTGAGCCCTTGCTGGGGCAGAGCATCGGTGTGACGGGACCCTTGCTGCTTGTCAGATGGGGCAGGGGAGGAGGGGAATGGATGACACTGGCCCTCCCCGGCCTCTTTGAGCTCTTCCCAGTGATCTGCTCCAACCTGCGGTCTCTGTTCTGCGCTCATCCCTGTGGTATCTTGGCGCCTCTGCCCTGCGCTGTCGGCTTCCAGAGGCGTTCGCACTGTAGCCCTTTCCACTGGATCTTTCCCTCCCGCGCACGCTCGGCTGGCCAGCGTGGAAGGGCTGGGAGGGGAAGCCAGGCAGAGCTGTGGCGTGAGAGGGCATGTGGTGTCGGGGCGGCGCTGGTGTGCTCGATGCCGTGGGGGCCCCGTCGGGGCGCTGGCATGCAGGGGCGTGTGCGTGTCGGCGGCTGTGGAGTTAAGGAGCTGGAAACCGTCTCCCTGCTGTCTCCTTGGCGTCGCAGATAATTACCCGGCAAGTTAACTTTGTCATCATGAATTCTCCCTTTTCTCCATTAACCCCTGGCCCCATCCTCCAGCTGGCTTGCAGCTCGCGGGGGAAGTGGCGCATCTCCATCTGCATGCTGGAGCGAGGCCCTATGTTAAATGGAGCTGGGGAGGGGGGTGCGGGAGGATTTATTATCTTCCTAGGCAGCGCGAGCCACTCACGCGCTGACTCCCCTCCAGCCCAGTGGCTTCTCCTTCAACATCCTGCTGGCTTCAAGGACACCTCAGCCCCTGCTGCCTGAGATCAGAAGGGCAGATTAGGGAATAGGGAGCAGGCTGTCTCGCACGTGTACGCACGCGCACGTGCTTCTGATTCCCCACCCAGCTCTGCCAAGGCACCCTGATCCCGCCTTGCAGCCCCTGTTATCCCAGCCCTGGGACTCCCCATGCTGCTGTGTGTTGTGGATCCTGTCCCTTTATAAATTGCGTAGAGAGGAACTGTCCAGGATGGTCCAGGCAGGTGTGATTAGGAGCAGTGGGGTGGAAACAAGCAATGGAAAATGTAGGCTTAGCACCAGTTTGTCTTAACAGTGAGCGCGTGGGACCGTCCCACTGTGGAAATGGAGGGTGTTTCCAAGAGCGCACAGTCCTTCAGCAAGCTGCAGTGCTGCCTACTCTCGTGATATTATCATGAGTTTTGTGATATCCGGTGTTTAAAGATCCAGCTCCTGGAGTCAGGGGATTATGTGAGACTCGCGCCTTTTTACTTTCCATGTTTCTTTAAATGAAGTTTCTAGCCCTCCTGATTGTGGAGAAAAGCTTCACAGGATGAATGCTCAAGATTACAACCCTAGAAAGCAAATAACCCCCCCTTCACACACACCCCCAATTTATTATATTTAAAAAATCTGATTTTTTTATGCCAGTCTCCCGATCTTTGGGGCTCTGTCTCCTGAGCTGTGAGTGCTCGGGGTGACAGGGCTGCAGACGGACAGAATGGTACGACTGTTCTGTCCCAGCTGCAATATTCAGGACGTCGGTTCTCTGCTCCTCCTGGAACTGCTGGGCTGAGTAGAGGCTTCTCTCTGGAGCGTGTGAGCCTCAGACTTGGGGTGGGGCAGTGTCAGGATTTCGCTGGTACCTTCTGGCGCTGGTTGGTTCTCCCCCAGACTGATGCATGTTTTCAGTGGTTATTCAATGGTGTCCGTCCTGCGCTCGGCGGGGGAGGAGTTAATTTTCAGTTCTAACACGTCACAGCTGTGTCTATTAGTGTTTCATTTTTGGCTAATATTGTCCTTGGCTTCCTGTCCAATATTTGAACTGATTAAGAACAAACATCATGGCAGTGGTACAGAATAAACGGCTTCTCCCTCCAGTGGTGGCACTCTGCCCTCTCCTGGAACGGGGTCACCTCTGAGTGCCCCACTCCAGGGGCTCCTTGGTCCCTGATTCTAGAGGGACGGGGCTTTAATTTGATTGGTGTCATGGCCTCAGGGTTACTGAGACGCCACGGCAGGTGACTCGAGATGCCGAGCTGCGCCGGTAACCCTGCCCGGCTGGCTTTGTAGCAGCCGGAGGATGCGGGGTGAGGCGGGCATGAAGCCAGCACAGGCCCATTGGATGAGCATTCCCAGACTGTTCATCGTTCACCCCACAACCTGGGACCCCGTTCCCATGGGTGTGGCTTACGGGTGCACTCCCCACCCTCGGCCTCCACTGATCTGTTCTTGGGCTGTCGGCTCCAATAGCATGGCAGCTGTCCTGCTCTGCTAACGATGGCTTCATTAGTGCCCTGCTAACCTGCGGAGTGGCTGCCTCCCTCTCCCTGACGGGTAGCCCACCAGCCGGCTGAGTGCTTCGCAGGGTGGGGATGCAGGTGTCCAAAGGGGTCTGAAGGCATCTTCTGTTCCAGTGAGTGAAGGGCCAGCTCTCTTCTCCGCTGATGGAAAGGGGCAGTGTGGGAGGGAGGGGCGCGTTTGCCCTGCAGGAAGCGGATTCCAGGGGAGGGGACCACACTCCGGGGTGGGAGAGGGAATGAGCCGGGAAGGACTCATTCTGTGTGGGGTAGCCCGGGGATTAGGGTATCAAACTCCATCTCCCCAAGGCCCTTCGCTCTGCGCTGCCCGTGTCCTCCCAGCATGGGCCAGACCCAGAGACCCTGGCTCACGCTGGAGAGGGAAGTTTGTGGGGTTCCAGCCCGACACAGGGGTCAGTCTGGTCCCGTTTGGTGGTGGCTCCCCACTTCCCCTAAGCCTGACCCTGGACAGATGGTGTCCTCTCCCGGGCAGGGTGGAGAAGTGATCCTTCCACATAATCCCCGTTTCTCCCTGCTTTGAAATTCAGGTCGCTCCCCTCCAGCCCAGATGCATTGAAGTCAGTGGGAGTTAGGCGCCTAAATACCTTTGAGGTTCTAGACCAGAGCTTTCCAAACTGTGTGTCGCGACACGTTGGTGTGTCGGCGGCAGTGTGTAGGTGTGTCGCGGGGTGGCAGGCGTGCTCCGCTCCCGGGCGTGCTCCGCTCCCCGGCCGGGGCAGCGGGGCGGCAGGCATGCTCCGCTCCCCGGCCAGGGCGGCAGGTGTGCTCCGCTCCCCGGCAGGGGGAGCAGGGCGGCAGGCGTTCCGCGCTCCCCTCCGGCAGGGGGAGCGGGGCAGCATGCATGCCGCCCTCCCCCCCAGCGTTTTGGCGGGGTGGCGTTGTTGGGTAGGGGTGGGGGGTGTTTCGGCCAGTGTTGGGGTGGGGGCGGCACTTGGGGTTTTTTGTTTTTGTTTTTTTTTTGCTTGGGGCGGCTGGCCCTGGGTACTGCGCATGCGCAGTATGTGTAATCCGGGCGGAATTGATTCCGCGTCACTTCCGGTGTGTCGCAAAATGATGCATGTCTAAAAAGTGTGTCACCAACATGAAAAGTTTGGAAAGCTCTGTTCTAGACCCTCAAGTCCCCACACTTTGCAGGCGTGAGAAGACAACTGGAATAACCCTGCAGACCAAGATCCACGTTTAAAAGGATTTTACATTCCCTCTGAAGGCAGGTTTTTTTCCTCTCTCTCTGATTTTTTTTCTGTGTGCTTCCAACTGGTGAAATGAGATTTTTCCCAGGTAACTGACGAGTTCGGTGTCCCTCACAATCCTGGGAAGTCTGGGCAAGTTGTCTGGCCTGAGCTGTACAGGAGATCACAACGGTCCCTTCCAGCCTTGGGATCTGTGAATTGGTGGAGTGTGCAGCAGCCCCAGCCGTGGCTGTGTAACCGCTGCCAATATCCAGCGCCGGGTGCTGACGAGGACGAAGTCCCACCAGGCGCCGGGGGAGCACTTTGTCTTGGCGCTTACGCAGTCGGCTGGAGGGAAAGCAGCAGGCCTGATGCCAGCTAACATCTTTCATGAGTTTGGTTTCTGCTTTGGCCCTTCCCCACCCCACCTCCTTTTGTTTTAAAGCAGCAAAATGGGAAAGGGGGGAATGAGGGGAGGGAAAGGAACAGTTCCATTACTGGAGGAAGTCTGAGCACACAGAACGTGGCTCCTTTCTGAAAGCTCCGGGGCACAGAAGTTTTGAATCTTTCCCCGAGAGATCGTTACTGCTCTGGGGCCCGCTCTGGCCGGGCGGGGGTGTGACGCATGGGGAGGTGGAAGCTCCTGTGGGGGAGAGGCTGCTGTTAATATAAATATATACAATATAAATGGAGATATGCCTATCTCCTAGAACTAGAAGGACCTTGAAAGGTCATCAAGTCCAGTCCCCTGCCTTCACTAGCAGGACCAAGTACTGTCCCCTGACAGATTTTTGCCCCAGATCCCTAAATGGCTCCCTCAAGGATTGAACTCACAACCCTGGGTTTAGCAGGCCAATGCTCAAACCACTGAGCTATCCCTCCCTCCCCCCCCATAAGAAGGACCCGCTGGTGCTGCCTCTGCTGAAGGGTCCTAGGAGAGAGGGAGGCAGGAAGATGCTGCTCTTGCAGAGGGATGTCAGGGGAGAGAAAGGGATGGGTCAGAAAACAGAACCGGGAGTTCCAGAACTCGGTCCCTCCCCTCTCGGCTGCCTGAAAAGCACCTGTGCAACGTAGCGAGAGCCCCCCAGGAGAGCGAGCTGTGGGTGGGTGGGGGGACCAGTCAGCCAGCGGCATGACACGGCCAGTGGGGTCCCACGAGGCTGGTCGCAGGGAAAGCCAGGGGGCCTGCAGCTATGGCAGTGGTGCTTAGCCATTGGTGAGACCTAGACAGGGCAGGGCTCCCTCCCACAAGCTGGGCCGGGTGCAGGGCCATGAGTGAGCAGCGGGCTCCCCCCATGAAGGCAGCCAGTGTGCCCGGCTCGTGGTGGGGACCCAGGCCCCCAGTGGGGTTGGCAGAGGTGAGGAGCAGAGGGGGCAGTTGGGCGGCAGCAGCCAGGGGGTGTCTGTTCTGTTTGGGGTTTGAGCTCACGCCCCGCTCCCTGGCCCCCAGGCACCTCAGCACGTGAGTTATCCCCCACTGGATGCCCATGTTTCAGAAGGCTTTGAGGAGCGCGGGGTGCTGCCGTGCTCTCTGCTGTGGGGAGACCCGGGGCTGTCAGTCAGGGCGAGGTCTGGCTCACCCCCAGCAATGCCCTGCCTGGGAGGCAGGCGGCTGGGCTACCCAGCTCAGTGAGCCGTACTTAACCTTTCTAAGGGTGGCTGAGCTGGAAAACCCAGCTGGGACCCCGGGTCAGAGGCAGGTTTGTTTCTCCCCCAGGCGCTCCCTGCATGCTTCGTCACTGACGGGCGGTGCCTCACCCGGGGAAAGGAGCCGCTGGGGCCGTCAGTCCCTGGAACACGGCGGCGGGGCTGCCGTGTGCGCGTGAATCCCGGGAAGCTGCACGGGCGAGCCAGTTACTGGCACTGAGCCGCCCGGCCTCAGGGGAACTGGCTCTGTCCTCCTCGCGACTCAAGCAGCCCTGCTGAGAGAGAGCGAATGCACTCTCCTCTGCTGGGCTAAACCGTAGCCTGGCGCAGAAAAGCCCGCACAGGAAAGCACAGCTCCAATGCCCTCTCTGTGTCGGAGGCAGGCTGGTGTCACCAGGACCTGGGTGGCAGGAACTCCTGAGTTCTAATTCGCCCCCCCCACCCACACCCCTGGCACTGATTCTCCTCCGGATCTTGGGCAAGTCACTCAGCCCCTGCGCCTCGTTTTCCCTGCCCGGAACCAGGGATGATGGATGTTAACGGGACAGGAAGACAGCTCTGTGTGTTTGTGAGATCCAGGAGAGAGCTCAGGAGCTAGCCGAACTTGGCCTCTTCGCCCCACCCTGGGTTTGCTTGGAGGAGAGTGGCTAGCTGCCGTGGAAGTAATTGCAGGCTAGAGCTGCATGTGCCGAGAGGCGCTGGTGTGCCGTGGCATGAGTGGGACCCTGGGCCTGTGCGTGTAGAGAGCACTTGATCCCTCTCCAGCGAGGTATCTGCATTCACGGGGGGAGGCCTGGGGGGGATGAGCCCTTTTCCCTCGCAAGACGGATTGGCTGTGATCGGCTAAGGGAATTACCCTTAGGAATGTCACATGCTCTGTTAAACTTCCTGGACAGGACTCACGGGCTTTAGGCGCCACTATTAATTAATGAAACTGACACTGAGAGAAACCAGACTGCCCCAGGGCTGGGAGCTGAGCAGCGACCTAATGGCTCGCAGGCCGTCCGGGCAGCAGAGAGCCCATGGCTTTGGCACTAACCTACCGTGATTGTTCCCACTGCCTCTTGGACTGGGTTTAGTGCAAACTGGCCTGCCACAGGCTATCCCCATCCCCAGGGCCTGCAAGAGCATCCTCTGCTCAGGGGGCCCTTTGGTTGAGCTCTGTGCCAGCAGCCCCCCTGCCCCGGGGCTAATTACTCTCTGGCCGGAAGTCGGGCGTGGAGGGGAAAGTCACTGCGGAGTGGGGAGCAGAGAGTGGGCATTACGGAGACGGTGAAAGGAAGGAGGGGACTCTGGGGCTGACTGGCTAAGGGCTCCCCTTGAGAAGGCCCATTGTGCTCTCTGGGCTTCCCTGTGAAGGGCAGCTAATGCCAGACAGATCTGAATGGCTGCCTGTGCGCTGTGCCCCTCGCCCCTCCCCCTCCCCGGCTCTGTGGGTCCATTGATCGTCCCTCGCCCGCCCCTGCCGAGTGAAAGGACGCGCGGGGTAGATTTAAAAGGAAGGGACAGCGGCTGGGCGGCGAGCTGGAGGGGGGTGGGGGAGAGCTGCCAAGCGACAGAAAAGAAATGGGATTGTCAGGGCTGGCTAATGACAGCGAGCAGAATAAGGGGACTTTAGAAGTTAATTTCCTGTTCCTGGATGGTATTTCTGCTTCCATCTCCTAGGAGACACAAGGGGCCGCGCTGCCTCTGGAATACTAATGGGAGCAGGGCCGTGCACCGGGGAGCTGAGCGGGGGAGGCAGGGGCTGCTGAGAGCAGCAGGGAAGCTTTGGAATGAGTGGGGGCGGGGGGCTTGGTGCCTCTGAGGGGTCAGCAAACACCAGCATGGGGCAGCATCTGTCCCTTCACCCCCAACCAGCCCCTCCGAGCACCTGCCTCCTAACTTTGGCTGTGCCAGCAGCAAAGCCCAGCGATCTCAGCATGGCTGCGTTTGCACCAAGTGTGGTCCGTCCATCCTCTCTGGATTTTCTCACTGGGAGCCGGTGGCAGCTGGGAGCCGCCAGGATCTGATGGGGTTTTTTTGGGGGGGGGGAGGGGGGTGTCACATTTCAAGTGCTGTTGACTTGCCATGAAAACACGTATCCTAGATTGCTATGGCTGCATGTGGTACCTGGGTGCTCACCGAGGCTCTGGTTGAGCCATTCATGATCTCAGGGGGAGAGGCCACGTGCCATCCTCCCCTACCATGGGGAAGGGCCTGGGGTTTTCAGTTATGTTCAAATGAAGCCGTCTCCCTTGAGGCTGGGGGGTCGGGTTGGGGCTGAGGACTCCCAGAGCTACATGTGGGCATGGAGTTCCGTGTGGGGAGACGGTCCAATGGGGCTAACACACTCTGATGCAGAGCTCCAGAGCAGGCCAGGGCTCCCTCAGCATCTCCTTGGGCTGGGAAGCGATGGGAAGAGAAGCTGGCCGGGGGGATCTCTTCCCCCACCCTCCTTCCCTGCCAAGGAATGATCACCAAGGACACCAGCACAGACTCCCCCCACCGCATCAGAATCACAGCACAGGCTGCAGCTGTGTTTGTTAGGGGAGAAGAAAGAGAATCTCTCTTTGAACAGACCCAGGAGGCTCCTACTAGGGCAGGCGGTGGCAGGGGGAGAAGTGGGGGGAGCTTTCTACGAGGGGTGTTGCATCAGGCTTGCAAAAGACAAGCACACAGCAGCCATATAGGAAGAAGGAAGCGAATTGCACCAGGGTGTTGGCATCGCCGCTGTGGAGCTGTGTGGGCTGAGGATCTGAGCGCACACTGGGAGCCAGCAAGTGGCAAAGCCTAATCCCAACGTTGAGCCTGCCTTGCTGTGTGGCTGGGACCCATCACTTAACCCTTCCTCGGTCTGCTTCTCCGCCTGTGAGGTGGGGAGAGGCGGCCTTCCTCCCAAGAGTCCACTGGCATTTGTACAATGCTTTGAACCTGCCAAGTGCCACCAGGCTGGTGCTCAGTATTACTGCCTAGGGGTCTTCTAATCCCACCGTGTGAGTTGGGTGCAGTGCACACATCGGACAGCAGGGGGCCTCGCCCAGGGTCGGCTGCCTACTAGCTCCTTCCTGTGACTGCTGAGCAGGCTGGGAAATGAGGAGTGGCCAGGGCGTGGTGTTGGTTGTACAGGGTACGGCTATACTGCAACAAAGCACAAAACAACAACAAAGCGACATGGATGCATCCCTGCTCTGGTCATTGGCATGTAACTGACTGTCGTTGCACACCAGCGCCCCCGTCAGGACGTTAAAACCACCCGTGCAATGCCGGGAGCGTCCGTGTGGTCTGATCATCGGCTTGTGAGATGTACAATGACACTGAGCTTCCGATGAAAACGGTGCCGGTGTCATCAATCTCCAGTAGCCAAGTCTGAATGTGCAGGGCTTGTAAAAAAAAACTCGATGAAGTTCTTGACGCACTTTCTCAGTCAGATACAATAAACACTGACTTGGCCTGGTCGTTTTTTAAGGAAATAGGGTTCAGTGTGTCTAAAGACGTCCTTGGCTTTGTAAAGAGGAAGCATCCGAACTGATGTGTTGAGATAAAACAGCTCCTGACCTCCATGCCTGCTCTTCGCACGTTGTGGATAAACAATAAAAATTCATCTGTTAAAAAGATGGCTGATTCCCATACAGAGTGCAGGGTGCGAGCTAAGCTTCTCCACGGGAAGGGGAGCTGGTGGAAAATGAAAGCCGAGCAGCTTCCATAAGCGGCAGACCAAAAAGGCTCCAAGCAGGTTTTTGCTGAGCTGAAGACAATGTGTGGCCCACCATCTAATAGGAACCAGCCCTGCCTGGAGTGCAGACGCATCACTGCGACTGACCAGTCGTGGGCAAATTCTGAAAAGATGGGCTGAGCACTTCAATAGGTTTAGGATTGGTCACTGGCCACCACCTCAGCATCAGTGCCTGACAATCTTGAACAGTTTCCAATTCCAGGCCAATTCTCAATCCCACCGAACATCTCTGAAATACCGACAGCTGTCAAGCAAATGCCAAACGGCAAAGCCGCGGGTCCAGGGGGTGTTCCTGGGGAGATCTTCAAATGTGGGGCCCACAAGCTAATCAGGAAGTTCACTGGCCTCTACTTAAGGTTTGGGGACTGGAGGCTGTGCCCTAGGAACAAACACTGTTCACTTGGACAGAAGGAAAGGCAATCATGCTGCTTGCAGTAACCATCCTGGGCTCTCGCTCCTTGCCAATGCAGGAAAGATACCCGCCAGAGTCATGTTAATTAATCAACTCGTGGAGAAGATGCTGCCTAACAGCCAGTGTGGCTTCTGCGCTGGGTGTGGTACTTCAGGCATGATCTTCGCACTCCTCCAAACTCGGGAAATGTCATGAGCAGAATCAAGAGCTATATGTCGGTTTTTGTCGCTCTTACTAAGGCCTTTGATTGTGTAACTCGAGATGGCCTGTGGACTGTCCTCCAAGTTCGGTTGCCCCGATAAGTTTGTCAACATTATTAAATCTTTCCCTGCACAAATGCAGGTTCTTGTCCTTCACCCAGGCTGCTTCTCAGCTCCCTTTGTCGTCACCAATGGAGGAAAACAAGGCTGAGTTCGTGCTCCGACGACATTATTTAGTATCGTGTTTGCAGCTGTTCTAATACATTCATTCGGAGACATTGATTGTGGCATTTATGTGCAGTACCGTATGACTGGAGGTGTCTTGAATCTGCATTGCCTGCGTGTGAAGACAAAGGTTATGAAGATAATTATTCAGGAATTACTGCTCGCTGCTGATTGTGCTGTACTGGCCAATAACCTCAGGAACATTTTTGCTTCCTAACTGTTCTGTGCATGCAGCAAACTGTTCAGCCTGCCGAAGACAAAAGCCATGGTCCAGCCTTGACCAGGAAGTACTGCAACTCCTCCAGTTGTGTCCGTCGATGAGGTACCACTCGAGGTAATGGACAAGTTTTGCTGCCCAGGCAGTGTCATTTCATAAAATGCAGTGATTGCTGGCAACATTAGGAAGCACACTGGGGCAGCCAGCAAAGCCTTTGGAATACGTCCGGGTCGTCTCTGGAACGAACATGCTGTCAGACTGCAAAAAAATAGATGATTGCCACACCATCGTCATCACCGCACTCCTCTTCGGCTGCGATAGGTGGACTGCTTATCAGCGCCACACGGAATGCTCGGCCCAATTCCCCCTACGATGTCTGCGGCGGATAATGGGAATTGAACGGCAAGTTTGGGTTCCAAACACTGAGGTCCTTGAGTGCCGTCACATCACTGGCATAGACGCTTTTATGGTGAGCGCGCAGCTGAGACATGCGCTCGTGTGGGTTGTATGTGTGATGGCAGAATGCCGAAGGCAGGCTTTTATGGAGAATTGCAGAATAGAACGAGAAAACGTTACAAAGACACTTTCAAGGCCAACCTCCAGTCGTGCAGCATCGGCCTCAACACCTGGGAGCCCTTAGCCCATGACGAGACCCGTTGGTGGCCGCTCTGCCACCTTGGGCTGAAAGGCTTTGAGAGCTGGTGAATTGCTGCAGTCAAGGAAAGACGTGTGAGGTGCATAGTCATTTACATTTTTGCCTGTGGCGCTTGCAGATGGGGGCTTTTTCAAGGTTCCCTCCTCACTCTGAACTCTAGGGTACAGATGTGGGGACCCACACGAAAACCCCCTAAGCTTAATCCTACCATCTTAGGTTAAAAACTTCCCCAAGGCACAAATCCTTTGTCCTTGGACGGTATTGCTGCCACCCCCAAGTGATTTAACAAAGAATCAGGGAAAGGACCACTTGGAGTTCCTCTTCCCTCAAAATATCCCCCGAACCCCTTACACCCCCTTTCCTGGGGAGGCTTGAGAATAATATACCAACCAATTGGTTACAAAGTGATCACAGATCCAAACCCCTGGGTCTTAGGACAATGGAAAAATCAGTCAGGTTCTTAAAAGAAGGATTTTATTTAAAAAAAAAAAAAAAAAAAAGGTGTAAATCACCTCTAAAATCAGGATGGAAAATAACTTAACAGGGTAGCAAAAGATTCAAAAACACACCAGAACTTCCTCTAGGCCTAGTTTCAAAGTTACAAAAAAACAGGACTAAACCTCCCTCCAGCAAAGGAAGAATTCACAAGCAAAACCAAAAGATAATCTAATACGCCTTGCCTGGCTTTTACTTACAATTCTTGTAATATGAGCGACATTTAGGATGGTTTATAGGAGGAGTTTTCTGACCTGATGCTTCTCTGCTTCCCAAGAGAACACACAAACAAAGCCTTCCCCCACCCCCAAGATTTGAAAGTATCTTCTTACACCATTGGTCCTTTTGGTCAGGTGCCAACCAGGTTATTTGAGCTTCTTAACCCCTTACAGGTAAGGAGGAATTCTAGACTACCCTTAGCTGTATGGTTATGACAGGGCTGCACGTCCGAAATTGATCTTCGGTCTCATCTCAGGACCCGCAATAACTGACTGTAGCTCATCCGTCAAACTCGACAGGAGACTCCATCATCACGCTGCCGAAAAAGACCCGCGGCAGCAAGTCTCAGAGCCCGGGTCAGCTGACTGGGGCTTGCGGGGCTGGTGCTCCGGAGCTGAAAATAGCAATGTGAGCGTCCCTGCTCAGGCTTGGAGACCCTTCCCCCTGTGGGATTTCACAGCCCAGGCTCCAGCCCGATCCGCGGTTTTTAGCCCTGTAGCACAAGTCGGTTGACCCAGGCTCTGAGACGCGGCACCACAAGTCTTTTTTTTTTTCCTGCAGTGTAGACATGGAGAAGCCAGGCTTGTTCCACTCTATGCTGTACAATCCAGGAGGGGATCCTGCTGCCCAGACTGTGGGAATCTCTCACCTGCAAAACTGGTGCTCAGCTAACCCTGGAGATGGGAAGCCAGAGCAGTGCCCTCACCCTGCCCTGGGCACCTCGGCTCGTGTGTGTGTCTCTCAGGAGTGTGTGGGGGGCGGGGGGGACTAGAAACCTACAGCCGCCAAAGAGTCCCGGCCCGTCCATCCCCCCCGGAGCAGAGCAGGCCTGCCAGGACACGGGCCTGCCTGAACCTCTGCCCGGCTGCCCTCCCCACCCGCCGCCGTGGCTGCGCTGGGCTTTCTTTGGAGCCCCATCATTCCCATGCCAGCCGGAGAGCTGGGTTAGCTCAGGCAGGCCCTGCCCTGATCCGTTCTGTGCTCGTACAGCGCCTGGCGCAAAGGGGTCCTGCTCTGTGACTGGGGCTCCTGGGCAATATCTCAACAGCCCCCCCCCCCACCTTAGCAGTACAGGAAGGGCAGGGTGGTGGCAGCTCCTGTTCGCGAGGCCTCGGGGGGCTGGGACCCCAAGCGGACGTGCTGCTCCGAGCCGGGTTGGGTGACGATGTAATGCAGCTGCCGGCTGCGGTGCTGCTGCCATTGGTGCTCCCCCTGGGAGAGTTCCCACCCCATGCTAGTGCAGCAGATCAAAAGGGGGGTCTCCCTCTAGGGCGTCCTCCCCAGTGCTAAAGGCTCCGCAGGCCTAGCAACATCCTCAGGGACACCCGTTGGGCTTAAACCCTCGTTCCTAGGCGCCCGGTGTCACCCTTTGTTCAGGTGCAAGTGGCGGCGTTCTGCTCACTGGGAGCTGGGGCAGCTGGGAGCTGTGAGAGGCGCAGGGGAGTGGGGAACGGGGCCCTGATGGGCGCTGGGTTGGCAGTTGTATCATTGACTTACAAGGACAAGAGCATCCAGCACCCTCCACAGGGGCAAGGGGAGTGGAAAGCGGTGAGGTCTAGCTGCAGCAGGTAGAGCTGGCCGATGTAACTCCGAGGGCGGCCAGGGAGCTGAACCTCTGAGCGAGAAAGTGACATGTGGGAACTTGGTGCTCTCTGCTTGGTGCCTCCCGCCGGTTTCCAGGGACCTGCCTCTCGCTCTCTAGTTTATGGCCATTTAGTTCTCTCCCCATCAGACGCGTTCATGGAGCAGAGCATTGAACTCAGCTTTATGTTGGCGATCATGGGCTCTAAGTACCTGCCTCATATGGTTCCTCTACGCAAAAACACCCAGGCAGTTCCACACTTGACTCTGCCCACTCTGCTATGTGAAAACAAACGCCTCACTCCCCTGCCTTCTGCACGTCGTGATCCCTCACTTCCCCCTCCTAGCGACCCTGGGTGGGTTCCAGATCTTCCTGTTCATTGGAACTGCTCAGAGGTGTTAGTTACACAGGTCGGGGGTTGGGGGGGGAAGGGTGCATTAGTGAACAGCTAATCCATTTTCAAAATCCCTGCTATGTTATTCTTGGGAAGCAGATTATTTGAATGCTGTAAGTAGAGACTTTTCTAAACCTCCCTTTGCTCAGCGGAGCAGAAGGATCAGTATAAAAAAACTCTGGAGGGAAATTTTTAGCTTGGAAATAATGGTCGTGCCGCGCTGTCACTGAGCAGCGTGAGAGCTCCGCTGTCAGGGACGCTCTGGGAACTGGGCACCTGGCTCTGGGCTCCTTTGAGAGCCGGCTTCAAAGCTCCCCACTCCAACCAGGGTCAAGGGTTGTTTTGCCACTCGCTCAAGTGGAAGCAGGGGCAGAGTTGGGCCTGGAACCCCAGAGTCCTCGCGGTCTGACTGTGAGACACACATCCGGACGGGGGTTCTCCCTGTCCAGTGGAATGGAGCTCCGGCCCCATCCGGGCTGGTGTGGGGAGACACGGTGGGCAGCTTGTGCTTTCCTGCGTGAACCCTGAGCCTTGACGCTTCAGAGAGAGTTTGGGGGCTTGTCTGGTTTTTGGGTGTGGATGGGGGGGGGCAGCCCTAGTGGGATCCCCGGAGAGTCTCTGCTGTTCCCCCAGCACCTCCGAGGCCGGGGTTGTGACCGAGATCGATGCCCGGAGTGGGCAGCCCTTGCCAGGCCACTTAGCATGAGTGAGAGCTGTGTTTGCAGAGTCCTCCTCCCAGGAGCAATTGACTGAGTCCTTCGCTCCTTCAAGTGTGGTAAATGTGAGCTTGAGCGATGGGGGCTCTCCGGCAAAGAGACTTGGCTCCCGCCGGAGAGCTCTCTCCTGCCAATATGCAATTACAGAGCCGGGCCGGCTGCTGTGGCCAAGCCTGCCCCGGCAGGCTGAGAAACGCTCTCCAGACCCTGGCTGGGGTGACTGCCCCCCCTCCTCAGTGCTGCTCGTGCTGCCTAGCGAGTGCTGCCTAGGGAGCCCCACAACCCCACGGACTAGGGAGGGGCCTGAGCCCCATCTGCATCGGATCCAAACGGCCCCAGAGGGCCTGGATCCAGGGTTCTGGTTCAGTCCCATCTCTACTGCAGATCTGGGACCCATGGAGACCACAGGCCCCACCCAGCCATGCTCAGCCTCCTGCAGCAGATCGCTTGGCGTCCCGGGGGAGCGTGGCATGCTGGGAAAGAAAACGTTGCCGCCACAGGCTGTGCCTGTCGGGGTTAAGGGTCAGGGTGTGGCCAGGATTGGAGTTTGGAGCCCTGTCTTGATGCTGGGCATGGGAACCGTTTTAGGAGGCCCCCTCTGGATGGGAAGGAAGCGGATCAGAAAGGACTGGAGCCCCGTGGGATCCCACAGGCCCAGTCCCCTCTAGCCCCAAGCCGGATCTGCAGTTTCCTCTTCGTTTGGCTCGTTACTGAAGGGGGAGGGGGAATTTCGAGCCCCGGGCTGCCCCTGCCTCTCTGTCGATTCCGATGTGCTTAGCGCGGTGGTTGCCATGGTGGGTTTGAGGTGCCGCCCCTGCTGCTCCCTTCTCCTGGGAAGCCTCTCGGGGTCAGGATGCGACGCAAAGGACAGAGAGAGACACCTGCTGGGGCCTTCCCCTCTCACCGTCCCCAGGGTGGGGCAAACTTCCCAGCGCAAGGCGCTCAGAACGGGGTTGGGGCAGGGCTGGGATTGTCCCACTCGACCGCAGCGATCAGGGCCCGTGTGCGGGGGCAGTCGCCCATGTAGGGTGTTTCCTGCACCCAGGGGACAGGAGCGTCGGTCGAGGGCTGTGTGAGCGCCCCAGCCCAAGCCCTGCACTTCTTCCGCCCCTGTGGCTGTCGGGGTCGGGGGATCTGGCTGTGGGCATGGGGGGGGTGATGGATGCTGCGAAGCCAGGGGCCGTCGGGGCCGGGGAATCTGCTGCGTGCCTCGCTGGGGATAGCTGGGGGAGAAACAGGAGTGTTAGAAGAAGCACTGCCCCCTCTGTCCTGCAGTGCTGTGGGGCAGGCAGGGGTTGGCCAGCCGGGTGCACGGGGGCCCCGCTGCCCCATCTCTGGGGCTGGGTGCTCAGCCATGGAGCGAGGAGCCTGCAGCTCATCCCTGCTCTTACGTCAGGGCTGCAGGCTGGGCTGCCTTGGGTGTAATTAAAGCTGACACCAATGAGCCACTGCAAGCCGCTCGGCACAGATGTGGTGAAGGAGACCTGGCCAAGAGCAGTGCCCTCTGCTCCCCTGCCTCCGCCCCCCAGCACCAGGGCCAGCCCCGCTGTCTGCAAGGCACATGCCTCCCGGGACCAGGACAGCCCCCTCCCCTGCAGCCCCTCTCCGGGCGAGTGCTCAGCCCCCGGAGAGACATGCCCTCTGCCGCATGCTGCCTGGGCCCTGGGGAGGCCCCCTCTCTCCATCAGCTACGCTAGCCCTGCCCTGGCCCATGCTCTGTGCCATCCCCTGGCCCTGATACTCCCCCGGCAGTGTCTGATGTGAGGCAGGACATCCCAGGTGCTGGGGGGTCCTCAAAGGCTGTGGCAGGGCCAGCAGGTGACAGCAGCTGTTTCGGGCGGGGCATTGAAAGCTGTTCACTGGGGCCTGGGTATTGCTACCTGTCCTGGATTCTGCTTCTCTTGGTGCCCCCGTGTGCCCAGCCCAGGGCAGCTGGGTTAAGCTGATGGCCCAAGCCCGGCTGGTGGTCTGGGGAGGCGTTTGTGGTAGCCACTGAGCTCAGACCTCGTCCGCAGAGAGCAGCCAGGACGCAGCAGCTCTGCCCCAAAAATAATCTCAGAACTTGGCAAAAGTTCCCAGGGCCCCAAGACCACATCCTGGCCCAGCCCAGCCTGACGTGTGTGCTGGTCCTATTTAACTTAATTGGCAGCTTGCACTCAGCAGAGGCCACCAGTGAAATAGCAGGGGGGTCTGGGAGCAATTTGGGGGCCACTGGCAAAGCCGTGGGGTGGGGAGGTAGCAGGCTACAGCTGGGGTGCATGGGCAGAGCTGGGTGGGGCCGGGGGCTGGGTTAGCCGGGGGGCTGCAGGTCAGCACTGGGGTACCTGGGCAGAGCTGGGTGGGCCTGGGGCTGGGTTAGCTGGGGGGCTGCAGGTCAGCACTGGGGTACCTGGGCAGAGCTGGGTGGGGCCGGGGGCTGGGTTAGCCGGGGGGCTGCAGGTCAGCACTGGGGTACATGGGTGGAGCTGGGTGGGCCCGGGGCTGGTATAATTGAGGGGCTGCAGGTCAGCACTGGGGTACATGGGCGGAGCTGAGTTGAGGACCCAGGTGATGCTGCAGGTGATGGATGAAGCAGCCCTGAGTGTGTCCCAGCACTTCCCTCAGCCGCTTTTGGTTCTAGTTAGTGCCCCCTCGTGGGCTCCCTCTGGGCACCCAGGTACATGTCATTTGATTTTATCAGCCAGTCACACAGGGTTGCTGGGGGGCGTCTTGCTGCGCAGGTAGGGGAGAGAGTCTCAGGAGGCTACTGGTGGATGGTGAAGGGACACCACTGGCGGTGGCAATAGATGCTGGTTCAGGGTCCCACTGTGCAGCGTCCCCACTGGGGCCCCTGGGTGCTCAGCGAGGGCGTGAGCTGCGGAGCTCAGCTCCAAGGAGCTGTGTTGGAATTGTTAAAGGTACAGAGAAGGTCTGGCACAGCGTCCACGTGAGGAGAGATTCACAGCGAAGGTAGATCCCATCAGTTGGCGTAGAGCTGGGATTATGTTTTCCAAAGTGCATTACTTTACATTGCTCAACACTCAGTTTCATCTGCCATGTTGTTGCCCAGTCACCCAGTTTAGTGAGATCCCTTTGTAATGCTCTGCAGGCTGCTTTGGACTTCACTATCTTGACTAATTTGGATCATCTGCAAATTTTGCCACCTCATTGCTTACCCCTTTTTCCAGATCATTTATGAATACGGTGCCCTGGTCCCAGGACAGACCCCTGGGCGACCCCGCTATGTACCTCTCTCCATTCTGAAAACTGACCATCGATTCCTACCCTTGGTTTCCTATCTTTTAACCAGTTACCGATCCATGAGAGGACCTTCCCTCTTATCCTAAGGACTCTCCAGTTCCTTCAGACCCCCACTCCTAACTGGCAGCCTTGGATTCTCTTAGCCGCTTGACAACGGCCTATGCCGGGCCCTACCGGGGGTGCCACCACAGGGGGGGAAGTGGGATCCAGCTGTTTGTATTGCGGGAGCCCCAGAAGTGCCCCAGTCCTGGGCCAGGACCTTGTTGTGCAAGGCGCTGTACAGACCCACAATGAAAGGATGGTCCCTGCCCTGTTAGACTCTGGTTTGGGAGAGTGTCCCATCCGGCGTCCTGGTGCCTGCCGGATACACAGCGCCGCGTTCCCAGCCCCCCGCGGTTAGGACCGGGCTGCTCCGCTGTGACTGGGTTTCCTGGCCAGGGCATAGCACCTTGGCCAGCTTCGTCAGGGCAGCTCCATTGCCACTAGAGATTTAGGCTCTGCTTTTCAAACCTGGGTGCCTAAAGTTAACCCTTCCATGGGCCCCTGCGGCCGGCGGGACCCCTGGGTGCTAGCGCCTCTGAGAATCAGGTCATTGATTTGGGCATCCCCCGTGCGGCACCCACGTCTGAAAATGTCAGCCAGGTCTTTTCAATGGTGCTGGGAGGAAGGTGGCAGCTGCAGGGGGAACAGACCGGTCCTGGCTATGAACGGGGCTGTGGACTGAGCCCACGGCAGACACAGGTGGTGGTGCTGGTAGCTCAGACCTGGGCGCTCCTTGGCACTGCGCCGTGGGGCAGAGTCCCCTTCCCATCTCCCCCGGGCCGTGGTGGGTGGGTGAGTGCTGGCTTGCTGGCCGGGGCACTGCAGTCTCATGCGCCCCCACTGCATCTGTTTGTTGTTTGCAGATGGCGAGAGGCTGGGCGAGGTGACAGATGCTGGCAGGCGTGTGGCCGGGGCCCGGGCGGCGGCTCAGCACAGAAAGGCCGAGGACTCCAGCGAGAGCCGGGAGGATGAGCAGATGGTAATCACAGGCTGGCCTGGCTTCTCTCTCTGTGTTAAATGGGAAATGAGTTCCTAGCGGCTCCGGTTCTGGGCTGGAGCTGGGTGCGTGTGTGTTTTGGTCCGTATGGATCCATCCCCCTGGCGAGTTCCCGCCGGCGTGTGTGGGATCTCTGACGGGATCCCTGGGTCGGAACACCCACCTTGCTGTCCGGGTTTCCCCATGAGGAGCCCTCTTGGCAAGCTCATGGCAGGAGGTGTGGGGCAGCCCCCCTCGGCGTCGCCCTATTGGGAAGCGCAGAGTAGGGGTAGGGCACCGCTCGGCCGGTCAGGGCACAGGGGAGTCGGCCTGCCCTGGAAGTTAACACAAGGAGGGTGGGGCTGTGGCAGTGGGGTTGGGTCTCCCTGTGGCCTTGCCCCGTTGGAAGGCCGCAGGGCCCATTGGATGGAGCCCGGGGGGGTGGTTGAACTGGACGTGGCCCTGCTCCCACTGGAAGCTCCGGAGCCAAGAGCCCCACTGCCGTCTGAGCACAATGAGCTGCTCCTGACATCGCAGCACCTCTGGGGCTGGAGGGTACCTGGGGACGCTGCCGCTGCACCAGCCCTTCCTGGGGCCTGCCCTGTGAGCCATGCCCCATGCAGCGCCCCTCGCCAAGGGCAGCCCGGGCGGCGCGAGGAGCACGTTGGAGCTGGCTCGCTCCTCCAGGACCGTGCCATCAGGGCTCGGGCAGGCTCCGAGCCAGGCTTGGCAGCGCGGCAGCCCGGCGGAGGGAAAGCTCATATTTCACCGCCTGACAGTGAGACTTCATTTCCCCTCCCTGCGATAACGGTGACATTGACCGATCGCTGTCCCTTTCCCGAGGCGTTGGCAGCCCCGAGACGTGAGGGAAACAGCAACAGCACTGGCATGGCAATCATGTGGCAGCAGTTAGTGCAGGGTGTGGAAAGCTTGGCATGCCACATGCAGAGATCTGGGCTAATGCAGCCCTGCACTGGGCCAGTAGCTGGAGCCCCCAGCTAACTGCAGACTCTGTGGGGAGTACAGGACAGAGAAATGGACCATCTACAGCCAAGGCCAATTCCAGGTGGTTTAGATACCAGGGCCAACCCCACTTCCCTCCAGAATGCAGCTAGTCTGGACAAATCAGGCTGGGGCCGTTTCTTCCTGGCCAAGCTGCCCTGAAGCATGAGTATTGAGAGCTCTTGAAATGCTGATCCTGGTGCAAAAGTCCAGCCTGCTCTTTGCACACACGTGAGGCTGCCAAAGCATCTGATTAAAGTGGATCAGTAGCATCCTCTCTGACGCCCCCAGAGAAGCGGAGACCGTGAGAGATTGGCACGACTTGCAGGTCTGCTAGGGAGCAGGAATAGAACCCAGGTGTCCGGACACCCAGTTCCCTGCTGTATCCACTAGACAAAGTAAACCTCTGTCAGATGTTCCTAAGTGGTTTCCCAGCCATCAGCCTTGCCCTGCTGCAGGGAGTCCCACAGGTTTCTGATAAATGGCATGTCACGGAGTGTGGGGGAGTCAGCGCCTGCACCCCTCTTCCTGGGATTCACTGTGAGTCTCAGCCAGCCAGTAGAACAGAAGGATTATTAGGGATGCCAGGAACACAGTCCAAACAGAGCTTGTAAGTACAAACAGGACTCCTCAGTCGGGCCCTTCTGGGGGGCAGGGAGCTTAGACCCCAGCCCGGGGGCTCCCTGCATTTCACCCGACAGCTCCAAACTGGGGGCAGGGAGGCCAGACTCGGTCTGCACCTCCCCCCTCCTCCCCAGCCAACTTCCAACTCAAACTCTCCAGCCCCTCCTCTGCCTTTGTCTCCTTCCCGGGCCAGGAGGTCACCTGATCACTTTGTTCTAACACCTTCAGCTCGCACCTTTGCAGAGAAGGGGCCCAGTCCAGCAGTTGCCAGGAGACAGAGTGTCGGCCATTCTCTGTCATCACACTGGCCCCCTCCAGCTCTGCAACAATCACCCCTTATTCCCACCACCTAGAGACTTAACACATGCATCGGGGAAACTGAGGCATAGAAACATTAAGCACAGTCCCATTCCGTCACATGGCACAACAGAGATATTTCCTTTTAGCCGTATTTCGTGTGCCACCTCAGTTGAATCGCATGCCCCTTTGTGCTCTGGGGAGCGGGAAAGCCTGCGTGGCGTGGTCTGTCCCAGCTATTTCCCCTCATCCTTTGCACCCTGACCAGCCCTGCTGTCTCTCATTGCCTCCTGCCTGACCCCTCCCTTGCCCTCTGAGGCTCTGCCTGCGTCTGTTCCCCTTCTGTGCAGTTCAGAGAGGAAGGACCAGCCCTGTCGGCGCTGGACATCGCGTGATCTCAGGCCATGGTAGCAGCTTCGGCGCCCTTCTCTCTCCCATGCTTGCTGGCGGGGCGAGCACCCCCAGGGCACTAATGGATGATCTCTCCTGGGGGGATGGAGAGAGGCCAGAGCTGAGCACTTGGCCTCTCTGTGGCTTTGGCCCCCTGTCTCGTCTCGGGGACGTCACTGGAGCACAGGCGGCTGTTAAGCGGGACCCAGCCAGCTGCCTTGGGCGGCTGCTTCTCACCCCCCCGTAGCCCTCCTGTGCTGGCAGCCGCACGCTTCCCTCTGGCCACTGAGAGGCACTCAAGCTCTGGCCCCTGTTAGAGGCTGAGCAAGCCCAGGTAGGAGCGGGCAGTAGTTGTAGCCGTGGGTTGTGCCCAGCCAGCACCCAAGGGTGTCGTGCCTGCCTTTGTCCTGTGCAGGCGGAATGCGCCCGGCAGCAGGGCTCCTGCGTGCCTCCCGCAGTGCGGCCAGGGCTCTTCATGCCACGCTGCAGCCCCTGGCCTGGGGATCCGTGTGGTGCTGCCCTTCCCCAGCCGCACGCATTGAACTACAGAGCATAGGTCTGGTGCTGTGCGCAGGCCCGTTGCTGCCCCTGGGTCTCTCTGCCCCAGCCTCTCTGCTGAGCAGACACCCAGGGGGTGATCTCTTGGTCCACGTCCTCCCTGGCTGTGGGAGAACCAGGAGGTTTGGCTGAAAATCAGGTGGCTGGCTCCTGCCGGGGTTACTGGGGGAACTGAAATAGCTCCTGAGCTGGGTGCGAAGATGGGGCCGCGCTCCGGTTTTGGCTGCAAAGGTTGCCAGTGCTTTCCCGAGAGCTGCAGCCCGGCAGACGGGACTAGCCAGGCTCAGAGCAGAAACGTAGGGTGCCCCACCAGGGCATTCCTGGGCAGAAACCCTGTGAGCGTCTCCTGCCGTCACCGGGCAGTCTCAGACCGCTTTGCAGGCCCTACTGACCTGTGGGAGGCAGGTGGGGATGTGGGGGGTGCAGCTGTCCCAGCCAGCCAGGGGTTTGCCCTGCTTTGATCTGAACCCGACATGCCCCATTGAAAAGCAAAGCCAGGCTGACCCTAGGGATTTGCCTCATTCCAGCCATTGACTACCTGCGCTGATGCCCCCGCTAGCGCAGCGAGGCCGAGCGGCTGTTCCCGCTGGCGGAGCTAAGGCTTGCTTGAAGTGGAGGTTCGCTGTAATTGGGGCAGTGATGGTGGATCCTGTCTAGGCCGGGCCCCATTGCCTGTTCTCCATCCTCTCATCAGTTCAGTGGTGGTGGCCCCCCGAGCGAGGCTGGGAGGGGCATCTCGCAGATCACCGGAGCTTTGCCCCATCTGAACATAACACGCCCCGTCTTCCCGCCAGCACTGTAAGCAAACAGGAGAGTTGGTCTCCCCAGCAAGCCAGCAGCCGCCAGCTCAGGGCTGTGAATTGCTGCCTCTGTCACTGCAGGGTGGGGAAACTTCACTGGTTGGAAAGAAAAACAGCCCCGACTGAAATAGCTCCCTGGATCCAAAGCAAACCCATCGGCCAAAAAAAAACCAGAGATGGAAAACTGGAGCCCGGAGCAGTTTAAACTCGGAGGCGTGTTAATTACAGAGGCTGCCGTCCACAGGCAGCTCCTTATAGCTAGGGCAAGGCAGGGCTGCCGGTGCCCAGCCCCTCCTCCGGCAGAGCCCCTCGCTGTCCCTAGCCGTGGCACGGAGCCACCCCGGCCCCGCTGTGCCAAGGAACAGAGAAGCTTTTATCTGCTACAGCTCAGCCGCCCCGGAGCGGGGGCCGGGGAGTGGAGAGAGTCATTTCTTTGGGTTTCCCGAGCGTGTGCTGCTAATGAGAGCCAGCTGCATGCTAGGCAGCGATGAGATGGCGAGAAATAGGCTTGTTCGACGTGGGCCGCTGTCAATGTGTATCAATCCAGCACCAGTGCCACATGGATGGATCCCACCCATCATCTCCTCCCCTCCCCCAGGGCCCGTGGAGCTCTCACCGTTCCCGGGGACCCCGGGAAATCCTCCAGCAATCGGCACGGAAGTGCCACTGAGTTTTGAAACCAGCGTGGGAGGGACTTGGACGGCGCTAGTATCAGCTGCCCCCTCCTCCGCCCTGCGCTGACACCTTCAGACCTCCCCCCTTCTGCCCCCCACCCCCAGCAGCACGTCTTCTAAAGGCCACTCCGGAATTCGGGCTAAACTTTCCAAGGGAGCGGAAGGAATTCTTCCTTTCAAACAATCAAAGCCTAATTATGCCGCCTGTCTAATCACGTTTTCAGAGGGCATTGTTTCCCTCCTCTGGGGCTTTAATTAGTTCGTTTAGACAAAGTTTGCTAATTACTTCCGTAGTGCCACGCATCCTAATGGGCTCCTCTTTGTTTACAGCATTTGTCAGCCACCGCCTGTCTCTGCTGGCTGCCGCGCGCTCCACTCAGGCGTGTGACGTACTTGTTACTTTCCCTGCTGGCCACAGCAGTGGCCCTCCCAGCGTCTCCAGGGGCTGCCCTCTTGCGCGTCCCGGTGCACTCAAGGAACCATTGCCCACTGTCCCCCAGCAGCCGGGGTCTCTGGACAAGCAGGGGCTGGAGAGGAAGGCCGGCCTTGGGAGGGAGGTCTGGGTTTGAGTCCCACCTCTGCCACAGACTCCCTGAGTGTCCCAGGGCAAGTCACTGAGTGTCTCTGTGCCTCGGTTCCCCGTTTGTAAAACAGGGATGGTTTGTTGTGTCTGTCTGGTCCTTACTGTGCGGTGTACAGGGCCTGGCGTGATGAGGCTCCCGGGCAGCCTGGGCTCTTGGCATGCCTACAAATAACGAATAGCTCAGCATCGTTAATTCCAGTAGCACATGGAGGCCCCGATCAAGATCAGGGTCCGGCTGTGGCAGGCACTGCACAGACACAGATTAAAAGACTAGGACACCCCCCTCCCCCCCCGCCCACTACTTCTTTTTCCTCGCCTCTCTCCAACTTTTCTCCTCCTCCCTATTTCCCTCACGTCCCTGCTCTCGCTAACTTCCTGCGCCTGGGTCCCCGTGCCAGGGCATCGCTGCCACGCCTCACATCCCCAGCTGTGAAATGCCCGGCTCCTGCGTGGGTGTATCTCCGCAAACAGGGCAGGGCGCCCAGCATGGGCTAGTACCTGGCACGCAGGAGTGGGAGCTGCGGGCTATCAGACGGATGCAGCTGGGGACTCGCTCAGTGACCTCGGGCGAGTCGCTTCTCCCCCTCCATGCCCATCTTTGCGCTGCCCATGGACGGCCCGAGTGTGCCCAGTCTCCCCCACGGCGGGTTGCGTCAGGAGCAGGGAGAGCTCTGGAGAGGGGCCGATTGGAGCTTTCCTCTTCCCTGTCGCACTCAAGAGGGGGACGCTACTTTTTCCCCTCCTGTCCATTTTTCTTTGCCGTCGTTAGAACCACAGGTGCCCAAGTCATTAAATCAGACCAGCGGCATGCAGCCTGCCCAGGGCCAGTATCAGCAACTGCAGGGTCACTGTGGGGGTGAGTCTAGACAGACTTCCCCCCGGGCCATTGTTACGAGGGGCTGTGGGCTCAGCCGGGAGCCGAAGCTAGACAATTCAGACTGGCGATAAGGCATCAATTTTTACCAACAGTGGTAATTACCCCCTGGAACAATTTACAGAGGCTTGTGGTGGATTCTCCATCACCGGCTGTTTTAAAGTCCAGGTCAGAGGTTATCCTGAAAGCTCTGCTCTAGGAGTTATTGTGGGGCAGTGCATTGGTGTGGGACATACAGGAGCTCAGCCCAGATGATCGCAATGGGCCTTTCTGGCCTTGGAATCCATGAATCCATGCTCCAAAGGCGCGGAGGACCATGACCAGCTGCCGGGGTCTCCCCAAAGCCAATGAGAATGCCAAGTGGGAGGTGATGAATAGGCTCTAGAGAGGATGAAAGAAGAAACCACTGGCATTGAAGGGGAAGGACTCAGAGCATTTTATGTTTCCTGAAGGCCTCCCCTTCTCCCATCGTGAGTCCCCTCCAAGGCCTGGTGTCTCTGATCCCCTGAGCCGTGCTGCCTTTGGATCCCCTGCTCCACTGCTTGCTTGTAAATCACTGCAGAGCCAGACGGGCATGGGTAATGTGAATGAAACCTGCTTCAAAAACCTGTCCCGCTCTCCGCCTTCGCTTCAGCAATCTCCTGCTTGGGGAGCAGTCTGGCTGCTGGATTCACCCACCCCTGGGGTCCATCCGTGCAGAAGAGAGTCCCCAGTCCATAGCAAACCTTCTGGTCTCTTGCTGCGCTGTAGCTCACTGAATGTGCACCAGGCAGAGGGTTTGGTGCCAGAGGGGTTTCTGGTGGGCGATGTCCCTTCAGTGGCGCTGTCTCTCCTGGGGTTGTTACCATGGATGGGGCTTTCATTTTTGCAAGGTGCCTTTGGAGATGCTGGAGATCTGCCTGTCGGAGATGGTGCATGGCAGCCATGCAGGTGACGTCTGTCTTGCTGCACCTGCCACCTCTGTCTCCAGCCGGGGAGCACGACGGAGCCACAAGGGAGCTAGTCTGCAGACGTCCCAGTTGCAAGCTGGACTCCAGCCCAAGCACCAGGCCCGTGAGTTGAGCTCCTGGTCCCCTGCTCAGAGAGACCCGATGAATCTCCCTCCGCTGGCAGCAGACGGAAAACATCAAGGAGCAAACGGAAACAAAGAAACGTGTGGGGCGTTTTGTCCATTTTCCTGCAAGCTCTAATTAGCGGCACTGGCGCGCGCGTCAGCCGCAAGAGAGCAAGAGATTTGCCCCCGCAGGAGCAGGTCTGCTTCTGTGCACTAGAGGGCAGTGCTGCATACCAATGGGGCATGGTTAATGACAAGCACCCGTTCATAAAGCTCTCCCAGATGCTGCTCCCCTTGGGCCCTGCTTGGTGGATGTACCTTGACGAGGTCCTAGAAGCTGTGGTGAATGAGCAAGGCTGGGAGCTAGCGCTGCTGAGTGGGGGAGCTCCCAGCTCTGCTGAAATGAATGCCTCTTGAAAGATCGGCTTGCAGTAAAAGCCGTGCATGGCTCAGTGCTTAAAGGGCTGAGCGAGATGCTGCAGAGGGCCCCTCTTGGAAGAGAAGTGGGGTGACACCCCCAGTACAAGCCGTCCTGGTTAATAACAGACTTCTGGCACAGTGGGGCATGCCCAGAGAGAGGCATAGGAATTACTGGCGATCAGCATAGTTGAATCAATCCCGAGTTGTGGCGTGGAGGCGAGCGCCAGCCTAATCCCTCTAAATTGGGAGACACGCACCTGCAATTGGATTAGCCTGATCCCTTTAAAAGGACCAGAAAGGAATCCCGCCTCCGGGTGGCCTGTTCCATCGCCCAGCGACTCACCCCGGGGGTGACTGGGTGGGGCGCGCCCTGTTTCAGCCAGTGGGCAAATGTCATCCAGGCACCTCGCTTCTGCTCCAGCCACTGGGTGCCCTGGCTCTGCTCTGCCAAGTTCTCCATGGCAGTGGAGGGTGGGCTTGGCTTCTCTTGTTCCCAGCACTGGGGACAACAGGGCCCTCCAGAAGCACTGTTGCATCACCCCCGGTACAGGGGCAGCGTGAGCCGTACCAGGCAAGATCTCCAGTCCCAGCAGACTCTGCCAGCTGTGTTCACTGCAGAGCTAACAGCACCACAGGCAGGACCCAGCGACCTTACGTGCCAAGGAAAGGGGAGTCTCCCTGAGAGAGCCCACGGCTTGTCAAGCAGGAGCAGCCGTTAAGACTTCCCGCCCCTTCTCTCTGCAAGCAGCTCCTTATACCTGAGCACGCCACGTCCCTGCTCCTCCTCCTACCTCCCAGTGCTTCCCGCCCGGCCACCACCAAACAGCTGTTTGGCTGCTCCGGGAGGAGGAGGGAGGAGCAGGAACATGGCGCACTCAGGGGAGGAGGCGGAGGAGGAGGTGGGGCCGGGACGGGGATTTGGGGAAGGAGTTGGAATGGGGGTGGGGCAGGGGTGGGGCCTCATGGAAGGGGTGGAGTTGGGGCAGGACCGGGGGCAGAGCAGGGTCAAGCGCCCACCTGCGGGAGCAGAAGTCAGCGCCTATGCCTCATACAGCATCAGGAGCCGGCAGCATCCTCCCGCCCTGAGTTCTGCTGGGCAGATTGTATCTCTGTCTTTGCTGAGCCCAGTGGGGCATTCACTGGCAATGCCAGCCAGGGGGAAGGGAGGAAGAAGGATGGGCTTGTTATTAAAGCACTGGAGCGGGAGTCAGGAGATCAGCGTTCAATTTCTGACTCTGCCACCTGCTTCCTGTGTGACCTTGGGCAAGTCACTTGACCTCTTTGGGCCCTAGTTGCCTCGTATGTAGAATGAGGCTAATGAGAGCCCAGCCTCCGAGGGAACGTAGGGAGGCCAAGAAATAAATACAAGCCAAGCCGTGAGGCTGGGAATTGCTGGCACGGAGAGCAGCCCCGGGGCCTTGGACAGCAATGACGCACCAAGGTGAACGTTGGATGTGATGGGATCACAGCTGTGCAGCCAGCGAGTGGAAATGGCAGATGGATGGATTACCGATACCACTTACTGCCCACTATCAATTAGCCAGTGCCTGATCGATAAGCCCCACCTCAGAGCCAGACGCTCATCGAGCCAATCAGTGCTCAGACGGAACGGAAAGGGAGAGCCAGGGTGGGAACGCGGAATGCCCCTCAAACCGGCTCCACGCTGGGGAGAGTCGATGATGCGCCCTGGGCTGATGCAGCGTGAGTCCTCCGCTGCGGTAATGATGGCTCAAACCCTCTCATTGCCACTGAGGCTCTTTAATGGGGGTAGCTGTGGCAGAGGGGGCTGAGCTCCCCATTGCAGGGCACTGGCTGCCCTATGGGTAACGCTGGCCGGTAAATCCACGTCGGCTGCCCTAGTGAATCTGTGCATCTGCCCAGCCCCAGCAAGCACCTCACACTCCCGGTGCCATAGAAACTGTCAATAATAATCACATCCCCTTCTCCAGCAGCCTTAACCTTTGCACAGGGAATAGTTTCCTGCTGCTTCTCCCAACTGCACAAACCAGCTCCTTTTTAACCCTTCGCTCACAGACAGCTGCTCTCACCAGCCAGCAAAGACCTCCCTAACTTTGTGATTGGCAAAGAGACATTCCCAGCCCCCGGATTAGCCCAGGATGTTACATCGGAACCCCTGTCTCTCTCTTTGGCTGGAATTGGCATCAACCAGAGTATGCTGATCAGAGAATATTAGGGTTGGAAGAGACCTCAGGAGGTCATCTAGTCCAACCCCCTGCTCAAAGCAGGACCAACCCCAACTAAATCATCCCAGCCGGGGCTTTGTCAAGCCTGACCTTAACAACCTCTAAGGATGGAGATTCTACCACCTCCCTAGGTAACCCATTCAGTGCTTCACCACCCTCCTAGTGAAATAGTGTTTCCTAATATCCAACCTAGACCTCCCCCACAGCAACTTGAGACCATTGCTCCTTGTTCTCGTACTGATCACCCGCCCCCTCTCAGTTTCCAATAGACCAGCCTGTTTTTTTAGCTTTTCAAAGCATTTGCCTTGATTCTCATAGACTCATAGACTTTAAGGTCAGAAGGGACCATTATGATCATCTAGTCTGACCTCCTGCACAATGCAGGCCACAGAATCTCACCCACCCACTCCTGGAATAATCCTCTCACCTATGTCTCAGCTATTGAAGTCCTCAAATCATGGTTTAAAGACTTCAAGATGCAGAGATCCTCCAGTAAGTGACCCGTGCCCCATGCTGCAGAGGAAGGCAAAAAACCTCCAGGGCCTCTGCCAATCTCCCCTGGAGGAAAATTCCTTCCCGACCCCAAATATGGCAATCAGCTGAACCCCGAGCATGTGGGCAAGACTCACCAGCCAGACACCCAGGAAAAAGTTCTCTGTAGTAACTTCTAACATCCCATCATTGACCATTGGTCCTATTTACCACTGATGGCAATTTTACCACTGACTAAGATCATGTTATCCCATCAAACCATCCCCTCCATAAATGTATCTAGCTTAATCTTGAAGCCAGATAGGTCTTTTGCCCCCACTGCTTCCCTTGGAAAGCTGTTCCAGAACTTCACTCCTCTGATGGTTAGACACCTTCATCTAATTTCAAGTCTAAACTTCCTGATGGCCAGTTTATATCCATTTGTTCTTGTGTGCACATTGGTACTGAGCTGAAATAATTCCTCTCCCTCCCTGGTATTTATCCCTCTGATATATTTAAAGAGAGCAATCATATCTCCCCTCAGCCTTCTTTTGGTTAAGGTAAACAAACCCAGCTCCTTGAGTCTCCTTTCATACGACAGGTTTTCCATTCCTCGGATCATCCTAGTGGCCCTTCTTTGTACCTGTTCCAGTTTGAATTCATCCTTCTTAAACATGGGAGACCAGAACTGCACACAGTATTCCAGAGGAGGTCTCACCAATGCCTTGTATAACGGTACTAACACCTCCTTATCTCTACTAGAAATACCTCGCCTAATGCATCCCAAGACCGCATTAGCTTTTTTCACGGCCACATCACATTGGCGACTCATAGTCATCCTGTGATCAACCAGGACTCCGAGGTCCTTCTCCTCTTCCGTTACTTCCAACTGATGCGTCCCCAGCTTATAACTAAAATTCTTGTTATTAATCCCTAAATGCATAACCTTACACTTCTCACTATTAAATTTCATCCTATTTCTATTACTCCAGTTTACAAGGTCATCCAGATCTTCCTGTAGGATATCCCGATCCTTTTCTGAATTGGCAATACCTCCCAACTTTGTGTCATCCGCAAACTTTATTAGCACACTCCCACTTTTGGTGCCGAGGTCAGTAATAAAAAGATTAAATAAAATTGGTCCCAAAACTGAACCTTGAGGAACTCCACTAGTAACCTCCCGCCAACCTGACAGTTCACCTTTCAGTATGACCCGCTGTAGTCTCCCCTTTAACCAGTTACTTATCCACCTCTCAATTTTCATATTGATCCCCATCTTTTCCAATTTAACCAATAATTCCTCATGTGGTACTGTATCAAATGCCTTACTGAAATCGAGGTAGATTAGATCCACTGCGTTTCCTTTATCTAAAAAATCTGTTACTTTCTCAAAGAAGGAGATCAAGTTGGTTTGGCACGATCTACCTTTTGTAAAACCATGTTGTAATTTGTCCCAACTGCCATTGACCTCAAGGTCCTTAACTACTTTCTCCTTCCAAATTTTTTCTAAGACCTTGCATACTACAGATGTCAAACTAACAGGCCTGTAGTTACCCGGGTCACTTTTTTTCCCTTTCTTAAAAATAGGAACTATATTAGCTATTCTCCAGTCAAATGGTACAACCCCTGAGTTTAGAGATTCATTAAAAATTTTTGCTAATGGGCTTGCAATTTCATGTGCCAGCTCCTTTAATATTCTTGGATGAAGATTATCTGGGCCGCCTGATTTACTCTCATTAAGCTGTTCAAGTTTGGCTTCTACCTCGGATATGGTAATATCTACCCCTACATCCTTATTCCCATTTGTCATGCTGCCACTATTCCTAAACTCCTCATTAGCCTCATTAAAGACTGAGGCAAAGTATTTGTTTAGATATTGGGCCATGCCTAGATTATCCTTAACCTCCACTCCATCCTCAGTGTTTAGCGGTCCCACTTCTTCTTTCTTTGTTTTCTTCCTATTTATATGGCTATAAAACCTTTTACTACTGGTTTTAATTCCCTTTGCAAGGTCCAATTCTACATGCCTTTTAGCCTGTCTCACTTTATCCCTACATGCTCTGACCTCGATAAGGTAGGTTTCTTTGCTGATCCCTCCCATCTTCCACTCCTTGTATGCTTTCTGTTTTTTCTTAATCACCTCTCTGAGATGCTTGCTCATCCAGCTTGGTCTAAAACCCCTGCCTATGAATTGTTTCCCCTTTCTTGGGATACAGGCTTCTGATAGCTTCTGCAACTTTAACTTGAAATAATCCCAGGCCTCCTCCGCCTTTAGGTCCATAAATTCTTTAGTCCAATCCACTTCCCTAACTAATTTCCTTAATTTATTAAAGTTAACCCTTTTGAAATCAAAAACCCTAGTCTGATTTATTTTTGTTTATCCTTCCATTTAGTTTGAACTGAATTAGCTCATGATCACTCGAGCCAAGGTTGTCCCCTACAACCATTTCTTCAATGAGGTCCTCACTACTCACCAAAACCAAATCTAAGATGGTATTCCCCCTTGTTGGTTCAGCAACTAGTTGATGAAGGAATTCATCAGCTATCACATCTAGGAAAATCTGAGCCCTATTATTATTACTAGCACTTGTTCTCCAATCTATATCTGGGAAGTTGAAGTCTCCCATGATCACACAGTTCCCATTAGTATTTACTTCCTTACAAACATTAAAGAGGTCTCTATCCATATCCAAATTAGATCCCGGTGGTCTATAGCACACCCCAAGCACTATCCAGGGGAGGCTCTAGTAGTTTTCTTCCCCAATGTGATTTTTGCCCAGACAGACTCTGTCTTATCCATTCCATCACTTTTTATTTCTTTACAGTCTACCTCATCATTGATATACAATGCTACTCCCCCACCTTTACCTTTATTTCTATCTTTCCTAAACAGCACATACCCTTCAATACCTGTACTCCAGTCATGACTACTATTCCACCATGTTTCGGTTATTCCTATGATATCTGGTTTCACTTCCTGGACCAGTAGCTCTAATTCCTCCATTTTGTTACCTAGGCTCCTCGCATTGGTGTACAAACATCTTAATTTTTGCCGTTTGGCCTCACTCACATTCTTTACCCAATTTGGTATGGACATTGTACTGCCAGTATGACCTATTTGACTAGTATCCACTCTGCCTTTCCTCCTTATGTCCATTCTCCTACCCCCGGCTATATCCTCTCTTACTTCGTTGTCTTCCCTCTCAAAGTTAAAATCCGGCGTGGAGATTACCTGGACATCTCCCAACCGTCTCCCCCAAATTCCTAGTTTAAAGCTCTCTTGATCAGTTGTGCCAGCCTCCATCCTAGAAGTCTATTTCCTTCCCTACTCAGGTGAAGTCCATCCCGAGAGAACAGTCCTCTGTCCATGAATGCCTCCCAGTGGCCAGACATCCCAAAGCCCTCCTGGTAGCACCAATCCCTGAGCCATCTGTTGATCATCATAATCCTGTCACACCTTTGTTGCCCTTCTCTAGGAACAGGCAGAATCCCACTGAAGATTACCTGAGCCTCGATTTCCTTAAGCGTCTTCCCCAGCCTGGCATAGTCCCCCTTGATTCGTTCCAGTGAGAATCTAGCCGTGTCATTTGTTCCTACGTGAAGGATGATCAATGGATTCTTTCCCGCTCCCTTTAGGATCCTCTTCAACCTCAGGTCCACATCCCATATCTTAGCACCCGGTAGACAGCACACCCTTCTGTTCTCTGGATCAGCTCTGGTTACAGGCCTGTCTATTCTTCTCAGTAAGGAGTCCCCAATCACATAGACCTGCCTTTTCCTGGTGGCAGTGCGATTCTCCAATCTATCCCCTGTTCCCTCTGGCTGCAAGTCCTTTCCATTCCCATTTTCCCTTGTAATCCTCTTCAACCCATCCTGTATCTCCTGGGGCTCATGTTTGGTGTTGTCTCCATTGACTCTTCCCATCCTTCTATGGGACTAGCCGCTCTTCTCTTCTTCCTTGCCCTTCCACCTTCAGTGACCACCTGCTGTACCCCTTCTTCATTCTCCAACTCTGCAAACCTGTTCTTGAGCTCTATTTCTCCTTCACTGGCCCGTCTTTGCCTCTGCCTGCTTCTCTTAGTTACATGCTTCCACTGTCCATTTTCTTCACCCGGCAGTCCCCCCTCAGAGGCCTTGATGGTGGAAGAGCCGGGTCTCTGCCTGACGGGGAGTTATTGAGTGGAGTCCCTTCTAGTGATGAGAAAGGGGGGATTAGGGGGAGCGTATGTGTGCATGTTTGTTAAAAGTAAAACAAAAATCTAACCAGCCACTGTTTTGAACAAGGCAGCAGGCAAAACAGCTGAGGTTGGAAGCAGCTGAGCCTGGCCCTGGAGGTTACCCTCCCCTTAGAGCAGTGCCTTTGTAGTGACATGATGCCAGCGTCTGCTATGGCACAGGCATGGGGATGGTGTTGCAAGTAGCTGTTAGACCCTCCCTAGTGAAACAGTGCGCTGCAGGACCCTGAGAGACTGGAGGTGTCTGGGATAGAAGAACCAACTCCCGATTCTCCAGCTGTGCGGCTGTATATGAGGGATTGTTCTCACCCTCTGTGAACTGGGAGTGACTGTAGCCAACCCCCTGAGCTTGAGATCGATAGCTTTGTGCGCAAAAATCCTCAGGTGGCTTGTGTATTTTTGTCCAGGTGGCTCCTGGTGCCCCTTTGGCCTTGGGAAAGATGTTCAATGGAGTCCAGTGACAGCCCCGGGGTTTGAGCTCCCTGTCAGCCAAGCTGCTCAAGGACAAGTCCGTGGGCTCCATCAATGACTGCATCTGTGTCTCTGTGACCTGGGTGTACGTTACCCGTTACAGCCCTGAACGCCAGCTGCCCCTGGGGGCGTCCGTTTCCCAAGGCCGCAGCGCTCTGTTCCCTGCTGCCTTGGGATCCTGTGCTCAGCCAGCCCTCGTCAGTTTCTTGCCGTGCTGTGAAACTGACAGGACATAGCTGGAGACTGAGTAGGAGAAAAGGGAGACATGGAGCAGATGGAAACGCTTTCTCCTCTCCACCCCTCCCCCCCCATGGGGCAGGACCCGTGACACTCGCCAAAGCCAACTAGAGTTTGTACGCGCGGCTCCACTGGGAACATGGGAGCCCTGATTGGACCATACTCATGCCCTTGCACGGGTGTTACACTAGTGAACTACAGAACGTGGGGAGTGACCAGGCTGGTGTCTCTGGGCTCTGCTTCCGGTGAATGCACTAGAGAAGCCATTCATAGCCTGCTCTCCCTCTTCACATTCATGTCTTGAGAGTAGCTCTCATAAATCAGTATTCTGCCCCCCCCCTTTTCTGAGCTTTTCCCCCTCACACTCCCTGAGCCCATTCATCTTATCCCACATCCCACGTGGGTTTCCCGTGGCCTCCAGGACACAAGTCCACCCCTTATTTCACTCACTGCCAGGAGACGTTGGGATCGGGTGAGGAGGGGCTCAGAGTAACTGAGGTTAGCTGGGGTTGACCTGGGCTTTTGTTCTTCCTCCACGCCCAGCGTCTGGACCAAGCTCACCGGTGCTGCTGCTGGCAGACGGATCCCCTCTGGAAAGGGGGCTGGAATCCAGAGCAGTGTCTGGGGAAAGGTCACGGACAGCAAAGACCGTGAGCCGTCCTGAGGCCTGTCAAGTAGCAGCGTCAGGCTGTGCCAGTGAATATAGCGACACAAAGAGAGCCCCTCTCATCAGAGGGGCTCTCCCCCAAGTGCTGGATAGCAGGGGTTGGGATTATGCTTTCCCCCTTGTACAGATGGGGAAACTGAGGCACCGAGCAGGTGGGTTCCTGTGAATCAGGGCTGGGACCCCCTGTCTTGACGCCTTGCGCTATTCTCCCCACTACTGCACACCACACATGAAGCCTCTTCTTTCCAGAGCCTGTAAAGAGCTGCCTGGGCCGTAGGGACCCGTCTCCCCGCCCTCCTGCATGCGTGTTTCGTTTGCACATAGGTACAGCGCTCGCTGTGCTCCCAGGCTCGCGGCTCCCCCCCAGAGACCTCCTGTTCAAGTGCCGTGTGTCCCCTGCGGCAGCCCCAAGCCTGTGCCATGCACTCCACCAGCCAGATCCCTTCCCCGGCTGCCATGGACCCAGACAGCGCTGCTCCGGGGCCGGCTGGACAGCCGCGCTGCAGTGTCTGCATCTCCAGCCTCCGTCCCTGCTTCCTTCCCCACGCTAGGTGCAGCTGGCTGGGAATTAATTCCACCAGACGGGGAGCCTGACAAGGAGTCGTTTATCATGGACTGAGGCGCTTTGTTTCCTTCTCGAGTACCCCAGTCGCCAGGGTAATTTGTCTCCATGTAATGAGGAGCGGATGGAACAAGCGGATTGGGGCAGGCTTGGTTTATCTCCTGCCTCTCGGCCTCATCCCTGTGCATGCCAGGAAAGTGGGCAGCAGAGGGCATCCCCGTCTGCATTCATCTTCCCCCATGCAGCCCTCTTCTCCAGCCACCTGCTTTGACCTGCCCCTGCTTTGAAATCCTCCGTGGGTTGGGCACTGTACTTTGAATTAGCAGGCCTCATGGCTCCTGGTCCCATCGGCCAGTCCCCTGTTTCGCTGAGCGCACGCCGTCTGCTCTTAGCAGGTCTCCCATTCCTGGGCGGCCCCTCCCTTTCTATGGGTAGCTCCCTCAACTTACCTGCCGCTAGGAACAAAGCCACGTGCCGCCGGGAAATGTCTCCAGCTAGTACAGAGCATGTACAACTCACTCCTCTGGCTTCCCTTCCTTTAATGGATACATTTAACCCCTTCCCTTCACCCAGCGTAAGGGGTCAATCTGTTTCCCCTTCCCTCCCCCCCGGGAGGAAGTGACGGAGATCACCATCGCTGTTATCACCCTTGTCTCAGGTCTCATGCTTGGGCTGTAAGCTCTGTGGGGCAGGGGGCTGTTTCTGTTGGGGATACATTGCACCTCGCTCAGTGGGGCCCGGATCCCTTAGTCGGGCCTCTGCGTGCTGCTGCAATACAACTGATCCCCAAGAACAGTCCGGTGCCGTTGTTTGTGTTTCGGGGCGCTGGGGAGGTGCCAGAGGCCATCTCTAGGTTAGGCAGGAACGTTCTCTGCTCTCCCACACACGCAGGGGTTCCTGCCATGTCACAGAATGGCCCCTGGCCCCATCGCCTGGGTGTTGGCAGCTCACAAGAGATGTTTAGATCCCCTGGCCCTTCTTGCAAATGAGTCAGCCCTGACAGCCTCCCCGCTGGGGTCGTTCCAGTTAACCAGCCTGAAATGTCCCCGCTGGAGATGGGATTCTTCTTCCCCGCCTGCCCTGAGTTGCTGAGCAGCGCTGCCTTCAGCCACAGGAGGCGGCTGCATTTCAGGGGCAGGGGAAGTGCTCCATTGGGCCAAAAGCTCTGCTGGGGGAAAGCGGTCCCACTTCACTGATTGCAGTGCAACTGCTCCTGGGCACCCGTGGAGAACTGGGCCGGGTGATTGCAAAGCCTGTTGGGGTGGTTTTCCCTCCTCCTCTTGCCCTGACCCCTCCCCGGGATGCTGCTCTCTCACCTTGTCCTCGGTTTCCCCAGCAGGGCGAAGGGCAGGGCTTTGATGGCTGGCTTGCCAGAGGCCCAGGGGTGGATGGAGCCGGGAGGCCCCCCAGGCTGAACGTGACCAAGCGTGTTCTGCCATGGAACGAGCAGGTGAGCTGGGCAGGGCAAGTCGGGAGGGAGGGGGAAAGCCATCCTCGCTGACTGTGCGGGAGCCGTGGAGACGGCTCTGGGCCGGGGGGACGGGTGTAGGAGAACTTGCGGGATCATCAAGCAGCTTGTTCCCTCTGATTCTGCCCGAGTGGTGCTGGGTTGATGGAGAGGCGCGTGCAGCCGGCCGCAGCTCTCCTCCATGGGGTCAAGGCCTCCCTCCGGGCGAGCTCCCAGCCTGGCGGGCCAGTGTGGTGACAGCATCAGTCACACAGCTGGTGGAGAGCAGAAGCTGTGGAGTTCTTCATTCATCACGGCTCGGTAGGAAACGCGGCCAGCAGACAACTCCAGCAGAGCTGTAGTAAGAGCAAGGCTCAGGTCAGAGTTCAGCAGCGGGGCCGGATCATCCGAAACCTGGGCCAGGCATCTCTCTGCCTAATGAGCTCATGCCGTATGCCGGCGGCGTCTCCGCTGCCTCGCCACGGGGCCGGGGGCAATCTCTGCGAGGCCCAGGGCTATAGCTGGGAGGAGCTTGGTAGCACAGGGTGCTCGGGAGGTGGGGGTGCTGAGAGCTGCTCCCCAGGCGGAGGCTGTGTTTTGATCACATCAAGGACGGGAAGCTGCCTCCCAAATGACGGCATCTCTCAGGCGGGCGAGCGCCATCAGTGCAGGGAGCCCAGGCTGCTGGGCCGCGCGGTGGGCTCCGCTCCAGGGCTAGATCCAATTACCTATTAGACGCCCCGGGAGGTTAGTTCCTCGTCCTGCAGTGTGTCTGGTGGCTGTAACGAAGCCCTGTGGCGTGGGGGCTGGCTGCGGCCCTGGGGTGCAAGGCCTCTGCTGGGAGCTCCTAGAACTTGGAGAGAGCGACCAGGGCTGCAGATCAGCACGTTGTGAAAAGGTGGGGTGCTGTGGCTGGCATCTGCGCAGACGCCCCATTGAGAGGGGAGTGGGTCTCACCTTGCCAGTCTCTGCTGCTCCCAGATATCGTGGCTCAGATCCTCATCCAGCCGGGCTACCCGGATCGAGGACAGGCCCTGGATCGCAGGCGTGGCAATAACCCCAAAGGGGTACGGGCCAAAGTGGACTAGGCTCTAGTTCTACTCAGTCCCGGGGGCTGTGGGGGTAGTGAACCCTCTGGGATGGCAGCACTGCAGGATAGGGCAGCCATTGTCTGGGGTGTGGGAGCATCCTGACGCTGCAGCCTAACGCCTGATCCCCCAACGGTCACCTCCCCTGGTGGTTCCCAGATGGCGACAGCTCCGTTTTGGGGGTTATTGTTCACTGGAGCGTGGCGAAAAGCCCCGTTCTGTGCCGCAGCTGCGGTTCAGTGGGTATGGAAAGCCCAGCGTGGTCGGCACCGCTGTAGTGGGGTGGCTGTTGGGGTGTCATGGTTGTTGGCAGAGATGGTGCGATGTGGTGGTTGGCAGAGTGGGGATGGCATGGCTCTTGGCAGGGCATAGTTCAGGGGTGGCCAACCTGAGCCTAAGAAGGAGCCATAATTTACCAATGTACATTGCCAAAGAGCCACAGTAATATGTCAGCAGCCCCCAATCAGCTCTCCCCTCTCCCGCACTCCCAGCGCCTCCCACCCACCGGCAGCTCCGCCAATCAGCGCCTTCCCCCTCCCTCCCTGCACCTCCCGATCAGCTGTTTTGTGGTGTGCAGGAGGCTCTGGGGGGAAGGGGGGAGGAGCGAGGGCACGGCAGGCTCAGGGGAGGGCGTGGGAAGGGGTGGAGTGGGGGCAGGGCCTGTGACAGAGCCAGGGGTTGAGCAGTGAGCACCCCCCAGCACATTGGAAAGTTGGCGCCTGTAGTTCCAGCCCCAGAGTTGGTGCCTGTACAAGGAGCCGCATGTTAACTTGTGAAGAGGCTCCGGAGCCACAGGTTGGCCACCCCTGGCATAGCTGGTGAAGCTGTAGGGGCATAGCACATGGAGTGGTTGTTACAGCTGAAGGGGTGTGGCCATTGGCAGAGTAGGTGAGGCATGGCTGTTGGCAGGGTGTGATTGGTGGCGTTCTAGGGACATGGCACGTGGTGTGGTTGTTAGAGCTGGCGGGATGTGGCTATTGGCAAGGCGGTTGGCACGGCTGGTGGCAGGGCGTGGCAGTTGGCAGAGCAGGCAGGGTGTGGTGGTTGGCACAACTGGTGGGAGGGCGTGGTGGGGTTGGCACAGTTAGTGGGAGGGCATGGCAGGGTTGGCATGACTGGTGGCATGGCTGGCAGAAGGGCATGGCAGTTGGCATGGCTGGTGGCAGGGCGAGGCGGTTGGCATGGCTGGGGGCAGGGCGAGGCGGTTGGCGTGGCTGGGGGCAGGGCGAGGCGGTTGGCGTGGCTGGGGGCAGGGCGAGGCGGTTGGCGTGGCTGGGGGCAGGGTGAGGCGGTTGGCGTGGCTGGGGGCAGGGTGAGGCGGTTGGCGTGGCTGGGGGCAGGGTGAGGCGGTTGGCGTGGCTGGGGGCAGGGCGAGGCGGTTGGCGTGGCTGGGGGCAGGGTGAGGCGGTTGGTACGACTGGTGGCAGGGCGAGGAGGTTGGCACGGCTGGGGGCAGGGCGAGGCGGTTGGCACGGCTGGGGGCAGGGTGAGGCGGTTGGTACGACTGGTGGCAGGGCGAGGTGGTTGGCATGGCTGGGGGCAGGGTGAGGCGGTTGGCATGGCTGGGGGCAGGGTGAGGCGGTTGGCATGGCTGGGGGCAGGGTGAGGTGGTTGGTACGGCTGGTGGCAGGGCGAGGCAGTTGGCAGAGCAGGCGTGGTTCATCAGGGAATTTTTCCCCACTGATGCTCTTGAGGCCGCTGAGCAGACGGGCGCGGGAGCTGGTGGTGGCAGTGAGCCATGGCAGTGATCGATGCGGCAGATAGTGGTGGAGCATCGCACGGTCACACTTCCCCGGCTGCGGCGGGGGCTGTGCAGCGAGCGAGCCCCCTGGCTGTGCCTGAGCGGGAGGGGAGGCATTAATAGCGCTGCATGTGTTAATGGGAGCCGGGACCTTGGAGTCCATCATCCCGCTGTGTCCCTGCCGCACAGACAGCCCGGAGATTCGGCTTCTCCAGTGATTGCAAGTGGGGGCAGCTCCGGGAGACGGGGACCCGGCACTCAATTCTTAGCTGCTTTGACCCTGACCGCAGCCCTGACATGAACGCCAGCAGCGGGGAAGAGAGCTGCGCGCCGTTGGGGACGGGGGCACCGCACAGCCGACCGGACCCAAGAGTGGGGAGGGAGCCCCTGGCTGTGCCGGCTCTCGTGGCTAGCTGGCACCCTTTGATCTCCAGGGCAGGGCTCAGGGGTCCCTGTCTCCCCTCCCCCCATTCCCAATCTCATTGTGCTGCCAGGTGCCGAGACCTTCCCAGGCGCCCAGGGCTGGGGCTGCACATGGCCAGGGCAGTGTGTGCCCGTGCGGAGTGACCGGAGACTGCTGGCACCGCTCCCCAGAGACGCTGTTCCCTGCCCCTCCCCTGTGCCCCCGCCACCCTGGGAAGTGTCTTAGCCCTGTCGCCCACAGGCCCCTCTCCTCCCACCCGGCTCCAAGCCCGTCACTGTCTTCCTTCCTCCCCAGTTGCGGGGCCCGGCCGGTGTCCGTGAGCAGGTGTGGAATGGTGGTCACCACAGGCAGCGGGCACGTGGGGGCCGGGGCACCAGCTGGGAGGGTGCCCCACAGCAGCACGTTAGGGATGGAAGGTCGCTGGCGGGCTTAGCTGACCATCTCAGTAAACCCACAGCAGGCACTGGGATCCCTCTTCTGCCTCAGAGCCACCCCGGTGACATGAGCCATCCGGCCCTCGGAGGTGTCCATCAGTCACAGCTCTGGGGCTCTGCCCACCACAGGCCTTTCCAGGCCACGGCATGGGGGAGATGGGCCAGGTGGTCTCGGTGCATGGGCAGCACCAGCCCCGGATCTCTCCTCTGCTCCCCGCCAGCATCCACCCTGGGGAACGACTGGGTTCTCCTCAGAGCCTTTGGAAAGAGAATAACAGCACCCGGCTTCCCAGCCACTTCCCCATGTGTCCTCCCCTCCCTGAGCATGGCCTCTGCTCGGGGATCCCAGCCTCTCGAACCCCTGCCTGGGATCCCCCCGCACGCGCCTGATTTCAGCCAGCCTGGCATACGCTAGCGATGGCCTCTGATGGGAGGCCCACCAGGAGCTGGGAACTCTGCTTTGCTCACGCCTCTACTCTGCTTGGCCTGGGGGCGTAAACAAGGGAACTCCCTGGTGTCTGCTTTACACCCCCTGATCTGTAGGTGATGAGTCTGTTACAGCCCCGGGTAGCAAGCTGCAGCCCAGGCTCATGCTTTTAGTTCTGGGGGTCCCCAATTGAGTCCTTGATGCATTGGCCAAGACGGCGGCCGTCCCACGTTTACAGGAGTGGGGTTGCCAAAAATACAAAGCCAGGGGGGAAAGAAATGGGGGTCAATGGTGGAACAATCCCTGGGTCCCTAGCCATGAGGCCCAGCCGGCCCAGGGAAGAGCTGTCGGAGTGGGGCGGCTGGTCAGGCTCCGATCTCTGGAACTTGAGCTGTGTCTGGGGCATTTAGGATATGGTGCTAGGCCCGTTGCTGGCAGCTGGCTTTCCCATCAGCCAGTGCCTGGCTGTATCTGCGGGGGGCAGGCTTCTAAGACCTGCTGTAGACTGGGGATTTGCCCCGGTTTGAGCCACCAGTGTATTTGTGCCCTGCCGTTGCCGTGTAGCACCCTGGGGAGAGCTCGGGACTGGCTGAAGATCGCGCCGGGGCTGGGGAGCTGGCACGGCTTGAACTGAAACTGATCTTCCTTTGAGCTGGCAGTAATGTGGGCCGGCTGAGGATGGAACCCGGTCTAGCCTGGCCGGCTGGGCAGGAAACGTGTGTTAAAAACACGCAAAGCCCCAGAAAAACAGGAACCTGCCCCCACATTTCCCCTGGAGCGCTACCTGGTGTGTGTGGGTGCGGGGGGGCATGTGCTGCTAGGCTGCGTGCCCCCGTCCCTTCCACAGCCCCCTGAGCTGCTCTCCTCCCGGCGTGCTGACCCCAGCCTTGCTCTGGCGGCGGGCGGCTCTCTGAGCCCTGCTGGAGTGGGGTCTGGTCCAGCGCCCGTGGAAATCCCTCCACGGCCTCCGGTGGGATTTGGGTGTGGCCTTTGGTTGGCGACGGGGAGGTACACCTAAGCCCATGGGGTGTGGGGGCCCGGCCCAGGAAGTGCTCTCATGCCCCTGTGGGAAATGGGGGCCTGGCCCGAGAAGCGCTCTCACGCCCCCGTGGGGGCCATTCGTTCTGCAGTACAAGGGGAAGGCGAACCTGCACGTCTTCGAGGACTGGTGCGGAGGGGCCGTGAGGCACCTGAGGAAGAACCTGCACTTCCCGCTCTTTCCCCATGTGAGTACAGGCCCCTCGCTGGGCTGCGGCCGCTCGGCTCAGCTGGGGGTCGCTGGCTGATCTGCTCTGGCCAGTACCTTTATTTCTGCCAGAGCGTTTGGCTTCCTGAGGGCCTGACCCAAAGCCCATTACAGTGGTGGGGGGGAAGGGGGACCTGTGAGTTGGGGATCCCCTAGGGACCGATCCTGGACAGATAACTCCTGTGGGATCCATGGGGCCTCTCTCTGGGGGGAATTTCCCTCCATCAGAAGGCCCGCTCAAGCCCCATGTGGGGTGTCAAAGGTGTGGGAATGAAGTGGGCCCAAGGCCCCTGCCCTGGCGGTGGAATTTCACCCTCTCTAGGGACCCGATGGGGCTGTGGGGCGGAGGCAGGGCTGTGGAGTGTGGGTGCTAGTGTGACGTGGCCAGAGCGAGGCCTGGGTGTGACACGTCCCTCTCTCTCTCTCTCCTTCATTCCCGGTGTGTGCAGACCCGCACCACGGTGAAGAAGCTGGCTGTGTCGCCCAAGTGGAAGAACTACGGGCTGCGGATCTTTGGGTACATCCACCCCTTCAAGGATGGTGAGTATCTCCCCTGCCACCCACCTATACGGGCTGGGCTGGGGGGCTGCACAGAACCACTGCCTCTTACCTTTCGCCCTTGCCCAACTCTCAGGCAGGGGTGTTCAGAGACTCCTAGACTCGAAGGCCAGAAGACAGCCTGAGATTATTCATGCGCCCTCAGGGAGCTCCGTAAAGCTACGCCCCAGACGGCTCCGAGGTACAGAGAGCAGCCTCCGATCCCTCCCGGGACAGCAGTGTAGCTCCAGAGTGCTCCGGCAGGGACCATTAACGTAGCAAGTTACACGGGTGTTGCTGACCCAGCCACCATCACCACCCCACCTCCCCATGTCCGTCACCCCTGCTCGCCTGCCGCTGTTCCACACTGTAACCTGTGGGTCTTGGGGATTCTCGTCAGGGGCAGCTGCTGCTACTTTGCTCCATTGTTGCTCTGGTCGCCCCATCTCAAAAAAGATACATTAGCGTTGGAAAAAATGCAGAGAAGGGCAACAAAAGTGATTAGGGGCTTGGAACAGCTTCCGTATGAGGAGAGATTAAAAGGACTGGGACTGTTCAGCGTGGAAAAGAGAAGACTAAGGAAGGGAGGGAGATGCTTTAGCGGTCTATAAAATCATGACTGCTGTGGAGAAAGTGAATAAGGAATTGTCATTTACCCCTTCCCATAACACAAAACTGGGGTGTCACCCAATGAAATTAATAGCCTGAAAACAAACATAAGGAAATAGTTCACACAACACCCAGTCTACCTGGGCAGCTCATTGCCAGGAGATTTTGTGAAGGCCAAAAGTATAACTGCATTAAAAACAAAAACAAAAAATGACAGAAGTTCCTGGAGGAGAGATCCATCAATGACTATTAGCCAAGATGGTCAGAGACGCAACCCCATGCCTGGGTGTCCCTAAGCCTCTGACTGCCAGAAGCTGGGCCTGGACAACAAGGGATGGATCACTCAATAATTGCCTTGTTCTGTTCATTCCCACTGAAGCACCAGACACCGGCCACAGCCAGAAGACAGGATACTGGGCTAGATGGACCATGGGTCTGACTCCGTATGGCCATTCTTATGGGCTTATATTAATGACTATGTTCTTCCTTGCTCCACAGGGGACTTCCAGTTTTCTGTAGCGTCGGATGACAACTCGGAGTTCTGGCTCAGCTCTGATGAGATCCCAGCCAGTGCCCGACTGGTGGCATTTGTGGGCAAGGTAGAGATCCCCTCTCAACTACTCCTCTATCCCCTGGCAGCACTCAGCCTAAGCAGTGAACGCTCCTGGGCCCATCCCTCTGGGTAGCAACGCTCTTTATTATCTCCCTGCAAATAATGCCATCTGCTGGGAGATGGAGGAGCCCGTGCTGGGATGCTAAAGTACAAATGGAGCTGGAATAATTGCCAGTGGGATCCATAGAAAACATGAGCGAATCCAGCTGTGACCATCACATCTGGAGGCCACGTTGTCACGACCGGAGCATGGGATACCAAACGCCATCATGCGTGGGGGTTCAGGTGGGGGTTCAGCATGGCCGCAGCGCTGCCGTTGGGCACCAAATGCTTGTGCTCGTCACCTTAGAAACATCCCGCAAACTCTGGGACTGAAATGTCTCTGCCTTGCTCTGATCCTGGAGGGTGAATCTTCTTCTTGGCTGGCAAGCCTGGTGAGAGGGTCAGGCCAGCTGCTTAGGCGAATAAGGAAACTCTGGGAACAGGGAGCTTTTCTTCCTCTTCCTGGAAAGATTTGGGGGTTTGCCCTTTAATAGCTGTCCGATGGGCGTGGATTGGAAATCGTGCCCTCGATCGGCTCAGGCTTCACGTTGCTGCCCTGGGAAGATACACAGGGTAAGGAGCTGTGTTAGGAGTTCATGGAAGTGGCTGTCAGATTCACAGGCAATGTTGTTTTTCAAATCTCTTGAATCTCACCTCCGCTGTAATGGCTTCACAACAGCCGACAGCGGGTGTGCAAGGACCCCTGCCCATTATACCATATGTGAGGGCTTCGCTTGTGTCTTAGGAACACAGGAATGGCCGGGCTGTTTTAGATCAAGGGTCCATCCAGTCCCATGTCCGCTCTCCAGCAGTGGCCAGCACCAGCTGCTTCCATGGAAGGGGCAAGAACCCCACAGTGGACAGATTTGAGACCATCTCCCTCCCCACCCCCCAGCCATAGCTGTTGTCCTAATTTCTCCCAGTAGGTGATCAGAGTACGGCCTGAAGCCCATAGCCAATGCTCAGCCATGCTCCTCTGCAAGGCAGGGGAGTTCTGCTGTCCCTCTAAGGTGTGGTGCTGTCTGCTGGGGCGCCGGGGGCCTGGAACGGTCTCTGCTGGCTCTTGAGGGAGCGAAAGCTGCCTGAGCCCGCGTGGAGCCCCTGTCCGTGACGCTCGTTCCGCACGGAGCCGTGGCGAGGGAGATCTAGCGGGTAACATCCTGTCTGATGCCTAGTCAGGGAGCCCCAGGCGCAGCACCGAGCATGGAGGGGCCTTGATCCCTGGCCGGGTTCCCAGGCCCTGCACGAACACAGCTAGATGGTGGTGGTGATAAAGCGGCTGGGGAACGGGTCCGCGGAACACCGAGTCCCCTGGGTGCTGCCTTTGGGGCTAGAGGTCCCTCAGCCCCCTGGCCCGGCCTTGGCGCTCTCCCACCCGCTGGTTAGAGCTCGCTCATGCATTCTCTCTCCCCCGCCAGCTGGGCTCCGAGTGGACGGCTCCAGGGGAATTCACTAAGTTCAGCTCTCAAGTCTCCAAACCTATCCGGTAGGTGGGACCCTCCCCGCGCCCGCTCGGTCCTTTCCTTGCCCAGCTTCAGCCCCAGCAGGGTCACGGGGGCGGGGATGGGGGAACGGGGCAGTGTACGGCAAGCAAACCCCACCTCCAGCCCCACTTCTTTGTGTTCCCCATCACCTCTGCCCCTTCTCTCCCTTTCTTCCCGCTCCCATCTGGCTCTGCATCCCCTCCCCTTGTGTCCGTCTCCCCCACACCCGCCCACCAACCCATGTCCTGTTGTGTCAGCGAGGGGCTCCTCTCCCGCCACCCGCGCGCGGCTTGTCGACATGGCTTTAGCTGGAGCTGACAGCTGTATTCTGGCTTGTCTCTGCCTGCTCCAGCAGCTCGCTGTCAGGCAGCGCGTTAGCGCCTGGGCTGGGGGAGTGGGGGGGTCCTGTCCTCCAGCTCTGTGTCCCAGCCACGCTCGCTGTGTTCGGCACCAGAGCTCCCGGAACTGACGGCTTTCATGGGTCAGCCCCAACCCCTCTCTGGCAGCATCAGGGAGCTGGGGGAGCTGTGCTCGATAGGAGGGTCTGTCCCTGCCCCAGCACTATCCCTAACCCTCGCCCCTGTGCTGGCTCTCTGGGGGGTGCTGGGGGAGATGGGCACAGACAGCAGCGTGGAGCTCTCCTGCAGAGCTCGGGACTCTGAGCTTGCACCGCCAATAGCACTAATGGCCAGTGCAGAACGCTCGGAGGGTGCACTTGGTGTGCTTATGGCATCCCCCTCTGGCCTGGAGGCAGGAGGAGAGAGCCAAGCAAAAGCAAGAGCAATCCGTCCAAATGCAGGAAGGACTCTGAATAGCAGGGACCCTGCCTGCAGGGCAGAGCCATCCAAACCAGGCCTGGCCATGGGCCATGCAGGCAGCTGGCCAGCACTGCTCCTCTGCTGGGGGGGGCAGCCTAAGCAGCTTCCCCCATTAGCTGTTGGTGGAGCCAGTAGGGAAGGCTGCCAGGATCCAATGTTCACGGGTAGCCCTGTTTGTGGAGGTGCTGGGCCCCCATGAGTTCAGCAAGTGCTCAGCGGGGCCAGCGGCCTCTCTTTTAATTTCAGCGTGTCTCCATGTTCAGGAGATTGTGTGGGGTGCACTGTGGGATAAATGGGCTTCACAGTCTGGTACCCCTGCGTTAGAGGCAACAGATCCAACCACACCCTTCGCTCTGAATGTCCCCTTCCCTGGCATGACAAGCCTCTCTGACGCTTTGGTAGCAGCCGGCTGTGAGCGCCTTCCAGCCCTTCTGTTTCTCACGGCCCCTGTGTGTGAAATAACAGTACTGCATCTGCACTCCCTCCGGCCGGGGAATCTGCCAGCACAGTCGGGATGCTAGTGCCCCGGGAGGTATCTCTGCAAATGGGAGACCTGAGCCACAGGGAAGGGAAGTCGAGCCAGGATTGAACCCAGGAGTCCTGGCTCCCGGTCTGTTCTCTAACCCCAATCTCTAATCCTTCCTAGCCTGGGAATGCTTCATTTGTGGCATCAGGTGTTTGGCTCTTCTCCTCTTTTAATTTCACCTGAATAGAGCTCCCTGCTGTTAACTCTGCTCTCTGACAGTACTGACAGCAACGCAGGGATTGCCAAACTGGGGCGGACCGAGGCCCTTCTAGTCCACCGCCCTGTGACCAGCACTAGATGCTGCAGAAGAAGGTGCAGGAAACCCCACCGTAGTCAGATGTGAGCTAATCTGCCCCCTGTGAATGTCTCATCCTCACCCCTAATAGCTAGAGGTTGGCGTAAGCCCTGAAGCATGGCGCTTCACCTCCTTTCCAGAGCCCTCTCTTAGTATTGGAGCTCTGGATATCCTGTGATCCACATTACGGCCCAGTCTCTATCTTGCTAGTTGTTTGGCCTCAACCACACCCTGTGGCAATGAGTTCCACAGTCCAAAGACACATTGTCAGTCTCATTTTTCCTGAGGGGGGCGGAGAAAGGGAAGAGCTCCTCTGGTTTAACTGACAGCCCCTCCCCCTTGTAGTAGTTCAGAGTGCATGGTCTGTGGCCACAGAAACTGTAGCACTGCTGAGGTAATAAACCTAAGGGCTTAGGAGTGTGTACCCCGCTTCCCCCCGACCGGTGATCGCTAGGTTGCTTTACACCGGATCTTATTGCCCTCGCTCCTGTGGGGGGCCCTTCCCAATACAGTGCTGGGCTCCCGCCTGGGCTTTCCCAGTGACTGTGCAGTGGGAGGGGGCTAACGTGCGCCCCTCCCCAGGAACGGTTGCCCCCTGCCACTCACGCCCCCTCCCCATCCGCCCTGGGGCCAGACCAGAGTCCCAGCCCTTGTCCCTTCACTCTGAAGGCTCACTCGCTGCAGCTGCCCTTGCAGCTGATTAGCCGGGGACAATATGATCCTCTTAATCTAATTAGGATGGCAGTGAAAGAAGGGGGGAGGGGTGCGCATTCGGGCACGCATGCCACACACGATTACACCCAGCCGATGGGAGGCCGGCCAGCCTGGAGCCACGAGAGCGAGATCTCCCGGAGCGCGCAGGGGAAATCAGAGCAGCATGTTGCACTCAAACAAAGCCGGGGGAGGTCAGATATTCCTGGGCTGCGTTAGCTGGCTATGCATGGTAATGTGCTGTTCTCATAGGGACGCCCCAGGCCCGATGCTGACTCTTCCTGGGTGCTCACAGTCACGTAGGCGGCAGAGTTGGGTAACGCTGGCTTCTGCTAGCTCCCCCTACGCAGTGCACCTCAGCCCCCAGGCTGTCCCCGCTCCGGGCCCCACGCGGCTCTGCCAATGTACTCCATCTCCTAGCTGCAACGTCCCCTGCTACTCCAGTCCAGGAACCCCCCTTAGCAGAGGCTGCTAGCTTGGCAGCCTCACTCTCTGAAATCTCTGGGCCCCAGTGCGTGCTCGGCGTCATGCAGAGGAACTGTGTGTCCCTAGAAGTGAGAGAACTGGCCGACAGCCTCCGCACCGCCACGCTCCTCCTCACGTCTGGGGTTCCTGTGCCTCACCCTGTCCTGCAATCCCTGGCTGCCACCACGGTCTCTCCCGGGCAGCGTGCAGGGTCCCTGCCCTGGCACAAGCAGCTGCAGGAAACTGCCCCTGTATCATCCTAGCCAGCAAGCACCAGCCTTGGGATCCCTTAGTTCCTCTGAGGCCCTGCCCAGTGCCCTCTAATCCCCCTCCCCAGCCTGGCCTTGGAGCTGCTGAAGCTCAGGCCCTCAGAGGCGTTACATGACAGGGTCACTGAACGCCCGTCGGAGGCAGCTGCCATGGGGCTGTCTGTCTGTCCGTTTCCCTCTCAGTCGGAGCCTGCCGAGGGTGGGGGCAGGTCTCCGGGTGGTCTCTTCCCACCCTGGCCTTTGAACACTAGTAGCCGGGGTCAGTGCTCCCAGTGTCATCACACATGGCTGCTGCCTGAACATTGAGGGGTCGGGGCAGCAACCCTGTCTCCTGTCCGTGGGGGGTCTCCGGGCCCCGGGGCAGCGGGTGGGCTAGGAGATGCCAGCCAAAGGGGTTCACAGCCTGGCTTCCTTCCTAGCACTTGCAAAGCCAAGTGTCCCAGAAGCTAGGGTGACCAGATGTCCCAATTTTATAGGGACAGTCCCGATTTTTGGATCTTTTTCTTATATAGGCTCCTATTACCCCCCACCCTCTGTCCCGATTTTTCACACTTGCTGTCTGGTCACCCTGCCAGAAGCACAGAGGCAGGGCATTTGCAATGCTTGCCGGGCCCTGGCCCTGACTCATGCCATCCGGGCAGACAGCTCCCCTCACTGGGCACAGTCCCCATGGCAGTGTGTCACGCAGCCCCCCAGGAAGTGGGGAGGAAGCATTGGGCTCGTTGCTGGGGACTGACAGGCAACACGGAAAGAGCAGCAGGCTCGGCGCAGGGTCTGCTGTCTCCTGAGTGGAGCTGTCGGCAGCGCTCTCTCTTCCCCATCCCCCTCCTGTGTCCTCGTACCCTCCCATCACCCACAACGCCCCACCCCTGATGCCCCACCCCCAGAACGGTTGTTTGCAGAATGCCTGCAGCTTGACAGCATCACTGCGTGTTTCCATTCACCCCTGACAGTACCACCACCCCCCCCGGGGAACCCCACCCACTATCCCCACCTTGCCTCAGCCTACTGCCAGTCATCATCAAGTCCCCATTCACTGAGGCAGACTGCAGTCTGTATTAGCCAGTCATCATAGCCAAGGGAGGTGCTGGCCTGTTGCCTTTACCTAGCCCCAGTACTTTCGTGGGTCTTGGATAAGGCCCTGCAACCTGGGGAGTTGCTGGCCTAGAGCTCCCCAGCTCCTCTGGCCTTTCCCCAGCCCTGCTTCACCCTCAGTAGCCTTTAGCTCTCAGCAGCTAGGCCCATCTGCCCCCTCAACTAAAAGAAGACTCCCTCCAGCTCCTGGCTTCACTGGCCTTTGTAGGGCCAACTACGGTCTGATTGGGGCATGGCCCAGCTGTGGCTACTTCCCCAATCAGCCGTCCCCAGCCACAGCCCTCTCCAGGGCTGCTTTTAACCCCATTAGGCCAGGAGCGGGGTAGTTACCCCATTACACCCAAGCACAAGCCCTGAGCATATGAGAGAGGCAGCAGAATCAGTCATTGTAACCCATAGCAGCAGCTGGATCCCTGCCACACAGGCTTTGGCTAGTGAGGGTGTCCCTGCTGGGGTGAGCTGGGGGTACCATGTGTCGGGGAAGCCTTCTCCACACTGCCCCATGGTAAGCCAGGAGGTGTCGGGGTGAGCACAAAGGCAATAGCAGAGGGGTTTTGTGAGCACCTCTCAGAGCGAGCTTCCCGCTCCGTGCCCAGCGGCAGCGGGAGGAACCTAGGCACCTCGCACAGCCGTGGGGCTCTGGCAGCTGCTCCACACGGCCTAGCCCCAGGAGGAGAGCGAGCGGGGAAGATCCATTTGTGACCCTCAGCCAACGGCTTGCTTGGGAGGGGACAGGGCATGTCTGAGACAGGGGGCTCTGTGGGGGCCATCTTGGGAGGTGGGGAGGAGAGCTGGGAAGTGGGCACAGCTCCTTCACGCGCTCTGTGAAATCGCACCAGGACCTGTCGGGCTGGCCCTGTTGGCGTGTCCCATGGAGGAGAGGTCTCCTCTGCCTGGGTGATGGGAGAGCTGCTCCCACACCGGTGCAACGGGCTCTTGCAGTGGGGGTGAGGGATCTGCCCCACACTGATCTCCCAGCTGGCCATAAAACCCCTCGGCACAGGGCTGCCTCCGCGTGCCTGTGCTCCCCTGCTCCCGGAGCCGGCCTTCTCGGGCCGGAGGGCTGTGGGCTTCCGCCCCGGAGGGAGGGCAAGAAAACCCTTGTCAGGGTCACTGGTTCCTAACCAGCCTCTCTCCCTCTCGTGCAGCCTCATGTCCTCCAGACGCTATTACTTTGAGCTCCTCCACAAGCAGGATGACCGCGGGTCGGACCACGTGGAAGTAGGCGTGAGTAACCTCTGGTTGGTCCCTGCCAGGCTTGCTCTGCGGTGCTGGCTTAGCCAGGCCCCGGCTCTCACGGCCGCCGGGCACAGCCGCTTACCTTTGGAGAAACGCTCTGAGAGTCAAGAGCGCGTCCCCGGGTGGCCTCCGTCCCCTAGCTGGGCTCTGCTGCTTTCCTTGCCAAAGCCTCAACTTGGATCTGTTCCAAGGGTGAAGATTTGCCAGAGGAGAATGGGAAACCTGCAGTTGAATCCCCCCATTCCTCCCCACAACCAACTTCAGCCCAGAGAAAAGCTGTGAGAGGCCTGAGCCCCAGCTCCCACCATCTCTTCCCTGGAGTACATCCCCCGGCCACTTACTTCTGTCTATACCCTGTAGATTCCCCCGGGCAGATCCCTGACCTCCCCCCTCATCTACCCTCCTGGGCGCCCTGTGGCTCCTGTCGCTCCCTGGAGCATCCCCTAGAGATGATCTGCACCCGCTGTTTGCTGTCCCCGTCTTTGTGCACTTAGTGTGTTCCGGGCAGGGCATCCTCCTTGGACATGGTGCGTGGCAGGCGTCTCTTCGTGGCATTGCACCAAAATGCTCCAGCCTTCCAGAGGTGGCCCTGATTCGGGAGGCTCAGCGTGAGAGGCCCAGAGCCTGGTTCTCAGCACCACTGAGCGCCCATGTCTGCAGCTGACGCCGGCGGGATCGGCAGCTGCTCAGCACGGCTGACAATCAGGTTCTCTGCATCTCGAGCCGGCCCGAAGTCTCTGCAGGCTCGGGGTGGAGCAGGGAGCGGACTTCTGGAGCCCAGTGTGTCCTCGTGGGACCCCATCCCTTCCCCAATCTCTCCTCCAAATTTCCAACTCCCACCTCATCCAGTTCGAACCCCGATGGCTGCAGAGCGGCTTTGCTGGAGCACATGGGAGGCTGTCCTGGCCCTGCCCGAGGAGGAGTCACTGAGTCCACAGAGCCCATCCTCCCATTTCAATAAAGAAGCCGCCTAGCCAGGCTTGCTGCCTCGGGAGGGTGCCACCGTGAGCTGGGTGTGCTGCCCTCCCAGGCGCTGCCTGCTGCCCGGCGTCAGTCAGAAGGGGGCGTCTCAGGCCTTCAGCAGGGATGTGGGTAAAGCTGTCGCTTGCCAGCCCCTCCCCAAAAGGCGAAAGGGCCCAAGGGCTGGCTAGTGCAGACGCCCTGTTTGACTGGGAAAGGGTGGGACTCCTCCACTTGAGACCGTTGGCATTGGGCTGGATGAAGCGCTGATGGAATTGCTGGAGGGGGATAATCCGGCCTTGGCTGGAAGGGACGGGACGGCGCGCTCTAACAGGCCTCGCCCATCTCTAGCCTCCTAGAGCCAGACCTCAGCAGGTGTCATTCTGAGTCACCCCAGTGGAGTGACACCAGCTGAGCCTGTGGCCCGGTGATTCTAGCTTCCCTGGGTGCTTTGAAGGGCCAGCCCCAAAGGGGCATCTCCTCCCACTGCCCATGCTCTGAGCATGCAGAGCGCGGGTCAGCAGAGTGCGTGTCCCCACCCTGGCGCCGGGCGGTTTCTTCCTTTCACGCGCTGGGCGTCCGATGGCCTGTCAGCGTAACGGCCTTGCTCTGGCCTCGACGCTTCTCTCATAACGAACACTAATTGATCATCCCCGGGAGAGGAGTCCTGGCTCCAGGACTTGGCAATGAATCCGCCAGCCATCCCTGGCCGGACCGCCTCTCTCCTCTCCTGGAGAGCATCCATCATCCCTAGAACAGGCATTCCTGCCAGCTGGGCACCTCCCTGGGGCCGGTGGAGGAGGGGCGAACCCACCTGTGGGCACAGCCACCTTTTGTGCTGGCTTTGCGGGGCCGCGCGCTCTCCTGAGGCCCTCAGAGCTGTTGGGGAAGGAAGGCCGGGCGTTAGCTAGGCAGTGACATGCGCGGAGGCTGGGGGCAAGGCAGGCAGGCACTTCCCTAGCTGTGAGGGCTGTTCTGTGCTCAGCCTGTGCCCCTCAGGCAAAATGGTCGCCAGGCTCTGGTGCACACACACACCTGCTGGCCTTGGTGCTGCTCTGGGCTTCCTGTCCTTGCCTTACCCGCGTGAGCCTCCGCAGGGGGCGCTGCCCCCCATTCCACTGGGCATTCTCTAGGCCATCGTGGTGCCTGGGCTGCTTGTGGGAGATCGGGGTGTGCAGGTGCCCGAGTCTTGCCAGGGGCTAGAGGCCATACCCATGAGTGGGAGACCATGGGAAGCGGCTGATACAGTTGAGATCTTGGTCTGCTATGAGTTGCCCAGAAAGGTGGGGACTGACGGACAGACAGATGCCCAGCCAGCCAGCCAGCATCCCCTCCCCGCCATCCTGCCAGGGGAAGCGAGTGACCCTCCTGTGGAGACTGGATTCCCCTTCCCCGCCCTCATTCAGCTCCGGGGCTGCAGTCGCTCCCCGTGGCTCGAACCTGCCTCCCTCAGCCTCAGGGCTCCCTCCTGCCACCCTCAGCACCTGGCATTTGTGAGGGGAGACAGGGCCTGATGGCAGCACTGACAGCAACTCCCGTGGTCTCCCCTAGCACCTGCCACCTGGACATTTGGGCCCATCCATTTCCCATGGAGCATGGCCTTTGCTCAGCTCCCACAGGGCTGCTCTGCAGGGGCAGGAGAGAACAGGAGGCTGCCTAGCGGAGGAGGAGCATTAAAGGCGACCTGCCAAGGGATTTTTAAAATGGGGCGCGTGCCCTTTTCCACATCTCTACGGCGTGTGAAGATGGCTAGGAAGGGCACTTTTCCCTGCTTGTTGTGCACCTGAGGAGTGGCCAGAGTGTCAGATCCGATCTCCTGTCTTTGCTGGATGACCTCTTGGGCAACTCCGAGTGTGTGCATTGGGAGCACGAGCGCCTTAATGGACGCAGTTGGATGTTGGGTCTTTAGCAAAGGCTTCCTTTCTCCACAGTGTTTATTAACTGGAGTTAAATGTGTGCAGACAAAACACCACAAAGTTCTAGACAGTCTGATAATCCCCGCTCCTAGCTGCTCAACTTTGGCACTTCTGAGGGCACCATCTCCCTAGTTCTCTCGTTGCCTTCAGCACGGGCAGGACTTTGAATTTCAAAGGGGAAAAAACAAGCAGGGGGTGCGGGGAAACTTTTTGGGCGGGGGGGAAATCCCTTTGAAGGGATCGTAAAGAAGGGAGGAACCACGGGGTATCTTGCCCCTGAGCGGTTCCCCACTGTACCGCTGTGAATTTAGGGGCTGGTCCATACACAAAGTTGCACCCATTTAGCCACAAGTGTGATCATTTAAAGTGGCTTTAGTTAAACCAATGCCAAAGGCTGCCTGGCTGCAAACTGATGCAAAACGTAGCTTAAGTTGATTAGAAAGAGGTTTAAATTCAACTGAAATGAGCCACTCACAAACAGCAATAGAAGCATCAACCCAGGGCTCTGGGTCAACAGAACGGCCTTGGTTTAAACACCCATGTACGTTAACTCAGTGCTGTTTCTGTGCATAGACCAGCCTTGAAGAGAGGCTGGGGGAGAGAGCGCTGGTTTAGGGCCTGAGCCAAACTTGCTGACTTCCGTTGGCTTTGCGTCAGGTCCCGAGTTGGCAACTTCAGTAAGAGCTGTCTGCAGTAAAGGAAACGTTCCCAGCTGCTCAATGGGGCTTCTGTCTCATTTCAGTTTCAATCGTTTAGGCACAAAATACTGTGCGGCTGACTTCAAAACTGACGTGTAATGTTATGAGGGGCGCCCTTAGCAATGATTCGGTGCTGTTGGTCTCAGATCCACGGCGCTCCTTAAAAAGCTGAGCAATGACGCGAGAAACTGGCTCCGTTCAGGTAGCACCTCCATACAAACTACGGCCTGCGGGCCACATCTGGCCCACCAGCCAATTTCATCCGGCCCTCGAGTTCCCACTGGGGAGCGGGGTCTAGGGTTTGTCCCGCTCCTGTCGGGTAGCAGGGTCGGGGGCCGCAGCTCCGAGAAGCAGCGTGTTCCCCCTCCAGCTCCTACGTTTAAGGGCAGCCAGGGGGCTCCGTGCATTGCTCCGTCTGCAGGCGCCGCCCCAGCAGCTCGCATTGGCCAGGAACTGTGACCAATGGGAGCTGCAGGGGCGGTGCCTGCCGCTGGGGCAGCACGCAGAGCCACCTGGCCATGCCTCCATGTAGGAGTCAAAGGGGGGACATGCTGCTGCTTCCTGGAGCTGCTTGAGGTAAGCACCAGAGCCTGCACCCCTGAGCCCCACCCATGCCCCAACTCCCTGCCCCAGCCCTGAACCCCCTCCCACCCTCCGAACCCCTCAGTCCCAGCCCGGAGCACCCTCCTACACCCCAAGCTCCTCATCCCCAGCCCCACCCCAGAGCCTGCACCCCCCAGCCAGAGCCCTCACCCCTTCCTGCACCCAACCCCAATTTTGTGAGCATTCATGGTCTGCCATACAATTTCCATACCCAGATGTGGCCCTCGGGCCACAAAGTTTGCCCACCCCTGTACTAATGTCTTGTGCTCCCCCTGTTGGTGCTGTAGGACAGTTCACCGTCATCCCACAATTACGCTGCCATCAGTAGCTCAAGGTCTGTTAATTAAAAAGTCCTGGTATCAACCCAGTTTGGGGGATCCATGTTTGGCAAACAGTGGAGGCAGGCAGGGGGCCCTGAGAAATGTAGTTTTCTACTTTCTTGGGTAAAAAATACCAAGAGGGAAAAGGCAGTAATGAAGAGCTAGCTCTCTCGTGGTGCTTGGGAAAGCCCTCCCCTCAAATAGGGCTGGGTGCCTATTTCAGGAGGGTGTCTAAAACTCTTTCTCCTCGAGATAAAATGTTCCTCATCTGCTAGAGACTCTGAACAATCTCGTTTTGATCCCTCTCCGCAGAGCCCTGCTCCTTTCATAGAGGCCGTTCCAGCTCTGTGGGCTGCTGGAGGTGAAATATGATTAGCCTTTTTAAAGAGGCTCAAATCATCCCTTTCTGAACTGGAAGGGAGATGAGCCATTCATGGCAAACACTCCCCCACCCCCTCCCCTCCTTGCTCAGCTAGCTGGAGCTGCCTTGAAGTCCCCGGCAAAAGCTGCAAGCTTGCACTCCTGAAGACGCTTGCACGGAATGTGAAAATAAGCTCGCTTCCCACGGGGCACTGCCTCCTCTTTGGGTGTGAGATGGAGCAGCCCAGCTCCCCTGAGGGGCGGAGAGGCCCACACAAGGTGGGTCTCTGCTCAGCTGCCTCTTAGCCTGGCTTGATTAGCAGCACAGGGGAGAGTTGGTGTGTTCTAGAGACTCTCACGCACACGGCACAGTGTATGGGTTAAAACTGCCTTTGTCACTCAACACAATAAGCTACTGATTGGCAAGCCTGTTCAGTCGGAACTGGGATCACAAAGCTCTGTCTGGCTTGCTGGGTTCTGCACCTCTGAAATCCTGCTTCTGAGTCACAGGCCCACAACGGGAGACCGTAATTTCCTAGTCACTGAAAACTGCCCTCATTTCCACCCGAGTAAATCCAGAGATGTTCCCGTTGGCTTCAGTCCTGCCATTGTGGTGTGCAAGCGCTTGTTTAGACTACAGAGGCTAGCACTAATGCAGCCGCATTGGTTTGGCTGCGTTGGTGCGAAGCGCTAGAGCAGATGCACTGTGCTTGTGCAAAGCAAGGTGTGCGCACAGATGCGCTGGTGAATTACCAGTAAGTCCCACCTGTACAAGCAATGCATGTATGGCTACAGCAGTGCAAACTCCCCACCCCCGTGCGTAGGGTGACCAGACAGCAAATGTGAAAAATCGGGACGGGGTGGGAGGTAATAGGAGCCTATATAAGAAAAAGATCCAAAAATCAGGACTGTCCCTATAGAATCGGGACATCTGGTCACCCTACCTGTGCAGACAAGGCCTGCGCGCCAATCTGGAGTCACTCTGGATGTACAGTGGTGTGTCCCAGGCCACAATCTGAGTTGGAGGGCACAATCTGGCGCAGCCACCTTGGAACGGCACCTCCCTGCTCCCCATACGGACAGGGCTGGGGCCTAGGGGCAGGCTACCTGGCAGCTGGCTACTGAGAGTGGCTCCTTTCTGCTACCCAGAGATGGGAAGGGTCACATAGGCGCGGGCAGCATGCTGCAGACTCGGCTTCCCTTGGGCAGCCTCTTCTCCCTGACAATCCCCGGCAGCCAGGAGAGGAGACGCAGAGGGAAGAAGCGTTGAGCGGGCACCGGGGCAGCCTCTCGCTTGTCTACCAGACCCCTCTTCGGCAGGGGGGCCCAGCGTGACACCCCCTGCCCCAGCTGTGATTCTCATTCTCTCTCTTCCAGTGGCGAGTGTTCCTTCCCAGCCTGAAGTTCGAGGTGATCGACTCCCCCTTCATCTCTCTCTACACAGGTAACGCCATTCCCCAGCCTGATGCCCTCCCCCAGATCCACTTACCCTTCCTCCGCCGGGCGTTCAGGGGTCGCGTGTGCCGTGGGAACGGCAGGCTGTGCGTGTAACAGGTGCAATCCCACATCAGACCATGTACTCGTGTGGGGAGAGCACGTAGGCGTGGGAGCAATGGGATAGGGATGGCAGCGGGCGCACGTGGGTGTGCCAGCGTGGGTGTGGCAGCGTAGGCCTGGCAGCAGGAGCACGCCTCTACGGGCGTTAGTGCGTCTGCGCCCGGATGGCTGGGCAAGGCTTCATGCAGGCCATTCCCGGTGGGAATTTTCTATGCTAAATGGTTTTCTCGTCGACAAACGGCCTTTTTTCCAAAACCCCAAACTTTCCTCAAACAATTGCCCCCAAAATGTTCTGTTTTCCATGATGTGACGCTGGCGTTTTGTCTAAATCATTGCGGGTGTAGAGGTGTGGGGTGGCTCAGGGCTGGCACAGAGCTATGGGGCAGATCAAGGCTGGGGTAGTGGGGTGTGGCAGGGCAGGCGTGGCGCTATGGGGCGGATCAGGGCTGGGGCAGTGGGGTGTAGCAGGGCAGGCTTGGCGCTATGGGGCAGATCAGGGCTGGGGCAGTGGGGTGTGGCAGGGAAGGCGTGACACTGTGGGTAGATCAGGGCTGGGGCAGTGGGGCCTGGCAGGGCAGGCATGGCGCTATGGGGCGGATCAGGCCTGGGGCAGTGGGGCCTGGCAGGGCAGGCATGGCGCTATGGGGCGGATCAGGCCTGGGGCAGTGGGGCCTGGCAGGGCAGGCGTGGCGCTATGGGGCGGATCAGGCCTGGGGCAGTGGGGTATGGCAGGGCAGGGGTGGCGCTATGGGGCGGATCAGACCTGGGGCAGTGGGGCGTGGCAGGACAGGCGTGGCGCTATGGAGCGGATCAGGGCAGGCACAGTAGGGTGTAATGGGACAGGCACAATGCTATGGGGCGGAGCAGGCTGGTGCGGCGGCATGTGCCAGGGCAGAGCAGGCAGTGTGGTGTGTGTCTGGGGAGGGGCGTGTGGCAGCGGTGAGATGGGAGCGTGTGTCCGTATGTGCTTCCCACAGAGGGCTGAATTGGCAGGAATTCCAGCTGTCGGCTTTTTTCCCCTCATCTTCCCCCAGTGCTGCAGTGCAGCAAACCCTGCAGGCAGCCCAGAGTTAGTGGCGCCCGGCTGGCTGCCTCCGTCACAGGACAGATGCCAGCACAGCGACAGTGTCCTGCACTGCTGGCCCCAGCTCACCCCTCCCGCTGCTACAGAGAGCTCAGCCGGGAGCCACCTCCGTGGGCCAGCCGAAGAGCTGAGCACAGGAAGGGAGGAGATGCCATTGCCTGCCCCACCCGCTGACACCCCCGGCCAGGTGGATTCCATTGACAGCCATGGTGGGACCCCTGCTGGGAGCGGCTTGGTCTCCCCTCCAGACTCACCCCTACCCTGAGGATGAGGAAAAGGAGCGATTGCCAGGCAGCCATTGCTTCTCCGCCAGTCAGGATCTGCGCTCTCTGTCCCACGGCCGGCTCTCAGCGAGAGGGCCCTGACCTGACAGGACAGCCGATCCCAGAACTCCTTGCCTGGGGGAAGGTGCCTTCCCCAGGGCTCCTGCCCTCACTCCTCCTGGCTTCCTAGGGAGACAAAGGTTGAGCCAAGAGCAGCTCCTGGCCCTGGCCAGACCTGACGAAGAGCTCGGTATAGCTCAGAAGCATCTCTCTCACTCACAGATGTTGGTCCCGTAAAAGCTATTACCTCCCCTGCCTTGACTCTAATATCCTGGGACCGACATGGCTGCAACAACACTGATGGCCTGTCTTGTAAGCAGGGATGGAGTTGACTTAAATCTATAGCTCTTCTGCTTCCCCCGCAACTCAGCCCGGCAGCGGGAGCCTCTTGATGAATAGATCCCGGCCCAGCTCTCGATACATGAGGGGCTGGTAATGAAGTGTCCCCTGGAAGGGGTTGATAAGGCAGCAGGCGCAGATACACCTAGGATCGACGTGGAGAAGAGGGATGGTGGAGCGTTTGCGATAGCGACACAGGTGCCGGAGACAGATGGTGCACGCCTGTATTTCCTCCTGCACGCTCTTAGTCAGCATGTGGGTATCTCCTGCCCCCTCTTTCCCCCCCGCAGTTTGGGACCGCGGGCCAGCCTAGCTCAGACTGCAAGGCAGGAGAAGGGGGCAGGGTTGTGAAAGCGGGGGAGTTATTGAAGGGAAATGACTGATCGTGGAATAACAAACCAGCCCATCCTCCCTGGGCTAGGACAGTCTCCTAGTGCAGCAAACAGGGTGCTGCGGATCCATAGGTCCAGTGCTGTCGTACAGCCCTGGAACAGTCCCTGGGAAGACCCCTTCAGGGTATCAGCCCTCTTAGGGTCACACTCTTTCACTGGGGCATGCCACTTGGCCGCCTGGGACTGACCTGCAGTGAGTCCACCTGGCTTGAACATCTGAGGGAGACTTGCACCCCCAAAGGGAGCAATGCACCCCCAGCTTCCTTACTCTGCAGTAACTCTCAGCCAGCACTGTAAAAACAGCAGGGTTTCTTAGATGTCTGGAACACAGTATAGAAAGTCCTTTGTTAACATGGAGAACAGAAAGTTACAGCCTGGTCCATCTGGGTCAGACCAGAGCCCTCTGACCCCTTGTTAGTCCCAGTCCAGAAGTGTCCCCTGCCACACTTAACAACCTCACCTGGCCCCTCCTCAGTCCTTTGTTCTCCAGCTGGTCACACCCAGCTGGTTTCCTGAGGAGGGTGGGCCATTCATGGTCTTTTGTAGCTAGGTGCCAACTCTCTACGTGATTGGCGTGGCCGTTGCCTTCTGGGACTCTCCATGGGCATGGTGACCCAGGCAAGTAGGCGTCGGTCACGCCTGTATCTCTGGGTCTCTGCAAGAAGTAAACAGTCCTTTCCCACCACCTCGTTAGCCAAGCCCTACATAGGGGAAACGGGGCCCCACACACTAGTCATCCAAAATATTATGAAAAATCCCCACTCCAGCACACAGGGCTCAGCTTGTCTGCAGTGTTTTCACTGCAGCTCTGACCTCGCGTTACCTCGGGCACCTCGGCTCTCTCCAGCTCCTGTAGTAAACGCGGGGCAGGCAGGCGGGCTCTCTGGGTGCTCGCCCCCGGTCATACACCACAGCAGAAATTTACACCTGTCACATGGCTGGGGTCCAGATCCACTGACTCCAGGGTCTGCGGAGCCATTTATGCAGATAAAATATGGTCTCCTCAGGCCAATCCAGTCAGTAACTGACATGCTCCCCTGGGGAAGGCAGAGTCACCTACCGCAGCCACTGCCTTGGGGGGCTAAGATCCTATCAGTCTCTTGGAACTAAGCAGCCAGTCAGGCCTGTACCAGATTCCTCCCACTGACAAGGAGGGGCAAAATCCCTGCCCGCGTGCATAGAGGCATCATCTCATGGAACAGTTTCTGTGACGTACCCCCGTGGTGCCCAGCACTCGCGGGCAGACAGCCTCAGCAGGTATTTCAACACCGGGCGCGAGTGGGAGTGACACAATTCAGGGCCAAACAGCATCTGCACTCAGTGGGGGACGTCATCGTGGGACCTGTTTGCCTCTCAGATGAACAAGAAGTTCAACATGTGTTGTTCCAGAGCAGCACAAGGCCGGGACTCCTGGGGCAGTGCCCTTCTACTGTTCTGGATGAGCCTTCCCCTCCATCCCAGTACTCCCCCAGGGTCTAGGGAAGATTTGTCATGACAACACATGAGTCATCCTCTTTGCACCCAATTGGCCCAGACAGTTTTGCTTTCCGGACTTCCTATGAAAGTCAACCCATCAGCATTCTGTCCTTCCTGGCTGCTAACTCAGGGGAGCGGCAGGATCAGACATCTCAGCCCGGACTCTCTTCTCCTCACCGTTTGGCATTTGGATGGTCATCAGACCTACAGCGTTCATGTTCGCAGCCCATTCAAACTATTCTTAATCACAGCAGGGAAAAGTCTACCAGAAAATGTTACCTAGCCAAATGGAGATGTTTCTGTACGTGGGTGCAACAGAACCAGCTATCCGCGCCAGCAGGTAGTCCTGCTATTTTAACCCACCTCCTCTCAAGACATCAAGTTTTTCTGTTACCTTGCTGCAGGTCCACCTAGCGGCAATCAGTACATTCCATCCTCCAGTAGATGGCTTACTTCTTACTCACCCAGTAACAATGAGGTTCCTAAAGGGTCAGCCTGGGACCTTCCCACCGATAGGGGAGCCAATGCTGCAGTGGGACCTCAGTCTCATACTTTCAATGCTTACAGGGCCACCTTTTGAACCATTGGCCACATGCTCAACGACCCACCTGTCTCGGAAGGTCACCATGACATTGGCCAGGAGAGTGGGTGAGCTGGGGCCCCTCATGGCTGACCCGCCATATGCTAATATTTATCAAGAGACGGTATCCCTTCACCTCCACCTTCATCCTGGAGGTAATTTCCGAGTTCCACATAAACCGATTGATTCACTTACTAGTATTCTTCCTGAACCTCCAAGAAGGAGAGGCGACTCCACCCCTTCCATGTCAGGCGAGCACAGGCATACTACCTGCAAAGAATGACACCGGTTAGAAAATCAGCTAGACTATCTGTCACTGTAGGGAGCGAGCCTGGGGACAAATTATACCTTCTGAGAGACTGTCTACGTGGATTTCTGGCTGTATCCTCCTTTGCCATCAGGTGGCACATCTCCCTCCCCCCGGACAAGGCGAGGGCCTAGTCCACTAGAGCACAGTAGCATCTCCTCAAGAAGCGCCTATGCTGGACATTTGTAAGGTGGCCAGCGGAAGTGTTATGCCTGGGGCCTAGTCTTTGGAATTGCACTGCTCCAGACATCTCCACCGCCTGCAGGAAGGAGTGCGAGGCGGCAGGGGCCTGGCCAAGGGGTGGGGTGGGGGCAGGGGGATTGGGGTGGGGTGGGGTTTGAGGGGCAGCACTAAAGCTGCAGATCCGGGGGAGGTGGGGGGGATCAGGATGGGGTGGGTTCAGTGCGGGGGGATTGGGATGGGGCAGAGAAATTGGGATGGCTTCGAGGTGAAGGGATTGGGCTGGGGTGGGGTTTGAGGATCAGTTCTAAAGCTGCAGGATCAGTCGGAGGGGATCAGGATGGGGCTGGGGGATGGGGTAGGATTTGGGGTGGGGGGATGGGGTTTGAGGGGCAGCGTTAAAGCTGCAGGTCATGGGAGATTGGCCTGAGGCATAATGTGGGGTGGAGGGATTGGGGTGGGGTGAGGAGGTTTGGGGTCGGTGCTAAAGCTGTGGTTAGAGAGGGTCCATATGGAACATCTCTATCTGGCCCCATCACCCAGGAGTGGACTTGGGATCGGTAGGTGCTTCCTCCCCCAGAGCATGGCCAGCTGGGCCCCTAGGCCTGGCTCGCCGGGAGCTGAGTCAAGGCCCGGGGTCACTTTCTCCTCGTTCTCCCCTTCAGACGAGTCCTCTCTGAAGATGAACCACGTGGCTCACATCCCCCAGTCCCTCGCCAGCCACGCCGGGAGCTACCGGTGGGAGGCGCAGAGGGACGAGCACGGGGCCGACATGCTCAAACCCGACCCCAGGGACACCTTCTTCCTAAGTAAGTGGGGCAGGGGCTCCCGGGAGAGTCCCTGCTGGAGGGGCAGGGATTTAATCCTCTCAGCTGAGAGAGGCTGTCAGTCTGTGCAGAGAAGGGGCAGAAATGAGGCTGGATAGGATCAGGGACCCCCTGCGCCCCTCCAGCTCCATGCCCTGGTGAGGAGCAACTCACAGACCTGGGCTGGGCTATACGGGCTGGACGATAGGGGTTAGGCTGGGATGGGCTGGCCTATAGGGGCTGGGCTGGGTGGTCTCCCAGGTTGTGTTGGGCTATAGGGGTTAGTCTGGGCTGAGCTGGCATATAGGGTCTGGGATGGGCTATAAGGGTTAGGCTGGGATGGGATGGGCAGTCGCCCAGGTTAGGTTGGACTATAGGGAATGGAATGGGATGGGCGGTTGCCCAGGCTGCAATGGGCTATAGGGGATAGTCGGGGCTGGGCTGGCCTATAGGGGCTGGGCGGTCACCCAGGTTGGGTTGGACTATAGGGGATGGGACGGGTGGTTACTCAGATTGGTTGGGCTATAGATACTGGGCTGGGTTGGGCTGGCCTATAGGAGCTGGTCTGGTCTATAGGGGACAATGCGGGTGGGGCAGTCGTCCAGGTTGGACTGGGCTCTAGAGGGCCATGTGGGTTTTCTCTGCATGTGGGGGTGGCTGAGGGCCCCCCACACGACACAGACGAAGCCCTGTCTTCCTGTCGCCCAGCTCCCCAGATCGAGGCGTCCCGCGTGGAGAACGTGCTGGTGCCCTGTGCCTACAGCCCCACCTATGTGGTGAAGGACTTCCCTATCGCCCGCTACCAGGGCCTGCAGTTCGTAAGTGTCCGGCTCAGCAGTGCCTCCGCCCCCCTTCCCGCCCCTCCCCCTATGGGGGTCACCAGGAGACGTGGACATAAAACCCATGTGTCTGTGCCCCCAGTCTGGGCAGCAGGGCCTGCCCAAGGCGGTGGAAAGCCTCCCATTGGTTCTGGGGCTCTGGACCAGGCCCACGGGCACAGCTCCTCCAGTCTCTGCAGGTTGGCAGAGCTGCAGCACAGGAGGCTTGGGGGTGCGTGGAGAAGCCATGTCACGAGGGCCCCCGCGGTCCTGTTCTGTATCCTGCCCGCTCTGCCGTCACTGCACGCTCCCACTGCTCTGCTGCGGTGTGGGAGGCGCCCCGCCCCCGGGCTCCCTGCGCCAGCAGAGCGCTCCGTGGGGAGCACCCCTCCCTCGGCTCGCCCACCCACCGGCTGTGACTCGACCCCTGGCGCCCCTTGCAGCCTGTCCGCCTTCTCCTCACCCACACAGCAGCTGATGGGCTCGCTCTGCTGCCAAGGTGGCTGGTGGAAAGGGGTCATTGCTCTCTCTCTATCAAATCTGTTGGTGCTTCTGGGGACTGAAAGGGGACAGGCTGGCAGAGGGGTGGGGCTCTCTGACACACAGGGGGGGGCACCATCCAATAGGATCCCTTTATAAAGACCCCTTTACGGCCCTCCGGCCCTGCCCATTAAGTCCCCCGTCTGTCACCTGTCCCAGCGGCGCCAGGCCCCTGCCACTCCTCCCGATGCTCGCACTAGCTGGCTCCAAGTGCCTGCCGCTCCTCTGAGGCAGTGCCCATCAAGGCCCTGTTCCTGCAGCCTCCGGCACAGGCGGCTGCAGTGCCAGGGAGCCATAACGCCAACGCTGAAATGGGCCTTGCAGTCCCCTCCCCTGCCCCAAGCAGGCTCTAGGGCCCCTCAGAGGAGCCGGCTGAGAGCTGGCCTGGCAGACGCCATGGAGGCAGCTCGGGCCGTGGGCTGATGAGCATCAGGCTTCTCTGCCAGGAGACGCCACAGTCCAACGGCCTCGTGACCTCAGAGGCCTCACCAGGAGCACCCACGCCTGGACCCCTCCCTCTCTCTCCTGCCACCCCCGGGGGACGCTGGTCGTGGCCGTACCTCGCCATGCCCCCGGGGTGCGCACGCTCTCGGTGACCCCTCTGCTCGGCTCCCCAGGTCTACCTCTCGTTCGTGTACCCCAATGACTTCACCCGCCTCACCCACATGGAGACGGAGAACAAGTGCTTCTACAGAGAGTCCCCCCTCTACCTGGAGAAGTGAGTGGGGGGGGGGGCAGGGGGGTTCAGCAGGGGCCCTGTGCTGGCACTGCTGCGATGGCAGCCGGGGGCTCGATGGCAGGACAGAGAGAGCCCCTGGGCATAGGGCTTCTTAGTGCCAGGGCAGGGACAGCCTCAGGGAATCTCTGGGCCCTGCTCTGCCGGGGGCCCGGCCAGGGTGCTGAGGGGGCCTGGGATGGTGGTGGTTGAGACATGGACCCTGTTTCCTAGGGAACCAGACTGTACCCACCAAGCCCATTCCTCGGGCTCTGCAGCCCGTGCCAGGCCCCTTTCCAGCCAGCAGCCTTCCCTCCCCGTGAGCTGGCTCAGGAAATGCCAGACCAGGGGCAGATGCCTACTTTGCATCAGCTCTGACCCGCCCTCCCCCACATCCCTGCAGGGTGCCTCGCCAGGAGCAGGGAAGCATGTTTCCTCTACCTACCTATTCGCAGCGAGAGATTGAGAGGAGAAATGTGGGGGCCGCCCAGTGTCCGAGCAGCCCATCACTCTGGGCTCACAGTGGCAGGTGGGCGGATAAGGCCTCGCCCCCGGGCCCCAGAGTAAAACGAGTCTGGGGATCTCAGCTCTGGTCCTGCCAGGTGAGACGATATGGAACTAAAGAGGTGCCCTTGTTCGGATCGGTTTGGTTTGGTTTGCCAGAGGCTGGGCCAGTGTCAGTGCAGCCGTGTGCGCGCGTCTCGGCGACGTTGTCCTTTGCTTCTTTCCCGGCCCCCCAGGTTTGGCTTCTACAAGTACATGAAGATGGATGAGGAAGAGGAGGATCCTCGCCAGAGAGCCTTTCTCTTCCTGAACTCAGACAGTAAGCAGCCCTCGCACGCCCAGCCGACGCAGCCTGCTCCAAATGGGCTGCTGCCCTCCCTCTCTCAGCAGCTTAGCCCGGTGCTGTGCTAGCCTGTCCCGCCACCTGCTAGCAGGGATGGTGCTTCGCCGCCTGGCGCGCCCAGGCCCTGCGCTTCGGTGCTGGAGCCCTGGTTGCTGAATTGGGCACCGGATGGGTGGTGGGGAGGAAGTCGCTAAGTCAGGCAGGACTGGGGGGATCACAACACCGAAAGGAAGCAGTGAGCCCACTCGGACGGTCAGTGTCCCTGGGGCAAGGCCGTGTGGGAATGGAGACTTCCTGCCTCTCTCCCAGCAATTCTTGGACACTGGTGACTGAATCTGTGCTCCCATTTACTGATTGCTGCGTCACTGAATCCCCTCGGGTTCACGGCTTCGCCTTGCCAGCCTCCAAGTGCAGCTCACCCTGTACATTAGGGCCAGGAGTCCCCCATCCCTGCCCCCTCGGGGCGCTCAAACCTACGCCCCCAACACGCCCCTGGCAGGATTCCCCCTCCCTGCCCCCTCGGGGCGCTCAAACCTGCGCCCCCAACACGCCCCTGGCAGGATTCCCCCTCCCTGCCCCCTCGGGGCGCTCGGACCTGTGACCCCAACACACCCCTGGCAGGATTCCCACTCCCTGTCACCTCGGGGCGCTTGAACCTGCGCCCCCAACACGCCCCTGGCAGGATTCCCCCTCCCTGCCCCCTCGGGGCGCTCGAACCTGCGCCCCCAACACACCCCTGGCAGGATTCCCCCTCCCTGCCCCCTCGGGGCACTCAAACCTGCACCTCTGAGCATGATCATGTTGGCACCTCTGTGTCTTTGCAGCTGAATTTCCCAGCATGCTCCTTGAGCCGGCGGTGAACCCCTGTGTGGAGCTGTTTCCATCAGCCCACTGGAATCAATCAATGCAGCTGGAAAAGAGGGTTTCCTGCACCTGCCTCTGGGTCCCCTCCCCTCGGCTACCCCAAGGGCCTTTCGCTCGGGCTGGGCTGCCTGGCTGGGCCGGCATTGGGTTCCCATCTCATTGTGGGGGAGGTTGTGCTGGCACCAATCTCCACCCACAAACGCGCACGACCCCTCCTGCGCTGCGCTGTGTGTTCCCAAGAGCTCACCCTCCCTTCACCCACACACGCGTCCTTGACAGCCAGAAGGGGAAACCAGCACCAGGCCAAAGCTGATTTCTGTTGAGACTTGATTGCCTTAAAACAGCATCAGTCATTTCTTTCCCCTCCAAGGCCCTTTGTGAGTGCGGGGTGTTAATCAGAGTAGCTCAGAGCTTCGCTGCCCATATGACCTGCAGCCCTGGCTTCTCCAAATGAGTTCACAGAAGAATTCCGTGGCTGGGAGCAGCATGAATCCTCCTGCTCAGCATTCAGTGGGCTGTGCCACGGGTAGGATTTATAAACCCAGGGGTGCCAGAGCCCTCCCACTCACCTGCCTTGTGAGCAGCAATCGACCGGGGGCTCTCCCCAAGGAGGAACTGCTGTTCTGAACGAAGGCAGCACGGTCTGGGCACAGGGTTGGGTGGGAGGGAGGGTGTCATCTGACTCTGCCTCCCGCTTGCTGTCTGCCTTTGGGCCAGTCATTGCTCAGTCTTCCCACTGTAAAATGGAGCTGATAATCCGTATCCCCGGGGGGGCGGTGGTAGGGCTGATTTGTTCAGGTCTGCAGAGCGTTTCAGGATATACCAAGTGCTATAAAATGTAAACTTTTGGGATGCGTCCACGTGGCAGCGAGTCTCCAGGCTTTAGCGCGACGACACTAAAAATAGCAGTGTAGATATTCAGGCTTGGACTGGGGCCCAGGCTCTGACGCCCAGAGAGAGGGATGGGTTTCAGCGCCCGAGCTGGGATGTCTACACAGCTGTTTGTAGCACCACACGGGAGCCCTGCAAGCCCAAGTCTGTAGACCCAGGCTCTGAGACTCGCTGCTGGGGTTTTTGGTTTTTTGCTGTGTAGACAGTCCTGGCCTCAAAGGGGGTGTCTCTCTATTGTAGGGCTGAACAGTGGGTCCCTGACTCAACTGCTGTGTCTAGCTGCTACCATCATGCAAATCATAAATGAGCATAATAAAAACCTTGGGTTGTAGTAGTATCATTGTATTATCAAAGTTGGGGATGGCAAGGCAAATCCAGCTGTCATGTAAGCACATGCTGTGTAGACTATAGTGGGTCTTACGCCAGGGCTGAATTTGGTCCAGTGTGCTTGTCTTAACCATGTAACCACTGGTATAAATCAACACCCAGCACCTGTGAATTGCATCATTTTATCCTTTGCTTTGTTCTCCTTGGTGTGTGTTGTGCCTCTGTTGCTGTTTGATGCCTTTGTTTGTCTCTCCAACTTGGCAAAAATGGAACCCTGAGGGAACTGTAAACCTCGCGCTCCCCATTTATAGCACGTCGCTAATAGACTCATCGACTTTAATGCCAGAAGGGACCAGCATGATCATCTAGTCTGATCTCCTGCAGATCGCAGGCCACAGAACCTCACCCACCCACTCCTGCAATAGCCCCTAACCTCTGGCTGAGTTCCAGAAGTCCTCAAATCTTGATTTAAAGATTTCAAGTTACAGACAGTCCACCATTTACTCTAGTTCAAACCAGCAAGTGACCTGTGCCCCAGGCTGCAGAGGAAGGTTAAACCCTGCCCCCTATGTCTGCCAATCTGACCTGAGGGAAAACTCCTTCCTCACCCCAAATATGGCGATCAGTTAGACCCGGAGCATGTGGGTGAGACCCACCAGCCAGACACCTGGAAAAGAATTCCCTGTAGTAACTCAGAGCCTTCCCCATCTAACCTTTCACGTATGCCGTGGGGGCGGTGAGGGCTAGTTCATTACCGTGTGGAAACGTCTTTCAGATCCTCTGCTGGAAAGACCGAAACACCATTGCAGTTATTGAATCCAGTGGCGAAATCAAAACTCTCTCCCTTGGTGATGGGGTTGAAACAAGGGAATGGAGCCAACACATCAGAGTTGCTGCCAGTCAATCCAAGAACCAGAGATTGATACCGCTGACAAATGGACACAGTATTAGTTGTTATGATTTGTTACTTGTCTGAGGGGAGGCCCCACTTATGCTCAGGGTGTGCTGGGTGCTGTCCATACGCCTAGTGAGACAGTCCCTCCCCCAGTGAGTTTACTGTAAGCAGACCTATCAAGGGTCCAATCCCATATTCTGGCCAATTTGGACATCCCAGGGTCACTTCTCTGGCCAATAAAACATCCCTGAGTAATGCTAATAAATAACACCTTGCTCTTCTCTAGCCCTGTTCAGCAGGAGATCTCAAAGTGGTTCCCGTTCTGTAATGTGCGGTGGGGCAGTGCCATTGTCCCCATTGCACAGGTGGGGAATGGAGGCTAAGTAACATGCCCATGGTCACGCAGGGAGTCTGTGTTGGAGCAGGGAATTGCACGCGGGCCTCCCAAGCTCGAGGATAGCACCGCAGCCACTGGACTCTTCTTCCTCACCGTCCCAAGAAGCGGCTGGATCTTGAGCTCCTTGGTCAGCTGACTGAAGCCCAGGGCTGCAGGGCTTGGTGGAACATTAGAGTACAGTCCCACCTGCGCGGGTAGCTAGGCAGGCACCCCCTCCCCCCCGATCATGTTCTCGCAGAGCCCCCACAGCGACCTGGCTATTGGACACTGGCTGCCAGGATCGGTGCCTCCCTGCACGGGCTCCACCTGTTAAGACGCAGTAATAATTTGTCTGCTCCGGTAGCTGGGTGGGGTTTGATGGGCTGCGATGTGCATTGGCTCAAACTAGAGGGCCTGGTGGTCCCTTCTGGCCTGAAATGCTCTGGCTGTGACCCACTGCTGGGGGTTATCACACTCCAGGGATCTCATGCGTTTCGCTGGCATACCTGAGGTGTGTTTGCTTTGCAGGTTTCCTGGAAGAGGAGGAGGAAGGAGCAGACAGTCCTGAGCCCACCGACCTGCCTCCCGACGCCAAGGAGAAGAGCCCCAGGGGGCCGAGCCCACCCCTGGGCACTGGGACCAAAGGCAAAGGGCTCCCTCTGGCTGCAAGGGATTACGGGGGCGACGTAGACTACTACACTTTCCGCCACCAGCAACGGCCGCTTCATGAGGAGGGTGCCGCGCCAGGGCGGCCGCCAACCCGGGACATCCAACACGGGGCCAGCCCCAGCCCCGCGGCCACAGCCCGGTATTCCCAGGGCTATGAGAACACTCCCCCTTTACGAGAGCAGGCCCTGGTCCGGGGACGCTCCCTCAGCTGGGCGCGCAAGGAGCCGGCACAGGCGAACGCTGGGGAGCAAGACGAGCTGGGGCTGCTGGTGCCGTCAAGACGGGGCAGTGTCCTAAGCCGCCAACCCCACCTCTCCGTGCCCATCTTCAGGGGCAAAGCCAAACCACAGGGCCCAAGCAGGCTTGTGGCGCCCATGGAGGAGAAGAAGGCCAAGAAGGAGGCCAAGAAGCCCCAAGAGAAGGTGTATGTGACCCGGCTGCAGCCTGGCAAGCGCAAGGCCCCAGTGCAGGAGGCCACCTTCCCTGGTGTCTTCCTCTACCCTAAGTCACTCAGGAGGGTGCACCTGAACTCGAGGGCCCCCCAAAGGCGCTCCGCCCCCTCCACCAAGCTCCGCCCCGTCCCAGGCCACAGGGTGCCCTGGCTCCCGGGCAACGGCTCCAGGGAGACGGATCCCTCCAAGAGGAAGCGCCCCAGGGCCCGCAGCAGGGGGTGGGAGCAGCTGTACAGGCACGAGGACCCCGAGGCTGCGGGTGAGCGGAGGGCACGGCCCAGCGTACAGCCGCCACCAGCCGAGGGGCTGTTCGGAAAGGAGGCCCTGGAGGTCCCCACCACGGCCCCAGCCAGGACTGCGGCGGCGGCCGCCCTGGATTACAACTCCTCGGAGGCGGCCCTGTCGGCTGGGGTGCGGGTGACGTCCTTCCTGAGGACGTCGGAGGTGACGGCATCGCAGCAGGAGGGCCCGGGCAAGGCCCAGGAGGAGGAGGAGGAGGAGCTGTCAGACTACAGCTACGAGAACTCGGAGCTGCAGCCCGGCTGGCTGGAGGACTCCATCAACTGGCAGCGGACGTTCAGCGTTGGCTCGGTGGACTTCGAGCTCCTGCGCTCTGACTGGAACGACCTGCGCTGCAACGTTTCGGGCAACCTGCAGCTGAGCGAGAGCGAGGTGGTGGACGTGGTGGCCCAGTACATGGAGAAGCTCAACGAGAAGAATGGGGGGTAGGGAGAGAAATCGGGGTGTTGGGGGCGGGGTCCTGCACTTCTACAGGGTGTGCCACGTGGAGATAGGCCCAGGGCTGCCACCAGGGCCAGGGGGGACCAACGGGGCTAGGCAAGAGAGCAGGGTGGTCTCCATGGTCATCCAGCCCTGGCTACACACACTCCACTCCCCCGACCGATCCTCAGCCCTGCACCTCGTGGGGCGAGGGAGGGAGCTTCCCCACCCTGCTCTCCCACCCCACAGGTCCTCCCGTCTGGGAGGTGGGGGAGCTCTCCTGGCCTGCATGGCACCCCCCACTGGAAGAATCATAGAATCTCCGAGTTGGAAGGGACCTCAGGAGGTCATCTAGTCCAACCCCCTGCTCAAGGCAGGACCAACCCCAACTAAATCATCCCAGCCAGGGCTTTGTCAAGCCTGACCTTAAAAACCTCTAAGGAAGGAGATTCCACCACCTCCCTAGGTAACCCATTCCAGTGCTTCACCACCCTACTAGTGAAAAAGTTTTTCCTAATATCCAACCTAAACCTCCCCCTCTGCAACTTGAGACCATTACTCCTGGGTGGGAGCGGGGCTGCCCGTTGCCCTTCAGCTAGCCAGGCTGTGGGAGGGCAGGATCCCTGGCATGGGGCGGGGGCCTGGGCCTCGCCTGGGAAGGTGACGGCATCGGCGTTGCCCTCCCTCCCCCCAGGATCTACACCCTGCTGCGCATCGTCAGCGTGGAGAAGCGGCGGGACACGGCGCGGGGGAACCGCTACCTGCTGGAGCTGGAGCTGCTGGAGCGGGGCCAGAGGACCGTGCGGCTCGCGGAGTACGTCTATGTCCTGCTGCACCAGGGCCGGCCGGATGACAGCACCGAGGCCAACCCCGAGGGGCCCGCGCCCCTGGCCACCGAGCCCCAGCCCAGCCCCTGGGGCCTGCTCTACGGGAAGCCCATCCTGTGCCGACCCCTGCGGCTCAGCTGGAGGCAGGACGTCATGGTGCACTTCGTGGTGCCAGGTGAGAGCGTAGCTGAGACCGTGGTGGGGGAAGGGGCGTTATCCGCACCCTCGTCCCAGGCACCAACGGTCCCCCCAAGCTGCCGCCTGCACCAGGACCTCTGGGGTCATTCAGGGCATTAGCGGGGCCCAAAGCCCAGGCCCCAGTGGGCGGCGGTTGGCTGCATGGGGCGCACGGGCTGTGGCGGCTCACAGGAGCATCCAGGAGGCCTGCTCCTCTTGTGCACACAGGCCACGGCTGCTCCTCCAGGGCTGCCCAACAGCAGAGACTCAGGCCTGGTCTACACTAGGAAATTAGGTCAATATAACTACACTGCTCGGGGAGGGGAGCAAAAACCCAGCCCCCGAGCAACCCAGTTAAACCCACCTAACCCCTGGTGTAGACAGTGCTTGGTGTGGAATGTGGAGGAGGAGGGGGCTCTCAGCCCTGGGGGTGGGGAATGGATCCCTGGAGAATGGACTGGGGGCGGGTCTGGCTCTCGGCCCCGGGGGCAGGGAGTGGATCCCTGGGGGGTCTGGCTCTAGGCCCCAGGGTTGGGGAGTGGATCCCTGGAGGGTGGCTGGGGGTCAGGCTCTCGGCCCTGGGGGCGGGGAGTGGATCTCTGGGGCGTGGCTGGTGGTCTGGCTCTTCGCCATGAGGATGGGGAATGGATCCCTGAGGAAGGGGCGGGGATCCCTGGGCAGCGCTGACCCTGTCTGCTTGTGTGGCAGTGAAGAACCAGGCGCGCTGGGTTCAGCAGTTCATCACGGACATGGCCGGCCTGTACTGGGACACCAAGGACACCAACTTCAATGTCATCCTGGTGGACTTTGAGAGTGAGGACATGGACGTGGAGAAGGCGCTGCAGGAAGCCCGGCTGCCTCGGTAATGGAGCAGACACACACAGCAAAGCCCTCCAGCAGCTGGGGAAGGGAGTCCCAGGCTGCACGGAGGTGACGTCTCGCCTCTCTCCCGGTGTCCTTGCACTGCCGGAGGAGCTGAGCACAGAGCAGCAGCTTTGTTCCTGGTTTCTGGAAGCCTGAGGCCCAGATGCTGTGTCCAGCAGCACGTCTGCTCCAGGGGGCTATCGCTGAATGCCCTTGCAATGAGCCTCCTCGTTCTACCCAGCCAGCAGGTCTGGACTCTGGCATCTAGCATCCCTGGCGTGGTTGTGAGGCTGTTTCCCTCCTTCCCCCCCCCGCCCCCCCCCACACACACACATGCTTTTTGTGCTGCTGTTGTTGTTTGTGTCGCAGGGGTGGTCAGAGGCCCCACCCCCGAAGATCAGGGTCACATTGTGTCAGGTGCCATCCAAACAGGCCAATAGACGCTGTCCCTGCCCCAGTGAGTCTGCAGGCTGGTTGCTTGTGGCTATACTCATCTATAGTGTCCCGCCTATCTCCAGCCCCACTGCCCTCCCTTCTCCTGTGCCTTTAGCCCCATGCATCTTGCGCCTGCAGGACGCATTGCCATCAGCAGACCCAGCACAGCGATCCGGCTTTCTTTCTGGAGTCAGCGTCCCGTGGGTGGAGTGTGCCCCCTGCTGAATGGCATTGGGATGAGCCATGACCATGATTACCCAAAGGACATGGGAGGGGACACCCTGAACCTCTCCGAGGATTGAGGATCTGGTTGATCCGGCGGGGGGGGTTGTCTGCCCTGCAGACTGATACTGTGCCAGTGCGCAGCTGATGCTGCAGGTGACCTCGGAGCCAGGCAGGCTGCAAAGGGGCTAGCTGCTCCCCCCAAAGCCAGCTGGCTTGGCGGACAAGAGGGGCCTTCGAGCTGGGTAGAGGAAGCTGCTAATAGTCTGTGCACGGAAACCCTTGGCTGCCCTGCTTGGCTCCCCACACCCCCAGCCCATCTCTGGGCAGCCAGCGCTCTCTTTGGAAAGCCCCTGCTACGCAGAGCAGAGCCAGGTCCCCAGCAGTGGTGGGGGGGGAGCCCATCTGACCATGAGTGTAACACAGCGCCCCAGGTAGGGGATGGCACGGGGGTGGCGGGTAACCTGGGACCTTTTGATCTAAAAGCAAGAGCCTTTGCTGCCTGAGCTAAAGAACCACAAGGTTGTAATGGACTCTCAACCGTGGCTAGCCACTAGAGGGGAACAGAGTCGCACTGTGTTAGCCTGCGAACGGCTTCCTGGAGCTCAGCTGGGTTCCCTCAGCTCCGTGGCCCCTGGTACCCTCCGGACGATCCCTGCCTCAGTGTCCCCGCCTGGAGACTCCCCGCGGTCGCTCAGCTCTGCAGCGTCCACTGAGCTCTGTCCCTACAAAGCCCCCAGCTCGGCTCCCCCTCCCTGCTGTCGCTGACTGTCCGCGTTGTTCTCAGGTACCAGTACTTGAAGCGCACGGGGAACTTCGAGCGCTCGGCGGGGCTGCAGGCCGGGGTGGACGCCATCGAGGTGAGAGACAGCGGAAGGGCTCTGGCTCTCCAGAGCCACTGGCCTTGTCCCATCCTGCCCCCAGGGGCTGTGCCGCCCGCTCACGGCCTCTCTCTGCGCTTGGTTCCCTCAGGACGGGCGCAGCATCGTTTTCCTGTGCGACCTGCACATCCACTTCCCCCTCAACATCTTGGACAGCATCCGCAAGCACTGCGTGGAGGGCAAGCTGGCCTACGCGCCCATTGTCATGAGGCTGGGCTGCGGGAGCTCTCCGCGGGACCCCAACGGTAACGCCCCCCGCGCATGGGTGCCCTCGCAGCGGGAAACGCCCTAGGCTTTCGAGGGCAGGGAGCCAGCGCCCCAGGAAGGGAGCCACTAATGGTGCAGGCAGCATGGCAGTCCTGCTGAAACCTATCATATGAGCAACCCGCTGCTGCCTAAATTCTGTTCCAGGTCCAGGCCGGTTGCTTTAAGGCCGGGCACTGGGCGTGGTCACTGGTGCGCAGAGACTCTCCGATCGGAGCTGTTCTTAGCGGCAATCTGAGGGAGGCAGAGGGGGCTGGGCGTATGTTGTTGGAGGGGGGCTGTTCTGAGCAAAGGGGGCACCTTGCTGGGAGATGTGGAGTGAGCAGAGGAAACAACGGGGACAGTCCGGAGAGGGGCTGGGGCTGAGCTCGGGGAGTGGGGATGGGGATGAGTGGGGAGAGGGATGGAAGCAACCCTGTGGCGCGTTCTGAAGCTGCGGATGAGAAGATGCCTCGAGCGGACGGCGGGGGGGTGGGACTGAGCAGCTGCGGGGTGGGGGGCAGCCTGTGTGCGCAGGGAGCCTGGCACTGGATCCCAGCGTAGGGAGCAGCCGGCTGGAGCCGCACAGCAGCGCTGCCCGAGCACAAGCTTCCTCAGCCTATTTTGCCACTACGTTCCCAGGGGGCTGCCTGGGGGGCAGGGCTCGTCATCAAGAAATCTCCCAGCTCCTGTCTCCTTCCCCCATGGTGCTGACCGCCCCAGCTGCTCAGGGTCTGGCTGGAGGTGGTTTTCTCTGGAGCCTGCCCTGGGGGGCTAGCTGGAGCAGCGCTCCCCCCTCCTCTGCCCCTGCACACTGGCTGTGGGCTGGGGGGCCGGTTTGGTCCCATGCCGTACGTTTGGCTGAGTGTGAGACGGCTCCTTTAAACTGGATCCCTCTGGCTCTCGGCGGCTGCTTTCTCAGGCGAGTGCCCGCACTGGGAGAGGGGCGGCTGGCTGTTTAGGGCATGGACAGCTTAGCCTTTCTCCCCCCACAGGGGTTGCATGCACGTAGCAGTGCCAGGCTGGGTCTGACCCAAGGCCCATCCAGGCCAGCGTTCTGCCTCTGACAGGGCCCAGCACCTGCTGCTTCAGAGGAAGGTGCAGCAGCCCTGGAGTGAGCAGTTAGCCGAGTGCCAGTACCCACAAACTCAGGAGCTCGTGTGGGAGAAGGGGGCCGCAGCCCAACCTTCGTGGGGACCGGTTCGCTCTACAGGGCCGGGATCAGAGGCCTCTCTGTGCTTGCGTGCTGCTGTTGGTTTCCAGCAGAGGGCAGCGTGGCTTCAAAGGATGGCAGAGCCCGGAGGGATCTCAGTGCTACCACCTGGCTGGGCTTTGGAGCAGCCCCGCTCCTTGCCCTGCCCTCCCCTCTTGCACGGAGCCCCCTTCCCGCCTGAGACCTAGTGACTCACCTCCCTTCCCTCCTTCCTCAGGCTACTGGGAGGTGAATGGGTTCGGCCTCTTTGGGATCTACAAATCGGACTTTGACCGCGTCGGGGGCATGAACACGGAGGAGTTCCGAGACCGCTGGGGCGGGGAGGACTGGGAGCTACTGGACAGGTATGGCTGGCGGGGCCTGCTGCCCAGCACCTCTTCCCTGCCAGGGGGAGCTGCGTGCTGGCTGGGCGTGGAGACTGGCCTGATGCCCTCCAGACACACATGGCTGATTCGGGGACCTGGGAGAGAAGATGCTGGGAGGGGGAATTAGCTCCTCTGAGGCCCTGTGACGACTCTGAGGGGCTTTTTGGTGGTACCACACAATGGGGGGGGGGGGGGCAGCGGGGCGTGAGCTCAGCTTGCCCTGTCCTGTGACCCAGGTTTCTCATGCCTGGGTATAGAGCTTGGCATGGGCAGCAGGCGCAGCAGCAGGAGAGACGGGGCTTGTGTGGAGCAAATCTTCTTGAAACATCTCCAGGACATGTTTCCTTTAATGCGGGGGAAATGGATTTGTGCCCTCCCCTTTTTTCCCTCCACGCTGAGACCTAAATTACCCCAATGGTGGTGAGGAGGGCACAGTGGCTGGAGACTTCGAAAAGGCCAAGTTGGGGCGTCCCTGGCTTTGTGAGAGGACTCCTTGGAGGTCTGAGATGGACATTGTACTGAGTGAGGAGCGCTGACTGTATCAAAGAGAGCTTTCCTCCGACATGTTCCTGGGGTGTTTGAGCTCAGTGGGTGTTAGCAAACACAGCCCCAAGGCAGTGCACTTGGGACACTGAATGAAAGCCTCTTCCTCTCTCAGGGAATCAGGTTTCACGGGGGGAAAAACCCCCCAGGAACTTTGCTGTGGCTGCGCCCTCTTCACCGCGCTCTCCTAAGCTTTGTCTCCCTCTCCCCGCGCAGGGTCCTGCAGAGCGGGCTGGAGGTGGAACGTTTGCGCCTCCGGAACTTTTACCATTACTACCACTCCAAACGCGGCATGTGGAACTCCCGCAGCAAGAAGGCGCCCAAAGACTAGGGCCTGGGCCCTGCTGCCAGCCACGGCCAGGGCTCCTCCACCCGCCGGGGCGGGAGGAGGCTGTTCGGCCAAGCCAGCTGCCTCGGCTCTGCCACCTCGAGCCTACGCAATCGTGGGAGTCGTCTCCGGGCCGCGGGCGGTGCCTCTAGACACCGCGCTGGAGCGAGAGGCCCTCGGAGCTGGGGATTTCCCCAGAGCTCTCTAAACCAACCGCAGTTACTTTGGGGTGGGGGGCGGGGTTGTGATTTTTCTTAAGGCTTCTAATTTCTTAGTGAGAAACCAGTTTATTAACTCATTAGCACTGAGGGTCAGGGATCCTGTCAGAGGGAGGGAGCCAACCAGCCCCTCATGCTGCCCCCAGCCCCTCAGGGAGCAGGGCGGTAAAACAAGGCCTGGAGCAAACCCTGCCACTCAGCTGCAGTGCTGGGGCGGGAGGGGAGGTGGCAGCAGCCCCAGGCCGGCTGCCCTGGGAACCGACCCAGGATCCAGCCCCTGGAGAGGAGGTGGAGAAGGGGCTTGTGAGCCTGGCAGCCAGGTTTCCCTCCGGGGCCAGCCCTGCTAAGTGACGCTGGGGAGGTGCCCAGGTTCACAGGGTGCCACGCTTGCTGTGCCCGTGCCACTGCCGCAACCCTTGTGGGCAGCGTGAGTCGCAGCGAGCTTCCTTGCACCCCTTTTTGTAGCGGGGCCGGGAGGCGAATACGCAGGGCACCTGCAGTCCGTGCAGGGCTCCCTAGGGAGACGGGAACCTCGCTGGGTACTGGAGGACGTGCCTCCGTGGTGGCTCATTGGACGAACATACTGCGTTGGGGAGGGCTGGGGCAGGCGGGGGCGGATCTGCAGCTCACTGGCCCCGTGCCCTGTCGCACTCGGAAGGGGAGGAGTGAGCGACGGGGTTAGTATGATGCCAGTGCATCGTGGCTCGCTGCCCCTTTACCTTCAGAGCCCTATGGGCCCCAAGCTCTCCGGTCAGGAAAGCCCCTGGCCCCAGATCTGCAGTCAGCACACGGGGGATGCGACAACCCGGGCGGCCCCTGAAGCCGTTGGGGAGGTGGGACTAGGGTGACCAGACAGCAAATGTGAAAAATCAGGACAGGAGGTGGGGATGGGGGGTAATAGGAGCCTATATAAGAAAAAGACCCCAAAATCGGGACATCTGGTCACCTTAGGTGAGGCCGAGCCGGGCGGAGCGGCTGATCCAGGCTCACCGTGCCTAGCTGTCCAGCAGTTGGGAACTGTCCCACCCCCGGCTGGAGCCCAGATCCGCTCAACGTGCATCTCCTCATGAATCCAGCTGGGAGGGGCATCCTCAGCGCGCCCCCGGGGGCATTGTGGGGGATGAGCTATAAACCCACCTCTGTCCCCTTCCCTTCCCTCCACGTCCGAAGGACTCTTGTCCCACAGCTCAGCCCTTCCGGAGCACAGGGCCTGGAGGTGAACCAGACGGCAGCTCAGGCGCAGGGCACTGCTTCCTGGGCCTGGTAGCGCTCGAGGAGGGGAGGGAATGGGCTGGTAAATGTGGCACCCCGGAGAGATTCTCTGCCAAGCCATCCCACTGCCTTCAGCCTCCCTCCTGCTGGCCTGGTGCAGCGTAAAACCGCTGCTGCTGCTGGCCCCTCCGCGGGGGAAGGGAGGAGGGCAGTACACGAGGGGAGGGGGACATGGGTGACACCAGCACCACAAGCAAAGGGGGAGGCGGGGAGCTCTGCTATGGGCGAAGGAGGTGGGGGGGGACGACACAGGGATGAAGCGTAGCCCCTGAGAGGCCGAACACTGCTACTTGGTGAACCTGAGCAAAGGCTAATGTCCCAACCCCCGGCGGGGGAGAGCATTAGCTGCTCTCACACTGACGCCCCTGTCCGGCACAGGCTCACGGTCGTGGCAGGGTGGGGCTGGCCGCGTGATGCCTGCAGGAGGCGCGTGTGTTGTTGACACTCCCGGTGCAGCCCCTTAGGAGGACTGGTCGGAGCCTGCCCCCCTGGGGAGGGCCCGAGGCAGGAATCGGAGCAGGGAGGGCGAGCAATGTTTCCAAGCTAATTTCTGTGAAATTATGAGGTAGGAAGCTGTTTTCAGGAGGTTATGTCTGATTTGTTTTTTATTATTAAAAAATAAAAGGAATGTCTTGGTTGGGATTTCCCCTCCGTCTCTGCGTCCTTCCTTTGCAAATAGACCAGGGGGCAGCAGGGACTCAGAGCAGACTGAGGGGGGAGGGATAGCTCAGTGGTTTAAGCATTTGCCTGCTAAACCCAGGGTTGTGAGTTCAATCCTTGAGGGGGCCATTTAGGGATCTGGGGCAAAAATTGGGGCTTGGTCCTGCTTTGAGCAGGGGGTTGGACTAGATGACCTCCTAAGGTCCCTTCCAACCCTGAGATTCTATGATTCTATGAAAGCCTTCAGCTGCTACTGCACGTCTAGACTATCAACTTCCAGCCACTCGCCCCAGCAAATACCCGCACGAGTAACCTGCATCATGGGCAGTTAGCGGGGCTTGAAGCCAGGACCTTAAACACCAGCACAGCTTCCTGCTATTGGATCTAACAGGAGGAGCCCTGGCACCGGCAGCAGTTGCAGACAGTTCTCGGCCATGTCACAAGGCGGTACACCATTTACAGCCACGTTACCGCAAGCCAGAGACCAGAGGCAGCAATGGCCCACAGGCCATTCTCTGTGAAGTCCCAGGCGCTGGGCAGCCATTCAGAACATGTGCTGAGCTCTGGTGCGGCAGAGGGTTAGCACTCCGGCACCAGGGGCTGGGCGCGTTGCAAACACTGCTCGATTGGATTGGGTGGCTAGAATGCATTGTTGCTATTTGTAGGGCTAGACAGAATGTGGTGCTCTCATTTGTATTAGGGTCGCCCAGTGGGTTTCAATCTTTTTTCATTTGTGGACCCCTCAAAAATGTTGAATGGAGGTGCAGACCCCTTTGGAAATCTTACACATAATCTGCAGCCCCCCACCCCGGGATCTGCAGACCACACGTTGAAAACCACTGGAGTAGCGTGAGAAGCCCCAGCAGGATCTGGGGCCCCCTTGGGCCGGGTGCAGCATGCACACAGGACAAAGGCAGTGCTTGCCCTGAAGCGTTTGCAGGCCCAGTTAATGCCCAGACCCGACAGGTGGCTGAAACAAACAAGCGGTGGCTGTGGGGGGAGAGATGCCAAGCCTGCCTCCCCATGGACTAGCCCAGAATGTGCCTCTGCTGGTGCCGTTCTGCAGGCAGCACGGCCCCAGGGAGCCTCAAGGAGGGGTTTGGAGGAGGCGAAAGGTGGGGAATTCGCAGCTTTGCTTGAGAGGGGGAGTGTGCATGACGGGTGGGGTGGACGGAAACAGGGAGGAGGATGGGCTTGTGGTCCTGGTGCTGGGCGGGGACTCAGGAGATCTGGCTTCAATTCCCAGCCCTGCCACAGGCTGTCCAGATATGTCTCTGAGGCCTTGTGTATGTAGAAAAGCTTCGCTGGTGGAAATGAAGGGGTTAAAGAGGTGCAAGCCCCTGCGTGGCCACCCTTGGTCCAGTCTGAGTGGTTTTATTTCAGTCAGCTTAGGTCAAATGGGAGCAGGGATAAACTAACCTGCACCAAGCCCCCCTTAAACTGCCATCAGCGTGTTCACACAGGGTTTAACAGGACCTGAGCGAGTGCGTATAAAAATAGGGCTTACACCTCTCTGGGCCTCAGTCCCCCTTTGGAAATGGGGGCAACACTTCTCCCCTCCTTCCTGTCCCCACTGGCTGCTCTGTGGAGCAGGAAGTGCCTCATGCTGCATTTGTACAGCACCTGGCACAGTTTGACCTGTAGCCATCACTCTGTAGCGGAGGTGAAGAGTGCGCTGAGGTAACGGCTCTGACAGGCCGGGCCGGGGGTTGGAATCTAGGTTCTCAGGCCCCAAGAAGGCAGCAGAGCAGAGAGTCACGGACAAAAGGTGTGTGTGCTAACAAATCCCTCAGCGCGGCCTTGGCAGGGGTTAAGGGATCCGTGCCTGGTGCTAAGGGGATGCAGCTGATGTCCTGGGTGTGGCAGTGTCAGGCACAATCCTACTCCAAGGGAATTCAAATCAGCTGCTACCTGAGCGTGCGCACATGGCGGGGAGATCAGTGACAGGAGGCTAAGAGAAGGGCTTTGGGGAGGCGGGGAGGAGAGAGGGCTGCTTCTGATCCCATTTAGCACCAGTAAATTCACACCAGTTGGTGTCCCTGACGCAGTGTTTGTAGATTAGTTATCCCACTCCCCCTTCCAATCAGTGACAGTAACACTTAGGGTTTTTCAGCTTCACAGGGTTTGAGGAAGCTTTAGCAGCTCCTGGGAGGTAAGGAAGTTACTCTGATCACCTTCATTTAACTGATGGGCGCAGTGACTTGACTAAGGCTGTCCCCCTCCGCAACAACTATTATTCATTCTGTTGCATTTATTGGCACCAAAGGCCGGGAGCCAGAAGCCAGGAGCAGAACCCCGCAGTTCCTAGCTCCTGCCCTGCTCCCCGCCCCAGCTCAGGTCTGTCTAGCTAGAGGGGGAGCCCAGAGGTCAATGTGCATTTGGGGGGAGAGGTGCTGGGACAGACTCAAACTGCAGCGGAGCAGCCAAGCGACAGCGTCTCCCAGTCCCCTTTGCCCACTACCAGTGGCAGCCTGAGCCGCTGGGGGTGGCCGTTAAAATCCTGCCGTGCTTCAGAGTGGCCCCGATGGCCCTTTAAACACGAATCCCGCAGCGGGCAGGGCGCCGGGTTCCCCGTGCTGAGTCAGCAAGTGTGGGCTGGCGGGGGAGCGGCCCCTTGCACGGCCTCGCCCGCTGCGTGCTCCACCTCACCCCGGGGGGAGCAGGGAATGGGAGCTCTGACTAAACCTGTCCCAGGCCTGCTGGAGTGACGTCTGCAACACCCCGCCAACCCGCGCAGCTCCCTGAGGCTGAGCGGAGACGGGCCGGGCTCCACAGCTGGCAGAGCAGCAGGGGTGGGGCTGCACTGTGGGGTGGGGGCTCTCTAGCATCTGGGCATCGGAGTCTCCTCTCACTCCTGGGTACCTCCTTGGCTTCATTCCTGGGGTTAGCCTGGCGGGGGGTCAGACCCAATGTGGGCATGTGGCTCACAGCCCGCATCCCTGCCGGGGCAAGATGAGCATGTGCTGCACCAGGGCTGCCTTTGCTCGCAGTGGGTGTGAGTCCCACTTCATCTCCTCTGACCCCGCTGTGCAGAGAGGTGGGTGAGCATCTTCCGTGCCCACACATTGCCCTGAGACTTCTCTGAGTGCGGGGGGGGGCCCTGGGCATGAGGCCAAGCCGTGCTCCAGTGGATGAGTCCCAGGGCCCCCCAAAGGGCAGTCACTGCCATGTGCCTCCATTTCTGTAGGGTCCGACGTGCCCCTGGAACATGGCTGCCTGCCAGGGCAGATCCTGGCTTACCCTGGATTGTCTCGGCCCTGGAAACCGCTCACATGGCATCTTGGAGCCGCGGCCCTGCAGTGCTTTATAAGCAGCAGCCTGAGCCTCCCTGGAAGCCAGTTCAGGGTTGCTGTCCCCATAACCAGACGCACAGAGAAGGCAAGTGCCATTGAAAGACCCTCCCAGCAAGTCACTGGCAGCTCTAAGAACAGAGCCCCGGGTCCTGACTCCCAGCCCCCTGCTCCGGGATCCCTCGTCCGCAGGGCGGGCGGTGTCCTGATTCCCAGGGGTGTGACGAGAGTGACTCAGGCGCTTCAGGGAAGACAGGCTTGTTCTACTAACCACGCTTAGCTTCCCGCCAGCTCTGCACAATCTGCTGGGCGGATCACGAGGCGAGGGGCACAGGCTCCAGACTCTATTCAGCAGCGGGTTCAAAGGCAACCGCTTCCTTGTAGGTGTCCCTATCCTTCAGCTCCAGCTGCTGCTGGTGGGAGGTGCCAGCCTGTGGTCCGGGGCTGGGGTGAGAGCTCCCTTGCCCACTGAGGGGAAGGGTAGAAACCTGCCAGCTGCCTCAAACTGGTGAGGGGCTAGGAAGAAAGTTCGCCTACGGGCAGGCAAATCCAGAAACATCTGTTGCAGTTTCTTGCACTTTGCTCTGAAGCAGCTGGTCCGGGTCAGAGGCAGGATATTGGGCAGATGGGCTGCTCCAGCCTGGCAGTTCCTTTGATAGAAATCGCTAGCAGTAGGACATGTTGTTACAGTCACCGAAGGCCACCAGCTGTGCTCCCTGCAGTACTGGCAGGCTCCTCCAGCTGCCGAGTTTCCTGCAGGGGGCAGCGGTGCCAACACCTAACACTGAGTGCCAGGGCGGGTCGGACAAAGGGGAAGCCACTTTGGGACAAACTTTGACATTTCCAAGTTCTTGTTCTTCCAAAATTGAGCCAATTTTTTTTAACATCTTTTACTAAACAGTTGCTGTTTGAAGTATTGTTGTAGCCGTGTTGGTCACAGGATATGAGCCAGACAAGATCGGTGGAGTCATATCTTTTAGGAGACCATCCTCTGTTGGTGAGAGAGACAAGCTTTTGAGAGCTCTTCTTCGGGTCTGGAAAAAGCTGACACACTCGGAGTACCTTCCCCAGATCTGAAGAAGAGCCCCGGGAAGCTCGAAAGCTTGGCTCTACCTCCAACAGAAATATTGTTTGGCTTTTTCTAATGGAATTTTTTTGAAATTTCTATATTGATTTTATACACCCACACCCGTTTTGCCACTGACTGCAAAAGAAGGAATCATGCCCATGGTATTTTTCTTTGCTTTTTCATTTTCCTCTTTTTCCCCTCTGTTGCTTTGGCAAACTCGTTCCTCTTCGGAAAAGTTTTAGAGGGTGGGAAAAGGGAACATCAGGGGAGAGAGGCAGGACTTCCCTATTCCACCCTCCACAATGGCCATTATTCGTTCTGTTGCATTTATTGGCAACAAGGGACCGGGGGAGAAAACAGATGTTTCGAAATTTGATTATAATCAAAAATGGAAAATTTCTAACAAGTAGAATCTTGTGTAATTGGGGTTGGGGGAAGGCCATTCACTGATGGGAAAAAAGTTTCGGAACCAAACGCGTCAAGCAGCTCTGCTTGGTGCTTACACAGAGTTTCACGTGTTCAAAGCACTGCACACATGTTGTTGTGCGTTTGTACTGTGGTAGTGCCTAGGCACCTTAGTCATGGATCAAGGCTCCCTGGTGCTTGGCGCTGTGCAAAAAGACAGTCCCTGCCTCAGAGAACTTAGCTGCTTCACACACTCCCCATCCAGTGCAGCAGTGCTCAGAGCTTTTCCAGTGTGGGCTGTGGGCAGTACTTAATCTGTAATGAAAGAGGTGCTGGGGCTCAAGCAATTTTGTTACTTTCATACCTGATGTGGCAAGCCCAGAGATGCCAGGGCTATGAACTGCTAAGCCTAGAGATCCTGGCACACATTAAGCACTGGCTGTGGTTGTCTCAGGGACACCTCCTCTCTCCTTCTCAGTTACACATATGCCACCTCCCATTCGCTGTCCCGCAGGCAATTGCACAAAGTGCTTTTGTGGAACAGTGCTATTAGGCAAGTGTTTAATGTGGTATTACACCCGGGGTGTTTCCCCAGATCCTGGTGCTCCTCCTAGGCTGTAAATTAGGGGCTGACCCAAACCAGTGACAAGACAATGTGCAGCTGCTACTGAGAGAGGGTGAGAGACCCTGACTTTGGGGAGCCACGCAGGAGGGACTCCCACTGACCTGCATCCTCTCCCCTCCTTTGTACAGAACCAGTCTGGGAAGCCTCTGTGCTCTTCTCCCAGCCCCTTTGAGCTGCCAGGGAGAGCCTGTGATACCAGTCAGCAATGTGTTCTTGGGGAACCAGGGCGTAGTATCCAGCCTGCCTGATTCATGAAAGGACACCGCTACAGCTCCCGCCCCCACCTCTGCTTGAACCAAAACTGATCAGAAAAAAGACTTGCAGAGAGCAGTGGAGACACACCTAGACCCCTCCGGACAAGAGTGACAAGATTAAGGCAACTCCCCTAGCCTCGTCTGCATCAAAGATGGGACAAGGCAGCATTTCCATTAGCATACAGAATGGAGAACAGAGATTCCATGGAAAGAACCGCACTGAACTCTGGGACTAGAAAAGCAGGGAAGCATTGCATCATGGGGGATCTCTGCTCCAGATGTTAATGAACCTACATCTCCGCACACGCAGCTATCAGACCAATTCTAGTAATAAATCCTTGATTGGTATCCAAAATACTGAAGCAGCCTAATTGCATCGTGAGCTCCCTGGAAGGAACACCACCCATAGCCAAGAGTGATCAGCTCCTATTGTCTAGTCTAAAGAAAACACTTGAGTCATCAGTTTAGCCATGAACAAATCTACTGTTCTCCCTTGAACCATTGTTGTTTCCCTACCAAAAAAAAAACCAACCCACACTCTAGTAAGTGCTCTGATACATGGATCCAAACTCTGCATCAGTTCCACTGGGACTCCATCTCCTGACTGATCGTGCTGTGGGGCTCTGCCTGCCTCCAGCACTCAGGACCCTGAGCTACCACCATCACCTGGAAACCCTGACCAGTTCAAACTTTATGGAGCGGTGAGATCCTTCCTTCTCTCTCTCTGTTTTCTTTTCTATCTCAGGTTTTCTATCTATAACTTTTGTAACCTTTAATAATGTAACTGTTATGTTGGTTTAGGCTCTCCTTGTGTAGTTATCACTATTATTCAATAAATAACTTTTAGGGTTAAGCTGGTTGCTTCTCTCTTTCTCTCTCTGAACTTGACTCTTTTGTTTTTAGCTTCCCCATTTACTCTGCAGCAACACTTCTCTTACCTAAGCTAAAGATCCCTGTAGCGCCCAAAAATCCTGTGGGGTTTGCTCATCAAGTGGGTTATTACCGGTACAATTGTAACGTGAAAGTGGGGATAGGGACGTGCTGAACTTGTGGCATATAAGCGTTGCAGCTTGAAGGTGCTGCTTGACCCAGGCTATTGAGCCCAGGGACATATAAGGGGTCAGCTTGAAAGTGCTGATTGACGTGGTCCACTCAGACTTGCTCTGTTAATGTGTGTGTGTTTGTCTGGTTCTGGGGCGGAAGGAACCCAGCCCTGGGGAACCTAGGTCCTGCGGGATAGCTCCATTGGGAGGGGACTTGCAGCAGGGAGATGTCGAGCTCCATATGAGAACACAAGTGACACAAGCAGTACATTGATGGAATTACAGAACCCCGCCCCCCCAGGAGAGTAACCCTAATAAATTAGCGTACCCCAAAATAACAGGCAAAGCTGGTAACACCTAGGGATGGGAGACCTCGCTGCAGCTCAGCCCAATGTGCTGGGGAACCGAGCTCTAATCCTGTAGCCGTAACCCTAAGTGTTAACTACCAAGATCGCCACTTAACAAGGCATGTCTGTGTCCTCTGGTAGAAGTGACCTGCAAAGGGAAACAAAACACTGGGCTCGTGCCCCTCTTTGGCTGCTTTGTTATATGGAGAAGGCCTAAAAAGCAGGGGGGGGGGATACATGGGAAAAGTCACACCCCATCACTCTGGTGACATTACAAGAGCCGGGAGGGTGCAAGATGAGCAACTGAGAGGGATTATTGAACTGTTTAAAACTTCTCTGTGTTTACCTTGTTTGTGTTAACACCTGCGTCGTTCCAAAGCCCTGTCAGCCTCTCAGGGCAAAGCCATCTGTGGTAGAGTTTCAATGCCCTCTTCTCAACAGCCCTGAGACATCCCAGGTGTCCTGCCCCAAAACCAGGAGATACAAACCATGATACGTCTAATGTACGAACCCAACCAAGCAGAAATCATTCACTCTTCAGCTTTTTTTATTTGTCAGCAAGAAACCCAAAAGGGCACAAACAGCTTTATGGGGGCACTCGCCGGCTGCTTTGAGCTGCTGTGTTTAGGGAAGCAAAAGAGAAGCAGCAGCCACAGCAAATTCCTCCTCCTAGTGCAGGAAAAGATGCTTTGCCAATGGTTTTCCTTTGGAAAGAAACTTTTTGCCATGTACCCCCAGGCTTGTGTCAGCAGACAGCCCTTCCCACTGGCTCTTCCCATGCAGGGACTCTCTACCTAGATGGGAGATCATAAATAAACTGTGAAAAAAGAGCTCTTTAACCGTTCCCTCCTTGCTTGGTGTTTCCCTGTTATTAGCATATGGAGATACAGGAAAAGCAGGTACCCAACTAATTCCAGCCAGGCCAAAACTGTATAACAATGCTCACTGACAGCATTTCCAGCCCCAGCCCTGTGATCGGCATTACTGGCCCAGATTTGTCCCTTTGGATCTTGCACTAGGTTTTGATTAAGTCTTGATGTTGCCCTCAGCTGGCAGTCGGCCCCAGCTCAGCAAAACATGTAGTCACATGCTTAACTTGAAGCACGTGGGTCACCCCATTGACTTCATGTGCTGAAATGGTTTGCTGGAGCCGGATCAGTCTCCTTTCTGAAATGCCCTAATGTCTTCTGCTCCTGATGGTTTTTGCCTTTCCCCCTATGACTATTTCAGGCTACTGTGCAGCAAAGGATGGGATCAGTAACCAAGGATGGGCTCCACTAAGGTACTGCAGTATGTCTTCACTGCAGAAAAAACCCCACGGCAGTCTGAGAGTCCAGGTCAAGTGACTCAGGCTCACGCTACAGGGCTAAAAATAGCAGTGGAGACATTTGGGCTCAGACTGGAGCTTGGTCTCTGAGACCCACCCCACTCGCCGGGTTTCAGAGCCCGGGCTCCAGCCCGAGTGGAACATCTACTCTGCTATTTTTAGCCCCGTAGCGTGAGCCTCCCAAGCCCGAGTCAGCTGACCCAGGCTCTGGGACGGACTCCTGGCCACGGGGTCTTTTTGCAGTCTGTACACGTACCCTTAGGCACCTACGTTTCGGGTATAGGCCCCCTGTCATGGACTCTCAGGGCTCGTGCTCTCTCCCAGCTCTACGGTCCCTGGGAGGAACCCCCTTCAGTGCGACAGCCCTTCTCAGGGGCAGTAGTTTCCCCAGGAATTGAAATTAGTGGGGGTGTTCGAATTTCCAGGGGGGGGTGTCAGGGCCGACAAGGGGTGAGACTGAGGGTGAAGGTGGGCTGTATGGCACCATAGTAAAAACTATTATTAGATTTAACTCATGTTTTAAAACCATCACAAAAATTAAAGTTGGCTACTCAAGCCTACTATGAAGCAGTACATCTACATCAGTCTTGGTTTCTTGTTGTAATTTTGCACTCTTTGGTGTCTTCTTGTGTGTCCGTTACTTCCAGTCCTTCATGATATGCCCATGATCAGGCAGAAGGCGACTTCTTTCAGAACACAAAATTCTATTCAATGAGGAAAAAATATGTTCAAATGTAGCTGTTTTGACTGAGATTAGCAAGAGATGAATTCTTACTTTCATCCCAGGAAACATAGAACAAAGATTGGGTCGAACCATTAGTAATGATAAAGAAGTTGAAGTTAAATCTTCATTCGTTCATCGTGTGATATTCCACGCTGTGTTCAAAATTCTCTATTCTGCCGTGAGCACATGGCAGCCCCATTGCTGGTAGTGCCTCACTCCACTCAAATGTAGGTGTTTTATAAGACAGGCATCTGTAAAAGCTACGTGGAGGTTGAATAGAATCCCGAAATCTCTATTGCAGATTTGTAAGAATCAAGTCTTTTTACTTTTTCAGCTGGCTAACAAACACTTCTTGTCCTCTTCACTTATGGAGTCAATATAAGTACCTTCATTAGTCAGCTTCTGGACTGAAGTCTTTGCTTCTTCCAGTACATTTTCAATGGATATCTCTGATTGATCCAAGGATAGCTTCTATTTCTGAACAAAGATCTACTACTGTTGTAGCAGATGCCTGGATTACATTGTTTAATGACCCAAGTGGTTTCAACAGTAGATTTACAAGAGAGAGAATGGCAATAGTCTTCTCTGAACTTAGTAACAAAAGTAGTCCACCAGCCTCACTACTTAGATCTGTCCTATCTTGGTGGATACTTTCTAAAGCCAGTAATAACGGTTGCAGTAATTTTAAGACAACTGCCAAGAATCACTCATGAGAAAGCCAGCAGGTTTTCCCAGGTTGGACTCATTTTAACTTCAATCCCAGTGTATCTTCTATTTGCTTCCAAAATGTTCAGTCCTTTGGACTCTTGCTGAAAAAAGAGTATAAAAAGCCATTAAATGTATGGCTTTTTAATGTCTTTTGAAGATTCTGCAGCTTGTACTAGTGCTAGCTGGAGTAGATGGCCTCTACAGTGTGTATAGGAAAGATTAGGGTTACACTTTTCTCTGAGCAAAGCTTGTACTCCACTATGTCTTCCAGAGAAGTTTGTACCTCCATCAAATGCACAAGTAGCCATCTGTTTGGTGTTCAATTTACAAGCATTTAACTCTTCTAAGATGTCACAGATGCAGCTGATGTGTCTTCTATAACCGGAACATCTAGAATGCATCTACCGGCCTACCATGGACATCAAGATAACATACGTAATGACTTAATACTTGATGCCTATTTGCACTGGTGCATTTGTCGGCCATGTATGCACATGGATTTTTAATATAGTGAGAGAATTCTTCACTTTTTCAACTCCTGAGTCTTTCACTGTTGCACCACATGTTTCAAGAGAGTCAGCTGAGTTTTTTGCAGAAAGACAGTGAGCATTTGCCAGTCTTGTTCGAAACCAATGTCCAACTTCAGGATTAACAAGTGACGATGCACTTAACATAGGCCTCTAGTTTGTAGTGTGTGGTATCTCTTGCTTAAATAGAAAGTGTGATGCAATAGCAGTGTTGGTTCACATAAACTGAGTTGCGTCTCCAGCATTCTTAACAGCCTCATTAAGTTCTTCTAAAATTGGCTTTGACAGTGGCTGGCTTATAAGACTTTCTGCATATTGATGCAGTCCAGAAGCATGGTGTTTTGCAGCCTTTTCATATAGGTTGTCAGAATTGGCTTAGCTGATCAGTCTGGCAAACCAAGCTCCTCCACTTTTACTATATAAATCCATGACATGCCCACATCTTAAATACTGCGTGTCGTTCTGGTCACATCATCTCAAAAAAGATATATTGGAATTGAAAAAGGTACAGAGAAGGGCAACAAAAATGATTAGGGGTATGGAGCAGATTCCATATGAGGAGAGAAGACTGGGCCTTTTCAGCTTGGAAAAGAGACGACTAAGAGTGGATATGATAGAGTCTTATAAAATCTTGATTGGTGAGGAGAAAATGAATAAGGAAGTGTTATTTATCCCCTCACTTAACACAAGAACCAGGGATCACCCAATGAAATTAATAGGCAGTAAGTTTAAAACAAAAATTGCTATTGCATCAAGTTTTAAAGGAAGTATTTCTTCACACAATGCACAGTCACCCATGGAACTTTTTGCCAGGGATGTTGTGAAGGCCAAAATTATAACAGGGTTCAAAAAAGAACTAGGTAAGTTCATGGAAGATTAGCCAGGATGGGCAGGGATACAACATCATGATCTGAATGTTCCTAGCCTCTGTTCGCCAGAAACTGGGAGTGGACGACAGGGGATGGATCAATCTATGATTCCCTGTTCTGTTCATTCCCTCTGAAGCACCTGGAACAGTCACTGTCAGAAGACAGGATACTGGGATAGATGGACCATTGATCTGACCCAATATAGCCATTCTTACATAAAAAATAATTATAATAATAAAGAAGTTTAGTACAGAAACTCCCCAAGATAATGACCTCTTGAGATAGCGATGATGTGAGATAATGATCTTGGCAAATAATGCATTTTTAAAATCTTGGCCTACTAGGAAACATATATTTATATGTTTCCCAGTCACAAATATAGCTTCTGGAGAAAGCTCACTAAAGCATAGTCCAATTAGGGTGACCAGAAAGCAAGTGTGAAAAATCGGGATGGGGGTGGGGAGTAATAGGAGCCTATATAAGAAAAAGACCCAAAAATTGGGACTGTCCCTATAAAATCGGGACATCTGGTCACCCTAAATCCAATGCTCTGGCCGCTGTTGTTTGCCATGCCACCGTTCACTCTATTGCTCTGCCCCAATAGCCCTACACTGTCATCTTCTGCTGCCACCTGCCACTGTGACCTCTGTGAGTCGGTCTCTCGCGGTTCCACCCGACTCTCAGTGATTTCAGCTCTTCGGGGTGGGAGGAACCTCGGTGCTAGTGCAGACTGGGGCATCTCTTCCACAGAAACACTGTCCCATAGCAGGTCTAAGCACTTAGACCTGATTATCAGAGATTTCAGCTCTAGTGGTCACTTAACAAACCAAAAGACTTTCTATGAAGCCTAATCAGCTCTGTCTTTAAACAGTAGAGAGGCACAGGTCAAATAGTACTTGTGACTCAGGCAGACCATTAAGCAAAACACCTGTCCCCACCCTCTCTCAATGCCCTCAATCAGCACAGGCTAAGGACAGTTCTACTGCCCTTTACTCGTACAATAAAAACAACATTTCATTACCCCTCCGCATTCAAGTGATTTGTAACCCAACCCCAGCCAAAATCCATCACTGGGGCAACACAGCTCTGTTTGCTGGATACCTAGGTAGATTAGGTGTGAATGTAAATACAATCTGGTCCTGAAGCCTTTCCCCCCAGCCTCAGCTCATCACTAGCTGTCAGGGAGAGCTCATTTAGACTTTGCTTACAAATCATCATTTGAAATTATTAGGTTGGCCAACATCACCGAAATGAATGCACTGACAGTCACAAAAATCAAAAGCTGTATAAGGAAGCTAGTCTATGTTTTATCATACATTTTATATGCTTTTAAAGTGTGTATTAATGTTTCAATTTCAATTCAAATTCCCAAACAATCACTAAAGTGGCAACACTACATGTAACTAGTTCACAAAACGGGGGGGGGGGGGGGGGGGGTGTTGGGAAAATTCGGGGGGGGTGTAGGGAAATCACTGCTCAGGGGTCCGCTCTCTCTCGGGGGTTAAGCCGTAGGCCCCTCCGCCTCCTGGAACCTCACCTCTCTGAGTCCTCAGCACTCCTGTCTCTTGCCGTGGGCCCCCTCAGGGAGTCCACTCGCTCTGGACCGCCGCAGCCTCCACTCCCAGAGGGGAAAATGCAACCCTGTTCTCTAGACTGGAGGGACTCTCAGCCAGTGTAAAGCAGGAGAGTTTCTTGAGCATCTGAACCCAGCACAGGAAACTCTCCGGGCCCTCGGGCCTGGCATCCCTCAGCACAGTACATCTAGGTCTAGGGTGACCAGATGTCCTGATTTTATAGGGACAGTCCCGATTTTTGGGTCTTTTTCTTATATAGGCTCCTATTACCCCCACCCCCATCCCGATTTTTCACATTTGCTGTCTGGTCACCCTATCTGTCCTGCATCCAGGTGGGCTCTGGCTGCTGTCTCTCCCCAGTCCAGCAGCCCCCTCCTTCCAGCTGATTAACCTATATCATCTCCCCCAACAGCGCCTCCCCTGTCCTTTGTCTTCCATCCCAGGTAAGCAGGTCCATGGGGCCCTCTCTCTTCCGTCCTTTGTTCCCCTCTGGCTGGAACTGGTTGGTCAGGTCAGCGGGGTCCTCTCTCCTCATCCTTTTGTCCTCCCACAGCCAGAACCAGCTGACTGCCAAGCTGGGGTGGGCCTCTTAGTCACCAGTTGTTGAGGGTCCCCCATCTCCAGGCCGTTTTCCGGGGGTCCTGGCTGCTAGACAAGGTCACACCTGATCCTCTGCAACAACAAACCATCTCTGACCACCTTGTTAAACATGCAGCACACAGGGAAACTGAGGCGCGCACACACTATTCAAGTAAAACACTGCAAAAATCCCCAACTTCGTCACACCCCCAAGTTCCCGTTTTGGCTCCTCCATGATCCACAAAGCTCTCTCTGGCCCACTGACTGTGTTTGCCCACAGTGGCATAGCCACTGGGCGAGAAGCAGAGAGTGAGGTGAGATTGGCTCTGGACCCTGGTGGTTAGGGCACCACCTGGGTGGTGGGCGACCCCCAGGGCCGGTCTGCCCTCCTCCAACCACTCTTTCAGTATTTCTCCTCAGTGGACCAGCTTCCACAGGTGAGGCCAAGCGAGCTCCACACCAAAATATCCCCAAGGTCAGCGGTTCGAGCCCTCTCCTGAGAGGTGGGGGACCCTGTTCATATCCTTTCACCCCCCTCTGACAGAGAGGGGGGAATTGACCCTGGGGCTCCCGCACCCCAGGCGAGGGCGTTCACCAGAGGGCTAAACGTTCTCAGGTGGGCCGTGATGGCGCCGCCTCTGGCTGATTTGTGTGGCATGAGGCAGGCGCCTAACTCCTTCCCTCCGGAAGCAACTTAGGTGCCTAAGTCACCTGGCTCATGGATCACTAAGCTGACAGGCGCCTAACTCCACGAGAGGGGCAGGGCTTAGCACGCCCCACTCCCATAGGCATCTCCCATTGGCTGGGTTAGGCAGCTCCTCACTGGGCACGCTGGCGTTTGTGGCTGGCCCTGGCAGTCTACGGTGCCTATGTCCCCCAGCATTCGTTGTAGAGGGAGCCTCCGGCCCTAGCTCAGCTCCGTGGATCATGGGGGGTGGTCGGGTCCTGCGACTTTCTAGGCTCCTGTAAGTTAGGTGCTGCACTGCTCCGGGCTTGTCTGCACTGTTTGGTGCGTAGTGAAAACGCTACCTACACCAACGGGAGAGTCTCTTCTGGCGGCATCGGTTCCCCTCCTCCCTGAGAGGCGGCAGTTCTGGCCGTGGGAGAAGCCCTCCCACCAACGTAGCGCTAACTACACCGGGGCTTAGGTCGGTGTAACTGCATCGCTCAGGGGCGCTGGACAGGGAAGGGCCAAGGGGCCATGGCACCATCACTTTTTACCAGCCCTAAGGGCGAGCGACGGGGGGGATGGGGAGGGAAAGGAGTGAACAGGAGGCAGGGTCTTGGGGGGGCAGGTCTAGGGGGTGGGGCCTCAGGGGAAAGGGGCAACATGAGGACGGGGCCTTGGGGGGAATGGGTGGCATGAGGGCAGGGGCTTGGGGAGAAGGGGCAGTGCGGGGGGTGGGGCCACAGTTTGGGCACCCATCACCCCCCCACTTTTAGAGAGCTTCAGTCGCTCCTGGCATCGCTCATGGGGCTGGAATTTCAGCCCCCCCACCCCCAGTGATGTAGCTAAGCCCACATCAGACGCCCGACTCCCAGTGTGGATCCCGCCATTGCCTGTGGTGCTGGGGAAACTAATGCACAAAGAAAGGCTCCAGTGCTCCGTAGGGTGCCGGCTCCTAGGGTCTCTTACTGCTCCTTTGTCCAGGGCCTAGGGCCAATGGGGCCCTGCTGCATTATAAATATCGAATGACCTTTCAAGGGCATGGATCCTGTCCCCGCAGTCCTTGGGGGACCATCACCCGGCAGTGCCCCAGCTGGACACGAAGAGACATGCCCGGAAAGCCCAGACCCAGAGCAGAGCTGAGCCAGCTGATGAGGACGTGACAAGCCCCCACCCGGGGTCTGGGTGGGGATGGAGAATGCCGACGGGGGTGGAGGGAGTAGTGGATTGATGGCGGGGGGGGTGGGTAGAGGGGAGACTAATTAATTGATGAGAGTTGGGAGAAGGGGGCAGACTGGTGTCTGAGGCTCTGAGCGGAAAGAATATGGAATTGAAGTGATGGGTGTAGCAGGGGAAGTGGTTTTCAGGACCCATCCACACCCATTGCTCCTCTGTTTTTTCCTGATGTGGGAGAGGGGAAGTGAGGATACCTCTGCCTGTGACACCCAGACACGGGTCCAGACTTGATGAGAGGAGTTGGAGCCTTCCCTTGAGGCCAGGGACTCCACCCAGCCAGCCAGCCACACCTACCACATCTCTCTCTCACATGCCAGCAGTGCTGAAACAGCTTGGGAGTTAATCACAGAAATGCAGGGTTGCAAGGGACCTCGAGAGGACATCAGGTCCAGCCCCCTGCACTGAGGCAGGACCAAATAAACCTAGCCCATCCTGGACAGGTGTTTGTCCAACTTCTTAAAAACCCCAATGGCATGGAGATTTCACAGCCTCCCTGGGAAGCCTATTCCAGAGCTCAACTACCCTGATCGTTACAAAGCTTTTCCTAATATCTAACCTAAAGCTCCCTTGCTGAAGATTAAGCCTATTACTTGTCATCCTACCTTCAGTGGACAGGGAGATCAATTGATCCCCATCCTCTTTAGAAGAGCCTTTAACATATCTGAAGGCTGTTAGCCGGTCCCTGCTCAGTCCTTCTTTCTCAAGACAAAATACTCCCTGCTTTTTTAACTTTCCTCACAGCTCAGGTTGTCTAAACCTTTTATCATTTTTGTTGCTCTCCTCTGGACTCTCTCCAGTTTATCCACATCTTTCCTTAAGTGTGGTGCACAGCACTGGACAGAGAACTCCAGCTGAGGCTGCACCAGTGCCGAGTAGAGCAGGACAATTACCTCCCACGTCTTCCATATGACACCCCTATAAACACACCCCAGAATGATATTAGCCTTTCACAACTGCAGCGTGTTGTTGATTCATATTTAATTTGTCATCCTTTGTAACCCCCAGAGCTGTTTCTGCAGTGCTACCACCTAGCCAGTTATTCCTTATCTTGTAGTTGTGCACTTGATTTTGCCTTCTTGAGTCCAGTACTTTGCATTTGTCCTTGGTGAATCTCATCTTGCTGATTTCACAAAAATTCTCCAATTTGCTGAGGTCCTTTTGAATTCAAAGCCAGTCCTCCAAAGTGGTAGCAATCCCTGCCAGTTTGGTGTAATCCACAAATTTTATAAGAATCCTCTTCATTCCAGGATCCAAGTCATTAATGACAAGATTGACTAGTACCACACTCAGGACTGACCACTGGGGGACCTTGGTAGATACCTGTCCCTGGTGAAACATCTCAGTTGCCATGGCTAGGAACCTGAATGCACCATGTTCCAGGTGGGGGTGGGGGTGGAAGTGGGGGGATGGACTGGTTCAGAGAGAGAGGCTTTGTCCCCTCCCTCAATAATGGAGACAGTCCTCCACAGGCAGCATGGGGAGGGCAGACATGGCCTCCTCAAAGGGGGAGTCACATCACAGAGTAATGTGGGCTCGCCGCGTGACACAACACGCACTGTACCACAGGGCCTCACAAAACAGGTATTCGTTCCCGTGGCTGCCCGGCCCAGCATGACCAGAATCCCCCCATGTACTGCCCACTGTAGGAGACAGGGACTCTCTCCACTGCACCTCCCAGGCTGTTCGACCCTACACCCCCAGAAGGGTAATCACCACTCGCAGCCCCAGTGCAGCCCAATGGGAATTCCTGCAGGGTGGGAATCTCTCCAGTGGTGGGAGGGGCTATGTGTGTTCTGGCCTTTTTCTGGTAGGGTGACAAAGGCCCTCTGTGATGTATACACCTCACAGTGTAGCAGCCACAAAGAGGTTAATGGATGGAGCAGTTACTTCCCCAGCTGTGACTAAGTGGCGGACTGGCAACAGCTGGGAGAAAAGGCCAGGGCTCAGGCAGCGAGTAAGTGGCTGCTAGCGGCTATGGAAAAGAGTCAGCAGGGCCTTGGCCAAGGACCAGAGGCTTGTCCTGGGGAGTGAAGGTAGGACTGCTGGGCACTAACAAAGGGGACATTTCTTTCCCCCGCCCTGCCGTGCGGTGTGGGGGAGGAGGCCAGCCTTCCAAGTGCTTGCACTGTCAGGTCTTGGAGAGACTCTTCTCCAGGGTCAAGGAGCAGACTGAGAGAGCCAGGTGCCTGGGCTCTTAACAGGCTGGGGTATCATCATAAAGGTAAGCAAAGAATACATGGGGTGGGGGAACCGAGTCACTCGCCCAAGATCTCGGTGTCAGAGCCAGGATTAGAACTCCTGGCTCCTAGGCTCTAACCACCAGACCAGGCTGCCTCTGCACTTGTATTGCAGGGGGATCTGCTAGTTGCCTCCTTTCAGCACATTCCCCACTCTCTCCTACTAGCTACAGTTCATAGCCAGGCGTAGCTTCTCGTGGCAAACTGCCATCCACCAGCAGTAGCGTAGCCAGGGAGGGAGCAGCCGCTCCCCCTGTGAGCAGAAGCGGCGCCTTAAAAAGGAAGTGGCGCCTTTTTTTAGCAGAGCTTTTTAAGCGCCGCTTCTTGCACTGAGCCGGCGGCGCTCCGAGTCTTCGGCGGCGGGTACCACCGAAGACCCGGAGCGAGTGAGGACCCACCGCCGAAGTGCCGCCGAAGACCCGGAGTGAGTACAGGGGGAGCCTGGGGAGGCGCCTTTTTATAGCGCCACTCCCCCTGTGCTCCGGACCTGCCTATGCTACTGTCCACCAGGTGTGATGAGCCCCCTCCGCCCTGCTCAGCAAACTCCCTTTCCAAGCATTCCCCCTTCACCTCTTACCACCCAGCCCCTCCCCCAGCTTTGCCCTGGCATGGCTGTCCCCCGCCCCTGGGGATGCTTCTGGTCCCACCGCAGCCACACACCGGGCTCCCTGCAGTGCAGAGCTCGGGTTAGGGAGCTGCCTCACAGATACCAGGGGTTAGGGGCCTGCAGTGCTGCATGGGGCAATTTGTCCCAGCACTTATGTCCCTGAGCTTTCCTGGAAGGCTCTGTGATGTAGCTGCCACTTGGCCTGAGGGACACACACACACCCCCACATCCCCCTACACACACCCCGAATCGCATGTCTGGGGATCGTGTAACAAGGAGACACCAGCCCGCTTCCTTTATGTCTGTCACAGCCTCTAAGAGCTGCCCCATGGATGTTCTGCTAGCTGGGGCTGGGTGGCGGGTCACTAGCTTTGTCCCAGGGAAAGAGGCGAGGAGGATTCCCCCCTTCCTCCTACCACCCTCTGGGGGCGCTTTAAACAAACTGGCCCTTGGCCAGCACCCCCTTCAAAGGGACACTCAGGGGACAGAGAGGCTTCCAGGGCCTATGACATCCTTCTGCTACAGCCCTCCCCTCACCCCATGGCTGCCCACTGCAAGTGCTCAGGTCAGCTCTGCCCTGACGTTGGTGGTGACATTATCCAGCCTCTCTCTAGCCCACGTGGGTGAGAGTCACCTGGTCCGCAGGTGAATGGCAGAGCTCTGGGGAAACCTCAGAGCATGGCTGGAAGTGGTTTGATGAGCTGCTGTCTTCTGTACAAGTTACTCCTGACTCTATGCCCTAGCATGGTGCTGGGCTGGTGAAAGTGCCATCTTTTGGTGCGCCACAAAGCTTTCATCTCATTCCAGACATTTAAGCCTGTCTAAATGTAAACCCGTGACTCATTGAGGCAGCGGCTACTTGTGCGCTTGAAGTTCCATAAATGTGTAAGTGCCCCATTGAACTGCCGGCCTTTGCTCTTTTAGACGCTCTGCACCCAGAGACTTCACAAAGGCAGGCAAGTGTTGTGAGCAGCATTTTACAGAGTTGTGACCAGAACCCATGTTTCCGAGGCCAAGGCTTTCAAACATGGGTGCTCCGAAATCCAGCCATAGCCACCAACATAAGTGACCTGATTTTCAAAGCTTCTGAGCAGTCAGCAGCTCCCATTGTCTAGGTCAGGGGTCTCAAACTCAAATTACCACGAGGGCCGCATGAGGACTAGCGCATTGGCCTGAGGGCCGCATCACTGACCCCGCCCCCTCGCTGCCCCCGGCCCCGCCCCCACTCCACTCCTTCCATTAGGCCCCGCCCCTTCTCCGCCTCCTCCTCTGTGTGCGCAGCTTCCCACTCCTCCCCCCTCCCTCCCAGAAACTGCGAAGCTGCCAGACAGCTGTTCTGGCGGTGGGAACTGCCTGGGGGTAAAAATAGAACCTTGGAGCAGCGCGGAGGGAACGGGGATCTTAGCGGCCACAGAACGTAACTTGGGGGGGGCGGGGGTGAGGGGAGTTGGTGGCCACAGAACGTGGCGGGGCGGGGGTGAGGGGAGTTGGCGGCCATAGGACGTAACTGGGAGCGGGGGCGGGGGGAGCCCGGTGGCTCGCCTCTTCTTCCCCCCTCCTCCCCTGTGTGCGCGCTTCCCGCTCCTCCCCCTCCCTCCCAGAAACCGCGAAGCCGCCAGACAACTGTTCTAGCGGCGGGAACTGCCTGGGGGTTAAAAAAAAAAAATTGGGGGAGGGGCGGGGGGGCGCGGGGAGTTCACTTTTAAAATTAGAATTTTCTAAAACACATTTTCAACACTTCATAATCAAAATGTCCTGGTTTTTATATCCCCACCAAAAAAATATATATTTTTTTAAAAGCACCATGTGACTAAGGTGACCAATCAAAACTGCACATGATGAAACAACATTTTTGAAAAATGGAAAATTCCAAGAAAAGTGAAACATTTTTCTAAAAATTAATTTTAAAGGCCATAATAGATATATTAAAAATGCTATTAGAAAAATTACAACAGCTGTATTATAAGGGAGATTGCAGTATTTCCATCAAAAAGTTAATTAAGCATAGGCTAGACATTCATCTATTAGGGACCAGATGGTTTCATCACAGCCTGCTCGTCCACAGAGCAGCATGTCACAGGACCAAGTGATCACCAGGGAACTGGGAGGGACGGAGACTCACTTGTATAACAAAGGCTAATGATGGGGTGTCATTTGGGACCCAGCCCTTTCCTAGCACTGGGGAATAAATGGTGCCATGAAGGCCGATAATGATCCCATGAGGAAGTAGTCGGCATAACAAAGGTGTCCGGGGTTCTCTGCTCGGTGTCCCCATCTGGTTCACTTCGTTTGACCCTTTAACCACACTCCCGTTCCTGTTTTTTCATTTTTTGTCCCCCGGAATCACTTGGTATCCAGGTCCTGTGGATCCCTCCCCTTAGGCTGGAGGGGGGGGATCCTTTAGCACTTCCCGGATCCCAATAGGATAACAAAGGTGTCAGAGTGGGAAATGTCAGGAGAGAAGCTGTAATTGGTCAGGGAGGGGAAACTCATTTTGCCTAATTTCAAGCCCACTCTGAAGTCACTGGGTTGGGAAGTGGCACTGGAATGGGGGGGTTATTGCTTCCACCTAGGAGCCCCTGCGGGGAAAGGGGGAGAGAGAAAGATCTGGGGTACAGACCATGTAAAAATGAGAGTGGAGGCGTGAGGGTCTTCAAGCATCTCACCCAGGTGGGTGAGTATCACTAGCCCCATGACAAGCCCCTGGAGGGCAAACTGGACACTCCATGGTCTTAAATGACCAGCCCGGACTTCAATGAGGCTGCACGGCTTTGCACCAGCTGAGGATCTGGCCCCAGCCAGGAATTTGTTTCTCCAGCAAGTCTCCAGTTGAGTTTCAGTTGCAGGAAGAAAAGGTTGTGGGCTCAGCCTAGTGTTTGGGATCCCGAACGAAGGGGCCGCAAAGCCTGCAGCTCAGTAGGGTTGTTTGTTCCCGGCTCGTTAGCAGTGAAAAGTCTGCCCTGGATTTGCAAGAGACGATGGGGTTCTGCAAGGGAGACTACTCCAGAGTCGTTTACCCGCAGCTTATGAAACCCTCTTGCTATTGACTCACTGCTGGTCCTTTGCCAGGCTGGTCCAGCCCCAGCGACGGGATATTTGTATAGATCACCTTCCCTGAACGTGTGTGTAATTGGAGGTGCCATCTTTTCTCTCCTTAGACTGTCACATGAGCGACAGGTACCAGACTGACAGCCCTGAGACTGAGTCTCCCTATTTCACTGTAGGCCAGGTCTAGCCAGGGCAGGAGCAGTGCTGGCTCCCCCCACGCTGCCTTGCCTCCACCCTGACCTGCAGGGGCAGCGTGGGAAGGAGCTCAGGCCTGTTCTGACAAGACGGGGTGTGTTCTGTGACGAGGACGCCAGGCACTGGACTGAGGTCACGTCACACAGGCCAGCAATGAACCGGGGGTAAAATCCTTCCTCATGCCCAGGCTGAGCTGAACATGGACCACGGACCTAGTGGCAAAAGGCCCCATAGCCCAGCACCCCCCTGTGCAATGTGAATCTGGAGCCCTTTCCCTAAGCATGGCCTTCCTCAGCACAGCGCCCTGCCCTTCAGTCCCTTTCCTTAGCAGGGCTCCCCATGGAGGGGCAGAGGGACAGGGAGTGAGAAGGGGAGAGAGCAGGGAAAGCCTGTCTTGGTGTCAGTCACAGTCTGACGGTTCCAATCGCCACGTCGTACTCAGAACCTACTCGCCGGGCCCCCAGGCAAAAGCCAGTGATGCCGTCCACAGTAATCACTGATCCTCTGGTAGCCCCCGTCCCATTGCGCTGGGTGCTGCACAATCCCCAACCCCAGGGGGGTTACGGCCTGGAAAGGGCAGGCAGGCGGAGGACTGGGGATGGGCTAAAACCAAACCCCGGGGGGAAGTCATTTCGGTGAATTCTTGCTCCTGCCAAACACAGCAGAGTCCCAATGGGTGAATGTCGCTAACCTGGCTGCCTGCTGTGGTGGCCTGGCTTGGCCTCAGAGTCAGGTTTGGCGGGTGTGGGTTGTAGTCTAAACTCTTAGCCCCTGTCTACACTAAGAAAATGACTGTGTGCCAGCAGCAAACCTAGCCAAGGACACACCGTACTGGAGAACTGTGATTAAAACTGCAGGGGGCACAGATCTCTGATAAGTTGCGATCACAGTGTGGCCAGGCCCAGTCTGCACATGTACCGAACCATTAGTGACCACTGCTCTCAGCAGAAGGTAATGTTTCTAGTGTAAGCCAAGCTCCCGTTGTGGGCACACTGGAATACTCCTCCTCCCTTGAGATCTCTCCAGTCCCTCCTCTGCAGAAGCTATTCCTGCCCTGAAGGGACATTGGGACAATCTCACAAGCTGCATGTGTAACACCGACAGACCCTGGCCTGTGGGATTGAATCTGGAACTCTGGCGCTTAGTGCATGAGCTAGAAGCCAACCGGCTGGTAGCTAAGGCTGTAGAGCAGACTCATTTTCTCTCTTTTTTTTAAAGTGGTCTCGGTGCCACTAGATGGGACAGAACAGCACACCCAGGAGGTGTGTGGGTTACACTTGTGTCTAAGCTACCTCCTTCCGAACCCCAGCCAAGAGGAGCCCCGCTGCTGGGCAGAGGGCATTGGTATGAGAAGGCAGGCTCCTCCTTCACCTCTCTGCTGACAGAGCAACCCTGGTCAGGGTTGCTAAGCTGAGTGTCGCTTTCAAGCAGGCCCTTTCGGTGGCATGCCACAAGCTGGACTCATTCCAAAGGTGGCTTCTCTTGAGTTGTGCCACATACACCGGCTCTGTCCCGGCTCCACGGCACCCCTCTGCTCTGGAGGCTCCATCGCTGGTGCTTCTTTGCAGCAGTGTTCTCTTGTCCAGGAGGTAGGAGTCTCAGCGCATTTGTGCGACCCTATCACACGCACCCTGCCCTATCTTACCGTGGGTAACCTATATGCTGGCAGGCTGCTTGGAAAGCCTTCAGCATCACAGGCCCTGGCAATACCTGATGCCTCATAGAATCATAGAATATCAGGGTTGGAAGGGACCTCAGGAGGTCATCTAGTCCAACCCCCTGCTCAAAGCAGGACCAATCCCCAATTTTTGCCCCAGATCCCTAAATGGCCCCCTCAAGGATTGAACTCTCAACCCTGGGTTTAGCAGGCCAATGCTCAAACCACTGAGCTATCCCTCCCCTCTCCGTAAGTGGTGGCATAACAGGGCACTGCACTCACCTGCCATCCACTAGGGGTTCCAGCATCACCCCTGCCGCTGGCAGGAGCTACCCTGTTGTTGGGCTGGGCCATCACTGCAGCCTCCAAGCGCTTCCCAGGGAAACAGCTGTAATCTTGGTCACCAGCAGGGACTGAACTGAGCCCAGAACATGGATGGCTACAGCTTGAGCTAAGGGACTAACCCTTCTGGCTGGGAGCGATCCAAGACTGCAGTCTGCTGTGGCTGGGGGCACAGAGAGGGATTCACAGCGCAGCGAACCGTGAGTTACATCCAATAAACTGGCTCTGGTCCCTGGGACATCAGCTGGCCCGTCTGGCTGGCTCCGTTGCCTGGTGGTTCCCTCCAGCACATTTTGCAGTGCGTATTTACCTTTCCCCTTCACTCCCAGGTCCCGGCGTCAGCCCCCTCCATTGGTTTGAGCATTAAGAGGATGGAGATGCTCATGGGGTTATTACTCTGCAGTGTTGTGCACCCCAAGAACCTGGGTGGGGGCAGGGGCTGCTATCCAAAGACCTTGGTAGCAATAACCATGCTCATTAGTCTTGGGGAGGGTTTGGTTCCTCCAGAAGCTAACGCCAGCCCCCAAAGAGTAGGTATGAGCAATTCAGAGGGCTGGCTAGGCAACTGCCCCAAATTGGTTTGTCATGTTTCAACACACTTAGGTGTCTTCAAATGGCTCCCAATTAATCCCATGCATGCAAATATGCGCCTACGAATAATTAGTCTATGCACCAAGGGGACCATTGCATAGGAGATTCTTCTCCCCCCGCCCCCTTCTCCTCCCCAAGCAAGACATTTCCAATTGCAGCGCCCTTCCCGGGTTCGGGACAGGTGTGGCTCTGCTGGTTGCAAGAGAGTTTGAGCCACTAAACTCTCAAGGGTGAATGCAGAATAGCCCCCCCCCCCGCCCCGAAATGCCCCATGGGGCTAAAGGGGCACCTGAGGCCTGAACTTGCGTTGCTTGCCAGTGTTGTGGGTGTGCCAGGATCAGGCCCTTGCTGTCCAGCTTTCCCCCGGTCTCTGTCTCTGTTTCTCTAAGCTGCTGTGGCTTTTCACTCAAGGCTACGGTTACAAGATTCTCCCCGTGACCGGTAGAGCCTGGCTTCGGGGCATCCAAGCTACCCGCAAGGATCCAGCAGGGGCTGATGTTCTCTTGTCTACACTCCTCCCTTGGCAAAACCCGGCTGTCCCAGCAGCTTTATCCCCAGCCAGCCTGACTGGAGAAGGGTAGCGCCTCCCCAGCGCTTTGTCCCAAACTCTGATCAAAGCTCTGGGGAGATTCACACACGCTCAGTCCCCTTCCCCTCCCTCTCGCATCCTCCGTCTCCACGCCTCTCTCTGCGCTCCCAGGGGCCGGCTGAGCTCAGGGGCTGCCCCATGACAGGCAGTCTGTTCGGGGGGGGATTTCCAGCCGGACTCGCCCCCAAGCTGCTCTCGGAGAGATTCCCAGCCTTAGACGTTCAGACCCAAGAGCTCCTGAGCTTTTTGGTGCTCCCATGGCTCTGCTATCGTGATCATCACTCTGTCTCTCCACTTCCTGGATCCCTTCCTGGGCTGCCTCTGCCCTGCCCATGTCTGGGCCCTCGTCTTCTGTGCCCTCTACACTCCCTGGGCTCCCCCAAGCTTCCCTCCTGGCACCCGTCTCCTTCACCCACTCCCGACAGGCGACTCCACCCTCACCGTCCCTTCCAGACAGAATGGCCCCCCAAGCAATCCAAGCTGAGTCCCCAGCCTCTCCTCCTTGGGACTCTGACCCACCCTGGGTCCCATGCAAAGCCTACCCTGTGTGCATTTGCTTATTGTATCGTGTATCGAAGAAATTTCAGTACAATCGACCATATATTTACCCTTAGCCAGCTCCTAGAAAGAGTGAGGGAATACAAACTCCCGCTGTGCATTGCTTTTGTCGACTATGAAAAGGCCTTCGATAGCGTTGAGTTTAACGCAATATTAAAGGCGCTCGCAGAGCAGGGCATTAACACGCAGTACATTAGTTTGTTGAAGGAAGCGAATACTGGATGTACAATAGACATTACTCTCCTTGAAACTCCCCTCCGCATCCCAATCGAGAAAGGCGTAAAGCAAGGAGATACAATTTCACCGAAAGTATTCACCGCCTGCCTCGAAATGGTTATGAATAAGATCAATTGGAGGAGTGGTGTCAACATAAACGGAGAGAGATTATCTCATCTCAGATTTGCAGACGACATTGTACTAATTGCCGAAAGCACCAACCAACTGCAGAGCATGCTACGAAGACTCGACAAGAAAAGTAGTCAGGTCGGCCTGAAAATGAACCGCTGCAAAACGAAATATATGCAATCAGACGTCTTACGAAAAGCCCAAATAATGGTAACAGGAGAAGACATCGCAGAAGTGGAACAGTACATATATTTGGGCCAAGAAGTTAATATGCACCAAGACCTGAACGGAGAACTCTCGCGAAGGATTCGGGCAGGATGGTGTGAGTTTAATTCCATCAAGGACATCCTCAAAGGAAAAATTGACAAGACCACACGTACAAATATTTTCAATTCAGCAGTGCTGCCAGCCATGCTGTATGGCAGTGAAACGTGGGCACTGACAAAGAGAGAAGAGCAACGGCTGTTGGTAGCTGAAAGGGCAATGGAACGAGCTATGTTGGGAATCTCCCTTCTGGATCGTATACCAAATGAAATCATCAGAGAACGCAGCGGTGTGAAAGATATTGTCGTGGAAAGCAGACAAAACAAGATGTGATGGGCGGGCCACACAGCACGGCTCACGGATAACAGGTGGACCGCAATCATTGCTGAGTGGTACCTGCGAGAACAGAAAAGACCCCCCAGTCGGCCTCCAAGAAGATGGGAAGATGACATCGTTAAACGTTTCGGACGAACGTGGAGAAGAAAGGCAAGAGTGCAAGAAGAATGGCAGACGTGTTGTGATCGGCGCAGTCTTAACGACAGCTGAAGTCCGATCGATCCAGGTGATTCCAGGTGATCGTGCCAGCCTGCGGCTGCAGGCTGCTGGCCCTTCAAGGCAGGGACATGGTCCTGTTTGGCCCAGCTCCCCTGTTATACAGAACTGCGCTACCTGCCAGCCTCCTGTATTAATAGTGGGCCTAAGCCAGCCCAACCTCCAAAGATGGAAGGAGGGGAGAGGAAGGGAAAAGGAGGACGAGGCAGGGAAGGCCTGAGGGCTGGGCCAGAGATGCATAGGCCAGAAGGGCCAAGGGAGCTGAGCGTGAGAGGAGTCCGTTCTGATGGCACGGTGTTGCCTCTTTTAAAGCCCCCATGGCCATCGCCTGAAGCAATGGCCCAGCCTGCTCACAGGTTCCTCTGCAGCTGTCCCAGCCCATGTTCCCCGCACACGTGTGGGCGTAGCCGTGGAGGGTTGGGATGGCAGGTCAGGGCAGTTCAGAGCGGGACCTTGTTCTCCTCCAGCGAAGCTCTGAGAGAGGCCTGGCGCCTCCCCAGGGCCTGGCTTGCCAGCTGGGGCTCCAGCCCTTGCCAAGGCCCTCGCTCACGGCTGTATAAGCCGGGCTCCACCGCAATCCCAGAAAGTACAAACTTGTCTCTGAGGCGATTACATTTTAAACCACACGCAACAAAGGCACAGCAACCGGTTGGATCAGCTCGGTGGGTGTCACCCACTCCCAGCCCAGTTTGCCAGACTGCAGACACAGCGACTGCACGATTAGTTTTGTTGGCCCATCTGGCTGTGGAAGGAGAGCTCTCCCTGGGACCTCGGTGGCGCTGGGCCACGGCGTGTGGGAGTTTGCCTCCGTCCGTCCGTCATCGGGAGAATGCTGCAGGGCACCATGCGCTCCAGGGCGGCGGGCACCGTACGTCTCCACATCTATTCTTTCTCTCTCGGCTCCCTCGGTTAATAAGGCTGTAGGATTTTCCGACTCAGTCAGCTGGATGCTGGGCTGCTCTGAGCCCATGTGGGTCGGGGGTGCTGCCAGGGGCATCTGCAGCCAGTGTAATAACGTCCACAGGCATGGGCGGGGTCTGAGGGCATCTCCTGGGGTGGAACTTTCAAGGTACGTTGGCCTCCTGATCCCCTTGTGGTGGCTGCGGGCTGGCACTGATGAGTCCCAGCCCAGGCAGAACAGGGCACGGGCTTTGGCGGGGGGACTAGAGTGGTCCTGCAGGTGACGGGTCACTGGAGCAGCGGTGACAGGGGTGAGGGAGGGTATCAAAGCCACAGACTCCCTAAGGCAAGGGTTATTGCCACCTCCCGTGCCTGTGTCCTGGGATGTTTGTGTGCAGCCCTATGGCCTTTGACAGAGCTGGTCCAGGCAAGTCAAAAGAGACCAGCCCGAGGCCCGGACCACCCAGTAACTTTCCAGCTCTAGCAAGGCTCTGCAGCTGATTTTAAAGGGCCCGGTTGCTCCTCTCTGTGAGCAGCTACGGAGGTGACTCGCCCCGGTGACTCCATTGACGCCACTCGGGTGGGTGGCCGCTCATTAGTGGTGTAGCCCAAGGAGATTAGCCCAGCTTGTGTAGCTGAGGGGACAGACCTCTCCGCTGGGAGTCACGAGAGCTAGTTTCTGGTCCTGGCTCTGCTGCCAGACAGCTGGGTGTCCCTGGGCCAATCACGTCACTGCTTCTTGCCTCAGTTTCCTTGTGTGTGCAATAGCAGTAATGGTGCTAAGGACAGCGGGTGTTGCACTCTAGCTGTGTTGTGTTGTCACCACCGGGTGAACAGAAAGGGGAGTTGGGCGAGAGTGAAGGGGCAGTGTGGTGTTGGGGCTTCCATGGTGGGAGTTGCGTGAAGCTTTTTGGAGCCCTGGCTGCTAGAAGCCAGTGGAGGGTGCAGGCAATGCCTCCCTCTTGCTCCTAAAAAACATTAAGGAAAGGGAAAAGCAGGAGTGTTCCCTGGCCAGGGTTCAGAGCCGTGCGGCTGCTGTGACAAAGAGGCCCACGGGGCAGAGGGGGAGAGCACCGAGGGGGTGGCAAAGGGGATGCTGCAAGATGTCTTTGCTGGCTGGGTGAGAAGGGATGGAGCGTGGATGAGTGAGTGAAGCAGAGGGGGCGGATAAATGGGGAACGATCTGGGCAGAGGTGTGGCCAAACGGCTCTCCTGGCTGGGGCGGAGGGCGTGGGTGGAGTTGAGGCTCTGTGTGTCCTGGAGCCAGGTTTGTAAGGAAGATGTGTGTGTGCCCCCCAGTGGTGGGTGTGAGTTTAACTCGGCCATTCACTAAACAGAGCTCATCCCGCTCCCCAGCAGCTGTGGGCTCCTCAGCAGGCCTGGCTGCAAAATCCACTGCCTGGTAGCTCTCATGTATTCTCCCCACAGCACAAATGGGGTCCGCTCCTCAGCCTGGTTGGAGTTATAAGAATGGCTATTCTAGGTCAGCCCAATGGTCCCTCTAGTCACTGTCCTGTCTTCCAGCAGTGGCCAGTGCCAGGTGCCCCAGAGGGAATGAACAGAACAGGTTATTATATTATCAAGTGATCCAGCCCCTGTCGTCCACTCCCACTATCTGGCAGTCAGAGACTTAGGGACACCCAGAGCAAGGTGTTGCATCCCTGGCCATCGTGGCTAATAGCCACTGACAGACCTGTCCTCTATGAACATATCTAGTTCTTTTTCAAACCCAGTTAGACTTTTGATCTTCACAACATCCCCTGGCAACGAGTTCCACAGGTTCACTCCGCATTGTGCGAAGAAATACTTCCTTCTCTTTGTTTTAAGCCTGCTGCCTATTAATTTCATTGGGCGACCCCTGGTTCTTGTGTTATGTGAAGGGGTAAATAACACTTCCCTATTCACCTTCTCCACACCATTCATGATTTTATAGACCTCTAGCAGATGCCCCCTTGGGGATCTCTTTTCTAAGCTAAACAGTCCCAGTCTTCTTAATCTCTCCTCACAAGGAAGCTGTTCCATACTCCTAATCATTATTGTTGACCTTCTCTGTACTTTTTCCAATTCTATTATTTCTTTTTTGAGATAGGGTGACCAGAACTGCACCCAGTGTTCAAGGTGTTGGTGTGCACCATATATATAGTGACATTATGATATTTCTGTCTTATCAAGCCCTTCCCTAATGGTTCCTAACACTCTGTTAGCTTTTTTGACTGCTGCTGCACATTGAGCAGATGTTTTCAGAGACTGTTCATGATGACTCCAAGATCTTTCTTGAGTGGTAACAGCTAATTTATACCTCATCATTTTGTATGGGTAGTTGGGATTGTTTCCCAATGTGCATTGCTTTGCACTTATCAAGATTGAATTTTATCTGCCTTTTTCTTGCCCAGTCACCCAGTTTTGTGCGATCCCTTTGTAACTCTTCACAGTCAGCATTGGACTTAACTATCTTGAGTAATTTTGTATTGGCAAATTTTGCCATCTCACTGTACACCCCCTTTTCCAGATCATTTGTGAATATATTGTACAGATCCTTGGTGGACCTCACTATTTACCTCCCTCCACTGTGAAAACTGACTATTTATTCCTACCCTTTGTTTCCTATCTTTTAACCAGTTATTGATGTGAGAGAACCTTCCCTCTTATCCCACGACTACTTAGTTTGCTTAAGAGCCTTTGGTGAGGGACCTTGTCAAAGGCTTTCTGAAACTCCAAATACACTATATCCACTGGAACCCCTTGTCCACGGGCTTGTTGACCCCCTCTAAGAATTCTAATAAATTGGCGAGGGATGGTTTCCTGTTCTAAAAGCCATGTTGACTCTTCCCCAACGTATCACGTTCATCTATGTATCTGATCATTCTGTTCTTTACTATAATTTCAACCAATTTGCCTGGTACCGAAGTTAGGCTTACTGAGCTGTAATTGCCAGGATTGTCTCTGAAAGTTTTTTTTAAAAATTGGTGTTACATTAGCAACACTCCCGTCATCTGGTGCAGAAGCTGATTTAAGCCTTACGTTACATACCACAGTTAGTAGCTGTGCAATTTCATATTGAAGTTCCTTCAGAACTCTTGGGTGAATGCCATGTGGACCGGGTGACTTATTACTGTTAAAATTATCAACTTGTTACAAAACCTGCTCGACTGATACCTCAGTCTGGGACAGTTCCTCAGATGTGTCACCTAAAAAGAATGGCTCAGGTGTGGGGATCTCCCTCACATCCTCTGCAGTGAAAACCGGTGCAAAGAATTCATTTTGCTCCTCCCCAATGGCCTGGAGTGCTCCTTTAGCACCTTGACTGTCCAGCGCCACCACGGATTGTCTGGCAGGCTTCTGGCTTCTCATGCACTGAAACGTCTTTTCATATGTGTGTCTTTCGCTAGTTTCTCTTCAAATTCTTTCTTGACCGACCGTATTAAACTTTTACACCTGAGTTTACCCTCCTTTCTATTTTCCTCACTAGGATTTGACTTCCTATTTTCAAAGGATGCCTTTTCCCTCTGGCTACCTCTTTTACTCGGCTGTTTAGCTCTGGTGACATTTGCGGGGTGGGGGGTTGTCAGATAATACATATAGTTTGAGCCTCTGTTATGGTGGCTTTTCAACAGTTTCTAAGCAGCTGGTCAGCATGTCACCTTTGTGACCGTTCCTTTTCATTTTCGTGTAACTAGCCTCCTCGTTTGTGTGTAGTTCCCTTTTTTTGAAGTTAAATGCTACTGTGGGGGTGTAACCCCAGCTTGGGATCTGGCCCATAGTCGGGTAGCTGGGAGCTGATCTCCTCCAGGCCTGTGGCCTCCTAGGCTGTTCTCACCTCAGCACCAAGATCCCTGCATTGTCCAAGGAGAAATTCAGCTCCCAGCATCAAGGATTTAACATGCTGTCCAAGGAGTAGGGTTAGTGCAGTAGCCTTTGATTTCTGGGGCCTGGGGTTGAGTGAACATGGGCTGGATGGAATCGGACACGTCCTGCCCCTGGCCTCAGGGCTAGGGGAGCTGACCCTGCAACAGAGCAGGAGGGAAGGGCCTGGGGAGTGAGGTGAGGATGATGCGAGCCAGGGCATAAAGAGCAGGGGGATGCAGGCAGGGCTGAGGTGCGCTGGCAGAGCTGGCTTAAGGAAGCTTGTATGTCTCCATGACGCTCTCTGCATTCTCCCTGCCCTGCTTTCCCTCTCTCCAACCATCCATCACTTTCATGAGCTCCGTCAATTCACCACTCATGTAAATGTGAAATGAAAAGGAAGGCGTGTCCCTTTCATCAGCGTGTAGCGACCGGTCTAGTGCCATCCCCTGGGCACGCCCCGTTGCACGGCAGGTTTCCTTCCAGGCATGGCGGTGTGCTGTGTTCCCCCGGGGTCTCAAGCTGACTGGCAGGGTGAGCTCCCTGGCTGAGCACAGGGGCCCACGGCTGAGACTGAACCTGCCCATTGGGCTGCCCAGGAGGGACCCACTGCCCATGACTGACCATGGGAACACGGGCGCTGCGGCAGAGCACAGGGTACATGCCCAGGACTCAGTCGCGGGGAGCTGTGCTCTAGGAAGGCAGCGGCCGCAGAGAGGCCTGTTTCTGGGCCAGGCCCAGCACGCTCTGCTGCCGAGTACCTGCTGAGTGGGGAGGAGCCTCTCATGGGAACTCGTTTCCCCTGGGGAGGAACCTGCTGCTGGCTGAGGAGCTGGGGCACCAGGTGTCTCTTTGCAGCGAAGGGCCAGTGCAGGCTTGTGCTGGGAGAGCTTCTCTGCTCCGGGTCCCTGCCCTCTCCCCAGGGGGAGGCCGGGATCCACACGCAAGCCTAGGCTTTGTGGGGCCTAAAAGGATCTTCCAGGATGCGGGAGCAGAGAGCCCTGCATGCCCCCCGCAGAGCCAGCCAGACTCCTTGCACTGTGGGGGGGAGTGTTTCCTTAACAGCAGGACGCTCCAAGCTGGGGAGACACCTGAGCCAGCCCTGTGGACTGCTGGGACAGGAGATCCTGTCCTGGGAAAGGCCATGGCACCCTGACACCGGAGCTTGGCCAATAAGCCAAGGGGAAGCTGGGAGTCAGCACCTTGGGAGCTGCCTCCTCTTCCGCCCCATGCAGCTGTTGGGAGCTGGATGCAGGCAGGGCTGACGCTTCCACTAGGCGACTCTAGGTGGTCGCCTAGGGCGGCAGGATTTGGGGGGCGGCATTTCAGTGACGACTCATTTCCTGGCGGCGATTCGGTGGCAATAAAAGTGGCCACCGAAACGCCACCAAGAACGCGGTTTCAGAGGAGCTGCCGCCAAAGCGCCGCCGATTACGGCGGAGGAGCGCTGCTGCCTAGGGCGGCAAAAACCCTGGCGCCACTACTGGATGCAGCCAGGTAAGCTGGTGGCTCTTCAGATCCAGGTCCCCATTAGCACCCATGTCTCCAGACCTCCCCTCCCAAGGCCTTGGCAGATGCTTGCAACAGGCCTTTATGAATCCCTGGTGCCTGGCTCGCAGGACTCCTGCTGCTGCTCTGGCTTACTGAGTCCTTTGTCCCGTCCTGTCCCTGCTCAGGGATGTGCACCCACCCCCAGGACCGGGACGCCCCTTCCCTGAAAGCAGCCCCAGTTGCTCTGGGAGCCGGATTGCCTGTGGCACAAGGAAACACTCCACGGGGTCAGTGACTAATAGTGGCTGGCAGCCACTGGCTCCTTCTAGCAAGGTCATTGGGGAAGACTAATGATGGTGACAGCTCAAAGCCCAAGTGTCCCCTTCCCCCCCGCCCCTGCCCCACTCCCTTGCAGTCAGGGTTGGCTGCCCTGGGGCACGCTGTACAGCCAAGCTAAATTCTAGGGATGAGCCAAGGGGGTGGGGCTGGGGCGAGGCATCTTGGCCCTAGCACGGATTAACCTTTAGAGCGCCAAGAAGACACTCTCCACCCTGGGATCTGGATGGTGGAAGGGGCTGATGCAGGCACTATCCATCTCCTTCCCCCTCCGGGCTGCCACTCTGGACTCCCTTTCGGCTCTCTGGCCGTGATCTGCGCTGGGCTAGTTCCTGCCCCAGGGAAGCAGGTACAGCAGGCCAGGAGCAGAGAGACTTTCCTGAGGGGTGGCAGGGGGTTGAGCCAATCAGGAGTCACGCCAAGCATGAGTCTGCCCTCCCAGCGGCCTCTGCTCCCCACCACAGCACCCCACTGTCTCCCCCAACGCCTTGGAAATGGGCCAGCAGCCTTGGGGATTCCTAACCCTGGTGCAGTTAGTTCGTGTTATTAGTGTTTGTTTAAAAGGGACCGTGTGTGCACAGTAATGCTCTGTGCTTCCCTTGTACCCGCCTGGCCAGGAGTGGGGCTCTCAGGGCTCCCAAGCTCCCTGCCATGGAGCTGAGACCCTGTAAGTCCTGGGATGGGACTTGGAGCCAGGAACCTCAGGGCTACCAGCCTCCTGGTCCAGCTGCCTTACGCCTGCAGTGTGGTGCACCAGCTGGCCCTGCAGCGTGGAAGCCCTGGGCCCCTGTCCTTGGGGCAGTCCTCATGGCAGGGCTGCCTAGCTACTGATTGAAATTGTTGTGCTTTTTGTCAAGTTCAGCCGCGGTCTGTGGGAACAAACAAATGTGGTTTTGGAAACACCATGTGCCTGTGACTCCAAAACTAAAAAACTTTAGAATTTCTGCTTCAACATATTGAAAGTTCCTGTGTACTGGAAATCCTGCATGTCAGCCAGCACTAGCAAGAATCCCCTTTCTTAAGCTGATGGTGGAGAAGGGCTGAGGGGCCTTTAAAGCGAGGCTGCTTCCTGGAACAAGTGGGTTCTCAGGCCGGTTTGGAAGCCAGGGCATTTGGTGAGCATTAATGAGAGGCGTGCAGGGAAGCATGAAAGGAGACGTGAAGAGGGGAGTGGCTGAGACGCTTGGGTGGAGCACAGGCGGTAGGACCGAGTGCAGAGGATCACATAATGGGACTGTGGCTATAAGTAGCATCTTTCATCTGAGGATCTGAAAGCAACTCCCCCAGGGTGGGTTGGTGTCATTATCTGAGCAGCGCAGAGAGGTTATGATGTTTGTAGTGCTGGAGGTGCACGCAGGTTAAAACAACTTGCCCAAAGGTTGTAACAGTGAGTCAGTGGCTGTATAAGGAATAAAAGCCCGGTGTCCTGGCTTTCAGTGCCTTATGCTAACCACTAGACCCCATTGTATCAGAGGTGGGGAGGGGAGCCAGGGTTCTAGCAGTAGGCTGGAAGTTATGGTTTCAAGCTAAAAGATGATAGTTTTCCCTATAAACGCCCTGTCGCGAGAGACTGGTTTCATTTCCTGATTAAAGAGGTCTTGTGATGAAAGCTTCCCTCACGCTCTGCTGTGGCTCATACCGTCATGGAGCTGTCTTCTCTGGTGGTCTGAGTGCTCCTGCTCTCTCCCCTGTCCTTTTCTGTCTCTGTTCCCTATTGTCTTCCTTTGTGCCCTGTGTATTCTTGTCTTCTTCCCAGGAGGAGGCGAGGGCTGCAGCTGCCTCCTGCCCCATTGAGCAAATAGGGGTGGGGTCAAAATGGCTCCTATTGCCCCCCTCCTTCCTGTACCCATGCTGGGTCAGGCAAATCGAACCTCCCACCAAGTGAAAGGACCAGGATGGGTCAGGGGATTGTTACAAACCCCAGATTTGGGGGCACAAAGGCTCACCAGCTTTTGGAGGTTGGCCCAAGCCAACAGCTCAGATCCAGACTCCCCTGAACTTTGTAGTGGTGGGGAATTCAAAATTTGGCTCTGGAGTTTGTACATGGTGCCTGTTATAAGGAGCTGAACCACCCCGGAGCCAGGTTCTGAGCAGTTCAGAATCTTGATCTGCCTTTTTATATCCTGGGAGCATCTCTCCAGTCTGGTGAATCTGGGCCCAGCTGTAGTTTCATAAGAACGGCCGTACTGGGTCAGACCAAAGGTCCATCTAGCCCAGTATCCTGTCTTCTGACAGTGACCAGTGCCAGGTGCCCCAGAGGGAATGAACAGAACAGATAATCCTCAAGCAATCCACCCTGTCACCCATTCCCAGCTTCTGGCAAACAGCGGCTAGGGACACCATCCCTGCCCATCCTGGCTAACAGCCAATGGTGGACCTATCCTCCATGAACTTATCTAGTTCTTTTTTTAACCCTGTCTTGGCCTTCACAACATCCTCTGGCAAGGAGTTCCATAGGTTAACTATGCGTTGTATTTCTTCACACTTCCTTTTCTTTGTTTTAAGCCTACTGTCTATTAATTTCATTGGGTGACCCTTAGCTCTTGTTATGAGGAGTAAATATCACTTCCTTATTTACTTTCTCCACACCAGTCATGATTTTTTAGATCTCTATCATATTCCCCATTAGTGGTCTCTTTACCAAGCTGAAAAGTCCCAGTCTTTTTAATCTCTCCTCATATGGAAGCTGTTCCAGCCCCTAAATCATTTTTGTTGCCCTTTTCAAGCCCCAGGACACACAGACTAATTGGATTTCAATTCCTTAGTACCTGTAACACCATCTCACTAGTTCTCCAGGCAGCCAGGGAGCCTGACAGGAGAGGTGCATTGAAGGACACAAATTTCTAATGTTAATAACCAACCAAGCCTTTCTGGCTTTCTTCAAATCCAATAGGAAAAATAAAAGGACACAATCCTGCTCAGCACCAACATGTTTTTGCAGTTCACTTTTAAAGCTACCGGTGGAGCAAACACAGATAATGTCCTAGCAGCTGTGTGATCCGTCAGGTCAACTGAAATTGTGAGATCGGCTTAAAAATCACAGGATTTTAAAATATAACAACGGTGTGGTTCCTTTGCTTTGCTTTCTAGTTTCTGAACCTTTAGGGGTCACCTTTTCAAGCTATTCTCTGCAACCAAGAAGGCTAGAACCTTTGGGTTTTGTTTTTTAAGGGAAAGCTAAGAGACTCACATAATCGTATATGAGTTTAGGAGTTGGGGCTTTAAGAAAACACTGAATATCACATGAAAAATCGCAAGCCTTGGCAATGTGGTGAGAGGAGCAGGCAGGAGTGTAGTAGTGAGGGGGCGTGGCCTAGGGCTTGGGAACTCCCAGCTCTGACTCACCGGCTGGACTGGTCACCACTCTATAGACTCCAGTTTCTCACTTCTAAAGCTGGGGATGGTCTATCCTGAGGGTGCTGACCGTTTGGAGTTAGTCAGACAGGGCTTAATAGCCGGGTGCTCAGAACAGTGGGGCAGTGCTAGCCTGCATATCCCTTCGCTCATCAAACTGGGGGAAGCTAAACAGGGCTGGGCCTGGCTATGAATCATTGTTGTTACTCTTCCAGGCCAGCACCTTTGATCTGGGCATCACACAGTGCTTCACAAACCTTGGTTAATTACACTCTGTGCGGGAGACCAGGGGGATGGGATTGTCTCCAGCATGCACCTGATTGTCACTTGCTGGCTGTGTGCAGGAGTATTACAAGCAGGACAAGCTGCTTCCCCCTTGGATTAATAGGCCGCTGTGATGCTTAGGGGTGTGGAGGGCTTGGCTCGGCTTCCTGGCGGCAAGGGGTGCCCTTCATTTGATATTACAGTAGGGCCTAGGGGTCCCATTGTGCCAGGTGCTGCACAGAGACGGGACAGATGCAGGGTGGGATAAAGGAAGGATGCTCATCCCCAGCTGAGAGATGGGGGAATCACAGCATAAAGAGATCAAGGGCCAGGCTTACAAAAGTGCTTTGCACGTGGGGAGCTGAGCCCTGCAGTCACACCCAGAGTCCGTATCTGAGGCAGGAATCGAACCCAGATCTGCTGAGTTCTGGCCCAGTGCCAGCTGCTCTCCTTGCTGGGCTGCCCTGCGTAGCCAGGCTCAGGAGTTTCACTTAATTCTTCCTAGCATCATGGCCCTCCCCCCGCACCGTGCATCAGGTGTTTGTGCCAGAGCACCGGGGCTTCGTCACAGGTGCAGTCAGCGCTCAGCTGGGGATACAGACGGTCAGCGGGCTGGTGTGTGCAGGGATTGCAGGCCCTGGCAGTGGATGTGGGTGTTGTGCTCTTCTTCTCTCAGGGAGGATGAGGGGGGTGTCCCCCTCACTCAGCTTCATCCTGGCCCAGTGCAGGCACCCCGATAATGTAGCCAAGTGAGGGTGCTTCCTGTTAATGTGTATGGTCTCTTCCCCCCTCACCCTTATTCATGCTACATCTGCAGAATGCCTGCAGCTCAAACACTGGCCACACCCCACACGGCCATCCAACACTGGCCAAACTCCGCTTTAAGTCACTGGCCCACTACTGCTGCCTAGCCACGCCGGGCACCACCCACCACAGCCCCCAGCCACAACCCCCCTGCCCTGCCCTGCCCAGCCCTGCCCACCGCACATCCCAGCTGGCCCCCGTGCACTGCCCTGGTGCCCGTTGGACACGGCCCCCACGCACAGCCTCCCCGTTATCAGGCTGTGCCGTTACACTTGTGGCTACCGTTCCATGAGAACATTCTCTGGGGGTCCTTCTTGCCCAAGTTAATGCAACGTGGCCTCCTGGCTGCTCTGTCGCAATTCCCCACCCTTGGTCCCCCAGTCCCACCTGCCTCAAACTAACTCTGGGGGAAAGCCCTTGGCTGGGATCAGGAGAGTCCGGCCCCGAATCCTGCCCTGCTGCGGCCTCTCTGAATGCCCCAAGCTCAGCCCATTTGGGGGCTGTGTACCCCTCTAGGGAGCCTAGGATGTAATGGGAAAGAACCCACTTTCCCCCATGAGCCACCGCCCCCACCCCCCAGCACAGGCAGGACCAGATCCTGCTCCCAGGTGTCCCCTGGCCAAGAGGGAGGAGAAGTTGGCCCAGAGCACATAGCCTGTATTACTGCTGTTGCCCACAATCAAACCTGATTTCCCCCCATTCACGTGCCCCATGCTGCTGTTTCCAACAGGGCCAGCCCCCGACACATGGGAACAGAATGCCCCCTGACCCCCCAATGCTGGCTGCATATCGGAGTCTCTGGCTTGCGGTGCTAAGTCTAACCCTTCCCGAGCCGGGAGGCTGCTCCCATGACCAGGGCAGGATGCTTGCTCTGGGCTTTATGGAGCAGCGTCTCTGCATTCAGCGTTTCCTGGTGCTGTCACGTCAGGCCATGGGCAGCAGGGCCGCTCAGCTACCCATGCAGTCTGGGTGGGAGGAGGGTGCCAGCATCCCCACAATCCTCCTGGCTGCCCTGGCCCCTGAGGCATGGGGTGGCGACTCCAGTAATTGCCTGTGCTAGTTTACTCCGCTGACAAGGTGTGGCAGGGCAGGGGCTGGTTGTGCATCCCTGCAATTCCACCTTAAAGCTGACGAAGCCAGGCCCTGCCAAAGGCCTCACCTGCTTAAGGTGGAACTGGCTGACCTGCTCTGCCTGAAAGCCGGCCTCCGCGGTGATGTCAGTGGCTAGGCAGAGGGTGTAACCCTGTCTCAGAGTGGCAGAGCCCCATCCCAGGAAGCCAGCACTTGTGCGAGGACAGGGGTGGTGTGGGCTGGGGGCACCCAGTGCCGTCTCCCCAGAGCAGCTCAGACTGACTCCCCAGCCAGGGCTGAGGCTGGATCTGGCAGCCATCCCGCCCTGCACTCCTGCTGCAGCCCCTCAGCTCCCCGGCGTCTCAGCTTGGCCCTGGGCACAGACGGACAGAGGAAGTGGAACTGGTGTTAGCAACCGTGGGACCTTTCCCTGGCAGAGCCAGGGCCCTGGGACAGACCGAGCCACGCTCCCCGCCCGGCCGGGACAGGAGCCATGCAGGAGAATAACTTCTTCCTGTCGGCTTTGCAGCCGGAGGCCGGCGTGTGCTCCCTGGCACTGCCCTCGGACCAGCAGCTGGGCAGGACGAGCAAGGAGATGCCCAACGCGGAGCTGCTGAAGAGCGCCCGGGTGCAGGAGCAGGTCCGCATGAGAATGCTGCAGAAGAGCGGCTCTGTCCCCAGGACCAACGGATCTGGGCTTGACTACGTCGAGGTCAAAGGTAAGGGGGGGGGCACTGGCAGCGTGACGGGCTTCACAGGCGAGGATGCGGCGCCCTCCAAAGCTAGCTGTGCCAAGGGGCGTCTCCAGGGACTGCTGGCTTTGGGGGCAGGGCTCCAGCCCCTCTCATCTGTCACCTCAGCTGGGGATGGGATTATACAGGGGGTGGGGACTGGGAGGCAGGCCTAGCTTTGCTCTGTGACTGCAGGCGAGTCACTTTGCTACCCTGTGCCTCTGTTTTCCCATCTATACAATAGGGATAACGCCCTCGGGGCTGGGGTGGGGGGCTGCGGGAGGTTCGGCTGGCCAACGTCTGTGACTGGCGCTGAGCTCCTGAGTGGGAAGGCGCTGCTCCCCTTGCTGGGTTAATGGGAGCTCTGCCTCCGGGATAGGGGCCTGGACCTTCCCGTGCTGGCGGCTGCTGCTGTTTGTGCCATAAACTTGCTCTGTCTCTCTACGGGTTTGTGCAGCAGGTTTAATGGGGGAGCATCGCAGCCCACACTAGGTGGAGGGAGCTTGAACTTGGGGGGATCTCCCTGGGGAAATGGGGGAGGGGGAACAGAACCCGTCAGGGCCAGCTCCCCCTGTGGGTATCACCAGCACAAGGGAAAGTAACAAAGCAAGGGGCTGCCACCTGTTGTTGGCTCCTTCCCTGAGGGATCCAGCCCGGGCTTTCCAGCACTCCCTGATTATTGCACGGCTGGGAGTTCCAGTGTCTCTGTTTTGCAACATCCCCTCCCCTGGTTGCATGCTAGGGCTGGCCTTCCCCGCTGGCCTGCGTGGGGGTGCTCAGAAAGCCCAGCCCCTCCCCAGTTTCTTTTCTCTTTTTTTCTGGGGCAGGGTGAGGCATGAGAATGAGGCAAGGGAGGAGAGTGTGTTTATCTCTTTCCCTGGTCTGCTAGGCAGCCTGGGGCCTCTGGGGGAGAAGAACTTGCCAGCAGCACTTCTGAGCTAGGCCTGGGGGACTCCCAGCATTCGTTTTTCGGGGGGGGGATTTGTTTTTTTGCAAACGTCTAAAATTTCATATTTTTTCCTCGTGAGGGATGTTCCCCCCCCCTCCCCCCCGGTCAGTGCATGGAAGACACAGACCCGGCTCCTCCCGCCGTGCAGTGGGTCTCCACTCCAGAATCCCCCTCGCTTTCTAAGAGCCTCGCAAATCATTTGGCCACAAGGCTTCTAGTGCAAGCTGCTGAGCCCACGCGCCTGCTCGGAGCGGCCTGCCCCTGCCCTCCAGGTTCTGTAGCAGGCAAGCCAGGTGCCCAGGGCCGGTGCAAGGAAGTTTCACGCCCTAGGCGAAACTTCCTTGCACCAGCCCTGCGCTGCACCCCCACCCCCCCACCCCAGCCAGGTCCCCCACCCGCAGGAGCTCAGTCTCCCCCCACCACCCGTGACTCACCGGCCGGAAGCTGAGCAGGGAGCCCGGGGCAGCTTGCGGGCAGCTCCCCACCGCTCCCTGCTCGGGCTCTGAGCGGGGTGGGGGGCGGTGGGGCGGCTCCCGGCGATTGCCCCGTGGCTCCCCGCTTGGGCGCTGAGTGGGGGGGGCGGCGGGGCAGCTCGCGGCGGCTGTCCCCGGTTCCCTGCTCAACGGCTGAGAGGGAGGCAGCCGCCCGCCGCCCCCCAAATCTTGACGCCCTAGGCAACCGCCTAGGGTCGCCTAATGGGTGCGCTGGCCCTGCAGGTGCCCCCTGGACACGGCGGTACCACTTGCTAGGATGTCTGAATTTGGGGCCCAAACTGTAGGCTGGGGATGGGGAGAGGATGCCACCCCCCCCCCCAGCCAGCTGAAACGGAGCTAGGCCAGTAGGCACAATTCAGCAGGGATCAGGATTGTGCCGGGTTTCAAATACTGGCTGGGGGGAGACCTGTTTGTTTACTTGCTCTGGCATTGCATGGCTGCCTCTGACGCTGCTCGCTCCGTGGATCTAGCTTATTCCCCTCTCCCCCCCCCCCCCCGTGGAATGTTCCCTGGGGCACTGCTCCCATGCCCCCCAGCGAAGGGTCTCATGTACTAGCCGATCTGACCCTGGTGCACGATCCCGAACTGCCCCCAGTCACGTCCACACAGCACCCGGCAGCCTAGGATGACCGATCCAAGAGGTTTCTGTCTATTATTGGTGTGTGACGGTGAAGCGTTTAGTAGCTATTTCATTTAATAACACCGTGTTTAGAGAGTGTGTGTTTGAGGGGCTGGAGGGAACTGATCTCCTGTCCCTCCACACCCTTGTGCCTTTCTCCTGTGGGGAGGATGGCTTGTTACACCCCAGGACTGTAAGCGGGGAGGCCTGGGACAGACCCCAGCAGTCACTCACACTAGTGCAAGGTGGGTGTAAAAAGCTACTCCCTCAGAATCAGAGTGTCACGCTCACTGCCCACTGGTGCAGGCCAGTGGTGGCTCTAGGGTGGCCAGACAGCAAATGTGAAAAATCGGGGTGGGGGGTGTAATAGGAGCCTATATAAGAAAAAGACCCCAAAATCAGGACTGTCCCTATAAAATCGGGACATCTGGTCACCCTAGGTGGCTCAGGTCCATCGGTTCTCATCCAGACTCTTCCAAGGATTTCCTGTGTGACCTAGGGAAGTTCCTTAGCCTCGCTGTGCATCGGTTCCCCTCCTGTCCAATGAGGATTGCCTCCCAGGGGCAGTGGTGTTTATTATGTGTCTTGAGGTAGCCCCCAGGAGCCCACGTCATAGACCAGGGCCCCATTGTAGGTGTTGCACAAACCCTCTATGAGGCTGACTTGATTAATGCCTGTGAAGTGCTGGGTGGGGAAGGCAGTGGAGAAAGGCAAAGGGTGTGAACGGCCAGGATCTGAGCACCACCAGCCAAGGCATTCCCACGCACACCTGGAGCTGCCTTTGTGGCTTCTCCTTCCTTTGATCTCTTTCCGTCCCAATCTAATTATGAGCGCTGCACCCACACCCTGCCCTGGAATTTTGTCCTAGCCCATGAGCTGCTTTCCTGCAGCCTGACAGGCACTCTCTGAAGCTGCCTGTCTCCACTCACTGAAAGAGACTGTTGCCCCTAGTCTCGCTACTGTGACTAGCACCACACGGCGGGACCCCCCCAGGGGCTTGAGCTCCCTGGCTCCAGGCTGAGACACAAAGGCCTTATTCTTACTCTCCCCCTGTTCTCACTCCCCAGGACAGCAGTCCAGGAGATGGGTGTGATTCCTGCGGGCCAGTGGTGGGGATTAGGGGAAAGGCGTGTTTTCAGAGCCACGCCACCGCTTTCCTGCAGCCAGAGTGCTTCCCCCAGCTCCTTCCTGGCACTGGGGCCAGCACGCCAGCCTGCCTGCCCGCCCCTCCAGGTGGCTGTCCAACAGAACCACTAGGCTGCCTCTCTGCAGCTGGGGGTGAAACAGACCCAGGGGTGGGGTGGGGCTGATGGACTAAAGCATTTACTGAGCGTGTAGAAGGGGAAGGTTGGGAACAGGTACAGAAAAGGCCACAGGTGGTTGTTTTCTGTTTGTTTAATGTGGGGCAGGGCACCAGAACAAAGGAAAGTACAAGCTGAAGAGAGGCACAGAAAAGGCAGGCAGAGCAAAGGAAGAGATGCGGACCTCCCCCGGGAGCAGGCAGGAGAGCTGTGTGCCCAGCGAGGGCTGGCAGCTGGTGAGCAGAAGAAATCAGAGCTGGTGGCCGGGCTGCATTCAGTTCAGCCAGGAAGTGTTGAGCGCGAGGAGGAAATTGCTGGCTTAGGTGGGATCCAGGGCAGCGTTTAATCTGTAATGACAGAGGGGCCAAGGTCGAGCAATTGTTTTACATTCATAACTGATGCAGCAAGCACAGGTGCCGGGGCTGTGAACTGCCAGGCCCGGAGGTGCCGGGGCTGAGGCACAAATTAAGCAGAGAGCCGGGGCCATTGCTGGCGTCTGTGCAGGGTTGAGGGGAGGCATGGAAACGCAGCTCTCCTTCCTCTGCCCCTCCTCCGAGGTGACAGCTTGCAACCTGCCTGCCCCTGCCGACTCTGCCATGCTCCCAGCCACGGAAACCCCCCAGAGCGGCTGTTTTGCATACCCAGCGCACCGCATAGACAGTCCTCTTGAGTCTCCCTACCCTGAAAGCCAAGTGTTGTGTGTCCCAACAGGGCGGGCAGTGTAGCGACCTGCAGCCAGTGAAGTTACTGGGCATCACCCCCGAGATACCTGCCAGATCAATGCTATCCGCCTGTCTGGGCCCCCGCCCTGGCCTCCATCCTGCCATGGATCCAGTCCCCGAGGCTGGGCTGAGCTGGGCATGCTACAGGCTCTCGCGGGAGACAGGCATCCCTGCCACGCCCCACCCTTCCCATCGCCACCCAGGACTGAGGGGCCCTGGCAGAGCCGGGGTGGAGGTGTGGGGGCTGGTAGCCTGAGTGCAGTCTGGCCCAGCCTGCCTCTCTGGCAGCAGGTCCCGGTATGTGTGGGGGGGGAGGGGGGAACAGCGCGTGTGGAGCAGGTAGGGGATACAGGGACCCATTCCCCTTGCAGCAGCATTACGCTGCCCCAAACTCCCCCACAATCCGGGGCGGTTCTCTTGGATTCCCTGCAGCCCTAACCTGGTCACCGCTTCCCTGGGAGCCTAACCCACTCCTGGGGGGGCTGAATTGGGTCCATGACATTGAAGGGCCTGATCTAAAGCGTGTTGAGGTCAATTGGAAGACTCCCCTCAGGCTCGGAGGGGGTGCTGGAGCTGGGACTGAGTGTGGGGAGCAGGCCCCTGCGCCCCCACCTCTTCTCCCTGGGTGTATTATGTTCACTGAACTTTGTCCTGCACTCAGGAGTTAACCTGCATAGCTGGCCGGGGGTGGGGGTGTGGCTGGGGCAGTCAGGTGAATGACAGAGATGCAGCCACCTAGCCAGGGAGGGAGCTGGGGAAGCTAGGAGGGGCAGGCAGGATTGCAGACAGTGAAGCGCAGTCAGTGTGAGTCACCTGTAGTGCCATCTGTCCACCCCACACAGCAGAAGTTGGAGTGAGAGGGAAGCACTAGACTGCAACTCCATGCCACCTGGTAGCAATGCCTCCTGTTCCAGCCCTGGGACCCACCCGACTGCGTGTACCCCAGTCCTGACCCACAGCCCCTCTGCTATCCCAGCCCTGGGACCCACCCAACTGTGTGTACCCCAGTCCTGACCCACAGCCCCTCTGCTATCCCAGCCCTGGGACCCACCCGACTCTGCATGTTCCCCAGTCCTGACCCACAGCCCCTCTGCTATCCCAGCCCTGGGACCCACCCGACTCTGCCATGCACCCCAGTCCTGACCCACAGCCCCTCTGCTATCCCAGCCCTGGGACCCACCCGACTCTGCCATGCACCCCAGTCCTGACCCACAGCCCCTCTGCTATCCCAGCCCTGGGACCCACCCGACTCTGCCATGCACCCCAGTCCTGACCCACAGCCCCTCTGCTATCCCAGCCCTGGGACCCACCCGACTCTGCCATGCACCCCAGTCCTGACCCACAGCCCCTCTGCTATCCCAGCCCTGCGACCCACCCGACTCTGCATGCACCCCAGTCCTGATCTACAGCCCCACTCCTATTTCAGTGCTGCCCCTCCCCCCCCGCACTGCCCATGCATCTCAACGTTAACCCTCTGCTGTTACTGTTTTGGGCCCTCTCCACTCTTCTCTGTTCCAAGGGGTGACTCTTGAGCTGTGTTCAGGGGGGCGCATGTTCTCCCTTTAGTGCAGGAGTCTCCTTGCATGGTGCAGATGCAGACACGCAAGCTTGCCAGGTGGGAGGTGTGAAGGCACCAGTTGTGTTTAATCCCTAACAGTGGAGGGAAATGACACTGGGAAACAACACAGGGCAAGCGTTGCCTGGGTGCCCATTACCCTGGCTGGTGGGTGGCTACCCTGAGAACTCTGGGCTCCCTGACACATGGTGCCCCTCAGTCATGCATGTGCTCTGACTGGGGGTATGCGCTGGGGGAACTTGGGGCGTGTTCTCATTCCCCACAGGAAGTGGTGGAAGTCCGCCAGGTTAGTAGGATGATTTCTGTATTCCGAGTGTATTCCAGCAGAACGTACAGGGCTACGTCAGGAGCAGGGCCCCAGGTGCTGGACACACATGCCGATGTGGTCACCCCATTTAAAAAAAGATACACTGGGATTGGAAAAGGTACAGAAAAGAGCAACAAAAATGATTAGGGGTATGGAAGAGCTTCCGTATGAGGAGAGATTAAGAAAACTGGGACTTTTCAGCTTGGAAAAGAGAGGATTAAAGTGGGATATGATAGAGGCCTGTAAAATCATGACTGGTGTGGAGAAAGTAAATAAGGAAGTGTTATTCATTCCTCATAACAAGGACTAGGGGTCACCCAATTAAATGAATAGGCAGCGGGTATCAAACAAACAAAAGGAAGTATTTCTTCACACAATGCACAGTCAACCTGTGGAACTCCTTGCCAGAGGATGTTGTGAAGGCCAAGGCTATAACAGGGTTAAAAAAAGAACTAGATAAGATCATGGAGGATAGATCCATCAATGGCTATTAGCCAGGATGGGCAGGGATGGTGTCCCTAGTCTCTGTTTGCCAGAAGCTGGGAATGGGTGACGGGGATGGATCACTGGAGGATTACCTGTTCTGTTCATTCCCTCTGGGGCACCTGGCATTGGCCACTGTCGGAAGACAGGTTACCAGACTAGATGGACCTTTGTTCTGACCAGTATGGCCGCTCTTATGTTTCCAGTGCCAAGATTTCCACTCCCAGTTTCTAGGGGCAGCCAGGGCTCCATCTCCAGGCCTCTGGGTGCCTGTTTACCCACACAGAGCTGGGTCCCTGGCATTATCAGTTACTCTGTGTACTCACTGATAAGGGAGAATGCCATCTGTGCTGTCTCCATGGCAGTCCCAATGATGCCCCACCCCCTCAGGCGCTAACTCATTCAGGCCTTTTCCTGCCCCAAACTCCAGCCATCAGTAAGTCAGCCAAGCTGGGCTAGTGCGTGCCTCTCGGAGAGCCTGTCCTTGGAGTTATGCCGCAGCAGAGCCTTGGCTAGGGCCCAGTGTGGGGCTGTGATCTTCCTCACCAGCTGCCACTCGGCAGGGTCGTCTTAGCACTGGCATGGCCCTCTGGCAGAGGCTTTTAGCTTATGGACCAGGAACTCCCGAGGGGTCGCCTGGCCAGCAGAGTCGAGGGGGAGACGGTCGTAAGCCTGCTCCCATCCCTTGCCCCTGCTCTGCCTCTGAGTTAGAGATTGGGCTGTAGGTGCTGGAAGCCCCCTCAGACCTTTGTGCCAATTTACTGCAGGACCTGTGCAAGGCCCAAAGTTAGGCCCCCTCTAATGGGCCAGGTCAGCCCCCTCTGCTGTGATGCCTCCCGGTGCTGCAGGATCACACTGGGCAGATGTCTCTGGCATTGTCTCGCCTGAGATTGTGTCTGTCAGTGCAGGGTGGCTGCTTTGGCTTTGTCTCCCTGTAGACACAGTGACCTCTCCACCCCACCCATAGTGGCTGGCCAGCAGGCCTGGAGATGGGGTTTGAGAGAGGCCAGCTACTGGGCTTCCTCCCTGATCATGCACTGGGGAGCTGGGGCAATGGACAGGAACCTAGGTAAGTGGAACATCTCCTTACGGTCCTGCCCACGTGAGAGGAAGAGGCTATGGAAAGCTCTGAGCTCAAATGGAGCCGTCCTACCCCACAGACAGGGGCGGCTCTAGGCACCAGCGCAGCAAACGGTCTCTGTGAGGTCCGCCGGTCCCGCAGCTTTAGTGGCAATTCAGCGGCGGACACGCCGATGGCGCGGGACCGGCGGAGCACCCGCAGAAATGCTGCCAAATCCGCGGGAGCAGCAGAACGCCCGCAGGCATGCCGCCGAAAGCCGCCTGACTGCCGTGCTTGGGGCAACAAAAATCATAGAGCCGCCCCTGCCCACAGACAATAAGCCCCACACACAAGGGTTCCCAGGAGAGGCTCATCTGAGGTGGAGGGAGCTGTTCAGCTGCCCCAGATATCACTGCATGTGGCAGGGCTTCCATGGCTTGTTTGATCCTGCCAAGGATTGCAAGAGATTGGCCCGTGTATGTTTCCATCTCCTCCTGCCAGATTCCCCCAGGTTTTACTTCATCCCGACAGACACGCAAACTGTGTGGACTGATTCCCGGGGAATTGAGCAAGCAGGAGGAATGTGTTTATACAACGCAGCCTCTCGGGGGGCCTTACTGCTCCCAGGCTCCCTGCTGCTGAAGGGGCAAACCCAGCCCAGGCAGGGTCTTGGGGGGCAGGTGAAGGAGCCCGCTGAGAAGGGCCTGGGCTCCAGCCCTTTGGAGACATGGACACGGTTGGGTTAGTCACTGAAGTTGGCCAGGTTGTAACTGCTCCCGTCAGCCCCTGGCTTTCCCAAGCAGTAGAACATTCACCAGGGGGAATGTAGCCAGGTGCTGGGCAGGCTCCCCCAGAGCTCTGCCAACGTACCCCCATCCTGGCCTGTAGCCTCCCTGCTATCCCAGCCCTCTCCTGAGAGGTGCCAATTGTGCCGACTGCTGGGATGGTTTGTCCAGTCACAAAGCGAGGATTTTGCAGTGGGGAGAGGCAGGACCGACATGAAAATCAGTATGCAAATGAAGGTAATCTTACAAATGGCAGTAAATTGCATGATGCCTATGGGAACCCAGTCCCTCTTTCATTTTATCCATCCACTTGGATTTCAGCTGTCAATGGGTAAGCACCAAAGCGTGTCCCTTAAATAATCTCCAGTCACTGTCCTGCATGGATAGTGTCTCGGGTAAGCAAGGGTTGAGGACTAGCTCAACCTGGAGTATGGTGAAAGAACGCTGGGCCTGCCTCTCAGCGCTGGCACTGGGCATGATTTCACTTCCCGGCCTGCATCTCCTCGGTTGCTAGAAAACACTCGAGAGCTGATCTCTGTCCTTAAGTCAATAGAGAGACAAAGTGCGGGAGGTAATAGCGCTTATTGGACTAACCTCTGTTGGGGGGAGAGGCAAACGTCCGAGCTACACCAAGCTCCGAGCGGCCAATAAAAGATATTACCCCTCCCACTGTGTCTCTCTAATATCCTGGGACGGCTACAACTACACAGCAAACATTGTCAATAGGGCAAGTAGCGCCATGTTCACCGGAGGGGGGAGGGGAGAGAGTGTAGCTGCCAAACCAGACAGCAATCAAAGGAGCGGGAGCTTAGCTGTACACTCCGTATCTCCATCATTTCTCTCCATGGAGCGAATGAGACAGTCAGTCCACACAACTCAGCTCCCAGTTAGGCACCTAACTGAAGTGGCTGGATTTGGAAAGGTGCTAAGCGTGCAGAAATTCAGCTCTTGGCTACCCTGGGTGACTTTCTGGCGAGCTAGTGGGGTGATGACATCACAAATGAAAGCTGGTGGAGTCCCAGCTGCTTGGAACGCCCGCCGGTGTTCGGATACTGTCTTTCCTTAGGCTGTGCACTTGTAGCCGTGTGGGTCCCAGGATCTGAGAGAGACACGGTGGGGGAGGTGATATCTTTGATTGGACCAAGGGCAGTTGGTGAGGGAGACCAGCTTTCAAGCCACACAGAGCTCTTTGTTTAGGCTGACTCTTCAGAGATGGGCTGGGAGAGCGCCCACGGCACAGCTCAGAGCCCCACCCCCGCGCCCTCCGGTCAAACTGGGAAGGCCCCACTTGACATTCCTAATATTTCAAACGTTCGGTTTGTTTTTTAAAGGAGGAAAAGTATCAGTTAAGAAAAGATCCTGCCAGGCCTTTATCCCTCAGAGCGGGATACACAGCACAGAGGCAGGTGCTTTTTCCTTGCAATGTTTCCTTCCTTCAATGTTCTCCTTTTGGGGTCTCCACAAATCCCACATCTCGCTTCCTCAGCTCAAGCCTCCTGGTAGCAAGAGTGAGGCTCCCCCCGCCTACGGCATCAGCCTGAGCTAACCCAGCATTGGCTACACTGGGAAGGGTTTCTTGGCAACCACCAGGGCTAGAGCTGTGCGAGGCCTGGTTCTCCTCTCGCTGACACCAGAGTAAACCAGGGAGATCTCCAGTGACGTCAATGGCGTCAGTGAGAAGAGAAACTGCCGCCTTCAGTTACCTTTAAATGGGAGCTGAGATGCTGCAGACACCCCTGGCCGCTCTTAGCTCTGCTGTTGATTTTGTAACAGGGACAAATATTGGCCGTGCATCGACACATTCCACTTGTAACCCCAGCTGTGTCTCAGCGCTGGTCTCCCATGGTGAACTAATGGCTCACCAGCCTCTCTCTGCTCTCCACTCACCAGCCAGGCTCCTCCCTTCAGATCTCCAGGACTCAGGCCAGCTTGTTGCCTTCTAAAGTCCCTTTTGTACCTAAGGCCACTTTTAAACGGGCTCGCTCTTAACAAGAGCAAGTGTGGCTGGGAAAGGGGGTGGGGAGACCAGGTGGGAAGGGGCGCGTTCGGTTTCCCGGTGAGCCGTTCAGTGTAAACAAGGCCTGCTTGGTGAGCCTTTCCCTCCCTGCACAGTCTGGGCCAGAGACCCTCAGCTGGAGAGTCCCCTGACGGCAATGGAGCCCAGCCAACCACAGCGCCTCCAGGATGTACCTCACTGTAGCACCATTGACCCCAGTGCAGCTACCTCGACCTACCCCAGCTTGGGACCTGGGTGGAAACTAGAAAAAACAAGAAACAAAAACCCACCATTTCCCCCCCCCCCCCTCAATTTTTCAGTTCCATAGGTTTTGGTTCTCGCAATGTTTCGGGGAATGTAGGCGACCGTTTCCCAGCTACGTTCCTTGTTTTTCTTGTGTTCTTGTAGCGTTTTGTTTGCCATTGTTAAAAGAAGAGATGGTTAAAAAATTAATGGGGAGGGGGTGGTTTAGGCACATGACAGGGTTTTTCTTTTGAAAAATTATTTCCAGGGTTGTTTTTTTTAAATTCATTTTCAAAAATAGAAACTGAGAAATGAAAATGGTCGGTAAACTTTCCAATACAAATATTGGGTATAAAATGCGATAAAGGGTTTGTGAAGAATGTGAAAAATTTCACAAAAAACATGGATGTGCAGAGAGAAAAGGGCCATTTTTAGATTAACAAAATGTGCCACTTGCGAATTTCCAGCCCTCCCTACCTTGAGTCACACATGAGAGCATTCGGTGGCGTTATCCTGGGCCCAGCGGAGATCAGTTTGCATCATCAGCACTGCTGCCTCTCTGCTCCAGAGAGGCCTGTGTTTGGAATAGGTGGGAGTAGAATGGGGCAAGATCAGGATGCACTGGCAGAACCGTGTGCAGGTCTAGGACTGGAATAGCAGGGGAGCTGCAGGTCAGGCCTGGGGGTGTGTTGCCGAGCTGTGTAGGGCCAGGGCTGGAACAGCAGAGGGCTGCAGGTCGAGACTGGGGAGTATTATCAGAGCCGGGTGGGTCCCAAGGCTGTGGTATGAGGGGGGCTGTAGGTCAGGACAGGGGTGCATGGGCAGAGCTGGGTGGGGCCCAGGACTGGACTACCAGGGGTGCTACAGGTCAGGACTAAGCTTGGTGGGGGCTGGGGGAGCCCAGGCCTGGCCTAGAAGAAGTTGCTGTGGGTCATGACAGAGAATTCTCCCACAGGCAGCTAATCTGCTGCCACTTGCGGAGCATCCCGTGTTCACTCAGCCACGTCCCCGTGTGGTCTGCACGCTGCTGGGTGCGTTCCTGGGCTTTCCTGGGCCAGCCGTGTGCTGTGAGGGCTCGGTGCTGCAGCTGTGTCGAACCCATGCTTGGGAGGTTTAGATGCAGCAGATGACCAGCTCCCACTTCCCCTCCATTAATACAGGCCATTCATTCACCGGGCACTAGAGGCAGCCCACACTGAGCCCTCGGCACAGAGATGGGACCCTGGCGAGTTTTTACGTACACTCTATAGCGCCTCTCCCCATGATGTGGGAACCTCCCTGTGGCTGCCAAGCAGGGATGGGTCCCAGCTGGCTGCAGCGTTCTGAAGCTCCTGAGCCAATGCCAGACTCCGCCACAGTTTTGCCGGTGTTTGGCTCCAGGGCTGTAGTTCAGCCAATTGCAGACAGTCACCAAATCCAGATTGCAACGTTCCCCCCATCAGAGCGTTGGGTATTCAGATCCAAGTGTGGTGATCCCATCTTTGCGCCCCCACCCAGGGCTGTCCCATTCCCCTAGTGCTGTGCTTTGAACACATCCAGCACATTTCTAGTTTGCTGAACACTGTCTGTCTGTGTGTCCTGCAGGTGGCAGCTCCTCCCAGGGCCAGTACAGCAACACCCTGCAGAAGTCCTTCAGCTCCAGATCCCAGACCAATGGCTTAGACCCCAAGGGCACTGTAAGTACCAGCTCACCTGCAGCGTGTGGCTAGACAGGTCGGTCTGGCTGATGTGTCATTATATGGCTCCCATCACCATCGCGTCTGGAACCCAGCCATCGGCACGCTAGATCAGGCCACCAGCTAGTTGCTGCTCTTCCTCTAGCCCAGTGGTTCCCAAACTTTAACAACCTGTGAACCCCTTTCACTAAAATGTCAAGTCTCGCGAACCCCCTCCTAAAAATGAATATTTCCAGGGATTTTCTCCTTTACCTGAGTATAAATTATAAAAGCAGTGATCTTGGAAATATAACATTTGTTTTTATGACATGCTTATTACACAGTATTTATTATTAATTATTATTTATCATTACAGTATTTTTATTACATTATGAAAACAGCAACACTATTCCAAGAGCTCACTTTCGTAGGTTGTATCATTTTGAATAAGCCTGTTATAAGACAAGGCTCTTATGTTTTATCAAGGACTCTCAGATGTGAAACAGCATGAAGGTATTTAAGAAGCCAGCTCAAAGAGTTCCTCCTACACGAGCATTCAGGTCTTGAGCAGTCCCAGCAAACAATGCACGTTACAACAAAGCTTAAACTTGTACTTCATCATCATTTTAGAAAGACTACTAGCTGCCTATTTAATTTTAAAAACAGCAAAAAATATCCACCTCCCTTTCCATTTCTTATAAGGAGTTTTGAAGTTTAGATCTCCTCAGTGTAATAGATATGCTTGCTTTGATCTGCTTAGCTCTTGGAAGTCCAGGGGCTCCGGGCTGCTGGCCCCGTGCTGCCCAGGGTCCCTAGGGACAGCTCTGTCCGCCATTAGAGATTTTTTTCCCCGAGAACCCCCTGTAACATTTCACAAACCCCCAGGGGTTCACGAACCCCAGTTTGGGAACCACTGCTCTAGCCCTTAGGAAGCCCAGTCACTGGCAGTGGATGGCTGGGTTCCAAGCCGGGCATGGGGAAGCTCTTGGTCCTGATAATGGTAGTGGGGGGGCACATTTCCCCCAGGCGCCAGTCAGGGAGGAGAAAGGGAGGCGAGGTTCTCTAGTGGTGGACAAACCTCCCATGGGGCAGTAAGAGCACTTGGCAGTCAGAGAGCTCTGCAGGCCTCAGAGCCTAGCTCTGCGCTGCAGCATTGTCAAACGCACCACCTTGGTTAGTGGGTGAAATCCTGGCTCCACCAAAGTCAATGGCAGAACTCCCATTCGCTAGGGCCAGGGTTGCTCCCTTGGTCTCTCAAGGCCTCCGCTTCAAATGGTGTTTTTAAAACCAACAAACTCAGCTGGGGTCTGAGAGTCACGCCAGGTTGGTTCCCTTTCACTCGTCCCCTCCAGTGCTAAAAGGTCTGCAGGCCCAGTGGTGACTCCCGGTACACCTATCCAACCCACTGGCTCCAGCCAAGGGCATCAGATGACTGCAACCTCGTTAGCTTCCAGTGGCCTCCGTGGCGGCTGTACGGGCCTTACTGAGGGTGGAACTGAGCCTGCAGAATTTCTCTTCCCGGTGGTGAGGGGTGAGAGGAAAAGACCCCAGCTTGATTCTCAGATCCAAGGCTCACTTTGCTGGGCCAGAAGTTAGCAAGACATGCCGTGTGTTTCCTATTGAAATGAGACATTGCTGAACCATTTCTCCCCCTCTCCCCCAGCTGTATCAGCCACCCGCCAAGAATGGGTACAGCACCACCAAGTCCACCGGCTGGTCCTCCCGCTCCGCTGTGGACCTCACACCTCACAAGAGGCTGGCTACCATCACCAACGGGGGCGTGCCCCAGAGCCCAGCCTACGGGATGAGCTACACCCTCTCGCAGGCCGCCAGCACCTCCGTGCGGCCCAATTCCTACCACGAGCGGAACTACCAAGCCCGGCCGAACTTCGACACCATGTCGCTGCGGTCGCTGCGCCTGACTGACGGGCTGGGCACCCCCGCGGGCATGGATGACCGCTACAGCGTGATCTCGGAGCAGCTGGGCCCGGGGGCCCGCTACAAAGGCAGAAGCAATGGCAACTTTGCCAGAGCCTACACCTTTGAGAGGCAGATGAGTGCCGGCTCCAACGCTGGGCTGAAGGGGCCAGGCGACTGGATGGACAGCGTGGAGGTGCCTCAGAACCGGACCATCCGCGCGCCCGCCATGCGCACCCTTCAGCGCTTCCAGAGCAACAACCGCTCCCGCCTGAGCACCGGCTCCTTCAGCGGCCTCCCGGCCTCCCAGCCAGGCGTGGGGAGCTCCTATGCCGGCATGATGGAGCGCAGCGCCCGGGCCCCCTCTGTGCGCAGCCTGGCTGAGTCCAACCACCACCTGCAGGACCTGCGCGCCATCGACATGTACAACGGGCACAACACGCTGATGACCCAGCACTCCTACTCCGGCGGGTGAGTGTGCCGGGGGTAGCTCGGGGGCGGGGTGGCCTGGGAAGCTCCCAGTCGACCTGGACAAGGATCAAGGAATGTGCCGAGCTTCCTAAGAAGGACCAGGGTAGCTGGGCTTCTGGGCCTGGCGTAGCCTCACTTCTGCTGGTTCCCGGGTCTCCCTCCCTGGTGCATTTTGGGTGACCAGATGTCCCGATTTTATAGGGACAGTCCCAATTTTGGGGTTTTTTCCTTATATATATTCCCCCCACACCCCTGTCCCGATTTTTCACATGTGCTGTCTGGTCACCCTAGGTGCATTTCCATAGTCTCCTGCATTATGGATGGTTTGGGGCGTGACTGTCCCTCCGTCTAAGGGATCAACCTGTTGCCTCATGCGGCCCCATGTGACGGGTAAATTCTGCAGCTCACCGGATCCTCCGTAGGGTGCGGTGGCAAAGCAGAGGGGAGCTGGAGCAGCAGCGAAGTGGCCGTGCAGTACCGATGCTGTCGCAAAGGACTGCCCTGGGCCCTGTTGCTTTCAGGGCTAGCATGACCTGCTTGGCTCTGGGCATGGGAGGGAGAGCACATGTTGCTCAGGAGTGACCCCTACAGGCTGAGTTAGGAGCAGCATGGTGGGGGTCTAAAGAAGTCCTGCCCTGGCCAGTCATCTTTGACCAGAGGTGGGCGACCCCCCGTGTCCTGGGCCCGGTGAAGGAGTGATGTGGCTCGAATTGGTGGGCGCCTCGGCAGAGCGTGCAGGACGCGGGGGAGCTCCGCTGTAGGGTGGGCAGGAGGGAGCCCTGAGGGGGCATGGTCTTCACTCCTGACCCCTGCCTTGGTTTCCAGGTTTGACGACATTGACCTGCCGTCAGCGGTGAAATACCTGATGGCCAGTGACCCCAACCTGCAGGTGCTGGGCGCCGCCTACATCCAGCACAGGTGCTACAGCGACAACGACGCCAAGAAGCAGGTGAGGGGCGAGGCAAGGATGGGGGCAGGCGCCAAAGGCAGGCTGGGAAAGGGCCGCCCCAGCCTCTCGGCCCCAGCTGTGGACTCAGGCGCTGACAGAATATGCTGGGGCGGGGATACAGCGGTGGCTTCTAGCCAGGCCGTGACACCGATGGCTTCCATGGGGGCCCTGCTCCCTCCCTGCCCAGTGGAGGCCAGGGCAGACTCCTGGGTCTGCAGGCCCCCTCTCACCCACCGCCCCGTCTCCCCCTTCCAGGCTCGCAGCCTCCAGGCCGTGCCCAAGCTGGTGAAGCTTTTCAACCACCCCAACGAGGAGCTGCAGCGCCACGCCACCGGCGCCATGCGCAACCTCATCTACGACAACGCCGAGAACAAGCTGGCGCTGGTGGAGGAGAACGGCATCTACGAGCTGATGAGGACGCTGCGCGAGCAGGACGACGAGCTGCGCAAGAACGTCACGGGTCAGCGCCGGGCCGAGCGGGGGAAGGGAAGCTGGTCCGTTGGGGTTACTGCTAAATTGCTTGTATTGCAGCAGCACCTAGAGGCCCCAGCTGAGATCAGGGCCCCATGGTGCTAGGGGCTGTACACACACATAGTAAGTCCCCGTCCCAGTGAGACGACAGTCTAAATGGACAAAGGGTGGAAGGGGAAACTGAAGCATGGGAGATGCAGTGACTTGCCCAAGGTCACCCAGCAGGCCAGTGGCAGAGCTGGGAATAGGATCCAGGTCTCCTGAGTCCCAATCCAGTGCCAGATCTTCTAGACTGCATCGCCTGCCCGTTATCCCTCCAGTGCAAAATCACAGCCCTCTTCTTCCCCAGATCCCACTGCTGGCTCCCTTTATATTTCAGGATCCTATTCAATCCCCGCCCACCCCCTCCTTGCGCTCCCACCTTCTATGCACATGCTGCTTTTGTAGCCAGCACAAGGCCCTAGTCCTCAGTGAGGAGCAGCCAGCTGGAGAACTTACGTGCAAGCACAAAAACCATCGGAAAGCTTTGCTCAGACTAATGACAGGGAAGCTCCGTGTCTCAGCAATGGCTAACAAGATTTCACTCCAGCTTTAAAAAATCTCCCTCTTTGAGGGGAGCCAAGCCTGGAAACTTTCAGCTCAGCAAGAAGTTACCAGAGTTGGGAGCATCTAAAACAGGGGGTTGTCCTGAGTGTCCTGACAGCCCCTTCGCCACAGTGGGTGTTCCCAGGCAGTTGTACGGGTGAGAGCGCATTCTTTTGGGACCAGCCAAAAATGGCCAAAATAGCTCTTTCTTTGTCTTCCACCTCATTCTTCATCCCTTTGGCTCCTGTTGTAGTTACACCAGGTCTCCATCAGGTGGCACTAGACTAGGTAGATACTGAGAGAGGAAGGAGTTTGGGTTGGGCTAGTTGACGTTTGTCAAATGTTGACATTTCAATGAAAAAACGTTTTTGGCCAAAATTTCTGACTTTGATGAAAGACAGGGAACAAATATTTTGGAACCGTTTTGCCTAGTTCTACTTTAGGGTTCCGATAAGACGCTGTTAAACCCCATTGCCCAGGAGCAATGGCAGGAGAGGGAATGACTCCGCTCCTGGCTGGACAAGCGCAATCCTGAATAGTGAGCATTAAGAGCATCTGTTGGAATGCAAGGGATGGCCTAGTGGTTAGAGCACTGGCTTGGCACTCGGAAGATCTGGGTTCAATTCCCTGTTGTGTCCCCCAGACTCCCTGGGTGATCCTGGGCAATTCAGATCCTTAAAGGTATTTAGGTATTTCAGTGGGACGTAGGCCCCCTAAGTACCTTTGTGACTCTAGCCCATAGTCTCTGGGCCTCAGGTCTCCACCCCCAAATAGGGGTTAATAGCACGGCCCTACAGCGCAGGAGTGTTGTGAGGATAAATACATTGAATGTTGTGAGGTACTACAGTGATGGAGCCATACGAGCCCCCTCATTCAAAAGTACCAGGCCAAGTTATGGTGGCCTCAGCTGTCTTTACACGCTGAGGGGGCAAAGGTTACTCGACTGGAGCATGCTGAGGCCCTGGGGTTACGTGGCCTCATTCTGCTGCAGGCCAGGGAGCGATGATGGGGGGGGGACACAGCTGGAGAGATGCCGCTGCCAGGGCAGGAGCCCTCCATTTCTGGAGCCCAGTTCCTCCAGCCAGCCTCGTGCTGAACTTCACACCTCCGGGGTTAGTGTCACTGCACCGCGCTGTCAGGGCCCATGGGCGTGCCACGGAGAGCAGGCACGTGAACCCTGCTGGCAGCCTGGGTACTATACAGCCAGTCCTAGCTCTGGACCTTATCAGTGTGGGGCCAAGCGGGGCTCAGGCAAGGGAACCTGGGGTGGGTGGGTAGCTCAGACTGTCCTGCCCTGCCGGTGGGAGGAGGGACTAGCCAGTGATCCAGGCCACCGGGGAATGGGAAGGGATGCTGTCCCTTTTATGTAACCAGGCTGGGCTACACCCCCGTGCCTCCTAGGCGGGGAGCGTGCTGATAAGAGAGGAGAGCTGAGGCAGATCTAGAGATGGGGGAGGGATACAGGCTTCTCCTGCCCAGGCTGGCTGCTGCTGCAGCTGGAGAGTGCAGAGGGGGAGTGAGATGAATGGTGGAGGGGGAGATTGGGCCCTGGCCAGGGGCCAGATTCCACCTGGCTGTGAGTATCGCAGGCAGCGCTGTGCAGGGAGACGCCAAGAGCAGAGATTACATTTGCCTCTGTTACAAAGGCCCTTTCTAATCCTGCCTGCCAGGCTCCGATTGGCTCAGCTAATACCAGGGCTAATGGGAAAGCCAGGCCCAGGAGCGATGATGCGAAGGGTTTAGTGCCTATTACAAGCCTAATGGAGTCTGTGAAAGTGGTTTTAGCTAAATGCAGCTGGAGGATGAAGAGCGCAATCGCCATATAGCTCAGCCCCGGGCTGGCTTGCCCTGAACACAGGGAGTGCCTGGCAGGTGGGGCGCCTCCTTGTCAGGTCCCAGTAGCGTAGGCAGGTCCGGAGCACAGGGGGAGCGGCGCTATAAAAAGGCGCCTCTCCAGGCTCCCCCTGTATTCACTTGGCGGCGCCTCCGCCGGCGCTCCAGGTCTTCGGCAGCACTTCAGCGGTGGGTCCTCACTCGCTCCGGGTCTTCAGTGGTACCCACCGCCGAAATGCCGCCGAAGACCCGGAGCGCCGCCGGGTGAGTGCAAGAAGCGGCGCTTAAAAAGAAGCGGCGCCTTCTTTTAGCTCTGCTAAAAAAAAGGCGCCGCTTCCTTTTTAAAGCGCCGCTTCTGCTCACAGCGGGAGTGGCTGCTCCCCCTGCTCCCCCTATGGCTACACTACTGTCAGGTCCCATTGCCTCCTGGGAGATCAGAGCTGTCCCATGGAACTGGGTCCTCAGCTGGCGTAAATCAGCAAAGCCCCATTGCAGTGAATTTGCACCAGTGAGGGAATCTAGGCCATTGTTGCTAAAGCATCAGATGCGGCATGGGCGGAAGCTCAGCAGCAGGGAGTCTCTCTGTGGCTGAGAAGCTGAGTGCCTCAGAGTCAGTGTTAGTCTCACAACAGTCCTGGGAGGCGTTATACCCATTTTACAGATGGGGATCAGACACACCGAGTGACTCACCCTGGGGCACAGTGAGAGTCTGTGGTAGAGCCAGGAATTGAACCCAGGTCCCGACTCCGAGGCCGTGCTGCTACCCCTAGTGGGACAGCAAGATGCTTTGCTCTATCCCGAGAGCTGCAGGGGAGGGAGAGGGAGGATTTGGTGAGCTCTGGAATACAGCAAGTGGCACATGACCAAGCCTGCGGGGCTGCCCTGTTCTGACAAGTTCCTGGGAATTTCAGGAACCCCTCACAAACTGTGTGTTTCTTGCAGCAACGCCCTAGTGCAGAGGCTTGGCTGGGCACCGGAGCTGCTGGAATAGGGCCCTGCACAGCTTGGATTCAAACAGTGTCCGTCTCCTCCCAAATCCCCATGCTAGTTATGTCTGTTGGTGCCGCTCCTTGGGCTCATCAGAACTGGGGGGCAGCGGGTCCCCTTCCCTGGCTGCCTGTGTGCAGCTGGTTGATGACTAATAGCCCCAGATAATTAGACCCCCACCCCGAGAGGCTGCCCATCCACACAGAGCAGGGCCATGAATGACGCCAGCAAAACCCGGTGGCTTGTGCGGCATTGCTGCCATTCTGGAGTCAAGTCACCGCATTGGGGTTTCTGAGCTCCGAGTATCTTCCCGTGGGATGGGAAGAGTCCTCTGAGCCCTGCCTCCTCCCGGGGCTGCGGATCAGAGGCTGCCTGCTGGATTCAGGCACTCAGGTGAGGAGGGGCAAAGGTCACTTGCTGCTGGAGCCCCCTTGCGAGCCAAGACTGGCAGCCCCCGTGCTACTATGGGAAGCTAGAGCGGCAGCCTGGAACGGGCAGCTAGCCCAGCAGGCTTGTCAGAGAAAGGGGAGCATGAACCCACGGTACAAATGGCCCAGGAGTTCAACCTGTTTGGATGCTCTCCGGAGCTAAGTGCTGCTTTCTGCGGCCTGCAGGGATCCTGTGGAATCTCTCCTCCAGCGACACCCTAAAGGACCGGCTGGCTTGGGACACCCTGGAGCATCTCACCGACCTGATCCTGACCCCGCTCTCCGGCACGGGCAGCGCTGCCATCATCCAGCAGAACGCCTCGGAAGCGGAGATCTTCTACAACTCCACAGGCCTCCTCAGGTACCAGCTCTGCCGGCCCCTGGGCATGGAGCGCGGCCCTGCGCCCTGGCCAATGAGCCACACGGTCCGGGAGAGCTCTGGGCCGAGAGCAATGGAGACTTTCTAGGTTCTGGTGTTGGTTCTGGCCCCCAGTGTTATGAACAAGGCCTGCATGCCCCCTGGGCGGGACATTGTATCCCCAGTCCTCATGCTGCAGGGCCCGAACTGGGGAGCAGCCAGGGTCAGGCAGCAATGGCCAGCCCAGAGTTAGTATATTCCACACAGAGGGACGTTACGGGGGCTCCACACCTCCCTCGGCAGCATCCAGCGTTGGCCATGGTTGGAGAGGGAATCCCGCCCTTACATGGGCAGTGGCTCTGGCCTGGCAGAGGCGGGGGTCCCGGCAGAGGCTGGGGGCATGGGCTGGCAGGGGAGATTCCGTCTCACAGCGCTGGGCCCTGGGTTCCCCCTGCAGGAACCTCAGCTCCGCCAGCCAGCAGACCCGGCAGAAGATGCGCGAGTGCCACGGGCTGGTGGACTCCATGATCAATTACATCAACCGCGCTCTGGAGGTGGGGAAGTCAGAGGACAAGGTGAGCCCCCTGCCCCCAGAGCGGGTCTGCATCTGCCTGTCTGCGCTGGGGGCCCAGCCCCTCGTCTTCACCGCCTAGAGTGAGCAGCCTAGGCTGGGGTGTGGCTCTCTCACTGCCTCTGCTTCCTCCTGGCTCGGAGCAGCACTTCTCCGCGGTGCCAACTTCCTCAGCCCCTCCCCACACGCCAGGCCCTGCGTGAAGGGAATGGGAAACCGATCGCCGCATGAATCTGATCACTGATCACCCCCATGAACCGTCCCAGGGCAGGGCAGGGCTGTGTCCCTGCTCACTGGGAGCCCCTCAAACCAGGGCACTGAGCCTGGAGAGCGAACCGGCACCCTGACACCAGGGTGATGGGCACATTAGACATGGGCTGGCTGACTGGCTGTGGGCTTTGTCAGTCACGCTGGCACTGTGGGAGCACTAACCCAGCCCTGATGAGAGGCCCTCTTCCCAGCCTCCCCTATGGTTGGGCCCCGGCTCGAGTCAGCGGTGCTGGGCCGGATGGTCCAGCCGTGGGCTCTGAAAGGAGAGCCAGCTGGAGTGAGGGGCCCAGGCTGATCCCCCTTCCCCCGTCCCCAGAGCGTGGAGAACGCTGTGTGCGTGCTGCGGAACCTCTCCTACCGCCTGTACGACGAGATGCCCCCGTCCTCGCTGCAGCGGCTGGAGGGGCACCGGAGGGACGGCACGGCTGGGACGGGGGAGCTGGTGGGCTGCTTCAGCCCCCAGGGCAGGCGAGTGCGCGAGGTGAGAACGGGGCGGGCGCATCTGGTGGGGCGATGGGGGGGAGCAGGAGGCGGCTCGAATAGGACATGGCCAGCGAGTGACGAGCTGGGTCGCTGCGACGAGGGGTGGGCAGATCATTCGTTCAGCCTCCCGGGGCCAGGCTGGACGCCTCCAGGGGGCAGTGGATCAGAGTGTGGGTGTGTGGATGTGGGTGTAGAGGTGGGTGTGGCGGGGGGTGGAGACTGATCGGATAACTGATCACCTGGTGCTCTTCTGAGTCTGTGATTGGCTGGGAGCGTGCACACCTTCCCGTGAGAGGACTTATGTGGGGACATTTAAAATCGGTTTCCATGAATACTGGTGTGCCTGGCTTTGGAACGCTCCCCTGGTGAGCCCACGCGGCCGGCTGAGAGCGAGGGTGTCACAAATCAAGGGATGGAGCCGGTTCTCACAGGGGCACGGGTGATAGGGAAGAGAATGGGGGCCAAGGGGATGGGGGGGACCAAAAGGCCATGGCCCCGTCACTTTTAAAAGTGTAGCTGGAGGGGCTGTGCCCCCCCACTGGTGGCCATAAGGGTGAGTGAAGGGGGGGAGGGGCGGAGAGGAGTGAGTGGGGGCGGGGTTTTGAGGGGAAGAGGCGGGGCGGGGCTTCAGGGGAATGAGCACTGCAAGGGTGGGGGTTGGGGGTGGGGAAGGGGCTCGGGGGAAGGGGTGGCATGGGGGCGGGGCCATTGTTTGGGTGCCGGGGCCCCTGCACTTTTAGGGAGGTTGCGTTGCTCCTGGGCGTAGAGATGGGGGCCCATGGGGATGGGGCCGGAGGTGAGGGAAGTGGGGCTGCCCCATGTCCGCAGGGTCCCCGTCGGGCTGTGTTTCTTTGTTGACGGGCTGGTCTCTCTCCTCGGCCCCCCCAGCACCACATGAACACCGACATGGTGACCTTCACGGAGGTCTCCAAGGACCCCAAGGGCATGGAGTGGCTCTGGAACCCGCAGATCGTGGGCATCTACAACCGGCTGCTGCAGCGTTGCGAGCTGAACAAGCACACCACGGAGGCGGCCTCGGGGGCGCTGCAGAACATCACCGCCGGCGACCGGAGGGTGAGGCTGGGCCCGTCCCGCCCAGGCTGGGTCCTTCCCCGTGGCCGGGGTGGCCTCTGACAGACTAGCTGGAAGACGGGTGCCCACAGCCCACCCATCCCCCAGCCTGGAGCCACCACTGCGGAGAGGCCCAGCCCGGATCAGCCCCGGAGGCCGGACTCCGCGGTGGGGCAGTGCAGGGAGGCTGGCTGTGCTGTGGGTCCCCAGGGCTTCTGGTCACCTCTGCCCAGCTGCGGAGGGCGAGGTGACTGGTGCCCAGGGCCAAGTGGGCATTTCTCAGGGCTGTGGCATGGTTGAGCGGGTCCCCCCAGCGCTGGCATCCCACCTCTGCCTTGCCCACCCCAGCGCCCTGACGCTCCATGGCCCAGGGCTGCCAAGTCCCAGCAGCGGCCTGCACACCAAGGCCCAGAGGGACCAGGCTGAGCCGAGCCTCTGTACCCGCCCTCCAGGAAGTGAGGCCACCTGCCCTGGTCTCCTCCCCCTGTGCCCACCATTAGCTGGCAGCATTCGAGGGCAGGCTGGGAGCAGTGATGCCTCCAGCCCTTCCTCCTGCAGCAGAGTTGTCTCCGGGGCAGCGGGGGAGGGTGAAATATGGGTGTGAGGGGGCTAGGGAAGGCAGCGCCAGAGGGATGGAGTGGGCCCCCCACACTGAGAATGGGGATGGGGAATGGGGTGGTCGATGTGGGAGGGGGAGATGTGTGGGTGAGGAGTGGGACTGGCAGGGATCAGGTGGATGCATGGGGATGGGGGGGGATACACGGGCTGGGGTGGAAGGGACTGGGGTGAGGGTGGGATGGGTTGGTATTGAAAGGCCCAGAGTGTAATGCTCCCTTTCTCTGTCCCCATGCCCAGTGGGCCGGCGTACTGAGCAGGGTGGCTTTGGAGCAGGAGCGGATCCTGAACCCCGTGCTGGACCGAGTCCGCACGGCCGACCATCACCAGCTGCGCTCCCTGACGGGGCTGATCCGCAATCTGTCCCGCAACGCGCGCAACAAGGACGAGATGTGTGAGTGCTGCGGGCGGGGGCTGCAGGGAGAGCCCAGGGCCCTCGAGCGCAGGGCTGACAGCGGCCCTCAATGGCAGCAGGGGTTAGCAATGGGCCGCTCTTCTGAGAGACCTTCCCAGCTCCTCCTACTGCCTGTGCTTTGGGGGGAGCTTCCCCACCGTCGTCCCTGGGACCAGCCAGGCCTATTTAGCTCGTTCTCACTCCCCTGGGCACATCAATGCCTTCTGGGCCCAGAGGGGCCCAAACACCCCAGTAGATCTCTGCACAGACGGGCCCGTCCCTACCTTGGCGGATGGCATGACCCCTCTGCGCACACAGCTGGAGCACTGACAGCCATTTGCCAGGTGCCCAGAGATGGCAGTGATGGGTGTAATCTACATTGCAAAAGATTAAACAGCGCACGGCACACTCCCGTCTAAGCCACCCCTCGGCTGTCCCCTCGGACGCTCACAGCATTTCCAAGGCCCCAGGCGTTTTAACAGCCTTTTCCAAGCTGAATCCCGATTTATTTTCTGCCCGTGCATCTAAGCACCTTTTGGGCTATTAAAATACCGCAGGTGGATGCGTAGCGATCTCTCGGTCCTCGCTAGCTTTTGCACTTCCCCTCAGTTTAGTGGGAATTGCGTGGCTGTGCTGCTGACTCAGGGAGACCCAGGGAGTCCTGGCCTTTGCTGCACCCACTAGGCCTCTCTCCCCATTGCGTGTGTTGCTACCCCGTCACCCAGGCCGCTGGCCATCTCCTCTCCAAGCTGCTGGGTGGCCTGGGTGACACTGTGGCGGCACCGATCCCGGTGCTTTGCTCCAGCCCGTAGAGCCAGCCCTTGACCCCGGTGCGTTTGCCTCGGCAGCGACCAAGGTGGTGAGCCACCTGATTGAGAAGCTCCCAGGGGGCGTTGGCGACAAGGAGCCCCCGACTGACGTCATCGTGAACATCGTCGCCGTGCTGAACAACCTGGCGGTGGAGAGCCCCATCGCCGCCCGCGACATCGTCTACTTCGACGGCCTCCGGAAGCTCTTCTACATCAAGAAGAAAAGGGACAGGTGGGCGCTGACGGGAGCCTGCAGGTCTCCCCTGCCAGCCCAGTTACCCAGCCCTCAGCCCTGCCCCTCCGCTCCTTGGGCACAGGAGCTCAGCTCAGGTCAACGTCTGAGAGCCTCTTCCTGGCCTGCGTTCCCAGATCAGTGTGGTGGGAGACAGGGGACTTCCTGGCCAGTCTGCAGCTCCCACCCCGCTCAGAGCTTGGGCTGGTCCGAGCCCCCTGGTGTACACTCCGAGAGCTGTCCCAGGACCACCGAGAGGGTCGTCTCGCCAGGAATCCCTCCCATGAGTTGTCCCAGGTCCTTACCCTAAGGGAGCGCATCTTGGGGAATAATCCTCTCGCCCTGAGGTGTTTATGGGGCACTCCTAGCCACCCAGCATCACCTTCCCAGGATTCAGCTGGCCCATGTGTCAGTAACTTCTCCAGCCACACCCAGCATGGCGGTCGTGGTGAGGAGCCCTCAGGCCTGAGTGCAGCAGTGACCATCTGGTCCCGGTGTACTCCATGGCTTCGCCTCTCCTGCTCTCCCCCCGCCGCCAAATCCTCACCCTTTGTTCAGAGTGCCTCTCACATGGCGCCCTCCATCCCCGCTTGTGTTTCCTGGGCCCGTGCCAGACAGACACTTACGGGAGAGGAACATTGTGTCCTCTGTGTTTTTGCCCTAGCTCGGACAGCGAGAAGTCCTCCAGAGCTGCGTCCAGCCTCCTGGCCAACATGTGGCAGTACACCAAGCTGCACCGGGACTACAAGATGGTACGCTCCTCCCTGAGCCGGCGCGCTCGGCACTAGCTCGGCTGAGCCTTTGGCTGGGTGGCTCCGCTCGTGGGGGGGAACCAATGCTCTCTTTTGGGTTGGCTTGCACATGGTGGGACTCTCCCTGAAGGCATTGTCTAGATTAGGACAAAGGTGTGTCGTTAGCGTGCGTTAGCAGCCGTAGGGTAACCAAGAGAGCTGGTCAAAAACTTTTCAATGCAACCGTTTTCCATGGGGAAATGCGGTTTTGTCGAAATCCGCACATTCCGTGGGCGCGTGCTGATCTCGGTGGGAAAGTGTCAAAGGGTTTTGTTTCGATAAAGTCAAAGTGTTTCACTTCGACTTTATCGTTTTCATTTCATTTTGATGTATATTAGAATTTCAGTATTATCTTTATGTACTTTAGAGTACATATCGTGTTTTGTACGGTTTCAGCATCGTCAAAAATGTCAACGTTTTTGAATCCAAACTTTTCAGGAGTTGTGCTCCGTGGACAATGTGGACTTTTCACTCCAGTTTCAAAATTTGTTTTTGTTCCAAATGTCGGGATTTCCCGCCAAAGGGAAATTCTGTTTTCCTACCTGCCCTAGTAACTCACCTGTGCGAAGGCTCGGTGGTGACAGGCAGGGAGCGTGCGTGCTTCATTCGTGGTAGCTCAGTCGAGTTAGCTCAACCGAACTGCAGAGCCCCACCAGGATGCAGGCTAATCCATCTGTAGCTGGCTGTGTTGGAGCTCAGACTTGACCAGCTCTGTGTGCATTAAAGGCACTGAGCCCTGTCTAGATGTGTCAGCTAACATGACCCCATTGAATCTGAGTCGAGGCAAGGCCTGTGTGGACTGGGGATCCGCCTTTCATTCTTGTTTGAGCAGTGAGGAGGAGGCAGCCTGAGCCCAGGCACGTTACGGGGAATAACTCACACCCAGGAAGACACACGGACAAACGGCCTGGGGTCCAGCAGATGGTGGCGGTGGGCGGGAAGAGGCTGCTGTTCAAGGGCCATCACTTTAAGAACTGGAGAGGGGGTGTAACAGGGTCAGCCTGGAGAGGGTGTAACAGGGTCTCCCCAAACCCGGCCTTGGTTTCCCCACTCCTGCGTAAGCTGGGAGACCCACTCACTAGCCCCTGCAGGGCTACTTCTGCTGCTGCCCACCCAGCAAGGCTCCCCAGCCAACCCTTTCCCCTAGCAGAATGGCAAGGTCCCCTCCAGCAGCCTTCCCATGGCTCTCTCGCTTAAGTGAGCCGCTGGTTGGCCTGTTATCTCACCAGCTGGTTAGTGACCGGTGGGGACTAAGCCCAGTTCTCCCCCCCACCCCTTAAAGGACCACCCCACCCTGGTACAGGAGTACGTTGGCAAGGCAATTGGGAGCTATGACCACCTTATTGGTTTTCAGTTCTCTTCCTCCTGGGGATTTTAAAACCATCTCATCTTCCGAGTCAGGGTGTGGCCAGTCACCCGCCGCAGGGAGGGAGAGTGACACACCCAATGATCTCTTTAACCCTAGGCTTGCCGAGAGCTTTGGGGCGGGCTCAGGGAGTGACATCCCAGGTGACGGGGGCTTCGTCTTGCATCCACGCAGTGAGCACAGCAGGGCCAGCTCCAGGCACCAGCTTTCCAAGCTGGTGCTTGGGGCGGCATCGAGAATGGGGCAGCAGTTTGAGTCCCGCGGCTGCAATTCGGCGGCAGGTCCACTGCTTTTCCTGCCACCAAATTGCTGCCACGGGACTCGGACTGCCGCCCCATTCTCGCCCGCCGCGGTGGCAATTCAGCGGCGACTGCTTGGGGCGGCAAAATTGTTAGAGCTGCTCCTGGAGCACAGTCAGCTGCTAAGGCCTGTGCTGTAGGGGCCTCCGCACAGCACTCCCTACACTTCCTGGGCTCAGCATGAAACCCGGGGTGAATTCCCCAGGGGGCAGCCTCTTCCTTGCTTGCCCCAATTCCCGATCGAGACTCTGGAGGGGATGTCCCCAGGACACGGCACAGGGACTGCTGGGGGAGCTCCAGGTCACCTAAGTGCGGCTCAGCTGTGAGCCACGGCTCCCATTGCAGCCCGTGGAAACTATGGGTCCCATCATCGCCTGCTCCATCTTGATCTGAGGTGCTAAGATGGAGCCTGGTGGGCTGGGGCCTGTCACCTCTTGCAGGAGAGTCCTTGGTAGTAAGGTGAGGCCATCTGCTCCGTTTTATGCAAACTAGATGTGCCCTCGGGGTCCTGGGGAGATGCCAATGCAGCCCTGGGTTGGGCAAAGTTTGGGTGCCCCAGGGATCGACGCACCAGTTGGCTGAGGGGGATGCCTAGGAAATTCAGAAGCAGCCTGTTAATGGGAAATACGCAGGGTTCTCATTCTTCCTCACCTCTCCTGGTCCTGGCTTTGCTACGGCGGCTTCCACTCACCTCTTCGATTTCCTTGGCTCTGTAGCTCGATGGCACTTTGCTCAGAAATGACAGGACGGCGATGGCCATTCAACGCCCACCAGGGAAAAATGGCCTTGGGGGAACCAAGGAAGGGGACAACTTGTCCTATCGGCCCGCAGTCTGGTTACAGCCTTGCTTGGGTGTGACCCGCCTCGTGCTGCACGACCCCGGGGGGCCCAGGAAGGAGAGATGTTTTCTGTGGCCTGTATTTTTAAGAGTGATGAGTGATTTGGGGGGGGGCCCAACCTGAGAGCCCCTCACAGGGGCCTGACTTTCAGAGGGTAGAGAACACAGGCGCGCACGTGTGACTTTCCCCCCTGGGCTGCGGCGCTGGGGCTCCTCAGTGGCAATCTCTCTCCTTAGGACCAGTCTGTTTGTGTCTTGCAGAAGGGCTACCGGAAGGAGGATTTCCTAGCTCTGTAAGGACGAGCATCCCCGGCGCAGCAGAGACGGGACTGACCACCCCTAACTCGCCCGATGAAAATTGTCCTCACAGCAGCACAGACTGTGGCGCTGCCCCAGGAACCCGCCTTGCTGCAGTTCCCGGTCTCCTCCATCTAGCCCAGCAGCAGCCCGGCTGGCCTGCCTCATTTTTGCATTCATTACAGCTTCTTCTTCAAGCATATTGGGAGCCTCTCCTCCCCTGGTGACCTCAGGGGCAGCCTTCGCTCCAGCGGCACTGCTCGGGGCATGCCCCAGGGAGCATGCAAAGGACTCCGCTTGGCAGGCCCTGCAGATGTTACAGGAGTCCTGCCAGCACCTGTAAGGACACTAAGGGATCTTAGTAAGGTCTTCTTGGCCCTCTGGATTACTCCTAACGCAGTATGTCTCTCTGGGTATTATTCCCCGCGCACACCCACCTCCCCATGGACTTGTATTTTTTTAAATTAAGGAGGATCTCAGCGCTGTTCTGGGGTCTGGGATTTAAAGGGGAAGGCGTGCACAGAGTGGGACATTGGTGTCAGGAGCCCCTGGCTTCCTGGGGCTAGTGGGGGGCCATATTTGTCTAGTTGTGGTGGGTGTCTGGGGCCTGTCTCATGCTCACAACGTATTGGGAAGCGGGGGGAGTGTGGCACGGCTCTGTTGTGGGCTTGTGGATCTGGGTTGAAAGGAATAAGGCAAGACAAACACAGGACAGAGCTTTCAGAGCTACCCAGGAGTGTTATTCACCCCGACTCCTTTAGCGCTAGTTACCCTTTACACCTGGGTCCCAACTGCAGCTAGACCCTCAGCCCAGTGCCGCTTCCCCTCTGGTGCTTGTCAGAGGGTGAGCTGGCCAGCCCTATGCCAATCAGAGGGCAGCTCCCTCCCTAAAGCTGCTCCAGGGCCAGCTATGCTCTAGCTTTCTCCACCCGCTCCCTGGGAGTTGTTCTCGGTGCAGCAGCACTTCTTCAGCTCCCTGTGCAGGTAAGCGTGTGCTCTATTAGCTAGCGGGAATGCCTGGTATGTGCTGACAGTGACCCTGGCCTTGTTACTCCCCGGCGCATGTGCCTATGGCAGGGCCCCAGCTCTCTAGGAGACTTGGGCTCATTAACAGAGTTGCTAGAGGTCGGTTGCGTGTGGTGAATTAAAAGCAGATTCCAGAGAAGGTATGTTCTGGGCTGCCAGGCCAAGGCACTCCGTGCAGGCTGGGGTTTGTGCCCCATGTTCCCTTTGCTGGCTGCATCGCTGTTCAGAGGCAGGCTGTGTTGGCGGGTGGGGTAGTGCTGCCTGTTTAGCTCCGCACTAACAAAAGCCAAATACAAACAGCCGGGGAAAGTGGTTGCTGCAGGAACAAACCAAACACTGTGGGGAAACTTCAGTGTCTGAGCACTTGTGACCTGTCTCCCTAATGTAATAGGGAAGGGCCCAGCCAGTGGCTAAAGGGAGTCAGTCTGAGCTGCCTGGGACGATTAGCCTTGCATCCGAATTACATGGCCCTAAATTGCTTGCGCTCGCATGGAAAACTGGACACGCCTGTATGATGAAGGGCTGAACTTTCTTGTTCATTGAAGCCTCTGCTGCAGGCGTGCCCGTCGGGTGTCCTGCCCATATGCCAAATCGAATAATGAAATTCTGCCCAGATTCAGCGTCATTTGTCTCTCTAAAAGCTGGCGCATTGCTGGCCTAGAACAGCATCTGTGTTCCCCCGCAGAGTGGGCATGTCACTGGCTGGGGAGGTGGGTCTTGTACAGTCTGAAGCACTTTGGGATGAAAGCTGAGCAACACGATCATGATTAAACTCCTGGCTTGGCCTGTGCACTATGTGTGGTTGATTACTGTAGCTTTAAACAGCACTCCTGGCTCCCACACCTGTCCTGTGTGATGGGAATTAGGCTGGTTTCGGGGCCCCTGACTGGGAGCTGCTCACTGCTTTGGAAGCAAGCGCTGATCCGAGGCACAGAGCCAAAGGGCCCTCTGGGTAGCTATAACACAAGCAGCTCTCACACCTTGAGCTGCTGTTCACCAGCAGGCCTGCCCTTGAACTGCAGGGGCTGGCTCTTTGGAGGAGTCCCTCCCGCCTCCTGTGCCTTGTCTCCCACACTAGCTCAGGGGCTCATGGCTGCAGCAGAAGGGGTGCCTGGCATCAGACCCAGTGCTTCTGGTAGCCCCTGAGATGATTCAGCTGTTCCCCTCTGGCCTGGTCTGTGACACAAATGGGGAGGTACTGACCGGTCTTGTCTCTGGTGTCGCTGGGACTGTACTGGTCAGTCCTGCGGTAGCTACGGGGCCTTGCTCCAGCCACGTGCCCATTGTACCTGTACGTGCTGCAGCTAGGAAGCTCCCTGGCACAGCTGTGAAGTAGAGGTGGGTGGGTTTTTACAAAGCGGGGTTGGGTTTTTTTTCCCCTCTGCTATTTTAAATCCTTGGGGCGCAGGCCTGCCCTTGGTCACACGGGGCAGGGCTTCCCCGCGGCGAGAGCTGGGTGACAACAGGCAGAGCTGAGCCCTTGGGGTCACTCTGGAAGCTTTATTTGCCTGAATTAAACATGTGCCCCCATCCTGGTGGGGGTTGGGGGCAGCTGCCCTTTGCTCCCCTGCCCTGCGGGGTGGGGAAGGATTCCCAGGGAACGTTGGGAGCTCTTCTTCAGATCCCCACTGCCACTCACGCGCCCATGTGGCTACCCAACCACGGGTGGGCTCAGGGGGCTTGCAGTGAGGCATGTAGAGTGTATTTCCCGACACGCACCAGGGAGAGGAGTTGGCTAGAGGGAGCTGCTGGCATGGAAGACACAGGCTGAACATCGGGCAGCATCTCCTAGCGAGGGTTCCCTCTGGGGACCAAGGGACAGGCTGGCAGCCCCGCTGCCTGAGCCATTTAAAATGCAACTGGAGAAAACACTGGAGGTCTGACCCCCACAGCGGTGGGACTGGATCACCTAATCTCTCTTCCCACCTAGACCTCGCCTTTGTTAGAGGGGGCCCAGGCTGGGATCCACTCGCTATTGTAGCAGTTTGGTTTTCCCTTCTGAGGGCATGAGGCTCTGACCAGTGGACGTGAGATGCTGTATAAGTGCTGTACCGTGCTGCCTCTCTGGTGTTTCCCTATAGAAAGCAAGTCACTAGATAAGCAGAGTCCAGGGGATGGGGTAGCAGCAGAATGGATCAGGGGAGTCTGGGTAATTCTGATAAGAGAGGTAGCTTCAGCAACAGGAGCAAACTGCATCAGAGGAGATGGTTCAGTGCCTGGGACAGAAACTTGAGGCCAGATGCTACTCCCAATGACACCAGGGTGCTGCTGCTGGGGAGTGACTCTGGTTTGACCTCAGCGTAGCAGGTAGCAGAGTCTGGCCTCCAAGCCCTTGACTGATGCCAAGCAGGGTTCCCAGGTGAGGCCGGCATCTCTCGGTGTGTTTGTCTTCCCCAGCCAGGAGTGGAATCATTTGTGTTCCCTAAATAAAGGCCTTGACCAGCGAGTGGCTCTAAGTTCTTTCTGGTGTGTTTACGAGAAGGAAGAGGGGGAAGGGCAAGGATGCTGCTGTCAGGTTAATGCTCCCTCTCCATTTGAACCCAGCCTGCTACTCATGGGCAGGAGAGCAGGGGCCAGCAGCAAAAGACCAGCGCTAGCCTGAGTGCAGCCCCTCCTAGCCACAGCAAGGTAACGTCCAGCTTCTGCTGTTCTTCTGAAGGTCCCCTCCCAGCTAGGTCTGGCTCAGATGAGGTAACCCCCAGAGAAGCCCTGCCAGCCAACCCTTCCTTACTGCCCATCTGACTAAAGTTTCCTGATACTAAAGTGAATTGCTTTTAAGGAGGGCTTTGTAATGAGTGCAAGTAACCTGCCACAGTTCTGGAGTCAGACCACTGGGGTTGTGAGCTTCTTGGCTTGCACATGCTGAGCAGGCCTGGGCTGGTCACTACTTAAGGAAAGCTGGGGAGCACTGGTGAGGCGGTAGATGACACTCCTGCAGAGCCAATGCAGAGCCAATGCCCTAGCCTGGCCCTGGGGATGCTGCTGCTGACTTTTGCTTGGATCATGTGATAATGAAAGGTGCCCCAGTGTTTTGCAAGGAGGGATGTTAGCCCCAAGCCCAGACTGACTTTACAGTGGCTAATCACATTCTGTCTGCAAGAAACACTTTGGCAATCTCCACAGGTGATGGTGCCCCAAGCTGCTGGGCTCCATCCTCTCAGCTGCATTTCGGGGGCTGAGGAAGCCCTGCTGGCCTAGCAGGAAAGGCACTGTCGGGACTGTTAAGTCACGCTCCCTGCATAGCCACAGCTCGCTCACGCAGGCAGCCCCTGGGCTTAGCCGTGTTGGTGGCTGCAACTTGCAAATTCAACTGCAAGCCCTTGTGGAGCAGTGAATGAGCAGGCCGAGGCATCTCATGCAAAGACTCCCTGTAAGAGCACCCTTCACTACCTTCCAGCCAGGCCGACTATGAATCATTAAACATTAACAGGCCCATGGATAGTGCTCTGCGCGCTCCCCAAGCAGAGCACAGAAGTTGTCAGCTTTTTGCTTTGTCTTAAGTCTATGTTGTAACTTTCCCTTTGGAGGATGGAGCTGGAGCGAGCAGTTCTGAGGATCTAGAGTCCCCTGGAAGCTGCGGCCAGGCCCACCCCCCATCTCTTGGCTGGCTTGACCCGTCTCTAAACCACTTTGAGAGTGGCAGCAGCTGCTGTCAGAACACAAGGGGTAGTGCAGGATCATAGTACTGTAGCTAGGGTTGGCGCTCATGCATGCTAACGTCCTAACTGAAAATGAATGGTGGGGGGCATCTCCTGCTAGTCCCCATTGTCTGTGCTGCATCTGTGTCTTGCACTGGCCTCTGGGACCTCTTGTTCACTTCCGTGCCTCGTACAGGCAACCTGGGAGTAGTAGTGTCTGGGGCCGTGATAGTGGTAAATACTAGCGTTCCCACGGGTGAGGGAGCACTGGCATGCAGTAGCGCTGTGCAGTTTGCAATCAAAATCAGAGTCCTTTGCCAACACACCTCATTCCTGACCTGCATCCCCCTTGCTATTCCAGTCCTAAATCCCCACTAAGCTCTGCCCCCTTTCCTGCTACTACAAGCCCTTGGCCTAGGAGTCGCTCTCCCTGGTGCTGCGTGTCACTGCCCAAACAGGGAAGAACGTGAGATCCCAGCCCTCCTTACAAGCTCACAACCTCCATCAACTCCTAAAACTCCTGGTGGAAGGGAAAGGCCAAGACCTGCTTAAAACAACAGTTATTTTAATTGGATTTCAAAAAGAGGAAAGAGCAAAGCTGCTCTGTGAATCAAGGAAACGCACTTTCCAAAGCTGTCGTGTTGGTCCCTAAGGAGCAGGGCTGTAAAGCCTGCCAGTGAGTGATGCCGTTACAGGGCACTTCCCAGAGAGAGCGACACGTCCCTGCGCTTGCTCCTTCACAGGAAATGGCCCCTGCCAAAGTGCTGGTGGTACTAGAACCCCAAAGTAACAAACAGTGCAGCAGGGGAGGATCGGCCTCTGCTTTCAGTCCCCTGGGTTTTTCTGGCGTCTCTGCCTTCAAGCTGCTTTAACGCCCCTGACTATCTCTATTCTTCAGTCAGAAGGCTGAGTTAGGTTCCTCCCTAATTCCCATCAGACCTCTGCACTGACTGGCCTCTTATCCACACACTAGCTCCAGCTGATGGCTGAGGCCTTCATGTGCATTTGCTGCAACGGTGTTACGCTGTATTATGGCTCTAAATTTATCATTAAAAATCCCAGTCACCTTTCAAGGTGACCCCATCCTTAGCCCTGCTGGTGGCGTTCCCTCAACCCAGTCACAGCAAGACCTGGTGCCTTGGTATAGCCAGGGACTCGGTACTTGCCAGTCACCACACGATGCAGCATCTCGGTACCCAACGAGCATCTGTTACTGCAATGCTCCCCTAGTGGTTCTAGCAGTCACAGAGACAGCCCTCACAATCTGCAAGGCCATGGCCTACCTCACAGCACCAGCTTTCCTCTCCACCACCCTGGTCTCTTTCAGCAAGTTCCAGGCAAAAGGCTGAATTCTTCTTTCCTAACAATTTCCCTTGGTCCTGAACAGTTGCAAAAACTAAGATCCCCAGCATTTAAGTGGGACTGTAAGGCTTCAGTGGGTGGGTAAAAAACCAGTCCTTTTCCCTGCCTGGACTTCCCTATAGAGAACACCAGGAATGGGAGTGCTGAACACCTGCCCAGGCCTCTGGTTAAATAAAGTAGCTGAGCATTTCCTTCTAAAGGGACACCAAGATGGCCAGTCCCATGGGAGCAATAATCCCACTGTCTCTGCTCTCCCTCTCAGAGGTCGTCTTCTGTCACGAGGCAGTAGAAGTCTGTCCTTGCTCCGTAATTGCGTGACCCCAGGTCAGAGATGTCTATTTCGCTCCTCTGGCTCTCTTCCAGCTGCACTTCTTCCATGATGCCAGTGGCTAGTGCTGGTGGCCCATCAGGGCCAGTCATTCGAGGGGGTGGAGGGCCCCTTAAAATGGACCCACGGGCACCTGGATGGAGAGAGAGTACAGATTGGTGGGGGCAGGGGGGACAGGACCCTCAGCAGCTCCTGTTCTGTGGGAATCCCAGGAGTTCTGGCTTGCTTTGGGGCTAGAGACTACAGGGCTTTCCTACCAGAGAATAGCAATTCTAGGGTCAAGCCATAGCAGCCAACAGAGGAAGAACAGGAAGTAAAAAACCAGGAACTGTTCCTCCTAGTGAAGAGCTGTGGCCGTGTCTCCTGGTCACACTGTCTTCCCAAACTCCCTGCCAGTGCCCTGCAAAGCTAGAGAACCAGGCTGCCCCAGGATCCCAGCACACGGCTGTAGTGCTGCACTAGCCGAAGAAGGGACGCTTTGCCGTGCACTGTGCTGGGATGCAGCACACAACTAGTAACTCCTGTTCCTGACAGTTGGGTGCCTGAGGCCTGACAAGGTGCTGTCAGGCTGCAAAGAACACCTGGCAGAATAACCGCCGCGCTCCTGTCTGAACTCCAGCCAGCTGTGCCAAGCTCGTCGTTTCTCCTTTCTCCTAACAAGACACTCACTGGGCACAAGCAAGCTGAGCTCTGTGCTGCCAGCTGCTTGTAAATCTTTTATAAGCACAAGACTTATTTGAATCCTGTTACTAAAATTAAAATATATTTCCTGGCAACTCAGCATGTGTTAACAAATCCTGGACTCCCTCTCCAAGACCTTTGGGGCAGATACCAGTAAGCGCCCCTCCCTCCCACTACTCCAGCCAACAGCAGCTGTTCCAGAGGCTTGGGAAGAGACGAGACTCAGCAATCATCACTGTCTTTTCAGCCTCTGAAGGAAGCAAATGGCCACTGGTCTAATCCTTCCCTTCTATTTAGCCGGTGCTCTCGAGGTGTTGACTTGGAGGATATTAGACTGCTTCAGCCTGCGCAGGGAAAGGGATGGGGCCTCCAATTACTCTGCACTTCTCAGAGCCCTAGTAAACTGCGGGGCTCCCCAAGAGGCTGAAAGGGCAGGGAAGGGAAGGTGGCACTTATGTGTGTTGGGGGTAATGGGGAGGAGCTGGGGTTGGTGGCCGTCCAGGGTGATTTAGTTACTGCCTGGCATGAATATCTTGTGTTCGAAATGGTTAGCCGATCAGGATTTGAGCACATCAAACCCAATCCAAAGTCAATGGCAGGGACAACCCTGGGGGCATGGGAAGGAAACTCACAGCCATCTCTTTGGGAGGGCGTGGTCAGAGTGCAAGGCTCAGGCAGGCAGCTGCAGAGAGCCGTGGAAGGAGGAAACCTTGAGATGGCTAGCAATGGCTCTTTGTCATTGCTCATCCCACTAATCTTGGCTGTAACCTCAGCCGTGAGGGTTTTCTCCCTTGGAAATGGTGCTCTGAGGGGTGAATTTTGCTCCTACTCGCTCCCAGCTCCATGTGGGGAACACCAACGGGCGGGGCACACACCACGGGGAAGCCTGGCCCTATGGGTGCACGTTCCTAGACACTAGGTGTTCATGGAATAAGTGGCTGCAGCCCAGCCAGTTTGCTGTGACATCCCCCTTTATAGAATGGGGCGCAGAAGCTATGGCAATGGGAGCCATATAAAAATGCAGACAGATGGTTACAGTACCCAGGTCTCCCTCAGGATGGGGGTCTCCTCGGTACTCCAGGTAGCTGCTGTGGAGAATCAACATGGGGTCCTTGTCCTCCTGGAGCTGGGTCTGAGGGTCTGCCATGATCCCCTGGTAGGACACCTTCCGTGGCAGAGCCAGGCACAGCTCCTTCCAGAAATCTGACGACGGGGTCTGTAAGGAAGAGGGAGAACCCTGGTAGCATTCTCCTCCGAGCTCTGTTCAAGCCATATCCTTCGCCAAGTGCAAAGCCCCGCATCCCCTGACACGTCTCTGGACAAGTTTCAGCACCTACTCGCTGAGAGCATCCTTGGGGCATGTGAGCTGTGACACATGCAGCAGGGCTGGCTCCTGACAAGTTTATGGAGACAGAACTCCTTTTGCTGCAGAGGGAGCTGGAAACTCAGCCAAAACTCAGAGGAAAACGGAACTTTTTTTAATTTGTATTCTGTCGAGCCTAGAGGCCCCAGCCGCGCCCAAGACCCCATTGTGTTAGCCCTATCTGTAGCTGCAGAAAGGGACAGTCCTTACCCCACCGAGCATACACACAAGACAGACGAAGAGTGGAAGGGGAAACGAGGCACAGAGGGGAAGTCCCATCCCCAGAGAAGGCACCCAGCAGGTCAATGGTGCAACTGAGAGCTGGGAATGAAACCCAGGTCCCCTGACTAGAAGGCATGTGCTCTATCCACCAGAGCATGTTCCTCCCGCAAACTTCTGCCCCTTCTGTGGCATTCCCCACACTCCTGGGTCCCACAGAGAGCAGGGGAACGGTGTAATCCTGTCTCTTCACTGGGAATTTCACATTAGCTGAACCAAGAAGGATTCGGTGCTACCTCATCTGCAGTACCAGGATCAATTCTGGAGGAGTTAATGCTGTACGGAAGCTCCTGAGATCTGACCAATCCAGCTACATGAAGCTTCCAATCCCCTTCAGTCAGGGGCAAGTGTGGATGGGGCCCGCCATCTCGGACACTGACAGTCTGGCATGCGCAATGCTTTCTTCTTGAAGCTGGAGGAGGGCCTTGCATTTGTTCAGTGCTGCTTCCCTCTGGCAGGGCTGCTCTAGCAGCACATCTCCCTGGTGTCAGCAAGGGCAGGTCCCTGCACATGTCTGAAGCCCCAGGAACAGAGCTCTGGCAAAGGCTGTACTCAGAAGATGACCTCTCGCCAAGCTGGGATCAGGAAAAACTAGCAGAACCTGGGTGGAGATCCCTGCAGAACTGCTGAGACTGTGTGGAGGCTAGAAGCTGCAGGTCTAGGCTTGGGTTTGAAAAAGAAACAGCTTTTCAAATGGTAGGAAGCGGTAGGACTTCCTTTTAGACCCAGGAGAAAGCTTCTGTCCAGATTTCCAAGCTAACTTTCTAGTCCCAAACCCTCTGCTCTGGAGAGAGTTAAAGTGCAGGTCTCCCCTGGGCAGAATGGGGCTCCCGTTGTGTCACTGAGTTCAAAGCCAAGGTCCTGCCTCTTGTAACTGCCAGACCCTAGGCTCTGGGATTTGACAGTGGAGTCTTTCCTCCTTCTGCATCGTCACCAGGAATAACGATTCTGCATGATGCCTCCCCTGCTTACATCTGTGCAAACCCATTAGCCTGCCATGGCTGGCACTGGCATAGCCAAGGAGAGGAAGACGGGGGGGTTGCACCAGCTGCACTGAGGGCAGAATTAGGCCTGCAGAGCCCCTGTTGCTGGCGATGGTGCAGGGAGGGAAAGAGCCCAGTGAGAGTTTGGGGTTGGCTGTTAGAATTCACATTTGACTTATGAACTGAGCACTTCTAGTCTGAAATCAGAGACTCGATCCACCCAGAGCTCCAGGGAACATGCACAGTGGGGAAGTGGGAGAGGTAGGCGAAGACATGATGCTGCCGCTCTTTGCGCCCCCCCTTCAAGCTGTGCCCACAGTAGTGCAGAGAAAGTAATTCCAGCATTTTCCCCAAATGTGGGGATTAGCTGTTCCTGTCCCATGAGTGGGGTGCGCAAGGGCCCGGGACAAGCCAGCCCTAAAATGCTCTTGGTAGTGAAAGACAGCATTAAACTTGGCTTTGGTTGCACATGCCAAGGCCATGTGAGAAAGGCAGCGTGTTCCCATGAAAGCAATGAACCAAAGGGTTTAAATGGCTGGCTCCACGCTGAGTCATCCTGTGTCAGGTACAAAGGACGGTGGCTAGTCTAACGAGAGAGCCCAAACACTGTGTACACCCAACCTCTGTCCGAGAACTGGAGAGGAGGCTACAGCCAAGTGAGTGGCACCAGGGGAGCTCAGCTCTACCAGGGCAGTAAATGCTGATCTCTGAAGAGTAGCACCGCTGGGAATGTAGGTTTCTATAACATGACTGAAGAGGGAACGTTGTTAATTGTAGGGAGTGGTTTAAAAATGCTCTACTATCACTGTGGGCCTCGCTCTTTACTCAGACAGACATCCAATCTCCTGCACAACTGTGCATCTAACTTCTCTATCCCATTACCACATCCGCAAAGGCAGCCTGGGTAAGTGTGGTCATTCCTGCGCACAGACAGGAGACAGGGGCTCTGTTCCAGCTCTGCCACTGATTTGATGGGTGTCTCTGGGCAAGTCATTTACAGCCCGAGTTTCAAAAGTCCTCAGCACCCAGCAGCTCTCGTTGATCTCAATGGGAGCTGGGCACTTCTGAAAATCTGTCCCGTCGCCTCCATGTCTGTTTGGGGATGAAGATTCTTCCCCAGCATTGTAGCATGCAGAGACGTCTCTTAACCTGCTGCCCATTGTCATCTCTCAGGTTATGGTGCCACCACGCGGCCATCTGGGTCACTACCTGGAGCTACAGCACTTCTACGAAACTCCATGCTCCTTTGCCTCTGAGCTTTCAGGCGAGGGTGGATTATGTGGATTACAGGATTTACTGTTCTTTGTGAACAACCCCAGCCAGCAATTAATGTGGATAATGTGTCAGTGGCCAGAGGGCTTCTCAAGGAGAGCTGCAGTGCAGGGAGCCCAGGGAAGCTGCCAAGAGTCCTTTTGGGGAGAGCTGTAGTGCAGGCTGTTCAAAGGTCACTGTCCTCTAGTTCTGGTATTGCAGGACACTTCCAGCAGGGGCTGCCTAAGGGCTTGTACACACTACCACTGATGTCGGTATAACTTATATCGCCCAGGGTGTGAATACGCCACCCTGTTGAGCGACGTGAGTTACACCGGCGTGGACAGAGCTATGTCGGCGGGAGAGCGTCTTCAGCCAACAGAGCTACCGCCTCTCATGGAGGTAGTTTTATTATGCCGACAGGAAAGCTCTCGCCTGTCGGCACAGAGCATCGTCACCAGATGTGCTGCAGCTGCTGTGTGGGTTTGGGAGAAGCTCTGGTTTCTCTGTTACCTCCGCAGGGTTGAAGTGGCGCTCACTGCCTCCAGAAAGGGAGGCTGCAGCATCTCTTAGTGGCCAGCTCAGGAACTGACAACTGACTGGAGCTGGCCTGCCTTCCCAGTCACAGGGCTAGAGTAGCCACAGCAGGTGCCAAGAGGAGGGATGTATAGGGGCAGGACAGTGAAGTGTCCCCAGAAGGGTTTAGTGGGGAAAATCCTGAACACCCCACTCAGGCTATCTCGCTCTATTTTTCCAGCTCTGGAGTAGCAGGATGGCCTCAGCACACACCATTGTGGGGTCAGTGAGCAGAGGGAGCGTCTCAGGCCCTCCACCACGTCTGCACCTCAGTGCTTCTTGCAGAGTTTGAAATGCTGCTTTGTCAAGGAGAGTGGTACCCAGAGCCTTTCAGCAGCGCTGAGAAACCTCACTGACCGGAACCTTCCGCTCCCACCCCCGCCACAGCTTACCATTGAGCCAGCCCGCCAGAGCAGTACGGTCACGGCATTCTTGTGCTGCTTTAGCAGGTTAATGGCCAGGTGCTCTATCTCCCGATACTGGCTTTCAAAGACGACAAAGATGGGTCTTTGGGACAGTTCCAACAGTCTCAACAGACCTTCCCTGCAATACAAGGCAACCATTCCCAGGAGTTAGGAGTGCAATGAATCACGCCTGTTCAGCTAACCCATCTCTTCATTGCCCTGACCAACTGCAAAGCAATGGAAAGACTCCCATTGACTTCAATGAGCATTGGCTTGGGAGCTAACTGCTTTGGAAGTTGGAATAAGGAGAATAGAGGCAAGATTTTTAGGGCTTGTAACCACATTATAGGTGGAGCTGGAAGAGATGCCTTTAGTTAAGATTGCCCAATACTGTCTATGATAAGATTGCATTCACTGGCTTATAACTTTGGCAAGCTTTCACAGTTTGGACTGGAATTTTCCATGCCAGGTGTCTAGCAAATGTTTTAGAAAATTTGAGCTGAAAAAGTTGAACCATGTCAGAGAACAAGATTAAGGAAGAACTTTTTTTAACTTTTTAAAAAATAATATCTTACAATAGTTTCATTCAGAAGCTTTGGCATTGGAACAAGAGACTTGAAATTTGGTGGGCTGGGAAGGAGGTCACCATGGTGCCCAAGATGTGCCTTTTGCTGCCCCTAGGAAAATACACCCGAATCTGGCCTGTGAAAAATTGCAGTTTGCACATGCTCAGTAGAGACTTTTTAGAGTTTGGTTGCTAAATGCTCTGAAGATTCTGTCTGCACTGAGCATGCTCTAGGTCACCAAGCAGGACTTACTTGCAATTGCTCCTTGCAGCCATCACAAGCTGCTGTGGCACCAGACATAGGAACTGAGAGCAGAGAGACTGTCGCTCCTGTGCTCTCAGTGACTCCACTGCTGGGCACCCCAGCAGTGTGGAGGAGGAGGAGGAATAACATGACTGGATTGCAGAGGTGGGAGAAGAACAGGGTGCAGTTTGCCATGCAGTCACTCTGACAATCTAGTGAGCACTACCTCTGTGCTACTAGGGGAGCAAAGCAGCAGCCTAGAACCCTGCTCAGTGACCAGCCAGTTACCTGAAGTTGTTGATGCACCAGTCTTGCTCCAGGTATGCATACGAGAGGACCACAATGAGACGCCGGCACCGGCTCACGTTCATAATCAGGTCTGCTGAAGGCTCTAGGGGAGTAGGATAGAAATGAGATTTACAGCCAGGGCAAAGACTAAGCAGAGCCGGAATGGTTCACCAGCATTTCACTATTCCTCCTCCTCCTCCAGGAATGCGCTGCCTTAGCATACAAACCCAAACTGAGGGCAACAGGGTGTCCTCACAGAGAGACCCACAGTCTCTCAAACAGTTGAATTCATAACCCAGCCTGTCTTAGAGAGTAACGTGCTCTTCTCCCAGACTCAGGTTACACTACCGGATCTGAAGAAAGTGTTTTCCAGTGATTACAGCAGAGGACCAGGTGTCAGGACTCCTGGGTTCCATCCCCAACTCTCTCACTGAATTGTTATGTGAAGTTGGAAGGAACACTTAACCTTTCAGTGCCTCTCTTTTCCCATCTCTAAAACACTTGGCTATTGACATCACAGCATTCTTAATCAGTTAGTGTTTGTAATCTTTGATTGCAAGGTGTGTGGAAGAGCAAAGGGAAGTGTCACACCAGAGAGCAGACCTGCTGTGCCAGGTGAGGCTTCCTGGGTACTAAAGAGCAGGTTCATTAACCTAAGGTTAAGGCTGACTTTCCAGCAGGGGGAGCATGCCCATCTAACTGAGCCTGGCAGCGTCTGGGATGGTGCATACCTGAATTGGGCAGGATGGTCTTATCATCCAGGAAGAGTTTGTAGCCATGACGGTTCTCCAGCTGTGGCTTCATAATGAAGTTCACAAACTTGCTGTCGTCCGGGGAGTTTGCATAAGACACGTACGCATCATACAGCTTCCCATCTGTGAAAAGTGCCCGGCAGGGCAAGGGAGAATGGGGGTGGCAAAAGACACACTTAACATTACAGCGTGGCAGATACAGAGCTCAGTTTGTCAGCACTGACAGCCAGCTTCCTATAAGCTTCCCAACTGGGGAAGGCATTGCTCTGACACCTCAGGCTGGAATCTCTTTGGGGCAGGGCACCTGTGTTAACTTGCATATGAATTGCTGTGTAACTAGATGGTGCTATTTCCAGGATTTTTAATGACACTGAAAAACTCACCATGTAGGAAACCTAACATCCCAGCCACATGGACCAGAGAGCTCCAGGGTGGACTTTAAAATGTTCCTGTCCCCCTGAGAGGAGCAAGGCAGAAATTGGAGCGGGACCTGATCTTACACCCCAGTGTCCTTGTGACATCATCAGAATTCTTTCCCCAAAGAGGACTGTACTTGTCATTACCACTGGTAGTTACCACTTGTTATTACCACTTGTGTTAGCAGACTGCATGTTTTTTTGGGGACAAGAACTATCTCTTCGTAGATGCTTTGAAGAGCACCAAGCAGATGGTGTAATACAAGTAATAATACAAATCCCACAGCAACCCTGGCAATGGTCCCAAGTATCTGTCTTCATCAGTTCTCACCATCTCTATACTGATGTATTTTTTAATACTCAGAAATAGGAGATAAAATACACACGCACATACTCCTAGTATTCCCAGATTTTAAAAATACACCATAATTAGAGAGACAAGGTAGGTGAGGTAATATCTTTTATTGGCCCAACTTCTGTTGGTGGAAGGTACAAGCTTGTACCTTTCACCAACAGACGATGGTCTAATAAAAGACATCATCTCACCTACCTTGTCTGTGTTTCATATCCTGGGACCAAATATGGCTACGGCAACCTTGCAAACAACCATAATTTGAGTTAATGTTAAAAGAATCCATGATATATTTTGAGCAAAAGTCCTAAATAAAAGTTAGCCAAGACAGTGAATAATACAGAATTAAGGTCACCCAAACAATCTTAACTCTGCCCCACCACACCGACAACCAGAAACTTGGAGAACACTTTATTCGTCCTTTACTCAGGGACATCTAATTAATGACTGCAAAATCATACCGAACTTTCGTGACGGACTGCAAAGGTTATCTGTGTTCTGATGGCACAATGGGGAAGAGTTAAGGATGTCTAGGTGACTTATGTATTTGCCTACTTTCCAATGTTTAGGTGTTTTTGTAGAGTGGAATTCCTGAAGCAGACACTCCTGCCACTGCCCTATCAGGTGAGGATGATGAGGAAGCAAGTGGGGGTACAGGGTCCTCATCGCCCTCTATCCACCCGGGTTATTCCTGGGTTGCACTGGACTTCTCCAGTGGTCCGACCCAGTCGGATGTGTCCTGGGTTATGGGTGGTTCTGGAGCCGGTTCCACCAACTCCTCTGTAGTGTGAGGGGGTGGTCTGAAGAGGGTCGCTACTGTAACCTGAGGGGCAGATCTATCCATCGGTGACCAGGAAGGGTGACTTCCCAAGGCCACCAACCTAGAAGCCCTCGAAGGGATACCTGGGCCTGATGGTAAGCCCAGAGGGTCCAGAAGGGCCATTGTGCGGCGGGTGGCCACCGCAGCTGCTAGGCCGCTTGTACGTCTCTTTGGTGCTTACCGGACCTATGTCTACTGCGCCTTGAGTAATATGAGTCGGCCTCTGAGTCCAAAGATTCCGAGGGCGACGACTACGGCGGTGCCGATGACCCCTGCGCCGGCAGTCGGTGCCATGAAGAGGAGGTTGGGGATTGGTGCCGCGATGATCGCGTTGACGATCAGTGCCGACTGTACCACGACCGAGACCAGTGCCACGTGTCCAGTGCTGGGGAACGGCTGCTGTGCTCCGGTGCCGTGTGTTGGCCCTGCAAGGGTGTTCGAGATCGGTGCCAACAACATAGATCGTCATGCTCCCGGGGCCGTGTGATCTTGTACCGAGGCTGGTGCCGGGGAGTGTGGCAGCGATGGGGACCTGGAACGGTGCCGGTCCAGCGACGAGGGGAGCCTCATCATCACAGGCTTGCCTCTAGACAGCACCCGTCTAGGTGGTGTTGGAGGCTTCTCTCTAATGGCCAGGGGCTGAGACGCAGTGATGTCGATAAGTTCCTTAGCAGCCTCAAAAGTGTCTGGGGTGGAGGGGGGACTCCAACACCTCCACCAGGCACTGCCCTGCCGGAGAGTCACTAAGCGCCGGGCTCAACGGTGCCATCTGGGGCACCGAAGTCAATGGCATGAGCTCTTGCTCCTTGGGAGCCAAGTCCTTCCTCTGGAGCAGCAAAATCTCCCCTGATGGTCTCGCAGCTGAGGAGAGCGCCCTCTGTCCACCTTCTTATGGTGCTTGTGGGGCACCGGAGATGTGGATCAGTGCCAGGGCGGTGCTCCTTGCTGTGGTGGCGGGGATCTTCGGTGCCGAGGGTCTCTCGCACCAGAGTCCTTCCTCAGCACCGATTTGCAGACCGATGCCAGGGCGCTCCGCACTGAGCTCGGGCCTGGGCCTTGGCGGTCAGGTGCTGCTGGACGGACTGCGGCTTCCATTAGCAACTCTTTTAAATGGAAGTCATGCTCCTTTCTAGTTCTAGGCTTGAAAGCCTTACAAATTTTGCAGCACTCAGACTGATGTGCTTCCCCTAGACACCTCAGGCACAAGTCGTGGGGATCGCTATTGGGCATAGGCTTTCGGCATACACCGCAATTCTTAAATCCCTTGGGCTTGAGGCATGCCCCGAAGCCCAAGGTGGGGTGAGGGGATGGGAAGCATCCCACTCCCCAATTCTATACTAACTACAAACAACAATACACAAACTACCTAAGAAACCAGGTAGGACTAGGTACTAGGCTAAGGGAACACTTGCAAGCAAGTGAAATGCAGTTCCAACGCCGCCACGGACAGTAAGAAGGAACTGAAGGGGGGTCGGGGCGGCAGGGTCATATATTGAGCGCCATGAGGGCACCACTCCAGGGGGCTCCCTAGCCGACCCGATGGGAGTTGCTGTGGGGAAAAGTTTCTGACGACCATGCACGCAGCACGCACACACCTGATTGGAATCGACGTGAACAAGCACTCAAAGAAGAATGTCATTTCTGAAACTCCCTGAGTGATTCGCTGCAAACTTTTTTGAAGAACTGAGCCTCCAGATGAGATGTGGTATGGGAAGTTTCAAGTTGATTGGTTTGGCTTTGGTGGAGTGGATTGACAAATCAGGCTTTTAAGAGGAAGCTAGCTTCAACCTTAACCCAACATAGGGAGTAGCCTCCCTTCACAACGTACTGAACCAAGAGGAGAAAAACTCTATTAGAGGAACAAGGAGTCACAATCCAGACACATTAGTGATTATCTTTAAAAAAGTCTCTGCTACATGGAGCACCCTGGGCAAACTAGGAGGAGGCAGGCTGGCCCTTGGGTGGGAGTCACCCTGTGGGCAGGTGGAGGCAGGAAGACCACCTGGGTCCGGGGGAATTCTAGTTCACTTCTGCTTTCCCATCCCTTTCTCATGAAGCCTTTAGAGAAGCAGCAGAAGCCCGGAATGTCTGGATCATTGAGTCTTTCCCCGTCTCCCTCAAACCCAATGTGCAAATGGCACTGAAAACCAGATTCACAAAAGCCTTAAGGGTTACCATTGATCTCTAGCTCCCCGTAACGGTTCTTGTACCAGAGCCGCATATTCAAGCGGCACTTCACATAGATCACAGCCATGAGCAGCAGCAGCCCCAGGACGAGGAGGGCTGCCAGCACTGCATTCACATGTCCAGCAGCTTCTGCAATTACAGAGAAGGGCATTTTCAGTACATTTAGCATTTGAACTAAAGGAATTTATACCTTGGTGAATAAGGGGCTTGGGGTAGGTTATGGTCTGCAGAGGGAAGAACTGAGCAGAGGTTACTGGCCTCAAAGCTCTGTCAGATTACAATCTAGTAAAACAGTTGCAGCATCCACCTGTGGATGCTGTCCTGCATGTACAGGGGATGGACTCTGATCTACTGGGCTTTTTATAGCTCTAGCCACCAGTGTGAAGAGTGGCTCAGCTGCATCAGCTTAAAGAAGGATCACACAGATCAGGTGATATAGGCTCTGTGATCTAAAGGGGCCCCCAAATTCTGTGACAGCAGCCTAGAAACAGATGAGAGGGTTTGGGGTCCAGGGTATTTGGTGCTTCCTGGCTACGACCAGCCATAGTGTCAGAGCTGAATTCTCCTTCTTCAGAATGGGACTAATGAATCCCTTGACTAGGGCGCGTGCACACACACACACACACGCACACACAGAGGGAGAGGCTATGTTCAGTTGGGCTGAATCCAGAGAGTCCCCATCATCAACTCCTTCGCACGGTTCTTTCAAACAAAGAAGTCTTGACCTAGGTGACTAGCCTCCTGGAGGCAGGCCCATCTCCAGCACTCCACGGCACCATATTCTGTCAGCATACGGAAAGAGAGCATCTTTACATAATAAAGCCTCCTTTGCCCCCCCACCCCCCTTATCCCAATAGTGTCTCGTTGCTGGAGGGTTTACTTTCAAAAGAGCAATAGCTGAGAAAATTTGGCAATAAGTTCAGGACTTGCCTCAGCAGGTCACTGGAAGGGTTAACGCGCACTGCATGTTCCTTTAAATCCAAGAGCTAATCAAAGTAGGCCCTGCCACTCAATGTCCACATACACAGTGCCTGTGTGACTACTCAGCATGGCAAGCAGGACGGCTCCAGAAGGGGGGTTTCAAAGTATCCTCTTGCTCACTGGGCAGAGATCAAAGGGAGTCTTGACAAGCCCACCGTGAATGTCTCACTGCTAAACTGACTTCATGCTCTGGTTATTTAATTAATGCCAAGACAGCAGCCTCTTCACTGTACAACCGTGCTGCCTGGGAACTAGTCAGCCTCAGCCCTGCAGCAATCCCCGAGCCGTCCTTCCCGGTTTAACAGGTGTGGTGTGAGCGCAACGCAACCGCGGGTTTATGGACTATGATTAGGGCTGCAGACTTGTCATAACAGTTTTTAAATCAAAACTCATGGAGCAGGCATGGTAAAGTTAGTAAAAGTCATGGGGCTTGTGGCTTGGGTAAAAAATGCTGCAACAAAGGAGGAGGGACTGGGGTGTGGGGAGCTAGAGAGTGAGCCAGCCCCACACTAACCCTACAACAGCAGCTCATGTCCTTCAGGGCTGGGCCTGGCTCTGGGCTCTGTGACCCTTGCCCCCCCCTTGTCAAGTTACAATGCCACTCAATCAGATGTGATCTGGATGCCCCTTGGCATGATGGAGGGGCAGCCTGGCTACACCTGTGCAGTACTGTGCACCCTATGTGCCAGGTTGCAATGTCCAGGATGTGGAGCAGGGCCCAGCTGCAGCAGCTACCGCTGCAGGGTGAGTTTATTAAAATCACAGACAGAAAGAGAAGTCGGAGACAAACAGGAACATCACAGTATCCAAGAGGTTCTTCCCACCGTGAAAATCTGGAGCCGTAACTATGATCTGTGCGTCTGAGGTCAAGAGTCTCCTAGATTCCATTGGAATTTATTTTTATGGGGGGCATTTTTTACTCTGGACAGTCTGTGAGGCACTCAGCATCTCCCACACACAGTATGGCAATATTAGAGCTAGTTACTGGGAAAGTGTTAGTCAGGATCTTCAAGTTACTCCCAACTCATCTCAGAAATACCTGTGGGATTCTCTTTCCACCTGGAGAGCCTCCATAGACTGGCCGAACCTTGTTGAAAAGCTGGACGAACACAAGTCCATGGGGCCGGATGCACTGCATCCGAGGGTGCTAAAGGAGTTGGCCGATGTGATTGCAGAGCCATTGGCCATTATCTTTGACAAATCATGGCAATCGGGGGAGGTCCCGGATGACAGGAAAAAAGCTAATGTAGTGCCCATCTTTAAAAAAGGGAAGAAGGAAGATCCGGGGAACTACAGGCCAGTCAGTCTCACCTCAGTCCCTGGAAAAATCATGGAACAGATCCTCAAGGAATCAATTCTGAACCACTTAAAGGAGGGGAAAGTGATCAGGAACAGTCAGCACGGATTCACCAAGGGCAAGTCATGCCTGACTAACCTAATTGCCTTCTATGATGAGATAACTGGCTCTGTGAATGAGGGGAAAGCAGTGGATGTGCTATTTCTTGACTTTAGCAAAGCTTTTGATACAGTCTCCCACAGTGTTCTTGCCAGCAAGTTAAGGAAGTATGGGCTGGATGAATGGACGGTAAGGTGGATAGAAAACTGGCTGGATGGTTGTGCTCAACGGGTAGTGATCAATGGCTCCATGTCTAGTTGGCAGCCGGTATCAAGTGGAGTGCCCCAAGGGTCGGTGCTGGGGCCGGTTTTGTTCAATATCTTCATCAACGATCTGGAGGATGGTGTGGACTGCACCCTTAGCAAGTTTGCAGATGACACTAAATTGGGAGGAGTGGTTGATACACTGGAGGGTAGGGATAGGATACAGAGGGACCTAGACAAATTAGAGGATTGGGCCAAAAGAAATCTGATGAGGTTCAACAAGGACAAGTGCAGAGTCCTGCACTTAGGACGGAAGAATCCCATGCACTGCTACAGACTAGGGACCGAATGGCTGGGCAGCAGTTCTGCAGAAAAGGACCTAGGGGTTATGGTGGACGAAAAGCTGAATATGAGTCAACAGTGTGCCCTTGTTGCCAAGAAGGCTAACGGCATTTTGGGCTGTATAAGTAGGGGCATTTCCAGCAGATCGAGGGACGTGATTATTCCCCTCTATTCAGCACTGGTGAGGCCTCATTTGGAGTACTGTGTCCAGTTTTGGGCCCCACACTACAAGAAGGATGTGGATAAATTGGAAAGAGTCCAACGGAGGGCAACAAAAATGATTAGGGGGCTGGAGCACATGACTTATGAGGAGAGGCTGAGGGAACTGGGATTGTTTAGCCTGCAGAAGAGAAGAGTGAGGAGGGATTTGATAGCTGCTTTCAACTACCTAAAAGGGGGTTCCAAAGAGGATGGATCTAGACTGTTCTCAGTGGTAGAAGATGACAGAACAAGGAGTAATGGTCTCAAGTTGCAGAGGGGGAGGTTTAGGTTGGATATTAGGAAAAACTTTTTCACTAGTAGGGTGGTGAAGCACTGGAATGGGTTACCTAGGGAGGTGCTGGAATCTCCTTCCTTAGAGGTTTTTAAGGTCAGGCTTGACAAAGCCCTGGCTGGGATGATCTAGTTGGGGTTGGTCCTGCTTTGAGCAGGGGGTTGGACTAGATGACCTCCTGAGGTCCCTTCCAACCCTGAGATTCTATGATTCTATGAAAGGCCGTATCCAGTAGACACCACCACAAACGGTATAGTAACCCCTTCCCTGCCCCAGTCTCAGTGTGCTGTAAATGCCCAAAGAGCTACCTGATCTCTGTAGTGTGAAAGTGGCTGTGGTATTCCTAACCCAGCAGGCAAACATGCCGTAGTCCTCGTCACTTGTCAGGTTCACCCCCAGAAGGCTGGACATGAACATCTCTGTTGCGTTATCACCGAGCCTGAGGGACAAAAGAGGCTAGTATCAGTGCAGTGCTACGGGGTACACTTTCAGGGAAATGGATTCCTATTTAAACTAGGAGATGGAAGAGAAGAAGAAGGAGCTTCTAGTTAGAGTTCTACATGTAGCCTAAAGGAATTCTGTTTTGTCATTCTGCTGTACGGTGGGGAACGATTCAGCCTGGAAAGGGAGAAGGACTGGATAGAAGGATAGTGCTAGCCACCTCGAAGCCTTGATAGAATCCTATGATCTACTTGAATGTCTTTACTTTAGAGTTAGCCTTTTGTTCCTTTACACAATAAATCATTAGCCCGGTTCCAGTTCAGCGGGAATCCACCTTGCACTTAGAGACCAAAGCCAAGATTTTCAAAAATAGCATCCTAAAGTCAGGTTCCTAAATCTATCATTAGAATCTAACTTTCAGTGGCAGGAAAGCCTTCAAAAAGGTAGGAGTTGCTTTGCTGGACTCCCCATTGCCTGGCCAACACAGGGGATGGATAAATGTGCTCACACACACACACTCTAGTGGCCGACTCAATGGAGCTTCGCCGATCACAGTGGCTTTACTCTGGTGGCACTGACATCAGAATCTGAGCCAGAGCATGGAGCAGCCCTTGGACCCCTCACTTTGTGCTGCAGACAGTCTTGTGTTTAGTTCACTGAGCCATAATATAAAACGGGCAGAAACGTCAGCTGGCCTACGTGCTTTGTGGGGCTTTGGTTGGTTTGTTCCCCACCCCCACACACACAATGTGCTTCATTGTTTATCTGTGTGTCTGTGGAATTATGAGTTTTTAAAACATACCTTAGAGAAAGAGGATAAAAAGGACAGTGTGCTTCTGCTTATATTCCAGAGACATGAGTTCAGATCCTGTGTCAGTCACAAATTAATAGATGTTGGGTGATCGTGGCCACTTCTCAATTGTACCCAACCTCCACCTAAAAAGCGGACATCACTGGCACATTTCCTCAAGAGGCCCAGGATGGGAAGTGAGAGCATAGGCACCGACTTCCGGTGGCGCCGGTGGGGGCTGATGCCGGGCCCCTGCCCCCGAGCGACGTGGCGGGGCCCTGCCCCTGACGCCGGGCCCCACCCCCGACGCCAGGTGACATTGCGGGGCCCTGCCCCTGACGCAATGTCACCCGGCGTCGGGGGCGGGGCCCCGCAACGTCTCCCGGTGCTGAGGTAAGCTTGACGCTGTCCCGGGACTGGCGGGGAGCTGGGCGCGGGCCCCGGGAATGGCGGGGAGCTGCCGGTGGGTGCTCTGCACCCACCAATTTTTCCCCGTGGGTGCTCCAGCCCCGGAGCACCCACGGAGTTGGCGCCTATGAGTGAGAGTCAGGACTGAAGTGCCCTCAGATGTAGAGGGAAGGCTAGGACTGGAATAGCAAGGGTGCTGCAGATCAAGACTGATCAACTCAGGAGTGTGAAAAAGCACCCCCCCCCCCCAAGCGATGCAAGTTTTGCACTGTCCACACTAGCACTTCCACTTCTCGCCAAGGGAGAGTAATTATGCCGACGGGAGAGTGCTCTCCTGTTGTAGCAGATGTGCAGCAGCTGCGCCAATGTAGCGCTGTGGTGTAGACTTGCCCTCAGGTGCATTGTCTGAGCTGTGGACAAGACTAACGGGGTGTTCTAGTCAGGACTCAAGTGCCCTGGCAGAGCTGTGTGTGGGCCTAGAAGAACAGAGGTGCTGCAGATGAGGTCTGAGGTGCACTAGCAGAGCTGTGTGGGGAAGCCAGGGCTAGAAGGGAGGTGGTGTAGATCAGCACTTTGGCTGAGCGGATGTCTTGCTGGAGGTCTGAGCACTGGCATACTGGGGTCCAGGACTCATGTGAAGTTGAGTTTATCAATAGGAAACACTGGGATTTGGGGTACTGCTCAGTGGAGACTGTGTTATTGATTGTGGGTCCAGAACTCCCAATGAACTGTGGCTCACTGGGTCCATGAATGCTATTTAAGCAATGATTGAAGCAATTTGCCCTGCCTGTCAGTAGCCACCTCAGTGCCTCTTTCTATTTATAGCTAGGTCAGACTCCTTACCAGTCTTTTTCCTCGCTGGGGTATTGGCTGCTCTCATCGCCTAGCCAGTGGCCATCTTTCATCCAGCGCAGGACGGGGTTGCAGTGCTGCTGAAAGGGCAGCCGCACGGTGCAGTTCAGTGTTATCTGGCTTCCCAAGGCAGGCTCCAAAGTCTGGTTGCTGGATGGGAAGAGGACTTCGGGAGGCACACTGCACAGATCTACATGGGAGGGGAAGGAAATGCTCAAAGAGAGACTCTTTAAAGGGACAGCATCCATTTAAAAATAAGTCTCAAATCTCTTCAGTTTACACCTAATATTAAATCCTTTCCTTTATAGTAGAGCAACATCTGTTTTTTCCTGTCTTCCTTTGTGCCTCTGACAGCACTCTCTAAAGTCAGTCAGTTCTGCACCCCCAATGAAGAAATTGATCACATGGTTAGTAAAATGAGTAACACTGCAGATAATACAGACATGCAAAATGCCCCAACGGCCCAGCCATACAGTCTGTTTGTAACACACTGGTGTAGTGTGCGTGGCCATGTTTTCCCCCCAGCACCTGGTCCCGAATGACTCTAACAGCCTCCTACTTGCTAACAAAATTCCTCCTATAGCACAAGGCGTAGGGGCTTGTGTTGAAGGTTCCCCTACGGACAACTAAGGTGTCTAGGCTGTGTGTGCACCTTTGTTAGTGAAAGTTGGTTAAAATGTGTCACTTCTGAAATGACAATGATACATACAGAGCAAGTGACTTTCACTCACATTTGCACTCATATTTGCCTTTTTCCCTCCAGCGCTAAGGACTAGTACAGACCCACGGCAAAGAGCTACTTGCCATCCTAAAGAGGCAATGTCTTAGGAGCTGAGCAGTGGGCGGGCAGCACTGTGCCCTATCTCCTCATGGCTGCTGCTTTTCCTATTGGAAGCAGCAGCCTCCTCTCCGTGCCTGACTCAATTCCCACCGCAGTCAAGAGTAATATTTCAATGGGAGTTGAGGCTTTTGACCCTTCCCAGCTGGTGTAAGAGCCTTTTCTTCTGCATTGTACGCCATCTGTAACAGCTTCCTGTACCTCTCCACCTCGGCAAATCTGTGTCGCAAACCACTTTACTCCCCTGGCCCCCTCTCCTGTGGCTGCTCATTCCCTATTTCATTCTGTCAAAGCTCAGCTCGTGAGGCTCGCAGCCTTTGCTTCCCCCCTCAGGTATGTTGTCATACTAGTGAGTAGTCAGGGGACTGTGTATACTTGCTCTCTATCACCTCCATTTAGGGTTTATTTTGGTCCCTGCTGCGGCCCTTGTTTCTTTTTAAATGCAGTGAACAGATGCTCAGAAATGGGGGAGTGTTTAGTGGGGGAGGTGGATTACATTACACTACAAGTATTGTTTTAATATTTCCTGTCAAAGCAAAGCTACCTATACACGGGCACGTATTCCTGCAATTCCCCCCTCCTGCACTCATGGAGGTTTGCTTGCTGAGCGTCAGAGGCGCAGAATGGGACACTTTGCGTGTGTGTCTAATAAGGCAGAAGTAGCATAAGCAGTCAAGCGGCCTCTTCTGAAGCGCAGCAATGTTACTCCCTGTATCAGCCAGGAGGGGGCATCAGTGTTTCAAGCCAGGTATTTAATCTTGGCTCTGCAGCTATATTTGTGGGTGACGTCCCCCAGCCCTACCTGCCATGGCCAGCCTGATGGTGAAGGAGGCGTTTCTGTGGCTGTTCAGGTAGAGCAGGCAGGTGTAGTTCCCAGCATCGCCAGCCTGCAGGCGCTGGAAGGTGAGGTAAGCGGCCCCGTTGGCATGCAGCGCAGGTGGCTCTGTGCGGAGGGGTTCAGCGGATCGCAGTCTTTGCACCACAGGAGGTTAAAGTCTGAGCTGGACCGGAGGAGCTAGAGGCTCAGCTCGTCCAGTGGACGGAACAAATGATTACCAGGCTCCTGCTGCCTCCACACATTGTGGTCATAGAAGCGGTCGAGGTCCTGGCAGGACAGATCCAAGGCTGGCGGGAATGCCACAGGAATAAGTTAGAAATGAAATACACCAGGTTAAAATGTATCAGCTTGCACAGTTAGTAGCATGCTGCACGCACACTGCACGCACGCAGGCAATCAATGTTCCCCACCACCAGGCATACTGCAGAGATGACAAATGTCTGCTGGGCCGGCTGAAATAAACTAGTTATTTGTATTATAAGTAGTTTGTATTTATAGTAGTACCTAGAGGTCCCAAGCAAGACGGCGCTAGGTGCTGTACATACAGGAAGAGACAGACGCGCTGCAGAGAGCACAGATTCCAAACAGATAAGCCAGACAAAGGAAGGGTTATTATCCCCATTTTACAGATGGGGAAACTGAGGCTCAGGCACTAAGTGACTTGCCCAAGTTCATGCAGGAAGCCTGTGGCAGAGCAGGGAACAGAGCCCACCTGTCATGAGTTCCCATCCAGGGACTTAATTCCTCCCTGGAATAAGCATGGACTGGCTGACATCAGAACTGCAGAGAGTGGAGAACAAATCTTCACCTGGCAGGCGATCAGGCAGGTGCCATGAGAAGGAATCAAGGGCATGGCTGGCAGGTAAAGGCTTTGCAAGTACAATTGCTAACAGGATGCTTCTAATCCTAGACCTACTGACTTCTCAAAGACACCGGAGGTTACACAATAGTTCTTAATGCCCTTGCTAACCCAGTCTCTGGCACAGCCAGGTTTATTCTATGGAAGTTCTGTCAGACCCATATCTTCTAACTGACCTTCAAGCCCTCTGCCTTGTCTCCCTCCGTAGTAAAACCCCCACCACACTTCCAAAGCAGCACTAGCTGGGGCAAGTTTCTGAGGCAGGGCTGGGTATCTGCTGCTGGTATGTAAACATGCTGGCTTTGCTTGCTGTGCAAACACTGTGGAGTCAGGATCTACCTAGAGCCTGCAGGAGAAAGTGTTGCTACTCCCCAAAGGGGCTGAGCACACACCCAGCCTGCCTGGAGGTGGAGGGAGAGCAAACTGAGCAGAGCAGGTTTGGAGTCGTAGTGCTGCTGCTGCAGGGCAGGGCTGAGGACACCCTATCCTCCTTTTACAGTACAGCCATGTGGATTTCAGCCACACAGTCATTCAATTCAATGCAGGGTTTCCCCAAAGGGAGTTTCTTTTCCCCATGGGTTTCCTGCCCGCACCCCTCATTTAACCTAGGCCAACCTCAGCTCTATTCCTTCAGCTTTCTAAGATTCTGGGGACTGATCAATCCCAGAAATCAGATGAGGGCAAGGAACAAATCCCACTGCCCTTGAGGCAAACATGGAGTCATCCCCTGCGATGTCTTCTCCAGGGCTCTGGCCAAGCCACTTTTAATAACTCAAACAATGAGGCTTTCACCACTCCCCCTCCTAGGCGGCTGCACCAGGCTCAAATGGATCTCAGTGGAAGGACATCCTGACTGCCCTTCAGCTGAAACTTTCCTTTGCTCAGTTCCAGCTCATCACTCTTACTTCTACACCCCTCCCTCCCAGACCACCCAAAACCGTTTCACTTCCCCCTGGGCCTTTGTACCCTTCAGATCCTAATAGACCGCCCCCTGTCCAGCCAGCATGAGTTCTCTCTGTAATCCAACCAAATCTCCCTAGTTCGCCATCTTCTTGCATAAATCGGTTCTTTCAGACCTTTAAGTATTTTAATCACTGCTACCCCTCCTCCCCCCTTAATGAAACTGTGGGGAATCCCTGTGTGTGCTCGGATTACAATAGATGGGAGAACTATCAGCTCACTGCATTTGTGGGTAACAGCTGCACATTCAGGTTCTCTCTCTCCCTTTCTCTCATCATTGTGGGTTGTGCAATTAATTGCCAGCTATGGCCCTCCACATCCCATCAGCAGTGCAGGAGAAGGAGATGAGGCTGGAGGCTTCCCTATTCAGCTGACCTAAGCAAGCTCTAACTCCCCTTGTAGCTTGGGACAAGCCCCCTCCTGCCCTGACCTTTCACCAGCCAGTCCTATGCTGCTGACTCCTACACACAGTATCATCTCTGCTTGCAGGAGAGAAGAAAGTGTGGTATTAAACCCAGATGCTGCAAACCCTCCTCCCCAGCCGGTGATGCTATACATACCCAGGCAGTTCAGCACAGGTTTTCCCTCCTGCATCTCTTCTGCAACCGCCAGCTCAAAGGATTGGCCACCAGGTGTGAAGATGAGGGCAGGGGTGCTGACAGCCATTGAACCACATTGTAAACCCTGTATATATGATGGAAACCACTGCAAGCCAGGGGGTGCGGCAGCTCCCCCAGCACAGAGGAAGAACTGCCAGGGATGCACCCCCCTCCTTTAGCACACTAAATCTCACCCTCCTTTCCTTTTCAGTAAGTTAGCAGGTGGATGACAATATCCAACCAGAACTGTCATGGTTTAAAATGTGGCTACAGGACAAAGCACTGTGACGTCACAAGTTAATAATGGTGCCCAGCAGAGAATCATAATTATCCATATTATTTTCCCACCCTCATAATCTCGGATCACTAATCTTGACACAAAATGCTTCACTGTTAAACCATACGCAGGCTGTGTCTACACTTAAAATGCTATAGCTGCTGGAGCACTTCGGTGAAGGCACTCACTACAGTGATGGGAGGGTCTCCTGTTGCTGTTCTTAATCCACCTCCCCGAGAGGCTGTAGCTAGATCTATGGAAGAATTAGTGCTGCCCTCATCAGGGGTTAGGTCGGTTTAACTACATTGCTCAAGGGGGTGGATTTTCCACACCCCTGGACAACATAGCTGGGTTGACGTAACTTTTTAGTGTAGAGCTGACCAGAGTTCCTTCTGATGGCTAGATCAGCCTTAAAGTAAAGTGATTGACAGCTGCCCTGTTGCCATTTCCAGCGTCACAAACGACAGCACTTTCCAGCCAGACAACTGCCTCTGGCACGGAGCTTTGACTTGCCATTTGTAATTGAAGTCGTTAATTAAACGGTGTGCAATCTATTTATAGTAACAAGTGCTGCATACCTGGTGACCTTTCATACTGTTGAGCAAAGCAAAGTGGGTGCAGCTTTCCCTTCAAGTAAAGACACTGCGAAGGGTGTGTGCGCATCCGCATGCTAACTTACAGCCAGGCTGCAGAGGAAAGAGGTGCGAGAGCGGACATGCAAAGGAGTCCAGCCACGCAAACAGCAAAGAGGGGTGTGTTCCAAAAACCACTGGGACAGATCTTTAGATGGTGAAAATCAACCCAGCTCCATTAAGTCAGTGACCTGATCGTCATGTGTGAGTGAAGGGGGAAGTTACACTACGCTAAAGGTGGGCAAGAGAGGCATTGACACTTCTAGTGGATCAACAAATTAGACAACGTATACACAGTTTCAGGCCCAAATGGTCTGCAAAGTGTGAACAGTTTCTACGAAACCAGTCTAGGCAAGGTGGGGTAGTTGATCTGTACTGATATACCTGAAGAACCTTCTTAATGCAAAAGCTTGTAGATTACAGGGTAAGAGTGGACCAACAAATAAACTGTTGACATTGTCAGTGATTTTCCCAGGGCCAATACCACCATAAACACATTCTGCATACCAGGGAGGGGCAGAGAGATAACCCTTATCTCAGTTTCCTTCCAATGGGCCCCACACCTTGACACTCTTGATGCAAACTGCTTCTGAAATTACAGTTTGGGGCTGTGATGGCTCCTAGATAGTGCAGGTTTTCCAGGATTGAACTGTGTCTGGGCCCACAAATGTCTCAACAAAGCTGAACCATTCCCTGAAGAAACAGTTTCCCTTTCTTATGAGATGGGAAGTGAAAGGATCTGTTGTTTACGAAGGTCAAGGTCTGGGGGCCTAAGGCTTTCATCTGGCTGGAACAGCAGCTACAGCTCTCTCTGCAGGGCTCTCCAACGGGGACCAGATTATGGGTCAAGAGACACCCAAGAGACACTTATAATAGGTGCAGCTTTATCAACCAAAAAGTAAATTCCAAAGAAATAAGTTAAACACACTCCTCTTTCACCTGCTCATAGCAGACAGGACAGAGCCACGTGCCCCTGTAACAAATCTCTTCATAAATCCACTGTGATTGGGTGAGGGGGCTTTGGGATAGCAAGACACCAGGAGGGAAAGTGCTGAAACAGGAACTTAATTGGCTGTAACTCAGGAGGGGGCATGTGTTTGCGGGGGGGGGGGGGGGGGGGGGGGGGGGGGGCTGTATTGCTGAGGCAGCGTAAATCCAAGGTTTGGAACCCTTTTTCTAAACGGCTGCGGGTGTTCAGACTCAGTCCAGCCATGTCTGGTAGAGGAGCTGATGACTAACACCGCTTTGTTCCAGTAGGTCAGAATGAGGAAGTCTCTGAAAGTTACAGCCTCTTCTCAGAGCTCAGACTCTTCCTAAAAGCCAGTATTCGATCATTCAGACCGGGTGGAGGAGGGACCTTCTATCCCTCCAGGCCTCATCCCTCAGAGTCACTACCAGGGCCCTCTTGCTCCTATCTCACAGTGAGCATGAAATATGGCGGGCACAAAGTCCAAGCTGAAGGATGTTTAAGAGGAGGAAGCCAATCCCTACCTTGTGAATATCTCTCCTTATAACTCCTACCCACCACCACCCTGCCATGTGTGGAAGGCCAGAGCTGACAGGTGACAGAGTGCTGAGCTGCTAGACTTGGGCAAAGTACTCCAACCTTCAACAGATGCTGCCCCCTCGTAAGCCAGTCAGAACCCTTCCCGCTGCCCCCTCGTAAGCCAGTCAGAACCCTTCCCTCTGCCCCCTCCATCCCAATCAGAAATGCTCGCAGCTCAGTTTTGCTGGAGACCAACAATGTCAAGCTAGAAGCAGGCTTGGCTTTCTAGAGATGCCCCTCTTGTCATACAAGAAGTGGGACAGATACAACATGTGATCCTGAGCTAACAAAGGCACGGAGTGCCCCCCACAATGTTCGGGGGGGAACAAGCAGGGCACTAGGCAAGAGTTTAGGACAGTCAGATCAGCTCATGTAGTAGGAACCTACAAAGAGGTAAAGTCCAAGGTGCAGATGGCGACAGCTGGATTTTTCTGAAGCGAGAACACACACATTGGTGTTATATATTTTTATAACATAGCAATCTGCTGCTAGGCAGGGAGCAAGGCCCCTACCTCCTGAATCTGGGGAGAGAAGGTAACCCCAAGAGAATCACTGATCTGCTGCTGCCTCTGGCCCACTCCCAGGGTCTCCAAAAGCTGCATAAGCCAGACGAGGGGGTATTTCAGTATGTTCCCCAGAATTATAGCTCAGCCTCTGCTTTCCTCTCAGTAGTTTCAAGGGCCAGAGTTCTTGGGGAAGTCTGTGGTGCAGAAGCAATTTTATTGAGCTATGCTACAGTTTCATACTCTGTTGAGATGAGTTAAATCCAGTATTGCATGTTACAATTAAGGTGGCACTGCTGAAGTTCAGAAAGATAGTGCCATTTACTACGATGGTGAGCTGCCACTTCAGAGAGGCAGGAAGCAGGGAGAAAGGCAGTTGACAGGGACAGCGCAAGGAGGGGGGCCAGGGTGTCAAGAAGCAAGGGATTGATGGGAAGCCTGTGGGGTCAGGGGAATAATGGAGGCCTGCAGTATCATCCAATGGGGATCCCAGACTCAGAGCCCACAAGATCAAGCAGCAGGGAACACAGATAGAAAGGAGCCCATAGGATCAAACAGCAGGGACTGGAGAGGGTAAGGAGGGGAACCCCCTCAAGGACAAATAATAGAGATTGGTGATAGAGCACAGCTCACAGGTATAAGAGGAGTAACAGAAGAACCGGTGGGTTTTCACAGCAGGGATGGAAGAGAGGCCACAGGGCCAAGCAGGTTAAAGGGGAGCAGCAGGGACCAGTGGGGCTGGGGAACCCAGGGGAAAGGGGAGAGCCTGTGGATCCAACAGTCCCTGTTTCCTTCTCTAAAGGAGCAAGTCTGCCTTTATCACCAAGCACCATACACCGCGACCCCCAGCCCTGAGCTCCCACTTTGCTCCACGTCACCTCTATTTGATCCTCACCTGGTGGGGCTGTCGTCCTTTCCTGCTCACTCCCTGCGGCAGCCTTGGGAAGGCAGAGGGCTAACAGCACAGCTGTTACGGACAGAACAGAGGCCAGTCTCCCCTCCACCTTGGCTCACTCTCATGCAGTACTCTGCAAAGAAGATAAGCACAGGGGGAAAGGATTACCTTTTGGAGCAACCCTCTTCCAGCTTCAGGCAGAGGTCTCCAGACCCACAAACAGGGGCACTGCACATGCTGCACACTCCCTGATCCCAGCCACCTTGCTCATGTGACCATCCAACAGGCTGGCCCTGCCGGTTAAGTAATTTTTTTCATTGTTCAACCCATGCCCTTCATTTTGTGCTTGAAGGGCTCGTTCCACTCTCCCCCCCAATCACAAGCCTCCAGGCTTGCACTAGGGACAGCCAGTCCCCTCCCACCTGCTACTATTGCTCCTCCTACCTTTCCACCTGAACGCTATGGGGAAAAGGAAACCTACACACACTGAATAAAACAAAACCCACCCAACCTGTTGGCAGAAAAATAGACGACTAGGAATTTGCTGCGTGCAAAGCTGGGAGGCAGGTTGAACAAGAACTCTCTCCAACGGCTCTGGCACGGTGGGAATATAGCTGCTTTGTGGAGCTCGGCCAGTTATCCCAGACTCGCATGATACTCCAGCACTCGCTAGTGTCAAGCTGCCACCACTGGGGAAGAAGAAAAAATACCCCAAGGAGCCCTGCTGCTTTCCAATGCAGAAGCAGTAAATGGAGATATCAAGACAAGACTAAACCTGTATACAGCACGTGATGTGATCGGTAACATTATCGCCTAAGCCCAGTGCTGTAGCTAGCAAGCTGGCCATTCACATAAGCTTTCTTTTTCCTTTTCATATTCCACACACTAAACTATATGGTCAGTGAGTCACTGCATCATTTGCACATACACTTGTGATTGGTCTGATTCTGAGAGCGGTGCTGAGTATCTACAGCTCCACTGAAGTCATCGGGACTTACCAGTGCTTTTAGCTCCGGGTCCCAACTTGGCTTGTAGAACACAACAACACAGGTTCAAATGCAGTATAGCCCAATCACATCATGTATCATTAAGGCCAATTACAGAAATATTCTGGGAGAGGACTGAACAGGAACAATGTAAGATCTTTATTAGTAGATATATTTACATAGTGCCTGATCCATTGTAGCTTTTATTACACTGTCTTAAATTTATATATTTTCCCCTCAATGATTTAAAAGCATTTTAAAATTTTTAAACTGACAGTTTGAATATCTATATTGAGCACTCACCCACCAGTGAAATGCAGCCACCTCTGAGGTAAACCACAATAGCTGATAAACAGCACACAGTAGATCACAGTTATTAAAAATGTTATTAACATTCCCCAGGGTATGTGCTATGCTGTAATGACGGCAACTCTTGATGCTGGAAGCATACAACCTTTCAGTCAGGGATGAGCTTAAATGATATCAGTGACAGCATTTGCCTAAACTCTGCTCACAATCTCAGCTCTGCCCATGTGTCACATCAAAGTGAGACTTCACGCACAGCTGATTGAGAGATCTTCATTAAAAGCCCAAATCTGCTCCCATTGAAGCCAATGGTAAAACTCACAATGACTTTAATTGGTGCAGGATTGTGAATTAAATGATCATCCGTCTATCTTGCAATATTTGACAAGCAGTGAAATAGTTAACAACGTTGGCATATTAAATAACCTCTTTAAACTTCAGCATCAACTGAGATCACACTTCTCAAAGTTATCACTTCAGGCTCTCTGCAGACTCAGACAGATACTACTGTGTTTGTTACAAGTAGGTCACATTTTGAAGGTTATCTTTGCAACCATAAAAGCAGATAGAAATTAACAATACAAGGTGGATGAGATATCTTTTATTGGACCCATTTCTGTTGGTGAAAGAGACAAGCTTTTGAGTTTACACTGAGCAATTCTTCAAGTCTGTGTGAGCTCGAAAGCTTGTCTCTTTCATCAACAGAAGTTGGTCCAATAAAAGATATTTCCTCACCCACTCTGTCTCTCTAATATCCTGGGACCAACATGGCTGCAACAACACTGCAAACAGAGATTAAGGATGGCATTTTCGAAAATGCCCATCATTGGTCTAAATGCAGTCTTTGGTAAAACTTCCACTGACTTCAGTGGGAATAGTTGGGCCAATACTGAAAAAAAATCTCTAAAATCCCACCCTTTTAATTAAAAAAACCAAAACAACCTATTGGTTGGACTTTGAAGCACGAGATAGCATATTTCCCTGGTGGCTTCTATCTTTCCAACCTGCAGCAAACAGGTTCAGCTGACCCCTGCTTTCAGCGTATTTGAGAACAAAAGGTAGCCTGCATAGTGTCTTTGCATTCCAAGGGCCTGCCAGGCTTTAGTCAGGGATGTGTGTGTCTTGTATGGTATTTTAGCTTCTATAACAGAAGCTTCTGCTTCATTGCACTGTGCTCCTTGGCTTGCAAAATGTGTTACTCTCTCTCCTACATCCGCATTTGCTATTCTCAGTTATTCAACACAGTGAATTGAATAATGAGAAAATAATCTATTCCCTGGGCTCCAACTCCCTACCCATGCAGAGACAAAGCATTTATGGCCAAGCAATAAAACAGGTTATTAAGGGGATATTTTTTCCATCCCACTTGACTACAAAGTGTGTCACAGATATTACAGCTCTACTGGGAAGCAAGCAATACAGATCGGGGTTAGCTAAATCCGTGAATTTCTTTTAATATGCAGGGTTATGGAATGACACTAATGGCGCAAAATCATTTTTCTTTTAAAAAAAAAGTTGGATGACTTTGGCATTCAGAAAAGTATCAGGCTAGTACAGCCAGATAAGCACAGTCCTCTAGAAGCATGTCTTGGCCTCCCACTGGTGGGAATGCTAACAGAGACCAGCCACTAGTGGTGTTACCTTTGTTTCACCTACAGCTGATCTGAAGTTAACGGGATCTGTGGCATCTCTGGAAACTGGGCCCTAGGTGTTAAGTTGGGTACTTTAAAACAAAGGCACATTAAATGAGCACAAATCTGGGTGTAAGCAAGGAGTGGAAGAAGGTGGTAGGTTCTGTCATAGTGGGGAGAGGTGGTCTGTCAGTTTGACCCTTTGCTATGCTCTGGAAGGCAACATGACAGGGAAGTAAGGAAAGTGGAGAGCAGCTGGTAGGGGAAGAACTCCACTCCTGGTTAAAAGATTTTGTCCATGTGAATTTAGTGTTGGTGAATGCTGCCAGATTGACAGCTCAGGAGACTGATGTCTTGTCTGGCCAAGGCAGCAGCAGTGCAAGCTTCCCGCACACTGGGCCTCAACCCTCATATGTAGGGTTCACCTCTAGAGTGGGAGCGGAGTTGAGTGTCCATGGCTCACTAGTCACTGCCCTCTGCTGAGGGGGCCAATTAAGGCCAATCATGCTGGTGGCTTTAATGCTGTGTACCCTTCCGCACTGCCTGGGGTCTATCCTGAGTGAAATTTCTTCTGTCCTATCTCTTATTCTGGAACACTGATATTATGTAGACAGCCTGTGATCTCCACAAGCAGCCCTAGGCATGCGCAATTGGCTATATCCTGCATCACTGTACAAAACGTGATGGGATTTGTTAAACAATAAGCAGGTGAGTTACACACCTGTCAAAAATAATCCAATAGAAAAGGATTAAAGATGACACTGCAGCTCTCATGCCTTTACCGGCCTTTTCAAAGGCAACTTTGTGACTGGCTTTTCGCAGAGCTCTGAGCCTCAGGGTCAAACATGTCACACCTACTGTTCTTTTCTGTTTGCAGCCTACATTGTGTCTTCTCTCATAAGTATGGGATGGCACAGCATGGCTTCAGCTAATTGCTTCAGCAATGCTACATGCCAGCTTTTCTCTCCAACCACAAAACTGGATGTCCTGTCCTGAAGTCTCCGATCCTCAGGGGGAGGGAACTTCTGAAGAAACTGTAGGTGGTTAACATAAATTTTAAAATGAGGGGCCAGATTCTCTGGTGTAACTCTGTTGACTTCAATGGAGTTATACCAACAGAGAATGTAGACCTAGATCTAAATTTGTACACAGTGTCTTTCATCCCAATCCACTTTTCAATTCTGCAAAGAGCTAAATACTCTTCTCTCAATGAAGTCAATGGGAATTGAGTGCACTCAGCATCTCATGGGAGGTGCTCAGAATCTTGCAGGATCATACCCTATTTACATGTCCCTCCATTCACTAATTAAATGCAGCCATCACTGGGGTTAAAAATAGCAGGTGTTTAACAGCACAAAGCAGCCCTACCCAACAGTTACGGGCAGGAAGTAAGGAAGATACTGTGTCCAAGTGAAACTAAGGGGGGATTCACGAAGGCAGATTGTAACTATTCCAACTGAACTTTGTCAATACACCAGGGTAACACCCCTCCTCTTGCAAAAAAGTGCCCTTGGATATTTTGTAATGACCAGTGATGAGACCCCTGCTCTAGAGCATCTGGGGATCTGAGTATGATGAAAACTAGACAGCTCAGCTTCCCATGTCCCCTATATCTGTAGCATGCTGCACTCAAGCCATGTCCCCTACCTGGCCAAACCCCTCCCTCCTTGACATGACCACTAGGCAGGGGGTTACAAGTGGCTAGCATAGAGTCCTTATGTCAGCTCTCATAGTTGTCAAGTTTTGTGCAGCTCCACTGCTTGGGGCAGGATGTATTGATCATAAGCTAGAGTCATATGCAAACTGTTTGTAAATATGCTAATTAGCTCATTACATTTTGTATAAAATGTCACCTGTGGAACTGCATAAAACCTGGCAGCTACAAATAGTGGCTGCCAATTGCCACAGGTTCCAAGCAGTGCATTTTTGTTGGTATTGAGTTAGCAAAAAATTGTAAAACAAGTGTTTACAAAAATCTGAGTTCACTGCGTCTCTGTAAACAGTATTTCTGTTTTTTGAAAAGACAAATGAATCCCTGAAGAATGAAACACAGAGAAACTCAGGAGAGTAAATCTTAGGGAATTTCAGAGACTAAAATATCTGGTATGGCAGGAATGGAATGGGTGGTGAGTACACACCTAGCTTTTCAAAGGCTGGATTTTTAAAGAACTGCTCTTTGCTCCTCTAAAGCTCCCTGACAGATGTTACTTTTAGCAACACACGGCATTTAAAAATGGTGGGTGGCATCCTCATAACTGATTGTGCACTTTGTCTATATGCATGGATTCATTCACAAAGCTCACCATGTTGGCTAGCCACCAGGCAAACCCATTTTCTAAGAAACCTGACCACACGATCCTGCCCTCCTGCAATTTAGCTGCATTTCGATTCTGCACTTTCCTCACTGACCAATCCTCCTCCGAGCATGTTCATTTCCGATCTTTCATTTTATAGAAACTTACACTGAAATTCAATTTAAAAGAAACCAGTTTCCACATAAAAAGTCAGCATTAAGCATTTACTACCAAGCGCATAATAATACCCTAACACTCTAGTTTCAATGGGTGATTTTTTTTCCAGAATTTTTTAGTACTGTCAGTATCTTTTCCCCTTTAACAAAGAGAAATAATGAAACTTCTTTAAATCTTTCAATTTTTTTTCAAAGCAAAATATGAAAGGTGAACCTCAGTCCTTCCCATCTCTCTGTATAGCCTGTTCATTCTCTACTACAGAGCCACTTGCTCATCAGCTTTCTATTTAAAACACTGATGCCAGGATATAAGCTCTCAGCTTCCACAGTTAGAAATAAAACATAATGGATCCAGATGTGATGTTTGGATCCAGGTCCAAATTTTCCCAACATCTGGACCATTTGAAGTGTGAGTTTTGGATCAAGCTCCTCTCTAATTACTATTTATACTTTTAATCACCAAACATTGCAAGGAACACCAGAGCTGCTCCAAACCATAGACCATAGATTGTGCCACCATCACCTTCTAGCATGCTATGCTCCACCTCGATCAGCTGCTAGTGGAGCATAGCATGTTGGGACTGGCATCACAGGGTTGCCACTGGTCTCAGTATATCTGGGGGCAGGGGCTGGGCCACCTGTGGGTGGCCTTGGGGAGCTGGGGGGCTGCAGATGGCACAGGGGGCTGTGGGGAGCTGGGCTGGCTGTAGTGGGTGTTGGGGGCCTGTGACAAGAGGCTGAGGGTGGCTTTTGGGAGCTGTGGAGGAGCTGGGCTGGCGACAGATGACACTGATGTGGCTGCGGGTGGCACGGGGGGCTGTATGGAGCTGGGCTGGCTGGGGGGGTGTTGGGGGTGGGGGAGCTGGTCTGGCTGTGTGGGGGTGTGGGGTGGGGTGGGCTGGGCTAGCTGTGGGTGATATTGGAGGTGGCTGGGGGGGCTGGGCTGGCTACAGATTACACTGGGGTGGCTACAGGTGGCATTGGGGGGTCTGTGGGGAGCTGGGCTGGCTGTGGGGAGGTGTTGGGGGGCTGGGCTGGCTACAGATGATACTGGGGGGCTGCAGTTGGCACAGGGGGGTCTGTGGGAAGCTGGGCTGGCTGTGGGGGGTGTTGGGGGCTATGGGGAGGTGTTGGGGGGCTGGGCTGGCTACAGAGGACACTGGGGGGGCTGCAGTTGGCACTGGGGGGTCTGTGGGAAGCTGGGCTGGCTGTGGGGGGTGTTGGGGGCTATGGGGAGGTGTTGGGGGGCTGGGCTGGCTACAGAGGACACTGGGGGGGCTGCAGTTGGCACTGGGGGGTTGTGGGAAGCTGGGGTGACTAAGGGGTTGTTAGTATCAGGGGGGTAGCCGTGTTAGTCTGGATCTGTAGAAGCGACAAAGGGTCCTGTGGCACCTTATAGACTAACACAGGTATTGAAGCATAAGCTTTCGTGGGTGAATACCCACTTCTTCGGATGCAAGCAGTGGAAATAAGGGGTTGTTGGGGAGCTTGGCTGGCTGGTGACAGGGCAGTGTCCGGGGTGACACCTACCTATCTCCGTCCAGGGGCCCCCACCCCAGGGGTCAGCCTGTGCCGTGGGTGGGGGCAGGGAGGCTTCTTGGCACCTGCACCCAGGCACCGCCCAGTTGCTATGGGAACCTGCGCCCAGGTAGGCGGCGGGGGCGGTTCCTCGCCTCCCAGGCGCCACCGCCCCGCGCGGCGCATTCTGGGCTATTAGTCCCGCGCCGGCCCCGAGGCTGAGAGTCCCCAGGGCAGAGGACTCCAGCTCCCACCATGCACCGGGCGGGGGTTCAGCCTTGGCCCCGCCCAGCCCATGACGCGGGCCGCGCTCACCTGGCGGGGCGGGGCGGCAGGTGCCGGGCTGGGCTCAGCCTGCAGCGAAGGAGGCGGGGCCCTGGCGGAGGGGATTAGGGAGGCTGCAGGTGGGAGGAGCCTCATCCACTGTACCCCGGGGCTCCCTGTGACCGACATCATCCCCCTCCGCTCAGCCCTGGGACCCCCTGGCAGCAGGGCGGGTCAGGACCCTCGGTCCCAGAGACCACGGGGATGGGCATGGTCTAAAAACCTAGCTACGCAGGACTAAGGAGCCCCCGGGCTACAGGAGTAGAGGGGGCAGGACTCGGGCCACTGAATTCAGGGGGTGCTGGAGCAGGATCCCCCTTTTTTGCTTAAAAAGATGCCCTCAAATAATGGTCAGCATCAGCCTTGCATTGTATGGTGAGGAAAAACCACCAGCATTTAACTGTTAGGGGGGTACCCGCCTGATATAAAGTGAGCCTCTCCGCTCCCAAGAGGCACTGATCTGCAGGGGGGAAATGAACATGGGAACCCAGCTGGGCTGAGTTAAAGCAGGAAAGGAAGCGCCAGATGACAGGAGACAAGGTTCTGAACCAGCATCCTGGGTCTCTGTAACTTTCCTTTCACTGCTCCATGCTCCTGAGCACGATAACTAAACCCATCCTGTGCGCAGAGACAATTCGCTGCAACACTGAAAGCCTTGTCTTCCAAAATCAACCACTCCTATTGTGCGAAGTTGTCAGCACCACAGAGAACATTAGAGGACACAAAGCAGCATGTGTCTCTTTGAGCAGCCGGTGCGGTGGGATGTTCTGCCTGCTGAATGGGAACAAGTAAAATTCTAGCTGTGTGAGATGGGTTCTTTAATAGCTGCTGTATTCTCCCTGTCACCTGATTAGGAGAGTGGAATTCAGCCAGGAGGAGGTACTTCCAGCCATAAGCGTGGAGAGCAAAGAACGAGCAGTTAATGCCAGATCCACCCCCTTCCCTCCCGGCTCCAACTGATGGACTCCTCTAAAGTGCTTGGTGCCAGCATCTCACCCTGCATCATAATGTTCCTTAAAGGAGGGAATGAGATACTTAAGTCCTTTCCATCGGCTTAGACTAATGAAAAGAAAAAAACTTTTAGGGACAAATTTTGCTCTCCTAAGCAATTCCATTGAAACCCCCAAGGTTGCATGATGAGAGGGGTCATATATTCACTTGTGTAAATCAGTAACTCTGTTGACTTCAGCAGAGCTACATTGATTTACAGGAACTGAGAATCTGGCCCTGAGTAGAGTATGGACCTCAGGATCAGATACAGCCCTTGATTTGTTCATGCAACTCCCAGTAACTACAATAAAAGCACCACTGTGGACTCAGAGCAATGTATTTTGAAGCTGTGCAAGCTCAGATAAGCCAGCTGTGCACTTGTGCAATTGTTATTTACTTAGGAGTTGTTTCTATTTATTACCCTGCCTTGCCATTCTCACTGCGGAGTTAACCTTCAGCGCTTCATGGCTTTTAGATGGAGAAGCCAAACCAGAAGCTGTGATCCCTGAGACAATAAATAACTTTTTTATTTTTATTGTTGGGTATGATCTACAGCTGTACTGGGTTTGGCTGTGGGTTTGTCAGATTTTACAAGTTAAACAGGCTTAGGCCTGATTTGTACATTAAAAGGATACCTCCAAGGAAAACCCAGCATGGCAGAAAGTGGTGTTGATAACTCAGGGCATGGCTACACTTGCAGCTGTAGAGCGCTTTGAGTTAAACCAGCCTTCGGAGAGCGCAGTAGGGAAAGTGCTGCAGTCTGTCCACACTGACAGCTGCAAGCGCACTGGCGTGGCCACATTTGCGGCACTTGCAGCGGCATTGGGAGCGGTGCATTATGGGCAGCTATCCCAGCGTTCAAGTGACTGCAACCTGCTTTTCAAATGCGGGGGGTGGGGTGGAGTGTGACAAGGAGTGTGTTGTGTGTATGTGGGGGGAGAGTGAGTGAGTTTTTGGGGTGCTGAGAGTGTGTCAGCATGCTGTCTTGTAAGTTCAGACCCCCTTCCCCCCCACCGCCTCTCTCTCACTCACTCAAAGCAAGCAACATTCCTCAGTAATGGTTGCTTTGCCCTGGATCAGATAAGCAGCTGGCTGTCAGAAACTGAGCTTTGAAAGGACATATCCCCATTCCTACAGCTGATTCCAAAACAATGATGAGAGTGGCCATTTGATTTAAGGGGATTATGGGACGTTTCCGGAGGTCAATCAGAGCACAGTAATGCAACACCTCCCACTGATGCTGAGGTGTCTCAGCCAAGACACATCAGACATTATTCCTCTCGCCAAGGTGGATTACCAGGAGTGCTCTAGCCACGGAGTCGGAGCGCTCTATGTGCCTCGCCAGTGTGGACGGGGAGTGAGTTAGAGCGCACTGGGCAGCTTTAGTGCACTCTAACTTGCAAGTGTAGCCAAGCCCTCAGTGCGTATTACGCTTCTCTCTCACTCAGTACTGATTCGTGCCCAGTGTGCTGTTAGAGGTGCCATCTCTAAAGAGACAGGAGTCAGACTAATTGCATCCTCCTGCTCAAATTCTCCCTGCAGTCTCAATTTGCTACTGTATTCTTCCTTACTTTCTGTGCTAAGCTTGTAGCATTACTGTGTACAACTTACGGTGTTGCAATTCAGAGGTGGCTGCATTTCAGTGATGCATGAAGGGTTGCCTGTGTGAAGGTGCTTTGAGATGAAAGTTGCTATGTAAATGTGAGTTTAATATTAGTAGCCAACATAATGCACTTTATGGTATTAAGCCAATTCAATAAAACTACTTACAATAGCTTTCACCAATGCCAGAAAGAGCATTTCAAGGCTCTGGGCAAAATGTGTCAGGGTTCCTTTTCAAATCCAAAAATACCACTACAGTAGGATACAGTGTGCAAATGTACATAAAAAAGCAGTTGCAACAGCCCTAATGCGGACACAGTTATATTGATATAAAAGTGTTTCATACAGAGATAACTTGTTCCCTTTCCCATATGGAAATAGCTATACCGATATAAGCACCTTTTAGCACTGGATTGTACTGTTATAACTATTTCATTTGGGGTTTTTGTTTTTTTTTAAAGCTGTCATTTAAAGCCTCATTGAAATAATTCTTGGTACAAAACCTGTGTGTAAATCAGGCTTAAGTCACAAGTGCTTTTGAAAATGTTACCCTAAAGTTTGCAAATGCCTAGCACAATGTATGTATTTTCCACCCCATACTGAATCATCAGAACTCTTCCCAGACACTAACACATACATTGTCACAACTCCCCTAAGTACTACGGGAAGTAGTATCCCCATTTTACAGATGAGTAAACTGACACCAGGATTAAGGCTAAGCTTTCCAAAGTTGGCTAAGAGATTTGGACACCCTGAATCCAAATGCTCGTGGCAACTTTGAAAATCTCTCCTGAAGTTACTCACCCGAGTCATACAGGAAGTTTGTGTCAAAGCTAGAAACTGACCCAGATGGCCTGCGGCCCATGCCAATACCTTAACGACTAACAACTCTAACAAGCTCACAGTCCTGCCCCCAAGCCAATATTTAAAATGGCCTTCACATTTCAATTCTTTACCATCCAAACCCAGACCACCTCTTTGCTTAATAAACCAAACCAACATCTTTTTTTTAAAAAAAAAAAAGTTTATTGTATAAAATTGCCTTTATTAAAAAATTACAATATTATTGCACAATATTTCAAGCAACCATTACTGAGCATTTTAAAATATGTACAACATACCTGGCATCCAAAATAAGGGAGGCCAGGAAAATATTTTAAATGCCACATCAGTCTGGCGACGGCTGCATTAATTACCTGATTCAGCATGGCACACAGGCACATGTGTAGCAGCATATGGCTAGTCCACTGAAGTCCAGTGTGGGGGCCCTTGAGTGGCCACATTGGACTTGTGGATTAGTCAGATGCTTAAAGCTACACATGTGCCTGCATGCTAGGCTGAATCAGGGCTTGATTCCCCTGCCATGTTTCATAATATAGTCACTTGGATGTAAATAACGAATGTAAAACCTAGCATTAACACATGGCTGACAAATCAAAAATTCACACGTTAGGGTGTTAGAAAAGCTAAGATTTTTTTGACTGCAAGATTAATTCAGTCACTGCTCAAGCCATATACTTCTGGCATAGATTAAATCCATACTTTTTTAGAGCTGACATTGAACAAGGAAAACAGGAATGACCACCACAAGAATCAATGTCTGGAATGTCCTGTCTCTGAATGCTTTGTTGCTCAGCCTTAATGTGGTAGGGATGGTAGGGGTTTGCATTTAATTGCCTTGATTATTTAAGAAAACTAGAAAAGGCTCAATTTAATCCTTAAACTACACATTGAGGACTTGTCTAAATACAGAATTTGCACCAGCAGCGGCTTCCCAGCAGAAACGTCTCATAGTAAAGACAGGTCATATGAGCACTGCTAGAGGTCCAAAAGCACTGCTTTTGTCCCTCATTTTCTTGTAGTGGCTGTTGAGTGCTTTGCTTGTGCTGTGGCATTGAATAGGGTCCCACTGTGACCCTTTGGGGCCATCTATTTAGAGATGTCTTCATAGACTGTGTTAGTCTGATGATTTGTTTTTTTTAAACGGGCTGCCTGTACCCTCGTATCTCCCCAGATGGCAAGGTGATCAAAGACCTCTGCATGTTTCCATGCTGCTGCACAAAGGCATTAGATGGCAGTAATAGCACTGCTGGAAGGCTTGAGGGCTGTACTCCAGGAACAAATGGACTGTTCCTGGCCTCCTGCCAGCATTTGAACAGGGAGGGGACATCTGGGCAACATGACCCCAGAGCAGTGGAGGGGACCCAGGTAAACAGACAGGCTGGTCCTGGCAAAGTACAGTGGGATAGAAGCTGGCGTACTGCCTACCTTGTGTGAAATGAGCCGTGCGTGAATGTCAATGGTAGTCTGCACTACCTCAATATGCAGGGAGCTTTCAAAGTGGATTGTAGAATAAGTATTTCTGGGCCAGTTAGTCCACTTGGAAGAATTGCACCATGTGTGGGCTGGGAAGGTCATTTGAGTGCTCACTAGCTAAAGTTAGTGTGATTTGAAGCCCACTCATGTGGACAAACCCTACATGTGAATTAAACCAATTTAGCTAAACCGCTGAAACTTTGTTGCAGGAGTTTACATCTGTCTCACTTAGGTTTAGCTTGGCCCTGGTAAAAGGCCCACGTTAAAAGACCCCGATCCTACAATAGGCTCCAAGTCGGTGGACCCCAGCCTTCCCTGGCACTTAGTGTGAAGGGATCTTCCCACACAGGATTCACTACAGTACTGGGGTCTACCTGTGCATTTGCAGATTTAAGAGTGTTTTCTACTGTGCACGTTCCAACTGGGCTTTAGCTCGGTGACTCTGACACTAACGTTTTGCAAACCTGTCAGTCCTCATTGACGGCCGACAAGGGCCCGATCCACAAAGGTAGCTAAGCACGGTAATGCCTAGCTCTCAGGCAGCCTGCCACCTCGTGGAATCATCAGCCTGAGCTAGGTGCTCAGGATCCCCAGACGAGGGCATGGGGAGAGTTAGATGCCTATGGAAGGGATCTTCTGAAGCCAGCCAGCTTAGTGGGGAGTGGCCTAAACTAGCCAGGAGTGAAGTGCCAACAAGTGCAGGGTTTAAGAGAGGGAGCCACCCTACCCCATTACCGTCCAGTGGTTAGGGTACTCGCTTGGGATGTTTAGGGTAAGGCCCTGCTCTGCACCCTTACCTATAGGAGGAGCTACTCTGATCACTTTAGTAAAAGAGAGAATAGCAGGTGATGGAGGTGTACAGGAGCATTGAGGGACTACACTGGAAGGAGGAGGACTGGTGAGACATATGAAATACAAAGGGGATAGAGAAAGTAAGCAATCTACTCTGCAGCCCAGCCAGCAAAGCCCAGTTTAATGACAAGTGAAGGATTAAAATGAACTACTGAAGATAAAGCCAGGTCGCCTGCCGTAGATTAGCATCAGATTGCCTGACTCGATGAAATGCTAACACAAGGGGCACACAGGATCTCTGAAAGGATCCAAGGGCTGGTCTACATTGGCCAGCAATTGGTGTTGCTCGCTGCACCAGAGCCAATCCCACCTATAGCTGAGAAGAGCCCCAATCTGCTTCAGTGGGACTGACTGCTGTTTGAAACGGAGGTGAGCTCCATCCATGCCAAACACAGAATACCTTGTGGGTATTTGGAATTTGCTGTGGCTGGTCCCTGAGTAATGGCATGAGGGCAAATTCTCAATGTAGACAAGGCCTCAAAGTGCTTCATTATTTACTAATATTAATTATTTAAGCTGCACAGCATCCAGGTGAGGTAGGTATTTGCCCCATTGCATAAACCGAGGCACCGAGAGGTTAATTTGTACAAGGTCACACATCGATACAGTAAGAACCAGGGATGAGCGGTCAGGAATCCGTTCTCTCGAGATCAATTCCATCTAGACAAGAACTAGGTCTTAGACGTAGGGTAGGAAAGAGAGTCAGCTGGGACAGAGACTGTCCCTCCAAACTGGGGACAATGTTGGTACAGCAGACAGGGTAACCCCACCCATCTCCGTAGACTCGGGCCTTGTATGGTATTTCCTCTTAGTGATGTGGGAGGAGGGTGCAGGGGTAAAATCGTGTCTGCCACTGATGGTGGAAAAGCATGACAAATGTAGCACACACCTAGCCATGTTTAGCCTTCTTTGAAATCAGACAAAATGTTATGTTGGGCCAACAGTGCAAATGCTTTCCCCCAGCTCTGAGACATCTTTGAAATGCAGCATTTCTTAAAGATAGTGATACCATCATCTTCCCTGCCACAGTGAGATTCTAAATTATCTGCTCATGCAAGTTTACCATTGTGTTGTTTCCCCTCCAGTTAAGAGGCAAAGTCCAAAACAATAGGAAAGAATGAGCTGCAGTTGCAGGGTTTGTGGGAGGTGCCTGTATAGTGCCTCCAAAGCCCACAGCACTGTCCTGCTGGATACTGGGTCTGCGGTCTCTGCTTCTGACCCCTACCGTGCGCTCAGCGACTCGCTACACGTCTGTAAAGCGATCCGTTTCTCTGGAAGATGCAGGAACAATCCAGGTAGTTCCAGTGACACCAGCAGAGCTATTGAACAGAACAATCAAAATGGAGATGAGTAAAAGCTAGTGAGAAGGGCTGGTCGAAAATGTTCTAGCAAAGCTATTTTACTATGGCAAGTAGGGTTTCCATGAAAAGGCTTTTTGTGGAACAAGTCTGCTAATCTCAGCAAATTTAGATTATATTGGAAAAAACCCCAAATGGTGCAAAGCCAACGTATCTTGATTTGGATATACCATCACACTGTCTCCTGGAACTTGTAGTTCAGTTCCCTCATGTCCCCATTCTCCTCTGCAGGCTGGGTTTCCTAGCTGGGCGACATCTCCCCTAACGCAACATGATCGGGGACTCCCATGATGTACCACTTCCCTTTGTTAATAGAGGGAGACTGTGGTGCATCATGTGAAATATAGTTCAACCTACAAAGGAGAATGGCAGCATGAAGCATCTGAACTACAACTCCCATAAGGCATTACAGCAGCATTTCTTCAGTTTTCAGCTGATATATTTAAATTTTGACTTTTCACCAAAAAAAAAAAAAAAAAAGTCTAAATTTTTCCACGGAAAGTTGAGACATGTTCATTTCTGTGGAAGCCCCCCCCCCGCAAAAAAAACCCAACCCTCATTTTCTGACCAGCTTTAGTTTTGATTCATCTAATCCAGCGTTCTCAAGATGTGGTCTATGGATTAGTAAAGGGCTGTGGAGCCCTCCCTCATGCTCTGTAGAATGAGGAATATGGCTAGCCAAGCACTTGGGGATTGGGAGGGCAAGCAGGTCCCTCAGAGGTGCACTGTGTCTCTTGTATGAGGCGGTTTCCAGAATGAAAAAACTGGAGAATCACTGGGCTAATCCAGCCTCCAGGGGCCAAGGATGGATTGCTCCTTCTATCCCCCAGTTTAGTTTTAAGTGAAACCAGGGATAGTGCTTCCACTGCTTCCTTTGGGAGGCTAACCAATGCTTGCAGGACTCTCTTCTAAGAAGTCACATGCCACCAGCCTCCATCTCACATTCCCCTACTGAACAGGCAGGTTAGATGTCAGGAGCTTGACCTGTGGTAGAATTGGTAGTTAAGACCCTACGATGCCTAGGCTTTGCCAGTGGAGTAGAGATGACACTTGGCCAACACAGATCATTTTTTATCCCTTATACTGATGCCAGCCTGGGCAGAACGGAAGCTGTTGTCAAGCCCCAACAGAGACCATTCTGCTCTGCCCACTCCTATTCAGAGTAGCCCTCTGAGTGGAGCGGTGGTTGAGGGAGGGCAGCTAATATTAATGGTATCTGTGCAGAGGAGGTGCAGTGACTAACCCCAAGGTCACACAGCCAATCAGGACAAAAAGCCAGGTCTCCTGCTCTAGATCATACTGCCCTCCAGGAGAGAGAGCACTCCAGGACCCTTCACAACTATTCCTAGCACAACACCTACCTGAGTTTTTCCCCTGGGAGTTTCTGTAGATTTTCATATTTTGTCTTCAGGTGCTTATTCTTAACCGATTGGGGGACGTCGGGTACATACCAGGCTGCAATCAACTTGATGCACAGAGCCACGTGCTGAAATGAGCAAGCAGAGCCCACCATGCAGTCAGAACCCATTCTCAGGGGAGACACACTGTGATCAGTGACCCAGCAGCAATTAGCAAGGAATTCGCTCCATGGCCATGCTCAGCTGCTACGTTGGCATATACCAAGTACGTGAGCACAATCCAACTCTCACTGAAATCAGTCAAGACTCCCACTGACTTCAGTGGGAGTTTGATCGGAGTCATAAAATACACACACAGTGCCGCATCCAGGGATGATTTATGGGGTAATGCCTCCCCTTAGGGCCCCAAATAGAGGCTACTATGGGGCCCCCAAAACATCAACCCCCTCTCATTCTAGTCCTGGGAAACCTGGGCCAGAGAGGGTATTAGATCCATGAGGACCCACAGTCCCTGGTTTCTCTTAGCTTTGTGTCTGGCTCTGGCTGCACCCCACACTCCCTTTTGAAATGCCAGCTTTGCACTGGTACCACCAGGGCCGGCGCTCCCACTAGGCGACCCTAGGCGGTCGCCTAGGGCACCAGGATTTGGGGGGTGGAGACTCCTGGTGGGGATTCAAACCGCCGCCGAGGACGCAGCTTCTCAGAAGCTGCTGCTGTCCCTGCTGCCCCTGCCCGGTGGAGGTGAGCTGCCGCGAAGCAGCAGGGGCGTGGGGGGGAATGGGGCGCCACAGCCGAGCTTGCCACAGTCCGGCGGGGGGCGCGCGGAGCCAGGCCCACCGCGGCCGAGCACGTCGGGGGCCGAGCCCGCCGCCACCCACGGGGGCCACGGGGAGCCGGGCCCGCCGCGTGGAACTGGACCCACCGCAGCCCGAGCCCGCCACGGCCCGAGCCAGCCACCGCCCGCGGGGAGCCGGGCCCACCGCGGCCGAGCATGTTGCAGTCTGGCGGGGGCTGAGCCCGCCATGGCCCGAGCCCGCCACCGTCTGTGGGGGGCGCGGGGAGCCGGGCCCTCCGCAGCCGAGTACGTCGCGGCCTGGCAGGGGCCAAGCCCGCCGCCGCCCGCGGGGGGGTACAGGGAGCCAGGCCAGCTGGGGCAGGGGGGCGCATGGAGCTGAGCCCGGCAGGGGGGCGCGGGGAGCTAAGCCCGCCTCAGCTGGGGCGGGGGGCGCGTGGAACTGAGCCCGGCGGGGGGGCGCGGGGAGCTGAGCCCGCCTCGGCTGGGGCGGGGGGCGCGTGGAGCTGAGCCCGCCGCAGCCCGGCGGGGGCACATGGCACCGGGCCCGCGGGCCCGGTGGGGAGGTTGCCGAGGCCCGCAAGGGGGCTGAGCTGCCGCTGCGGGGGGGGGGGGGTGTTAGCTGCCACTGGGGGAGGTGGAGCAGGGGGCAGGGGTGGGCGGTGCAGGGCTGGTGCAAGGAAGTTTCGCCTAGGGTGCCAAACTTCCTTGCACCGGCCCTGGGTACCACTGCCAGCACAGCTGACTTTGCCCCCAGCCAAGGGCAGTGGCTGTTTTTCCTGCTAGTCACCTGTGCATGGCATGGCCTGAAGGGCAGATGGCAAGTGAGCAAGGGACTAACAGCAGGAGTGAGTGACGGTCAGCAGGGGCACAGGGGTAGGGGAGAGGGAAAGCGATGACAGGTGTGGGTGAGTGCAGGAGAACACAGGGGAGGGTCTGAAGGCAGGTGAAGGGAGCGGGGAGCTGATGCAAAGGGGCAGTGCCACGATAAAGGAGCTAATTGCCTCACTGAAGGGGTCAGGCTGGGGACAAGAGAAGGAAGCCAGTGCGGAAACAGCACCCTCAAGAGTGCCCAGCCATGCACGCTCACACCCTCCACTGCCAGATTACTCCCCAGGGAAGAACGTGCGACTCTCTTTCCCCCACCGCCTCCGTCTCCTTCCCCATGCCGCACGAGGCTCCCCGTGCAGCCCGGACATTGCTGACTCCAGAGCCACCGTCCACAGCACTCACCTCAAATAAAATAAGGAAGGCGAGCCGGGCTGCGAAAACGTGCCAGAACTGGACAGAGTAGTTGTAGTCATCGGAGTTCCTGTAATCCCGGTACCTACAGGACAACACCCGTCAGCACTGTGTGCACTTCCCAACAAATCCCATCCCCCACTGGTCACAGTCCATCTCTCTGCACCCACCCTGCCCACCCCCGCAACTGTGACCCTCCCTCTCCTGCTTGGCCCCAGGGAAGCCTTGTTCAGTTATAGACAACTGAGGCAATAGGGCTTCCTCCAGCTGACCTTCCCGTTATCCACTCACAAATCCCCAGCTGGTGTAAAGCAGCATAGATCCATTGACTTCAGGGGGGATCCAAACTGATTTACACCAGCTAAAATCTTGTCTTCAGCCCCCCCCCCCCCCCCCCCGCCCTTACTGGGAGAGCAGAAGGGAGGCATGCCAGTGTTACCTTAAAACAGTCAAGATATTTTTTGTAGACAATATTTGCAATATTTGTTGGGGATGGGTGGGAGGGTATTATTGTGAGGATGTGTACAGGGGCGCTGAAAACAATTTGTATAGTGGGGGTGCTGAGAACCATTGACCCAAACGGTACACCCTGTATACAATGGAAACCATTTTAAGACAGGGTGTGTGGCAGCACCTCCAGCACCCCTATTTCCAGCACCTATGGACATGTGTGACTGGATGATGGATCCATGCTATTATCCCCTTTTACCTGCATTCAGTGATCTCACTCCTCATAAAGTCTGGAAGCTTTTCGGGCAGCTTCATCTGCCACTCAAAGTCCTGGACACGGAACACCGAGAGGCTGTTGTTGATGTAACCTGTCAAACAGCTGCATAGGGAGAAAACGTGGCACTAGACAGTGGCTTCATAGTGCCCCAGTGGGGTCGTCCAGGCAAGGATACCCAGGTGAGGATTAGGAGAGATGGGCATCTTTAGCTCTCTTCCAGGTTGTTCTTTTCAGGGTGGGAATCTAAGACCTGATCCTGCTCTTATTGAAATTAATGGCAAAAGCCTCATTGACTTTGATGGTGCAGGAACAAGGCCTCAGAGCTGTTTGTATAATTTTATGATTTTTAATAGTGTTTCCTAAGCATAAGAACTGTCTCTGCAAAGTCTGAGCACCTTCAACTCCCGTGGGGGCTGAGGGCTCTTATTAGCTCCCAGGACGTGCTCAGGCCCTGCGTGAATGGGCCTATAGCTCAAGAAACATTCCCCGTCCTAGAAAGCAATGTAAAGGGCTGATACTGGATGATGCCCAGCACCCTGAGTTTCCAGTGAAGTCAAGGGAACAGAGGACACACTACCCTGTGCAGGATCCAACTCAGAGACAAGACAAGGCATGGAATGCACAGGGAGGAGAGATTGTTGGTGAAAAGGGAGAGGGGATGGATTTTTGGAGCAGTGCAATTTAGGGGGCGGGGGATTTATAATCATAGAATATTAGGGTTGGAAAGAGACCTCAGGAGGTCATCTAGTCCAATCTCCTGCTCAAAGCAGGACCAACCCCAACTAAATCATCCCAGCCAGGGCTTTGTCAAGCCGGGCCTTAAAAACCTCTAAGGCTGGAGATTCCACCACCTCCCTAGGTAACCCATTCCAGGGCTTCACCACAGTCCTAGTGAAACAGTTTTTCCTAATATCCAACCTAGACCTCCCGCACTGCAACTTGAGACCACTACTCCTTGTTCTGTCATCTGCCACTGCTGAAAACAGCCTAGCTCCATCCTCTTTGGAACCCACCTTCTAGGGTGACCAGATGTCCCAATTTTATAGGAACAGTCCCGATTTTTGGGTCTTTTTCCTATATAGGCTCCTATTACCCCCCACCCCCGTCCCGATTTTTCACACTTGCTGTCTGGTCACCCTACCCCCTTCAGGTAGTTGAAGGCTGCTATCAAATCCCCCCTCACTCTTCTCTTCTGAACACTAAATAAGCCCAGTTCCTTCAGCCTCTCCTCGTAAGTCATGTGCCCCAGGCCCCTAATCATTTTCGTTTCCCTCCACTGGACTCTCTCCAATTTGTCCACATCCTTTCTGTAGTGGGGGGAGGAGGGTGGGGTGCTTCTTAGAGAGGGGCCGAGAGACGGTTCCAGACTGGAACTAATCCACTCTTTTACAGCTTGACCAAACCATACACAATTAAAACAATCAATTATTGACTCCACATGTAGAGAATTAGATCTCATGGTAGGAACCGGGTAGCACAGACTGAAAAAACCGACCAAGTGCACTCTTGCAGTGCTAACAGCCACAGTTAACAGCTGTTTTTGCACAAAATGTAAGAGCTTCCCTGTGGATTTCTGTGTGGATTACTTTAGTGTCTATTTCAAAAGTAGGCATTAATTAGTTTGAATAGCCAGAAGAGCCAGCGCATGGGTATCTTTTTGGTAGCCATCTGAGCACAATTAGCAGCTGTTTGCATTATTTGTGTACAAAGCAGATACCAACTTGTCAACTGATCTGCTCTGCCCTGTGCAAATGGGAGTGGAAAATAACTTTGGCTCCAGTTCTTGCTCATCCCTCTAGAGGACACTACCTCACCTGATGCCAAAACTGGCTTAGGGCAAGGACTGCTGGGAAGAACACAATGCAGCCTCACTCCTACAGGGAACCCTCAACATTGGGAGCAGCTGCAGCTCCCGGAACTGGTCCCCCCATTCCAGGAGCCACAAGGAGTGAGAGGGAACATAGAGTCTCAGCAAAGCTCCCGCGTTCCTGGCTGGGCTTTGCCACCCAGTGGCGCTGGGAGAGATGGCTTTCCCCACGCTGCAGGGACAGGCTCACAGACACAGGAAGCAAGCGAGGTGGCTGCGGTCCAGGAAAGGCTGTGGCAGTTGTGGGGTGACACTTACTTGATATCGGTGCGGTTCTGCAGCATGCACGGGCTGTACGTGTATTTGTAGACCTGCATGGGGATGAAGTCGGAGGTGATGGCGATCACCAGGCCGTTGCCAATGACGGCCAAAATACCAATGGCCTCCAGAACCTGCAGCCAGATGCCTGCAAGAGAATAGAAGTCAGAGACGTGCCCAGCTAGGTGCTCCCACAGCCGCTTTGGTGCCCAGGACACTGCCCTGCGAGCTTTGCCATTACCACGAATGGGAGGAGGATTGGGCTTGACCAGGCTGATCTCTGGAGTTGTGTTCTGTGGGGCCCAGCACACCAGCCTCGCCTCAGCAAGAGCACTACAGTGATGAGCCTTATCCGGTACTGTATCCACCCATTGATGTGGGCAGACGGGCTGCGTATGAACGTGAGGAACTAGCAATGCGTTCTAGGCCAAAGCAGAGTGTATCTAGATTCTATCCATGCCTCTACCAATGTGCCTCAGTCCTGACTTACAACCCCCTGCTGTTCCAGTCCTGCCCCTCCGCCCCCCAGCTCTTCAAATGCACCCTCTATCTCTAACTGGAATAGCAGAAACGGGAGCAGACAATGTTCTGGCACCATGACTTTGGGAGTCTGTTGCAGTAGTGAGTGTCATTGTTAAGTCTTGGGGTAAGATTAGCCCTTCCCCCCATAGTGCCTTCTTTATTGGGCCCATGCTCTTCATGGAGAGCCCCTCCCCTTGGCCCCCGCTCACCGATGTCATTGGCTTTCCTAGGCACTATGCGCCTCTGCAGGTGCACCATCTTGATGGCATCCAGACGGATCTCAAAGAGGTTATTGATGAAGGCCATTAGCGGGGCGAGGGGGAAGGCAGCCACAAAGATGGTGGTGAAGCTGTACTGGATCACTGAGAACAAGACAAAGCACAGGCACCGTGAGGGAGCTGTGGGGACATCCAGCTAGACCATAGGCCCAAGTACTGACTGTATGCGCGATGCCTCAGAGCCGGATGTTGGCATGGCCCTGAGTGGCCAGGCAGCGTGAGAGGATGAGTCAGTCACCCCCTCTAGCCCTCCATGTGATCTGCTCGCTTCATGGCTATAGCCATAGAAGTGGGGGAGATCAGGAGCTGCATGCCCAGTTCTACTTACCCCAACGCCATCCATGCAGGAGTGATCACAGAGGGGTGGGACCTTAACTCTGCCCCGATTCCCCAAAGTACAGGCTGGCTCAACTGAACAGGGATGGGTGGGGGGAGAGTAGTAGCTAGTGGTTACAGCCAGTAGCGTAGCCGGGGGGGAGCGGAGGTAGTGGCCACTCCCCCCCGTGAGCAAAAGCGGCGCCTTAAATAGGAAGCAGCGCCTTTTTTAGCTCCACTCCCCCTTTAAAAAAGGGCACCGCGGAGCTAAAAAAAGGTGCCGCTTCTTGCAATTACCCGACGGCGCTCCAGCTGTTCGGTGGCACTTTGGCGGCGGGTCCTTCACTCGCTCCGGGTCTTCGGTGGCAGGTACCACTGAAGACCCAGAGCAAGTGAAGGACCTGACACAGAAGTGCCGAACAGCTGGAGTGTCACAGGGGGAGGCGCCTTTTTATAGCTCCGCTCCCCCTGTACTAAGGACCTGGCTACGCGGCTGGTTACCCAAATGCTACCAGAAGCAAGGGCGGGACAGGGCAGGAAAGGAATTGGCCGTCCCTGAGGCACAAATCCTTCCCAGGCCGCACAGTTACCTGCCAGGTCTTGCTCGGGGCAGGATGTGTGCAAGTGACCCCTAGCAGGTGTGTGGGTGAATCTGCCCAGTCTGTGCCCATTTCTCCCTGGGCTCTGCAGTCTTAGCTCAGGGATGGGCTACAGACTGGATGAGCTTCAGGGCTGGTTCCCTCGCACCTTCCCCTCAATGGTGAATGCAGAGTCACCAAGCCTGACCGCGTTCCACAAGCCACATGTGGAGACCTAGGGCCTTCCCCCACTCCCAGGGATGTGAATTGGCATTTGGTATTACCGTTCTGACACAGGGGTGGCCAGTTTCTCTCACAGGGCCCAAGTCCTGCTAGCTGCAAGGGTATGACTCCCCCTTTGCCCCAACATCAGGAACTGGACCCCTGGAGCATGGTCACACCCAGCTCCAGGGCATTCAGAGCACGCTTTGTGTACTGGGCGCAAGGAAACCTGGGTTGAGCAAGCAGCTAAAACCTGCTGCCCGTGGAGAAAAACTGACCCAAAGAGAAGAGGCAATGGGAATGGGCAGGCGTGTGCCCAGAACACAGCACCTGAGAACCAGGCATCCCCCACTGCCCACTAGTTACACCCATGACCCCAGAGTGCCACATACTCATTTCCAAGAACTCGTCAAACAAGCTGAAGACGTTGACCTCGTTGAGTTGGTAGTTCTTGTAGAGGTCCTGGGGTTTTTTCTCCATGTGAGCCTTGTCTTTGTCCTTTGGGTTGGCAGGTGACTTTCGGAACTTTAATTTTACCCAGCTGCAGGGACAGTAACACAAGGGCAGAAGGGTGAGGGATATATACTAAAGAGCCAAGTGTGGGGGCTACCAGAGCAGCTCCCTGCACTGGGCCAACGGTAACACCTCTGGAACACCGACATGGAGACTTGAGCAGTGGGTTGGTTCTGTTGTAAGGTCTCACACACACTCTCCCCCTTCCTCTCTCTCTAACATATCACCTTCTGCTGGTGTTATTGAGGGAATTCTTACTGATAGCAGAAGGTAGGTTCCATCTATAAGATGGCCCAATAGCTGTAGTTTACCTACGGCCTGACTGTGAATCCCATTCTGACACTGACGAGCACATACTCATGTGAGTAATCCCACTAAAAATCAACAGGGCGATTTTGGTGCAACTGCTCCCCAAGGCAAGTAAAGTTGGGGCCTAAAAATTCAGGAGGTGGCAAACATACTAAATAGCTAGGAGGGCCATTCCAAATGTCAAAGAAAATTAGTTTTAAAAGAAAAACGGAGTGAATTTTTAGTGCCGGGTCAAGGTGCCAGTTAGAGCTAGGACAAGCTGTTCACGGGGAATAATTTATTGAGTGAGTTCAGCCCTTTTTCTGTCTGACTTGTCCTGGAGCAAAGCCCCATTTGATTTATTTGTTCTTTTCTCAAATCATTTTTGTGACAAGGTCTGGGCTGAACGCTGCGTACAGACCTTCCCGTCCATTGTTCTGTATTCGGAATGCACTGCTCTGGCTCTGTCACGGTGTCGCATGGTATTGTTCCTGTCCCCTGACCGGATCTACTTCTGCTTTCTCCAGCGACAGATTTCATTGTATCCTGAAGAGGATTTGCTGACTGAACTTATCTCAGCAACTGGCCGCACACTTGCCTTCCCCAGACACTGCCTGGGGGAATCCTAGTTAAAGTTTGTAATAAGAGCAGAGTGCTTCCGCAAGCAGAAACATACAGCTCAGACACGTGAGTGCATCCTACTGGGCTGAGTGCCTAGGGAGCGCTGACTTACGGGGTGAGGTACTCCACGAAGTTACTCAGGGTCTGCTTCAGGGTCATTATGATGGCCATCTGGATAAAGAGATCAGTGATGCAGCCACTGGGGTGGCACTGCAAAGAGAAGAGAGTTAAACGGTGCAGACCAGATGGGCTGGCTTTGGGACAAAGGGCTGGGTGCTAGATACATGGGCCAGGAAGAACCTGGAGTGATTGGAAGGGTTGTCCTGGGTAGAAGGAAGCAACGGTTATAACAGAGACCGTGCCAGGGATGCGGGTGGGGAAGGGGCAGAGAGGTGTGACAGGGAGCAGGAGTGGTGCAGAGAGGGCATTAGAGCCGCTAGGGACAATTTACTCACCTCCTCCAGCCTCCACTTGCCAGCTACACGCACGTAGTTCCCAGGACGGCCGTTAATCCTGACCAGGAGAGTGCAGAGTTAAATAGGCCTGACGCTGGTGCTCCCAGCCCCTGCCAGGGAGCTGGGAGGGTAAGGACTCCCCCTGGGACAGAGACCCAGCCACCAAAGGGGAGAGAGAGAGAGAGAGGCAGGTGCAGAGACTGAAAGAGAGAGGGGGGTGGGAGACAAACACAGGCGGAGTCAAGCACACCAACCCAGCAAGAGCGGGACAGACAGAAACCGAGAGAAAGACAAGCAGAGAGAGGTGGAGAACTACACCCCCATCCCCCAAAACAAGGGTGAAATCCTGGCCCCATTGAAATCAATGGCAAAATTCCCAGTGACCTCCGGGGGGGCCAAGATTTCACCCACAGAATCAATATCCAGGAAGCCAGGCTGCAGGAGCTCTCACTCACTCACTAGCGGCACCAGCTTTCTTCATCCCCGCCACCAGAGCAGCCAATCCCTTCCCCCGCTCCTGTAACCAATGGTTAGAAGCACCAGGCAAACCTGACTGGGTTCATGGGCCTGCCTAGGGTGATTGGCCCTGGGTGTGTGTTACAGTACTAATGCAGGCCTCCACCCGGGGAATGGGTACAGCTCCTTCTGTGCCGAACGACCCCAGCTGGGGACCTGGCCGGGGCATAGCCGCGCTCACCTTCCCAGGAAGAAGGCGATGTAGATCAGCGAGGAGAAGTAGGTGAAGAACTGGAAGGTGAAGATTTTCACAGTGAAGATGTTCTCACGCTCCGAGAACGTCCGTGGCGTCTCTGGGAACAGGAGCACAGGTGGGTGGGTTAGTCACGGCAGCAGGAGCGCCCCCTCCATCCTGGACAGGCACCTTCAGCCCGTCGTGCTTTCATTCCAAAGCGCTCAGGCCTTTTACTGACCCAGAATCCCCTGGACCTGAACCGGATCCCCTGGGTTTGTAGCCCCGGTTCTAGTGAGCCTCAGCAGTCCCAGGCCTTTGACACAGTGATCCATGTACTTGTGGCTTCTGTTACGGCAATCAGCTGTGCCCGGCGCTACACTCAAACTAGAGCTGGGGCAGGATAGGCACCGATTTCACCAGCACTCCAGGAGCGGCACTGGCTTCCTGTTAACGTCCGGGTGCAATCCAACATTCTGACTTGGTTCTCTGAAGCCCTGGCTGGGGTGCTGGCTCTCTGCCAGACTCACCTCTCCTTACATGAGCCTCGGTAGCAGCTGAGCTCAGAATGGGGGGCTGGAGCAGAGAGTCCCTCTATTTAACTATCTGAGGCTATTGGCCTCCCAAGGAATACCCTTGACTCTGGAATTGCTCTCGGCCTGCTGTGATCATTAGAGCTCTGGGCAGGGCTCATTCATTTGCCTAGGGGACGGAGGAGGCGGCAGTGGCAATACCCTTCCCTTTGCTGGGCCATACAACCAGGGGGCCTCCAACAGGTTTCAGGAGCCAAGCAGGGTCAGCATTAGACTCCCTGGGGCCCAGGGCAGAAAGCCAAAGCCCCACCACATGGGGCTGAAGCCCAGGTCTCTGAGCCCCGCCACTCAGAGCTAAAGGTGAAGCCTGAGCAATGTAGCTTCGTGGGGGCCCCTGTGGCATGGGGCCCCAGGTAATTCCTCTGCTTGCTACCCCCTAATGCCATCCCCGGCTTTTATATGCAGAAAACTGTGATTGTGGCACAGGTGGGCCATGGAATTTTTATAGCATGTTGTGAGTGGAGGGACCTCAGAAAGAAAAAGGTTGAGAACTTCGGCCATCCAGGAGATAGGTGGCGTTAGCATATTTCAATATGTTCTGTAGGAGCAGCTGCGAGGGCCAAAGCAAAAAAGCCCGTTGATATCAGTGGAAAGACTCGGCCCTGGAGGGAGCCCTTTTAGTGCTCCACCAACAACGTTCAGGATGAATCCAGCTGGCTGCACTGGAGGATGCTAGATGCAGGGTGAATACAGCATGCACTTTGCCTTACCCAGGTCACAGAGAAACAGCGCCACATGCCTGTTCACCTGCAACACAGGAGAGGGAGGGTGAAAGGAGAGAAGGGACGGGCAGGGTGTTTGATTGTGGGAGAACAAGGAGGGCTCCGTACCTTGGTCATGACGATGATGGTGATGTAATGCAGCACGGCCCCCGTCATCACCGCCACGGTGCTGGCCCGTTCTTGGATGAACTCGAAGTCGCTTTGGGTGAAGACAACAGTCGCCACCACCCGGTAGATGACGAGAGCGTGGGCGATGCCAATGAGCACGGTGATCTAGGAGGGCAGCATGTTGTCAGAGCTCTTGCGGGGATTAGAGACGGGAGGAGCAGGGGAGGCAGGTAATGAAGGTGGAGGGGGATACAACAGACTTAAATGCAGCTAGATGATGGGTTCTGTGCACTTAGCAGCTGCAGGTCAAGATCCAGGCCCCTAGCGCCCACCCCCAGCCTGCAGGGTGGAATGCCTGAGCCCAGCACAGTTTCTGGGAGTAGTGAAGTGGTTAAATACAGACATTGACCAGCGGTGGAGGTGGAGGAGCGAGCGCTTGCATGTATGGTCTGAGATCACTACACAGGCCACCAAGCAGCCATACAACGGTGATGACTTGAAATCTCCACCGCCCTGGGCCAGAATCCACTTGGCATCTTAGAGCTGAAAGGCTCTGCAGCCCATCCCCAACCCCCGAAGCTATTCCGTGTCCTGTCCCCCGTCAAACACCTTTCGGTGTCATTCACTTCACAACCACATGCGCCAATAGCTCAATGCTGTAGAAATCTCCAAGCCCATGGAGGTGTCTGAGCCAATAGCACGTACCATAAGCAGGACTAAGAGAAGCAGGATAGTGCTGCGGATATAAGAGTGCTGGTACATCTTGAGGTCATACTCGGGATTATTGATCAGCTGCAAGGCCAGCTCCTCCTGGGGATGGGGGAAAAAGAATATGCATCAGAGCCATACACTAGGGAAAAGCAAGCCAAGGGGCAGTATAGTGCATCGCATGTGTCAATGAGATGGAAGCATGTGATGAACATGATATGTTCTGGCAGGGCAGAAGAGGGACAGGACTTCTAGCAGATCCTAAAGGTATTTCTTCATGTAGCCTGCATGTCAAAGCCTGAAATCTCCCAGACTGGCTAGCACAGGGTCTCCATAACTCGGCCTGGATTGGACATTCCTAGAAATGGCTGTGGGTTATATCATGCATACAGGTATGTTGCAGACTGATCTGATTGACCCCAGTCTTTATAAACAGGAGTGACAGTAGTTCCTGTGCTGTGCACTAATGCATAGACAATGGCACCGGGAGGGAGTGAAGTTTACTGTGCACAGGTCTGGTCTCCCATGTTTAAGAAAGATGAATTCAAACTGGAACAGATGCAGAGAAGGGCTACTAGGATGATCCAGGGAATGGAAAACCTACCTTATGAGAAGAGACTCAAAGAGCTTGGCTTGTTTAGTCTAACCAAAAGAAGGCTGAGGGGAGATATGATTGCTCTCTATAAACACATCAGGGGGATACATACCAGGGAGGCAAAGGAGTTATTTAAGTTAAAGTGCCCCATATTCTTCATAGAAATATTGTTATGATATGAATATGGCATAACTAAGATGTTTTATGCAAGATGGGTCATGTGAGAGCTCATTGGAAAGGTTATGATTTACTGAATGTGATTATCCAATGTGTATGCATGTATCAGTTTTGTATCTAACGTTAGGAATATGGACTATGTAACAATTACAACTGGGTGGGTATTTGGGAGACATCCACCAGACAACAGGCCATCAGACTTGATGGGCCATTAGGAAGAAACAACAAGACTGTGAAAATACTAATCTCTCTCCTTCCTGAGAGACACTACTAGGTCAGGTGGTCCTGTCACCTGATACTAAACATTATCTTGGACTTCGTGTAATTTTCCACTAAAAGGAGGGGGGGAGGGGTGTCAAGTTTGGGAAACAAATAAGATTTATATAAAGCAGGAATCTTTTAATGGTGGGGAGGAAAGCAAACGGGACTCTACTCCATGACTTGCCTGCCCAAGAAGAAAGACAGCTAAAGACACCTGAAGGGAAGGGCAGGGCAGGGGGTGGGTCCAGACTGAGACAGGGGTTCAGTCTGAAGAGAGATACCCTTAGAGTTTCAGTTGTATGTCTATACTACCCGATGGATTGCCGGGCAGCAAAATCGATCCAGCAGGGGTTGATTTATCGTGTCTAGACTTGATGCGATAAATTGACCTCCGAGCGCTGTCCCATTGACTCTGGTACTCTAACTCAGCGAGAGGCGCAGGCGGAGTTGACGGGGGAGCGTCAGCAGTCGACTCACTGCAGTGAAGACACTGTGGTGAGTAGATCTAAGTACGTTGACTTCAGCTACGTTATTCACGTAGCTGAAGTTGCATATCTTAGATCGATCTCCCCTCCTCCCCACAGTGTAGACCAGGCCTAAGCTACAGAAACTTTGCAACCTGCCTAAAATAACATTTAGTATAAGAAATTACATTTTGTAACCGGTTTCTTGAGTGCATTAAGCTTAGCTTGCGTATTTTGTTTTATTTGCTCAGTAATCTGCTTTGTCCTATTTGTTATTTCTTATATTCACTTAAAATCTGCCTTTTATAGTTAATAAATTTGTTTTGTTTTGTTTATTATTAAACCCAGTTGGTGCAATTCCTAACTGGGGGGGAAAGTTGTGCATCTCTCTCTTTACATTGAGAGCGAGGGCGAATTTTTATTATTTTGTGCTGTGAAGATCTTTCTATACAGCACAAGACTGTATTATTTTGGGTTTATTCCCCAAAAGGGGTGTGCACGTGAGTGCTGGGTGAATCCTCTCACACAGAGCTGACTTCAGTCTGTGTCTACAGCGGGGTGTGACCCTACCTCTGTGTGTGCTGCAAGAGGCCGGAGAGCCTAATTCAGCAAAACAGGGAGAGGGAATCCAGGCTGGTGGAGCAGGAGCTCAGTGAAACCCCAATACATCAAGTGGCATCCCATGGGGGGTCTAACCTGTCCCAGTGGACACAAGAACAAATGGAGGTAAACTGCTCATCAACAAGTTTAAGCTTGAAATTAGACACAAGTTTTGAACCATCGGAGGAGTGAAGCTTGGGAGCAGCGTCCCAAGGGAAGCAGTGGGGGCAAAATACCTAACTGGCTTCAAGACTGAGCTTGATAAGTTTATGGAGGGAATGGAATGATGAGATTGATTACAATGGCACGTAGCCGATCTGTGACTGCTAGCAGCAAACATCTCCAACGGCTGGTGATGGGACACTAGATGGGGAGGGCTCTGAGTTACTACAGGGAATTCTTTCCCAGGGGTCTGGCTGGTGGGTCTTGCCCACATACTCAGGGTCTAACTGATCACCATATATGGGACCAGGAAAGAATTTTCCCCAAGGTCAGATTGGCAGAGACTGTATGGGGTTTTTCACCTTCCTCTGCAGCATGGGGCCACATGGGATCACTTACAGGTTTAAACTAGTATAAATGGTGGATTCTCTGTAACTTGAAGTCTTTAAACCATGATTTGAGGATGTCAGTAACTCAGCCAGAGGTTAGGGGTCTATGACAGGAGTGGGTGGGTGAGGTTCTGTGGCTGCATTGTGCAGGAGATCGGACTAGATGATCATGATGGCCCTTTCTGGCCTTTAAGTCTATGAGTCTATACAGGGGAAGACAGTGCAAAGGAGAGACTTATTCTCACCTCATCTTCATCCCACCCGTACAGTTTCCATTCACTGACCACCTCAGCCCTCCGCCTCTTCCACAGCTCCAGGAACACGGTGGCTGTAGGTGAAACCACAGAACAATGTGGTCAGAGCAGCAAAGACTCCTCTACCCCATGGTGACACTGACTTAACAAAGCACTCACAGGAGCACACACCTTTCCTGTAGGCCAGGTAGGGGAAGCGCTGCTAAGCATCCAGGTTCTCCGACATGGAGGGAAGCAGCCTGGAGCCCTCTGCAGAAAAGCCCTCCAAACAGGGGGTGTTTACTGCTGGTAGCCATGGGGTCAATCCAGGAGGAGGATCACAGCTGGGTCTGAACGCATGTCCCGGACATGGTGGCCAGTCTATAGTACATTTTCTAGCCAGTGTTGGCAGACTCCCATCCCCACCTGGGTGGGTTACCCCTCACCTCTGTTCTGGGGCATATTTCTCATCTCTCTGCGGCACAAGCTGCTAGCAAAACATTATGGGCCAGATCCTGTGCAGTGCTTTGCAGGAGAGAGGGAAGGAATGGAGATACAGGAGGGGTTTTATACCAGAATTCTAGGCTTCTCTGGAGGCCAAGAGGGCCCCTGCATAGCTTGGAGTAGCCCCTGGGACTGCTCTGAGTTAGGGCAGCTTCCACCTCTCCAGTGTCCATAGCCCAGTCAGACCTTGAGGATACCAGTTAGCATAGGCACCGACTTTTGTCGGCGCCGGTGGGTGCTCGCGCCCCCGCAACTCCACCCCCGGCCCTGCCCCAACTCCACCCCCGGCCCTGCCCATTCCCCAAATCCCCACCCCCACCTCCTCCCCCGGGCGCGCTGCATTCCCCCCCACCCCCCAGCTTGCAAGTCGGGGGGGTGGGGGGTGGGGGAGGGAGCAGCAGAGCACCCACCGGGCCCAGCAGCTTGAACCAACAAGGGGGGATGCCATCTTAGATTTGGTTTTGGTGAGTAGTGAGGACCTCATTGAAGAAATGGTTGTAGGGGACAACCTTGGCTCGAGTGATCATGAGCTAATTCAGTTCAAACTAAATGGAAGGATAAACAAAAATAAATCTGAGACTAGGGTTTTTGATTTCAAAAGGGCTAACTTTAATAAATTAAGGAAATTAGTTAGGGAAGTGGATTGGACTAAAGAATTTATGGACCTAAAGGCGGAGGAGGCCTGGGATTATTTCAAGTTAAAGTTGCAGAAGCTATCAGAAGCCTGTATCCCAAGAAAGGGGAAACAATTCATAGGCAGGGGTTTTAGACCAAGCTGGATGAGCAAGGATCTCAGAGAGGTGATTAAGAAAAAACAGAAAGCATACAAGGAGTGGAAGATGGGAGGGATCAGCAAAGAAACCTACCTTATTGAGGTCAGAGCAAGTAGGGATAAAGTGAGACAGGCTAAAAGGCATGTAGAATTGGACCTTGCAAAAGGAATTAAAACCAGTAGTAAAAGGTTTTATAGCCATATAAATAGGAAGAAAACAAAGAAAGAAGAAGTGGGACCGCTAAACACTGAGGATGGAGTGGAGGTTAAGGATAATCTAGGCATGGCCCAATATCTAAACAAATACTTTGCCTCAGTGTTTAATGAGGCTAATGAGGAGTTTAGGAATAGTGGCAGCATGACAAATGGGAATAAGGATGTGGGGGTAGATATCCGAGGTAGAAGCCAAACTTGAACAGCTTAATGAGAGTAAATCAGGCGGCCCAGATAATCTTCATCCAAGAATATTAAAGGAGCTGGCACATGAAATTGCAAGCCCATTGGCAAAAATTTTTAATGAATCTCTAAACTCAGGGGTTGTACCGTTTGACTGGAGAATAGCTAATATAGTTCCTATTTTTAAGAAAGGGAAAAAAAGGGACCCAGGTAACTACAGGCCTGTTAGTTTGACATCTGTAGTATGCAAGGTCTTGGAAAAAATTTGGAAGGAGAAAGTAGTTAAGGACCTTGAGGTCAATGGCAATTGGGACAAATTACAACATGGTTTTACAAAAGGTAGATCGTGCCAAACCAACTTGATCTCCTTCTTTGAGAAAGTAACAGATTTTTTAGATAAAGGAAACGCAGTGGATCTAATCTACCTCGATTTCAGTAAGGCATTTGATACAGTACCACATGAGGAATTATTGGTTAAATTGGAAAAGATGGGGATCAATATGAAAATTGAGAGGTGGATAAGGAACTGGTTAAAGGGGAGACTACAGCGGGTCATACTGAAAGGTGAACTGTCAGGTTGGCGGGAGGTTACTAGTGGAGTTCCTCAAGGTTCAGTTTTGGGACCAATTTTATTTAATCTTTTTATTACTGACCTCGGCACCAAAAGTGGGAGTGTGCTAATAAAGTTTGCAGATGACACAAAGTTGGGAGGTATTGCCAATTCAGAAAAGGATCGGGATATCCTACAGGAAGATCTGGATGACCTTGTAAACTGGAGTAATAGTAATAGGATGAAATTTAATAGTGAGAAGTGTAAGGTTATGCATTTAGGGATTAATAACAAGAATTTTAGTTATAAGCTGGGGACGCATCAGTTGGAAGTAACGGAAGAGGAGAAGGACCTCGGAGTCCTGGTTGATCACAGGATGACTATGAGTCGCCAATGTGATGTGGCCGTGAAAAAAGCTAATGCGGTCTTGGGATGCATTAGGCGAGGTATTTCTAGTAGAGATAAGGAGGTGTTAGTACCGTTATACAAGGCATTGGTGAGACCTCATTTGGAATACTGTGTGCAGTTCTGGTCTCCCATGTTTAAGAAGGATGAATTCAAACTGGAACAGGTACAAAGAAGGGCCACTAGGATGATCCGAGGAATGGAAAACCTGTCGTATGAAAGGAGACTCAAGGAGCTGGGTTTGTTTACCTTAACCAAAAGAAGGCTGAGGGGAGATATGATTGCTCTCTTTAAATATATCAGAGGGATAAATACCAGGGAGGGAGAGGAATTATTTCAGCTCAGTACCAATGTGCACACAAGAACAAATGGATATAAACTGGCCATCAGGAAGTTTAGACTTGAAATTAGACGAAGGTTTCTAACCATCAGAGGAGTGAAGTTCTGGAACAGCCTTCCAAGGGAAGCAGTGGGGGCAAAAGACCTAACTGGCTTCAAGATTAAGCTAGATACATTTATGGAGGGGATGGTTTGATGGGATAACATGATCTTAGTCAAAGGTCAATTAATTGCCATCAGTGGTAAATAGGACCAATGGTCAATGATGGGATGTTAGAAGTTACTACAGAGAACTTTTTCCTGGATGTCTGGCTGGTGAGTCTTGCCCACATGCTCAGGGTTCAGCTGATCGCCATATTTGGGGTTGGGAAGGAATTTTCCTCCAGGGTAGATTGGCAGAGGCCCTGGAGGTTTTTTGCCTTCCTCTGCAGCATGGGGCACGGGTCACTTACCGGAGGATTCTCTGCATCTTGAAGTCTTTAAACCATGATTTGAGGACTTCAATAGCTGAGACATAGGTGAGAGGATTATTCCAGGAGTGGGTGGGTGAGATTCTGTGGCCTGCATTGTGCAGGAGGTCAGACTAGATGATCATAATGGTCCCTTCTGACCTTAAAGTCTATGAGCTCCCCGCCAGCCCCCCCGCCGCATGCCCAGCTCACCTCTCGGAGGCTCCGCTGGACGTGAAGCGGCAGCCCGCCGCTTTTCCTGGCTCCCTCCAGCTGGTCTGCAGCACCTCGAGGGAGAGGTATGGGGAGGAGGCGGAGACGGAGGGCCTGGCTCCGCCTCCTCCCGATACCCCTCCCTCCCCCGAGGCGCTGCCGACCAGCTGGAGGGAGCCAAGAAAAGTGGCTGGTGGCTGCCGCTTCGCGTCTGGCTGAGCCTCCGTAGGTGCAGAGGTGAGCTGGGCACACGGCGGGGGGGTTGGGGGGCTGGCGGGGAGCTGCCGGTGGGTGCTGAGCACCCACCAATTTTTCCCCATGGGTGCTCCAGCCCTGAAGTACACACGGAGTCGGCGCCTATGCCAGTTAGTGCTAGCTGTGGCAATGCTTTTGGAATGCATATGTTGGTAACCTCAGAGCTGAAATGAAACCAGATTAGATGCTACTGTGGTGGGTACAGAGAAAACCCATAGACAGATGGGCCACCAAACTCATTTCACACAGGCCCCTGACCAGACTCCCGAGGGGAATGTCCAGATTAGAACTGGATTTGAACCAGTGATCTAAAGTTACAGAGTACCAAAACCCAGCCCCAAACGCTCGTAACTTCACCAGTGCCTATCCCTTCCCCTTCACATGCTGCCCAACCCCACTCGTTCCCCAGTAAAGTTACACCTCTGCTGGGCAGAGAGGATGTTGGCAGATTCTGAACAAACAGTGTGGGAATCCGGTTTGTCACCAGACCCACAGCAGGCTACAGCTGGCTGTTGGCACCCATTCCCACTTCAAAGCCTCATGCTAAGCACGGAGAGACAGAAACCTACCCCAGAGAGCCATGAGCACTGCAAAGAGAATCGTCCCCTCATTGTCAAACAGGTGAGTGACCTGGAAAAGGAGAGACCGAGGAAGAAGGGATTACAAAGGAGCATGGAGCACAGGGAAGGAGTCTGGCTGGAGAGGACAGAGGAGGCGGGTGCTGCGAGGACTATGGCAGCGACACTGTGCCCAGTCCCACGTGGGAGAGCCGTGCTCCATGGCCCTCAGGACATCGTGGGAGGCATAAGTGGAGAAATCAGGAGTTCTTAAGACTCAACCCAAAGCCTGGGAAGCCTCCACCCCATGAGCAGGACAACGGAGCTGGACCTAATTCTCTACTGTATTATGTGCAAGATCTCCCTGCGACCACCTTCAGCAGCTGACTCGTTTCCCAGGGGGAAAACATACTGAACGTGTGCTGCTGGGGGTATCATGAGGAGGCATAGGCACAGCAGCCATTGGAAACAAGGGCCCAGCGGAGAAATGGAAAGTTTCTCTGGAGAGTATTAATTTACCTTGGCATAGGTGCATGTATCCGACAGCTGCCAGAACGGGCACTTCTGGTCGCAGAGTGGGCACATGATGGTGGTGTTGGCTTCACAGATCTCTTTGCTGGAGCAGGAAAGAAAGTAAGGAGTACGAGGATTGCTTTGCTAGCCCATCAGCCGTGTGCTCATTCCAGCCATCACACTCAGTCAACAGCCAAGGGAGAGGCAGAGCAGGTACTCGCCGCTAATGGATGAATAAAGCTCTACATTGCAGCTATCAGATATTAGTGCCCCGGTAGTGCCAGGTGAGGTCTCCTCCTTGGCAAGCTTCCTCACAGGTGTATATTCATACACACTCCCCTAGTCACACACAGATGCAGGGGTGTAGCTAGCAATCTGCAGCCTGGACACCCTTGACAATCTCTTGCCCCCGGCCTGCAATACGTCCCCATTCTCCAAAGCAGACATGCCATTCCTTACAAGGGCCAAACTGGGCACTGGGATGCACCAGTGCACATCCCAATAAAGTCCACAGGAGTCATGTGACTGGAGACTGTGAGCCATTATGATCACTATCATGCACTTAGAGAGCTGCCACACTTAAGCGAGATCCTGCCATTATTCCATGAAGTGGAGCGGGAGCGGTCGCTGGAAGTCAATGGCCCTGCAAGCCATCTGCATGCAGAGCTCCCGTAGAAGTCAAAGGCAGTTCCATAGAAAGAGAACTTGTAGGATCAGACCCCAAAATTGGATGCCATGTATAGGAGATGTGATCACCTGCATTTCCCTGCAGTCACACATCCATGCATACATTTGGACACATGACATGACATGCACACACAGTGTCCCCTCGATGCACTTACCTGACCTGACTGGAATCAAAATGAAAGATCCCATATAGGAAGACGAGCAGGCCCAGCACAGCAGCTGGGAACAGGATGCGGGTGTACCAGCCTAGCCAGGCAAAATACAGGGCCACCTTCTCCCCAAAATAACTCCTGAAAGACAAGGCAGGTGCTGAAACTACTCACCAAAGATCCCATCTAGCCCCAGATTTGCAGTGACAATATCCAATGTCAGCCAAATGCCCTTAGGCAGTGGTCTCCCCACTCGGAATCCCTTGTGAATTTCTCCCAGGACCTCAGGATGGGGGATGCTGTTCCCAAATATCTGTCAGTCCCGTCCTCTTGCATGACCCGCCCCTGCCTTGCATGACCAACCTCTGCCTGGGGGGAGGGATAGCTCAGTGGTTTGAGCATTGGCCTGCTAAACCCAGGGTTGTGAGTTCAGGATTGAGGGGGCCACTTAGGGATCTGGGGCAAAAAAATCTGTCAGGGGACAGTAGTTGGTCCTGCTAGTGAAGGCAGGGGACTGGACTCGATGACCTTTCAAGGTCGTTCCAGTTCTAGGCGATTAGCATATCTCCATTTTTTTTTTAAAAGGTGTTAATGATGTGGGAGAGAGGGAGTGAACAGTGAGGTGGCAAATGTCTCCCGAGAACACAACGCTGAACACTCAGGTTAGTCAGGGCCCGAGAAGAATGTGGGGAAATTCAGAGGAAGTAACCAAGCTAAGCGAATGAGCAAGCTGATGGCAGATGATTAAATACAGTATTGGCATGCTGGAGGGACAGATTTGAGCTCCTCATTCATGGGTTCTCAATAAGTCTGTAACCACACAAGAAAGAGATCCAGGCATCACTTTGAACAGCTCAGTGAAGATCTGTGTGAGGTGCAGTTGTAGCCAGAGTAAATAAACCTGAGAGTAAGGGTAAGTCTACACTACCCGCTGGATCGATCTATTGGGGATCGATTTATCGCGTCTACACTAGACGCGATAAATCGATCCCTGATCGCTCTGCCCTCGACTCCTGTACTCCACGGCGGCGAGAGGCGGAAGCGGAGTCGACGGGGGAGCGGCGACAGTCGACCCCACACCGTGAGGACGCAAGGTAAGTCAACCTAAGATACGTTGACTTCAGCTACGCTATTCCCGTAGCTGAAATTGCGTATCTTGGGTCGATTCCCCCGCCCCCTCCCCGCAGTGTAGACCAGGGCTAACACAGAAAGGAGAATGCCTACATATAAAGTTAATGGTGCAGCTGCATCTGGAGTGCTGTGTAGAGTACTGGTCACCCCATCTCCAGAAAGAGAGAGTAGATTCAGAGGGGTTCAGAGATGATCAGGGAGAATGATTTAGGGGCACGGGGAAAAAATAACCTCTGCTGGAGAAATTGAAAAGACCAGGATTCTTTATTTTAGCAAGGACACTAATAAAATGAGACAATCATTATTTTGTACACTTGAATGGCCTAAAGAAGGTAGGTCAGGAATTGCTCTCACAATACAAGAATAAGGGGCTATTCTAAGTGCAATGTGGCAACTTAAAACGTGGTTAAAGGAGATGCTTTTTTAAACAATGCAGTTAACATGAGACACTCATTGCCACTGGATACAACTGAGGCCAGGAGCTTAGCAGGATTGAAAAAAGGGCTGGACATTTCTAGGGATGATGAGAATATCCAGAGTTACAAATTGTAAGGATTAAAAACTCCAGGGGTTTTGAAAGGGGTATAGCCCCTCTTGGTTCACAGTATGAGCCAATCTCTGTCTGGGGGAAGGGTGTGGAGGGTTAAACCCCCATTCCCTGAGGACAGGTTATCCCATAATTACCTACTTCTGAATTGCTGCATCTTCCCCTAATGCAGCTGGTGCTGGCAGCTGTCAGAGACAGGATACTAGACTAGATGGACCACGAGTCTGATCTAGTATAGCAATCCTATGCTCCTAAACCCACAGCAAAGTGGGTTCACAGTTAGGCAAACCAAGTTTGTCCAGCTCCGGTTTGAACTTGGAGTCATATGGAGGACTAGGTAGAACCAGAGGTGAAAGAGGGCTGGTACGGGCCAGTATGGCGTACCGGTAAGAAGTGGCCGCTGGTACCAGCCCATACACAGCCGATGTTAAAGTGCTGCCATGGCAGCAGCTGAAGCCCCGGGCCCTATAAATCACCACTGGAGCCCTGGGCCGGGTAGCGTGGAAGGGCTGGCTGGGGGAGGCTGACCCCCAGCCCTGCCCCATCTGCCCGGGGCCCTGCCCCTTCCAGGGACCCGGAGCCAGGGCTGGTGCAACCACTAGGCAAACTAGGCGGCCGCTTAGGGCACCAAGTGGTTGGGGGTGCCAAAAAGCGCGCTATGGGGAGGAGGGGGAGTGGAGGTGAGCTGGGGAAGGGAGGCGTAGGGAGGGCCGCCTGCAGCAAGTAACGGGGGGGGCGGGGGCATGCAGGGGAACTGCTCCCAGCCCCAGCTCACCTCCACTCCGCCTCTTCCCTTGATCACGCTGTCCCCTCTCTAATTCTCCTCCCCTCCCAGGCTTGCGGCGCCAAACAGCTGATTGGCGCCGCAAGCCTGGGAGGCGGGAGAAGTGGAGCGGCGCCGGTGTGCTCAAGCGAGGAGGCGGAGCAGAGGTCAGCTGGGGCGGGGAGCTGCCACAGGGGGGGCTCCCAGGGCGGAGGGGCAGGGGGTGGGGAGCTGCCGCGGGCGGGGGGGGGGGAGGGGGGTGCTGCAGGGCCGAGGGGGGGGGGGGGGGGCGGGGAGCTGCCACAGGGCTCCCCGGGCCAGAGGGGGGGCGCCAGGTGGAAGTTTCGCCTAGGGCACGAAATATCCTTGCACCGGCCCTGCCCGGAGCCAGGCCCCCGTACTAGTAAGTCTCTTATTTTATTTTCACCCCGGGTAGAACTCCCACACACAGGGAGCTGGGTGCTCAGAGTCGCGTGCAGTGAAGTTATTCTGGATGGGCAGGGCCAGCGCTACCATTAGGCCACCCTAGGCGGTTGCCTAGGGCGCCAGGATTTGGGGGGCAGCATCTCAGGTCCCTCGGCGGCTGCCAGCGGGAGAGGCTGCCGCCGAAATGCCGCCGAGGTCCCCGGCAGTCGAAGAAGCTGCCGCCAAAGTGCCACCGAGAACCCTGGCGGCCGAAGAAGCTGCCGCCGAGAACTCCGGCGGCAGCTTCTTCGGCCGCCAGGGATCTCAGCGGCATTTCAGTGGCAGCCTCTCCTGCCGCCACCACCTAGGGAGGCAAAAAAGCTGGCACCGCCCCTGTGGATGGGTATTTTACACAGTGGCCTTGTGCTGTCCCATTGTCCATACCCTTGGCGTGGGTTACCTGATATCCTCAATTGGCTGTTCCTTCAGTATCTTTCTCCATTGGGCCCAATTCTTCTTCAGTAATTCTCTCAGCCCTTCTTGCTGGAAAAAACAGCATTCAGATCAAGCACAGACAGAGATAAATGCAACCTGCCAACCCCCCCACCTACATCCCACAGACTCCTACTAAGATGTTAGTTAGGGCTTTTTCCAGACACATGCCACCACATCCTCACCCAAAGGATCTATAGGATCATGACCTATTCCTCTGTCTTCCCAGTCACTCCTCCCCTACTAACGCACTTCCTCTCTTGCATCTGCAACCCACACACATTGTCTCCTGTGCAAACATACTCTCTCAGCACCGAGGCACCCTCAGATTCCTCACCTCGTGCAGTGGGAATGCTGCCTCAAAGACCTTCGCCTTTATCAGCTTTTGGAGTGTCTCTAGCAGCAAAGCAGGAACAGGAAAGTTAGCAATGACAGGCAGGCACAATCCCCCCCGGCACCCAGGAGAACCCAGGCTGACCCTACAACCCAAACCCCCCATTAAGAGAAAAGGCTGTAGATGACACCTGAACAGAACTGGAGTTCAGAGCTCTGCTTTGGTGTTGAAAAGGAATTGGCAACAGACAGACTCTCCCCATTACAGTTAATGCTTGGCTGTTGCAGACAGACAGCAGTAGAACATCCCCCACTGCTCAGCGCACAGAGTGACGCTGATGGCAACCTCAGCGGAGGCGCTGGTCCTGCTGTACCTACAAGTCTCCCGCAGTTTCTGTACAGTGCCTGTCACGCTGGTGTATGCACAAGGCTGTGCGCGAGTTCGAGTGTGCCCATGTGCAAGGCTAGGAATGCAAGTGCTCATGTGAGTTGAACTTGGGATGTGCATTTGTGACTGTGCATGTGGGAACGGCAAGAGCGAGCTAGAAGAGAGGAAACGTTTCCTTACCCTTAGAAGAAATCTTTGTGTTCTGCAGGATAAAGTTGACAATGCATATCCTGAAACCCCAAATAATCAGGGATTAGGAAGAATTAAAAACTGAAGGGTGAGCATGGGCCAGAATAATAGCCTGGGATTACCAGGGCAATGGGAGCTAAAGGCTACACCCAGGATCCAGAGATTAAGGAATGGGTTAAGAAATCTGAACAGGTAGGGGAGCAAGGAGCAGGGCAGGAAGAGGGAATGGGGATAAGGTTCAGTTGTGAGGAACTGGTGGAGAACCAGGCCAGGGGGGCAAGATGCGTGAGGACAGGAGCTCAGTATCACTCTCTGATTTTAAATGGTTTTCTAGTAAGGATACAAAGCACGGCAAAGTAATTCCCCATGGGGTACCAGGGAAGGGGGCCTGTGATCCAACTAACAGGTGCGTCTCACCCTAGGGTGCACGATCCATCACGGGCATTAGCATGAAGTACCCTGCACCCTGATGTCTTTGAGATCAAGGAAACGCTCACCTGGTGGTGATGGGCACATTCTCCTGTGTGTGGGGATTCTGCAACCAGCTGTCTGGATTCCTCAGCAGACCATGGTATGTTTGGAAGATTTCACTGCTGGCGTAGACCCCACAGAAAATTTTTTTGTCCTCGATTTTCTGGGTCTAGGATCAGAGAGAAGGGAGATTAGAGAGACGTGCAGATGAAGCAAGCCCTGGGAAGTAGCAGACGGGATTGGAACATTGGCAAAGAGCTGCTCTGCAGACAGGACGGTGGGAGCTCTAGAGAACACTCAGCTGCGGAGCAAACCACTGCAAAACTGAGAACCAAGAGGCAGCAGAGCAGCCATGTCCAGAGAATGGTGCGGAAAGCCTCATCCTCTTCAGACCCCTGTCATTCTGCTCCCCCACTTTGTTCCTCTTTCCCTCCCGCTGTTGGCTGCTCTCCTCTTACTACACTTCCCTTCCCCTGGGCAAGAAGGTTCTCTCCTCCTCATCAGCTAAAAGTGCTTGCTCTCTCCAGATTCCAGCCCCTCTTCAACACCCTCTCTCTCCTTCCCGGAGCGCTTCCTGCCCAGTTCTCATCACCAGTAATTCCTTAGGCCTGGGCTACATGGAAAAGTTACATCAGCATTGCTACGTCTTTCAGGGGTGTGAAAAAATCTCCCTTCCTGAGGGACATAGTTATACCAACCTAACCCCCGGTGTAGACAGCACCAGGTCAATGGAAGAATTCTTCCATCAACCTAGCTACAGCCTCTTGGGGAGGTGGATTAACCAGCGTGATGGGACACCCCTCCCATCACCATAGCGTGTCTGCACTGAAGCGCTATAGTGGTGCAGCTGTAGCATTTTGAGGGGTTTTCAAACTTCATTGCACCATGACCCACTTCTAACAACAAAAATTACTACATGACCCAAGGAGGGGGGACTGAAGTCTGAGCCCAAGGGCTTCAGCCCCAGGCAGTGGGCTTTGGCCCTGGCAGTGGGGCTTGGGCTTCAGCTTGGCCCTGGGCTTCGGCTTCAGCCCTGGGCCCCAGAAAGTCCACAGTTTGAGAGCCGCTGGTGTAGACAAAGGGACTTGGTATCTTGATAGGGCCAGACAAGGAAGTGATACAGCCAGGAAAGGGTTGATGTTGCCTCTGAAGGGAGGAAGAGATCTGTCACTCGGACAGATAGATTTTAAGGCTAGTAGGGATCACAAAATCATCTAGTCTGACCTCCCATATAAACACACCTCATCAGTAACCCTTCTCACTCCAGGAGAGAGGGGTCCAGCCAGAACAGGGTTAGAGGGTCCACTGGTGAAAAAGGTTTGGGGGCAGGGGGAAAGCCCAGGACTGAATGATCAGGGAGGTTGGATTGCCCTCATCCCCGGAGAAGGTGGTCCCTCCAGGGCAGCATTAGAATTCACTGGAGGAAAAGCTCAGTCTTGAATGAGCAGAGAGGCTACAAGTGGCTGAGAAAACCAGGTATAGAATTCTTCACAGCTGTTATTGACCTTCCTTATGCCCTCAACCGTTGCAGCTCCTGGAATGGGTCTGAACTAGCCCTCCTGGTATGGAGGAGGTGGAGAATGGGCTCATGCACTAAAGAACACAAGAGCAAGGTCTTGCTTTGTGTAGATAAACCAAGCCCCACGTGCGTTTGATGGGAATGAGCACCCAAGCACCTTAGAGCAGTGAAAAAGGAACCCTGGATTGTCACTCCTAGGAGGAGGCATCTAGTGGTGTCCCATGGTCTGGATGGTAAGGAACCCTGGAACTGCCTGACTACAGGCCATATCCTTAGTTGGTGTAAGTCAATGCAACTCTACTGTTGATTACAGCGGAACTGTGGTGACTTACATCAGCTGAAGCTCTGGCCTTCCATCTGTAAAGCTATAAACCCAGAAGGTGGCCCAGCTTCCAGGGGGAGGTGTGTTTAGGCTTCCAGGCACAGGTGATCACACTAAAGTTGCACATCTGTCTGGAAATCATTTTAGGTGGTGCCTAACATCTGCACCTGCTGCTCCGAACAGGCTGATTCTGTTTTGTGACACAGTCAGGATCTTGGACTGTGATATCAGGATGGGCTTTCCTCTGATTTCTTAAAAAGGGGGCTGGAGGAGGAATCATGACCTGGCTGGCCTGATGGCAAGAGGGGAGGGGAAGCTTTTGTGAATCTTTCATTCCGGCTATTTCCCCTGAGTTCACAGAGCCAACTCCCCCAAATCCCTCTGTACGTGCTACCTCACAGCTGCATTCTAGCACCGGGAACTGGCATATGCTCTACAAAGGCTACATGGACAGCCCAGGACCAGCCAAGCCAAGAGTAATGGGAAGGAAATAAGAAAAGGGGAAAAACATACAGTGGGCTCAACATTCACAAGATTCTTCACAATGAGATCCGTCTGCAGAAACATCTCCCTCAGGGAAGCAGTGGAAGCCCCAGTGCTTGGGTCTTTGACAACTAGACTGGCCACAATACAGGAGAATATGCTGTAAGGACAGGGCCGGCTCTAGGCACCAGTGCTCCAAGCATGTGCTTGGGGCGGCATTTGCCTAGGGGCAGCACTCCGGCCCCCTTTAAAAAAAAAAAAAAAAAAAGGCCCGGGGCTTGGGCGGTGCTTTAAAAAGCCCTCCCCACGGTGGCAGGAGCCCCAGGCCTTTTAAAGCACCACCGGAACCCTGTAGCGCCTGGGGCGGGGAGAGGCGGAGCCTGGTTCCACGCTGGGCAGCGGGTGAGACTGCCCCGCTGGGCAGCAGGGGGGGGCACTTGGTTGGGTTTTGTTTGTTTTTTCCTTGGGGTGGCAAAAAAGTTAGAGCCAGCCCTGTGTAAGGAACAATCCTGCACTGGCCAGGGTGGACTGGATGATCCAATAGAACTTTTTCAGGTTCTGTGACACAATCGCTCAGAGCACTAAGGGCTGAGTCATCCGGCTTAGCCAGTGAGCCTGTGTATCCAGGGACCTGCCCTCCCCTAGTTAATCTCACCTTGGTGATAAATCCTTTGTTTTTCAACGTGTCCAAGAATTCCATCCTCTTAGCATCCTTCTCGCTGCCAGGCTCGTGTTTGTCACATACTAGGACGAAGTCCCACTTCATCTGGTTCTGGCCAAAGGAAGCAGCCCAATGAAATCAGCTAGCGGTGGCATTGCAGGGGATATTCTTACAGCTTCCTCCCTGTGTGCAGAAGCCGGACCCTATCTCATCAGGTCAGTCTGGAGGACCCCTAGGATTCCTTCCCAGCGGGAAAAGGGTGAGGGCTTGTTGGGAGGCTCCCATTGTTGCTGGGAGAACTGGTTACTCTTTGTCCGCAAAGTCAGAGCGGGGATATCAGTATGGGGACTGTCTCCCAGTGGGCTGGAGAGGAGGCCCTGGGGACTTTCTCAGCACTAGTTGAGCAGGGAGGGAGAAGCAGTCAGATTGTGGTGTGGATCTGCAATTTGATGTCATGTGGGGCTGTGGTGAGCTCACACCATAGCTTGAATGTAAGAGCTGCTGCAGCACTGGACAGGAGGATCATAACTCACCGGGACCAAGGGCTCCAAGTAGTCTGACTTCTTAGAGCAATTTTCCCTTAGCTCAGTTTCATCCTGCGGCGAGAGGGAGAGAATGAAAAAGGAGGGGGCATGGAGCATTCCATGGGGTGGCATCATCACACACACACACACACACATACCTAGTATCCTAACCCACGCTCTGGGAATGCAGGAAATGTGCCCATAACTAAGGTCTCCTGGGTCAGAACCTGCATCCTCCTGCTTTAAGTAATGGGGTGAAGCTCTGAAATGAGAAGTGGAACCAGTTCCAGTTGGGAAGAGCAGGTGCCCAGGATCTCACTCCATATTATAGCTTAGAGAGGTCCCCCTTTCCTGTTAAGTACAGGAATAATAATAAATCTTACCAAGGTAGAGAGTCTTTCATCCCCAAGGGCTTTGCAGACTACGCACAGAGTTTACCCCTACCTGCTTCTGAAAAGCAGCCTCTGCAGGAGGTGGAAGAGAGAAGCTGTTTCAGAGCACCCAGCAACACTACATGCTAGGTTAGGACAGAAAATGGAAAACAAATCATGCATCCAAACTGCAGCTCCAGAGAAAATTCTAGCTAGGAAGTATTTCAGGGATATGGCAGGAAGTATAAGCGAGGTGACAGGAGGCCACATCTGAGAGACAGGCAGAGACCTGTGATTGAACTGGAGGGAAAGAAGTTCAGGAGGAGAGATTGAGGAGCTGATTGCACTGAGGTGTTATCTGAACACATGGGATCCAATTAAACTACATAGGAAGAAAGCAGAGAGGGAGGGAAAAGAGCTATTTAAATTTTCTTGGCTTTGCTTCCGATTACTTGCTGGCTGACCTGAAGAAGAGAAAGCAGGGACAAGGGATGCAGGCAGGAGTTACAGATTGTTTAAGCAGGCAGACGTGTACTAAGGTTCACCTTTGTGCATACATTTTCAAATGATTAGTCACTCTGCTTAAAGTTCACTTCTCCTCCGAAACTGTTTGTGTAAGAAAGGTCAGCAGATCTGCTTTCTCTGTGGCTTTTCATTCATCCTGCTGACTTTAGTTGTTACTGCTTCTTCCTTCAGTTAGCCCTGCGCAGCTGACAAAGCTAAGAGAGAGGAGTGACCTGGCTTCTCTTCCTGCTTGTGTATCATCAAGAGAATTACTTGCCACTTTCCACATGTGCAAGAAAAACCCTTGGAAGCAAGGGGGCTGGACAGGTGTTGCTGGGGGCAGAATCTGAAGACAATCAGGGTGTACAGGTGTGATTGAGGATATAATTGACCTTAAAGGTTTGGCTTTAATTGGCCTGCAGCATGTGTGGTAATGGGGAGAGGAAGCAAACTGGGTGGAGAGCACTGAGTACAGGTTGGGCCATAGAGACTCCTGAATACTAGCTCTCTGTCACTATCACCTGGCCTTGGGGAAGTCACTGCACATTTTCATCTCAGGTGTGGTGACGGTAATATTTCCCCACATTGCTGGAGTGTTCTGAGGATGAGTTAGTGGTTGCACAGAGCTTTTGAAGTGCAAGGCACTGCACAGAGGCTAAGTATTCTCATATATTATAATGCCACTTGGGGGGAGGGTTAGTTTCAGGGCAAGGTGACCAGTGCTAGAGACAGTCACTCACACTGTGCTCTGTCCTGTAGACTTTACATTTGTAACCTTCCTTAAGGACTGCAAGTGTTCAGCATCTCTAGGGAAAATATAACCAGCTCCGGCGACTCCTAGTCACTTGTGTGATGATTAGCACACGCTGTTCATAAGCTGCCAGTGGCTCTTGTTTCTTGTGGCCTGAGATGTTTGTGAGTCTACGTGGCAGGGAAAGAGAAAACCACGACCGAGTGGTATCAAACCCTTTAATAACCTTGAAAAGGCCAGCAGGGGTCCAGGGATGCAGCCCCTCCTGGGGCAACCTGGGGAAATCAGGAAAGGAACCTCCAGCTCCTTGGCTGGTGTAAATCAGCAGAGTTCTGTTAACTTCGACTGAACGATGCCAATTTATGCCAGCTGAGGATCTGGCCCCAGATGTCATCTAACAGCAGGTGGCTCCCTGCGCCAGTCGGTGCCTTGTAGTGCACCACGTTTGTTTTCCAGCACAGCCTCAGCATGGTCGTTGTGACCGTGTTTCAAGCTGGGCAGACAGCTTAGATGTGAGGGTGGACACAGAGCGGCCAGCCTTGGCTTGCGTGTGATGACGGGAAACGTGGCTGCAATGTGTGTTTGAGTGGTGCTGCTCTTCGTCCCTGGAAGGAAGAAGGAGAGGGCTTGGCCAGAGAATGGTATTTGGTTTCAGGCACGTCAGGAAGGTCGTTGTAAATCTTTATGAAAGAACCAAGTGAAGCACAATCTAAGGCTCACGTGGCTCCTTTCTGATAAGAGGACAGGGCCAACCTTGGAGGAAATCTGGGATCACTTGTTTTGAAGAGGCGGGGCAAAATTCTCCTCTCAGATTTGCGGGGCTTCTGCATGCTGAGCTCCTGACGTGCGCCTCTACCGCTGGCTGCAGTATGGGGAGAGAAGAAATTCAAAGCGGACCTCTCAGTGATCCGTGCAGCCTGGGTCAAAGCCCATGAAAGTTAATGGAAAGAGTCTCATTGCCTCCAATGGGCTTGGGATCAGGCCCATATGGAGAGCAGCACGCCCAGGCTAAATACTGCCACACAGATCTGAGAGGAGAATTCTGCCCTCCGTATACCAGATTTATCGAACGTCTGGTTATTTAAGCAAATCTTACGGCTCCTTTTGATATATGGGAACTTGAAAATAGGAGTGGGGGTAAGAATCAAGGCCAAATCCTCAGGTACTGTAAATAGGCAAAGCTTCATGGATCTGTGCTTATTTACAGCAGGATAGGACTGGGATTGGTCTGCCTTCAAGATGCGGGGCTAAAGAAGTGATTGGATGCATTGTCCGTGATGCGCAGAAGGAAATCGGCAAACAAACTCCTGAGCACAGTGGCAGTTAAGGCTCTCTTCTCACTGATCAGTCCACAGCCCTGAGCAGCAAGACAGTCTTTGATGTTTATTTTAAATTGTGGAAATGATAAGCAGGGGTAACCGCACTATTGAGAGATTGAGCAGAACAGGCAAATTGCCTAGCGACTACCTTGCTTCAGCGTCCATGTGAGTCTCTCCACACTCTGAAAGGCACTGTGAAGTATTGACAAGTGACAGCACTAACATTATGCTTGGCAGAAAAACAGGTATTTGCTCAGAGTCCTCTGCAGAATGATTCAAGCATACTTGGGTGTCACCATTCAAAACCCTAATTAGGGATAGCAGGGGGTGAATCAGTTCAGAGGTAAACTAAATCCATCACCTTCATGCCTTTAAAGACAAAGTGCATTTGATTTATACTCAATTTCCTCAAAAGCAGTGTCACTTCTGGAAGTGTGCAGGAAATAGAAGAGGAGCAGATCAACCTAGACTGGCTGCGTGTTCAGTACATAATGCCTGGCCAGTTCCTTACAGCTCTGTGGTATAGGTGTTCTTTACTCCATTCATACTACCTCTGCAGCAAACCATAGCTTGTTTGATAGGGGTATGGCCAAGGGGCTCTTAAAACTAGCAAGGGGCTCAAATGGCAAAATGGCCATCTGAATTTCAAATGCTCAGCAGGGTTTAGATCTAGGGTTTTGGTTCCAGTGTGTATAAAGATAGGAGCCACTTGTGAAATTCAGATCTGGATTCAGAACCTCTCCCAGAAAGTTCAGGACTTAGGTCTGAACCAAAATCCCATCTCAGAGGCCCTACCCCGGGGTGGGCAAACTTTTTGGCCCAAGGGCCACATCAGGGTTGCAAAATTGTATGGAGGGCCGGGTAGGGAAGGCTGTGCCCTCACAAATAGCCTGGCTCTGCCCCCTCCCACTTCCTGTCCCCTGACTGCCCCCCTCAGAATCCCTGACCCATTCAACCGCCCCCAATCCTTGTCCCAACTGTCCCCTCCAGAGACCCCTCTGCCCCTAACCACCACCTCCCGAGATCCCACCCCCTATCTATGCCCCCCCCGCTCCTTGTCCCCCAACCGCCCCCTCCAGAGACCCCCTCTGCCCCTAACCACCACCCCTGGGACCCCACACCCTATCTAAGCCCCACTGCTCCCTGTCCCCTGACTGCCCCCTCCAGAGACCCCTCGCCCCTAACCACCCCCCTGGGACCCCACACCCTATCTAAGCCCCCCTGTCCCCTGACTGTCCTGACCCCTGCCCTATCCATACCCCCACCCCCTGACAGACCCCCAGGACTCCATTATCCAACCCCCCCCCGTTTCCTGACCGCCCCCCCCCGAACCTCCGCCCCATCCAACCTCCCCCTGTCCCCTGACTGCCCCTCAGGACTCCCTGCCTCTTATCCAGACCCCGGCTCCGGCCCCCTTACCATGCCACTCAGAGCAGCAGCCGGAGCCAGACACGCTACTACGCTGCCCCTCTGGAGTGCACAGCCCCACCCTCCAGAGCGCTGCGGGGGAGGGGCCAGGGGGAGCCTCCCCAGTGAGCTCAGGGGCCGGACAGGACAGGCTCGCGGGCCGGATGTGGCCTGTGGGCCATAGTTTGCCCACCCCTGCCCTACGCTCTTTCTGATGGGCCTTACAGCTATGTATGACACTGCGGGTCTAATTCTGCTCTCACTTGCACCACGGCAATCCCATTGGCCTCCCTGTGATCACACCAATGTAAAGGGGAAGAATTTACCCCTTCCATGAACTACTGATACTTTCAGAAATGCTTCCACAAAAATCTGGGCACCGAATCCAGACGTGGTGTGAGCGAGCGCAACTCCATTGACTGCAGTGCAGCAGCCCCTGGCTTCTGCTTCCATCTCTTGTTTATGCTGAGTTGCTCATTTGTCACATCATCGAGTTTGTTGAGGCAATGAAAGAGCAGCCGGAAACAAAGGCTTGAAGGGCTGAGAGAGCCATTTGGAATGGAAGTGTTGGTCCAATAGCAATGACTTCAGACTCAGCAGTGGAGAGCATCAGTCGTAGACAGTTGCTCACCATCACTGTCCGCAATCGTTAAACTGGGATGGCTTGTGACACATCCAGCAAGTTTCAGAGGGGTAGCCATGTTAGTCTGGATCTGTAGAAGCGACAAAGGGTCCTGTGGCACCTTATAGACTAACAGAGGTATTGAAGCATAAGCTTTCGTGGGTGAATACCCACTTCTTCGGATGCAAGCAGTGGAAATGTCCAGGGGCAGATATAAATGTGCAGGGAAGATTCAGGCTAGAGATAATGAGGTTAGCTTAATAAGGGAGGGTGAGGCCCTCTTCTAGCAGTTGAGGTGTGAACACCAAGGGAGGAGAAACTGCTTTTGTAGTTGGCTAGCCATTCATAGTCTTTGTTTAGTCCTGAGCTGATGGTGTCAAATTTGTAAATGAACTGAAGCTCTACAGTTTCTCTTTGGAGCCAGCAAGTTAACGAGGCTCAGATTCAGGGGCTTCTGCTGGACTAACTACCGATCTGTATATCACGATGAAAATTGGCCAGCAGATTTGCCTCCTTCATATTATGACTCTCAGTTGGGATCCGTGTGCAAACAACTCAAGTTGCCAATGAATGATCAGATTTGTGACCTGGGTAGGGTGACCAGATGTCTCGATTTTATAGGGACAGTCCCGATTTTTGGGTCTTTTACTTATATAGGCTCCTATGACCCCCCCACCCCCGTCCCGATTTTTCACATTTACTGTCTGGTCACCCTAGACCTGGGATTACAGAACCATTTAAAACTGAAACCACACCGCTCAGCTGAACGTGAGGGGGGTTTCAGCCATACAAGCATTGGAGTTCCTCCTTTTATTCCACAGGAGACTTTCAGTTCCTTCCTTGTTAATAGAAAACAAGAAAAATACCCGTGGCACCTTAGAGACTCACAAATTTATTTCAGCATAAGCTTTCGTGGGTTAAGAACCCACTTCATCGGATGCATGGAATGGAACATGCAGTGAACAGATATTTATACATTCAAAGATACATGAGAAGGTGGAGGTGTCTATACCAATGTTAATTGAAAGGAACTGTTATCAGTAGAAACTTTTGAAGTGATAATCAACAGGGGCTATTCCAGACAGTTGACACAAAGGTGTTAAGGGGGAAATAAATTCAATTAACATAATGACCGAGCCATCCACAGTCAATATTCAAGCCTAAGGTAATGGTATCTAGTTTGCATATTAATTCCAATTCCGCAGTTTCTCTTTGGATCCTGTTTTTGAAGTTATTTTGTTGCAAAATTGCAACTTTTATATCTGTCATTGAGTGATTAGGGAGGTTGAAGTGTTCACCTACTGGCTTTTGAATGTGATGATTCCTGATGTCAGATTTGTGTCCGTTTATTCTTTTGCGTAGAGACTGTCCAGTTTGGCCAATGTACATGGCAGAGGGGCATTGCTGGCACATGATGGCATATATCACATTGGTAGATGTGCAGGTGAACGAGCCCCTGATGGTGTGGCTGATGTGATTAGGTCCTATGATGGTGTCACTTGAATAGATATGTGGACAGAGTTGGCATCGGGCTTTGTTGCAAGGATAGGTTCCTGGGATAGTGTTTTTGTTGTATGGTGTGTGGTTGCTGGTGAGTATTTGCTTCAGGTTGGGGGGCTGTCTGTAAGCGAGGACTGGTCTGTTTCCCAAGATCTGTGAGAGTGAGGGATCATCTTTCAGGATAGGTTGTAGATCTTTGATGATGCGCTGGAGAGGTTTTAGTTGGGGGCTGAAGGTGACGGCTAGTGGCGTTCTGTTGTTTTCTTTGTTGGGCCTATCTTGTAGTAGGTGACTTCTGGGTACTCTTCTAGCTCTGTCAATCTGCCCTATGCTACCAGCACACCCAGCTATCTTTGAGACACCACTGACTTCCTGAGAAAACTACAATCCATCGGTGATCTTCCAGACAACACCATCCTGGCCACTATGGATGTAGAAGCCCTCTACACCAACATTCCACACAAAGATGGACTACAAGCCATCAGGAACAGTATCCCTGATAATGCTATGGCTAACCTGGTTGTTGAACTCTGTGATTTTGTCCTCACCCACAACTATTTCACATTTGGGGACAATATATACCTTCAAGTCAGCGGCACTGCTATGGGTACCCGCATGGCTCCACAGTATGCCAACATTTTTATGGCTGACTTAGAACAACGCTTCCTTAGCTCTCGTTCCCTAATGCCCCTACTCTACTTGCGCTACATTGATGACATCTTCATCATCTGGACCCATGGAAAAGAAACCCTTGAGGAATTCCACCACGATTTCAACAATTTCCATCCCACCATCAACCTTAGCCTAGACCAGTCCACACAAGCGGTCCATTTCCTAGACACTACTGTGCTAATAAGTGATGGTCACATAAACACCACCCTATACCGGAAACCTACTGACCGCTATACTTACCTACATGCCTCCAGCTTCCATCCTGAACACACCACACGATCCATTGTCTACAGCCAAGCTCTAAGATACAACCGCATTTGCTCCAATCCCTCTGATAGAGACACACACCTACAAGATCTCTATCAAGCATTCTTAAAACTACAATACCCACCTGCTGAAGTGAAAAAACAGATTGACAGAGCTAGAAGAGTACCCAGAAGTCACCTACTACAAGATAGGCCCAACAAAGAAAACAACAGAACGCCACTAGCCGTCACCTTCAGCCCCCAACTAAAACCTCTCCAGCGCATCATCAAAGATCTACAACCTATCCTGAAAGATGATCCCTCACTCTCACAGATCTTGGGAAACAGACCAGTCCTCGCTTACAGACAGCCCCCCAACCTGAAGCAAATACTCACCAGCAACCACACACCATACAACAAAAACACTATCCCAGGAACCTATCCTTGCAACAAAGCCCGATGCCAACTCTGTCCACATATCTATTCAAGTGACACCATCATAGGACCTAATCACATCAGCCACACCATCAGGGGCTCGTTCACCTGCACATCTACCAATGTGATATATGCCATCATGTGCCAGCAATGCCCCTCTGCCATGTACATTGGCCAAACTGGACAGTCTCTACGCAAAAGAATAAACGGACACAAATCTGACATCAGGAATCATCACATTCAAAAGCCAGTAGGTGAACACTTCAACCTCCCTAATCACTCAATGACAGATATAAAAGTTGCAATTTTGCAACAAAATAACTTCAAAAACAGGATCCAAAGAGAAACTGCGGAATTGGAATTAATATGCAAACTAGATACCATTACCTTAGGCTTGAATATTGACTGTGGATGGCTCGGTCATTATGTTAATTGAATTTATTTCCCCCTTAACACCTTTGTGTCAACTGTCTGGAATAGCCCCTGTTGATTATCACTTCAAAAGTTTCTACTGATAACAGTTCCTTTCAATTAACATTGGTATAGACACCTCCACCTTCTCATGTATCTTTGAATGTATAAATATCTGTTCACTGCATGTTCCATTCCATGCATCTGATGAAGTGGGTTCTTAACCCACGAAAGCTTATGCTGAAATAAATTTGTTAGTCTCTAAGGTGCCACAGGTATTTTTCTTGTTTTCTTTTTGCTAACACAGACTAACACGGCTACTACACTGAAACCGGTTCCTTGTTAATGTTCTCTAACTTCCTGGTCCTCCACTCAGTGATTGGAATCTGGAATCTTATGTCACCACTTGCATAAGCAGCACTCAGCCCGTGTGCTAGAACCAGAAGAACTCGTCTGCCCACCGTGCCCACTGGGGCGGCTCTATAACTGAGGCTGTGCCCTGTAACACAGCTGATGCTCTGGTGTTTGGGGAGTGGGCAAGAGGGTACTACTTGACTTTGACTACATGTGCGCGCGCCCCAGTGTTTACTGGCTTCAAAGTCCAGACCTCCCTCACCCCACCCCCCTCCTTCTGCCTTCCCACAGTGCTGGCAGGGAACTCTCGGAGCTCTGAAATTGCCACTACACCCCTCCCTTAGGCCACACAGTGAATCCGTGGTACAGCTGGGAACAGAGCTCAGGAGTAGCTGGCATCCAAACCTCAGCTTTAACCCCTAGAAAATGCAGGGGAGGGGTGAGAGGGGCTTTAAGCCCTCTTTGTGCCTCCCTGATCCTCAGGCTGCTCTGCACCGGTCTGGCTCCCCTGGTGCAAGATATAGCAGCCTGAAGGCTGCTCCAGCTTGCACTGGCTGCCAGTGACCATTGGGATTGCCAAGGCATGGAGAAGCCCTAGCAATGTGCCTCTTTACTCAGCCATAACCCCTGCGCCAGACAAGGGCGAAGGGTGGCATAGGAGCACTACAGTGTCTTCACACCATCTGAGGGTGCCCTGATGCATCCGGTCTGCTGCCTCTCTAAGGCTCACCCTCTCTGGTTCCCTCCCAGCCCCTTCCTCTCGGCCTTATCTCTGCGAGACATAGTCTGCTAAGATACCCCACTGTGGGGACCAGCGTTTCAGCTGCACCCAGGTGAGGGGCTGGTTGCTACAGGTGTGCTGGCCACCATGGATCTAGATACGCTCTGAGCAGGGTTAGATAATAAAGTGGTGTGGCCTGTCTACCGTGGTGTTCTACATGTCTGCCACCAGTGCAGCTCTAGCAGGGACAGGAATGGTGAGCAATGTTAAGTGGGAAAAGGCTAGTGTAGCCGCTCCTGTGTCTCACTTCCTTTGCTCAGGCTTCCCTCTCTGATGCCCTCTTGCCCCACCCTCCTTCTGGCTGCCTTTCTTCCACTGGCCCTCTCCCGAGCTGCCTGAAGGCTGTTTCAGTGGGACAGCCTAATCCATCCCCGCAGCCCTGGTTCCTGCTAGCACCACCCTAGTCAGCTGCTGTGCATCTGCTTTTCTGGAGTCAGACCTGAATCGTGGCATCCCACGGCTCAGAGAACAGTTTTACATTAAGAGAACTACACCAGAGAACTTCTCCAGGTCATTTCCACTCCTGGTTAGGGCAGACCCATGTTTCCCAGGCCTTACAAGCAGCTTAGAGTGGGAAATGTCTCGGGCATCGGTTTCCTGTTTAAGTCAATCAGTCTAGAAATAACCAATAAATAGCCCAATAGGGCACATAGTATTTTATTTGCTAACTCCAACTGCATTGCCAACCGGAACAGATGGGCTGGGAATGGCCAGATATGGAGGGTTATGGGAGGAATGCTTGCCCTAGGTGGTGGAGCTGCTCCAACCCTAATGGCTGGTGCAGGTGTCTCTAACACGCCCCCTCCAAGGTGGAGAGGACCCACCAATCCTCCCTTTGACAGATCTTCCATGTTGGATTTTGCCCTCCCCAAGTCTATCCAGGCCCTCCTCCATTTAACACACACTTTCTGCATGTTGCTGTATGAGGAGTATTCATTATGGTTTCCACAGCAACAATAATTTGCTCACATTGCACATCTGCATATTCAACAGGCATTACAGATAACTCCATATCCAGCAGAGCTGGTCAAATAATGACAAAAATGTATCCACAAATCAATGAATCCCAGATTGCTGAAAACAATTCACTAATACTGTACCTGATCCTCTCTGGAACTTCTTCACAGCTCCTCCCGTCCCAGCCAAGCTGTGCTTAGTACAAGACCAAGGCAAATACAAAGATGGCTTTAAGCCCCAGATATTGGGGCTGTCCTGCACCAGCCTGGATCTCCAGCCCAAGTCAGAGCAGCCTTTAGCTGCCATGGGGGGTGGGGAGCCGCCTGCTGCGGGGGGCGGCGCAGGACTGGTGAAAGGAAGTTTCGCCTAGGGTGCAAAACTTCCTTGCACCGGCCCTGACCTTGCGACACCTCCCCCACACAACTCCTTGCTGGATCAGGACCCCTACAATTACACTACCATGATATTTCAGATTTAAATAGCTGAAATCATGAAATGTACAATTTTTAAAATCCTATGACTGTGAAATTGACCAAAATGAACCCTGTATTTGATAAGGACCTACCCATATTGGAAGAGCAGCTAATCAGCTCCACCACTTAGGAGAAGGTGAGGAAATATGTAATTCCCCCTACCTCACTGTTAGCTTTAACCCGCACGAGCCCCATCCACAGAATCCTGAAATATCATTCTCCTCCAAGGCTGAACAGTCACACGTGGGTAAGCAGGTATCCCCTTTTCATTTGTACCACACCTACATCATCCCTAGCACATCTACCACCTGCCTTCAGAGAACCACTCAGCAGGCTCCATCACCTTGCTATAGGCCACAGAGCTCCTGTGCGGAGGCCCATGGGACTGCTCACACTACACAGATAAGGGCTATTCACGTGAGTGAAGTCTATAGGGTTATTAGGTACCATTTTTTTTCTTCTTTAAATTCAGGATGGTTTACAGCTGTTTTGGTACCTGACTATCACAATGAAAATTAATGTCTCTGATCTTTAAGAATCATTTGCAACAAACAGCTTATCACCACACCACCTCCACCCAGCCTAAAGAAATTCCAGACTCTGAGGAAACTTCAACTGAATTGACACATAAGACATTTGTATATTTCCCATTTGTTCCCCATCTTCTTGGGAAATTCCAAGAGTCTTTTTGGACTAAGGAAAATGCCTGATCTTTCTTTCTTTCTTTCTATTTATAGAAACAAAACATCTAACCTCCCCTTCCCCCACACCTTAGGGTGTTTCACCAGGTTCATAAAAGCTCAAGGGCCTGATCCTCAGCTGATGTAAATGGATGACTCTCCACAGAAGTCAGCAGAGCCTTACACCGAAGCTCTGAGCCCAAGTTTCAATAAAATGTATCTCTCTCTAGAGGCTAATGGTTGCTTCCCATCCCTCCTTTCTTTCTTTGATTCCCCCTCCCCCCAGCCAACCGATGTCCACATCCTTTGAACATAAGCGGAGCCAGGGGCTGGAAGCAAAACTGATCGGCACCGTTGGGGAGCCAGATCTCCCAACAGCTCCGGGCAGATGCCCTGGGAAACCGGGAAACTAACATTTAGACACGGAGTGACTTGGCTGAGTCAGTTTCGCAGGGCGAACCGCGCCAGGCGCCGGGAAGGGGGACCCCGTTTGCGGGACGCGTTCCCAGAGCGGATCGCGTTGCTCGGCGGGGGTCTGAAGCTGGATTGAGAATCGGATCGGTCCAGAGACTTTGAACAACAGGCGCGGAGCGGTGTCTCCGTCTTACCCGCATGGTGGCGAGCCCGGAGCAGAAGCGGTCTCGCTCTCTCCCGAGATCCGGAGCGGGGCTGCGCGGATCCCGAGGCAGGTGGCGGAGCCCGGGCTGCAGGAGGGGACAGCGCGCTGTGCTCGGTTTCCCTTCCTCCCCCACGGGCTCCGCTGCGGCGCCGGGTCCCTCCTCCCAGGTCCCTGGCCGCGGCGAGGTTTGAGACAGGAAGGGGGCTGTCCTCGCCTCTCCCTCGCCTGCCGGGGCGTGAGTGAGGATGGGGAGTGGCAAGGCCCGGGCGCCGCTTGCCAGCTGCGTGTGGCTGCCCTAGGGAGCCGGGTGCTCATGGCCCCACCCACCACTTCCAGCGGGGGAGCCTCGTGTCTTGGGGGGGGGGGCTGATTTTCCTGGGTGCTGAGCACCCACCGCCCCCCCCCCCTCGACTTCAGTGGCAGCTGGGAGGGCTCAGCCCTTGGCACAACCTGACTTCAGGCATCAAGTCCTAGCCCGAGTGAGGTCAAGGAGCGTTTGGCCCTGGATTTCCATGGGGCCAGGATTTCACCCCAAGTTGGGCACCCACAGTCAGCAGCAAGGTTTGCTGAAGTTTGGCCCTGTTGTCATGAAGGGGAGCAGGCACTGGCCAGAGGAGAGTGGCCCGCATCCCCTCCATTCCAGCCTGTCCTGTTTTGTTCCTCTTGGATTGGATTAGTAGCTACTATTCTGCCCTAAGCCTCCTAGCCCCCCGTCCTTGGCTTCCTCCTTTCCTCTGTCTCCCTGCACCCTGCGCTCTTCCCCTGCTTCCTTCTGTCCCTCCCGGCCTCCCTAGGCCCTGCTGTAGCTCTTCCTCCGGGTTTTCAGTGGCTGTTTTCCCTCATTCAGAGAATCAGAAAAGTGTAGGACTGGAAGGGACCTCGAGAGGTCATCTGGTCCAGTCCCCAGCACACAAGGCAGGACTAAGTATTATAGAAAGACCGTCCCTGACAGGTGTTTGTCCAACCTGTTCTTTAAAACCTCCAATGATGGAGACTCCACAACCTCCCTAGGCAATTTATTCCAGTGCTTAACCACCCTGACAGGAAGTTTTTCCTAATGTCCAACCTAAACCTCCCTTGCTGCCATTTAAGCCCATTGCTTCTTGCCCTATCGTCAGAGGTTAAGGAGAACAATTTTTCTCCCTCCTCCTTGTAACAACCTTTTCTGTACTTGAAAACTGATATCATGTCCCCCCTCGGTCTTCTCTTTTCCAGACTCACCTGTTTCTCTAACATGTAATAATGATTTGGACTTCCCTGTTCTTTCCCTCCATCTCACCCCTTACCTGGCCTTTCTTTCTGTGCCTGCTGTAGCTTCTGTGTTAGTGTTGGTATTTTGTTATCTATTTGTACAGCAGTGTCATCTCGGAGCCCCAGTCATGAACCAGGAGCCCATTGTGCCAGGCGCTGTACAAACACAGGTCCCTGTCCCAAGGAGCTCACAGTCTATGGGTTTTCCCCATTTTCACCCATGCTCTTTCAAGGCCTGATCCAGCTCCCAATGGGAGTCTTTCCATTGTCCTTAGAGGGAATTGGGTTGGACCCTCTGTCTCTTTTCCTCCCCAGTCTCTCTTCCCTTCCCACACTCGCTCATCTATCCCATCCCTCTCTCCCTTTCTCACCCCATCAATTCCTCATTCAGTCTCTCTCCTAACCTGCCCCCTCACTGCCTCCATCCTCCCCAGCCATCATTCACCTTCCACTTGTTCACACCCATCATTCCCTCTTCTGGCCCCACCCTGGTCATCATTCTTGCCACCCTCCTCCCCACTCCACCAAACACTCTCGCTTACCCTCCCACTCTGTGAGTTATGCTTGGAGGCACTCAGTCCTCCTGGCTTTTTCTTCCCCTCCTTTCCTTCGTTAGCAGACTCGGACAGCAGCAGGACCTATGGTGCCATGTTAAAGTTGGGTCTTTCCTGCAAATGGGATGTTTTGGGGACCTCCCCTGAAGGTAGGTTGCAAAGGCCAGCTTTGGTCCTGATTCCGTCTGGGCCCCCCACTGTCCCTTTCTCCATTCCACTGCTCCAGCCAGCAGTGGAGTTACATGAGGAGGTCTGAGCTGCTCCAACAAAGCCTCAGAAAGTTTCCTCTCATTCTCCAGGAGCTGCGGAGGGGAAGGAACGGTGGGCCAGGCCAAGGACATAAGAAGGGAAAGGGATAAGTGGTAATTGGAGGATTTGAATTGGCTTCAAATTTCCCCTGCTTAAAGGAAAACTGCAGTGAGTTTTACTCCTGTCCAATGATTGCAGGCAAGTTCACTGTGTTGGGGAAAAGAAGGAAACAATAAAGCAACATGTCAAAAATGGTTCCGACACGCCATTAGTAGGACTGGGCAGCTGGGCAAATCCCAGGGCTGCAGTCTGTTGGCATGCATCAGGCCAGAAAAATCAGAGCTGCAGCTGGGGACACTAGGAACAGCAGCAGACTTCCACAGCTCTTTTCAAGTGTGTTGGGTGGGCCCAATCCTCAGCTGGTTAAATCGGTGTAGTCCTCATTGAACTCAGTGGACTTTTGCTGATTGACGCCAATTGAGAATCTGGCTTTGTATTTTTTTAATGGACTTTGTGTTTAATGTGAAAAATTACAGAATTTAAAAGCTGTGGAAATCTCCTGCTGTTCCCCGTGTCTCTGACTGAAGCTCTGCACATGGCCAGGCTGACAATCTGACTGCTTCCTGCTGTATTCTTTCAGATTTTATTTGATATGCTATACGGGGCATTTAAAAGCAATAGTTATCAGTGACTTTAGTCACATCTGAACAGTGACACGCTACCAATATTTTAACCAGGGGCTCCCACAAAACTTCCCCCACCCCCAGCCTGTGAAAAGCAGTTATGGTTTAAGTTTAAATGGAACTCAGCTCAAAACCAACCAGAAGGCTGCCGTCAAAGCAAAGCTACCCCACACTTGCTGAGATGCTTCTGGCACTCCTGATTCCCTCTGCTGCCAATCCTGCCTCCTGCTCCCCTCTCTTTACCAACAGCTGCCCCTACCCCCATCGATCCTTGTAAGTTGTAACCCAACTTAATTGGTCCATTTGCCCCCTCCCAGCATAGGGCCCAGACCTGCCTTTATCCACTCCTGCTGACAAACCCCATACATTGTGGAAGGGCGGAGGTGTGAGATTTCCTAGAGGAAGGAAGGAGGGACAAGGAAATTTCTTCATTTGTTTTCAACAAAGCACTTTCTCATCCTCATGGAAGAAGATGTCACCATGAGTTGTACAGACTTAATATTAAGTGCATTTCCCTGGAAATGTTCTGCCTGCGTTCCCCCCAAAAAATATTTTGAGTATTTAGAGCAGGGGTCAGCAACCTTTCAGAAATGGTGTGCCAAGTCTTCATTTATTCACTCTAATTTAAAGTTTCGCATGCTAGTAATACATTTTAACATTTTTAGAAGGTCTCTTTCTATAAGTCTTTAATATATAACTAAACTATTGTTGTATGTAAAGTAAATAAGCTTTTTAAAATGTTTAAGAAGCTTCATTTAAAATTAAATTAAAATGCAGAGCCCCCTGGATTGGTGGCCAGAACCCGGGCAGTGAGAGTGCCACTGAAAATCAGCTCGCGTGCCGCCTTCGGCATGCATGCCATAGGTTGTCTACCCCTGATTTAGAGTGTATGGCACTGTGTCCAAAGTGTGTCATCTGAAATACAGGGTGGTGATTGGGTGGCAGAGAGGGCCTGAGAGCTTTTTAGGGGCCTGGGGAGTCAGGGGATGTCTTGCCTGGGAAAATGTCTTACTTTTGAAATAGCTTGCTGCAGTCTAGTGCATTCCAAAGGCAAAAGATTTCCTCTTCAGAAGTATTTTTATGAACTGCAAGCCAAGGACACATCAGTCTCTGGTGGGGTTGGTTTACCAGTAACCAGAGAGAAGGTGACCCGTCAGAGGCAGGGAAATCATTCCAACTCCCCCTATAGTTTAATAGCAGAATTTTAATAAGGGACTCCCGCGAGTCCCCTCCAGCACGGAACTGTGTCAAAGTACTAGAATGAGTGTATATTCCATTGCAAGGGAGCTGCCAGTCACGTCCTTGCTCTGCATGGACGCAGCCCTCTCAGTTTTGCCACCAGATACTTGGTCTCCTGCACTGCATGCCTTGCCCTGGCCATTATTCAAGAAGGCAAATGGGGGATGTTCATAAAACTCAACAGGTGTCAGGTTGTTTCAAGAAAAACAAAATAATAAAAACCCCATTCAAGTCCATCCATCTTACATTGTAACATCCTCACTGTAGAATCATTTGATGTTTTTCCCTTGTAGGTGAGCATTAATTACCCAAAGAGTGGGATGTTTACAAACAAGCTGAATGGGAGTACTAGTTAAAAGAGGGTGTGCTAACAATAACTTTCCACTGCTCAGCGTGGATCGCCAAACTCTTGACTTCTAGTTTCACTGCATGTTACTCCTTTATAAGAACGGCAATCGTCTACAGTCCAGTATCCAAATTCCAGCAAGAGCCAGCATTCGGACTGCACTCAACTGGCCACATTCAATATGGGCCTGATCAAAAGCTCACTAAAAGAGGCTTTGGATGAGGTCCTGTGTGAATTGATATTGTATTGCCTAGGTAACGGGGAGGCCTCAGTGCACCGGAAGCATCTTCTTTCCAAAGGGTGGGAAAATATACCAGAATCTGAGCATTTGAAGAATTACAGTGGGTCTTTTAAAGAAAGTTTCTGATTGAATAAAACAGCCTTTGCATTTGCAGGTCTGCCAGCTCTCATGATTTTATCGCGAGTCTCATGATATTTGGTATATTTCTTAAAGCTGCACCTCCTGGAGTCATTTGATTACGTGAAAATCTTAATTTTCAATTTTTTTAAAAAGTGAATATCTAGACCCCATGGCTGCAGAATAAAGCTGAAAATGTGACTTGAGTGTATCTCCAGGGTTCAAAAAACCAAAAGCAAAGAAAAAGAACTCACATTTCTTATTTTTAAAAATCTCTTGATTTTTTTAAAGTCAGTCTCATGGTTTTGGGGGACTGAGTCATGATTTTTCAATGATCAGCGATTAGGGTGACCAGATGTCCCGATTTTATAGGGACAGTCCCGATTTTTGGGTCTTTTTCTTATATAGGCTCCTATTAACCCCCATCCCCATCCCAATTTTTTACATTTGCTGTCTGGTCTCCCTACTCGGCGTTAGCAATACTGAGTTTCTTTTATGGGGTAGTTTTTGGAAGACTTATCTCACTCTGGCCACCTACTCGCTCACATAATTCTCATTCACATTCACATATATAGGGGTGGAAATATTATGCTGGATATCTGTTCAACCTGATCCTTGGGTTATAGCTCTTGTGGTTAGCACCATGTCAGAGATGCAAAACTATTCTGCTGACTCAGCCTGGCTGCCAGACTAGGTGAATCCTGTTACTGTAGTTCCAAGCCAAAAGAGTTTGAAGCCCATCTCTGTGATGCAGAGAACAAAAGGCTGAGGACTGCTGGGATGGCGCCAGGACCAGCCAAGCTCAGGAGGAAGCTTAGGCTGAGGTGTATGTTATTTTTGATTTAAGTTAGCAAGAAAAGCAAAGGCCAAGAAGGGGGCGTATTTGCACGCTGTGTTTGGAGCAGGGTGGAATGGGTGAAGAAGAATGAGTAGCTTTGAAACACACACAACAGGGATGAGACAACTCTCTTATACCTCTCACCATGTGTAAGTGTTTTCTGAGTTTTAATTTTATTTTTTACAGAGCAAGAACAAATCCCCACTCTACCTGGCTACAGCACAAGGTTTCAGCCTCCTCAGTATCCTATCTGGATTCCCTTATGTTGTTCCAAAAGCTACACAAGGCATAGGCGCTGACTCCGTGGGTGCTCCGAGGCTGGAGCACCCATGGGGAAAAATTAGTGGGTGCTCTGTGGCAGCCAAGCGCCCCCCCCCCACTCCACCTCACCTCTGCCTCCGCCTCCTCCCCTGACCACACCGCGTCCCAGCTCCTCCGCCTACCTCCCAGCACTTGCCACCGCCAAACCGCTGTAGCAAGCTCCGTGAGGGAGTGGGGAGGAGTGGGAACATGGCGCGCTCAGGGGAGGAGGCGGGGATTTGGGGAAGGAGTCAAATAGGGGCAGGGAGGGGGCAGAGTTAGAGCGGGGACTTTGGGAAAGAGGTTGGAATGAGGGCGGGGCAGGGGTGGAGTCGGGGTGGGGGCAAAGGGGGGTCGAGCACCCACCGGCGCCATTAGAAGTCAGCGCCTATGACACAAGGAGCAGGTCTACACTACACACTTGCATTGGCGCAGCTGCACCAGACACTGTCAGGAGAGAGCTCGCCTGTTGGCTTAATAACTCCACCTGAGCGAGGGGCAGTAGCTATGTCAGTGGGAGACGCCCTCCCACTGATTTAGTGCTGTCTCCATGGGGGGTTAAGGTTGGTAAAACTCTACACCCCTGCCTGAGCGACATAGTTATAGCGCAGTAAGTGTGTAGTGTAGACCTGGGCAAAGTGACACTCTTAAGGTCTATATACACTACAGCTGCAATACTGGCACACGGGCGTGTGCAGAAATTTAACTTTGACCCCTTTTGTGAGGGCACATTCTGTGCCCTTCCCCTGTCCTGGTGCCAGCAGGAGCTCACTCTTTCTTCCCCGCTCACTCTCCCACATCCCCCACCCACTGCGGCCCCAAGGCTGGGGGAGCTCTGTGCCACTGATGATTATTGTGGGGGCTGTGCCCTGCTTGCCCCCCCTTGCGCACACCTCTGGTGGCACAGCTGCAGTGCTGTAGTGTAGATGATTCCTACATTTACAGAAGGGGTTTTCCATCAATGTAGTTAATCCCCCTCTCTGAGAGGTGGTAGCAAGGTGGACAGAAGAATTCTTCCATTGAACTAGCTGTGTCTACACCAGGGGTTAGGTCAAGCTAACTACGGTGAGCAGCACACAAAAGTTTTCGCAACCCTGAGCACTAGGTCGATCTAATTTTTTAGGCCTAAGCAATGTTGGGGATTTCTAGATGCACTCTGGCTTGTGAGACAGCCAGGGCTTACAGAGCCCGACTCTACACTCAATAAAGTCAATTTCGTTCAATAACTTTGCCAAATGGCTTTAACAGGATCAGGCTCGCAAGTCTGAAAAGAGAAGAGTTCCAGATTTCCTGCTATGTGTATAGTCAGTTAAGCGGGAGCTTACCTTCCAAGAAGCCATCTCTGGGGATTGAAGGGAGTGAAAGCTTTATTGTGTGCAACCACAGAATAGCAGCAGGGTTATAGGATGAAGGTGTGTGTGTGTGTTTGCACAGTTTCGGACAGCTGATAAAGAACAGGACAGCAGTTTCACTTGATAGGAAGGATCATGTTTCCCATTACATCAGAAGAACAAAGTCCAGGTGTGTCTGAAAAGCCTTTAAGCTGTCTTGGTGTGCCATCGTTGTCAGATGGAGGTGAAGTGGGGTGATGCCATCTCTTCCCAACTGGTCCATGTAGCTTCTGAGTTTTTGGAGCTGTTACTGGAGGCAGTATCTCCCATAGCAGCGTGAGAAGGTAAACATTTTTTCTTCTTCAGATCTGGGGGAATTTGGAAGTGGCACTGAACAGGCAGGTTTCTTTCTTTTCACAGCTACTCCAGCCGTCAATGTGACAAAGTAAAATGACGGTGCTCTTCTTTCAAGTCCAACATGCCAGGCACAAACTGCCACCTGCATTGCCCACAGCACTCAGTCTGCTGGATTCCCTACTCCTCACGCCCACAGTCTAGTGCAGAAGATGGCGGTGGTCGGAAGACACCGTTTAGCAGGGAGATAGACCTTAGGGAGGAGAAGGATCTTTCAGTGTCTTGGTGAAGATCTGGGTTTGATCTGGCTAAGTGCTGAGTGTTCTGGAGCCATAGTTCGCACAGGCATGGAAGTGTTTGATGAACAACAAGGCTCTCCACCAATGATCTCCCAGGGTTCTAACTGAAAGAAGGCTGCACTGCACAGGCATGCATCGTGGATTTAGGATGGCACTGAAATATTTAATGAGCTGCATTCAATCCACAGGAACTTCACAGGAATGTAATTAAAAGTACACCCCTTCCTGCACATATGGTCCAAGTGGCAAGAGAGGAAGATTAGCCTATGGAAAAGGGAGACTGAGAGCAGCTATAGCCCAAATGGTTTCCTGGTGCAAGAGAGGACCATTGGGTTGCCCGGAAAACTAATTACACCTCCCTGATTATCACAGTGCACAAAGTTAATCCTAGGGGCATTCTGCACCAAAAATTTAAAAATTCTGCAAAATTCTGCAAATTTTATTTGTCAAAAAAACGTGGAGGCTCCAGCACGGCACTGGGGAACACAGGCCAATGGCTGCACAGAGGTGGGAGATCACTGTGCAGCTCCCCTATCCAGGACATGGATTCAGTGGTGAGGCTGCACCCAACCCTGACACAGCGCAAGGACTGGGCCTGCCCCAGAAAAATCAAAGAGTCCTGCCCCTCCATGCCAGGTGCACCAGGTGTGGGCAGGCAGGCTCAGCAAGGCAGGATCCAAGTGTGGAGGGGCTTAGTGTGGGGGGAATCCAGTTGTGGGTTAAGAGGGTTCTGTGTGGGGCAATCTGGGAGTGGGTGGCTCAGTGAGGGGGTCCTCCCCAGCCCAGCAGGGACTAGCAGCTGAACCCGGCGCAGGGTAGGAGCCACCAGCTATGTCTTCCCCAGTCCTGTCCATGCCCCACAGTGATTTACCTCTCTGCTGGCTGCCCTGGGCACCCAAAACATACTGCTGGGGAGAGTCGCCTGACTGCTTTTGTGGCTTCCCTTTGCTTCCCTGTCAGAAAATCATTTTTCTGCAGGGAAACAAAGAATTCTGCGGGGGACATAAATTCTGTGCATGCACAGTGGCACAGAATTCCTCCAGGAGTAATAAGTTAGAGACATGTAGGGGCTACTCTAGTTCACATCAACTGGCTAAAGTCTATCTAGCAGCTTAATGGGAAATGGTGTAGTGCAGGCATTGCCTCCTCCACACCTTTCTGCCCGTGTGTGTGCGCATTGGGGCAGTTGGTATAGAAGCCATCTACACCACTTTATGCCAGCTGAGAGCTCTCCTACATGGGAAGAATTGTCAGCTAGCCAGACAGGGCCAGATTCTGCCACTTTCTGCTGTCTGAGTGGCACAAAGTGGGTGGAAGAGGAGAAGCAACTTCACTTAATGATGTCAAACTACTGCTGTGAGTCTAATATTTCTTGGGCATGTTATTCTTAAAGATTGGTGATCAAACGTGTTTCTTAGCAGTTAGCGAAAATCCTATTGTGTAAACGAGGAACCTGGCCACAAACTTTTAGACCCTGACAACAAAAAGCATTAGCCCCAATATAAGGGACTGTCTTACATCACCATCTAGTGCGCTCCAACGATAGTGCAACAGGAGCAGTTCTGTTTCAGAGAAGTAGGAGTCCTTCTTTTCCTTTCTTTCGTTAATGTACTCATTAAGGGCCTGATTCTGCTCACTGAGGCCAATGACCATTTCTGTTGATTTTAATGGAAGTGGGAATAGGCCCTGCCTCTTGATATAAACACAGAGGGCTTAATCCTCACTTGGGGTATATTGAGTTAGCTCCACCGAAGTCAATGGGGGCTATGCTGATTATTTACACCAGTTGGGAATCTGGACTAGCCTGTGAAGGGTGTATATTATTACACAGAGCTGGGCAGTTGGGGGATTAAACAATTTCCAGAGGAAGAAGAAAGCATCCTTGCACTGCGCCGTCCTAGCCCAAACTCTATTTGCAATTACAACAATGTAAATTCAGAGTAAATCCATTTAAATCAATAGACTTACTCCAAATTTACACTACTACACAAAAGCGCTACACACCCTTGACAAGCTGTGAAAAATATTTTGCATAAAATAAACAGACTCCAGTAATTACTCTCAGATAACAATGTAATAACTAACCTTTCATTAATAAAGTTTCTGTTGCATTCAGCAGCAATCAGTGGAAAAAAATTATTCAGGGTGCTTTTAGGACATCTGCTTCTTTTTTCAGAAATGTGGTGGTTCTCATACATTGTAACTTCTGTCAATAGCATTTCTTGTACCAAGTGAAAGCTTCTTTATACCTTATTACTCTAAGGATAACCAGGAAAAGGGCAGTATTTCATATTTTTTGGGCGGGGAGGGTTATGCAGTATTCAGAATTGCCATATTATGCTGAAGTGGAATTGATTTTTCTGGATCAACAATGAGCATTAAGATATCATCCATTTACGGTAGTAGGTTATATTGTAACATTTTATTCAAAAGACACAATACATAAGAATTTCATGGACTTTGCTAATAAAGAAAGCAAGGAAAATTGTGGCTATGCTGTCCATACTGGAGTTCATTTTACATATAGATGAATGATTTAAAACACTTCTTGGAGTCTGTGGTTTTAAAGCCGTGTCATTCAAACTGCAGCCCCAGAGCCAAATGCAGCTTGTTGTGTCACAAAGATTCAGCACTTGTTAAAAACTGCTGCCATCCTTTCTCCTTGCTTATCATGTGCTGCCATCATGTGGCCATTTCATTCATTTAATGCCACAGATGTATTTCCTTTCTTTTTGGATGACTTCCATTAGTCTAATCTCTTCCATATTGTTTTGTTATCCAACGACATGGTATATGAAAAAAGTTTAAGGGCCCCCTCCCATCTAACTATAAAGAAAGGAAGGGTTTCAGGATTTCCCTCCCCACTAGCATGAAGACAGAGTGGTGGCAACAAACTTGTCTTCATGCCCTGCATGAGAGTCACGACCCCTAGGTTGAGAAACTGGACATTAGTCCCGTATTTGTATTTGCAGAGCTTTGAGGGCCTGATCCAAAGCTCACTGAATTTGATGAGTCTTTCTATTGATTTCAGTTGACTTTGGATCAGATCCTGAGTGAGGGCAACACACCAAACAGTGACGAGGAAACTCCTGAGATGGTCCCAATGTACAGCTCCCCTGAAGGAAGTGGGAATGTATTAAGAATGTTGCAGTGTGCAGAACAATGACTTTGGGGCAGACAGGGCCACATTGCCCTGTCTCTAGACACTTTAACTGGTGTATGCCCAAAATGGTGTCACTAAAGCAGCTGTGTTGTCCTAGTACTGATTAGGCTGTCTCATGTGCAAATTAAAACTGCTGGTAACTGAGCAAAATACCATCACAGCTGCTTTTTGTTGTTTTTACAAACCAGAATATACAATAGCCCTCATTAATGCTTCAGAGTACAGACTCTTCTGTCTGAAATACATGCATCATTTCATCCCTCACCACAGATAAGCAGCTTGCCCCATAGTGTATCACCACTCTCCCACACTCCTGGAATTTATTAAAAGAACAGTCTCCCAATTCCTCTTTCCCCAGTTTTCTTTTTCTCTCTTCCTTAATTCCATGGAGAGAATGAAAATGACAATTTTGTCTTCTTGCATTTCTCCTTCGACGTGTTATCTGGCAAACACTGGCCTGTAGCTTGAGATCTTACTCCGATTTTACAAGCTAAACTTCTCCAAAAAGCTAATGGCCTGTTGGACAGCACAGAGATGTTAACTCCAGCAGCCTGGCCAAATTACAATCTGGAGTAATTGTATTCAACCCAACTAAAAATTCCTCCTGCCTTTCAATTAGATATGCTTTGCTCCTCCTCCTCTCCTGAACTGCTGCCTCCCCACCACTGATTTGGTGCCCCCTCCCTTTTGTCCTTGCAAATCACTGACATCAGAATCAATGATTCGGGAAGGGAGGAGGAATTCCCCCAGCTTTTTACATCTGCTGCCTGAATCAGTCTCGGGCCGTGGGCCCAGGAGGTACGTGCGGTGCACAGATCAGGGCTGGGACAGGACGGGCCAGAGCCACCCTGCACAGGTGACTCAGGCAGGGCCCGGGGGACTAGTGGGGTTTGCAATAGCGAGGCCTAGGGGGAAGCCATATGGCAGCCAGCCACAGAGCAGAGCATCCCCTGCCAGGCTCTGGTACCCTAGTGCAGCCTCCCAACCAGAGCCCCGCCCTAGGAAACTGCGCCCCGCCCCTAACCAAGCACCCAATCAGGAGAGGGTCCAGTGAGAGCCGCGTGCGCAGGCGATCCCTGCCGTGGCCTCCAACCAGGACAGAGAACGGAGGCGCACGGGCCCCAATTGGCGACCCAGAACCCAGCCCTCCCGGGCTGCGCATGCGCAGTGAGAGCCGTCGCTGCACGGGGGGGGGGGTGTGTGACGCGTGACGCACGACGCACGTAGGGGCGGCGATGACCTACGTGCGCAGGGTCGCGACGGGGCGCCCCTTGTGAGGTGGTGCGGGCCGATGGGGCCGGCCGAGCGCGCCGGGGGCGAGCGCGGAGCCGCCTGAGCCCGGCCGGCCGGGGCGACGCCATGCGGCGCGGCGAGAGGAGAAGCCACGGCGGGGCGCTGAGCAAGGCCGCCCTGGAGGAGCAGCCCGGCGGCGGCGGCGGCGGCGGCGGGGCCATGGAGGCGCCCCCGGGCTCCCGCGGAGACTCGCCGCCCGCGGCCCCCGGCAGCAGCGCCGCCCCCGGGCTCCGCCGCAGCACCGAGTCCGAGGTGTACGACGACGGCACCAACACCTTCTTCTGGTGAGAGCCCGAGCCCCAGCGAGCCCGGCCCGGCCCCGGCCCCGGCCCCGACCCGGGCCCCTTCGCTCCCCCCAGCCAGCCCCCGGGGTCTCACTGACCTTGTGCTGCCCCGCCCCGGCGGCTGCTAGAGGCCCTGCCCCGGGACTCGCGGATCAGCCCTGTGCGCTCCGACCCCAGCTGCCAACAGAGCCCCACCTGCCCTTCCTCCCCGCAGGGCCCCCGGGGAGCAGCTTTAGCCCTGGGTCCTCCAGCTCTTCCCACAGGGAGTGGCCAGGGCCCCTACCCCACGTCCCTTCTCTAGTTACTGACTAACACCGGTTGGTTGGTTACACGGATATACCCATTAAACCACCTTTTCTGCCTCCGTCACCTACTTCCAGAAAGCATAGGGGATATATGGTGGGGGCATGTGGAGAAGGGGAGTATCTGACAACCCCAAAGATGCTCCCGTGTTTTCTAGTGAGTGAGGTCAATACCTTTTGCTTTCCTGCCAATACCTTCTCCGCCTACCGCTCTTATCCTCTCCATTTTCTGGTGAATGATACACCCAGCTCTTAAGCCTATAGATCTAATCAGCTCTTCTCTGACACACTCTGATGACTGTCAGGCTATGTCTACCCCACCACTTATATTGGCAAAATTTATGTCACTCAGGGATGTGAATATTCCACCCCCCCAGTGACATCCACTTATGCTGGCATAATGTTTGTGTGCACAGCGCTATGTTGGTGGGAGAATGCTGCTCATTGGGGGTGTATTAATTATGTTGATGGGAGAGTCTCTCTAGTGTACACAGCCTCAGTCCTTTAACCTCGCAGTCACACCTGTCTTCACATATAACTTGTGTAGCTCCTGCCCAGCTCTTTACGCTTCTTGTCAAACAAACAGGCCATCAGATCTGTAATCCCTTACGGCAGTGGTTTTCAACCTTTTTTCATTTGTGGACCGCTAAAAATTTTTAGATAGTGGTGTGGACCCATTTGGAAATTTTAGACATGGTCTGTGGGCCACAGGTTGAAAACCACTGTTCTGTAGGAACAACAACCTTTTGCGGACCCTTTAGGGTCTGCAGACCACAGGTTGAAAACCACTGCTTTACAGTAAAGGTCCAGAATTGTGACACAATAGAGTGGGGTGTGGTCTCTGCAACCAGAATATTTTTGCTGTATTTTGTCTTGCTAGTCTCCCAGTTTGATATTCAGTAATACCAGGGAATGAGAGAATTACACAAGAGGGGTATAACGAAGAGTAATTGCATAAAACTGAACAAAGGGAACTTTAGGCAGAGGATCAAGACACATTTTCTGGCATTGAGAAATATTTGGCTGTTAAAGTTTTCCTAGAATTGGATGCGTAAGCCATGTTGCTTGGATCACTTAAGGATGAGCTACATGCAGGCTTTATTTCGGTGTGAATTAACAGATTTTGTTATTGCAGTCCAAGTCTGTAGACACTCATTTTGGAATAAAAATGGCTATAGCTGATCAAGCTACATAAACTGTAGCAGTTTTTATTTCAAAATAAGAATGATGCAAGTCTCTGTGTGGATACTTCCACTAAATTGCTTTATTTAAAGTGGTGCAGATGTGTTTAGACCAGTCCTTGGGATGGAGCAGTAGTGAATACATTCTGTCCAGTACTTGCAGGGGGAAGAGGAAAGACAAACAAAATGACTCTCTCTAGTTCTTTAACATTTCTAATTTACATAATTTCTCTCTGTTCCCTTTAGTTTTCTTCTGGTGAGTGATAATCCCTCTTCCCATAGATAAATACCCACAGTACTCTTTTGTGGCATTCTGACCCTGCCAAAATCCAGTTACTAACAAAATTAAAGCACTAAACATTTTGCTGCACTAATCAAGCACTCCTTGTTCTCCTGTAGTAGAAGTTACCATGTAACAGTATTTGTCTAATGCATCCAAAGCATCTAGTGAGTGGCAGCCTCACTTCCATCAAGGCATCTCTCCCACTTCTTCACCAAATTACTCTGTAAATGAATGGCCTCTCACATGCTTTCTGGGAAAGTGGAATTTCATACTCCATCTCCATGTGTTATTTTCTCTTCACCATGTACACAGTTACCCTCAAACACATACAGCTCTTCTGATAAGGGGATTCCCCTCACATAGCTTGTCTTACATCAGGCCTGCACAACATATGGGCCGCATGTGGCCCGCGGAGCCTTACTGTGTGGCCCGCGGGGGGGGGGAGAGAAAAAAAAAATTTGGTGGACGTATTTTTTTTTTTCTCAACAACTTTGGGGTTTGTTTGTTTGTTTGTTTTTGTTTTTTGCTCAACAACTTTTGGGGCAGGAGAAGATTTTCGGCCCTCAGCTGTTTTCTTCGGAGTAATATGGCCCTCACCGCTTTACGAGTTGTGCAGGCCTGTCTTACATAATGTAATGCCTCTTTATAGGTCCAGAAAGGTAAAACCAATTTTACTTAGTCCACTTGACTGGTGGAACTTGCTTCATTTGGATTTACTGCATGTCGGTTCTAAGATGTGGTAAACATGTTTTTTTTTTTCATCTGAAATGTGTCAATAGTTCATCTTGGTGCTAATGATTAAATTGAGCTTCATTTCCATTGTTATTGAATTTGTCACCTGAGAAAGATTCATGCATACCTGGAAAACCACAAAGGGAAATATTTCAACATCTTCCACTTTAGAGTTTCCATTCTAGTGTCAGCTGAGCATGTTCTCTGTTCTGTCTGTAAATCAAGCCAATGAATGCATTTCTTTTTCAAACAAAATGTTAAGATACCTAGAAATTTGATTTCCTATTCCAGAAAATGATGGCATGCGGCTCAAAAAAGTCCCAGAGAAACATAATGGGAACTTATACAGACAGAGAGCCAGATTTCTCAAGTTCCCATTATGTTTCTCTGGGACTTTTTTCAGCTGCATGCCATCGTTTTCTGGAAAAGGAAATCAAATTTCTAGGTATCTTAACATTTTGTTTGAAAAAGAAATGCATTCATTGGCTTGATTTACAGACACAACAGTGAACATGCTCAGCTGACACTAGAAAGGAGAGGCTCAGTAGGAGGGGAAAAACATGAACAGAGGAAGATCTTATTTGACTTGAGCTTTGCATTAGTGAGAAGCTCCTGGCTCTGGATCCGCTGGTTTTGGCAGTAATGAAAGAGGGGATGTGTTGATCTTGATGGCTCCTGTGATACATTTCTGCTAGTTTAAAGCTCAGTTAGCAAGAAATGTCCAGATGCTGCTAGATCCCAGGATAGTCAGTAGGAAATTATTTGGAAACTGCTGTACCAAAAATATATCTGGCTAGGAAAAAACAGTATCTTCAGGGTGCAGGAACTATCTGGGAGAGAACACTTTAGGAGCTTGCCACGTCCAGGCTCTATTACTGGATCTCGCTAAGGTCTGCAGATAGTGCCACCTTGTAAATGGAAAATGGGTAAAACTGTCACTTGCTTATTGTGTTTTTTTAAATGTCATTTTTTGACAAATTGTTTAAAGTTTAAAAATTCTAATACTGTTCTGTATTTCCTGGTTATATTTTGTGGAAATAGCTGCGTGTTCTACCATTTTCATAGGTCTTTCCTCTACGTCAGTGGTTTCCAAACTGGGGTTCGTGAAATGTTACAGGGGGTTCGTAGGAAAAAATTCCCTAATGGCGGACAGAGTTGTCCTAGAGCACGGGGCCAGCAGTCCGGAGCCCCTGGACTTCACTGAGGGAAATTTAAACTTAGACTCCTTATAAGAAATAGAAAGGGAGGTGGATATTTTTTGCTGTTTTTAAAATTAAATAGGCAGCTAGTATTGTTTCTAAAATTATTATGAAGAACAAGTTTAAGCTTTGTTGTAATGCGCGTTGTTTGCCTGGACTGCTCAAGACCTGAATGCTTGTGTAGGAGGAACTCTTTGAGTTGGCTTCTTAAATATCTTCATGCTGTTTCACATCTGATACTCCTTGTGTTATAACAGGCTTATTCAAAGTGATACAAGCTATGAAAGTGAGATCTTGGAAGAGTGTTGCCGTTTTCATAATGTAATAAAAATATTGTAATGATTAATAATATGTAATAAGCATATATATATTTTTTTATATTTCAAAGATCACTGCTTTTATAATTTATACTCAGGTAAAGGAGAAAATCCCTGGAAATACTCATTTTTAGGAGTGGGTTCACGAGACTTGACATTTTATTGAAAGGGGTTCACAGGTTGTTAAAGTTTGGGAACCACTGCTCTACGTGAATGCTTTAAGTTTAATTTGTCATTAAAAGTCTGTATTAGGTGATTAGAGCTGGTATCTGAATATACTAGATTAAGCAAAAATGACATAATAAATAATGGTATTATTTTCATAACCACCACTCTAAGCAGAGTTAGGTTGACCAAATATGCCATTATCTCTATGGCTGTCTTAGGAGAAAGCTTCTTTAATGTATTTCCCGTGCGTTGCTTGGTTGTCACTAGAAGAACAGTTTCATTCCATGCATCCGATGAAGTGGGTAACAACCCACGAAAGCTTATGCTGAAATAAATTTGTTAGTCTCTAAGGTGCTACAAGTTTTTCTTTCTTATTTTCGTTTTGCTGACACAGACTAACACGGCTACTACACTGAAACCTAGAAGAACAGTGAGGGCAAACAGTACAACTACAGTGTAACTTTTCAGTGTTGTAGAATTAGCTTAATAAGCAATAGTATCTGTTTTTTCTATAGTGTCTATCATGATATTTAAGTGCTGACAGCCAAAATTTCCAAAGAAAGTGTCTATAGAGGTTTCAATGAATATTGAGGGATATAGCAATCTAGTTCTCACCCTGCAGGATATCGGGTTTGCCTCACTGGCTACTTAAATAAGATTATGGTCTTTTGTATTTGTGGCTGTGTGAATTACATAGAACCCAGAGCTGCTGCCCTTGAAATCCACCAATGTCTGAACTAAGTTACTGGTGTGGCCTATCAAGTGTGAGAAATGGAAAGTATTTAATAGATTTGTAGACACAATAAAAGGAACACTTCCTAGAAGTAATACAACTTAATTTGCATAAGTAGCTTCACTGTCATAAATGTGGTTCTTTTGAAACTTTAACATTTAGCTTTAGCTAGAACACCTTTTTCAGAGTTTTAAAACAGACCCAGACATGAATGTTCTTAAACTTTGCAAATTAGCTTTTTTTGGCGTGAGAAAATGAAACGGGTGTTCTGTGTCCTAACGGAGAGTTACTAAGAGAAAACTGCAAAACGTTAAATCTGTATTATGGAGTCATGTATATTTTTGTCAGGAACAGAAATATGTCAAATATGGGGGGAAGAAGGATGCGGGAGAAGAAACCTTATGGACAGCCTTACAGTTGTGCTAGGTTAACACAGTATAGCCTTCTCTTCGGCTTTTGCACTTGCCCTGAAAATATATTAAATGTTTACCTCTTGTGTTGATGGCAAAACATGTTGTTGGTTTTAGAGCAGGGTTGGAAATATCCACTTAGTCAGGAAAGCTTCCTGCTGACCCTGGGCAAGTGCGTCCATCTTCCACAGATTCTAAACTTTAATTGAAAGTTTCTTGCTCTTATGGTTGTGAAGAAAGCCGTCCAAATGCAAATAAAGGGCTTCTTTGTGGCAGAGACTGGCTTTTGTTATGTTTGTATAATGCCTAGCACAATGGGGCTGAGTTTCATGGGGCTACCACTATACAAATAATAACTAATGCAGTGCTGTCTTTGTAAGTTTGCAGGCGAACAGCTCTAGAGCCACAGCTGCAGCTCAATTTCTGCAAGTTGCCGAAGAGTGGTCCATTTTCATTTTTCTCCGTCTTCATTGGGTTGTTTCAGTTTACTGCAGCCTGAGATAACTGAGTGCATTTGCTTGGAAGTACATGAAAACAGGGTGAACAGCAGCTAAAAACCACCTCCTTGAGCAGCAGGAAAATTGCGAGGAATAGTGTAGCAGAGACGCATCTCATTACAGTAGGCTGGGGATGTGTGCTGCGAATCCCCATTCTCATGGTAGCTGGGGGACTCTTGGGAACAAAGAATAAATGTCCCTTCTCCCTTCCAGCAGCCAGAGAGGATTTCAAGTGTCTCACATCGACCCATGATAACGGATATTCATAGACTTTAAGGTCAGAAGCGACCATTGGATCATCTAGTCTGACCTCTTGTGGCCTGCGTTATACAGACTTTCAAACAGTTACCCCTGTATTGAGCCCAATAACTTATTTAACTAACGTGCATCTTCCGGAAAGACATTCTCAATTTGAAGACTCTAAAAAATAGGCAATCGATTGATTCCCTTGGTAGTTTGTTACAATGGTTAATCACCCTCTTTAAAAAAAAACAACTTTTATTTGTAATTTGAATTTGCCTGGTTATAACTTCCAGCCATTGGTTCTTGTTATGCCTTTCTCTCTTACGTTAAAAAGCCCTCAAGTATCTCATTTTCAGTTATGGTGTACATGAAACATGAAGTCCCCACACTAGATTCAGGAACAGAATTCTGGTGGACAATGAAGAGACTGAGGCATGAGGGCTAGAACTGATATTTTGTTGTGCTTGTACAGTTTCCATAGGAATTTTTCAGGGCTGTTTTAGAGGAAGACAAGAGACTTGACAATTAAATTAGAACTGCAGAAATTCTAGTCTGTAAATGGCGCAGGTCCTCTATTTTGATGTTTCTAATGTTGTGTCTTTTGGTCGGTGGAGCCTCTCCTGATGGTCAGCAGAATGAAACACCTCAAGAACCAAGCAGTGAGGGGTTGCGGGAGAGGATTTTTTTCTGAGACTTTGTGCAGTGGCCTGCCGAATGAAATGTTGACAATTCACTACTTGCACATATTCCTAGTCCCAGACAAACTAGGGACTACACATTGTTGACAAGAGGCTTTTACAAGAGCACAGTGGGAGAGAAAGGTTAATGGCTTAACCAACTGGTAAAGAGGAGGAATAAAATAGGAGATTTGAGGACCGCTTTGTATGAACGTTTTTTTCCATACTCTTAGTAGACACTATACCCCTTTCAAGAAGGGAGCAGTCTTTGTGTTTGAAAGTCTTAATATTGCTATGCTGTATGAGTTGATAGCTCTTGAGGTGAGCCCAGTTGAGGTCTCATTCTCCTCTCTCTTTACCTTAATCTCCTCTCTATTCCTTGTGATTGACGCTTTCTGTTCAGGGCAGGATTAAATGTAAATTTTAAAAAAAGAAACATTGCCTAGGGTTATTAGTGCTTCATTCAGCAAACAGACTGCTTCATGTGTATGGAAGAATGCATGAGACAGTATCCAAGTGACCGGAGAGCTTCCAGTGAACCATAACAAAATGTGACCCAGTCAAAGTGGTTGTGATCTCTTCCTCATTTGTGTCGTGTGCTTCCCCCCCCCTCCCCCCCCCCGCTGCTTTTTCCCAAAATGTATAGACATAAGATTCTAGATAGGGTAATACAGCATCTTCAACAATGATTATGTGCTACACTACAGCTTCATTTTTAAAGGGCCTGGACCTGTCCGGAACTGTGGAAGAGTATAGTTGTGCACTGGGCACAATAATATGCACTTGAGCAGAGGTGGGCAAACTACGGCCTCGGGCCGGATATGGCCTGCGAGCCGTTTTAAGCCGACCCGTGAGCTCCCGCTGGGGAGCAGGGTCTGGGGCTTGCCCTGCTCTGGCACTCCAGCCAGACTGCAGGATCAGGGTCCGCACTACACGGCTCCCAGAAGCCGCAGGATGGTCCCGCTCTGGCGCTGTAGCCGGTGCGCAGGGTCGGGGCCGCACCATGCGGCTCCCGGAAGCCGTGGCATGGTCCTGCTCCAGCTCCTACGCACTCCAGTGGCCCCCTCCAGCGCTCCAATGGGAGCTGCAGGGGCAGTGCCTGCGGATGGGGCAGCATGCAGAGCCGCCTGGGTGCAGAGCCGCCTGGGTGCACCTCCGCGTAGGAGCCGGAGAAGGGACATGCTACTGCTTCCAGGAGCCACGTGAGATAAGCGCCGCTTGGAGCCTGCACCCAGAGCCTGTCCCCACGCCCCAACCCCCTGCCCCAGCCCTGATCCCCCTCGTGCCCTCTGAACCCCTCGATCCCAGCCTGGAGCATCCTCCTTCACCCAAACCTCTCATCCCCCGTCCCCACCGAGCCTGCACCTCCAGCCGGAGCTTGCACCCTTTCCCACATCCCAGCCCGGCGCCCCCTCCCACACCCTGAACTCCTCATTCTGGTCCCACCCTGTAGCCCGCAACTCCAACAGAGCCCTCAGCCCCTCCAGCACCCCAGCTCCATTTTGTGAGTGTTCATGGCCCACCATGCAATTTCTATTCCCAGATGTTTCCCTCAGGCCAAAAAGTTTGCCCACCCTTCACTTGAGTATGTGTCCTGGGGATAGTATTAAATAGCATTAAAACTGATATCTGCAATTCTTTGGTGAAAATACTCGGGCAGGAGGGTGGAGGTGATTGGGAGGCATTAGGGGTTTTGCAGGGCTCTTGGGGTGAAGAGGCTGGGGGACAGGGGAACTGTGTCTGTCCTGTGGTCTGGTGTGGCAGGAACCCTGTGTCTGAGGTATTGGCACTCAAAGGGTTCTTTCAGCCCTCCTGCTTCAGATCTCTGAAACATTGTCATCTGACTTGTTTTGTAAATTTGCCTTGGAATCCAGAGGTCAGAAGGAAGCCCTGGGGGAGGAGGGGGGGAAATCAGTTTCATACTGCTAGAAGACTAACTGAACTTTTGCCTACTGGCACGCTTTCTCCCTCTCCTTAGTTGAGATGTGGGTTTTGTTTGTTTAATACTTTAATTCAAGTGTTTCTTTTTTTTTATTTGTATCCCTTTTTATCTTATCTATACTACAAAATAACACTGGTTTTTGCTAAATTGATTTTAAATTATTTAAACTTTCATGAACCTGTGATGCAAAAACCCTAAATAAGGTTAAACCTTGTTTAAAATGGGTCAGCATTAGGAGTTTGACTGTTAGCTAGATCAGTTTTAAAACTAATGATTGTAAATCACTGGAACTCCATAGTATAGAAAAGGTCTGAATCTGTGTTTACCTTTCCCACCAGCAGAAAAATTAATTTTGCAGCCTTAGTCAGTCTTCAAATTACTGCTATTGGTGCTGACATGGAAATACCACTGGACATTACTGAAGTGGGGTTGAGGGGGGAATGTTATGGCAAGAAAAATGGGTGTTTATATCCTTATCAAGCATCACAAGTATGTACAAAAATTTAATAAGAACATTATGTACCTTTACAAATGTACTCAATGTTTGTTACTTGCCCAAGACCAGGTACTTCTTGATTGCGATGTGTGGTTTTTTGTTGTTGTTTTTTTTGGTAGCTTTAAAGCTCTAAGTTTTGAGGCTCTAACCTAGATTTTTAAGCTCTTTGGGGCAGGTACTGTATCTGCTGCAGTCTAGAAAGCATAGCAGGGTGCTGAACCTACTTAGGCTCATTAGACACTGCCGCAATATATATATATATAAAAAGTACTTGCCCCAATGTGGTTGTTCTGAGTTATTCTTCTGGGGTTTAGGTAGATGAGAAAGAAAGCAATAAAAGAGATGGAAGAGAAGTGGGGGGTGGCATATAACTCAGGAAGGGATACAGTGCTGTGTTGCATGTTCCTAAAAAGACTAGAAATAGAGCAGCAGAAAAAAAGCAGTAAAGGCATGAAGTATGTAGTTTTACTGAACTCTGTTTTATAATGGAGCGGCAATAGCTTTTCCTTATTTAAGTCTGCAATCCGCCTTCACTCTAAAACCCTGTATTTCGTCCCTCGGTAACTATGGATTGGAAAACTGGGTTCGCTTAAACCACCAGCCGTACTTTGAAGACAAACAACGTTTATGCAAAGTCTGATGCAAATCTGTCAACTCTTTGAGTTAGCCGTTGCTGGGGATTTAAAAGCTTGACTGTGTCTCCCTCTAGCTCAAAAGTTTGCTTCTATTTTAAACTTTCCATATAGTAAAATCTCCTTGAAAGATTGTGTGCTGGCTGTACTTGAAGAAAATGACTTGTAACTAAGCAAAGTTACTGATATTTGAATAATTTTAGGGGCCCAATCCCACTCCCTCCGATTTCACTCGGAGTCTTGCCACTGGCTCCATTAAGAAGAGGATTAGGCCCTGTTTCTGTGAGCATATTGCCTTCTATGGTTGGTTAAAGCAAAGAAAGTACATAAATGTCCTTGTGTTGTTGGAAGCTAACACTATAGGATTGGAGCCTAACTCTTATGCACATGCTTAACTTTAAGCATGTGAGTAGTCTGACTTCAGTGGGACTACTCACATGCTTATAGTTAAGCATATGTGATTGAAGGCTTGGTGCCTGGGCATTTCCTTTACTTCCAGTAATACAAAGTTGTGATTCTTGGATCTGCAGAACAAGGGTTCAAGTCCTAATTCTTCAGGAAAAGAGACATGGTAGTGTCTCCTTTGTCAAGACTGTAATAACAGTTCCTTTATATTACTCTCCCTTGAAACTCCCAAAAATGACCAATAGTAAGACAACACTAAAAACTTGAAGACATGTTTGTTAGGTTAGTTAGAATTTGTTCTAACTTTGAATACATTTAGCTACTACCTCTATAGAAATAAGAGTTAGAAATGGCTTTTTGAAGCATTTCCTGTTTGATGCCCTCCTCCCCCAAAACAGCCCAATGAAATCTTATTACCTCGCAAAAGTTATTTTTTGAGTATTCCAAGGCAATCTCATTTAAAAAAAAAATTAATGAACAGCACTTATATACCACAGTAGTAAGTGATCTGTAAATACAGATCGGTTAGGTACATTTTTATTGGCTCGTCAAAGAGTTTGGGGCAGAAATATTAAACATTTAAAGGAATTGCTGCCATTTGAAAGCAAGACATGATTCAAGACTGAAACTGTCATAAGGGGGGAGGGATAGCTCAGTGGTTTGAGAATTGGCCTGCTAAACCCAGGGTTGTGAGTTCAATCCTTGAGGGAGCCATTTAGGGATCTGGGGCAAAAATTGGGGATTGGTCCTGCTTTGAGCAGGGGGTTGGACTAGATGACCTTCTAAGGTCCCTTCCAACCCTGATATTCTATGATAAGGAAAAGCTGATGGAGAATATTTTACAACCTCTGTCATCAACTAACTTTTTCATTAAGCAGAGGCAGAGAGACTGGGATGACTGCATTACTTCTACATAATGCAGCCTTGTCAACAAGTTCTTTCCATGATCCTTATAAAGACACTGGGGTGATGCAATGTGAACAGACAATACATTTTTTTGCCAGTTTCTTCTCCCAGCAAAGCTATTTCTGGAATTGTTTAAAATTAAAGGAGCAAATAGTGCTGGCTAAGCTAATAATCTTATGACCTCCATGTCATTTATTTGAAAACTACACACAAGATGTTTTTAAAACAAACTTGGAAGTTGCATAAATAGACTTTAAAAAAATTGTTTGCTATCGACAGTGCACCATCATATCATTTACAGATCTCAAACACTTCAAAGCAAAAAAATGGGTAGTTAGCTACATAGTAAATCTTATACTGCACTTGTAATCTAAAATACTCCATCAGTAATCAAAATAGAAACACGCTAAATGGCCTGAATTTCATATGTCCACATTAGTGGCACATTGATCAGGTCCAAAAGCACATACAACACCAATATTCTAAATCCAGTAAAATTAAACTAGTAAAATAAATAGAAGCCATTGCTGTTAAATACAGTATTTTATCAAAAAGCTTACTGCCAACTGATAGAGATACTGATATTTTTCATTTAATAGTATCCCATAAAAGAATATACTTAAGTACTGAAATCAAAGAAACAATCTTGACTGTCTCATGAATTTTGGTTTTGAAGTATGAATTTCTTTGTACTCTATTTTTAAAAAAAAATGCTTTGTGGGAAATGATAAGCTACATGATCACCATTCATTTCCTTAAATGCTATGGTTGTAATTGGGATAGGAAAGTACATTGTCATTTAAAAATCTTACCTGGTTTTTTTAATACTTTAATACTATTTTGGAGTGTGTATATTTCCTACACTTCTTTGTATTTCTACGGGAATTGTCCACATAGCTCTCTTAATTTAGAGTGAGGAAAGATGATTAAATTGCTAATAACCCATTCAACATCTAACGAGGCTAATGAGGCAAGTATTTTATAGACGGTCTTGTCTTTTCATTCAAATGTGTTGAATGAGAGGGGTGGGGAACATGAAATACAGAAAGGGTAGAAAGATAGGAAAACACTCTTAGAAAGATGTTAGTTTATCTAAGATGTTATGGCTACAGTATTACTTAAGGGTTTTGGTGAGCCCTGTCTTTTATCTTCTGGTTTATTCCCCTGCTGTATGAATCCCTGCCTTCTATATAGTCGTATGTACATTCTTATAGTAACATTTTTTGGGACGAAACTTCTGTTCATATTCCATGGTTCTGGTATATAAACTCTCGTAGCATGTATTTAGCTTCCCTTTCAAATCATGTGTACGTCAATTAGATCATTTCAGTTTCCTAAGAATACAACAAGCTAGGAAAATATAGGCCTGTCTGCATACTCCCCTTTAGTACTTGGGTTAGAGTGGTTGCCCTTAGCTGTGCTGCTTCTGTCTTTTGTAATCTAAAACATACGGCACGGAGTACAAAATAAAAGATGTGACCTCTTTGGTCTGTATACAGCTCTAAAATAACTTATTTTAACTTTGTTCAATATTTCAAGGTATATATCTGAGCAGAATCTTTATCCATGGTGTTCAGATATCCATCTGCTATAACTACCCAAACTCTGTCTGGTTTGTCCTTTATTATATAACCATTACGGTTCTTTTCCATGTGTGGTGTCCCTGGACTCTTTACTCTTGAGGGATGGTGTGTTTATTCTCTGCTTTTTGGACTAGAGTCACAATGGTGTTTGGGCAACATCCGCGATCTACAAAAATCCCCCTGAGCTCTTTAGAAACCTAAACTCGCCTGGAGCCTATATTTTCCAGGTAAAAGTTCCTTCAGTGCCTACATTTTTTGCCTCTGGGTATGTGCACAGCTGCCTTGCTGTAGGCGTCTAGACACCTATTTCTTGCCTAAGCCAAAGAGTGATTCACGAACCAGAGAAGGTGGGTGTTTGCCTGCCTCTTTTACGTACAGAGTCCAAGCCCATAGACACGCTTAGAGGCTGTCTACTAGATTGGGTCCAATTCAAAATTAGATTGGAGGTAATGGTGTTGCATGCTGGGCCATGCTATGTCAACCTTAAACTTAGCCCAGTGGTTAGAGCAGTCACTTGGGGTGTGGGAGACCCAGGTTCAGTTTCCCCCCACCCCCCCACCCCCCCTCAGGTAGAGGTAGGAAAAAAGACTTGAACAGGCATCTGTCAGGAGTGTGCTCTAACCAATGAGCACTCTGGGATAATTTGATGTAGGGCTCCTTCCAACCTTCCTGTTAAAGGTGTTCCACTGTGGATAATTAGTCATTGGAGTAAGCAGTAAGGGGTTTTCACGCCATCTTGAGTGGCTCATGATTGTGAGTGCCACACTCAGGGCAGACTGTCGAGCAGGGCAGGGACCCTAACTGGTTTTATGTTCTAGAATTAGATTTCACCAAACCAGTAGCAAGTGTGAACTCCTAAAGCACTCTAACAGTCTTACCATGGAGTCAGACAGTTTCCTTGGGCATTTCACTCTGCCTTGCCACCCAGGCAAGATGGACTTCATGATAGATGGACACTTTATACCAAAAATCACAGTAATATTCAGGTTACAGTCGCAGTAATCTGTCAATTCTGAATGTCTTTTAGGGCTAGCCAGGGTTGACTCTGGGGATCTCTGCTTCTGTTTTGTAATGCAGGCCTTGTGAGAGTCCAAAAAGCAAAAAGAGAGATGAAAACATTTGCCAGCTACAGTATTTTTATATCCATCTTCCAGCTAATGGGACGAGCTCTTTTGTAGGTATCCCTGTCTGGGTGTAAAGATGTAAATTAACAAAGTCTATGTCTTGTGATGTCCCGCAATGGCCCCATTTAGTTTTGATAGGCTTTCTTGTTGGGCAGAAGACGATCCCTCACTGGGTTTACGGTTTCAGAGCAAATATTTTTTTACAAGTTACAAAGCAAAAACTTAAATATTTACCTTATAGCAGGCGATAAAGAAATTTTAAGTGAGATTAATGCATGCAGCAATTTACAAACATTTCAGAAAGTCTAAACACCTTGACCATCTTGTTTATCACTTCAAAGGTTTTTCTTCCCCTGCTGTTACGGTTCCTCTCAATTAATTAGCCTCTTAAGGTTGGTCTGTGCACCTCCACCTTATCATGTTTCTCTGACTGTATAAATATCTGTCTACTGTATGTTTCATTCCATGCATCCGATGAAGTGGGTACTAACCCACGAAAGCTTATGCTGAAATAAATTTGTTAGTCTCTAAGATGCTACAAGTTTTTCTTTCTTATTTTCGTACTAAACACATTGTTATAAATCCAATACCCATCTTAACCATACTAACAGACAGGTGAAACAGACTGGTTTCCAGCAATTAATTTGTCAGTGCTGAGCTGAGGGCTAAAGCCTTGGCAAGAATTGGCACCTGGTCTGTCAGCATCACAGAGGGACTGGACCCTGGGTCTCCTACCTCCTAGATGAATGCCCTAACAACCGGGCTACAAAGTCATTCTCTCCAGCTACCTGTCTAGTGGGCTGGCTTTTGTGAATTGAAGTCTAAGGGAATCTATCTCTGCCCATTCATTGCATAGGCAACTTAGGTGCCTAACTCAGAAACAACACTTTGATTCACAAAGCCTGTGATTAATTTTTTTTCTAGCCAGCTAAAAGTTAGGTATTGCTACGCTCAGTATCATATCTCCTAAGTACTTAACACACACACCTGCTGGCACTTTGTAAACACGAACGCCCATAGTGGACAGATTTGTGAATTTCCCAGCCCCCTTTTTCTAGAAAAACCCAAACCATTGATTGGGTATTTCCAGTTTATGAACTTCTGTCACACACTGTCGTATTTACGTGAATCTAACTTTATTTGAAAGTTTGGTACCAAAGACATTAGGTTATAATTTCAATTTGCGAATGAAAATTCATATAAAAAGCTAAAAGGGAAGTGATGAGAACATAAAGGTTCTTGTGCATATTAAACAAGAAACCCTGGTATCTTAAATTTCAAGATATTGCTGTGATACCTACATTAACATAGCCATGGGGACAATTCCCAGAGCGCATGAAACAGTCAGGAGCATTGAATTTTCATCTTGATGATCTTTCCATAAAGAGATGAGTGAAATTAGAGCATCAGTGTGTTCTTGTAGATGACTTACTCCATCTATTTATTGAAATAAGGGTACGCTTCTAGGCTGAATACATCTTATTTAGCAAGCTCTGAGGGACTCCTGACCGCATTGTAACCTCCTCTTGGATTACTTTATAAAAGGAACATTTAAGAAATAAAACAAAGAATGAAATATTTATAAATGAAAACTAATATGTAGCTATGAAAACTTCAGGGAAAGAATGGAGCTTCTTCCAGTGATGCAGCATTCTTGTTACAGTGACTAGTTGTAATTAAGAGACCATGTTCAGGATAACTAAATTAGATCAACTCACGCAGTGTCCTATTGCGTAATATCCTTTAGGAAGGGATTGTAACTAGTCTTTAAACTAGTATAGTGCTGTGTAAAATAGGAATTGAGTCATATGAGTATGTGATGTCTGAATCATCTGTGTCGCGTCGCGCCGCCCCACCCCACCCCCCCCTCTGCATTCTGAGAGAGGCTCTGGTCAAAATGTAGATACATCTGTCTAGCAAGAAGTTTGCTTTCCTGAAGCCTGTGAATAAGATTTGATATATTCAAAAATCATAAAGAATTTGGTTCTTAAGCAACTGCTATGTGTTTCTGGAGTTCATCTGTGTGCTTTGTTTGGGTTATGTGGAAGGACAATTTTAAATGTTGAACATTTCTTAAGTGGCAGAAGAGGATTGCACCTGCCTATGAGGTATTATTGCATGTTTTCCATGGGGATTAATAGACCTGTTTGAGTGCTGATTGTGTTTTGAAACCTTGAGTTATTGTTGGAAAAATGTGGTTCTTCTCCTTAAGACGGCCATTTAATTTGTTGCTTTAGTTTTTCCAGCTGGTGAGGGAATTTTTATAAAATTGCTTCTAGCTCTCTGAGTTGCATTAGTTGCATTTTAAGGAAATGAATGCACAGTATGGAAATGTAAGACCAGCACAACTTGAGCCACAACCAAACTTGTTAAAAGTGCTAGCCTCCAGTAAGGATAATTCTGTACTGTTTTTGAAGTTTTATACACAAGTTACTTTTAAAGATCTAGTAGTAAACTAGTGCTATACAGACTTCTGAAAAGTTAAACACTTTCATGGTATGGTTTGATCTCAGATGATTGGACTTCCATTAAACTTTCCAAAAAAATCACTTTATGGCTGAGGCCAGAGTGAGAAGCTCAAAGTAATGACAGTAAGTGAAAATATGGATTTCATAATGAAAAGTGGTCAACTTCAAACTATACTACTGTGTTGCTGCAACACTACGGTTTATTGTATACCTCATTTCTGAGGTTTACGTTCAGTAGACATGCAGCAATAATAATGCAGACACATTGTGCCTCAACTTCTGACTCTATTGTTTTAACTCTTACGACATTCACATGAGCTTCTATAAACATTTTCTCACTGTAGACAATGCTACTAAAAAACTAGGTGTGATATAAATGACTTCCTTCTGGTCACTCCTACTGTGCCATATCAATTATACCTATAGCTAAAGTATTGAATATGGCATTTTAGTGTCAAATTTAATGCCAAAATATCCATATATGATCTTGTGGTTATCAGTAAGTACATGCATTACCTTGTGGTGTTGAGTTTATGGTGGCAATGGATTTCATGCTAAGTAAATGGGCTCTGAGTATCAAGAAGTAAAGGGCTCTTTAAATGTGAAATATGAACTCACTGTTCAGATTTTACATTGCAGGAATGTAGAATTCACTCTCCCTTATTTCCAGATTGGAATTGTTTGTGGACACAGTTCTATACAGTTTGGTTTAGTGACAGGGAAATTCTCAAAATTGAAGCTCAGTAAAAATGATGAAGCAACATATGAGCCCTAATTAATCTATTTTCTCATAAAGCAACCTCTAAATAGTATGTGTTGATGGTTTCAAAGGAATTTAGATGGTTTTTAATCTTATTCTGTTTATAAGTCCCTTCAGTTAGTCCGTTTTTCTGCTGCTAACAAACTGTGTACTGGGAGTTAGTGAAAATGACAATACACAAAGTGCTTTCAAATACACAAAGTAAACATACTGAGATATCGGGAAGGAATTTCAGTTTTTGTAATCTTAAGTGTTTGTTACAATAGTTCGTATAAAATGTTCAGTCAAGTTGATTTTTCAAGTCGATGCCCTTCACTATGCAAGTGTTTCTACAAATCCTCCAGTGGAGAAGCATTATAAGGGAAAACATAAAAGTACCGGGTTTGAGCACTTTAAAAATTATAAGCCTGTGACACATGGATGTAAGTTTAGTGCTGACAGTTCTGTGCTGCACAGTGCACAGAAATACAATCTAACGTGTAGTGAAAATGTAAAGCACCTTAAGTGTTACTAGTGCCTGTCTAGCTTTCAGCCTGGCCAACAAAATATCCCAATATGCTGATCTTTTGTAAAGACTCTTCTCCCCCCCGCCCCCACCCCCCACACCCCGCATTCTGATCTAGTGTTAATTGACTTTTTTTTTAACTGCAGGAGAGCTCACACCTTAACAGTCCTGTTTATCCTCACATGTGCGCTGGGATATGTAACCTTGCTTGAAGAAACTCCACAAGATACTGCCTACAATACAAAGAGGTAACTATCCTCTGCAGAAGTGTTGCAATATAGCATTTGTCCTGACAGTATGAAACCAGCAAAACTACACTACAACCTATAAGCTCATCTGGTACAAGTCTTTGAATTTAGTCTCTAATCAGTGTAGTGTTTCTTACTGAAATGAGCTCCTATGCCTATGTGTAAATATAACTAATTATAAAATCTCTTAATGCATTCAGTTGTTTCCCATGGCAACTCATTCTGCCTCTTTGCTGATGTGTTGAGGCCTGTCTTTTACAATATATAAATAAGCTAAGTTTGCTGTGTGAACTGTAAATTAATTACTTGTATGTTTATGCAAGGCTTTGGTTGAGGTTTTAATGGAAATGCACATTTTGGGCTGTGAGCAAACATGAGAACTTGTACCCCAAATGGTAACTTTCAGAAAATAAAGTTTAGAATTATTTCATACCTCTGTGTTCCATCACTACAATTATGTCATATTCAAACTGATCAAGCTTAATCAAACATTTTTCCTGCTCTACTTCTGTAGAGGAAAAGTATGGTTTACCCAATCATGCAAAACTTCATCTGTGATTTTTTTAATACAGTCTTGAATTCACTTTACACTTCAAGTTTTTATTAGTTTATACAAAAAGAGTGCCTATCCAAAGCTCTAAGTGCCCCTGCCATAAATTATGAAAACAATATTAGATTGCCCAAAGAACACCAAACTCTCCTTTCCCCATGTGTCCGATTTCTTGAATATGACACTGATGTAAAAAATTTTTCCTGTCATCAGAATAAAAAATAAATTAAAGGGGCACTTTACAGTCCTTCAAATGAATGTAAGTTTCTAGCATCCATTGTCATGGCCGATGTCTCTCCTGTGCCTCTAACCAAGTTCTTTCTGTGAATTGTTCCATCAATTATATGGTAGATGTACTTGGTGAACTTCACACATACATATCTGTGCAAAGCTGGTGATAGTGGTTTTTCGTGGGTGTGAACTAAATAGCGAGCAGAGAAATGTGGCAGATCACAGCACCCCACCCAGTGGGGAGCTGGGAAATGGAAGTGCAGCCTTTCAGAACCTGTGATCAAATGGCATTTCGGTGCTGGTTATAACCAATGAAGAGAATGTAGAGGACAAAACAATGTGCCCCCTAAAACAGAGGAGGAAAAACACAAGGAAGGGGAAGTTATGACACATCAAAGGTGTTGGGATTAGAAGCTGAGACACACGAATGTAATAATGTGACTCAGTAGAATATGTTGTTACTGAGATTAATGCCATTATCATGGTAATACACACAGATGTGGAAGAAAATTAATCAGACTATTTTTCTGTTAAATGTTTCCATATCAAATATTTCATTCTGTTTAGCTTACTGAACTGTGTTCAGTGCAGAGACACTAGAAAATAGTCACATCAAGTGATGGGGAATAAATGTTAGGAATGCGGGGCCCTTTGTGTGGGATATTGAGCTTTGGAAGTGTCTATTGGGAGTGCATGAGAGATCTCCCACAAAGATGATTGCATCTCCTTACTTTGTATAAGAGAGTGAACCTTATGTGTGTGTTGCGCAAGAGTGCACAAACAAAAATGTTCCCTCCCCATCATTAGGGAGCCCCTGTCTTCAAGACCTAAATCTTTTCCTAACTAAATTGATGGAGGGGGCTTCTTTACAAGTCTCTCTTGAACATCTATCAGTCAAAACAGCCTTCCTGATAACAATTATGTCTGCGAAGATGTTGAGTGAGCTTAGTGCTTTCACTCTACTTTATACTGTGGCTCACAAGGAAAAAGTCACCATAGTTCCATCCCAGCTTCATGTCTAAGGTGTTCTCAATGTATTTCTCTCTCCATGTTCTTTGCAGACTCCAGTCCCACTAAGGGAAACTTATCTCCATATCATAGATTTAAGGACACTCTGTTTTTATCTGGAAAACACCAGGCCTTTGAGAAAATAAAATAATCTTGTTGGTATCATGTAGGGAGAGGTGCCAAGGGAGAACCCATTACCAAGCAAAGGCTTTCTCACTGGATTAGTAGATGTATAGAATATAGTTATACCTTAGCTAGGAAACAAGTGCCCCATGGTTTTACAAGAGCTACTGCAGCATCAGTAGCATGCCACAGGCAGGTTCCCCTGGTGCAAATGTGCAAAGCAGCATCTTGGAAGTCGGTGCACACATACACCAGATGCTATTTGTATTCAGCATTGCACTGCAGTGCCTGGTTTGGGAGGGCAGTGCTACAGTCCATATTTATTTGTGAACACCTTGCCCGCTATCCACCTGGGAGAGCACTGCTTGCTAATCTCCCACAAGAGGAATGCACATAGGCCATCAAAGAAGAGGTTATTTACTGCTCTGAGAGTTGCCTCTGTGTATTCACACTGCCCATCCACCTTCCCATCTGCCTTGGAGTTCTGTATAACATCAGACCTCAGTAGTTAGGGAGAAGAAACAAAAGGTCATTGAGGGGGGATGTCCACTCCCTTGTTTACAAGGTGATAATGTCAACTGTGTGTGGGCCAAGTTTTTAAGGCAGTTCCACAGCTCAACATCATGAGCACCATATCTCACAAGTGTGAATATACAGACTCTGGAAAAACTGCTATTGATAAACAACCTCTGCTTTCTAATAATTATACAACTTCAGCCCTTTTCATGGTCACCAAACGTATGGTTGCGTACCTCCTATCCTCCTTAGGTTATATCAATATGCTGAGGAGAGTTTGTGTGTGTTCACTGCCTAAGATAGCAACCTCAGAACACACTTATCTTTGTATTACAATAAATAAAGTTGGATTTGGCAGTGATGTGTGGTTAGAATGGACTAGATAGTAGTATTGAGTGGCTAGAAATTAGGGCCCCAGCAATGTGGAACTGAGTTCTAATTGCAACTCTGCCATTAGCTTTGTAATGATGGGTTCTAGGTCACACATAGTTTCCAGGTAGGGCAGAGGTGAAAAGAGGTATGTTGATGATTCATTGCTTGTTTGTAAAGTGCTATATAAATGTGTCACATAAGTCATACCTCCCTCAGAAGTTCCCTTGGGGGGGAAAAAATACCCAGACAGCCAGGATAACTCAAGAATCTGAAGGTTGTTCACTGCAACATATTTATATTTTTATTATTATGCCTTCTTGACTTGGAAATTAGAGTTGCTCGTATAGTGACCTGAGGGAGTCTCAAAGTTATGGTGCAGCCAAGTTTCAGCAGACTTTGCAGTCCCCTGTAATTTATTCAGGCACATGGGCTTGCAGAAGGCTACCAGAAACAAGCTTTTCTTCAGACTCCTTTCCCCTGCTGCAACTTGGTTTTTGTTAGTTATTACTTCCTGTAGCTTCATAAGTGGGTTTTCAATCTCCTTGGTATGAGATTGATGCCTTTTCTCTGCATTCCTATTATTGCCAATGCTTCGTTATCTTTCTTTACACTGTAGCTAGTGTTTGATAAACAGCCCGGAAAAAGAGCCTGTGTAATAACACCTAGAAGAATGAGATCATCTGCTGTTTCAAAGTACAAACCCTTCATAAAAAGATGAGCCTGTTTGGCTGTGCTGAAGGAAACCCTCAAGAACATTTGATCTCTCCGTTAGATAGTTCAGATGTGCTGAAAGAAACTTTCAAAGAGAAGCTTTTCTTGTTGTTTTGCTGTATATGATTGGGCTTACTTTTTTTATCAGCCCCTCCACTTTGACTTTAGGGTTGTGTGGTAGTTATGTACCTCATTCTGTATTTAGTATACACAGAGTAATTTTAACCAATACATTTCAAACATATTCTAATGTTCCTTGTAGAAAATAAAATGTGTTTAGTCCCCAGAATCCCCCAAAAAGTAGAGTGCATGGTTTTATATCTTGGTGACTTACAATACTTTATCTTGCCTTGGATCATAGTTCTACCTTATTTTAGGCTAGTTCTGCTCTTTCTGTGGCTTTACCCTCTGTTCTTTAAACTCTAAAATCTGTGTCTGCTTGAGGCTGTCACACTATGAAAAAATCCTACAGTAACACTTAATCTGTTTAATGAACATGAATAGTGTAATCATACAATGTGTAATGAACAGTGTCTATAACTGCGATTATTTAGTACTTGGAAATGTCTATTGCAGTAAAGCTCTGTTCTTGTCTGTATTTGGGGCCCACAAATGTAGAGTTGCAAACACTTTGAAATCATTAGTTTTCATACTCTTGTTGCATGTTGTTAACTTGTGGGGTGATAAACTAGTCTGGGACAAGGAGGGTGGGTAGGGCAGAACAGAAGAATAGTAGGAAGCAATGAACATAAACCACAACTGCTCCACCCCCCATTGCAAACATGCTCCCAAGACTGAGTAAAGCAGATGGGTAGTTCCTTGAAAACCAGCTTTCCCTCCCTACTCCCCTAAAGGCCCCCTATGCAGCTGCCTACCGCAGTAACTCACATGTACAGGTGTGTGAGCACAGATAGCAGCAGAAAGAATATATCAAAAAGGATAGTCATACCGTTGAAAGCCAGACGGGACCACCAGATTGTCAGACCTCCTGTTGTCCCGGGCAACAACAACTAAGAATAAGGAAGTAACTATTGCAGAGCATGATTCAGGGAGATGTGGGGTGCTGGTGGGAACCTCAGTACTGCTCCATCCATTTATATCTCAGGGCAGGTCTTCATTACCCGCTGGATTAGTGGATAGTGATCAATCTATCGGGGATCGATTTATTGTGTCTTGTCTAGACGTGATAAATCAATCCCCGAACACACTCCCCGTCGACTCCGGAACTCCAGCTCGCAAGAGGCAGAAGTGGAGTCGACGGGGGAGTGGCAGCGGTCGACTCGCTGCCGTGAGGATGGCCAGGTAAGTCAACCTAAAATACTCCGAAAGTTGCTTATTTTAGGTCAACCCCCCCTCCTCCCAGATGTAGACTAGAGCTCAGATTACCTATTTACACTTCCTAGCATTTGAGACTGAATCATTCTCTCAGTATTGAATGCAGCACTGACTGTGAGTTTCTGTGTATTTTCCTTCACAATGAATGTCTTAAGGCTTTTGTCCCATTGATCCTGGAATCTCAACTGCATGCTAAAATCAGCTGCCATTAGAGAAGGTTGTATGTAAATCTGAGATAACAACTACTGTTTGTAACCATCTCCACCAGTCTAAAATACTTTTGATTCTTTTACCCTACATCTCAAATATATAAATAATTATGAATCCTAGCACCCTGGTATAACGAGACATTTTGATATCCAGTGTGTCTGTTAAGTGACACAAGTTTCAGTAGCTCTTCTGGATCTCTCTCTGGGGTAGAAACAGTGTTTTCACTAGTAAAACTGTTCACAAAACCTATTTGTCATCTGAGGAGTCAGATGGCAAGGATGATCTTGCCTCTGGAGAAGCTTGTTGCCATCAATACTGGTACAGTAACTCCTCGCTTAACATTGTAGTTATGTTCCTGAAAAATGCTGCTTTAAGCAAAATGATGTTAAGCGAAACCAATTTCCCCATAAGAATTAATATAAATGGGGGGGGGGTTAGGTTCCAGGGAATTTTTTTTTGCCAGATAAGATAGATATACAGTATACGTTTTTTTAAACAATGTAATACTGTACAAAGCAACAATGATTATGACGCTTGGTTGAGGTGGTGGAGTCAGAGGGTGGGATATTTCCAAGGGAATGCCTTGCTGCTAAATGATGAACTAACACTTGGCTGAGCCCTCAAGGGTTAACTTAACACACTATTATGAATGTAGCCTCACTCTCTACAAGGCAGCACGAATGGTGGGAGGAGACACAATAGTCGCATGGCAGTGGCTGCAAACATTCCCTGCGGAAACGGAATATGATGATGAACCCACACTATCCCACTGAAGCGTACCACTCCCTCCACTTTCCAACGTGCCGCTGTGCTGTGCTGTGCTGTGCATTGCCCCTTTTAAGTATGCTGACCCCACTCTTAAGTACACTGCCTTTTAAAGCAGATCAGCAAGTTGAAACAGCAGCTGCTGCCAGCAAGCTCCCTCCCTTCTGAGCCCTGCCCTGTCCCCACCCTGCTCTATGGAGATGGGGTACAGAAGCAGGGGGAGGGGGACACCATGACATCAGCACCCCTTTTCCCCCGCACCACCTGCACAGCAAGCAGGAGGCTCCTGGAAGCAGCTCCAAGGCAGAGGGCAAGAGCAGCAGTGGGGGGAGGGACACCTGAACTGCCCAGCAATAGATAGCCTGCTGGGCAGCTGCCGCACAGGGAACTTAGGGGAGCTGATGGGGGGGCTGCCGGTCCACCATGGTTCCAAGCCCCCACTAGCTAGCTCCAACGGGCTGCTCTTCCTGCAAGCAGTGGACAAAGCAGGCGGCTGCCAAATAACGTTATAAGGCAGCATTGCACAACTTTAAACGAGCATGTTTGTTCCCTGGTTGATCAGTGATGTAACAACGAAACAGTGTTAACCGGGACGACGTTAAGTGAGGAGTTACTGTATTTCCATACTGGGCTTCCTCTCCATAAGGGTTGCCAGAAATGGATATTGGGGGGGAAATAAGCAATGGGAAATGGAATTAGTAATTGGAATACTAACGCTACAAGAGGGAGAGCCAGTGCAAGACACGTTTCCTCCCTATTCTCCCGCTGCAAGTTTAGGGGAAGTGTGAGATTGTAAAAACAGGCAAAAAGTAAAATAAATGAGCAACCTGAATATTTCTCCTTTGCTTGCATCATGAAAATATCTAGCCTGGGCAAGAGCCATATCCAAATGCTCAATCTTGTGAAACAGCAGGAGTACCATTAGAGAAGGAAATTAGGATGGTGTAGTAAGATTAAGTTGACAAGCTATTTAAAAGCAACAAATGGCATTCCGTCTCCTCTTTAAGACCTCCACCAAAGCTCTTTCAGGTATATAGTATGGGCTATTTACCTCAACATCACTGGCTCAAACTTAGACCAAGACAGTAGTGGCCAAGATTAGTTGTTTTCTGCTGACTGTTTAGAGTGCCAGCATCACAAACACCATCACAATTGGCACTCCATTAGGTAGATTCTGAAAAGGGACTGAGCCTAAATGAATATTGATTCTGAACTACTTTTAGTCCTCCAAAACAGTCAGTGTGATGAGTTGTTGCAGAGAGCTTGTCTGCTTTTGGGTCAAAAGCAAGTACATGAATCTTCAGGGCTGTCAATCTGGCACCTTCCAACAGCACTGATTTTTCTCAAGTTAAGAGAAGTAAGGAAAGAATCTTACGTTCTCAAAAGTGCTTTTGAGGCCTGCTTTTGGACAAGCGCTATTTAAACTTTACAAATGTACCTCTGTCCTGACCTGCAAATCACTTCCTAGTTTGGTTCTAAGCCCATTCAGCACCATATAGTACTGTTCCATGTGCTAATACGTTTCTTATCTTAATGCACAAATGAAAACTAGGATGAATACTCCAAATTTAACTCACAAGTTATCTTAGTACTCATATTTATTGTAAAAAGTTTTCAGAAAATAGAGGCTGCTGAACTAACACTGAATACTACCTGTAGTAAATTAGACTTATGCCTTGGATTTAAAGATGTATAAATATTAAGTAGAAAAGTTCTCAAACATCTTGTTCATACACCTGGTTTTTCTATAGCTTAGTGGAGGAATGAATCTGCAGATATTTTAGTAAGTTCTGAGTTCAGACCTGAATAGTCTTTATGCTTCAGATATAATGGGAGCTGAAGCTCTAGGAGAGATTGAGAGTCAGAGCCATGAAGCATAGGCTCAACTTGCTTACAGCCAGATTTGTTGTTGTCCTTAAGGGACTCAGTATGAAACTATAACTCCAAGAAATATATGCTTTATTCCTGTCCATACTGGGATAACTGTATCCGTAGATGCTAGGATCCTTCAGGCTGTCGCGTTCTGGGTAAGACTAGTCACTCAGGCCACACTCACTGATGTGGTGGCAGAAATAGCTGATGGAATGAATAAGTTGCACTACAAAAGCTCATTCAAGATCTCAAACAAGTAAATGGGAACCCTAGAGTTGGACAAATTATTTTTAATGATCGACTATGCAGAAGGTACTTAACAGTACATAGGTGCCCCAGGAGTAGGGTTGCTATCAGTCCCTTATTACGGCCCTTATTTTTTCATCTCTGTACAAGATCATGAGTTGCTGAGGGCTGCGAAAAGCAGCAAGAAATGCCCCGTGTAAATGTAGGTGAGTACTGCTGCTTATTATTTATTTATTATTTTATTGATATTTAATAATGTTGTGGGGTGGCGGTGCTAAGAAATAGCCCCTTATCTTTTAAATACAGTGTTGGGCACCCTACCCAGGAGTTCTGCTGGGACATCTTGCACTCCATCTCTGCGCTGTCTGTTCCGTGACTTAGAACACAAATGAGAAACTTTGCAGTACCTGCAGCAGTGACTTTCAGAATCTGGACACTTATAGTGGAGGTGAAATTAGACTGCAACCTTCAGTTTATGTTGCAGTTTCCTTCTTTCAAACATGTGCAGCCATCAGCATAATGGAACTCTGTCATCCATACAGGGAAAAATGCTTGTGAAGGAATCTTTGTGGAAAAGATAATGAAGAGAATGGCTGCTAGTAGGCATAAGCCCAACACAGCTAAAACCCTAATTTCTAGTGCTCTGTTCAGTCAATGTGCTATTGTGATCAGTATAATAGTTCTGTGTTTCGGGTTTTTTTTTTTTAAAAAAAGGGAACAAAAACAAAACAAGCAGCCGAAAGAGCTCTTTGCTATGGCTGAAATTTTATCTAGTGCATTCTCTTTGCATCGCTTTGTGCTGGTTAGCAACCGTGCTCCTGTGGGAGGAGCTGAGACTGGAAATAGAGGTTGGGCTATAAATCCCTTGCATTTTTGGTGATTGATATTGTGTTTGTTGAAATTGTGATCAGAATACAGCCAGTAAATGAATGAGCACAGCATGGCAGCACAGTTTTCCACCAGCTGGTAAGACATTTTGCCATCCACAGCTACTGAGGGCATATAGCAATCATAACACAACAGTCAGAGCACATTGTCATCCTATAGGTGTACTTTGTCTGCTGGCAATTGAACACCAGTTTCTGCTGTGGAACACTTAAGGATCAGTAAAGAAAAAAGATCTTTTAGGCTATTAAACATTTCATGGATAAACATAGCTTTATAAACAATCACTATTCGTTAGACTTCCTGCACAGAGCTATGGTGTTATAATCTGATATCATATATGCTATCAGATATTATATCTCAACACTTGAAAATTTCCAACATTTATCTTGCTAACCAAAGGACTGTTGGAATTTCTTATCAGTGATGAGGGACACTTTATTCATGTAAATCCTGCAGCAGATTAATCTCACTTGACAAGTGTTGCACTTTGAGTGCCTAATGAGGGAGTTGAGACAGGACTCAATCTCTTTAGAGAATGATTTCAGTTTTGCCATGTGACACATCTTGGTACAGTTCCAAAGCTTGCAGTTCTAGGACAGACTTTTGGCACAGTGGAAGTTGCGTGATTTATAGATTAGAACCTTAGAGGCCTATCCATGTCCATTTTTGCTTTTATATAAACACATTTATTCAGACTGGAAGCTTAAAAGGTGACTCTCTAACAAATTACCACATAAGTTTCTCACGATGAGGGCAGAGTTCCTGTTGGCCCTTTTTGACTTTATATTAGCCTCTTTCCCTGCTCCCCTCCCCAGAAAAAAATCCTCCTGTTATGAATGCTAGTGTGTTACCTGGGGTTCTTTCAACCCAAAACTCTTAGTAACTTTTACTCTGTGCGAGGTGGTGTCAGGAAATAAATCAGGGGAGATACGGCCGTCCGATGGCTGGCACACACAGGACAACACAAGAGTGCTTTCACTTAAAGCTAAACTTTACTTAGTCTCAGGCACTTATACACACATCTGTACTAGGTTAGTAAAACACCCCCAACCCTTGATAATTACCAAAGCTGAGTGTGGCTGTCAAGTGGCACAGCGGCAGGCTTCCGGTGGCCAAATCTTCCATCTGCCGGTGGGGACTGCAAGATGTATCCAGAGGGAGAATCCAACTACCTCATACTTTTTTCCCTTATTTATACATTAGTAATAGAATGACATGTCCCTTAAAGAAAACTTTTTAAGAAGCGGTTTCAGTGGTCAAGCAAGAGGTTCCTTAAAATGCCAGCATCAACCAGTGCCTTGTCATGCCATCATTGCTATCACCAGAAGAGCTGCACTTATGTTGCCAACAGGGGAGACTTTTCCTGAAAAGAGCGTAATGCAGATGAGGTCTTACTCAGATTACACCCACTGTGCGCACGCAGAATTCATGTCATCTGCACATTTCTTTGCTTCCTTGCAGAAAAATGACTTTGAGGGGGAAGCAAAGTGAACCCGCAAGAGCGGTCATATGCCTCTTCCCTAGCAGTGCAGGTGCTTGGTTTTGGGTGCCCAGAGCAGCTGGCGGAGAGGTAAATCGCTGCGAGGGGTGGGCTGGGGATGCCCTGACCGATGCCGGGTCAGACCTACCTTTGTCTGCCCAACCCCAGTGCATCTGGCCCCACCCCCATACCCAGACTCCCCCGCTGTGCCTTGCATCCAGAACCTGACCCTCACCCTGCCAAGCCTTACCCCCTGCTGACCCCCACACCAGGGCTGGGGACGTCCCTGCCAGTGGCTCCTAACCTGCGCCAGGCTCAGCAGCTAGTTCCAGCTGGGCTGGGGGTGGGGAGGAGGAGTGCACTTCCCTTGCATGGAGTGGCCAGGGCCAGGTGGGACCCACCCCCAAAAACCTCCCCCAGCTCCGCACTCCTCTCCCTACCCCTCCACTGCCCGCTTCCTGCCCCCATTGATCCTCAGCATGGGTGGGAAGGGTCACTATACTGGGAGCTGCTCCTCTGTATGTCCAACCCCTGTGCATCTGAATGCCCCCCGCTCCCTGCACTTGGCCCTCCCTGCTGAGCCCCACCCCCACCAAGCCCCTGCACCCAAACTCCCCCCATTAAGCTCCCCACACTCAAACTCCCACCCTGATGAGCCCCACCCCCTATGCACCTGGACTACCCTGACGAGGCCCCCACTCCTGAACCCCAATCCCACTGAGCCCCAACCAACTGCCTCCAGACCCCCACCCCACCAAGCCCCACTCCCTCAACACCCTGAACCCTCCTGCCAAGCCCCATCCCCCCCCCACACAGACCCCCCCTGCTGAGCCTCAACCACCTTCACCTGGACTTCTCCACAGAGTCCCACTGCCTCTGCACCTGCAACCCACCAACAAGCCCATGTGCAACCAGATTCCTCCCCACCCCCCTCACCTGGACCCCCATCTGAGCCTCCTGCACCCAGATTGTCCCACACACAACCCTCTCACCCAACACCTGGATTCCCCCACACTAAGCCCCTCCACACTTGGATCCTGCCTGTCTGAGCCTACCTGTCCAAGAAAATAGATACATTACCGATGCCTCTCAAAGCCAACTATGGGACTGAGTGCAACAGACCCTCAAAGCCCATAAAGCCCTTTGTTCATTCCAGGTTAAGCCTGAAGGACACTGTACAGATGGGTGAAAACTTGGGATATCCATGAAGGTTTCAGGCTGCCTCATTAGGCCACAGCACTGTGGCAACTGAAAAATAAATGTGACCATTGGGAAGAATGATGGTAGTTTTTCCACGTGAATGTTTTTGGGAAAATGTTGGTGTTGCATAACTTCCTTTTAGCTAATTAAAAACAGAAGGGAATTAACAAAAATTCAACTTGCTTCATTAATTTCCAGCTGATATTACTGTTAAGTTTTTTAGTATAGATGTAAATGTGTAGAACTGCAGGTTCCCTTGGAGACTGATTCGGGATAATAGGACATGATGGAAACTTAAGATGGTGCCTTGGAGCTCTTAGCCCAGGGCTAAGCAAAACGATGATAAATTTAAGAAATCTGTATTGGTACATAATACAAAAAGTGTAGAGCGATTATTTTAGATGTAAATGTAGGCACTGTTAATGTACATTCCAGCTTCATAATTTCAAATGTGGGGGTTGGGAGGAGGACAACAAATCAAATAAACAAAGAATGTATTCTTCACCTTTTGGAAAGCTTGGTGGAACCTACCTGCTGTGTCAACAGTTTCCTTTATTAGCTAATTTTAGTGTGCAAGCCTATAATATATATTTGTTGTGTCAATGCATTTATCAGCACCTTGAAGACTGTTAATTAATCCTGCTAAAACTCGGTTGTCATTATTCGTTTTTGATGGTAAAACTTCCATCCTTAGCCATTTAAACACATTACCTTTTAAAAACAAAACAAAGACTTTCTAGTAGTCAGCCTGAATTCTTGGGCCCCGGCTACACTTCTGAAGGAGCCATGACTGAAAAATATTTTGCTACTGGAAAACAGTCAAATATGGCTACCTTATGCATACTAACCTCTTAAACTATATTAGTACATTATTTATGTAGTTTTCACACAGAGTTCCATCACGTGTGGACAGGGTGCTGGCAGGTAACCAAATGCCTAAATATAGAAGTAGGGTCAACCTCAAATAATTCCCCATCTCCCACAAACAAAACCAGTCTGCATGTAGGCTTTATATTGGGAAAAGCCAGAGCCACAACTTTGACTACATTTATGAACTATCCTGTTGAAGAAATGTTTTAAGGTACTTATTTTGTAGTGTGGAACTTTCAGTAATTCTTGAGCAAAATCACAAACTGGCAATTATATTAATTGTTATAATGTAGCAAAGTTGTGCTAAAAGTCCAAATGCACAATTCTAAGTCCTTTTCTAAAATGTCTTCCTTTTCGACTTGTGCTAGAGCCAGGGACGGCGCTATCACTAGGCGACTCTAGGCGGTCACCTAGGGCGCCAGGATTTGGGGGGCGGCGGGTGGCTGCCTCCCGGCTCCACGCTCGAGCTGGGAGGCAGGAGGTAGCCGCCCGCTTCCTCGCGAAGCCCTGCTGTGGCAAGGGCGGTTGCCGTGCCAGTGGGGCTCAGCAGGGCTTCGGGAGGAGGGCGGCTCGCCGCAGCTGCCTCCCGGCTCCACGCTCAGCCTCTGAGCGTGGAGCCGGGAGGCAGCTGCGGCGAGCTGCCCCCCTGCCCCACACTCAGCCGCTGAGCATGGAGACGGGAGGCAGCCGTGGTGAGCCGGCTCCACGCTCAGCTGCCGCAGCCTGCGGGGGGGGGGCGGAGCTCCCGCGGGCGGGGGAGATGGCTTGGGGGGAGGGTGGCAGCACAGGGCTGATTCAAGGAAGTTTCGCCTAGAGCGTGAAACGTCCTTGCACCGGCCCTGGCTAGAGCTTACAATTCTAGTACTCTTACCAGTGCTGCTTGAGCCCAAATTGGAACTCTGCCTACGCAAATATTCCATCCTTAATTCATGTGATAACAATTGATTAGTAAGCCTCAGCCTACCCACAGTCCCTTCAGTTTTTAAAAGCTGTCTGAACTCAGTAACAAGTCATGTGCTCAGAGTATTTAAAGTGCTTTCACTAGGTCTTGATCATGCTTTCTGTGACGACATTAAACTGTTTCCTCCCATTTACTTTAAAGTAGTTAAAAATCTTTCAATACCCATTGTATCTGTTGCCGATGTCATTGATCAGCACCGGGATATATTCCTAGGTAGATGGACCTAATGTGGCAAGCCAATAGATAACTACATCTAATTTTTTCCCTCAAAAAAACAAGTTCTCTAATAACTTCAGATAAATATACCATCTGTGCATGATGGTAACTCTTGAGGATATTGGCATTCTAGTATAAAACTGGCAGACCTTTAGCTCTTAAAGTGGGTTTTTGTTTGTTTTTTGTTTTAACCATTCAGGGCAACAGGTGAAGAGGGAGAAGGTGCCATTTTTCCATAGTTTCAAGGAGAACAGCATTTTAAATTAAGGTTGCTACATACACAAGTTGCACTCAAAGAATATTAAATGTACAAGAGTTGAAAGTTTGGGAAAAAGTTAAAGTTCTATAGATTCCAATATCTGGAAGTTGTAACAGATTTGCAGGTCTTCAAATAAATTTAGTGAGAGTTTCACAAACAGCCTTACCTCAGACCCCTTGTCCATGCCCACGAGTCACTTCATGATCAGAGATGTGAGTATTGGATCAGTATGGTGCACCATCTATTACAAGGATGGTAGGTGAGACAGGGAGTCTGGTGTTAAAGTAATCATTCATTCTTTTTAATTAAAAAAGCAGGCTGTATTTAATTTATATTAGAAGAAATATATTAGGAAGCATTGGTAGGCAAGAATACAAGCATTATGAAAGGTTTAAACTGGAGTCTCAATTTGACCAGTTAGTGAATCTTCACATTTTTTTTCAAAGCACAAGCAACCTTAAATCTGGCGTTTCTTAACTTTTGAAGCATTTGCAACCTAAAGAATGTCCTTTTAATACTTTCTACATGCAGTTCCCTAGATTTTTAAAAACAAATTCTGTTCTTTACAACTGTAACAATCTCCCATCATAAATAATCAGCAGCATTTGAAACTGAACCTTTCACATTGAAGCACAAATGTCTACCACTTAAGCTACAAGACTAACCCTAGCTGGTAGCAGGAGAAAGCTGGGAGGTGGGATTGGGGCACTAGGACCAGATGCCAGGTCTATGGGGTTGTCAGGGGAAACCTGGCCTGGCTCTCTTCCCCAACCCCCAGTGTGGCTGCTCCACCAGTTTCCCGGTATTCCAGTGCAGTGTCTGTTGCTGATTTGGCATGGTCTTAGAATATTCATGTTCAGTTATTTTGGCTAACGTATTCCTAGACAACACGATTATTTCCAACCATTTATAGTTCAGCAAAACCTGAATGAAATTAATGGGACAAAGAGAATTCTCTAGCCCAAGGACTTTCTCCCTGCTGAATCTCAAAGACCTTTAAACTATGGAGGTTTTAAGTGCTTTTCAGAAAAGTTCATGAATCTTTTATAATGGAAAGTATTATGCAGTGTTAGGAAACCTAAATATACGGGTTAGTACCAGTTTCTGCTATAACAAAAACTGAAAGATGAAACATCTCACTGGAAATTATAACTGATCTGTGGAAATTACACTAGTAGAAAGAGACAAGATGTTCTAGACTTAAGAATTTAAACAGAGATTCTTTTTGTCATGATTTTCTTTATTGGAGCGGGTTGGTGAAGCAAGTATATATTGAGTAGTTTGTTCTTTATTTTCAGAGGTATTGTTGCCAGTATTTTGGTATTCTTATGTTTTGGAGTCACTCAGGCTAAAGATGGACCATTTTCAAGACCTCATCCAGGTAATTTAAACCATTTAACTTTTTCCAAGTGTCTAATAAATTGCTACTAACTGCTTAGTAGAAGTAATTTTACCATTTCATAAATAGCCTCTAAGTTTATATGATGGATATAAATGTTAGCATTCGTAACTGTTTTATGGCTTACTTCCTTTGAATGCGATGTAAATTCATTAACACTGTGATGCAACTACCCAGTAATCTTAATCCCACAGTTTCTGCCTTACACTGCAATATCTGTCCTTTATTTATAGCCAACAGGTATTTCCAAGACTACTTCCCCTATTTATCATTTGGACACTTAAAAGGAATTTGAGATCCTTGCCAGATGGCAGCCCTAAACATTCCCTCTTTCTGTTGTCTGAAAACAACCCCCTAAAAAGGGGAATAACAATTATTCTAAACAGTACATATTATGCATGCAATCTGCTTTTTAAAATCAGCTTATTGCATGGGATTTACTCAGCTGTCCTTGGTCTGCATTTCACATTGCTAGCAAAAAGGCTCAGATGGTCCCTAGTTTGGAGAATTAATCACATCATCCCTTAAACCTCAGCTCCACCTTACCTATAAAATTCCATTTTGGTGTGTAACTGGGCTGTCCTTCTGCTCCTTAATTGACACAGATGTAAACAACTCACTTGCTTATGGGATGGCTGTTACAAGTAATCTGACAAATTACAAGAGGGCCTTTATTCTACTTTGTGTGCAAGATTTCTGCCCCATTGATGATGATTGTGCTGTAAGACTTCAGGGAGTCTTTATAAAACAGCAGCATAAAACTTCTCTTTGTTGAGTCTGGTGAACTGTAGAAGTAATCAAACTTCTTGCTGCTATTCTTTTTCCTGGCTATTTTTACGTTTTGGTAATGATGGTTTATAAGAATGGGGACTGTTATATAGACTGGCATATTAAACTTGAGTGTAGGCGCCAAGTTATGCGTACACTTAAAGAAAACTGTAACCGAAGCATTTCTCATTATTTCATCCTAACCTTTCATGTTGGGAATCCTGTTTTTCCTAGGAAATGGTCAGCAGGTTAAAAAGAAGGTTGTCTTCTGCAAGGAGACAATTGAAGAAATACAGCAGTAAAACCCCACTTTCTAGGCATCTTACTACATAGCAATTCTTTTATTTTTTTATTGTGTTTATGAAAGATCTTGTTGCCTTTAAGGACTTCAGAGATGTTCTTGGACATATGCTCCATACAGTTTTCAGCTCTATAGCATCTAGAAATGTCTTCTACCTTTTATAAACTATAGACTGTTGAAAGCGGGAGATTTATACTGAAGCTTGTAGTTTTGATTCTGGTGAAAGATCTATGAAATAGGGTGGTTAAGGAAGCTTCTATGTGAATTTCATCATTTGAACGATGGTCATATTAATATCCAGACTAATGGTTCAACAGCCCAGGGAGCACACACTCAGTCAAGAGGAAGCTTGAGTAGCATAATTGACACAGATTATGCTCTGCATATCACAACGAAGCTTTTATGCTCTCAGCTAGTGCTAGTTGAGCTGGTGAGCATTCTTTTCTCTATGCATATTCCTTCTGAAAATGGTCTGTCTAAAAACGTTTTATAATATTGTAATCGGAATGTGTTAACGTCTTAGTTGCATTAAATATTTACACTCGTATCTGGATTTCAAAAATAGGCTGCCTCCTAGTGTGCTTAGAAGAGATAAAAAGGACCATTTTATGAATGAATGAGTGGTTATCTTGTTCTGGGCTAGTTCCCCGAAATAGTGTGTACTCTAGGGCCTGCTGGAGGCAACTGGGTGTTTCCTTTAGGAGGAGAATGTGTTAGCCTCCAGCCTTCTCATGGATGGGGAGGCTCTTGCAGGCATGGAGGTGCATGGTGTTGCACTCCTCCATGGGAGCTCTTTGTAACTATAGAGTATACACTGGGAGATGTGGAAGAGTAAGTTTATTGGTGGGGTGCTAATAAGGAAATGAGTCTTCAGTGACCCCCACTTCATGATTCTGTTATCCCTGAAGAAGTGTCTCATTATCCCAAAAGAGGTACAGCATGTCTTGCTGGTATATACTGCTTCCTTTTATAGCTTTTGTTTTAAATCTTGCTAATAATCAGATTTGGGGGAAATGATTTATCTTGTAGCCCAGTGTCTCATTGAGGAAGCTCTTCGGTGTTCTGTTTGCAGTGGTGTTGTAGCTGTGTTGATTCCAGGATATTAGAGAGACAAGGTGGGTGAGGTAATATATTTTATTGGAGCAAGTTCTGTTGGTGAGAGCAGCAAGCTTTTGAGCTTCACAGCGCTCTACTTGGGGTCTGGGAAAGGTAGATAGCTCTGACACTCTCTCCTTTGTTAACCTTTCCTCATCGGTCTGGTGTTCTAAACCTTTTATCATTTTTGTTGCTCTCCTCTGGACTCTCTACTTTATCCATATGTTTCTTAAAGTGCCCAGAATGGGACACAGTACTTACTCCAGCTAAAGCCTCACCAGTGCTGAGTAGAGCGGGACAGTTACCTTCCGTGTCTTAAATATGACACTCCTGTTAATGCACCCCAGAATGTTAGCCTTTCCTGCAACTGCATCACATTGTTCACGCGTGTTCAAGTTGTGATCCACGCTAACCCCCAAATCCTTTTCAGCAGTACTACCACCTAGCCAGTTAGTCCCCATTTAGTAGCTGTGCATTTGATTTTTGCCTTCCAAAACGTAGTACTTTGCACTTGTCTTTACTGAATTTCATCTTGTTAATTTTCAGACCAATTCTTCAATTTGTCAAGGTCACTTTTTAATTCTAATCCTGTCTTCCAAAGTGAGTAGCACTACCGGTGCCATCAGTAAATTTCATAAGCATACTCTCCCCTCCTTTATCCAAGTCATTAATGAAAATATTGAATGGTACTGGAGCTAGGAGAGACCTCTGCAGGATCTCACTAGATATGTCCTCCCAGTTTGACAGTGAACCGTTGATAACTACTGAGTATGGTCTTTGAGTTTAGTTGTATACTGATCTTATAAAGAGCTGTCTAGCTGTATTAGTATGGTGAGGACTTGAAGTAGACACTCCTTATGGAAAACCATACTTAGTAATCAGAGTCCAGACGTTTCTCACTTTCTGACTTGGGCATGAGGGAATTTGTGCTGGTCTTCACAGGGTATGTATATTAACTGAAGGAAAAAAGAGGTAGGAGGCTTCCTTTTTAATACTTCACAAATCTGTCATCTTAAAAACAGCAACCTGACTGGTTCCACTAGCATCTCCCTCCCCTAGACTCCCCATTTAGCAAAAATCCAAATCTAGCTCCTGACAAAGCATTGACCCCATATTGGGTTAGGTGGTATTTATAGTCTAGATGCTTGAGGCAAAAAGCCTTCATGCTTTGAATAAAACTTGCAATTGGTATTTTTCAATGGGAGATTCTTCCAACTTGGAAGCATTTGAAGGCATTAATTGAAGGGAGCCAACTCTTGACGTAGCCCTCTCAAAAACTATCCTGGAATTGATCTTGCTTATTAATGCACAGAAACAACAAATTGATAGATATCTGGTACAGTATTCCTTTCCCTAGAGCTATCAAGCTTGGTAATGTCAGACTAGTGAAGGGACACTGACAGTTATTGAAGGAGAACTAGCAATAGTAAGCAAGAACAAAGCAACTTGCACTGCACAAATTACATTGCACGTTAGAGTTTTTCCTTGAGGGAAGATGCTCTAATAAGGTTGTTCTCATAGTGTTGCATGACTAAGAAAAAGGGCAACATGAGTAATTTTGGACAAATCCTGTGATCGTTATTAAAATGCTAGTTTGGTAATCTGTAGGCACTATTTCTGTGGTGTGCTTTCCTCTTAGCTGGTTATTCCAATAACATTTTCTCTCTCAATTAGTAAACTTACTGAAATAAAACTACTGAAGTTAATCTTCAGTCTGAGTTTGGAAGTTACAAAGTAGAAGCTCTGAACTCCCAGATATCCAGGTCAGAGCTGCTGTTTGTCCCTAACATGCAAAGTAGGCCACCCTGATAAGATTTATTTGGCAGTTTTGCTGAAAATGATCACAACCTCTCACATCTGAAGCTATTTTTAAGATGGTGTTAGGAGCAGTCTGTTAGAAAAGAAACTTTTTTAGCCCTGTGATAGGTCTTCTTTGCTCAAGTCAGTCTTAAAAACCAGCACACAAAGCTGCCATTTATTCCTTAAGGAAATACTGTCAAGGTTGGTAAGACTAATATTTGATATTTTTTCCTTGTTGATTTGCAAAGTGCATGTAATCCTGTTTAAAGTAACAGCGTGTGTTCTTCTAAAAATCCAGTCATTGTCCAGTGAAGCACTGATGAGCAACTCTTGTACAAAATGTGTGTACTTGTGTCAAAGTTCCTCCTGGTTTCCTTTTTACGTAGCGTTTTTATGTCTGATTTGTAATACTAGAATTGTTTACCTGTCTTCACTAGAACTAAGGACTAACCCGCTATTTTTTTTCATGTGTGAAAGTGTTTTCTAATCATGCGACTGAAACAAATTGCCAATTGATATTTTGCCAGAAGCCTTGCTAACATCCTGTTTGTTTCTGTAGCTTACTGGAGGTTTTGGCTCTGTGTCAGCGTTGTGTATGAGCTCTTCCTCATCTTTATACTCTTCCAGGTAAGGAACTTAAGAATTAACTCTTAATAACATCTGGGGTCTTGCTGTGGATATGAAAGTTCTTTGCTGGTATGGAGGAAAGGTGATAAAACTACTTAAATATACCCCTTTCCCATTTCTTCATAGCATGTAGTACAAACCCTAGGCTAGTTTCACGCCTCATCAAGCTGCTGCTTCCTTTAGCCAGAGATAGCGGGGAGGCAGTGTTCTCTGGTAGCTGCATCAGATGACTGGGCGACAGTACTCTTTGGGTATGTCTATACTGCATGCTAAGTCAAGGTCTGTGGGGCCTGGGCCTGCAGACTCGGTGTTTGAGCATGCTACATTGTAAACCTAGGTTTACAATTCATGGACCCAGGTCTCTCAGCTGTGCTAACGCAGCCATATTGCACTGTACAGACTTTCCAACTCCGGTCTGCAGCTTGAGCTGCGTTCACACAGCTCAAGACCTGATTCCCAGTTGGACTTGGGCTCTGACCCCACCTCCTAGCAGGTCCTAGGACCCTGGGTCCTTAATGCTTGCTCACCTGATTTCATAGAATCATAGAATCTCAGGGTTGGAAGGGACCTCAGGAGGCCATCTAGTCCAACCCCCTGCTCAAAGCAGGACCAACCAATTTGTGTGTGGATGCAAGTGGGGCTTGGGCTAAAACCTGAATTGGAGCCTGAGGTTAGTGTCCAGTGTAGACATACCCTTGCTTTCTATTTTTTCCACTACCACAGACTTGCTATTTGAGTGTGGGCAAGTCATGTTCGTTCTCAGTTCACTCCTCTGTAAAATTGACAAGAAAATTAACTGCCTCACAAAGCTTAATATTTGTGAAGTACATTGTATCTTGGATGAAAGTTGCTAAGGAAATATTTCTTCCATTAAAAATAAAATACCTAATATGTACAACCACAGTTGTAAGAAGCAACTGCAAATTAGGTATGTGTGCTTAAATCTTAAGGAGACTAAAGGAAAGTCATTAGCAGAAAGAGGAATTCATGTAACATCAGACTATCCCCATCACATGTAATTAATTTGGAGATGAAGTCCATTAATGGCTATTAACCAGGGATGGATAAGGGATGGTGTCCTTAGCCTCTGTTTGTCAGAGGAGGGTGATGGATGGCAGGAGAGAGATCACTTGATCATTACCTGTTAGGTCCACTCACTCCGGGGCACCTGACATTGGCCACTGTTGGTGGACAGGATACTGGGCTGGATGGACCTTTGGTCTGACCCAGTACGGCCTTTCTTATGTTCTTATGACTCATGGAATCATAGGACTGGAAGGGACTTCAGAAGGTCATCTAGTCCAGTCCTCTGCACTCATGGCAGGACTGAGTATTAGACCATCCTTGATAGGTGTTTGTCTAACCTGCTCTTAAAAATCTCCAATGATGGAGATTCCACAACCTCCCAAGGCAATGTATTCCAGGGCTTAATCACCCTGATGGTTAGGAAATTTTTCCTAATGTCCAAACTGCCCTTGCTGCAATTTAAGCCCATTGCTTCTTCTTTTACCATCAGAGGTTAAGAACAATAATTTTTCTTCTGCCTCCATGTAACAACTTTTTATGTACTTGAAAACTGTTATCTTGTCCCCTCTGAGTTTTCTCTTCTCCAGACTAAACACACCCAATTTTTTCAGTCTTCCCTCATAGGTCATATTTTCTAGACCTTTAATAATTTTTGTTGCTCTTCTCTGCATTTTCCCGAATTTGTCCACCTCTTCCCTGAAATGTGGCACCCGGAACTGGACTCAGTACTCCAGTTGAGGCCTAATCAGCGCGGAGTAGAGCAGAATTATTTCTTGGGTCTTGCTTACAATACACCTGCCAATACATCCCAGAATGATGTTTGCTTTTTTTGGCAACAGTATTACACTGTTGATTCATATTTAACTTGTGATCCACTATGACCCTCAGATCCTTTTCAGCAGTACTGCTTCCTAGGCAGTCATTTCCCATTTTGTATGTGTGCAACTGATTGTTTCTTTCTAAGTGGAGTACTTTGCATTTGTCCTTATTGAATTTCACCCTATTTACTTCAGACCATTTCTCCAGTTTATCCAGATCATTTTGAATTTTAATCCTATCCTCCAAAACACTTGCAACCCCTCCCAGCTTAATATCATGGATATCTATTTTTTCAGTCTTACTCAATTTGCATCCCCCCAGTGATAGGTTGTTGCCCTAAGGGTGCAGTCTAGGAGCCGTGGGAACTGCTGTGCCCCTCTGCGCTAATTATAAGTGATAGCAAACAGATCAAAGCAGGTTACCTAGGAAATTAAACAAAAAACCGCAAACTAAGCCTAAAATACTAGATAGAATTTGAATCAGTAATCTCTCACCCTGACTGTTGATACAAGCAGTTCACCAAGTTTCCATACACAGGCTAGAAATCCCTTTAGCCTGGGACTAGCACTTCCCCCAGTTCAGTCTTTGTTCCTCAGATGCTTCCAGGAGTTCTCTTGTGTGGGAAGGGAGACCACGAGATGATGTCACTCCCTGCCTTGTATAGTTTTTCCATACGGCGGGAACCCTTTGTTCTAAACTCAGTTCCCTGTCCAGTTTGTGGAAAAATACAGGTACCAAAATGGAGTTCAGTGTCATGTGGTCTGGTCACATGCCCTTGCATACCCTGCTGAGTTATAGCAGCCATTACTTTCAGGCTGGCTGAAAGGTTTACAGGAAGGCTAAGCTCTTCCATGGTTCATTATCTTTGTTGATGGGCCATTTGCACTGTCTAGCTTCATCATTGTGGTACCTGAAAGGCTAGCTGTAGGTGTTTTCCGGAGTAAGCACATTTGAAATACAGATATGTAGTCTCTATTCATAACTTCAGATACAAAAATGATGCATGCATATGAATAGGATAATCATATTCAGCAAATCATAACTTTTCCATAGACACCTGACAAGACATTTCTTATACAAAATGCATGATAATTATGTCATAATCATATCATAACCATACCACTATGATGAATATGGGGTGTAGTCACGCCTCCCACCCCCAAAAACTGAACAAACCAAAATACTCCCCTCCCCCCCCCCCGGAAATGCACGTGATGCTAGTTCAGCCCAGAGGGGAATTTAGAGTGATCAGCATAGAAAGGCTTGTCAGCCTTTCTGTTACTTGTGATCTTACTCTGTTAGTCTACAGTTCTTATTTTGCAGGCTATTAGGGTATTAAATGCTGAATTAATTGCATTTCATAACTAGAGACTTTTTCTCATCTTGAAATCTTAGTAATATTTATCTCAAGTACAGCTCTTTGAAAATATAAAAACATTAATTATCAATGCCGCTATGAGGTAGATAAACAGCTCTATTTCACAGGCTTCCATGGCAGAGGGAAAAATCAGGCGAAGTTAAAAGATTTGACCATGGTGACAAAGTGAATTATTGGCAAAACTGGGAATAGAATTCAGGAGTTTTTGGCTCCTATCTTCTCTTTCCATTAGACCCATGATGCCTGCTTGTCAAACAAGATCTAAATGTTTAACAAAACTTTTGAAGTTCATCTGAAGTTTGCTCTGGGTCCATACTGCTTCAAATAGCACTCCCTCTCATCCAGCCTGATTACCTCCCCAAAAGCCAGTGGCAGAAGCATTAAGAGCAAGAGAGCAGTCAGTAATTCTTACCTCTACTGGCTTGTCCAAACTGGTTTGTACTAGTACCCACTGAACCAGTCCACTGTGTCACACTTAATGTTTCTGCCTGTGCTTACATGACGCTTGATTACTAGATCTTAACTAAATTCATTCTTTTGTCTCTCTTACAAGCTGTCTGCCCCCTTGTGTTGGGGTCTTGAGCCTTTTACACAACGAGCAAATTTACCTTTCTCCTTTTGTTCCTTTTTAGATAGTTTGTATCCCTCCGTGGTCAGTCCCCATTCATTCTCGTGTCCCCACCATGCTTGGTTATCTTACATTTTCCCACACAGCATCATTGCAACTTGCTGTCAACATTTGATTGCTTCAGTTTGATTTCATATGCTGAGCTATACTGCTGTAGTTTTTCTTTTTTTGGATAGCAGTTTGTTTATAATTGCTTTTCTTTCCTCTGGTTATGTGTCCTGCCATCTTCTAGGTCTGGTCAGCCACTAATTGCAAAGGACATGTTTACTAGCTATTGACCAATCCTTCAATTATAAACCAAATATTTATCTTGTAAATATTTGAACATAAATTTTTCTTGGACTTAGTCTATTCTCTATAGATCAATATTGCCAACTCTCCTAAAAGCTGATAGACGCTCGTTTGTGTAACAAATCCTTGTTGTGGTTAATGTGAAATTAGTCCAACTTGACTACTTTGTTTTGTCATGTTACTGACTTTGGTTACACAGATTTGATTCGCCCCTCCCCCCCCCCCCCCCCCCCCATTACAGTTTGCTGGTTTGATTCCTACTTGTCTGATCATTAGCCTGTCATAACAAACACTGCTCCATTTATCATGTTGCTGCTAGTGTAAAGCATTGGCTATGACAATGTTTGTGATTCCATTAGGAAATATTTGTTCTTTAGCAACTTAGTTACATGTGATGGGGGTTGCTTGATACATGAATTAATCTTTTTGCTAAAGACTTTCCTTTAGTTTCCTTTAAAGTCCTATTGTTCATGATACTGGTTTGACCTTAATTTGAAAACAAAATTGTATTTCTTATTTGATGAGGACTTCTAGTAAACTCTAACCATAGAATTTAGTTTGATCCTGCTCTTTCTAAGTAAACATTTGTGCATGACAACTCCTCTTTGTATGTTGTTTAATCTGTGTTTTAAATCTGCTGATTTAGTTGGCAGAAGTATGGGCTGTAACTAGTGTGAAATGCCGCTGGATGTTTCCTGTCCTAGGAAACCAAAACCAAAATGAACAGTTGATATATGAGGACAATAGACATTGTAGCCCCTGAAGAATGAACTGGTATGGTTTGGTGGTTGTTGATCGCCCCGCTGAGGTGTTGGAAAAGGAAAGAGAGTGGGTTATGCCTCAGCTCTTCAATTATGAGCCTTATAAGCTTGCTTCTTTTTTTTTAACTGGGGCATAGAAGCTCTTCGGTAAATTCAGTCAAATCTGTTTCTGGTTTTCCTAGTCTAGACTGTAGGATTGTACCTTAATACAGTCTTGACTAGTCACTTGAATCAGCTTCAGCACCTAGTACTGGAGGTCATGAGAGCCAGGAATATAAATCAATAACCATTCAACCTTCATTTAAGGAGGCTTGACTACATGTCTGAGGTATTCTGCAACATAAATGTAAAAATCATTGAAGATAGGGTATCACTAGTTAGCAACGCTTCAGATTTTCCTGCCTATTAACTATCAACTGCTAACAAACAAATGCGTTAATTTTGCAGACTGTACACGATGGCAGACAGTTCATGAAATACATTGATCCAAATTTAGGAGTTGCCTTGCCAGAAAGAGACTATGGTGGGAACTGCCTTATTTACGATCCAGGCAACAAGACGGATCCATTTCACAATGTCTGGGTAAGAAATTGAAATGAAATAGCTCTTGGCTAGTGAGTCTTAATGTTTTTGTGTGAAATGTTGCCTATTTGATCACTCTAATGTGCAGTCTTCCATATATGTTTCATTGCTGAATCCATAATCCATTTATGCCTTGTCTTTAGTTTTAGACTCTTACCCACCTTTTTCCTTTTCTCTCTTGATGTTTAGTATTAATCAGGTCAAGATATGCATCTCTTTGTAACCAAATTAACTACTTTTGGAGAAGGGGTAAATTATTTAGCTGTTGTTCAAAGTATTGATGTAAATCCATACCCATTCCTCTGTTCCTACTAAAGTTAGCGTCTGTTTACGCTTCACAGTAGCGTATTTAGCTCCTTTTTACAGAAGGCTAAAAGTTTAAATGCTGTTTACATGCTACTTACTGAGTGATCCATAAATTGCAGACTTTTGTATCTTCACCTGAGATTCAAGAAGCCACATGAATTTTGTTCCCAGGTCCACAAGTGAGAGGCATAAAATCTGAAACCAATGTACATAATTATCACCAATTCCTATGATCTCCAAGCTGCTATGGTGGCTGTGCAGCGGACAGGGTTGGAACCTTTAGATCCATTGCATGCTCCTCTGCCACTTGAGCTAATGGAGTAACTGATAGCAATAGCAAGTTAATACTCTAGGTGTACCAACATTAGAAGGGGATATGAGAGACCTTTTGCCCATTGATTTTATATCTATTTGCTGACAGCAGAGAAATGGTGAGCTTGGGAAACATGGGTTTTGTTCCAGGCTCCCGAACAGCTTCTGCTGTTTTCCCTGAAGCCTGACCCCTGGCTTCTGCCTGAACCTCTACAACCTGTCTTAGTCCCAGTTTCCCCCCTCCTGGCCCTGCTTGAAGTTTCTAATTTTGCTTTAGATCACATTACCTGAGTGTTTGCAATACTTCATGGGTACAGAGCAGCATATGGAATTTGCATATATTTGAAATAGCAGCCAAGGCAGTTGAAAAGATTACGTTCCACTACTGTATTGTCTAGGTAAACATGCAGGCCATGAGAATAAATATTGATCTTCTGTATAACAAATAACCTAACATCTCTGCTTGGTTTATAGGACAAACTGGATGGATTTGTTCCTGCTCACTTCCTTGGCTGGTACCTAAAAGTAAGAATCAGTTCCCTCTATGTTCAGATATTTTCATTAGTGCTATTCTGCTTTCAAAGCTTGACTGCTTCTGTTTCAATGTTACCAGTGTTCAGAATCAATTATATTAGGCAGTCATCCATGAACTAGTTTAAGTAAATGTTTGCATAATAATAATTTTTTTTCTGACCGTAGTAGGTCATTTTAATTTCTTTTCTAAATAACATTCCACTAACAAGCTTCTGCTTCCATAGAGATGGTTCATATTAAGGTCAGATGAATAAAGCAAAAAATATGCAAAGGCAAAGTCCTTTATTTTCCCAGCACCCTAACTGCCTGAGTGATGTTAACATAGACTGTGGAAAAGATAATGTGCAGTGTAGGCTGTGGTGAAGTTACCATTCACCCAGATACAATATCTACCAATATAATTCCACATGCTAAGTACGCTTCACACTTTCCAAATAGCTTCTAGTTCATAATTTAAAAATACTATAAAGGGACAATGATTTAGTCATTGCAACTATCAGCATGCATGTACCAATCATGGAAGAAATGCCAGCTGAATCTGTCTATAGTAGAACATGGGCAGTACATCAGTTACTGAACATTTAGGTTTAAATACGACTATCCTCTGTTCAAGTGAATTGACTAACAAGTTTTACTTTACCTTTCATCCCTTGTTGTTCTCTTATTCTATGTCCTCTCCTGAACAACACAATTCAGAGAAGGTTAAACTTGAATTGTAAGATAAATCACTGTTTTCATTTTACTTCCACTCAAAAATGCAAGGCTTGACATTGCTGTAGTAATTTGCCATGAATAGAAAAGATCTTGCTAGCCTATAAAAGACTTGGTTTTGAAGAATATGTGGGATATCAGAGGAATACTTCTGTTACAATCTGATACTCCTGGATATAGAGAGACAATTCTCAGAATGAAAATTCTGTTGCATTCATGTAATATTTTCTCTATAAAAACAAATTTGACCAAAACTTAGGCAGTGAGATTTCCTAGAAAAGTGAGGGACTGGGTGAAAAGATATAGCACAAATAGTAAAGCAAGATTTTTGTAGGAACTAAAGGAAGTTGAGGTAGGATACAGGACTTGGATCTCTCTTAAATCAAGCTATTAGATTTGCTCCAGGCCAAGAAGAGTATAGCCTGTATCAGGGTCATGTGGGAGAATGTCCTCTACAGAGAGGTTTATTTGATAATGTGCTTCCTGTCCAACTGTTTGTAGTCCCATTCCTTGAGTGTAGCTCATCTTTTTATCACCTATGTGCTCGACAAAGCAGAGATTTGTGTACTGCATAGCAAAATAAATATGCCTCTTATATTCCTCCCTAGTCATTAAAACATTTCCTGTGCTACTTTGTTAGCTTGTTTTATCTTTCATACTACTTGAATGCAAAAGTGAGCACATTCTATTTTCAATTTTGCTTGTGACTTGAATAATTAAAACAAACTCTTACCTGTTCTGCACCCTGACTACCCATGAAAAACATGGAAAAATTAAGGGTCTTACTTGTCAGTACTTTACTTATGTGGATCTTTTATTTTATCATCGGTGTGATCCCAGGACAGATGTTGGTTCCACATTATCAGCATAAACATCTTTAAAAGATGTCTGCTTCTTATTGGCTTTGCCAGAGTTCAGTTAGTGTAGCTGATCACATTAAATCTAGAATTACAGCGCAATTTAACTGCCTGAGATTAAATGTTAATATAGCTCTAAATGCTGTTATCTAACATAAGGTATGTGTATATTTATTGGATATAGTTCATAGTTTTCCCTATGTAGCAGGTTTGGGGAAAGCATGTTTTAAATAGAAGGGGCAGAAATGTGACTGGCTATGATTACCCTTACTCTTCCACCTCAGGACTGTGCCTTTTTCTCTGTAGTAAAACTATGTCCTGGGTCTAACACTAATCTATTTCTGGGCAGGTGTTGTACTAGTAGGAAGAAAGCTGTGGGAACCCCAGCCACGTGAGAAGCTCAATCTTTAGCTGCTGGCAGTAAAGGAGGGGGGCACTTCTTTCTCCTTTCCTGGCTGCTGCATGTAGGTAGGGTGACCAGATGTCCCGATTTTATAGGGACAGTCCCGGTTTGGGGGTCTTTTTCTTATATAGGTTCCTATTACCCCCCACCCCGTCCCGATTTTTCACACTTGCTGTCTGTTCACCCTACATGTAGGCAGCTCTTCTCCCTTTGCCTGACGGGTGGGGGTCATTTATATCCTCACCTTCTGACTGCTGAGAGATTGAGCCCTATGCTACACTCCTCCCAGTATCCAAATAATGATAAGTTTACAACCACCCATCCATATGAATATTCCTCTCCAGGAACTACAGTGGCACAGTCCGTCTGTCCATGCTCATGCTCCTGACCTTGCTATTTCCTGAGCTTGCCATGCTATAAGAATGTTGCTTACAAACCTGCTGCATTTTTACCGCTACACCTTGCAAGACAGTGCCAGTCATCTCTTCCCAAACAGTTCCTTTTAGGATTGATCACTCAAGTGTCTGCCCTCTCCCAACTACACTCAGTATCGTTGGCGCCTTTTGTTTGGGATGGTTTGTTTTTGACACATGAAAAATCTATAACTGCAGTTCCCTTTTCCAGCCCCTCCTGATAGGTGAGGAGTGGGAGTGCTGTTCGGACGTGTAGAGCAGGATCAGAACAGCACCCAGTGAGTTAAGTGCATCCCTGAGAGGCTTATCTTAAAATATGTACCTGGATCTTATAGGAAATTTCCACGTTGTGCCTCCTAAGCAGGGTCACTTGGAGATGTGATGTGAGTATGGGTGAACACAGCCCTATTGCTGATTTGAGGGCAGTTGGCTGCTTTGAGAACTGCATTAAGCAAGCTGGAGGAGCCTTTCCTGAGCGGCCCCAAAACGCTACTGGCTGCTGCCACCTTCACCTGGTAGCAGAGGCACATAGTAATAGACTCCTGCATATGACTTGTATTTCCTTCTGTTACTGTATCCTGCTTGCCTGCTTTTATTTTTTGCAAGATATTCTCCAAAATAAATTTCCTTCCCTTTCTTTCTTCAGACGTTAATGATTCGAGACTGGTGGATGTGTATGATCATCAGTGTAATGTTTGAATTTCTGGAGTATAGTCTGGAACATCAGCTTCCAAACTTCAGTGAATGTTGGTGGGATCATGTATGTACTGCATTCTGTATCTCTTAAATGCTGAAAACAACTTGATTATCTGATCTATCTGTGGCCCAAATAGACATGTAGCTGTAGTGATACTGTGCTAGGGCGCAGGATTGATGTAGCCGGTGAACATTCATGTGCTATCTATCAGATGTAATTTATTCAGTTGTATCTGCACATGGAGGTGATTTTGAGTTTTAGCTCAGTGCCTACTTCCCCTTTTTTTAACAGATTAAAAATGTGTATTCGTTGCTTAGTACAAAACCCTTCCCTTGTTTTATGATTGCCCAACTATCAGTGGATGTATAAATACCTTTACTGACAAACATCTGTTCTGTGGAATGGTAGCCTTACTGTACACAATTAGATGTCCGTCCATATTTCTCTCTCTTCCTGCATATGTTGTACCTTCCACGCTAGTCTATACTCAGTGTATACAAATGTTTGGATATGTCTTTCTGATGACAGTATAAATCACAATATTTGAAGATTGAATGAACCCAGAGAGAAAATTATAGCCTTGTATGTAGTGTGGATATTTTTTCTTATCAGTTTCAAATGTGGGCTCAGTGCAATTTGTGTTCAACTTGTCTCTCTTTTTGGTGTATTTTTGAATCTTTTATGAAAACCCATTTTTCTCTGTTCATCTGACAACAAACATAGGTGCTTTTTTAAAGACATTGCTACACTATAGTAAATTAAATCTATCTTAACTAGGTCCCTTCTGTAGTTTTGTGGTTCAAGTTAGAAAGTCCTCCCCAATGCCATTTAAATAGTTTGGTCTTGTAGTGCAGATAGGAGCATGCAATGTCTCAATTACGCTAAACTCCAAGATTTTGGTTTTGTCCATCTATTGTAGCCATAGATGCCTTAGGATACTTAACACTTAGATTTTAAGGCCAGACGACACTACTGTAATCTAGTCTGGCTACCTTCACAACATAGACTATACAGTTTGAAGTGTGACTTCATCTTCTGCATGATGCCATCAGACATGAATGTTCAAAGTTTGCAACAAGCTTCTCTAGATGTGATGCTATTTATCTATAGATTTTTTTTTTTGCATAAATTCATTTTTTATGTAATGTCAACTCTTTTTAGGAAAAATTACTTTCTTATTGTTAAAGCTGTGACATTTTTTAATGTTCGCTTTATCTTTTTAAACACATTCCTAAAGAAAGCAAAGAAAATATCTTTAATCAATAGATAGCAGTATTGGAAGCTGTCATAGTAGAACTAACGAAGTGAGCAACTTTGAGAGATGCTATCAAGTTTTGAATTAAAAAAGCAGCCAATATTCCCAGCTCTGAGACCCCTTTCAGGAATTAATGCTTAACAGTAAATATAGGGCACGGGAGAAATTCAGCTCTCCCATGAACTTTACATCCTGAACCTGGAGACAAATAATCCAGCTGGATATATAGGGAATGACAGGCTCAAGATCAAGAAACACCTTAAATACCAGGCACAGCAAAATCCAGTGTAACACAACCTGGTACTGTAATATTCTTTATTTGGTGTGCTTTAAGACATTCCCACCAGAGATAGGTCGTGTGTGGAGTCACAGCCATAATGAGCAGTGAGAGGTCAGTTTACTGTAATAGGACTGATATATCAAGAAGAGGGTTTACTCTTCCCCCTGTTTAAAAATCTGGTGTCCATCAAATGCATATCTGGGCAGCTAGATTTTTCAGGAGGTATGAGGTGTGTGTCCAGAGAATTTTAATATTGGATGAACTAGCTATTCTGTAAGAACTCCATTCTTTTTGCATGAAAACATGTACCTGCACATACAAGTATATAGTATTTCCATTTTATAGCCTTCACTAGACCATTAAGCTTCAGTTTTGTAGTTCTGCTGCTTAAATACTTCTTTTTCCTTTCAGTGGATAATGGACGTAATCCTATGCAATGGATTTGGGATTTATTGTGGAATGAAGACTTTGGGATGGCTTTCTTTGAAAACGTATAAATGGCAAGGACTTTGGAACATTCCTACCTACAAGTATGCTACTTTAGAAAAAATTTCCATAACCAAAAGTAGCAGAACTCAAATGAGTTTGGGGATTTTACTTCAAATATACTAAAATACTGAATCATGGGTGAAGCTTTTTTTATTTGATTTAAGGATTTAATTTGTATGCCCAAAACAAGAATCTGTAAACTAATTTTGTAAATAAACCTAATATGGGGAATTTTGTATGACTTTGTACAGCTAACATACTCTGAGTTTTAAAGGGACATCTTAATGAAACCTCACTTCTGTGAGAAGGGAGGCCTTTGTTCTGTTTGCCTTATTAGCATTATTGAGGCTTATGTTGGAAATCGGTAAGGGCCTGTGTGATGAAACAGACTTATGTCATGAAGGAGACAACTTGTTCTTTTGGGTTTTGTAATAGAGCAACAGTTGCTTAATCTGATTTTTCTGAGTAGGCAGCAGGTTAAAATACTATCAGACTCTGGCTCCTATTAAGAACCAGCTTTATCTCAAGGCAACAATAAAAGCTATATGGCAACTTAGCGTATCTTAAGCCTCTGTCTGTCTCTAAAAGGGATCAGAGCTTCTAACTTGAGCTCTGATGCCAGCATTCTTGAAATTTACTGGGGGTGCTGCTCAGCTCTTACCTTATTGTTTTCAGTTGCTTGAATTAGGTTGGCATTTAGAACTTTTTAAGCAGTGTTTAAGGACAAGTTGAATTGCACACCCACAGATGTGCATCACAAAGCTGTGACAACTCAAAGCTTCAGCCTATATTAACAGATAAAGGAGAGCTGTTCATCATTTCCCTGGTGTCTTCAGTGAAATTATTCTGATTATGAACAGCTGGAGAGAGTTGTAGTTTAAGGTATGGGGTATGGAAAAGACACAAGGTGGGGACTAGATAATTTAAGAAGTCTCACTTATTAAATGCAACAAAATAATGGAAACCATATAATGGAAATAATAGAAATCCTTTTTGTTTCCAGTTTTTCTGACCAACTGTCTCAGGTGCCATTTTCTCATCAGTGATCAGAGTTTGGTAGTAAAACTGGCCTTTTTGGCTATTTAACCATCTGCTGTAGAAGCGAGTTTAAGTGCCTGTAATACCAAGAGTTCCAGAATTGAAATGATGGTGGAAGATCGTTCTGCTTGTTCTGAGACCCATATTTCATTTAAAATCTGTGCATATATGATTGTGAAATTTGGACAGTTAAAGGACATTGTGGTTGTGTAACTGAGAAGTGTATTCAGTGAAGATTGAAGCATATGCAATAACTAGTGGGTTATTTCGTGACCACTGATGCTGAGTTAAATATTAACGTGAACTTTGTTTCATGTAGTGATTGAATTTCTGAAAATACATCCTCCTATAATGGCATCTTCCACATTGATTGTGAAATCTAGAAATGGCAGAGTTGTGTGGAAACCAGACACGTTTATAGATTAACCTGAAATAAATACAGACAGGAACTGTAGAATGCCTCCGCTCTGGATAGAAAATATTTTGTGAGCACTGGTGTACTCTAACCTACTTATGAGTGATCAGATCAAGAACATTCAAAGCTTCAGTAGTTAATACCATTATTTCTTCAATTCCTGCGTTTTAAAAATGTCCTTTGATAATAGTTATGCTCTAATGCCATGCACTACTGGTTCTGAATTAGGTTTGTGGAGACTCTTACTTGATAGCTCCTATCCTAGGTGTCCTCTACTTAGTGCAGTGTCTCTGTAAATTTAGTTTTATAAAAATTAAATTGATATGCTGTTTAGCAGGTTTTTAAATAAGAGTACAGGACTCACTGCAGCTTTCAAATAAAGGTGGGTTTAATACAGGGGAAATAGAGGGCCCCCAGCTCAGTGCAGAAGAGTTTGGTGGCTTGAACTGATGCCTGATTTAAAAAATTTTAAAATGTGTTTGTAAAGATTGGATCTTTTCTGTTCCTTAAAACTGGTGTAAGAGTGATGTGTGGTGACTTTTTTCCAGAGGTAAAATAAAGAGAATTGCTTTCCAGTTCACACCCTATAGCTGGGTCAAATTTGAGTGGAAGCCAGCATCCAGCCTGCGCAGATGGCTAGCAGTTTGTGGCATCATCTTTGTAGTAAGGAAACTTCTTATTAAACTTAACTGATAAAATGACTTGTTTGCAGCACTCATAAATGTGTTAATGGTAATTTTGTTTTTTATTTCTGCCAATCCTAGCCATACTATGTGTGACACCCTGGAAATGGGACTGTTTGTATTCCTGTCTGTAAATTGATTTTCAAAAATATTTTTAATCTTGATTACTGAGTGATATACTTCAATTCTAAGTAGTTTAACATGCATGCTAAGCGTAATTACATTAATAAAGTTGTCCAAATTGCAGACTTCATATGAAAAAATCCCCCCACTTCCAGGGGAGTATTATCAAATTAAAATAGGAGATAGCTTCAGACCAGAACCTTAGAGCTCAGCACTTCAGGCTCTGGGCACTATGGATCTAGAGCACAGTGTTTTGGCTCAGGCCTATCTAACTAAAATATCAAAGAAAAGATAAGGTAACTAAACCATTTGATGTTCATATTGGATACTCAGTTTTGTCTGGCTCTGTTCTCCAGGATGACTTAAATGTATTTATATAGCTATCCCAGAACAGTCACATATCCAGAGTAAGTGGAGAAATGCAAAAACGCAGCAGACTGAAATGCTTTTGATGCTTTCTCTAGATATTGGACTATATTATTTACATGATATATATAATCTGTACATTTGATAAGCATACTGTTCTAACAGCTGCTTAATCACTCTGTAAATTAGCAGAGAATGAATGATTGCTATGAAAATCTGATGGCCTTTTTATTTTAAGGGTTGCCTAGCAAATTTTTCTAATCCAGTTTGCTTTGTGGGGCATCTTAGATTGTTACGTATTCTACATTCACTCTTATTGGAGAAGACAAATTGCAGGTTTATGAAACTGTCCTTTTGGAGCAAGTAATGTATTACCTGTAATTAACAATTTGTGGGAGCAACGTATGTTACAACATATGTTAGGCACTTTGCAAACACATAGATGATGATAGTCAATTTGAATAAAAATTCATACCACCAAACTTTCTGTAATACAAAATTTGTCTTGTATGTTAGATTCATATGCCACAATGGATTTGCTCAGATTGATACAATTTTTTTATAGGTGTTGAAGTAAACAGCAATATTAATAAAACATTCTGCATTTCTATAAAGAGGTCCTGGCACCCAATATGAAAGTAACTTTCATGCACAATAAAAAGAGCCAGCCATTATTTCACAATGCCTATTGCTAAACCTGAAGAAGCTGTCAAGTTCATGTTAGCCTGGGGCAGCCTCAAGTCATAGTGATTCTCTTGGCAAAAACAGCTTGCATCTGATTTGTGATTGTTAAACTAGCTTCATCTAGCAGATATACTTCAGATTTAATCATTACTTGCTAATATTTTTCATTATATATAATCTTTGGAGCAAGAAACATCCTTCAACTCAGTCTGCCATAATAATCATAACTGAAGTGGCTCCCCCTGTAGGGGTTCTTTCTGTCACTTTAAACTTCAGTTCATCTACAAACTCGCGCTCTTAAGTAAATACTTAATTACTGCTGCTCAGTGAGACCTTGTCAATGACACTTGTATAATTAGTGCCCAGAACTGGATCTGTTACTTGTTTCCTGGTATTTTGTATGTATCTCTAATCAGCCTCTTCAGTGACCATTGGAAGGACAACGTTTATGCTTTTAGGATTCATTAGTGGGAGTTCTAAAACTATATAAATCACCAGGTAAACTTGGTTAAAAATAGAGTTAAGGTTGCTGCCACATTTCATTGGTGCCTCACCATGTGCCATACAAGAACATTCATTTTTTTTTAGAAATATTCTAATCACTTCCATGCACCCCCCATAAAACCCTTTAATGTTCTTATGGCATGTGACAGGTGCGCATATCTTGATGGAGGGCATAGCATGAGAGCTGGGACGGAGTAGAATGCTGTGGAAGCAGTGGCAATAACTTTAGCTCAAGCTTTAACCAAGTCTTGTCCAAATCGCCCTTTTTCAGTGAACGCAACGTGGAATGGGAGAGCAAAGGAAGCTGAGGAAGCATGTATCCCCACTTTCCTTTTGACTCCTCTCCTCCTGGCAGCCCTCTATAGTCTCATTCCCCATGCCCTCTCTAAAGACCTGCTGACTGAGTCAGGGCTGCTGAGATCGGAAGGGTCCAGCTGGGGCGTTGCCTGTGTGTGCAGGAGAAGGTGGTAAGGAAGCTCTACGCTTCCTTATGCTGAACTACAGGAAGTTAGCTGAGTGAAGCGGGCAGGAAGTGCTAGCGCTGCTTGAACGTCTCCTTGGTCCCTCTGCTTCTGGCAAACCCTCCTCCCCTATCCCCCGCATGAGCCACATGTAAGAACTCCCAGGAAAGAGGAGGCTTGTTTCCCCTGCTCCCTCCGACCTTTCTTAATATTAGTCTTGGGATGCTCATCTGGGCCTACAACCCCCATTAGCTTTAATAGGCTCCCAAATTCTAGAGTGGTGTCCTGGTCCTGTTGAAGTCAACAGGAGTTTTGCCATAGTCCTGCATAGTGCAGCCCGGATTTCACCCCTAATCTGGAGCTGAAGTATAACTGCCATTGCTTGGCATTTTCAACAGTACTTCAAGATGTGACTGGAAGGTAGCGCTGCATAATTCAGAGCAAGTGAATAGACATGTTTTCCAGTTGCTCTTTGTGGGGCCCTCTCTGTACAAGTCTGAGTACACTTTTTTCTATTTTAGGAATAAATGCAGGGGGTGGGGGATGGTCCAGGCTTTACTCACTGAACCTTTTTAAATTAAATTATTAAAATGTCTTCTTTTTTTTTTCCCCCCTTCAGTTTTTATTGGCAGAGCTGAACACGTTTTACTTGAAGTTTGTCCTGTGGATGCCACCGGAACACTACTTGGTCCTGTTACGACTTGTCTTCTTTGTCAATGTGGGAGGTGTGGGCATGAGGGAGATCTACGACTTCATGGATGACCCGTAAGCCAGTCCTTTTGTCTGTGCAGTGTCATGCGTCAATTGCTTTCTTTTCAGCCTTGCTGCAGCTTGTTGGTGCAAGTCCCGTAGAAGTGGGGTCAGTCTATTGGGACAAAGAAGCCTTCAGCCCTCAGCACTTGCTTTGTTTTCCACTTTTTTTCCCTTGAGTGTAAAACATATCCCCTCCTGTAGGCTACATGTGGTAGATAACAGGTGTCAGTAAAAGCCATTTGACATGTGCAATATTAAATTTCAGTTTTTCTTGAACAAAAAGTTACCATATTCTTTGAAAATGTTCTATAAACATTTGATTTACCTGGAACACTTGTTTTATTTGTGTGAGGCTGCACTGAACTCCACTTTCACATTTACAAGCCTGGTGCTACAGTCCTTAGACTTAGCTTCTAAGGACTGCATGGTCTAGCCCTAAACCCTTTTTCTTAAAGGTGCTTCTTTCTTGAGCTATCTTCCAACACTTTTCTGGTCCTCTGGAGCTTTTGCAGCACCATCTTGCAAATCAGAGGACTCTCTAGTGATGCATTTTAGTGCAAAGAATCCCCTCCGCCGCAGCAGTGCATGTACTAGGTACCTGTCAAATTGCTCCTATTAAGCATCATATTTGTCCTTGCTGCTTTTATTGTTTCTGCAGACTGTAAGATCTGAGACTGCTTAGTTCTCAAGTTCCGTTTTTCTGTTAATTTACAGTGGTAATGTCACTAATTGGCTGACCACGCTTCTTAAGACTGACACTACCTCTGGCTTCAAGGAATGCTCGTTTTCTGTCACTGACCAACACAAAAAGTGTCTTTGTTCAGAATTTAGGGTTTCAACACACCGAAGATCAGTTTCACTTGCAAGGCTTTGACTCGTAGAACTGGAAAGAAGGGTCAACCCAGATTATTTAGTTGGATTTAAGGACATTCAGCGGTAACAGGTGGTCCCCTGCCCCCTGGTGTTGGACCTACTGGTTTGGGACATGCCTCCATTTCAAAGGTAAGACGAGGTCTCTACCTCTTATTGGTGAGCTCCTCTCCTTAGCAGCACACCCCATCATCTGGTCCCTGTGTTTGGGTTGAAAAAGCAACGCCGTTGCCCTCTGTTCAACCACATGGCGTAACACTGAGACGTAGGAGAATCATCAGTCACTAGTCTCTCATTGCTGATTGAGTGTGTTGCCATTCTTTTAGCGAATCGAGTCACAAAAATGAGGAATTCATCTAGTGATCAGACAAACTCATCCCAAGTACCATGTCACCACCACCATCATTAGCTACCTTTTTGTTTCTCTTAGTAGGTAAGGTGACTGCCATCTGCACATTGGAGATTCAGTTTTTATGATTCATCAGCAGACCTAACTTCTGTAGGTTCTTTATGGAAGGCTGCAGAATCTAATGCCACTGGTATCTCATTAATATCCTCTGTCTGCTTGGTCTGAATGTGGTTCCTTCGTGCTTCCCATACCATCACACGAGAGATGACATTCTACTCCTTTTTTCACCACCTGTCTTGGTGTTTGTACCATTCTAAATCACCTTGAGTCAAGAACCCTATTGATGGACTCTTCCCATTTTGAATTGTAAGAAGAAGGTGTTGGTGAAGGAGCAGCCTGTTCTGGATACTTACTTCCTAGGTACACTGTAAACACATCCAGTATGTTCCATTTGTAAACTGCTGTGGCCTCTCAACTCTTTAAAAAGGGATAAAGCCTAGGATATTCCATTGGCCACCTGTTGCCTGAATCAGGGTCAGGATGCCTTATTCCTGGGTGACAACTGTTGCCGAGCCAGCCAAAGAGCTAACCAGCTTCTGTAATCCTACAATATTCAGTGTAGGAAGCAATGAAGCTCTAAACTAAGACATTCATCTTCTCTCCTAATTCAGGGTCATTTGTGGTCTTTTCAACAATTTTAGAGCCAGAGTGGCTAGAACTTTCTGGTCCTCCTGATAGAGCATCTAAAAATTACATTAATGGGCCATGAGATTTACAGTTTTGGTGCTGTGAGGCTTTTGTCAATCTGATATCCCCTTGTCCCATCAAAATTGGTGTGTTCCCACAGTTAAGAGCAGAAAAGCTCTGAATGCAGTAGACTTAACTGCTAGGTGCATGGCATCTGGAGTTGCACTCTCTCTGTATCTTCCTGTTTCAGGTGTCAAGCCTTTTTCAGAAAGTCCGGAATAAGGCCATGGGATTTATACGTGGTCCTCGAGCGGAAGAGTGACTTCCCTTTAAAATTCTTTCCCAAACAAAGAGCCCGTAACTAGCTTGTGTTCCTTCAACATTCTCAGTCTGAGTGTGGCCCTTTCATCAGTGGTCAGCTGGGACTCTTAGTTCTCCTTCCTTAGTTCTCTCACAAGCGCAGCGTTCCTCAAGGAATGGCTTTATAACCAAGGCACATGAAAATAGGCAGCTTTCTGCTTTGCTGGCCTATTCGCCTCAATAGGTGTAGGTCAGAACAAAGTTTTTGAAATACTTTTGGTTTCTCTTTCCATTTGTCACTATATTTCCATTTTAACCTATTTAATCCTAGTCACACCAGACAATACCTTGTACTGTGGCTCCAAAGATCCCTTGTTCTAGAGCCAGGATGCTTTTTTTAAATTGGAGTATGTCTTTCCGACTCCATCTGCATCAGTCAGTCATTTATGCTCCGTTTACCCTATTTTGTTTTCCCCAGAATACCTGGACCATTCTGTTTCACTTGAGAGAGAGCAATGGTGTCAAATACGTGGCTCTCAAGGGCCACATGCTTAAGAAAAATGTGTATTTGATTCTGAGTGGATGTGTTCCTGGGCTGTGTCATGCAGTTCTGCTATGGGGAGGCAGTAGAAGGTACCATCTTCCTCCACTGCTTCTGCTGCAGCCCCCGGAGCAGCTCTGTTCTGCGCCGGTAACGCTGAGAGACTTCTCTCCATTCCCTGCTGCAGCTGTTCAGCAGTTCCCTGGATGGTCGCCTATTGCATTGTAGGGGAGAGACGTGAATAGCTCTGGTTGCTTCATTGCCTGCTTGCCTGCCAGGCAGTGGGAGCCAAGGGAACATGATAGTTTTGAGGGTATTTACCTGAGCCAACGGGGTAAGCTGTTAAAGGATGGATCCCTTCCCCTGTGCAGCCACCAACTGCAGCCCAGGAGAAGGGAAAAGGGAAGCTGAGAGTGAACATCCAGTGATGGCTCCCAGGTTCTCTGCCCCAGCACAGTTAGAGCATCCTAGAGGTATTGTAGCTAGGTACGGTCTCCAAGGGATAGCAAGAGTTCAGTGCCCTCCAGCCACTCCCCTGCCCATCACACACCACCTGCACCAGGAGCTGCAGGAGGGAGGCATAGGAGACCGTTACATCAGCCCTGCACATATTGAGCTGGGGGGGGCCCCAGTGAGGGATTTATGGGTGACTTCTGCTCCCTTTCCATAGCCTGGCAGAACAGGGCAGAGACTGTCCCAAAGTATTGTGGGTGACCTCTGAACTTTGTCCTTTTTGACATGTTTGGTGCTCCAGCTGAGCCCCAGCAAGTAGGAGGCTCTAACACAGATGTCATGAGCAAGCTAGAAATTCCCAAGGCAGGTATATCTGTTGTTTAAAAGAACTGCCGAAGGAAGCATCGAAGTCACCCTGACACGTTCATTCCCCCAACCTTATGTAGCTTTCTAGTTCCTGGTCTCTGCCATGCTGCTCCCCATCCCCTCCACCTTGCCCCAGTAGCTCTGCCACTCTCTGTGCTGTGCTCCCCATGGTTGTGTTTCACTTCGCAGCTTGGGATGCACTCAGAATGGAAGACCATGGGAGGGCTGGGCAAAGGGAAGGAGCATGTAGGGGAGTGGACACAGAATGAAGGAGAAATCAAGTAAAAGTGTGAGAGGCTATCAGAGGAAACCGCTCTCCTCTTCATGATGAATGCTAGATTCTTTGTATGGGTTGCCTTTGCTTTTTACCAAAGAGAGAGAGTGGGAAGGTGTCAAAGGTAAAATTCAGTCATCTGTATTAGGGCTTTGGTTAGTGAAATTTTTGTTCTGATTTTGTGTTGTGGGAAGCAGACAAACTTTAGTTTAGAGATAGGAGCTGCTGGTAGAAGGCTTGAGGATTAGCTGTGAAGGGTGGGAAGGAAGAGGAGGGTGCCCAGGAAAGTGTAGTGGCAGTGTCTGTAACTGTCATATAAACCAGGGACAGTCTTTTTGTTTCATTTGTACAATGCCTAGCAGAGTGGGGGTCCTGGTCCTTGACTAGGGCTTCTAGGCTCTATGGCAGGGGTGGGCAAACTTTCTGGCCCGAGGGCTACATCCAGGTGCAAAACTGTATAGAGGGCTGGGTAGGGAAGGCTGTGCCTCCCCAAGCAGTCTGGCCCCCACCCCGATCCGCTCCCTCCCACTTCCCGCCCCCTGACTGCCCCACTCAGAACCCTCGACCCATCCAACCCCCCTGCTCCTTGTCCCCTGACCGCCGCCTCCCAGGCCCCCTGCCCCTAACCGCCCCCCCCCAGACCCCACTCCCTATCCAAGCCCCCCTTCTCCCTGTCCCCTGACTGTCCCGACCCCTATCCACACCCCTGCCCTTGACAGGACTCCCACATCTATCTAACCGCCCCCCGTCTCCTGACCACCCCCTCGACCCCATCCAACCGCCCCCTGCTCCCTGTCCCCTGACTGCCCCCTGGGATCCCCTGCCCCTTATCTAACCCCCCCACTTCCCACCCCCTTATCATGCCGCTCAGAGCTGCAGAACTGGCTTATTAGAAAGCCTGGGAGGTGTGTGGACCCACGCTGTGCTGCCCGTGAGGCGGCGTGCCTACGGGGGAGGAGGGACAGCAGGGGACTGGCCGAGAGCTCAAGGGCCGGTCAGGACTGGATGTGGCCCACGGGCCCTAGTTTGCCCACCTCTGCCCTATGGTAATACAGATAGTAATCCCACAGTTGTTTTGAAAGAATGTATACAGAAGAAAGTGAATACAGAGAATTATTGGCTGAGCTAGTGAAGTGTGGGCATCTGCCTTCCAAAGCATGGTACTTAGCATGGTAGTTTGATTTGGCTTTTTATTGTTAGATGTCTAATTTTTGAACAGGTTTTCTGAAATTTGTTCCTCGTGGGCATATAACCTGTGAGGTGGGAGGTCCCAAAACTCAGGCTGCCCCCCAGAGCCCAAATGTCTGCTCCACAGTTAAACAGCCCCTTAGCCCAAGTTCTTTCAACCTGAGTCACAGGCCAACTTCAGGTTTTTAATTGCAGTGTTGACATATTGCCTTGGCTTCTCCATGTAAGTATTAAGAGGGTTTGCTTACAATATTGAGTTTTGGTAGGGTTTAGTTTGAGTGTCACTGATTACTTCAGCGTTCACTAGCAATTCAAACGTACACAGTGTTGCAATTCCCCTTTTGCTTTCCCGGTACTTCATAAGGACTAATTCAAGGGGAGATAAAATACAGAGAATGTTTATGCTTGTAGATAGTTATGCCACCAAAAGCATTCTAGCTCCCTTGCCTCTTCCAATGTCTTATTCGCTGATATTAAGCATCTTGCTTTTAAGTCCCTTAGGAGATGGTCAGATAGGACTAATTGGGTAGCTTTTGTTTGGAAGATAATAGGGCTCAGAATATAGTTCAATCACATAGTTACTTAAAGGCATTAAGTGCTGTATGTAATGAAGTGTGGAACGTGGCTTAGTGTTCATAGAAGATGATCTGGGAGTCAAAGTTCCACTGTTGTAACCCCACTTTCACCATCAATAACCCCACTTTCACCATCCACTGCCTGTGATCTTGACTTGGTCAGGTAATTGCTTTGTGCCTGTTCACAGATCTGTTGAAATGGAGATACTTGCCTACCTTGCAAAGATATTGAGGATTAATTCATGTAACATGTTCTCAGAACCTCTGAAACGGGCTGTAGGGGAGAACAAAGTATTCAGCGTTAGAGGGAAAATACTTTGGCATGCCAATCTGTGGTATGTCCGTACATCCGTAGTAATGGTTGAGAGTAGACATTCATGCAGTTGTGTAAAGATGAAATATGTATTCCTATCCTCCCTCTTATTTTTATAAAGGTATTTTCCATTGTACATTGGCTACTAAAATACTAATCACTTAATCTCTCTGTTTCAGGAAGTTCCATAAGAAGTTGGGTCAACAGGCCTGGCTAGTTGCTGCTATCACAGTCACAGAGTTTCTGATTGTTGTCAAGTACGACCCTTCCACCCTAATGCTGTCCCTTCCTTTCTACATTACCCAGTGCTGGATCCTTGGAATCATGCTTGTGCTCACCTGGACAATATGGCGCTTTTTCATTCGGTAAGCAAAGGTGATAGAGCTCAGATTCCAATGAGCACCAGTGTGCCAAGACCAGGCTTAGCCAGCCCATGTGAATAGTAGTTTATTGTAGACCAAAAGACTTTCAAAGTGTATCTTTTAAAAACTATATATAAATTTGAGTTTCCAGGGGGAATGCATCTCACCAACAGCCTATTGAAGGTGTACAATATAAAGACTGTTTGGGAGACTTGATTAGGTAGTCTTCGACGCATAATATCCACAATGCTTATAGTGTAGTATAATTTAAATATAAATGTAACCAGAATCCTGACAACCAACTTATAACTAATTGTTTTAAAGAACTTAACCAGAAATCTGAAAGCTAGTCTATGACCCTCACACATTGGTGTATACTTTTGAAGTGAAGGCCAACTGTATACATCAGATGCTCAGTATACCATGGCCACAGCTATCACAAGTCATTAGGGATTTTGGGTGCCTAATTTGAGACATCTTTAAAAAAGCCCAGTTTTCAGAAAGTACCGAGTAACCCCCTCTGAAAATCAGACCTCGTTAAGACTTTTCGCAAGTTGAGCACCAAATTCACTGGTGACTTTTTTGAAAATGTTGGCCTATATTTTTAGACCATCTAGCTCTGTTTTCTAAAGCTACTTTCTGACACCAATGTCTTTTAAGGCTATATACATGCCAAACCGGAATTATTTTCAAAGCCTCATTTGGATGATCAGAGTGCAAATATTGTCTGAAGTCTAAGTGGTGAGACCCTCATTGTCAAAATGCAAAAATGGCTCATGATTTTTATGCCGCTTCATAATAATAATTCTGTATGATCAACCACTGGAAATTTCAGCCCGAAAATAATTTGAGAAGATTGCTGAATAAGATATTGAAAGTAAGGGATTAGTTTAAAAGTACAATCTCAATTTGGATGAAAATCTCCAGTATTTCCTACCCAAGATATTTACACAGACTGTGTTTACATACATGCAAGAGATGCAAAATATATTGTATCTATAACATAGCAGTAGTGTAATTGTTGTAAAGATGGTGGGTGGGAGATGTAACATTTCCAGGATGACAAACATATATCTTTGACAACAACACAGCAGCTGCATACACATGATCTATTGATTTTATATGCTCTTGGCCACTTGCCTAGATGGCAGGGCCCCTTTCAAAAGGTTACATTGTTCTCACTAGAGTGCCGAAGGTAACCCAAGCTGAACTGCTTGTGAGCATGATGTGCACTTTCCTGAGCATCTACCACAGGAGCAGGAATTCTCTTCTCCCTGCTAAAATATCTTAATACAGAAGAGAGACAGACTAGTTCACAAGCACTTCCGGCAGCCAAATAGGATGCGTTACTGTGTGCGCCTGGCAAACAGTTTTCTTGCATGTTGTCTGGGGACAAATGCATGGCATGTATTTTCTCCATGGGACTAGTTCTAGTATTGTCATTTCGGAAATACACAGCTGAAGGTGCATAACTGCCCTCCTGGTATAGTGCTCTGTCAGGGGAAATGAAGATGGTAACAAAGGTCAAGGATCTCAGAGTGGTAGCCGTGTTAGTCTGTATCAGCAGAAACAACGAGGAGTCCTTGTAACACTTTAGAGACTTACAAATGTATTTGGGCATAAGCTTTCATGGGCTAGAACCCACTTCATCAGATGCATGGAGTGGAAAATACAAGAGCAGGTATAAATACATGAAAAGATGTGAGTTGCCTGACCTCACACTTGGTAAGTCTAACAAGACAATTCAATTGACAGCAGGATACCAAGGGAGGAAAAATAACTTTTGAAGTGGTAATGAGTGGCCCATTCCAGACAGTTGACAAGAAGGTGTGAGTAACAGTAGGGAGAAATAGGTTTAGGTTTTGTAATGACCCAACCACTCCCAGTCTTTATTCAGGCCTAGTCTGAAGGTGTCCAGTTTGCAAATTAATTCCAGTTCTGCAGTTTCATGTTGGAGTCTGGTTTTGAAGTTTTTTGTTGAAGAATTGCCACTTTTAGGTCTGTTATTGAGTGACCAGGGAGATTGAAGTGTTCTCCTACTGGTTTTTGAATGTTATAATTCCTGATGTCAGATTTATGTCCATTTATTCTTTTGCGTAGAGACTGTCTGGTTTGGCCAATGTACATGGCAGAGGGGCATTGCTGGCACATATCACATTGGTAGATGTGCAGGTGAACGAGCCCCTGATGGTGTGGTTGATGTGGTTAGGTCCTACGATGGTGTCCCTTGAATAGATATGTGGACAGAATTGGCACCAGGGTTTGTTACATGGTTTGGTTCCTAGGTTGGTGTTTTTGTTGTGTGATATGTAGTTGCTGGTGAGTATTTGCTTCAGGTTGGAGGGCTGTCTGTAAGCGAGGACTGACCTGTCCCCCAAGGTCTGTGAGAGTGAAGGATCGTCCTTCAGGATAGGTTGTAGATCCTTGATGCACTGGAGAGGTTTTAGTTGGGGGCTATAGGTCAAAGAGTTAAATAGACCAAGAGTGAGGGGACCAAAGAGAAATATGCATTATAAGTAAGGCTATGTTTTAGTCACTGGTATTTTTAGTAAAAGTCATGGACAGGTCACGGGCCATAAACAAAAATTCATGAGCCCGTGACCTGTTCATCACCTCTACTAAAAATACCCACCATGACTAAACCTTGGGCGGGGGGCCACGGGTGCTCTGGGGTAGGTGGTCCGGGGGTGCTGCGGGTGCTGACCTGGGACCCCCACTGGTGCTGGGGGTGGGGGGGAGGTGGGCCGTGGCGTGGGACCTGTGCTGGCGGCAGGAGGGCTGGCAGGGGCTTCCTACGCAGCTCTGCATCCCTGTAGCTCCTAGGCAGTGGAGGGTCCAGGGCAGGAGCTCTGCTGCTCCTGCCACAAGCGCCAGCAATCGCAGCCAATGGGAGCTGCGGGGGCGAGGCCTGCAGGCACAGGCGGTGTGGAGCCCACTGCCCCCCCTCTCCTCCTGGCACCTCTGCCACCTAGGAGCTACAGGGCCATGCCTGTGGGAGCCAGGAAGCCCCCCCGCCATCCCTGAACCCCCTCCCACACACTATGCAGCGGATGTCCAGGCAGCCCCTGAACCAGCACCAGTCGCTGCAGAAGTCAGGAGGTCACAGAATCCATGACTTCCGTGACCTCCGTGACAGACTCGCACCCTTAGTTATAAGAAGTGTGCTACTTTGCTGTTATCCAGGTTGAGAGTTTTCCCTAATTTCTTGACACAATCTAAATACGCATGCCCAGTTTGGACACTACTCGAGTGTGACAGCACCTCTGTGTGAAGAAATAGAAGATGTGTCTTCCTCTTCTATAACCAGTCAATGGGTGTGGTCAAAGGAATGAGACTAGCCTATGGATCAGATCATAGAATCTCAGGGTTGGAAGGGACCTCAGGAGGTCATCTAGTCCAACCCCCTGCTCAAAGCAGGACCAACCCCAACTAAATAATCCAGTATGGCCGCTTCCTCTCTACACTTTTGCAGAATGCAGCCTGTGTTCATTATACTTGTGGGCATGGTGGTAACTATTTATAAGTACTAGCACTAAACGTAAATAAACTTTTCATCAACTGAATCCGTACCCTTTCTTACAGGATAAAGGAAGTCCTTACAAACGTAGTGCTGTAGTATTAATCAAAATGAGCCAAATTATCCGTGTCATAATGACACCAGGATATATTTGTCCAATTGTTTTTATTGTAAATCTAAACGGAAATGCTTGTTTAAGTCAATACTAACCATCTTGTTTTGTTTTTAGTGACATTACCTTGCGGTGTAAGGAGATAAGACGACAACAGCAAGAGCACAAATATGAAAAGGACAAATGCTTAAGCAATGGTGATGGACATTCTCCAGTACCAGATGAACAAAACGGGAACAAACTGAGGGAAAGAAAACTTTGAACACGAGCAACAGACTAAGGGCTAAGAGAGCAACCTGTAAAAGTCAGCTTGTTTGACGTGACTCTCAACCTTATTCTACCTAGAAAACTTCCATTGTTTACCCACGTCTGAAAATCTTCTGGGAAAAGATGTCACCATGACCCCCTTCTAGTCAAAGTTGGAGAAAGATTACAATAGACAGAAGTCAGAACCTACACTACTGAAAAAGAAAGGGTCTTTGTGTGTGTGTTTTATAAATGTGTCTGTTCCTTGCAAACTCAAGGATTTAGGGGAGTTTTAAATTAAATGCAAAGGGAATCCAGTGATCCTATTTCCAGTGACCCATGATACTTCAGTTTTGACACTGTTTGGTGGGCCATTAGGAACACCCATGTTATGGACTAAATATACATGGCACTGAACAATTTTGTATTTCTGCTGAAACTACCTTGAGCTGTGAAGTAATACATGTAATGTTGGTTTCATCCACCTATTAGCAGAAGTTCAGGGACAGAACTGCAGCAAGATCAACTTAGTGGTGTGACTGGAGCATGTGAACAAGGTGCATAGCTTGCACAGCATATACTACAGTACACAATTGTTACATCCCCTGCAATGCTGGGGTTTGCTGCCTTTCTCAAAGCTGATTTACTTTACCATGGTGCAACCGGACTGTTTCATACTATATCAGAGCACTGATTATACAGAAAACCTCTCCTTTTGGTTCATTTTTATCCAGGTCATCTCTCAACATAATCGAAGTTTAGATCAGAAAGTTAACCTCCATTGCCTAATGGAGTAAGGTGTATTACAAACAGAAAACTGGTAATTAATTCCATCACGGTCTTAAGTTATTTGCCTTATACCTACAGCATTATTTTTCTTTGCTTGCCAAGACAGCTGCATTCTTTGCTTCTGCTTTGAAGGCAGGTCAAGTTCTGCCATCCTTCAGAGTTGTCCTATTCCTCCCAGTGCTAGGTCTGAGCTTTTTGCAGCCATAAACCAACTGGAAAATGTGCGTTCTGCCAGCCACTTGCACAATAAACAGACACTAAACGCTTTGCTGTCCCAGCTGATGAAAGAATAGGGTTGACTTGATCACTTGTGGCCCTTTCCTGAGTGATGGTGCAGCATGAGAGAGAACCTGCTGTCCAAGCTAGCTGGCATTCTTGCCAGTGACTCAGTGTCTCATAACAACATTGGAAAACTGGTGTTCATTTCTAATGTCACTGCTCCTAAAACGTAGTGGCCGCAGTAGAACATCAACTTGTCCTAGATGCGGGTCCCTGTAATGTAACAAACTGAGAATTTTAACCAACATAACTTTTCTAAAAATACAGCCATCTTATCTGGCTATTAATCACATTATACACTACTTTTGAAAGAAGCTTATTTATACAGAAGAAAATAATATAAATACAAAAACAGAGTCAAAGCTCAGAATTTCCCAACAGGTTTGCCCCCAAACTTTCAACGGTAGCTGGAGAGTCACAAGCCAAAGCTGCTGGCTGCAGCAAAGCACAAATCTTTGACGCATTTTGGGCTTATACTTGAATGGTAAGCAAAATCCGTGTCTCTCCCGTGTTGATGGTGACACAGATACTTTTAAACTATGTGCAACAGGGTAGAATTTAATTAAAAACTCTACAGTATGAGTGCACCTGAAAAGCTCAACAAATGAAGCAGAATTTCAGGGTGAAGGAGGCAGGATCGATGGAGTATGGTGGCTGCCCTTCATGATGATGATCAGTAAATTGTGGGGCGGTTGATCAGTCCGAGGGGTCATATGAGGCTTCTTGATTGTGCATAATGTACTATTGGGGGCCATTAAACGGCTGCTGTTAAACTTTAGGATTTATCTGCTGTAATGTGGTGAATGCTATAGCTGTGTAACTAGATGTTAACAAATTCTTAAATGGGCAGAGGCCGAGTTGAGCAAATCATTTATTTTTAAGCCTTTTCCCACCCCCAAGTATTAATTTTACACATTCACATTTATTCATACCAGTCTTATCAACTATTGACCGACTGTTAGTAGGTAGTACTAGTGTACATGTGCTAATGTGGTCCCAGCTGAGCAAGGCTCAGACGTGTATCATTTCATTCACTGTTTGTGCTAGTTCACACCATTGTCCCTTTTCTGACTTGTCTTTGGGTGTGTAAACATTCCCATTTCGGTTTCGTGATTCTGGCAGGCGGAATGGGGAGAACTTGGCATTTTACTCTTTTTCGCGAGTACTCTGATATGCAAATTTGAAGGAATTATGGAAAATACCCACTTCCTAATTCCAAAGCTGGTGTGCTAGACAAAACACTAATTTGTGTCTATCTACGTTCACTTAAACATGGAGCTTTTAAAGTTACAGGCTGGATAACTGAACAAATAAAATATTTGCTGCTGTATTCTTGGGTACAACCTGTCTGTGTGGTTTACTTTCACACTACCTATGGTAGGTATGGAGTTGCATGGCTACTAGGACATCTTGTGCATTCCTATGAACAGAAAGCTCCATTAGATTGCCACTGCATGTAATGGGATTTTGGACAAGTGGCCCTTTGCATAACAAATTTGTCCAGATGTTCATGGCCACACTTCCATGTGGCAGTCCCCTCCCCTCCCCTTCCCTGAAAGGTACCTAACTTTGAATGAAATGGCTCTGAATTTAAAGATCTTAATCCTAAAGTGAAACAACTTGGGTTATTCTAAACTTACTAAAATTATGTCATGTTCTTAGTGCTTTCCTTGTGGGGATGTTTCCATTGCTGGTGAGCTCTGGCCATTGAAGTCTAACTTGTTTTTAGGAATCCCTTATAAAGTATGCTTCCATGCACCACTGTCTAAGGGCTATGCCCTAGAAGCATGCATGATTTCAAAGGAGCTGTTATATGGAGAGAAGGAGAGCTGCTAGGCCTTACTGAGAAGTCCATTAAAGGTAAGTGGGACATGAAATAAGGAAGGTTGGTTGCCCCTATGGAGATATGAAGGGAAAGTATCTACCTCCTCTGCCTTGTACATCCCTGTCTTATCCCATATCTTTTCACCTTACTCTGATGGTCCCTTGTACAACTCTATTAGCTTTCTGAGAACCTACGTATGGGTTTTTCCTGGTCTAATAATGCACTGAGATTTGTCCTGGAAATTGGGTATGTAGGATAAGCTGCTGTCTCCAGAAGGGAAAGAATGCAGGGTAAGTAACAGCAAGGTGCGAAAAACATATTCAGCCATGTTAGTGTTATTGAATCGTGCCAGCTGGGAGGTGGTGACCACCTGACAGTACTGCCAAGACGTTCCCATTCACAACTAGAACATCAGAGGTTTGGGGGCTTCTTCGCCTCCCCCGAGACCACATCTATGTGGACTAACTACCCGTGGGACTCTGCAAGGTTTGATGCGCTGCACAGATAGCCAGACAGCTTCCTCTAGAGGTACCATCTGCCAGCGTTCTCATTGCTGGCTGTTGGCTCCTCAATATGGGGCTGTTGGAACTCCTCCACAGCTCTTAAAGATCTTTGATGCCTCATTCTTACTGTGGTTTCCCCTCAGTGCTTCAGTGCCCAATATCTCCCTCTTCCCCAGGGTTCCAGCCCCTGAATGCTGTCAGAAGGCTCATAGACACCTTCACATTCGAGCTGAAGCTTTTAACCGTGAGCATGTTTAATGGTGGTACAGTGGTGGATTCTCTATTTCTTGAAGCCTTCAACTCAAGACTTGGATTCCTTTCTGGAAGATATGCTTTAGTCAAACAAATTATTCACTCAATACAGGCGTAACTAGGTGAAATTCCGTGGCCTGTTGTACAGGTCAGATTAGACCTAAATGGTCCCTTCTGGCCTTACAATCCACTATTTGAACTTGCTCTTTATTCTCAGCAAGTTGCAGCTCCCCATTTTTGCTGGTGGCCAAAGGAGGGCGAGCTCAATCTGAAAAATTAATTGTGGTTTATGCGCCATGCTGAAAGCTTAATTTGTAGTTTAGTGCCCAGCCAAGGGTGTGCAGAAAAACAGGTTTGTGCCCTAGAGAGTTTGCAATCTAGATAGACAACATGTAGAGAGATAATGGGGCAGGAGGATTTAAATAACTGACATCACCATTCCTGAGCTATTAGCGAACTGGTAAGAGGTTTCATAGCATGCCTCATCTCTGTCTCATTTGTACATTATGAACCTAGGGCTACCAACCTGTATATAAAATGAGCAAGGGCCTTCCCTTCTCTTTGAGGCATTGTTCTTTTCGTTTAAGCCTACCTGCTGCTTTGGCGCTTCTGGTTAATTTCAGCCCAGGAGGAGGGCATGTGTCTGAAGCTTTTGGTTTATTCCCTAAGCCTGTCTACAGTGTGTCACGCAGCATCCGGATGAGTGATCATCCTGGCTACAGAGTGAGGGGAGGTAAAGAAATTTCCTTTCACCGCAGATCTAGAAAACGTCATACAAGAAGGCATCGGCAATCCCACTCCTATGCTGTGGGGAGGGAGTGGAGGAAAGAGCGTGCACTTGTAGTACCTTTTATTCAAAGATCTCATCGCTCCTTCCTCAGAGGATTACTTGGTAAGTAATCCACCCGCCTCCCACCCCTTAATGGTGAGGTAAAGTAAGGTGTTGAGAGGCAAGGTCAGTTGCCATTGAGAACTGATGCCCTGACTTAGCTCTAACCACTAACGGCAGGATTCTGAAGGGTTGCCCTTTAGACACTAGTGTGCTCATAGCCATTAGGGTGGTCCTAGAACATTGTATCTTGTAAGATGCTGAGGACATCCAGGAAGAGGGAAGGCAACTCCTACAAGATAGTGCACTTAACAGAATTCCATCTTCACCTTACCCCTTTTGGTTTGGCCTCCATGCACCTCCTCCAAGGCGCAATCCACTCTGACTCAGCTCCAGTGTGAGCTTTCAGATCTGATCCCTACTTAACAGGTCAAGGAGAAACGGGTTAGGAATGAGCTCCCAGAGGGGCAGGGTGGATTCAGGGTGAAGATCTTGGAAGTGCTATACCTGTACAATACACCCTCCCCTCCAGGACTTTAGAGGAGGTGAGTAAGCAAGGATTAATTCTGGTAAGAAACTTCCTCCTCCCCTCCTAAAAGAGAGAGGCTTGCCTGGGGGAGACCTGTGCTCAGTTTCCACTCAGTCTCTCTCTCCAACTTGCTTGACTGGTGGGAGTGGGGTGAAGGTAATAGGGCAGGAAGGGATGCATTCAATCATCCCTTTGGTCCATTTAAAGAGCAAACGTGACTCCTCAGAGCACAAGGAGGCTGCTGGCCGTCCTACGGCAGCTGGAACATGCAGGGAAGAGATCATACAGGGCTCCGAGTCATCCGGCCCAGAGTGCAGATATGCTACCTACATCCAGTCCAGCTGTGATTCTTCCCATCCCCAGGCGTTGCTGTGGTTCCCTAGCCCCGAACACCGAACTCCTTCCCTTGTATCCTTGGGCTGGTGCAGCTTCTTTTTAGAGAGTCCCATTCTGCTTTGTACAAGAGTTGTCATTCCTGTGATCTGCTGTTGAATAACAGACTTGCTTTCCCCTGTGCTAGCCAAAGCATTTCCTCTGAAGTAGCAGGGCCAAGGCAGATATTTTGGTGCACATGCCTGGTGGCTAGATCCTACATCTTGACAATTTTTCAAGTGCTCAACACCTCCAATTGGGCCAGATCTTCAAAACTGCTCCGTATTCAGCAGTTCTCATTGCAGATTGAGAACGGGCTTTGGGCTCCTACAAGCTCTAGTCTGCACCCTTTAAACAAACACCACCCAGACTCAGTCTGGTTTCCTTTGTTTGTTTCCCCTGTGATCTGAGTGTCCGGGAGAGGAGAGGAACTGAACTGACAGCCTAGGAGACCGAAGCTATCTAAGTAGCCAGAGAACTAGGGTGACCAGATGTCCTGATTTTATAGGGACAGTCCTGATTTTTGGGTCTTTTTCTTATATAGGCTCCTATTACCCCCCCACCCTGTGTCCCGATTTTTCACCTTTGCTGTCTGGTCACCCTACAGAGAACAGTTGCACCAAAGGAACCATCTGTGCAATATTCCCCCCCCCCCCCCCAACATGGCACTGTCTGTGTGTCTGTGTCAAGCTACAGTGGCCACGTTTTGGAGGGAAGCTAATTCTATGCAGTGTGAGATTGCTAACCAGGGTGCCAGTAGCAGTGGATGGGGTATTTGATGTATAGACATCTGTCCATGGGGAACTGGACTGAGACCACCCAGGACACTTCACCTAGGCCCCTGAGCAGCTATCAGATGATTAGTTTAATTAACTAGTGACATCCTCTGGATGCATTGCCAATCTGCCCGGCAAGCCTCTCCTTGTAATTATGTTACAGGCTGAATAGCAGAGTTGGCATTTCCTTCATGCAGGGCCCTCTGCAAGACAATAAGTGACCGAAAAGTCAACTCTGCTGCTGAAATGTAATTAAAACCACAGGAAATCAAACATCAGCTGGTGTTTGGATGGGCTGCTTGAGGTTATCTGGGTTGAGAGGTTTTGAAGTGTGCATAATACTGAGGGTTTAGGTTTCTTTCTAAAATGCTCTGGGCTGGCACCAAGTGTCCATTCAAATAAGGCATTCAGCCTAATCCCCATTGTCGAGTGCTTTGGGAGCTATGGGTGAAAAGCCCTATGTCAGAGCTCAGGGGTGGCATTAGTAATCGGGCCGCCTTCGTCAGCAGCCGAACCTCTTTGCAGATGTTGTCAGATTTCCTGTGCTCAGCTGTTAATTTTTCCATTAAATATTTTGCTTAGTTCTGGTATCAACCAGAAGCTTCATTGTCATGGTTATCTAAGGCCTTGCCTAAACCCAGTCTGTGTTATAATCCCTAGTCTTTATAGTCCTCCTCAGCAGTCGAGCTCAGTGATTTTCAGCATCATTATCCCCATTTTACAGATGCGGAAACTGAGATAAAGGGAGAGAAGTGCCTTGCTCCAGGTCCCCCAACAGGGAAGAGGCTAAGCCAAGAATAGAATTCTCCTGCAGTCCAGTCCAGGTGCTCTATCCACTAGGAAACACTGCCTCCCTCAACTGCTTTAAACTAGGGCAAACCCCTTTGTAGCAGTTCTAATCTATTCTAGTGATTTAACTTGTATCTGTGAATGTACTAACACAGGGATGGGCAACCTTTCAGACGTGGTGTGCCGAGTCTTCATTTATTCACTCTAATTTCAGGTTTCGCATGCCAGTAATACATTTTAACGTTTTTAGAAAGTCTCTTTCTATAAGTCTATAATATATAACTAAACTATTGTTGTATGTAAAGTAAATATGGTTTTTAAAATGTTTAAGAAGCTTCACTTAAAACTAAATTAAAATGGAAAGCCCCCCAGCCCGGTGGCCAGGACCCAGGTAGTGTGAGTGCTACTGAAAATCAGCTCGCGTGCCGCCTTCGGCACCCATGCCATAGGTTGCCTACCCCTGTACTAACACAAGGTAAACTGCCATAAGCCAGGTTCAAACCCCCTAGAGCAGTCTCTGTACAGTGCTTCAATGTAACCAAATCCATTTAACATAACACCTTTCGTTAAACCAGTGCAACTTTGGGTGTAGACGGGGCCTCGCTAAGAAACACCTCTTCCCCATACTTAGGCAACTTTGGTCGTTGTTTTTAAAGAGACCATCTTCAGTGATACCTTTTGCTCTGTGTCTGTACGGTATGGTCGGGTCCTGGTCTGTGCTGAGGGCTCCTAGGAATTACAATAATCCAAATAAACGTCTGGGACTCCTGGGCGTTACAATAATATGAACACAGGATACTATCAGAAGAGGAGCAACGCTTAGAAACGCTATTTTTAGAAGTAACTTTTCTAAGAGGCTACCAAAAATATATTGCATAGAGGCTGTAAAACCAGCTTGAAGCAGTGAAAATCTGTCTAGCTGTGGCTGTAGATCAGTGCTCCTCTTAGCCACAAGAGGGTGCTAGTGTAACAGGAGTTCGGAGGCTCTGAGTAGCATGGTAAAGGACCCGTTTCAGTAAGTGTAAATTAAAAAGCACTAGTGTAAGAGCTGTCCGTTATGCAAATTAGGTTTTGAATCAGTTGTACATAATGAGACCAAGTCCACAGGCTGCACAGTCTGGCCGATGAGCTAGCCTGTAGGTCCTAGGGAGATTCATTTATTTAGGGCATGGCCTGGGATCTGCTGAAATCCAGAGCCTAAAATCTGCCCAGAAGCATAGGCGCTGTCTTCACCGGGTGCCAGTGGGTGCTCGTACCCCCGCTCCAACTCCAACTCTGCCCCTTCCCTGCCCCCATTCCAACCCCTTCCCCAAATCCCCGGCCCCGCCTCCCCCGGGCACACCGCATTTCTCCTCCCTCCCTCCCAGGCACGCAAGCCTGGGAGGGAGGGGGGAGAAGCGGAGCTGCGGCCCGCTCAGGGGAGCAAGCAGAGCGGAGGTGAGCTGGGGCAGGGGGTGCGCGGGGAGGGCTGCAGGAAGTAACCCTGGGCGGGGGGAGGTAGAGGAATCGCTCCCCATCCCAGCTCACCTCCGCTCTGCCTCCGCCTCCTCCCCTGAGCGCGCTGCTCCGCTTCTCCCCCGTCCCTCACAGGCTTGCTGTGGGAAACAACTGTTTGGGGGCAAGCCTGGGAGGGAGGGAGGACAAGCAGAGCAGCGGCACGCTCAGGGGAGGAGGCAGAGCGGGGGTGAGCGGGGGTGCGGGGGGAGCTGCCGGTGGGTGCTCTGCACCCACCAATTTTTCCCCGTGGGTGCTCCAGCCCCGGAGCACCCATGGAGTCGGTGCCTATGCCCTGAAGTCAGGCTCCGTTAGAACAGAGAGGATAAATTGCTACAAATATTATTAGGTGAATTTAGCCTCCTGCCTGTGCAATGTCCTTGAGCATATTGTGATTCCCTTCAATTTATTAGATACACATCCCTGAATTCCCCTCCTCCCCTGGGCCATGGATTGGTTGCAAAGTGTTTGCTGTGACTAGGTGAAGCTAAGTTTGCTTTGGGGAGGGTGGAGGATTGGTTGTGATTAGTCACATAGTATCATTTCTGTACCCTCTCCCCTAACTGGCTGCCCATAACTCCTATAATGGGGAGGGTGGATTGACAAAGGGTACATCTACAGTATGAAATTAGGTTGAATTTATAGAAGTCGATTTTTCTGAAGAGATTTTATACAGTCGATTGTGTGTGTCCCCACTAAGTGCGTTAAGTCGGCGGAGTGCGTCCACAGTACCGTGGCTAGCATAGACTCTCAGAGCGGTGCGCTGTGGGTAGCTATCCCACAGTCTCCACTGCCCATTGGCATTCTGTTTTTTTGAACGGAGTTCTGCCTGCACAGATTTTCTTCCCATACTGCGATCAGATCCAGTACCAACCGTTCGGAGCTCTTTTGTGATTCTGGGACTGCAGGAAATGAAATTCAAAAGTTCCCGGGGCTTCTCCTGATTCCTTGGCTAGTGCATCTGAGTTGAAAGTGCTGTCCAGAGCGGTCACAATGGAGCATTCTGGAATACCTCTGGAGGCCAATACTGTCGACTTGCGTCCACCGTACCTCAAATCTGGAATAGTGATGTCGATTTTAGCGCTACTCCGTTGGCCGAGGAGGAGTACAGAAATTGGTTTTAAGAGCCCTTTCAGTTGACAAAAACGGGTTGATTGTGTGGACGGATTTAGTTTTAATTCGATATAATGTGGCTAATTCCAATATAATCACGTACTGTAGACCAGGCCAAAGTCTCCCTGGGGCTCCCTCTGAATCTCTCAGGGAATGAGGCGAGTTAGGGGAAAGGAGCAGAGAAATAGCGTTAGGGAATCCTAGAAATCCTTAGACTTCTCTTTCTGGGCACACAGGCCTTGCCCCGGAGGCATCACGCCCAACACTCGACTAAAGCACACCAAGGCCTAGTGCAGGGGTTCTCAAACTTTATGGCACCCCTTCTGAGAACAAAAATTACTACAGGACCCCAGGAGCAGGGACTGAAACCGGAGCCTACCTGAGCCCTGGGGCGGGGGGGAGGAAGCCTGAGCCCCACTCTCGGTGGGAGAGAGGAGGGAAGCTGAAACCTAAGGGCTTCAGCCCCAGGCAGGAGGCCAGTCACCTGAGCCACGCCAACCAAGGCCGAAGCACTTGGGCTTCAGCCCCAGCCCTGGCCAGTGGGGCTCTGGCTTTGGCCCCAAGCCCCAGCAAGTTTAACACCAGCCCTGGTGACCCCATTAAAATAGGGTTGTGGCCCACTTTGAGGCCCCCCAGCTCCAGCAATCACAGACTGTCAATCAGTAGGGTGATCTTTACTGCCCCAGTGCTATGTAGCCTGTCAGAGGGGGCAGCTCCTATGGCCTGAGAGCTGTGTGGGAGTAGTAACTAGGGCCCCCTGGGAAATGAGTGTGTCCCCCCCCGTTTGACTGGCTGCTACCCCTAGCGATCCCCCTTTATTGGTGACTGTAAATGGGAATCCTGGTTGATGCTTAGAGAAGAATCCCCCCACTCCAACCCCCCTGCCCCATTCTCCTAACTCCCTTTGCAGACAGGCACACCAGTTCTGGACTCTCTCTCTCCTGCTCTGGATAACTGAACCCAGGAACCTCAGAAACGCCCTAGCAGGAGAAGTTGGGAGAAGGCCCGGGGGTGAATCGTAGATCTCGCTGCCAACTGGGTGGTTCTTCAGGAGACCCAAATTTGATTGACCTGGCTATGCCATTCAGTGTCTTGCACTCCCTATAGCACTGAGTGTCTGCCTGGCATGTGTGTGTCACCCAGTGAGCACGTAGTGAGGCAGCATTAAAGCTTCTCCAGCACTCCTATGAGGTGACTCGCATTTTGAGGGGAACACAGTCAAAATGTTCATTTCCGTTCCCTTTGATCTGAGGGAAATTAAATTGCTTCTATTTGAATCTGCTCAAAATTATCTTTTGATTAATTCTGTTGAAAAATAGGGAAACGTTGCAAGAAAAAATTCAAACGAAATGCAGCATTTTGTGTCACTTGGAGATATTTGTGGGAAGTAATTCAACCAGCCCTCAGTGAAACTGACAGCAGAGTGAGAGTGGTTTATTTCAGCTGAACTTGAACCCATTTCTAATCATAAGCGAGTAAGAATGGCCGTAGTGGGCAGGGCCAGTGCAAGGATGTTTTGCGCCCAAGGCAAAACTTCCTTGCACCAGCCCTGCGCCACCCCTGATAGTGGGTCAGACCTATGCTGCATCTAGTCCAGTGTCCTGTCTCTGACAGTGGCCAGTGCCAGAGGCCTCAGAGGGAATGAACAGAACTGGGCAACTTCAGGTGATCCACCCACTGTCCTCCAGTCCCAGCTTCCCGCAGTTGAATTAGCTTAAGCTAAATTGACAGTAGCTGGGTTTGTAGCAGTTTAAGAGGATCCACGCAGCCTTTTGCACTGGTTTAACTAAAGCCATTTTAAATCACGCCATTAGTGAAACGGGTGCAACTTTGAGTAGGGTGACCAGATGTGCCGATTTTATAGGGACAGTCCCAATTTTGGGGTCTTTTTCTTATATAGGTTCCTATTACCCCCCCATCTCCTGTCCCGATTTTTCACATTTGCTGTCTGGTCACCATAACTGAGTATGGACCAGCCCTGCATTAAATGATCAAAAAAGTAAAGCTACTGCGTTGTCAGCCACAGGTGAGAGAGGGGATGATGGGATCTGGTGGGTGGCTCAGGGTGTTACCCCTACCCACCCAGCAAGAATTGAGGATGAGCAGCATGGCTGGAGTAGTAATAACATCTTGTTCTTGTATAGCACTGCTCATCTCATAGTGCTTGACATTTTCCAGATGGGAAAACAGGTACAGAGGGGTGACTTACCCAAGGTCAAGGGGTGACTTACCCCTCAGCAAGCATGGAATAGAACCCTGGTCTTCTAAGTCACAGTCTAGGGCTCTGCCCATGAGGCTCCACTGCCTCTCGGCTGATCAGGGAGCACTAAGGGAGAGATGGGGAGCCAAAGGGGAAAGCGGTGGGGTAACAGTTGGTGACAGAGCAGCAGAGCTGAGGGAATCAGAAGAAGCTACTGGGCACAAGAGGCAGGTGGGAGCTAGATGGGCAGGGGAGTCTATGGGTGAGCAGTGAGAGTGGGCGCCGAGTGGGCGCCAAGCTGGCTGGCTGTGGGAGGAGCTCGGAGAAGGTGCTCCCTGGCTGGAAGCAGCTGAACGCTGCACTGTCACTAGTGTTTGCACACGTGTGCGGCACCCAAAGAGTCGTGCCCTTCAGCGTGCCAATTCCAGAGCCATTCTGCTCTGCAGAGGATTTGAAAATGCTGCCGAAGTGAGAGCTTGCGGGCTATTTCCATGGAGCTCTTGTGCCCGGAGGAACATTGCTCTGAAACATAATGATTTCTTCTGCGCTGGGAGAGGCTGTATCTTCTATCAGTCCAAGATTAGAGCCGGTGCCGGAAGCACTAGCACGGGGGCGGTGCAGGGAGTGCTGCCTCTGCAATTAGATGATCGTTTGGTTTCCTTGGCCTGTTTTATGAGGAATCGGGAGGAGAGATGAAGCTTCTCATCCTGGGCAGTTTGATTAGTCAGGAAAATAGAAGCCAGATTCCAAGAGCTGGAGGAAGCTGGGCATGGAAGGGGATTAGACACAGCTGTGATAGATTTGCTCTCACAGTGTCACTGCAGGTCTGTAGTGTATGAATACTAGTAGCAGTGATACTCTGCGCTACACACAGTCATGGCATAAGCAGCATAAGACAAATACAGGCAGGAGACCTCTCTGTATTCTTTGATCTCTGCATTTAGCAATTACTTGCACTTTTCATGTGCCTGGGTCTCATGGCCATGCTAAGGTTATAGAGGCCAGTAGTGGCCAAAAGCCACTTTTATTATAGTGGGCAAACCTGAACATTGTCATTTCCTGGCTTTTGGGTCCTTAATGTGGCAACCTTTAATCTTCCCATCGAGTAGCTTTTGGATGAAATTTCCTAGTTTTCTAAAAAAACAGGAAGCATGAATTCCATAATCCTGAAATATTGGTCCAAAGCCCCCCTGAATGATCTGTGTCACACAGGCTGGGCTGAGAGTACTGGAAGAGCTGCTGAGGCTACAAGCTACAGTGCGAGACTCCATTGATTCCAGTGGGGTTTGGATTAAACCCTATGTCCACCCTTTCACCAAGTTACTCACCATGAATGAACTATGATTTTCAGACCCTCGTGGCCCGGATGGAACTGGATCAACATTAGCTGGAACACACCAACTCTTCTCCTCGCTGAAGGCTATTTTCCTGACTTTCTCTGTGGCCTTGGGTGAGTTGCCCAAGTTTTTTGTACCTCAGTTTTTCCTTCTGCTAACCAGGGCTATTGATGATAAATTTATTTGAGGGCCCTGGAGAGAAGATGTGTGCTGTAACTGTGTGGTGTTACAGAACTCTAAAATGTTACCAACGCTTAGCACTCCTCAGCTGAAAATGTTGCCCCCTTTCAGTCGGAGAATGAGAGACCAATGGTCCATCTAGTATCCTGTCTCCAACAGTGACCAGTGCTAGACGTATAAAACGGTCAGAATTCATTGATGCAACCCGTTAAGTACAGGGAAAGCGTCTTTTTGTTGTTGTTGTTCAACCGTATTGTTGTGGCTGGGCCTGGGGGTGGTTCACCATGGTCCAATGGTGTCATAAGGATCAGCTGTATTCCCCCACATAGGCCTGGGGCAAGGGGGTGAGAGAAGTTCTTCAGATAGAGCCAGACAAATGCAGAATCAAGCAAAAAAGAGCTATTCATGAATGTTCTAGGGCAGTGGTCCTCAAACTTTTTTTTCCGCGGACCACTTGAAAATTGCAGAGGGTCTCGGCAGACCACTTAATGTTCTTTCCAAATGTTGTTTGTACTGTTAGCTAACTATCGTAAAAAAAAAAAAACAAGCCCTCTTAATAATAATAAATGTTTTATTCTACAAATAAAAGCACACAACTCGTATTTTAATATCAGGATTCTTGCCTTTCTAATGTGATGGATGTGCCCTCTTCCCCGAGCTGGGGCTGGGAAGGAGGGGGGTCTCTCCCCTGCAGCCCTGAAGCTGGGGAAAGTCATCTCTTTCTCTGGCTGCTGCAGCCCTGTACGTCCCAAATTCCCCCCACCCCCTTTTCTCACCCCAATGCCCCCTCCCACCTACCCCCTATTACCTCCCAAGGCTACCACCTCACCTTACATGTGCATCTTTTCCAGGGTCCAGGCATTTAATTAGTGGGGCCGCACCTGCGTGGTTCCACTAATTAGTGGGGTGGCTCTTCATTCTCTTGTGTGCGGCTGTCCAGGCACGCACCTTAGAGGGAACTATCCGCGGGCCACCTGAATGCAGCTCACGGACCACTGTTTGAGAACCTCTGCTCTAGCGAATAAAACCCGCAGCTTCCTTTTGCTGGGACTTTGCAGCCCCACTTCTGTGTAAACATGGAGGGCCGACTGCAAAGCCCATCCCAGTCAATGGCAAGACTCCTCTTGGCTTCAGTGAGCTTTGGAGCAGACACCAAGGGAGTTTTTGTTCCCAAGAATATTCACAAGCAAGCAAAACCTTTGGGACTATGGATGTGGGTATATATTTATGAGAGGGACGTGCCCCCGGGGCAGTCTTGAAATGCTCTTTGTCAGTGCAGTAGATTCATCCAGTGATGAGAAGCCCATTGTGAATGGATTGCAGACAAAAAAGGGTGCACCTCCTGTTTCCTGAAGGTCATCCAAGCAGGCATCACAACCAATCCCATGTGACCAGGCTCAGGGCACGAAGAGCTAACACTCGGTATGTTTTCACTACCAACGTTAAAGCGCTGCCGTGGCTGTGTAGTCACGGCACCAGCACTGGGAACGAGCTCCCCCAGTGCTGTAAAAAACTCACCCCCACGAGGGGAGTAGCTGGTGCACTGTCTACACTGGCACTTTATAGCGCTGAAACTTGCAGCACTTGGGGGGTGTGTGTTTTTTCACACCCCTGAGTGAGAAAGTTTCAGCGCTGTAAAGTGGCAGTGTAGACAAGGCCTCCATTGGCAGATAAACCATTGGCTGAAATGGGGTTTTCCAGCCTCTTTGAATAATGAACAAATTAGTAAAAATACAATTTTAAAAATCCAACCTCGGTGGGTACCATGGGAACAGAAAAAAGGACTCAGTGCTTCAGATTCACCGCACAGAACTTGACTAGCTCTAACGCAGAGGATGGGAGAGGAGAGAGAGGGCTGGGGGTTTGCTGTGGGAGCAGTTTGCCACTGAACAGTGATGACAACATTTGATTAGGCTGCAGCATTGTGCCTCTGGGTTAGCTCCATGCCAAGTCTGAATCTTGGATGTATAGAGCTTTAAGAGCCTTTGCTCTAATCATGGTGTTTGTTTCCCCACATACCTTATCCAAGTTAGAAATCATTTCAGTGCAGGTTTAAGACTTTAGGAGTAAACTTTACAGGCCTTCCTTATCAGCCAGGAAACATTTAATTGGGTGAAATAATGGGCTTTGGGCAAGCAAGGGGATAGAAGTCTTGGGAATGTACTTCTTTATATGTTTTCATTAGCAATGGGGCAGAGTACAGTTTGGACCGAGATCTAGGAGGAGAGAGAGTCCAGCCACTAATTTAGGATTTGGGAGTCCTGGATTCAAGTCCCTGCTTTGCCACAGACTTCCTGGGTGACCTTCGGTGAGTCCCTACGCAAAATGTGGAAGCTAGTTAAATGGAAATTAAAAGAAACAGTCACAAGGGTAAAATGCCTGCAAATGACATGGAAACTATTTAAAACCACCACAATAGAGGCTCAAACTATATATCTATATCTATATATCTATATCTCCCAAATAGAGGGGGGGAAGGACCAAAAATGCCGCCATGGCTAAACAGCAGCTTAAAAGAGGCACTTAGAGGCAAAAAAGCATCCTTTAAAAATTGGAAATCAAATCCTACTGAGGAAAACAGAAAGGAGCATGAACTCTGGCAAGTCAAGTGCAAAAGTATAAAAAAGGCCAAAAAAGAATTTGAAGAGCAGCTAGCAAAAGACATGCAAGCTAACAGCAATTTTTTAAAGTACATCAGAAGCAGGAAGCCTTCCAAAAAAATCACTGGGGTTACTGGATGATCAGGGTGCTAAAGGAGCACTCAAGGAAGACAAGGCTGTTGCAGAGAAGCTAAATGAATTCTTTGCATTGGTCTTCACTGCAGAGGATGTGAGGGAGATTCCCTACATGAGTCATTCTTTTTACGTGATAAATCTGAGGAACTGTCCCAGACTGAGGTGGCAGTAGAGGTGTTTTGGAACAAATTGATAAATTAAACAGTAATAAGTCACCAGGACCAGATGGCATTCACCCTAGAGTTCTGAAGGAACTCAAATATGAAATTGCAGTACTACTAACTGTGGTATGTAACCTAAGGCTTAAATAAGCCTCTGTACCAGATGACTGGAGCGTAGCTAATATAACACTGATTTAAAAAAAAAAAAGGCCCCGGAGGTGATCATGGCAATTACAGGCTGGTAAAACTAACTTCAGTACCACTGGGTGAATTGGTTGAAACTAGAATAAAGAACGGAGTTATCAGACACATAGGTGAACATGATATGTTGAAGAAGAGTCAATGTGGCTTTTTTAACGGGAAATCATCCCTCCCAATCTATTAGAATTCTTTGAGGGGGTCAGCAAGCATGTGGACACTTTTGTATGTATAGTTGGGATTATGCTTTCCACTCTTCATTATTTCACACTTACCATGATGAAATTGACAAGGTCCCATACCAAAGGCTCTTAAGCAAAGTAAGCAGTCATGAGATAAGAGGGAAGGTTTTCTCGCATCAATAACTGGTTAAAAGATAGGAAACAAAGGGTAGGAATAAATGGTCAGTTTTCACAGTGGAGAGAGGTAAATAGTGGGATCCACCAAGGATCTGTACTGGGACCAGTTCTGTTCAGCATATTCACAAATGATCTGAAAAAAGGGGTAATCAGTGAGGTGGCAAAATTTGCAGACAATACAAAACTACTCAAGACCGTTAAGTCCAAAGCTGACTGTGAAGAGTTACAAAAGGATCTCACTAAACTGGGTGTCTGGGCAACAATATGGCAGATTAAATTTCATCTTGGTAAATGTGAAATAATGAACACTGGAAAACATAATCCCAAGTTATACATACAAAATGATGAGGTCTAAATTAGCTGTTGCCACTCAAGAAAGATCTCTGAGTCATTGTGGATAGTTCTCTGAAAACATCTGCTTAATGTGCAACGGCAGTCAGAAAAGCTAACTGAACAGTAGGAAGCATTAGGAATGGGATAGATACCACAGAAAATATCATAATGCCACTATATAAATCCATGCTACGCCCACACCTTGAATAGTGCATGCAGTGCTGGTCACCCCATTTCAAAAAATATATATTAGAATTGGAAAGAGTACACAGAAGGGCAACCAAAGTGATTAGGAGTATAGAACAACTTCCAGATGAGATGAGGCAAAAAATACTGGCTCTGTTCATCTTAGAAAAGCGACGACCCAGGGGGAATATAATAGAGGTCTATAAAATAATGAACGTTGATTTGAAATGAATAAGGAAATATTGTTACCCCTTCACCTAACACAAGAATGAGGGGTCACCCAATGAAATGAATATGGAGCAGGTTTAAAACAAAGATAAGGAAGTATTTCTTCACACAACACAGTCAACCTGTGGAACTTGTTGCCAGGGGATATTGTGAAGGCCAAAAGCATAACTGGAGTCAACAAAGAATTAGATACGTTCATAGAGGATAGGTCTGTCGGTGGCTATTAGCCAAGATGGTCAGAGATGCAACCCCGTGCTCTGGGCAGTAGCATAGCTAGGGGGGGAACAGGGGGAGCGGCTGCTCCCCCTGAGCACATTTTACAAAAGGCCTTTTTAATTTTTGAAAGGGTGGAGACACAGAGCCCGCTGCTGGCCTGGGTGAAAGAACCCAGAGCGGCAGCGGGCTGAGAGACCCCGGTTGGCAGGAGCCCGCAGGGGGAATCCTAGAGCGGTGGCTCGCTGAGCCGCTCAGCCCACCCCGCTCTGGGATTCCCCCCCGCGGGCTCCTGCCAGCAGGGGTCCCGCCGCTGGCCCCACCAAGAGCCTGCTGCTGGCTTGGGTTCTTTCACCCAGGCTGGCAGCGGGCTGAGAGACTCCGGCTGGCAGGAGCCCGCGGGGGGAATCTCAGAGCAGGGTGGGCTGAGCGGCTCAGCCAGCCGCCGCTCTGGGATTCCCCCCCGTGGGCTCCTGCCAGCTGGGGTCTCTCAGCCCGCTGCCAGTCTGGGTTCTTCTTTCACCCAGGCCAGCAGCGGGCTCTTGGTGGGGCCAGCGGTAATTAGTAATTTGATATGTCGGGTCCGGTGGTGCCTTTTTTCATGTGTTCACTCCCCCTAGTGTTGGAACCTGGCTCCGCCACTGGCTCTGGGTGTCCCTAAATCTGACTGACAAAGCTGGCCGTGGACAACAGGGAATGGATTCTGTTCTGTTCATTCCCTCTGAAGCATCTGGCACTGGCCTCTGTTGGAAGACAGGATACTGGGCTAGATGGAGGACTGGCCTGACCCAGCCTGGCTGATCTTGTGTTTTGTATTTTGACTTTATATTCCACAGATGGTGGCAATGGCTTGCCTGAGTGTCCAGCCATTAGAGCGAGGCTGGAGAGTGACTGAGCCTGGGCAACGGAGCTTCTCCAGCTAGGCCCCTGGGTCTAACTTGGCACAGATCACTAGTGACTGAAAGGTGTTCTGCTCGCCAGCCTGCACCACAGAGCTGCACTCTGGTGTTGGAGGGCCCAGCCCAGTTCCCAGTCAGTGTCGCCAGCTTGCAAAGACCCAGCAGCATCATTTGGTGCCTGAGCAGTTAGGAGCTCAGCTGAAAAAGGCCAAGCTGGGAGTAAGCCAAGCCATGGAGGTTGAACTCTCTTGTCAGCCCCAGGGGTGACCCCTCCAGGGTAAGGGGAGCTGTGCTGGGGTGGGCAGCATGGGTGGGAAGCCTGCCTTGGGTCACGCACCTGTTCTGTGACGTCACAGTGTCCAGCTCGGGGTTCCCATGTGGATTTATAGGGGCGAGGGAGCCATGCCCAGCCTGTCCGAGTTAGGGGCATGCCCAGGTCAGCTCCAGCCCCACCCTGCTTTGCAGAAGAGCCAGAGCAGGGGCTTTAATGCCCAGCCCTGCGTGGAGTTTGGGGATAGCCGACCAGACAGCAAATGTGAAAAATCGGGACGGGGGTGGGGGGTAATAGGAGCCTATATAAGAAAAAGACCCAAACATCGAGACTGTCCCTATAAAATTGGGACATCTGGTCACCCTAGTTGGGGAACACACGTGGATGGGATGCAGCCAGACTGCCCCAGCACAGCTCTCCCCAGGCCGGGCAGCGCAGGGGGGACTGCAAGGAGCGGGCTTGAGGCTCGCGCTGCCTGGGGCGGGGGGCGCTGGGATCCCGCCGGGCGCGCGGGGGTGGGCGGGCCCCTGCAGTCCGGGGGTGGGCGGGGAGGAGCGCGGGGCCGGCACCGCCACACACGGAGCGGCGCCCGGCGAGACTCAGCAGCGCGGCGCGCGTGTGTGGCCGGAGCAGGGGGCGCGCCGCCTGGTCAGCCCCGAGCCGAGCTCCTGGGCGAGCGCAGCCCGCTCCTCTGGCAGGGGGCGGCCCCGTGAGGCGCCCGAGCCCAGCTGCGGAGTTTGCAGGCGGGTCCGACCGCGCTGCACCAGAGTCCGGGCGAGGTAAGCGGCGGCCGAGCAGCGCTGCACGCGGGCTCCCCCCCCCCGCCCCCCATCGGGTTTGCTGGCCCAGCAGGTGCCGCTGCCCGGCTCGGGCTGGTTTGGTGCGTGGGGCCGAATTGCCCCGGCGGGGCTTCTCCCCGGGACGCCTCGTGCAGGGGGGGCGAGCGGCGCGTGGTGGAGCCCCCGGGCGCGCAGCCGGGGGACGGTGCAAGGCGCTGCCCGGGGCGGCTCCCGGGGACTGGGCGCGCGGCGAAGGGCTGGTGCAGCGCCCGCCCGCTGCGAGCCCCGCGCCGAGGCAGCGCCAGTCCCTTGCCCAGCAGCAGCCACTGGCCGCCCCGCGGGGTGTGTGTATGTGCAGCGAGGGGGCTGTCCCTGGCGTCCCAGGGCCGGGCATGACCAGCCACAGCCCCCGCTTCCCCCGGCGGTTCAGCCTCCTGCGAAGTTTCAGCTCCGGGCCGGGGCCACACACACGGGAGGCATTTAGGCCAGGCTGCCCCACGGCGGCTCCCCTCACAGGTGCCCACCCCAGCGCGGATCGGGGGGCGCGTTGCGGGGCTCGGGGACGGGGGGGGGGCTGCAGGTGCACCCCCGAGGTAGCGGGTTGCTGGGACGCTGGGTCTCTGGCGAGGCGGGGCAGTGCTCGCTCGCTGGTTGAACGCGATCGGGGCTTTGGAGACTTGCCTTCCTAGCTGGCATTGCTTAGTGCTGTGCTGGCCCCACGGCCGCTTCTTCCCCGGGGGAGAGCCGGAGTGCGCCAGTTTCCTCTGTTAACCCCCCGCCCCGGGGATGTGTGAAAAGCGAATGGCCGGTGAACGACCACAGCTCGGTGTGGGAATCCAGGGCCCCTGGTGGTGAGTGCTGTAGAAATGCTGCGAGGAGAGAGGACTTTCTTCGCTATTCAGAAACAGATTGGAAATCTTTGGGGCTGTTCCTCAGCTGGGGGGAGTTGAGGACAGAGGTGGCTTCGCACCACATTTATCCCCCTCCTCTGGGGCTGGCTGGGGGCAGGTTCAGTCTGTCACAGTTTAGAGTAGCCTTGAGGCTGCAGTAAGTTGCCTCTGGCTACAATGATCCTCAAGGGGCTGTTCCACCAGCTGGGGCAGCCACAGAGGAGGTGGTGATACATCAGATCTACACTGCCCCAGATTTCCCTTGTGCTGGGGAAATCCCCAGGTAAACAAACGTTGTGCCCCCCGTAAGCTACCAAAGCCTCACGAAGGGTCTGGATCAGGGCTGAGATTTGGCCCTCTGAACATGCTGTGATTCAGTGTGTTCTAAATTAAAGGGGTTTCGGTACATAACGAATATGTGCTGCTAGAACTGCGGAGGTGGAGTCTTGCACATAGACTCTGCGGAGGTCACATTCTCTCCCTTTTACTGCCCCGTCAACCTGCAGAAGCTGGGGAAAATGCAGATCCGTTTTTCAGAGACTTTCTAATGAAAGAGGCCAGCCTGCACCATGATGGCATGTGGCTGGCTTGGAATGGCTACAAGCTCAGAAGTTCCCGGAGGCGGGCTGGCTGGCTGGCTGCTCCTTTGTAAGAATTTCAGCCCTTGTGCACCTGTGAGAATTCCTCTGGCCTCCTCCTGAACCTGATTGGCTCTTGTCTCTCAGGGTTCCACTTTTAAAGGAGGGAAAATCCTAAATCTCCCCAGATAATTATTCCACCGCTTCTCCTGTTAACTCCTCCACACCGTCCTCCCAGACACTGCTGCATTTAAGTTCCTTGGTGGGATGCAAACACACCCAGAGGGCGTGTCCTGCTTTGCATGCATGGAACTGTGGGCACCTTGCAAGAGGGAGCACTTGAAACCGCCATCTTGTTTGCATGCATGTTCAAATGCAGATTTTGGTGTGAACCACTAAGGAAAACACCGGGGTAGGTTCTAGTGGCAGGTGTTTGCCCTAGGGAATTTGGGCAAGGAAACACCATTTTGGCAGTGGGAAATATTCCCGTGTTGCTCACAGTAGGGCTAGTGAGCTGGTTAACAGCTGGACTATCCTCAGGGAGTGCTTGCCTGTGCACTTCCAGCCAGTGCTTAATTTGGGTTTGCCACGTCACTTATGAAAGTAAAAAAACAAATTGCCTGAGCCCCGGCACCTCATTCATTACAAATTAAGCACTGCTTCTGGCCACCAGTTTGATGCTTAGTGTCAAGGAGGGACAGCTGTGACGTGAACCCTCCTCCAGGTCACTCCCCCTTCACAAAGCCCTTCCAGACTTGGGCACTCACCATTTATCTGTTCTACCTCCTCCTCTTCCCCACCTTCCGAATGCACGTCAGCCACGTTCACTAGTTTCAGCACATGGAGGTGCCAGCTGCCTCAGGCACCGGGGAAGTTTCACCCCACGTATGGGCGGGTGGTTTCTGCTGGAGGGCAGGACACCTTTAAGCTGCAGCTGGGGCTTTGCACTGTGGGAGCCCAGGCCCAGGAGACAATTGAATTGGTGTGTCCCCCACCATCCTGGGTACATCACTTCAGTGGCCCCCACCCAATCCACATTGCAAGCACTTTGTATAGCAAAGCGTCCCCGCTCAGCAAACTCTCCACAGCTGGGGTCTTGTCTGAGACTCAAGGCCTGTCTTATGTTACCATAAGCCCACCCGAAAATCTAACATAGGCTTTTTGCTCCCACCAGCCTGGCTTCTCTTTCCTAGTTGATCCTGCAGTGAAACCATAGTGCTGAGTTTCAGACGGAATTCGCTGTGTGGAAGGGGGCTGTGACTGCATTGCAGGGAGGGGAGCCGAGCTGGGAAGAACACTCAAAGGGCTGAACTCGTATCAAAGAGGAAGACGGGGGAAGCAGTGACTTCGGCAGCTGGCCAGAGGGAATTCCTTGTATAAGGGGATGGTTGCCTAGTGGTTGTAGCAGGAGACTAGGACATTAGGATACCTGGCTCTGACACTGATCAGCTGGGTGACTTGGGCAGGTCACTTGACTGCCGTGTGCCTCAGTTTCCCCATCAGTGAAATGGGGATAGTGATGGGCCAGGCTGCAGGAAGGCCTCCTCAAGGAATCATGTGGGAAGTGCTTTATGGAAAGTGGTACACAAATATAGGGTACAGCCATGAAATGCTTGCTAGCTTGCCGATACCCCCCTATGGGGAAGTCCTTCTTTAGCCAACTCTGCTGATTTCATTTGCTCTCTTATCTTTTAACAGCAATTGAGGTGTGGGATGAAATAGAGAGGGGAGAGGTGGTGCAAGCACCATATAGAACACCATGTGAAGATCTGGAGTGTGGATCCCAGTCAGTGACACTGTCAGCTGGGGGTGAACTGGGCAGCTGCTGGGACTATGAACACAAGGCTGGGGTAGTGTTTGGGAGTTGAATGGCCTTCCCAGAATAGGAGGGTGGGGGTGGGCAATGGGGGAGGTGGATGGAAGGAGGAGGGAAGGGATGAGATGAAGTTATTGCTGATCCGTATCTGCAACCCATTGCAGGACCCTTTAAGGAAAGAGGATAGACAAGTGGTCCCCTCCCCCTCAGGCAGGAAGAACCCCCTTTACTGGGGTGAAGGGACATACAGGTGAGAGTCTGGTTGCTTCTGGGTACCGTCTGCATCTCACAGGGAAAGGAGGGGGTGCTGTGGGGGAGCACTGCTCAGCCAGTCCAGGGAGCAGAATGAGGGGGGAGCTCCCCTCTTCTTTTAGCAGCTGTATAGTCAAGCCCCGTGGGTCCTCAAATCCGGGCTGGAAATCTGAGAAGAGGCTGTCTCATGAGATTCCCTCCGGTGCTTCCAGCTGGGGCAGAGCCCCCAGGAGCAGCCTTGGCTGTGGTATCTCAGCCCTTCAGTCTCTGGCTGGCGCCTGAGAGCTCGCTGGCGTGTGGGACTGAACCAGCATTTCTGAAAGCGGGATGCCCCTCAGGAAAGGTGCCATTCCTCTTGTGGCTGACGTTTCAGGTAGGACCTGAATGCCTCTGAATCAGCCAATCCCCGGCTCAGTGCCACCTGTCCTCTGGACTCCATAGGTGACTTATTGCCTATTGCATGCCAGGCAGTGAGGACGCCAGGTATTTCCGGAGATTTAGTAACATCACAGTTCTATTACTGTGAGCTCTTTGGCACAGGGACTCTCTCTCACTCTGTGTTTGTACAGCACAATGGAGAGATAATTTTAATACTAACAATCACTCTAAAGAAAATTGGTATCTCAGCTGCCTTTCTGGCTGTCCTGTGCTACGGCGGCAGTAACATAATAGACGGTACAACACTTTCCAGAGCAACACTAAAAAGCTACCTCTCGCTGGGAGTTCTTGCCACTCAGTGTCATTATCCAGTAGGTGTTTGGCTATTCCCGTAGAGAGCACTGGAACAGTGCTGCCCTCGCGGGTGGACCTCCGTGACTCGCTCTGATAGAATGACTTGGTGTGATACACCCAGAATGGCTGTGGTTTGCTCAGTTGAAATCCATACCTGGGGCACAATGTGGGCACTATTCGGTTGCTCTGAAAGGCAGGGATTTCAGATATATGCTGTTCCGGGCAAAGTCGCCTGCAAGTAGTCCTGTTTTTTTTGAAAATTTGGGAATGAATTTAGCACATGTGAAAGGAATGGGTAAGCAGTGCTGGGCATGGGGTGCACCACCCAACTCTGCCAATGCACTTCTGTCCTGACTTACAGTCCCCTTGCTAGTCCAGCCCATGGTCTCACACCCTGCCCTGTTGCTACATCTCGCTTCTGGCCCGTGACTCTCCCTCCTGTTCCGTTCCAAGGCTTTGTAACAATGCCGTCCTCACAGAGGTCATTGTCGTCAGCTGGGATAGAATCTAGACCCTCCTGCTCCAAAAGCCGAGGCCCCCACCACCTCAGCTAAAGCAGAATCCCAGTTAGGAACAGAAATATTATGGCTTATACAATCTTCATTGGCTGCAGCCCCTAGAGGGTAACAGAAGTACCAGAGCTGGCTGGAACTTGGTGGTTTTGGCTCACAAGGGGTTGTGCAAGGTGGATTGGTTAGGTTACATTTGCATGGGTTCCCATCCTGGGTGTGGCTTTGGATGTTTCAGGTTCAAAACCAATAAGCCGCTGAGTTTTGCCTGGTTTTGTTCAGAAGGTTCTGATCAAGCAGACTGGGTCAGGTCGGACATCCTCCGCTGGGGGAGCGAAAACTGTTGGTGGTGCCAAAGCAGAGTCGCCCTGTGAGGCCTCTGACAATGGGCCTTCCCAGCAGCAAGTGCTCAGAGGGGAAGGATTCTGAAGTGGGCTATCCTTTTGTAGTTTCTTCTCCAGCTCTAAATTTCATTGCAACTCAGCCTGGCCTCATCTAATCACTTTCTCTCTCGTGCTATTTTAGTCCAGGAGCCATCCCCACTAAATTTGAAATCAATAGGAAGCTCCAATCCATTGAGAACTAACAGGCCAGCTCATTGACTACCATTGAATTGTCCATTGCCTAGCCACTCATCCACATGCCGAAATTCCTGCCTCTTTCCCTCTCCGTTATCTTGGAAATCATTGTGGCTATGTCTTAGCATAATGATCATCCAGGGGACAAATACACCACTGCCATGTAACAACCAAATACACTTCCCAGTTAGCTAGCAGTCAGTGCTGACCTGTCCTGTTGTGCTCTGTGGAGCTCTGTGGGTTTCTTTCCTTGGTCACATGTTGTGTATATACACACACAGTTCAAATATACCCACAGCTCTTAGGGTGGACCAAAAATCAGCATAGCTCCATTGACTTGATTTACAACAGTTGAGAATCTGGTCCTCTCTTTCCAGGCCTTCCCAGAGCCTTTATTAGGAGTTTGTACCTCACTTGAATAATAACCATGGTTTCTGCAAGTCAAAAACAGTCAATAGGCATTGATTGTAGATTCCTTTTTGGAGGAGAATCTCTGGGTATGTGGAGTAGCAGGAAATCTCAGTGTACTCATGGACAAGGTTCACTTCTTAAAGGTGTAAACACAGGTGGGAATCAGCTCACTTATGGCTGCCAGCTTCTTTCTGTCCTGAGCACAATGGAGCGGGATTGGTCAGGGAATCATTCTCCGCCGGCCTAGCTGCCAGTCAGCGAGGTATCCACCCACATTTGTGGCTTTAGTGAATGCGCGTTCTGGGAGTCAATACCTGCTGGGGAAATCAGTGGAGTTATCCCTAGATTTACATCCCTACAAGTGAGAGCAGAATGAATGGCCCCTTGTGTGATGAACTAGGACTGTTGTTAAGGTTTCCCTGAGTACTGTGTGGGTGCCTCGGTTTCCCCTATGCAGTGCTTGAGTGTCTGGGTGGTGGGACAGCGGTGCATGATTATTGCAAAGCCCTAGAAGGCAGGGGTGGGCAGAGGCCTGGACACAGAGAATGGCCCTGTCTCCTGGCAACAGATGGCCCGGCCCCTCCCCTGCAAAGGTGAGAGCTGAAGGTGTTGGAACAAAGGGATCAGGTGACCTCCTGGCCCGGGAAGGAGACAAAGGGGGAGGAGGGGCTGGAGAGTTGCAGTTTGGAGCTGGCTGGAGAGGAGGGGAGAGAGGCAGACAGGGTCTGGCCTCCCTGCCTCCGTTTGGAGCTGTGGGGTGAAATGCAGGGAGCCCCGAGCTGGGGTCTAAGCTCCCTGCCCCCCGGAAGGGCCCGACTGAGGGGTCCTGGATGTACTGACAAGCTCTGTTTGGACTGTGTTCCTGGCATCTCTAATAAACCTTCTGTTCTACTGGCTGGCTGAGACTCCCGGGGAAGAGGGGTGCAGGGCCGGACTCCCCCACACTCCGTGACACCTTGTATTTAAAGAATCCCTCCAGCAGACTTGAACAAATAGCACACACGGCCCTGGTTTCAAATACCCTGCCACTGGCTTTCACCTCACTGCTTGTGTCCTCAGCTACCCGGGTGTCAGTAGAAGCTCCCTCCTCTCTAGAGGCTTTCCTGTTCTGCTGTGATTCACTCTGTGCCATGGATTTCCTTCCCACAATTCTCTGCCACCGAAGCCCTCCCGAGGTCACAAACGCTAGATGAATGCACGACTGAATGAATCAGGCAGCGGTGGAAAAGGAGAGAGCTTTGTGTGTAAATATTCCCATACAGGCGCAAATTAACCAGCCGCTGGGGCTCAGGCCGATATCTCCCCCATAGCCAGGCACAGGGAGGGGGGTTCTGCACACCTGGTGACCGTGACCACTGTTGGAGGCAGGATAATGGACTAGGGGGACCGTTATTTTAGTCCTGTCTGGCAATTTCCTGCATTCTGTCTCTGTCTGTGGTATTTATCAGGTGCCCGTCACCATAGTATCTAAGCATTTCACAATGTTTAATGTATTTATCCTCGCAACATGCCTGTGCCATTATCCCCATTTTACAGGTGGGGAAACCGAGGAAGAGCAGTAAAGTGACTCACCTAAGACTGCAGAGACAACCTATAGCAAAGCGGGGATTACAGTGCAGGAGGGACAGGTTCTTAGCCACGTGCTCAGGCCACTTGAGCACAGTGCTAAGTTGTGTCTGGGGGACGACGACGACTAGAAAAAGTTTAGTAATTGGGAGGTAGATGCAGAGGACTGTGGACAAGGTGGCAGCTAGGGTGGTAGGTGGGTTGGTGGGATTGATATGTGGGGTAGGGGATGGAATGAATGTTCAGTGAGGGCCCACTACACCGAATCTTCGCTGGTGGGGCAGCTTTTTGTCCTGTGTTTGTACGGTGCCCCGCACAGTGGGATCCTGGTCTGTGATTGGCTTCTTGGTGCTACCACAATACAAATAATAAGACAAGATCCCTGCATGATGTATTAGAGTTTAAACCCCTTCTAATTGGGGGACAGCACTGAGGGTAAAACGGTTCACAAGAAGCTGGTCTGGTTAAAGCGTGTTGGGGGGGCTGTGCTCTCCATTCCCGAGGGGACTTTTAACTGCCCCTTAGTGCCAGGATGTCTCCCAGGGGGCTGTTTTCCTCTTCCTGCAAATCGCAGGCTATTTATTTCCCCGTTGAAAGTGGAATGTGATTTCCCTGGCTCCGCTCTCCATGCCTGTCGCTGCTCCCCAGTCTACAGCTGCTCATAAAGAAAACTAACAAGGATCCGGCTCCAACCGCCTTGTCTTCATTAGATTGTCATCAGCCTCCGCTGGCTCTGCCGGCGCTTTATTGAAACTGCTGGTGACACATATTGTCAGGATGAAATAATGGGGCTGGTTGAGAGGGATGGAAAGATTTAACAATAACTCCTTCCTCACAAGCAAAGCCACGAAGGAGGTCTCACACCACAGCACCCAGCTCCAAAGGAAAGCAGGAATTCACACGCAGCTCTGAGAGCCCCGGAGTATGTGTTTCATTGAAATGCCCAAGGGAGAGTCTGGGGTATTCAAATCTGGGAGGTTGGAGCTGTAGCTGCAGTGAATCAGTGTAGCTGAAGTTGCTGGAACTATTTACGCTAGCTGGAGGGTTTGGCCCTTAAATCTCCAGGCTGTCTGTTCAGTAAGGACAATCCTGTATTCACTGCAGGGCATGAAAAAGTAGCTGGCCCCATAGGTTCCTCTCCTCCATAATCCCTGGGCGCAAAGGATAGGATTTGAAGGGGAGAGCTGGAAAGCCACGAAGTGACTCAGTGAAGTGCTCAAGGGAAAGGGGCGTAATTAATGCAAAATGCTCAAGTTCCCCACAAATTCCCCCCTCTGTCCCCCCCCCCCCCCCCCGCATCTTTTGCCCATGCATTGAAATCCAACGTTTATGCAGCCAGGACCATACAAAAATAATCCAGTTCCTACATGAAACTCCAAAGTAAATCTGTCTTTCTCTCTCTGGAGATGTATTTGTAACCCGCTGAAGTCCTAGCCTTAGATTACAGCTGGTTGGGTGAGAATTTCAGTGAAAAAGTTTGAAAGAGAGGAAAGACTGGGGGTTTTTCAAAAAATGTTGCGGGAATTTCCAAGTTTTTTGATGAAAATGTTCACTGAGAACTCTGATTTTTCCCTTTAAAACCATGGAAAAAATTTGAGGAACACAAAAATCTAGTTTAGGAAAAAAGCCCAAAAGAAATGTGTAATGGAAAATGTTCCACACGTGTTATGTGTGGCATTAAAATGTTCCCTCTGAATTCTAGCTAAGGGCTATACTAAGCAGAAGAGTACACCAGCATCCTAGTCTTATGCTATACTCCATTCCCAGTAGACCAAGTTTCAAATCAGGTCACAGGTGAAATGAGTTTAGCACAGTCTCACCTAAGTCTCTAGTGCAGATCAGCCTGCTTTGCCCAGGGCAGCAGAGGGCCAAGTTCTACTGGATGAGCTCCGGGATGGGGATTGGAACAGTGCTACCCATCTTTCACATTCAGGTGTATGCCCGCCAGACTTACCTCACTCCCATTGCTGTTTAGCGCTTGTGATTTTGTTGCAAAGTAACAACAAACTGTATTGTTTGTTGTCAATAAACTTTATTTGTTGTCAATAAGTTTGTTACTTTATTGGGGGGAGGGATAGCTCAGTGGTTTGAGCATTGGCCTGCTAAACCCGGGGTTGTGAGTTCAGTCCTTGAGGGGGCCATTTAGGGATGTGGGGCAAAAAATCTGTCAGGGGACAGTACTTGGTCCTGCTAGTGAAGGCAGGGGACTGGACTCGATGACCTTTCAAGGTCGTTCTAGGAGATTGGCATATCTCCATTTATTAAAAAAAAAAAAAAAAAAGTAAACCCTTTAACAACCAGCCAAGGTTATAGGGTAGGGGTGGAAAAGACCCTGCCTCATCTTGAGTTTCACCAAAGAGAATCTCTTACCTTGGCAGCTTGTCATTGTAGGTGCCACTTGGTGAGTTGGAAGCTGATTGCCAAACTGAAATGTTAATTGGAAAGAGGAGCCGGGTGTTTATCCTGCTAGCATGTTTTCTTTGTCAGAGACTCATTCCATGGGGTTTTGTTGAATGTCTGTCTTTCCTATTGGGTGAGCAGGTGTAACCCACACACCTGGGTGTGGTGTTGTGTCCCACCTAGTAGCACTGAGACCACTTAGAAGACAGAGAGATGAATGAGTTTGCTCTACAGTCTTAGCTAACAGCCAGTTGGCTTTTAGCTCGTGCAGTAGAGGCTCATGCACTAAGCTTCAGAGGTCACCAGTTCAATGCTGGCGACTGGGGTCTGTCGGTGTTATACAGGCATATCCAGCAGATAGCCTAGGCAGAGGCTTCCAGACAGCAGCCCCAGCAGTAACAATGGTTGTACTCACTGCATTGTGACTGCCGTTACCGTAACGTGAGGACAGTCCAGACCCAAAAGCGTTGATTTTGAGACAGACATGATCTCTCTTGGTCTGAGCACAGCACTGGAAGCCACGAACTCCTGAATTCTATTCACCCTCTGACACTGACTTTGGGCAAATCTCTCTGACTTTGGGCAAATCAGTTACCCCTCTCCCTGCTGCAGATTTACCCTTCATAAAACCAGGATTGCAATACTTAGCTAAATCCCCATTTTACAAATGGGAAAACTGAGACAGAGTAATTTGCCCAGGGCCCCAGAAGGCGTCGGTGTCAGGCTTAGTTACTAGAAGGGCACATTGTACTGTGAGTCAAGTGCTAAGTTTGACTCCTGCTTATCCTACGGATCCAAGGTGCGTAGCGTTATGACTTGGCACTGGTGGCAGGGAGATTTTATTTCTTCTGAATGAGTGAAGCTCAAGTGACAGCAGTTTTTTTGCAGCTCTTCATGTATGTTTTTCTGTCGAGAGCTGCTTATTCTTCGGAGTAGCTTTGCAGTTTACAGCCCACCTATAGACACGGTCCTATGGGGATGCCAGACAAGTTTTTACTTTAACCCTGGTGCAACTGGAGATTTAATTCCATCCACTTGATATTCTAGCGGTGCTTCCTAGCACTGGCATCTCTGTGCTTGGGAGAGTTGAATGTGCGTATGTGACTCTGTGAAGGCTCCCGAGCCCAGCTGTAGAAGGATGACTACGCAAAGCATCCTGGGATGTGGATAGTGTCTGACAGGCTAATCATTCTGTGAATTTTCCTCATTGTCTGGTTTAATCTTTTCTGACGCAGTGAGACAAATAACACAACAGAACACCAGCGCTGGAAGCTGCAAACCATTCCTGAACACTGTAGCTGAACACTGGCAATGGAAAGAATCTACCTGAGCAACCAAGCACCCATGTAAAATAACAATTAATTAGCAATCCCAATGCAAGAGGGACTTTACTCTGCCGAGTAGAATGGCATTGTGCAATGGCAGAGTAAACATACCAGGCCAAATCCACCCCTGCTAGTTATCTTGGGAGTCCATAGTCTGAGCTGAGGAGGGTCATGGAATTGGCATTCTTAAGCAGAGGTTTTAAGGGAATGTTCTCCCTGCGTATAAACGAAAAAGTTTGGGACTTTGTCTATTGGCATCTTCTAATGATCTGCAATAGGCCTTGTACTGTGAGTGTATTGGCAAGGGTCTCTTTGCATAGCTGTGATGGATAAAGCACCTTAAAAGCATATGGCCTTGCAAAGATTCTACCTAAATGTAGCAGAGTCCATGAATTTAGAGTGTGCCCAGCAAATTAGCCAGGCACCATGTGGGAAAATTCCTTCAGGCCACAGAGGTAATAAACAGCCCCTGCTGCAAGAATCTATTGACTGGGTATGGCAGAATCGATACGTTGGAGTGATTTAGGAAAAACGCTGATCCCCTATTGAATTGGCAAGCTGTCTATTCTCCAAAACAGAGCCATCTAGACTTAGCAAGGAGCCAAACAATGGTGGAATATGAGATGCAGTGAGAGAGGAAGCTGAACTCTTAAAAACAGAGTGGAAAAGGGGTGGGGGCGGGGTGCAAAGTGTGGGAAAATAAGCCCCCTGTGGGCTCTGACCTGGAGGAGTCCATCCAAAGAGAGATTTAAAAGAACTAGGGGGTAGGGCTCACTTCACCAGCTGGGTTCAACAAGTCCAAACAATTGCTCTTTCATCACACGGTGGAAACAGCCCAATAGTTTGTTTGTTAGTAGAATTACGGTGGCGCTTAGAGGCCCCAAAGAGCAAAGCCTCACCGTGTTAGGTGCTGTACATGTAGTTAGGAAGAGACAGCCCCTGCTCCGAAGAGCTTACAATCGGAATAGACACAGGCAAAGGAAATATTATTATCCTCAGGTTACAGATGAGGAGCTGAGACCCAGAGATTGTCACTTGTCTGAGGTCACCCAGGGAGTCTGCAGCAGGGCTGAGCTCTTGGGTCCCAGGCCAGTGGCTTAAGCACAGGTCCCTCCGTCCTGGCTGTCTGTGGAAGAGTGATCTAAACGTTAGGCCTCCCGCCGGGCAGAGAACCGTGACAAGCACTCCGAGCGCCAGCAGGCAGCATGGACCCCTCACCTTTCCATCAGCCGGAGAGCCGGGGAACGCGGGGCAGGTGATGGATCATGGAGATCCCCTGTGAAAGGCAGCAGAGCCATTGCCCTCTCCAAGGACATGCGGAGGCCAAATCCTAGAGAAATGGGCCAAATCTTGCCAAAACATCCGTCAGTTGGAAGGGGCTGTAATTCTTCTCCCACGCAGAAAGGAGACCTCAGCAATGGCTGATAAATCAGAGTCCAGTTGGCAGTTTATAGCGCAGTAGTTTAGCAAGGTCCCAAGCAATCCGTGAACTCTAGTGCTGGACTTTGACCAAGGCGGGAGGCAGGTTTGGATCAAGACTTTCCCCAGGAGACCACCTGCATGTCGTGCGGCGGCGCTGCAGGAGGGGAAGGGCTGGAATGCCCCCCGGGATGCTAGTCTCATGGAATTTCCCACCAGGCTAAAACCCACGCTGAGGGTTGGATGCCCTGTGCTCATGAAGTTTCCAACCCATTCCTAGCTATCTTGGGTATGTAGATGGCTCCTGTTATGGTAGTGACCAAGAAATGTCGTACCTTTATGGTATTTATCCTCACAGCACCAGCTCCAGGTGCTTGGAGCAATGCAGGGACTGCGTGCCACGGGGGTGGGGAGAGTTGTACTAAGCAGAGACTCTGCCCCCACTGTGCATTAGCCAATGGAGTTGGCAGGGCATGGGTGGGGAGGGGTAGTGCTGCACCCCATAAAGGAGTGACCCAAATGACTCTCCCTAATGAAATGGGAGCCTCGGGAGGAAGAGTGTCTCTTTATGGCCAGATGCCTCTGGGGTGGTGTCTACCCCTTGGCCCTTACAATGGGCTGCGGCAAATAGCACTATGTAGCACTGTGGGCAGAATTTTCCTCCAGGGTAGATTGGCAGAGGCCCTGGGGGTTTTTCGCCTTCCTCTGCAGCATGAGGCACGGGTCACTTGCCGGAGGATTCTCTGCACCTTGAAGTCTTTAAACCATGATTTGAGGACTTCAGTAGCTGAGACACAGGTGAGAGGATTATTGCAGGAGTGGGTGGGTGAGATTCTGTGGCCTGCATTGTGCAGGAGGTCAGACTAAATGATCATAATGGTCCCTTCTGACCTTAAAGTCTGAGTCCAGAGCAGCATCCAGTCCCTCTCTGGGCTGCAGGACAGAAAGTCAAACCCAGGCCTTGCAGTCCAGTAACAGCCACAACTACAATTGAGCCACAGTGCCCAGACCCCCTCTCTGCTAATGCTAGTACTCTGTCCCCCCCCCCCCCCTGCATTAAAGAGAAATCGAGGTCGGGCTGGAGCTCCCTAACACGTAGGTTTCATAGACAGAGTTTTGGTTTAGTCCAGTGTTCAGATGGAGGTCTGGGTTTGGATTCCAAGCACCCAGAAGGTTGGGAGGAGAGGGGGGTGTCTGACTCCAGGGTTTGGTGTGAGCCCAGCCTTAAGTTAGTCACATATAGAATGCCATGTGTCCCTGAAATCAGGTAGTGTCCTTGCTGGCAGGGCCAGTCCCTGTGTTGCAGGGATTGGTCCTGTTTTTGGTAAAGCCCCCTGTGTGCTGGACATCTGAAGAATGTGCCAACCAGCTGAGCTGTGAAACTGACAATAGGCTGGGGCAGATACCTCCGCCACCAGGTCTGTCATGGGTTGACACTCTGCCTTTCCTCTCAGGTAGGATTCCAGTGTCTCCCTCTTTTTCCACCCTCCTCCACAGAGTCTGAACCAGCACCTCACATGCAAGGCAGCAGGCCAAGGAGAGTCTGCGTGGCTGAGGAGAGGGAGAAATGGCCAACCCTTTTTTGCTAACCCTTCCAAGCACAGCTCCCTGATGCTCACCAAGGCCCTTCCTGTGCACACCCTGTGGCAGAAGCCCTGGTTTTCACTGTGATCATCTGGTCACCCTGGTCATCTATCACAGGGCAGAATTTAAATCCAGTGACTGACTGATTGGAAATGCTCTTGTGTGAGAGATCAAATACTTCTCTCTTCTCTGTGTGCTCAGTAAAGTAACAGGTCTCCCTTTGTTCTCCTCTCCTGACTACTTTTGTTTGTACATTTCAGGCAATCTCTCTAGCTGAGAGGAATAGAGCTGGACATGGACAGTAATATAGCTGAATACCGCATCAGTGGTGAGTACCTCTAAACAAGCACTAGGCGACATTGTTTTGGATTTATTTGAGCTGTAATTTTCCCAGCTGGAGAGCAGAGAACAGCTGCCTTTCTAGGTGTCAGATGGGACTGGAACAGTGACCAGTTCTGAGAGGTCTGTGTGGAAGTACTCTTAACACAACTTTACACACCTGTAGAACTCACTTTTGCAGAATGTTGTTGTCAGAAAAGGGTCTGCTGTTAGAGAAAAGGCCAGCCTGCTATTTTCACTGCTGGAGGCGCAGATCTCATGGTGGCATTGCGTGACAAGGATTTAATGTCTTGTTGAATGTTGAATGATGGATGTAGATTTAATCATTTTATGAGATGGATGCTGGCACAATGCAGCAACAATTGTGAAATGTACCATGCTGGAACTCCTGTATTCTCTTAAGTTGATAGTGAAGAATACAGGTTTTTCTCTGTATAGCCAGAGAGGCATAGGAAGCTTTCTCTCAAATTCATTTGAAGTCACCAACCCATTGGGAACTGGCCTTGTAGAAAGGACAATGTATTTCATACACCCAGGGAGTATGTTCTGTACACTTTATATATTTATAAAATCATCTATTGAGGTAAATTGTCATAGTTCCATTGACTTTGATGGAGCTCTGACGCTTCATGCTAGCTGAGGATCTGGCTTACTTTGTGTATAGGCGTGGGGGGCTGAAATATATGAAAGCGACCGCGCACAAATTAGTTCATAAGTGAGTGAAATGATGATTGCGATTTGCATCACAGCTCTTTGGTGGGAAACAATTACACAGGAGCTGCCGTTTTACAGGAGCAGATGAATGATCCGTCTGGTCTGGTGTCCTGTTTCTGACAGTGGCCAGTGCCACGTGCTTCAGAAGAAGGCTGAACTCAGGCCCTGTTTTTTCCCATAATTTGGGGATGCGCATTCCTTCCTGGCCCTGGCTGGTGATCAGTCTGTGCTGTGAAGCATGAGGATTGAGAGCCCTTGGCTAGTGTAACTTCAGATACCCTTGTGATTCGCTTAACGATGATACCTAATCCTCTTTATGAGTTTACTTAGCAGCGTTCCCCAGTAAGAGCAGGCACTATTGCTCTGAAGTTAAATGCTATCACTAGATAGCTTGTCCAGGAATTTCCAAATTGGATCAGACCCAAGGTCCTTCTGGACCAGTATCCTGTCTCTGACCGTGGCCAGCACCAGATGCTGCAGAGGAAGGTGTAAGAAACCCTGTGGCAGGCAGATGCGGGATAATCTGCCACACATTAGTTCTCATCCTCATCACTGAGAGATTGGTTTAAGCTCTGAAGCATGAGGTTTAATATCTCTGCCCCTGGAACCCACTCCTGGCAATAACTCTCCTCTCTTCTAGTCATAAGGAGTCCGCACGGGTGGGAAATAGGCATCTATGTGACTGGCGCACTTGTTCTGCTGGGAATAGCTGCACTAAACCTGTGGAAACTATGGAAGTCTGGGAATTATCCAGCACCGTCTCCATTTCCCAACTACAACTACCGATACCTGGAACAAAAGTACGGGACTACGTATTCGGACATCAAACACAAGGTAAAAGTCCTTCCTGTTCAGTGTGACCAGATCACTAAACATTCCCTCCAGCCATCAAGCTTTTGTAAAGACAGATCAATATGGAGAATGTAATCAGCTCAAACCTTTGATTGATTTCCTCAGCAAGGTCTCAACAGAGGAAGAAACATCAAGTATTATTTTAGGTGTAATTTAAATTTCAAGAATATATGTTATGGGGAAAAACAAATAAACCTTGATCACAAGCCTGGCTAAACATACTGGCCCAGATCCTCAGCTGGTATAAGTTGGCATGTCTCTACTCACCTCAGTGGTGGATCTGGCTCATTGGGTCTGAAGCCTAGCATTCTATTGTTACCAGGAGGCAGAGGTGACTTTGCTGCATGTCAGTAGAACATCAGCCTGCTGAAGAATATACTGACATTGTTGCACTGCCCATCCTGGTCACCAGCGTTCTTTGGTATTGTTTTCCATAGACAAAGAGAGAGCGTATGCTTTGGGTCTGGCTCCTACTTTACTTAGCTAAGTAAATGAGTAAGTTTTCTTAGCTCATGATGCTACTATTGCCTCGTAAACAGGAAATAGAAGCTCGGTTGGACAAGCTGCAGTCAGGAGGACGGGGGGAATTCACAAAAGAAACTCTAAATCCACCAGAGTAGCTATTAACACCAACAAAGAAAGGAAAAATCAAGGCTGGGTTGTTGCTTGTAAGTCTGAGCAGGATGGGGAGTTAAAGACTGGAAGCCACAGTTCTAGTCACCTTATTACAAAGAGGACACTAGAAATGGAAGAGGTGCAAGGGAGCTGAGAGCAAACAGAATGATACAGGGGCTTTAACTTAGCCCTGATCTACGAATAGCGTAGCTGAAGTCGGCGTATCTTAGGTCGATTTACCTGGCCGTGAGGACGGAGGTGAGTCAACCACTGCCGCTCCCCCGTCGACTCCGCTTCCGCCTCTCACCACGGTGGAATTCCGGAGTCGACGGCACAGCAATCGGGGATCAATTTATCCGCGTCTACACTAGACGTGATAAATCGATCCCCGAAAGATCGATCACTACCCGCCGATTCGGCAGGTAGTGTAGACCTGCCCTTAGGGCTTGATCCAAAGCTCACTGAAGTCAATGAGCATCTATTCCTCAACTTCAGTGAGCTTTGGATCAGGCCCTTAAGGGAGACAAGAAGCAGAAGCCACTAGACATGTGGTGTTTGTAAGCTAAAGGAGAAGATATGCATAGGCTGAAAAAAGCAAGGGCACGGAAAGGCAAGAGAAATGGCAGTATTGTCCGATGGCATGGTGCAAAAAGACATGGAGCTGATCCAGCTCCACTGAAGTAAATGGAAAGATGCCCACTGACTTCAATGGGAGTTGGATCAGGGCCTCTGAGTTAAACAGGCATTCTTCAGAAAATGGAACTCTAACCCTAGTGAAGTCACTAGAAAACAGCATGAACCACAGCAGAAAAATGCAAGAAGGAAATTAGGAAGGCGATGAAAAAATTTGAAGAGCTAATAGCCAAAGATAAAAAAACAAATCACACAATGTTCTTTACAGCTATTAGAAGCAGGAAACCTGCAAGAGAATTGGTGGGTGGCTGGATCACGAGGGGGGTACAATGAACTGTTAGGCAGAGCAACAAAATGATTGCTTCGCATTAGCCTTTCATACAGACAGGGTTGGGAAGCTACTTGTTCTAGACCTGAGCTAAAGGAACATATGACCCAGTAGGTCCCTTCCAGTCCTGAAATCCAGTCCCCTGAGATTGCAGGCAACCCTGTCATCTAATCCTGTGTAAGAATTTATCAAGCTTCATCATAAAACCACTTAGTTTTTTTGCCCCTTCTACTCCTATTGGGAGGCTGCCCCAGAACCTCACTCCTTTGATAGTTAGAAACCTTCTACTTTCCAGCCTGTATTTATTCACGGCCAGTTTATACCCATTTGTTCTTGTGCCAGTATCGGCCTTTGGTTTAAATAGCTCTTCTCTCTCCCTGCTGTTTACCCCCTAGACGTATTCATAGAGAGCAGTCACATGCCTTCTCAGCCACGCTCTTTTTAGTCTTCTCTCATTGAGAGAGGCTCTCCATTCCCCTGATCATCCTGGTCGCTTTTCTCTGCACCTGTTCCAGTGTGAATTCATCTTTCTTGAACCAGGGTGATCAGAACTGTGTACACAATTTCAGATGAGAATCTCTCTTCGTTACCTATAGGTCATAATACTACTGACAACTTTTTCAGTAGTACCTAAGTGACTTAGGAGCCAAAATAGCATTGAAAGTCAATGGGATTTAGGCTTCTAAGTGCCTAAATCACTTTGAAAATAGAACTTAGGCTCCAAAGCTGCTTAGGCACTTAAGGACATTTTACATCATCTCTTATTTATGGGCTAAATGCTATTGGGTAACATGGTCAGACACTTGAGCAAGTATAGTTCACCCAGTAGGGGGCAGTGGTACATGTTATGTATTAGAGGTGACCAAAAAAACAGAAAGGGGATGGATTTGTGGGGGAATTTAAAATTTGTGATTGGTTTTTAAAATTAATTATTTTTCATTTTTGTACCTTTTTCATCCTTTTTTTCCCTTCCAAAATGGAAAATTTTCAAAAATGATTTGTTTTGAATACTTATATTTACAAATAACTAAGGTGTCACTTAGTTGACTAATGAAAAGTTACCCTGCAGCAAAACGAGAAAGGGAGAAATAAGGGATGGGAAGGGGCTTTCATATCATATACAGCATATGTTCTAGTGTGTTATCTAGTCCCTCTTAAATGACCTAAGCACTTGTCCTGGGAGACTGTACCACAGCCTAATGCTGTAGATCTTCTTGTTAAGGAATTACCTTCATAGCCCATGGCAGTTACATATTTAGACCCCTTAGCACTTAAGAGCCCCATATGCTTTGTTTCACGTGTAGTAAGAAGTAGTTCAGAGGAGAAGGGGTTAATCCAACCTGAGTGGCTCTTCTATCCTTTCCTATGTCTGCAGAGAGGGGGAGCCTCAAACATCCGAAAGGCAGCGGAAAAGACGTCCCCTGTCCGCAAGCCCAGCCTGAAGATGGATGACACCTTTGAGAACATCAATGAGCTGGGTACCTTAGAGTTGATGAGCAAAGACCTAGATCTAGGTCCCTTCGGGCCACTGAAGAAATCCGTGTCCACTGACTCCCTCAGCTCCATCTCCTCCATTGGGAATAACTTTGGCCAAGACTTCACTGTGGGCCAGGTGGAAGTCACCATGGAATACGATGTGTTCTCCAACACCCTGCATGTCACGCTGCTGCAAGGGAAGGACCTCCTGGAGAAGGAAGACGTCAACTTTGAGTCTTGCTTTGTGCGCATCAGCTTGCTCCCAGATGAACAAATCATTGGCATTTCCAGGGTAAGTGTCTGTCACTGTCTCTTGCAGCATGTTTGGAGGGGTGTGTGTGTGTGTGTATGTGTATGTGTGTTTGTTTTTTAAGTGAAATGCGTATGGGACTAGTCGTCGTTCATGCTATACAGACCTCTGAAAAGCTAGATCTCAACCTCCTTGTGGCGAATTGGCTGAGCAGTCGGGTCAAATCTCAGGGTGCATCTCCTGCTGCTCTTCTTTCCGGATAGGAGGGTGATAGGGCAGCACGAGTCAGTAGGGTCAGGGTGGATGGATGATTTATGAGGAGTGGGCCACAGAGACTGGGTGTCTTGGTGCCCTGGGAGGTGTATGATAGCTGGAAGCAGTTGGCAGAGTGATTATTGCGACCCACTGCAATTTAGGGCCTGCTAGTGCTTGGAATGGCTACAACATTACCTCCAAGCTCACGATACCAGATATCTAGGTGTTGGTATGCCAGAGCGCTCCTGCAGCCCTACAGCTGGGGAGAAGGGAGGTGTGGGGTAGGCAGCAATGATGACATCATGCAAGGTCATCTCATTTGTTGAAGAATTGAGGTGGGTTCTCAACGCGTGGTCACTCCTGCCATAAAACCTATGGGCAAAGGAGTGTGCAAATGCAGAACCACGCTCTTGTCCCAGTCCTAATTGCCCATGATGGGGCCTGAATGAATTTAGTTTGAATGAAGAAAGGTACATTTTGAGTTAGAGAAGGAGCAGCTTTATCCAGCTGGGAAGGAGGTTGCAGATCTGCACTGGTGACCGTCACTGGTCGTGCACTGTAGAAAGACTCTTTATTTCAAAACTTGCCAGTAGGGGCAAGTTTGCACCATGTGGGACATTCTGTGTCTCCTCTGCTAGAGCAGAAATGGCTGTACACTTAGTAGCATGTTATACACTATAGGAGACGCCAAATACCTGCTATTCAAGGGTCACCCCACATTTTTCAGTGTATCCTTGGGCATAACTAACTCATCACGTATATGTTTTCATGTCCCTCCAAGCATGAACAATCCTGGAGGTCATGTCTCCATGACATCAGAAACCATAGGTGCTGGAACTAGGGGTGCAATCTGTGGACTGGGTGTGCTTGACTCAAGGGAACAATCCCCAAGGTTTCTGTTCCTATAATAAATTACACAGCCTCTGCTGCTGTCCCAGCCATCTCTCCACCACGTACAGTTCCACCACCCAAACAAGCAGAGGCAGAAATGTCATGACCCTTGCAAATCCAGACTCTGATGCTGAAATTGATGGCCACAGCTTCCAGGTCTCCTGCTTGCTTGTGACAAATCAACATTAATTTCTGCTATAGCTTGGCTGCTTCTAGAGGTGGGTGAGTGCCCCTGAGCGGCAGCTGTCCAAAGCTAGACTGCACTTCTCTGTGAACTGAGAGTGCAATCGGTTTGTTTTGGGAATCACTTTTATCTAGCAAATGCTGGGCGCACACTGCATGATTCCTCTAGCATGGGCTTCCTTCCTTCCTATTTAGATACAGGCAAGCACTAGGCATTGGTCGGTTCCCAGGATACTTGTACTAGTGTTTTCCAGCCCCCTGCTCAGATGTGGAGTCTGTCCTTCCAAGTGTGAGGTGGGTCTGTTTACTCCAGGGCTATCATGGGCTGTTGTAGACAATTGATGATTCGTGTCACCACTTGTTTATGAGGCATGAGACTGCGTTCATAAGCAAAGTGTGTTATCACTATTGAGAGAGGAAGGATGGTCCTGTGGCTTGAGGCGCTGACCTGGAACAAAGAAAATCTGTGTTCGGTTCCTGATTCTGCCACAGACGTCTGGTGTGACACTGGGCGAATGGCTTAATCCCCGGGCCTAGTTTCCTATCTATAACATGGGGTTAATATTGCTTCCTTTGTCTGTCCTGTCTGTTTAGACTATAAACTCGTCAGGGCAGGGACTGTCTCTTACTATGTGTGTTCGCAGTGCCCAGCACAGCAGGGCTATGGTCCCAGCCGGGCCTCTAAGTGTTAGTCATCATCTTTAGGAAACAACCCAGCGTTGTCGGCTGAGAGGGCCAAGATCCCCTATGAGGGATGGGCGTTACCTGTGATTCCCTGTCAGCTGCACATGGTAATGGCTGTTAACTGACAGCAGAGGGAAGCAACCTTTCGAGGGCTTTAATTCAAAAGCCTGCCGAAGCCAAGAGCGCTTCCCATGCAGACAGGGTCACGTGCTGCGGATGCTCCTGGGCTGATCTGACCAGTCCAGCTCTTGCTATCTCCAGAGTGCGTTTGACGGTGTGTCCGTGCCTGCGGATTTCAGGTCCAGTTCTGGAATGCTGAGCAACTGCAGGAAGATGAGCTGCTATTGCCGGATGCCACCTGATGAGCATTTTCCTGGGTGTTTGTTCTTGCCAGGCCACTCACAGCTCGGGGTGCTCCTGCAGTGTGGGTGCGGATTCAGGCTGTGGGGATGCAGCCCAGCTACATCCATGGGCCATATTCAGCCCTGGCATTAGCGGGGCAAAACACTATTCGAGTCAGTGGCATCACACCAGCTTCTGCCAGCAGAGAATTTGGCCCCATGGCTGCAAAGGCAGTGTCAGCAGAATTGTGTGAGGGGAGCGGATGGACGGGCACTACTCTGCAGCCCAAGTGGCTTGTTCTGTTCCATTCCCTGCTTTGTAGCTGACTCAGCACCTGAGCCAATGCCCACTGAAGTCAGTGGAAAGACTCTCATTGATTTCGCTTGGATAAGGCCCCTGATATATCACAGTGAGCTGGGAGGTAGATGCAGCACCATGCAATGCACCTGGTATGTCCCCTCTGAGCTGCTGGCTGGGATTCACTGCTCAGCACTAGCCCTTCCATTTCTCCCCAGCTGCATCGGTTGTGAGTAATGGGATAATCCTGAAAGAAACCTCCACTGGGGCATGGGACGCTCCGGGCAGACCCAGTTATAATTCAGAAGCTTCTTCCTTGCAGGGGTGGCTGTCATAAATATAAAGGGAAGGGGGAGAGGATCTGATGCAGTGCTATAAAATCCTCTTACCAGTAAAGGGTTAAGAAATGCAGGTAGCCAGACTGACACCTGACCTGGCTGGCATCTGACCAATGGGGGGACAAGATACTTTCAAATCTTGGGGGGGGGGAAAGCTTTGTGTGTGGCTCTTTGTCAGACATGGAGTGATCTTGGAGTAAAAAGGAACCAGTCATCTTTTCATCAAATCCTCACTTTTCTAAAGTAAGTCTAGTCAGCATAGCGAGTAGATTTCTGTTTATTTTGCTTGGTGTGTGTGTTCCCTGTGTTAGAGGGAGGAGTTATTCCTTTTTTTGTTGTTGTAACTTTAAGGGTTTGTCCAGAGGGGGAATCTCTCTGAGTTTGGAAATTGAGTACCCTGTAAATTAGTTACCATCCTGATTTTACAGAGCTGATTTTACCTTCTTTGTTTTAATAAAATCCTTCTTTTAAGAAGCTGACTGTTTTCTATGGTTTTTAAAAACCCAGGGGGTGGGTTTTTAGATCACTGTGTAACCAATTGGTTAGGAGATTATTCTCAAGCTTCCCAGGACAGTGGGGTACGGGCTTGAGAGGGTATTTTGGGGGGAAAGATAAACTTCAAGTGGTTTCCTTTCCTGGATTCCTGTTTAGAACACTTGATGGTGGCAGTGGAAGAAGCATTTCTCAGGGTGCAGGGAATTTTGTACCTTGGGGGTTTTAACCTAAGCTGGTAAAAATAAGTTTAGGAGCTCTTCATGCAGGTCCCCACGTCTTTACCCTAGAGTTTAGAGTGGGGAGGGAACCCTGACAGTGGCTCTATGATTTTTGCTGCCCCAAGCATGACAGTAGGCAGCACGCCTGCGGGTGGTCTGCTGGTCCCGCAGATTCGGCGGCGTTTCTGCGGGAGGTTCGCCAGTCCTGCGCCGTCGGCGTACCCACCGCCAAATTGCCACTGAAGCCACGGGACTGGTGGACCTCCCACAGAAACGCGGCTGAAGGCAGCCTGACAGCCACCTCACAGCAACCGTCACGCCGCCCCCCGCGGCTTGCCGCCCCAGGCACACGCTTGCTGCGCTGATGCCTGGAGCCGCCCCTGCTTCCTTGGAAGTTGCTTATGATACCATCTGTCAATTTACTAACTGTAATGGGAGCAATTAAGTCTGTTCTATGAGATGGACAGGACTGTGAAGGGAGTTTTGCTTCCCTTGTCAATGAGCTGCAGGCCTGCACTTCTAGATCTTGGGAAGCAGGTCTGTGAACAGTATACAGAGGACCTGGGAGGTGCTGTCTCCTGGCGAAGGAAATAGAGGGGGGAGTCCAGACTCCTGAGTGCTATTCCCAGCTCTGCTAATGACTCTCTCTAGCCTTAGGCAAGGCACATACCTCCCTGTAACTCCCGTTCTTCATCTTACAGCAGGGGAAGTGATACAGACCCGCTTCCAAGGGGCACTGTACTAACTCTCACCTGTAAAGCAGGAGAGAGCCTTGACAGGACATCTCAGGCATCCTGGATTTTGCAGGACGTTCCACTCTGGCTGAATCAGGCTACCTGTTTCACTGCATCACAAAGGCAGGCAAGGGGAGGAGGGACAGACTTCCACCAAATGTGCTGTAGCCTATGGGCAAATGCTCTGAGGAGGAGACTGGCCTCAGATCTTGTCTCGACTGGCTGCTGTTTATATTTTCATTCATGTACTTCATAGCCCTTATTACTGACCAAGACCTTGTATCCCACCCCGAGGGGCCTGGCTGTGCTCTCCAGCTGGCTCTGAGTCATCGTCACCGATCGGCCCATCAGCCCTCACAGAGAGAGCGCCAATCACAACACGTCAGACGTGTTGTTCTAGCCAGTCCTCCAGCTACGCGCTGGCCAGGCTGTCAGTAGCACCGGACACCCGACTGGCATAGCGCACAGCAGCCCAGAACTCCTGAGCGAGCCGCCAACCGCAGCCTCCCAAGCAGCTGGGATTACAGGCGTGCGCCACCATGCCCTGGCTTTGAGTACCCAGGGAAAACTGATTGCGACAGGAGCACTCCAGCCTCCAAATATTGGGAGACCGAGCTGCTCCTCAGCACATGCAGCTGCTCTGATTTGCTCCCCTTTCCAGGAGGCAGGCGAGGGAATAGGGCAGGGGCAGTGAATTGGGTGCAGACTTCCCCGAAGGAAGTCTATAAGCGTATAGTCTCTGGGGCAAACCCATGGCGTTGGCTGGTCTGGTTTTGGTGATAGCTCTGCTCGCTGTTGGTTGTATTTCTATGCCCAGAATGGAGGGGGAGTCGGCTAATGGTGGGGAGGAAGGCGCGTGAAAGGAAGAATATTAAAGGGAAAGGGAGACAGTGGGAGACATGTCACATCAGAAAAGAAAAATAAGAAGGATGGTTAGGTTGGGACCCAGCATGTGCTTAACCTGAGGCATACGAGTCTTCCTGTTGAAAGTCAGTGGAATTGTTCACATGCCTAAAGTTAACCACCTACCTAAGTGTTTTGCTAGATCGGGGCATTTGAGAGGGGAAAAGCTGAACTGAAACATGAACAAATGATGCCAAATGATAGAGAAACATGACGGGGGAAAATTCAGAATGTGGAAACGACTTGAAAGAAAGATGCATTGGAGATGGAGAATAGGGAGAGAAGAGAGAGAACCAAAAAAGAAGATGTCGTTAGTCATTATTTTATCCTATATAAAGTTTAGTTTCTATAATTTTTGTGTGTGTGTGATTGGTTGTTGCTATATTTGTGTGTGTTACCCCGGAGTCCCAGTTGTTGACCCTGACCTCATTGTGCTGGGCGCTGTACAAACACCGAATCCCCCCCCAAAGAGGGTCCCTGCCCCAAGGAGCTACAATAGAAGTGTAAGACAAGAGACAACAGGCGGGGAAGCACAAGGAAACACTGCGATAATACAGATCAGCATGTTTAGACAGTGGTCTCAGCACACCAGCTACCTAACTTGTCAAGTATGGAGGGGTTGGTTTGTGTTTTATTACTAGTGGCTTATTTGTTCCTAGCAAATCTAACAAGTTTCCCAGTTTTGTATTCAGAGGGCCACACTCCCACCCCCAATCCACTGGCCTCGGGCACTCTGTGGCTCATCAGTGATAGGTATGCTGGGGAAGCTGCCTGGTAGCTCAGAGCGTAAAGGCTAAGCGTTGGTGCCAACCACCATCCATTCTATTCCTCCTCCTGTTGCATGTGGCTTGCACTTGCCTGTCCTGTTCACCTCCATTGTGTTGGAAATGGCTGTCTGCTTCCAGAAGGAGCGGGCTGGAGTCTTAGCAGCGTTGTGTGGTGTTTGTGCTTGGTTTCTGGACAAGCTGATTTGAGTGTGGCCAGGGGGGGGAAGCCCCTGGGAGGCTAGATATGGAAAAGGTGAAGACCATTAAAAGCTTGAGGAAACTGGGCTGGAAGTGGCGTGTGGTTTCTGTAAATGGGACGTTCCTCCAGCTGGTGAACGCGCTGGGCTCTGTGTGTGTCATGTAGGAGGCGAGTCTCTCTCAACAACTCAAAGAAACACGCAAGCATGTTTCACATTTGCACTTGCTCCAGGGCAATAATGCCCTTCGGCTCAGATCCCTCTGCCGTGACGTGTATTAATTTATACATGTCGACATCCCAATGTACCTCCACGTACGCGAGCCAGGGCCAGATTTAGACCGTTTCAACAAATGAAATGAAATGACGTCCCACAGGGACAGCCTGGATCCTACTGTGTGCTTTTCCAAATCTTTCCCTTCCTAAATCTCCTCCCTGCTGCACAGTTTCATTTGAATTAGCCACGAGATAAGGAAAACACAATGCCAGATTTGCAAGTGCTCAGCACCCGCCACTGGGACCAGACCCTCCCTGCTGGTCTCTTTGCAAAATCTGGCCCCATAGAGACACCGAGCTCTTGTATAGCCCTTTTCACCAGTAGATCTCCAAGCACTTCACAATCTTTTAAATCGCCCCTGTGAGATAACACAGGGCGGATAAAAATCAATGATTTTTTTTTAAATTTAAATCGCATTTTTTGGAGGAAAAAAACTATCTAAAGATACATTATAGCTCAAAGATATCTCATCATGGAATAGGGATTATAAATTCTAATTCTATAGTATGAGACAATATATTCATGTAATGTTTAAGGGAAGTTTTGTAAATGAGTTCCGATAGTTCATGGATTAGGGACCCAATCTTATGGGGTTCCAGAGGCTTCTGTGTAGATTATCCAGGTTAATCTTTGTATCTACCCAATGGGTCTCAGTGCTCAGTCAAGAAGATACCATCAAAGATGCTTAGTTTTGCAATTCTCAAACTGTGGATTTGTCTCCAGAGATAACATGCTTGTTAACAGCAAAAAATGTTTTTAAATAAATAAATAATATATAGAGGAGAGAAATAGCTAAATAAAACCATTTAAATGTCTGTCTGGTGATGTTCTCCTAATACAGCATGGCAAGAAAATCCTCCAAATATTAATGATTAACCTGTTGAATTGGAGATAGTTCACCTCCCAATGACTTCATAAATACCTGCTTTGATTACCTTTGGTAAATGAAATAACCAAACAATCATTCATTTTCTGATATAGCTGTAAAACTAATCTGAAAAGTTTTCAAAATAAATGTTTAAAAATGTATAGTGTAGGTTTCATGTTTAGAAGGTTCACATCTATCTCTGAGTTGTGAAGAATATGTGTTAGGGTTATAACAACCAACAAGAATGCACTTTTATGTAGAAATCCATGATTAAATTGAGTCTTCCTGACTAGTGATTTAAATCAAATCCACCCTGCACAGGGCTATTGTACAGACGGGAAACTGAGGCACAGAGAGACTAAGTGACTTGCCCAAGATCACAGAAAAATCTATGTCAGAGCAGGGAATCGAACCCAGGCCTTCCAAGTCTTAAGCCAGTGCCCAAACCACTCTACCATCCTTCCTCTATGGGGGTGGGGTCCTGATAATCTTGCCCATAAAGTGTCTTGTTCCTTTTATTTTTTGAGGGGGCAATTTTTAAATAAATCCATTTCTGGTAAATGACGCTAGGTGGTCAGCCTGAGACACTCCAGTCTTGTTCTGCCATGGAGCAGGGACAGCCGTGCTTTCTTGATTCTCCCCCACTCCCATCCCAACATGCCTTGGCTTTTACCTGGAGACACCCTGCAGTCCCCAGGATCATTCAATCCCTGGCCTCTCTACTGAGGTAGCCTACAAAGGTGCCATTTAATACCAGTTGAGATGGTGGCTTTTGTGCCATGGAGTCCCTGCCCAACAGAGACCAAACTGAAATCACTAATTCAGACAGCAAAGGCCACATAGGACAATGATTAGAAGTTAATGACTGATCACTGCCATTCTGGGCTGGTTTTGAACCAGTCACCAAGGCCCTGATCCGCCAAAGGTCTCCATGCAAGTGAACTCCTGTGGCCATGCCAGTGAAGTCAGTGGAGCTCCATACAGGTGTAGGACACCACCCACATGGAGTTATTTGCAGGTTTCCAGCTATTGCAGGATTAGGGGCCTACAGCTGAAAAGCTTCCCACCCCATTGCTCTGAGAATTTCAGCCCCACACTGTAAAGTCACTTGTTAAATTGGCAAAGAGCTTTCCATTATAAACCTGATTTTTGACCATATCCTTTAAGTTCCTCAATAAAAGAAGTCCTTAATACCCAACATGTCTCATGATTCTTCTCTAGCCAGCTGGGTTTCTTTGGCTGGGGGTTGTTTTTTGCTGCTTTCTGTTGCAAAGTTTGAGGTTAGTTGGGCCGGGCATCTTGGAGGTAGTGACGTTGGAGAGCAAGTTTGTTCATTTTAGGAAAAGGCATGTGATGCTTTTGTCTCTGGCCTAGACACCCCAGCTCTGCTTTATTCAGTTGTCCTCAATGAGGAGTGTTTGAGCACTTAAGGCAGGTTGCATGGTTAATTCTGGAGTTATTCGCTGTCCAAGTTGGACACCCTGAACGTTCTGTCCAGTCCTGCCATATGTTGATGGCTGACCCTGTAGACAGTTGTGCCCTGCTAAGCTTTGGCTTAAAAAAGAAGTCGTCTTATCATTGCAACTAGCTTAAAGATATGAACTGATTCCAAGAGATGGAAGTTTGTCCAGCTCATGGCAAAACACCCCAACCTGTCTCCTTGAAGCCAGATATAGGGCCTGATCCAAAGCCCATTGGAGTCAGTGGGAACCTGTCCACTCAGGCCCATAAAACAAACCCCCTCACAGCCTGAGCTAGAGAACTCAATCTACACTATACAGACTAGAACCCCAGTGTATCTGCAGCACCTCATCCCTCCTTCCCATTTGATGCTCACACCCTGCTGCACCCCATTATCCTGTCCACTCTTTACAAACTGGCAGCAGATGCCCGCGCACCGTACCAGGACACACTGAAGCCTGGTTTGTAGTAGCAGTAAGAGATGCAGAAGGCAGGCAGAGATGCAGGAAACAGAACTTTACTGAACATGAGAGACCAGTGTCCCATGCCTAGTCTGTAGTATTTGTCCAGCTGCAACTTATCTCCCTCTTGCCTTCCAGAGCCCCTGGTCCTTCACCACCCTGATCCCTCTAGAAATGTGATCCTCTTTCTCAAGTTCCACTTATTCCACTGTGAGGTCCACATGCAGAATGTTCCATTTTCAGTTTGTAGGCCCTGCTACTTATGATTGGAGAGGCTCAGAACCAGGGGGGAGGGAAGGGAGGAATGCAAACATTGTCACAAATTATTGTTTTTGCTGAAGTTTTGTTTTCACCAACACTTACTGACCAGCTTTGGTGGGCAGGGGTAGGGTTACAGTAGGGTTGCCAATTTTGGGTGGGCGTATTCCTGGAGGTTTTATCACATGACATAATCTTTAATTCAAGATTAACTTTTAATTCCTGGAGACTCCAGAACAATCCTGAAGGGTTGGTAACCCTAAATTACAGGGTCAGAGTTAAGGTTGTCTTTGTGGAAACTTATCTCCAAATTTCCTGGCTCAAACATTTGGTGGTTTGGGAGGTTTTTTTTTAACTACAGTGGTATAAATATAATGTTGTTTGGAACTAACTGCTGCATATTTACAACTCTAACTCTGGCCTCACCAAATTGTTTATCTGGAAATTCAATGAACAAAAGAAAAAGGGACAAATCATCTTAGTAGGTAGTAAATTTTGGCTTCCAAAGAGATCTGTATAAAATACTCCAGCAAGTATAAAATATCATCTTTAAAATATTTTGACAGTTCCCTTTTAAGAATAATTTTCAGCACAAAGACCAGACTCTCTGAATTTATGCTCTGTAGTTATTATTTATTGACTCTCTTTATAATTCACTAACAACACTATTTATAGACGCATATTGGCCTGAGACAAGTAATGAAGACACATTAGTCTCTTTCCTGTAGTGTGCTGCAGTCAATTGAAAAAAATAACTAATATTTATATAGCATCCTTCAATTCATAGATCCCCAAAAGCTGTAGTAACTGTAGATATTTATACAGGGATCACTCCACCACTGATGTAGTGGAGCCATTTCTGAGAGCCCATCTTTTCCCTCAGAGAATACCCGGATCTCCCATTGACCTCAGTGGGAGATGCTCATAACCCATGGGGGAGCACAGAGCCATTGGGTGGCAGACAGCAGCTGTCTAAGACCCAGATGTTGCAATTGGCTCTGCACAAGCAGACTCGGTGTTCTCAACTCAAGATAAGTCTCTCAATATCTGGTGTTTTTCTTTAAGTTCCAGTTCCCGGATTCATGTGGTTAGAGGAGAACCTGAGCTTTCGTTTAAAGAAACAGGAAGTTTCTAGCCCTCACCATTGCAGAGAAAAGCTGGAAAATGTGAGTCTAGAGCATCCTAAAGGCTCAGAATCTGGACAAAGAAAAAGAACCTCAAATTAATTATTTTTAATGGTCTCATGAGTTTTGAATGCGTGGGGTTGGCAATACCGCAGAGCCCCATCAAAATGAATGTGTTTGCTGTCTGTGTGCGAGGGTGTGTCCACACTGCAATTAGACACCTGTGGCTGGCCCGTGTCACTGACTCCGGCTTGCAGAGCTCCGGCTCAGGGGCTGTTTAATTGCAGTGTAGGCGTTTGAGCTCAGGCTGGAGCCTGGGCTCCGGGACCCTGTGAGGTGGGAGGTCCCAGAGCCCAGGCTGCAGCCCGAGCCGGAACATCTATACCGCTTAGCCCGAGTCAGCTAGCTAGTCACAGGCCAGCCATGGGCTTGTAACTGCAGTGTAGACACGCCCCCCCAGAGTCCACCCAGGCTTAGGGGATCAGAGCCCAGCAGTGCCCTGTGGTGCTACAGGACAATCAGTGAGGAATGCTGTACATCAGCTAAATGAAGCAACCGGGAGGATTTTACGAGAGCCAGCTGTCCGGTGGTAGGTATCACAGTGTGCAGGATCTCAGCTTCCCGGCCTGACTATGGGAACTGGCAGGGCACCGAGAGGGGAGACATGCAAACAACGGTGATTTATTCCTGCCCAGACGCAGAGCTCCAAATGGTAGAACTCACACAGGAATGTTCAGGCCGTAAGGGTGCAGCTACATTGCAAAAACAGCCCTGTGGTAGTGAGTCTCATTGGCCAGCTCAGCTCACTCGGACTTGCACTACGGGGCTAAATTCAGTGAGGCCAGTTGTAAATATGCAGCAGTTAGTGCCACACATTATATTTATACCTCTGTAGTTAAAAAAAAATCTCCCAAACCACCAAATGTTTGAGAGCCAGGAAATTTGGAGATAAGTTTCCCCAAAGACAACCTTAACTCTGACCCTGTAATTTAGGGTTGCCATTCCTCCAGGATTGTTCTGGAGTCTCCAGGAATTAAAAGTTAATCTTGAATTAAAGATTATGTCATGTGATGAAACCTCCAGGACTACGCCCACCCAAAATTGGCAACCCTACTGTAACCTGAGGCCGGACATTTACACTGCAGCTTTATAGCTCTTTGAGCCTGTGAGCCTGAGTCAGTTGACCTGGGCTAGCTGCGGCCATGCCGTGCTGCTTTTATCACAGTGTAGACATACCCCAAGGACCCACCTCTCTCGCCAGGTCTCAGATCCCGGGCTCCAGCCCGAGCAGGAATGTCTACACGGCTATTTGTAGCCCCCATGTATGAGCCCCGTGAGCCCGAGTCAGTTAATCCAGGCTCTGAGACTCGCTGCTGTGGGGTTTGGTTTTTTTACAGTGTAGACGTACCCTAACACGCCTATCATACAATACTGGATCCATGTAGCCACTGTGGTTCCGCCCTTCCCCTGACTACAGCAGGCCGTGGGGTGGCTTGTCACTCAGAGCCTGCCTCTGGCCCCATTCAGCCTCTGTTCCACACAGTCAGTGTGTCGTCAACGTGTCATTGGTCACCTTTGTCCTTGTGGGAGGGGCAGGCAGGGTAATTAACAAGCCTTTGGCCACTTGTCCCTTTCTGTGACAATAACCGGCGTGGAAGCCTTATCCACCACACTGCACTGTGTGTGAGGTGATCTCCCCCCCACCCCACCCCCAGGGCAGTGTCTGCCATGGCACTTCGTTGGCATCCAGTGCTGCAGTGCCATGCTGCATCAGCTTTGTCAGCTCACGCAGCCCTGCTGGATATCCCCGGTCACCAGCTGCGACACAGCCTGTCTCTCTGGCAGCCCTGGGCATGCTCAGTGCCTGAGAAATCGCTCCAGAAGCTCCAGGGAGGCGAAAACAGCGCAGCCCGCACCGTGTTTGTTTATTTCCACAGTCCAGAAACAGCATCGTTTATTTGCAGAGTGACAGTCACCCCATTGTGTTGAGTAATGATCAGTAAGAGGCCAATGCCCCTTTAGCGTTGTGTTTATCTACAGCAAAAGCAGAGTATTATGGTTACTGTGGGAACCGGAGCTTTCACAATTTTTGTGTGTGCAAAATCTCAGCCATGAGGACTGCATTCAGTTGAGCTATTTGCAGTGAGTAGATTACACTCCATAGTGGCACAAGATCAGGGTCTCCATCCCCTTGGCTTCTGCTGTCTCTCCTCTTAAAGGTCACTTGCTGTTTCTCACTGGAAACTCCGGAGGGTCCGTAGTGACCAGCTGTGTAATCTGGAAGTCATTTGCACTGCACAATAACAACAACTTTATGGGTTTTACAAACTTATGAACAACTTCATGGATTCTTGTGCGCCTGTAGAGGGCACTCTTTATATTAACTGTCTGCCTGTATTCACATATATTCAGCTATATTGTGTTTATATGTAACACCTGTAATGCTTAGGGCAGGAGCATCAAAAGTGCGGCCTACAGAACACTTTCATCTGGCCCATGGACTTCCCATGAATCTTTGGGATTGTTTCATGACCCCAGAGTCTGCACTACAGGGGTGTGATTTGTAGGGTACACCAATGTGTTGTGTTCTGACTCCACCATGTAGACCCTGCTAGTTTGCATTGATGTGGTCCTGGACTACAAACAGGACTACATCAATGCACACTAAGGACATTTAGTGCACGCCAGCAGGTCCACATGGTGCATCCTACACCCCCGTAGTCCAGACTTTGGAGCAGCAAAAGCTTGCATGCAAGTGTAGAACCACGTGGTCACACCGAAGAGGCGCTGGAGAGGAATAAGTCTGGCAGAAGGTGGTACAAGGCTGAGTGAGGGAAAATGGCACTGAAGAGCGCTTACCTACCAACTGGAGAATAGATACCCCAACCTGGCAAGTTGAAGAAATGGAAATTTAAAATCTGTCAGAGGGTGAATGTAGGTAATAACCACCATGGTTTATCTTTAGCTATTTCTATTTGAATAGCTTTTGCTGAATGTGGCCCATGCTAAGTGGCAGGTATCAGATCAGGCCGGCCATATGAAATGAGTTTGACTTGGGGCTACTCTACACAGTAGGGTAATGTGCTTTAGAGGGGTGTGACTTCTGCACACAAGGGAACCTTTCGTGCAAATCAGCAGGGTCTCCATGGCCCAGTTGACATGCAGCATGTTAATGTGGTTTAGAAATCACACCCCCGCAGAGCGCATTACCTGACGGCATAGACAAACCCTTAGTCTTGCTGGTCTATAAAGTGCCACACACATCAAAACTCTTTCTACTCCTCTGGGGAAACCATGTTAGGAAGAGAGTCTTTAAATCAAAAGTCTTTACATCAAGGCTGGTGGGCTTTCTAAAAACTGTAATATGCTCTAGTTCTACCCAAGTTAATGGGACTGATGCAGGAATCACTGGGTGAGATTCTATGGCCTATGTTATACATGAAGTCAAAGAAGATGATCATAATGGTCCCTTCTGGCTTTAAAAGCTATCAGTATGTCGCCATGTTTCCCCTGATTTTAAAAACCCATTTCAAGCCCAATAATGTCAGTGTGGCAGAGGCTAGGCAGGCAATGAGCTGAGATTAGAGCTACTGGTAGGCTATGAATCAGTCTGTGCTAAAACAGCCTATTTTTGTTACCTTGGGTTCCCTCCCCTTCCCCACTTGTTTGATGGTTTCATCCACCTCCTATATCTTGGCTTTCACGTTGTAAGCTCTTTGGAGCAGCGACTGTCATTTCCTATTTACAGACCAAAAAAACCCTACATTCAGATGGTGTTAAGGTTGAGAATATGGATCAGTAACCTCAGAGTAAAAAAAAATCAAAAAATCACAAGGTCGTTATAATTTTCCCCAAACCAAACATTACACACTCAGGAAGTTCAGAATTAAGAGTAGTACATTTAAAAGAAACTCAAACACATTAAGGTAAGAAGTGCACAGTTCAGGCACTCAAACCACCTTAACTCTGCCCTGTAGTGATATCATGCAATAACTGTACAATTAAGGCATTTTAGTGGTTGTGGTCTCAGACTAGATAAAACTGATTTTTAAGGACACATTACATTGTTGTTTTTTTTCTCCTGATGCAGCTGAGATCTCTAGGCACTATGGCAAGATCATGGTAAATAATAATAAAGCCTCTATCCATGCTGGCTGGCACTATGGCAGGAACAGTTCTGTTCAGCAATAAAACACAGTGGTGTGAGTGTTATAGTCTAATGATGACGATGCCTTAGTGTTGGTTAAGCTTGAAGCTATAGACTTAGTCCTGTTGACCACCAAGGGATGTAATTGTTTTTCACGATTGCAAATCTAATTATGAAATGAGAAGATTTCACAGATGAAATAATCAGGCCCAGAGTTTCAAAGGCATGTGTGCTCTTCTTGGCATAAGCCAGCAAGCCAGTGCTCCCAGGGATGGTGTCCCTAGCCTCGGTTTTGCGAGAAGCTGGGAATGGGCAACAGGGGATGGATCACTTGATGATTACCTGTTCTGTTCATTCCCTCTGGGGCAGCTGGCATTGGCCACTGTGGGAAGACAGGATACTGGGCTATGTGGACCTTTGGTCTGACCCAGTATGGCCGTTCTTATGTTCCCTACATGAAATCCCCAGCCCGCCTGCACATGGGAGAAGTCTGAGTGCCCACAAAATGCTGGGCCTCTCTTTTTAAAAAGTCTGGTGGCTGAGTGGGTAAGACGCTCCGCTACAGTCCTGATAGTCACGGCTTCAAGTCTCACTTGGTCTCATGCTGAAAGGCCACCTCCAGTTCACCCAGCTGCAAAATGTGTATCTGATCCATCAGGTTAGAGCAGTCAGATGTGATGCTGGCTATGTCACTCCCTTTTGTACCATTGGCTATGAAACTGACATGCCTGATCTTCATCCATGAGATGAGCCACTGGCTTGGGGGAACTTTGACTTTAACTCTTTTTAAACCCGAACTGAAGATGGCAATGAAAAGTACAATCCGGAGAAAGAGCCGAGGCTGGTTTTGCTTTTCTGGATGGCTGGTGGGGCTGGATTCCAGTTACTGCGTTTACTGCTTAAGTATTCTTGTCACAGAAGTAGTGTTACATTATTCAGGTAATTAACACCCTTGGACTGCACACTGGGACAAATAGTGTTGTTATTAAGCAGGCCGTGGGAGAGTTCCGTGTGCATAGAAAGGGCAGGGCTAGATGCCGGCAGGTTTGATAGATATTGTTCAATTTGTTCAGTGCCCTCCATCACGGCTACGTTAGAGGTGGTCGGACATTCAGTTGGCCCGGCTGGGCAATTTTAAAGCCCTCTCCATAGAGAACAGGCAGCTGCACATTCTCTTAACTCTACAATCTTAACAAGCCCCCAAAGCCTGAAAATCAACTTTTAAGAACCCCAAAGTTTTGACTGTGGGTTCAAGTTTCTAAGCCAGCTAAACCTGAAGCTAAGCAGAGAAACCCCCCTGAGCATATTTCTCAGTCTCACTTTCAGGCCGTGTTCCATTCAAGCACAGCTAGGAAGGTAGTAGGAAAGCAGATGTAATGAGGCCTGTTTTGTCACGGAGGCGAATGGTAAGCCCAAAAAATGATGAGCTCTCTGCTTCCACTGAAGTCAACAAGAGCTATGGGTGCTTGCAGTAGAAGGGGGATGTGTGTGGTTACGGTCAATAGCCACGCTGTTGTGCTATATGAAATCACAGTCTTAAACAGAGGATGTGTTTAGTTAGAAAATAACTGCAAATATAAGTGTTGTCCACTGTTGCGATTTTATCATGTCTGACAATATTTGATATTTTTCTTAAAGTGCCAGCTTCCAGAATCTTGCAACTACCTTAGAATCTGTGCTTTTTTTTTTAAAGTACATTTCTTGCACTCATAGTTGCAGAAAAAATCCCTGAAAACGTGGCTAGAGTTGCACCTTAAAGCTTAGAAACCAGAAGGCAAAGAAAAACTCTTATTTTTCAGCCAGTCTTATTATTTATTTTTGGGGGGCCTGACCATGATTTCTGAATGTTTGAGGTTGGCAGTACTGAGGCTCAAACAGGTTTCCACTCAACTTAAGTTACAGCTTTGTCTCTCTTGTTTACCAGGGGCCATTCCTTGTTTAGAACTCTATAAAGTGAACAGAGACTTCTAGTGGCTGAACTTGAAGTGCATTTCAAGTAAATATCATTTCACACACAGTCCATCAGTGTGTTAGAAACCCATCCTTGCAGGGATTCAGGGTGAGTGTGCAGCACTGACAGTGCCAGCCCCAGTATAGTTGGGACCCAACAGCACCATAAAAACAATTATAATGAAGGAGAGCGTCATTAACTCTGCATGTAGACAGTGCTACTATAACTCAGCCTCTTTGTGCACTTCCAGCTGATGTTGGGAAGCGGTTGGGTTTGTAGAATTGGGCTGGCTATCTGGGGGTTGAGAGGAAAGTTTCCTCCATTCACCTCTGACTTTTTACTCAACACAGCTGTGGGACTCGTGCATTCTCCGGTTCTCTCCAATTTCCTTACCCCTGTTCTGATCCTGCCTCTCTCTGGGTGAGCTGCTGATCCCATGAAAGTAGCTTTCTTGGTATTCCTGTGCTCTCAATGTGTCCCGAATGAAGAAATACAGAACAGCAGGAGGGGAGGAGGAAGTTAATGTAAATACTTTCTGCCCCTCCAGACAGGTTCAAAATCAGCTTGAAGGCGAGGTGAAGGTTTGCATCCATTATGCTCCTCACTGACTGAACCCACTGTCCCTACTCCACCGCCACGGTACTGCTGGGACTGGCACTAAGCAATTTCTCCAAATGCAGCCTGCTGCTGAGCTGAATTTTTAATGCCCACTTCAGTTCAGACTGTTGCCATGTTCTCAGGCTAATTCTGTCTTTTCGGCGTGCCCAGGGGGGTTGTGTCACACCATCAAAGGAGCTGGAATAGGGAGAGATGCGATAGTATTTCAATGACAACTTGAGCCCTAGAGCCCTCATTAGAGAGACGCTCCTTGGAGGGAAGAAGGCAGGAAAGCGGTAGGAAGGAGGCGTCTCTGTCTCGAGAACGTCAGAGCGAGGGTGCTGAGTGTGAGCCCTGCAGGGAGCAGGGGGGTTGCGTGCAATCCTTGGGGAATAGCAGGTCTGCTGGAGCTTGGAGAGGAGACTGAGTCCTTTCGAAGCACCAGTTCATTTAAAAGCTACTGGGCTTCGCTGTCCCATTCGCCAGTCTGCTGCACGCTCACCCTGAATCCCTGCAAGGATGGCTTTGTGGCCAAGGCTTGGCAATGGGACACAGCAGAGCTGGTTCAGTTCCTGCCACAGACTCCATGTGTGACCCTGGACAAGTCCCTTACGTCTATGCTGCAGTAAAAAACCCATGGCAGCAAGTCTCAGGCCCAGGTCATGGGCTCGCGGGGCTTGTGCTAGACGGCTAAAAATAGCAGTGCAGGTGTTCCCACGTGGGCGGGAGCCCAGGGTCTGAAACCCAGGGAGGGGGAGCTCAAACATCTACTCTGCTGTTTGTCTCCCGGGATTAACAGCTGGGGGGAATGTGAGTACTCAGAACAGGGTGACCATTCAAGGCCCATTCACTGCAGTTTTGCAAGCAGAACGCTTACAGGATTAATCTCAATGCAGATTACTCACTTTGGAATTTAGCCAGGACACCAGGGTTTATGCATTGGTTGTGAAAAAGGCCAGGGTTTCTTTAAAGACCATGAGTGATCTGCACGTTGCATTTCTATTGCATGCAGGCCCTCACACCACGATGGGGCATTGGTTCAGCTCTCATCTAGTGCTGAGCCGGCCAGGCTGTGCTTGGAGCTGATACAAGTACAGCCGGATGGGCCTGGCTCCTACTGCTTTTCTAACCGGGGCTGAGTACATTAGGAGTCAGCTGGAGAAAGTTAATGTAACTGTTGGTGATGACACTGCAAAGCCCAAAGACAGAGCAGGGAGCATTTCCCCGCACGGTTGCAGTTGCATGCGTTGTTACTAACTCTTGCTGGCCCCTGCGCTCCGGATGTGATAGGAGAGTGAAGAGGGAGGAATTGCCTTTCAAGTGTCCCATGATATGACGGCCCATGATAACTAACTGGCAAATGCAGCACTTCTGGGGTGTGCCACGGTGGAATTGCTGTGTCTAGGGTCTGCCAGAGGAGGCGCTAGAGAGCAATACAGAGTGCTCCCTTCCCTAGGACCTTGCTTTGCTGCTGAATGTAGAGAAGCACTCGGGGTCTCACACAGCGGTGCACTGAACAGCCTGCAGGGTCATTGGTGTCAACCCTTTCCATTACAGATGGGGGACTGGATCAGACAGGAGCAGGAGCCCCTCGAGCTTTGGCTGAACCTTGAATTGAACCGTTGTGAGGGTTCAAAAAATCTTGTTTCACTTAAAAGAAAAAATTTAATGTATGGGTTTTGTGCCTGTTGGTGCTTCCAGGGCAGGAAGCCGGAGCAGCAGAGCCTCTGGCCCTGAGTGGATACAAAGAGCCTGTGATTGGGTGAGTCCCTTCTCCCTGGATTTCCAGATCCATTTTCCAGATCCAAGGTGTTTTCCCAACTCCACTTGTTGGAGCTTAGCCCAATCTCACCTGAACCTGCAGGTTCTTCTTCGAGTGGTTGCTCATATCTATTCCAGTTAGGTGTGCGCGCGCGCGCGTGCACGGACGTCGGAAACTTTTACCCTAGCAGCTACCCGTCGGGCCGGCTGGGGAGCCCCCTGGAGTGGCGCCGAAATGGAGCCCTATATAGTACCCGGCCGGCCCGACCCCGCTCCAGTTCCTTCTTACCGCCCGTGACGGTCATTGGAAAAGTGGTTCTCTTGTTCGCAAGTGCTCCACTACTTCCTAGCTATCCGTGTTAATAGTTGTATTTAGTGTTAATAGTTCTTCATTGTATAGTGATTAGTGTAGTTATAGTTGTAGTAGTAGTTGTTTTCTTTCTACTGTTCCCGGGCTCCTCCCGGGCCCTCAGGGCCTAGGACATGCCTTCACAAGGATTCAAATCGTGTGGATCCTGTAACAGGCCCATGCCCACCGGGGACCCCCCACGACTCCTGTCTTCGGTGTCTGGGCGAGTCGCACACAGCGGACAAATGCAAGCTGTGTAAGTCCTTCAAGCCCCGGACCAGAAAGGAGAGAGAAATCCGCCTAAGACAGCTGTTAATGGAGGCGGCACTCTGCCCTTCTCAAGGTGTGGGCTCCAGTGTCTCGGTGCGCAGCGCGCCTCCATCAGCTCCGGCTGCGGCATCGCGGAAGGACTCCCGCCCGCCTCGGGGTCGGGCAGCGTCGGGAACCCGGGGCCGCTCTCGGCACTGCTCCTTCTCTCCATCGGGCCGCAAGGGGCGAGCCAAGTCTCCGATTGCTGTTGCGGCACCGCCCTGCCCCAGTGCGCTGGAACAGACAAGCGCTAGCCCACGCCCGCAGGCACCGCCATCCCTTGAGGACATGATTGCACCTTCGACACCGGACACCTTCGAGTCTGCGAAGGGGCTGATCGAGATGACGGCGTCCCCCGTGCCAGCACCAATCCCAGCACGGCCCCCGATCATCTCTAGAGGCAAGCCGGCGCTCCTTGGACCGCCCGCCCAGTTACAGCCTCCTACACGCCGCTCTGAGTCCCGGCGCCGTTCGGAGTCCCGGCACCGCATGGTGTATCGGTCTGACTCGCGGCGCGGGTCTCGCAGCCCGGACCCTCGGAGCCGATCACGCTCGAGGTCATCCTCACTTGCCAGGTCCTGGTCCCGCTCGGTGTCCAGGATGAGCGCAACGCCTTCCCGTCACCGCTCTCCACCTCGGGCCCGATCCTCGACGAAGGCACTACGCCGGAGTCCGCCCCGACGCCGGGAGTCGCCGTACCATCGGGATTCACCGCGTCGAGAAACATCTCCTCGACGCCGAGCTTCACCGCGGACAGAATCCCCACGGCACCGGGACTCACCACGACGACAGTCTGACCGGCGCCGATCCGCCTCTCCACGGCACTGGGACTCACCACGACGGCAGTCTGACCGGTGCCGATCCGCCTCTCCACGGCACCGAGACTCGCCTAGTCGCCACGTGTCCCCACGGCACCGCGATGTTTCACCGAGGTATCGGGGTTCGCCGAGACGTGACACCATGGCACCGAGTCTCGCCGCACCGCCGAGCGTCCCCACGGCACCGGGACACTCCGCGCTGAGACGCGTCCCCACGGCACCGGGACACTCCGCGCCAAGACGCGTCCCCACGGCACCGGGACCTACCACGCCACGCGCTGTCCCCACGACACCGAACTCCACCGCGGCGCCGCGAATCTCCACGGCACCGCGACAAGAGGGTGCAATACCGCTCACGGTCCCGCTCGAGGTCACGTGATTCACATTCCTCACAGTTTAGACCTTCGAGGGACCATCCTATATCACGCACCGCCCCACCTTGGCCATCACGGGATCAATCATCCGCCAGTTCGGCCAGGCCCTCGAAGACGCCCGAGGCGACTCCAGTGGCTCCGGTGCGAGACCTGCCGGCTGCCTGGCAACCTCAGTGGCCGTTCTGGACACCCTGGGCATACCACGAGGCCCAAGGTGCACCTCTGCCTCCCTATCCGGTGGTGCGTACCCACCCTCCAGTGGCGACCATCACCCGTCCACCTGTGGAGGAGGCTGCATCCAGCGACCCAACCCCGGTGCAAAGGGCGGCGCCTTCCCCGCCCCAGCAGGATCTTTCCACCCTTGAGCGGGACGACCTACCTGAACCTCCCCTCCCTCTCACAACCTCCTCCTCCTCACCCGATGAAGCCTTGGCGGGAACATCATCATCTGCGCCTCCGCCTATGGACTTTAAGGTCCTCCAAGAGCTACTGCGGAGGGTGGCTCTTAACATGAACTTGCCTATAGAGGAGGTGGTTGAGGAGGAGGATGACCCCATGGTGGACGAGATCTTAAAGCCAGAGGGACCCTCCAGAGTGGCCTTGCCAATGAACAAGACCATTCGCGGCAATGCCACGGCCCTCTGGCAAACCCCATCCTCCATTCCGCCTACGGCCAAGAGGGTGAAACGAAAGTATTTTGTCCCTACTAAGGGATTTGAATATCTTTTCACCCACCCCATGCCCTGCTCCCTGGTGGTGGATGCTGTTAACGCGAAGGAGAGGCATGGGCAGCAGGGTCCGGCACCAAAATCCAAGGAGTCCAAGCGTCTAGACCTCTTCGGGAGGAAGGTCTATTCCACCGCGGGCCTTTCTTTAAGAATTGCTAACCAGCTGGCAATTCTTAGCCGCTACGCCCATAACTCCTGGTCGGCTGTTCTCAAATTTCAGGACCAGCTTACATCACAGTCCCGGACTGAACTTGCCGCCATGGTAGATGAGGGAAAGCTGGTGGCCCGCACGTCCCTCCAGGGCACTCTGGACTCTGCGGATGCGGCAGCCTGCACATTGGCAACGGGGATCTCTATGCGTAGAAGTGCCTGGCTACAGTCGTCTGGTCTGCCAGCCGAGGTCCAAAATACTATTCAGGACCTACCATTTGATGGAAAAGGACTATTTGCTGACCAGACCGACTCCCGGTTGCATAACCTTAAGGACACGCGAAACACCATAAAGTCCTTGGGTATGCACACCGTGTCTACGCTCCGGAAGCCTTTCAAACCCCAGGCTTCTCAACAGCGTTTTTTCCCACCTCGCGCAAGGCAGGACTTCTCCAGAAGGAGAACCGGGTTTTCACGCCGCAAACCCTCTCAACCCTCTCGCCCCTCTCAGGATCAAAATAGGAACCAACAAAAACCACCGCAGGGCACTAAGCGTCCGTTTTGATGGGACTCTCGAGGACGGCTTACCAGCATCACAAGGTTCAACCTCCCCACCCTTCCTGAATCGTCTATCCCGATTCTACCACGCCTGGTCCCACATTACATCGGACCGGTGGGTCCTTCGGACGGTAGAGGCGGGATATTCTATCCACTTCCACTCTACCCCTCCTTCCCACGCCCCCTCTCCATCCCTCTTCAGGGATCCTTCTCACGAGCAACTCCTCTACTAAGAGGTGCAAGAGCTCCTCAATCTAGAAGCAGTGGAGGAGGTGCCTCAGGAGCTCAGGGGGAAGGGTTTCTACTCACGATACTTCCTAGTCCTGAAGGCCAAGGGAGGTCTCAGACCTATTCTGGATCTAAGGAACCTCAACAAATACATCGTCAACCTGAAGTTCCATATGGTTTCCTTGGCCACCATCATTCCCTCTCTGGACCCTGGGGATTGGTATGCCGCCCTCGATATGAAAGATGCGTATTTCCACATCTCCATCACACCACCTCACAGATGTTTCCTCCGATTCGTCGTTTGCAAGACACATTACCAGTTCACAGCACTCCCTTTCGGTCTGTGTACAGCCCCCCGTGTCTTCACGAAATGCATGGCAGTCATGGCTGCGTTCCTCCGCCACCACCACGTCCACGTGTTCCCGTACCTCGACGACTGGCTGGTTCGAGGCCGGTCCTATCAGCAGACGCAAGCGCACGTGCAGATGGTTGTGGACACCTTTCGTTACCTCGGTATCATCGTGAACACCGGCAAATCGGTGTTGACACCGACCCAGTCCATCCAGTTCATCGGAGCAATCCTCGATGCAACCAGAGCCCGTGCGTTCCTCCCAGAACCCCGTCGTCTGACCATCGTCGACCTAATCACCACTCTCCGCCGTTTTCCCACCACGACGGCAAGGCAGTGTCTCAAGTTGCTGGGCCAGATGGCATCTTGCACGTACGTAGTCCAGCATGTCCGGTTACGACTTCGTCCCCTACAGGGGTGGTTGGCTTCAGTCTACCGACCAAGCTGCGACAGCTTGGACATGGTCATTACGGTCCCAGATCACACGTTGGACTCCCTGCAGTGGTGGCTAGACCTACTGAGGTTAGGAGAAGGAGTCCCTTTTCAACCACTCCTTCCTTCCCTAACTCTAGTAACAGATGCATCAGCGCTGGGTTGGGGCGCTCACCTCGGGCACTTAACAATGCAGGGCATGTGGTGACAACACGAGCTCGATCTCCACATAAACATCAAGGAGCTCAGGGCAATTCGTCTGGCGTGCCAAGCTTTCCTGCCTCACCTACAAAATCGCTGCGTAGAGGTTCTCACAGACAATACAACAGCCATGTTCTACCTGAACAAGCAGGGCGGAGCCCGGTCATCACCATTGTGCCGCGAAGCCCTTCTCCTGTGGGACCTCTGCTTAGCACATTCCATCTCTCTCCAAGCGTCTTACCTCCCTGGAGTCCAGAATGTCCTGGCAGACAACCTGAGCAGACGCTTCCTGGTTCACGAATGGTCCATACGCCCGGACGTGATCCATTCGATCTTCCGCACCTGGGGGTTTCCCCACCTAGACCTGTTTGCGTCCAGAACCAACAGGAAGTGCCCGAACTTCTGCTCCTTCAGAGGCCATGGCTCGGGCTCTCTTGCGGACGCCTTCACGATCTCGTGGTCACGCCACTTGCTCTACGCATTCCCGCCCTTCCCGCTGATCCACAAAGTCATCCTCAAGATTCGCAGGGACAAGGCGGATGTCATCTTAGTGGCCCCGGCCTGGGCACGGCAGTGCTGGTACCCAACCCTGATGGACCTGTCCATACAGCCCCCCCATTCCTCTCCCAATCAGCCACGACCTCATCTCGCAGGATCACGGTCGCCTTCTCCACCCGGACCTCCACTCCTTACATCTCACAGCATGGAGAGTTCATGGCTGAACCGTTCAGAGCTGGCTTGCTCGGATTCAGTTAAACAAGTACTCCTCGAGAGCCGCAAGCCCTCTACAAGGCTTACGTATGAGGCCAAGTGGAAGAGATTTTCTCTCTGGTGCGCCCAACGCCAGATATCTCCGCACCTCGCTCCCGTCCCATCTATCTTGGGCTACATATTACACCTCAAGGACAGTCACCTTGCCCTTGCTTCATTGAAAGTTCATCTCGCGGCCATCTCGGCTTTCCACCCAGGAGCGGATGGTTGCTCTCTATTCACGTATCCCTTGGTGCGTCAGTTCGTCAAAGGATTGGGGAAGGTCCACCCTACAATTAAGTCGCCTGCTCTGGCATGGGACCTCAATCTTGTCCTTTCTCGTCTCACTCGTCCTCCGTTTGAGCCGATGGCCTCCTGCTCCCTTCTCTATCTATCGTGGAAGGTTGCCTTTCTCGTGGCTATCACCTCAGCCAGACGTGTATCCGAGTTAAAGGCTCTCCTGTGTGACCCTCCGTATACCATCTTCCATAAGGACAAGGTCCAGCTTCGTCCCCACCCGTCTTTTCTCCCGAAGGTGGTCTCACATTTTCACATGTCGCAGGACATCTTCCTGCCTGTTTTCTTCCCTAAGCCGCATGCCAACTCTAAAGAGCAGCGACTACACTTGTTAGACATTCGGAGAGCGCTCGCATTCTATATAGAACGCACGAAGCCCTTCCGTAAGACGTCCCAGCTGTTCGTCGCTGTTGCAGACCATATGAAGGGCGCACCGGTCTCTTCGCAGCGCATTTCATCGTGGATCACAGCCTGCATCCGCGCTTGCTATGACCTAGAAATGGTGCCTACGCCAGCGGTCACAGCCCACTCTACGAGAGCGCAGGCTTCCTCGGCGGCTTTCCTGGCCAACATCCCTCTTCAGGAGATCTGCAGGGCCGCAACCTGGGCTTCGGTGCACACCTTTACATCACACTACGCCATCAACCGTCATTCCCGTGATGACGCAGCCCTCGGTAGGGCTATCCTACAAGCTGTTTTTCCGTAACTCCGAACCCGCCTCCAAGGTAAGGCTTGGGATTCACCTAACTGGAATAGATATGAGCAACCACTCGAAGAAGAAGAAAAGGTTACTCACCTTAGTAACCGGTGTTCTTCGAGATGTGTTGCTCATATCTATTCCATTCCCCCCCACCTTCCCCACTGTCGGAGTAGCCGGCAAGAAGGAACTGGATGGGGGTCGGGCCGGCAGGGTACTATATAGGGCTCCATTTCGGCGCTACTCCAGGGGGCTCCCCAGCCGGCCCGACGGGTAGCTGCTAGGGTAAAAGTTTCCGACGTCCGTGTGCGCGCGCGCACACCTAACTGGAATAGATATGAGCAACACATCTCGAAGAACACCGGTTACTAAGGTGAGTAACCTTTTCTTCACCCATCTGTTCAATGGAGTTTCTTTGCATTACTATGCTGGAGACCCCAGGGGCTGCTGGAACCTAATGTCTGCAGCTGCTGGTAGGAGCACCCCAACTTTCCTAGCTGTGGGTCTGTGCAGAGCCTGTGAAACCAGCATTCTGGCCTCCGCAGCTGCCAGGGAAACATGCACATCGAATCAGCAACAGGGGTCAGATGGCTTGAAACTTGTCAGTGTTTATTAAGAGAGCTGCTTTCATCCCTCTCTTCCCTCAGGACTTCCTCTCCTTCCTTTGGAATGGGGTCGGTTGGAGAATATCGGACAGGGAGGGAGATGGCTAAGAAGCCCCCTTCTTCCCCCCGGGCTGTATCAACTCTCTGCAGAACTGGGACCAGTCAGGCAATGAGTCCTCCTTTTGTAAACTGTGTTTCCACCAGCCATTCGGTTCTAGTTCCCGTCTCAGAATGAATACAGCAAAGCATCTAAGCTGCCAGGTTTGGGAAAAACAGACCCTGTGACTGTTGACAAATCTAACTGACACCTCGGGAGGAAAGTGACCTCATTTCCAGAAATTGTTGTAACACAGCTCCGTGGGCTGGGGCTGGTACCTGGGATCCTTGGCGCTAAAAGCCTCAGCATCTGCTGTGTTACAGACCTGGTTTCTATTCCAAGCTTTGTCTGGTGAGATCTTGTGCAGCCTCTCATGTAACTGATTTGTAAAATGCGAGGAAGCTAGCTGGCTGCCTTCTGGAAAGTAACGAGGCCTTGCTCTGTACCAAGTGAAGTGTAAACAGCAGGCAGAGGTGAGACCAGAACTCACAGGCTTGGTCTACACTTTAAAATTAGACCGACCTAGCTACATCGCTCAGGGCTGTGAAAAATGTCATGCCCTGAGCACCAGTTAGGTCAGCCTAACCCCCAGTGTAGATGCAGCTACATTGATAGAAGAATTCTTCCGTCGACCTAGCTACTGCTTCTCGGAGAGGTGGATTAACTACACTGGTGAAAAAACCCCTTCTGTCTGTGTGGGAAGTGTCTACACTACGGTGCTACAGCAGCACAGCCCCACCACGGTAGCCATGCCGCTGTAGGGGAGACATGGCCTCCGTTTCCAGGCTCCCTGCTTAGGGCACTTTCCCCTAGCTGACAGAGGAGTCTGTCTCACCTGTGAAGCATGGAACAGGCAGCCGGATTGAGCGGAAAGGCAGAACACCTGGCAAAATCCCATGCAGGCGAGAGCTCTGCTGCTAACAAACCACGCTGTTGCACCAGTGACCTTGCTGCTGGGTCCAGAACTGCATCTTTTGCCTCTGTTAAGCAGAAGCCAAGGAAACAGAAATCCAGCTCCGCTGAGTTCCTCCCCGGCCGTGGGGGAGGGGACAACGTTGCCTTTCAGGGACAGTGCACCAGTCCCTGACTTAGCACTGCAGGCTTTCTCCTCTGTGCCGCTACCCTCCCCCGCACACCGGGGCTGAGAGACAGCAGGCAGGGAGGGAGGAGGAAGGGCTCGCTTTATGGCTTCATGTTCTCAGAGAGAGCTCTAACTGGCCTGATTCAAACTAGACGCTTTCTCAGCGCAGCTGCTGCAGTGATCAGTTAGAAACAGCCTGTCCTGTTGGGAATGAAGCCCTGTGTTCCTGCTGGAGAGCAGAGCGGTCTTTAATTGCTGTGACGCCTGCGTTAGTGGCAGCGCAGAGCCTTCCAGACTCACCAGCAGGGAACAGGGAAGAACTTTTCTGTTCGATTGCTGGACGACCTCCTTTCGGCTAAGTTTGGGTGCAGAATCCGATCTGAGCCCAACCTTCTGCAGGCTGGAGGTGACCAGGGTTAAGAGTGTAAAATCAGAGATGGTTTCATTGGACGCAATGGAGTGTAAACCGAATGTGAGAGCAGAATCAGGCCTTTAGCACTGCGGATTGGCCCACCACAGAGAGAGAGATAAGTCTCAAAGTTCTGAGCAGGCACTGATCCGGGTGTGAACGTCCACAAAGCTGGGGGCAGGGAGGTTAGACCCCGTGAACTCGGTCAGGCCAGCTCTAGTTTATAAGAGCTGTAGTGACCTCTGAGTCAGGCTTCTGCTGGAGGTAATACCACTCTGCCTCCGGCCATCAACTCCTCCAGGCCATTAGCAATTTGGAGGCTGTTACTGCTTCAGTAGTTGGCTTGTGAGTCAGCACAGCGGTTTGGGGAGTAAATGTGCAGAGAGCGTCTCCAGGCAGCACACTGAGCCCAGTGCATTATTCGGAAGGGAGTAGCCAATTGTATGGATTTTACCCAAAGGGTAAGTGTAAGTTCCCTGTAAACCTGCCCTGCGGGGAAGGGGAGGAATTCTCTCCGGAGAGGCCAAGGGAGCACGTGGCAGGGAATCAGAGTGCTCTCCGGATGTGCTGGCATGCAGGCTGCAGCTGGGGAGCCACCCCGTGGCACTGCAGATCTGAGGAGCAATATCCAGGCGGTTAGAAAATAAACAGCGCAAGGAGAGACAGGAAACCCAGAGGCATTGCCAGAGAAAGGCACGGGAGAGGCTCACGGGGACACATGCTTTCAGGGGCCAGATCCTCAGCTGGTGGAAGTAACCCCGCTGACATCACCAGAGAGAGGCTGGCTTGCATCAGCTGAAGAGCTGGCTGCTAGTTTGCTCTTCTTCTAATGACTTGTTCTTTTCAGTTAAATGTGCGATATTAAAATCCATTAGCCAAGCAGATGCTAAAGCGAGAGAATACAGCACTGGGTACCACTCAGCTTCTCATGGGATAAATAACTTTATACAGCATCATAGATCTTCTGTTCTACAGCAGATTTCTTCCAGAAGGATCCCAGACAGCCAACCCCAGGCCTCCAGGATAGGGTGACCAGAGTCTGGTTTTTGACTGGAACACCCGGTCAAAAAGGGACCCTGGCGGCTCCAGTCAGCACTGCTGACTAGGCCATTAAAGGTCGGTTGGAACCGTGGCCAATGGGAGCTGCGGGGGCAGCACCTGCGGGCGAGAGCAGTGCACAAAGCCACCTGCTGCACCTCCACCTCGGAGTCAGACCTGCTGGCCGCTTCCAGGGCGCAGCGCGGAGTGTGGACCGGCAGGAAGCCTGCCTTAGCCCCACCCCCACCCCCGCTGCGCCGCTGACCGGGAGCCGCTGGAGGTAAGTCCGTGCCCCAACCTCCTTCCCTAGCCCTGAGCCCCTCCAAACCCAGAGCCCCCTCCTGCACCCAAACCCCTCATCCCTGGCCCCACCCCAGAGCCTGAAACCCCCCAGTTAGAGCCCTCACCCCTCCTGCACCCCAACCCCCTGCCCCAGCCCAGTGAAAGTGAGTGAGGGTGGGGGAAAGCAAGCCATGGAGGGAGAGGGAAGGTAGTGAGCGGGGGCGGGGCCTCAGGGAAGGGGTGGGGCTATGGTGTTCGGTTTTGTGCAATTAGAAATTTGGCAACCCTAATCCAGGCATTTCTCTCCCTGCCTCTGAAATGCAGCCACCTCTGGGCTGGAGGGTGGCTGGTGCTTAATAGTGCACAGCACTGCTACACAATAGGGGCCCGATCCTGCAAACTCACACAGGGGGTCTCTCAAGTCAGCTCCCATGAGTGAAGGACTATGGGCAGGGATAAGGGTGTGTAGGATCAGGCCTTGCTTTAGGACAGGAAGCAGAGAAAAGGGAAAAACTTAAAACTTCACACTTTTGACCACCGAGTCCCTCCTGGAACGGCTCACCCGGGTAACTCGAGGACTGGGGGGACCCCACGAGACAGGATCACGTCCCCTCCAGCCTGCAGCCCAGGGAAGGGAAGTGGCTGCAGGAAACAAAGGCCAAGGTTCTGTTTTGTCAGGCAGGTTTCACTGGCGCTAGCCCAGTGCAGCAGCCTTGGGCGAGCACCACATGCTCCCACATGTACAGTCAATGGGAGTCCATCGCTCAGTCCTAAGCGTCCCTGGGAGCATTGAGGCGGCAGAGGGACTTCTCGCCACAGGACCCATTATTCTGATCCCCGAGTAGCACTGAGAGTCTCTGAGGAGCCACGTCCAGCCCTCTGCAGCTGGTAGGGCAGGTTATCCTATTATGGCACTTTAGTGGGAAGGGTCCCATTTCTCCCCTTCCATTCCCCTGCACACCCTCCCCCTCCATTTATCCTCCCTCCTGCCCCTACATTCCCACGTTCCCTTACACACGCACATCCTGCCCGGTCTGAGCACCCACAACCCCCACAGATTTCAGCGGAAGATGCTCAGCACCTCACAAGATGATGTCCTAGTAGGTCAGCGAACCCCTCTCCTCCACTCTGGTCTCTGGCTGGTCTGGGGCATGCTGTGGTGTCACATGGAGAGGGAACCAGCAATGGGGGGAGGGATCCAACAGACTCCTCTCCCGCCCCCAAATGCCCCACTGCTTGGGAGCGGGGGGGGGGGGGTGTCACTTGTTAATATCACATCTGGTGGGGTTCTCTGACTTGCCTTTCCAGGGTTCCTTTAAGCCTCGGTGTCTCTAGAGCTTCCACATAACGTACACACGCATGGAGGGAGAAGGCTGGTGCAGAGCCTGCTAGTGCTCCACACACCGCATTCCCCCCCTGCCTCCTTTCAGGAGTTGTGTAATAGTGATTGCTCAGCAATCCCTAACCTCTGCGTCAGCAGCAATCCCCTGGAGTGCTTCCTTCAGCCCTATTTTGAAATTTCTGCACTAATGTGGGGACAGCTATTGCTATGGAACAGGCTTGTGATTTTGCTCTCACCCTGTGGAATCATAGTATGCTTATACATGAGGAATTTAGGGACGACCTAGTGCTCATTAATGTAACAAACTCGCCGCAGCCCCATGTCACAGGCAATGTTCCCTCTAATTTTTGACAGGCCGTGTGCGCAAAAAAATTTCTTCTGTGCAAATTTTTGACAGGCCATGTGCGCAAAAAATGTCTTCTATGCAAATTGTGGTGCCTCTGTGCAAATTTTTGTGCGCGCGGTGTTTTGCCGTGTGCGCGGGGTTTAGGATCTGTGTGCGCGCGCACATGCGCACAGCTTAGAGGGAACAGTGGTCACAGGAGAAAAAAAACTATGTCTCGAGAGTCTCAGCCATCTCCTCTTTCCTCTAACGCAGTGGTTCTCAACCAGGGGTATGCATACCCTGGGGGGTATGCAGTGGTCTTCCAGGCCGTGCATCAACTCATATAGATATTTGTCTAGTTTTACAACAGGCTACAGAAGAAGCACTAGTGAAGTCTGTACAAATTAAAACTTCATATAATGACTTGGTTATACTGCTCTATATACAATACACTGAAATGTAAGTACAGTGTTTATGTTCTAGTCGACTTATTTTATAATTCTATGGTAAAAATGAGAAAGTCAGCCATTGTTCAGTTCTAGTGTGCTGTGACACTTTTGTATTTTCATGTCTGATTTTGTAAGCAAGTAGTTTTTAAGTGAGGTGAAACTTGGGGGTTCGCAAGACAAATCAGTCTCCTGAAAGGGCTAGAGTAGTCTGGAAAGGTTAAGAACCACTGCCCTAATGTACCTTGATTTGCTTATGTAGCTGCCTTACAAATCCAGCTCAATTTTCCCATAGAATCATAGAAATGTAGGGCTGGAAGGGATCTTGAGAGGTCATTTAGTGCAGCCCCCCAAGCTGAGGCGGGACCAAGCAAACCTAGACCATCCCTGACAGGGGTTTATCTAACCTGTTCTTAAAAATTTCCAGTGATGGAGATTCCACAAGCTCCCTCCCTAACCTGTTCCAGTACATAACTATCCTTATAGTTAGAAAGCTTTTCCTAATATCTAACCTAAATCTCCCTTGCTGCACATTAAGCCCATTATTTCTTGTCCTACCTTCAGCGGACATGGACAACAATTGATCACCGTCCTCTTTATAACAGGCCTTAATGTATTTGAAGACTGTTATCGGGTTCTCCCCTCAGCCTTCTTTTCTCAGGGCTACATGCTCAGTTTTTTTAACCTCTCCTCATAGATCACATTTTCTAAATCTTTTATCATTTTTGTTGCTCTCCTCTGGATCCACTCCAATTTGTTCACATCTCTTTCAAAGTGTAGTGCCCAGAACTGGACACAGTACTCCAGCTGAGGTCCTACCAGTGCCGAGCAGCGCAGGACAATTACTTCCCGTGTCTTACATACAACACCCCTGTTAATACACCCCAAAATATTAGTCTTTTTTTGCAATTGCATTACATTGTTGACTCATAAGCAATTTGTGAGCCACTATAACCCCGAGATCCTTTTCTGCAGGTCTGTCATCTGGCCAGTTATTCCCCATTTTGTAGCTGTGCATTTGATATTTCCTTCTTAAGTGTAGTACAGTAACTCCTCACTTAAAGTCGTCCCAGTTAACGTTGTTTCGTTGTTACGTTGCTGATCAATTAGGGAACATGCTCGTTTACAGTTGTGCAATGCTCCCTTCTAACGTCATTTGCAGTCTATCAATTGCCAGCAGTTCAACTGTCCCTTCCCCCACTGCCATGTGCTGCTCCCTGAGACTCCTGCCTGCTTGCTGTGGTGGGGGGGAGGGGAAGAAGAGGGGGGCTAATGTCCCCCTGCTCCTGCATCTCGCTTACCCCATCTTCCCTAGAGCAGGGGGAACACACGACAGAGGGAGCTACTGCCTTAGGCAGAAGCTGCAGCTGCCGGGCTTGCTGATCTAATTAACAAGGCAGTGTACCTCTGACCCCACTTTTGATACTTAAAGGAGAAATGTGCATCTCTAGCTCTGAAACACATCTGCCCTCCCTCCTTTCCTGCTGGCTTGTAGAGTGTGAGCGTTAACCCTTGAGGGCTCAGCCAACTGCTTAGTTCATTTAGCAGTAAGGCTTTCCCTGGGAAATATCCCACACGCTGACTCCTCCACCTCAACCGAGCTTCACTATCATCATCGCTGTGTACCAGTATTCAATTGTTTGTTTAAAATGTATAGTGTATGTGTGTATATATATATATACATATAAATATATCTTTTGTCTGTTGAAAAAAATTTCCCTGGAACCTAATTCCTTTATTTACATTACTGTTTATGGGGAAATTGGATTAGTTCAACATCGTTTCTCTTAAAGTCGCATTTTTCAGGAACATAACTACAACGTTAAGTGAGGAGTTACTGTACTTTGCACTTGTCTTTATTGAATTTCATCTTGTTGATTTCAGACCAATTCTCCAATTTATCAAGATCATTTTGAATTCTAATCCTGCCCTCTGAAGTGCTAGCAACCCCTCTCTCAGCTTGGTGTCATCTGCACATTTTATAAGCATGCTCTTCACTCCATTGTCCAAGTCATTAATGAAAACATTGAATAGTACTGGCTCCGGAATAGACCCACGTGTGACCCCATGAGATACATTCTCTCAGTTTGACTGCAAACCATTGATAACTACTCTTTGAGTATGGTTTTCCAACCAGTTATGCACCTACTTTATAGTAATTTCATCTAGACTACATTTCTCCAGCTAAATCATGTCTATGGCTTTCCCCCATCCACTAGTCTAGTAACCCATCAGAGAAGGAAACTAGGTTGGTCTGGCATGATTTATTCTTGACAAATCCATGTTGGTTATTACTTATCACTCTATTATCCTCAAGGTGCTTACAAATTGACTCTTGAATAATTTGTTTCAGTATCTTTCCAAGTAACAAACTTCGACTGGCTGGTCTATAATTCCCTCAATCCTTTTTGTTCCCCCTTTTAAAGATAGGTGCTATATTTGCCCTTCTCCAGTCCTCTAGGACTTCATCTGTCCTCCATCTGGAGCAAGGAGCCATCCTTTAGGTGCAGAAACTTGCTTTAATTCTGCTCCTCACACAAGGACTTTCCTACCTTTGATAGCCCCTTTTATCGAAGCACTTTACACACAGGAACTACCTAAGTCTCATGGCTCTCTATGAAGTAGGGCACAGATATGTCTGGTGTCACCAATGGCAGTGTAAGCACATAACTAGCATGTTGTGGGAGGATTGCTGTGAGGCTGGCAGAACAAGCATCAGTGGGCAGCCCTTTTGGAAACTTTGCCCTGACTTTCTGCCAACAGCTAGGAGAACCTTGGTTCCTAAGGTCTTGTGTGGGCAGATCCTCCCACCCAGTAAACTGCATGAAGCTCTGTCTGTCTCTACCCTGGTAGCACAAAGGGCTGGGTCAATCCTGGTGGGATTCAAACCTGTGGTTCCGGCCGCTTAGAGATCTACTAAACTGCTAACTTACTGCCTTTGAAGGGAATCTTTTTCAGAGCTTTCCAGGTAGTCTCAGCGGCTCTTTAAAGGAAAACACCCTCCCCCAAGTAACTGCCCATAGTAGTATGTTTGTCTCCTGCAGCCATAGCGTTGAACCTTCCTTTCTCTCGGCAGATTCAAAGGAGTGCCTTTTCCGTCTTCTTTGATGAGAAGTTTTCCATCCCCTTGGACCCGTCTGCGCTGGAGGAAAACAGCTTGAGATTTTCTGTCTTTGGCATTGATGAGGACGAGAGGAACATCAGCACCGGGGTAGCAGAGCTGAAGTTGTTGGACTTGGATCTGGCCAGCCGCCCATTCAGTGCTTGGCTCTATCTGCAGGACGTGAACAAGGTGAGCTCTCGTTGTCTGCTTGCTGGTGCCAGCTGGTGTCCCTGAAGATGAGTTAATGGGGCACAAAAGGTAAGCGCTGTATTTTCTGTACTTACTGGCTCAGCCACAGGCAGTGCCGGGTTTGATTACCTCCCCAGCGGGAGCCGTCCAGTGCATGAAGTGTGAGAGAATTTCATCTTTACTGCTGGGTTTGGAAACTAGAGCTGATGCTGAACTCAGCGGGAAAAACAGGATATGATGTCACCCCAGATCTGGTCATCCTGTGCCATGGCGTGGCAACGGCCAACATTTCCTGCTGTGGAGTGAGGTGAAACCGGCCCCTTGCCCTCACAGTGCACCTCACCAATTGTGTAATGATCCACCTGGGAGGAGCAATTCCCTCCTCCTCCCTGCAAGCCATCAGCTGACACCCGGAAGCATGAGCATCCTTTTCTCAGCTTGCAGAACTCAAATTGCTATTCATGGGGAGGAGCCAGAGCACCAAAGCTGAGGTCCAGACCCAAATTTTCCAAGTGTTCAGGTGTTTGGTTCTGGGGTTGGCTCAGGCCCAGCTCAATTCATTAAGAGTCCTTGACTTCTTAAAAGCAGTGAAAATATTTGTCTCACTGACCTCTACAGGCTGAGGTGAAATAGTGTTTCCTCTTCTGCGTCTAGAGTCGCTGGCAGATCCTTGGCTGGTGTGAGTCAGCATTTACACCAGTGAGAATCCAGCCCGCTGCCTTTCGGTTTAATCAATGTGACCCCTGGTTCTCCCTGTATGGGGCAAGGTAGAAAGGAGAATAGGGGGAAGTGATCAGGGTTTCCCTCTGCTTCTGTCACCATCGATGATGGTTGGATGTCACACGTGACAATGACACCTAGCTTTCTGGGGTACTTATGTGGCCTCCACACTGTATTACATGAGCCCCTCATAACCTTCCATGTAGTTATCCATGCCACACCCCTGTGAGGTAGAGAAGTGCTATTTTCCCCAAGCACTAAGGCCTGGTCTACACTTAGAGCTTAGGTTAACATAGCTACGGCTCTCAGGGAGGTGAAAAGTCCACCCCCTTGAGCACGATAGCTCTGCCAACCTAAGCCCCCAGTGTAGGTCAATGGAAGACTGCTTCTGTCAACCTAGCTACTGTCACTTGGGAGGTGAAGTTACTACAGCTTTTTCCCATTGTCACGCACAGCTACACTAGTGACCCAGCCACCCCATAGCATGGGCAAACCCTCTCTGAATTGCCCGTGGTCACACACAGGTAGTTTTGTAGCAGAGCAGAGACTTGAACCCCGGTCTCCTGAGTCCCAATGCTAGCCGCTAACCACTAGGCCAGCCACTGTAGGCTATAGCTCCCCTGCCTGGCTGCTGTCCTCATTCAGGGAAAAACTTTCCCTGCCAGTTAGTCCAGCTAGTTATTTCTCCTTCCCCTCTTGTCTGTGAATGAGTCATTTCTGCCGACGTTTGCTGTGGGGTGACGGATGGTGCCTTACGTGCCCTGCAGGCAGTTGACTCGGTGGGAGAGATCCTGCTGTCTCTCAGTTACCTACCCACAGCGGAGAGGCTGACGGTCGTTGTGGTCAAAGCCAAAAACCTCGTGTGGACCAACAGCAAAACGACAGCAGGTGAGTGCGAGGCCATGAAAGAGCAGCTCCCGCCAGAGGCCAGCTCCGCCCTCCCCTGCTAGAACTCCGCTGCCGTAGTGCTTGAAGTGCTGCAGTGAGTCCAGGGACTCCACACCTGTTCCATCAGCCGTAGCTCTGGGGCGCTCAGGCGAGAAGCCCAGAACTTGAGCTCCAAAACCTCAGGCCTCTTGCACTTGAGCCAAGGAGATCACGTCGAGCTGCTAGCAACGGCGCTTATTCTTTACTGTTTGTAGCGTGAGAGTCCCGAACAAAGACAGGGCCCCATTGCGCTAGGCACTGCACTTAATCTCTGTACTGCTCAGCCACTAGGAGGCAGCATCGCTCACAGGCACAGTTTTTCTGCTGCCTCATTATCGTCACCCAGGCTCCCGTAGTTAAATGTGTGTGCAGGGGTCACGTTTCCCCCCCCCCCCAATATCTGCCTTTCATTTAGCAACAGCTTCTATTCAGAGATTTTCAAAATGTGGGGCGTGCCCCCCTATGGGGTGAACATTCAGGGAGGCGAGCAGCAATGCCAGCCCCGCACGACAGGGCTCCACCCCCGACTCACCTCAGCCATGAGCCCCACTTGTCAGCTTAGCCGAAGCCCAGCAACCCCCACGCTCCGAGAGCTGGGCTCCATCCTTGTTAGTGTCACCTGCCCTGTGGCGCCCCGCACCCATTGCTCCAGCCCCTGCCCGCCTCACCTCACTGGGAGAGGGGTGGCACCTCGAGGCAGGGGCCAGCAGTACCTGTGCTGAAATGCTGCCTGCTGGCCCGGGGCTTGCAGGCTTTGCAATGTCAGCGCTTTCCTAAACTCGGTGGCGGCTTCTCCGCTCGAGGCAGCGCGTGGTCGGCCCTGGGGTGGGGTTCGGGATGCGGCGCGCTAGCCGCTGTGGGGCTGGCTGGGAGCGGAGGGGCCATGGGGAGCAAAGGTGGTGGAGAGAGAGGGGCCTCCCCAAGGGTGCTAGAGAGAGGGGGCAGGGCAAATGGGCAGGAACATGACGTTCCTCCCTGCCCCCTCCCATGCCCCTCAGTCACTCCCGCCCCACACCCTGCAGAGGCAATGCGTGGAGAAGTCATGTGGCCCCCCACCCATCACCAGTTACACGTCATCTCTGAGCTCCTGTGCGTATACCCCTTTTCCCTGAGGTGCAGTGTTCCCTGCGCTCACTCAGCGTTGGCTCTGCTTATGGGCGGAGGACAGTTAGCGAATGATGGTCCTTTGCTTCCCATTGTCCAAACAGATCCTTTCATCAAAGTGTACTTGCTTCAGGACGGGAGGAAGATCAGCAAGAAGAAGACAGCTGTGAAGAGAGATGACACAAATCCGGTGTTTAACGAGGCCATGATTTTCTCAGTGCCCGCAATCGTCCTACAGGTGAGAACTTCCCAGTCAAGGGCAGACTGAAGAGTTGTAACTTATTTATTTTATTTATTTTTAAGCCAGAAAACTTTACACCATTCATGAGATCCACCCAAACCTGCCTCTTGGGTCTACCCAACAGGGTGCATTCAGGACAGGATACAGAGGGACCTAGACAAATTAGAGGATTGGGCCAAAAGAAATCTGATGAGGTTCAACAAGGACAAGTGCAGAGTCCTGCACTTAGGACGGAAGAATCCCATGCACTGCTACAGACTAGGGACCGAATGGCTGGGCAGCAGTTCTGCAGAAAAGGACCTAGGGGTTACGGTGGACGAAAAGCTGAATATGAGTCAACAGTGTGCCCTTGTTGCCAAGAAGGCTAATGGCATTTTGGGCTGTATAAGTAGGGGCATTTCCAGCAGATCGAGGGAAGTGATTATTCCCCTCTATTCGGCACTGGTGAGGCCTCATTTGGAGTACTGTGTCCAGTTTTGGGCCCCACGCTACAAGAAGGATGTGGATAAATTGGAAAGAGTCCAACGGAGGGCAACAAAAATGATTAGGGGGCTGGAGTACATGACTTATGAGGAGAGGCTGAGGGAACTGGGATTGTTTAGCCTGCAGAAGAGAAGAGTGAGGGGGGATTTGATAGCTGCTTTCAACTACCTAAAAGGGGGTTCCAAAGAGGATGGATCTAGACTGTTCTCAGTGGTAGAAGATGACAGAACAAGGAGTAATGGTCTCAAGTTGCAGAGGGGGAGGTTTAGGTTGGATATTAGGAAAACCTTTTTCACTAGTAGGGTGGTGAAGCACTGGAATGGGCTACCTAGGGAGGTGGTGGAATCTCCTTCCTTAGAGGTTTTTAAGGTCAGGCTTGACAAAGCCCTGGCTGGGATGATCTAATTGGGTTTGGTCCTGCTTTGAGCAGGGGGTTGGACTAGATGACCTCCTGAGGTCCCTTCCAACCCTGAGATTCTATGATTCTATGATTCTAAGACTGCACCTTCTCTCCTCCCCCACAGCAAGGAAATTACAGTACACCAGGGCCTGGGTATGTAACTAGAACTGCAGACTGAGTTGTACATCTTCATTCATCCTTAGCCTGACATTTACAGCTTTTCTGAAATCTCCCGGAGTTTGACTGCTTCTTATATCCGGGAAGAGATTCAGGCAGTGAGTTCCCTGGTGCAAATCAGACATTAAAATTAAATCCTGCAGCTGAAACAGGAGGGCCGATGGCTGAGATCTAACCAGGCTTGGAAGCAGAGAGTAATTTCATTTAGCAAGTCAGAGGCTCTGGGGTTAGCGGCTAATAAACGTGTCTGAAGGAGACACCTTCAAAGGACAGATAATAAGGAGGAAGCTTTCTTCAGTGGCATGGAAACAAGAAAGAGCCTGTTAAGGGATGGTTGCCATAACAACATCTCCAGGGGTCTCCTCCTGTTCTTCCCACTGTGAGAGTGATAGCGCTGAGATCAGGGAGAATTGGACAAAGAGAAGGGAAATGAATGTGTCCGTGATAATGGCTAGAGCGGCAGTGAGTGAAAGCTAGATCTATAGTGTATAAATCTGCAGGTGCCGATGAAACACACATGAGACTTTTCAAAGCAACTGGGAGAGGAAATCTCAGAAAATCAGCTTCAATAAGTCCAAGGACTCAGGAGACAGGAAGGGTGGATCAGAGGTTAGGGGGCTAGGCTACGGCTCAGGAAACCCAGGTGCAGTTCCTTACGCCACCACACTTTCTCTGTGACCTTGGGCACGTCACTTAGTCTCTCTGTGCCATCCCAGTACCCCATCTGTAAAATGGCACTAATAGCACTTCCCTCCACCCAGTGGTGCTGTAAGAATAAGTACATTAAAGATTGGGAGGTACTGCAGCGATGGGGCTATACAAGTACCTAAGATGGACTGGTAGAGATGCAGTCCCTGTTGGCTGGAAAGACGCAAACGTGGGACTGGAGCTCTGTGTAGGGAAGGGAATGTAGGAAATTGCCCTCTGCTTAGTCTGACATCCATCCCATGTAAACGATTCCAGCCTGTACCAAGGGAATTTGTGGTTGGACATTTGGGAGAGATGGGCTTTTAGAATGAAAGTAGGCCATGCCAAACAAATGGAATAGCTGGGTCTATAGCTCATTGACTGATGGGGCAAGATCCGGCAACTGTCTTCAGTGGGCCATGGCTCTGGAGCAGAGGCAGCAAGTGGAAGCCTTGGCAGAAAGGGAATGCCGTCTCTCTGAGTGTCAGTAATGCAGTCGCGCTCGTGAACCGTAAGGGAACTGGATAAATACCAAGGTATGAATCAGAAACGTGTTGATTAGAACTGGTTGGAAATTTCCCACCAAAACTTTTTTTCAAAATGCTTTTTTCAACCAAAGTGGAAGTTTTCATAAAAAACTTAAATTTTGATCCAAAGGTTTTGTTTATTGACCTTTTTTTTTTCCCCAAAAAAAATTTCCAGAACGTTTAATTTCAGCTCCCACTTTTTCCTCCCCTTTTTTTCCCAATGGGTAAAAGACTTTTTAAAAAGTGAAAGCAAGTTATTTTTTTTCCTACCAAAATTATGTGTTGTTTAAAATTACACAACCAGGGGAAAATAAAAAACCAATTAACAGAAAATTTCAAGCAAAATGAAAGATGCTTGTTCTTTTGAAATGTTCGTATAATACACACCATCGTTTTCTGACCTGCTCTGTCTAGTGCTGATGGACAGAGCATAACTTTGCATGGTACGTCGGGACAGGCCCAAGCCATAAACCCTAGTTCCAGATCTAATCTGCTCCAGAACTCAAAATCCAGGCTGTTTCATTCAGACACATCTCTAACGACAAGGCTTTCAAAGAGGGGAACTGCTGGGGTCATTTCTAGGGCCCCTGTTAAAGTCAATGAGCGCTAAGGATGCTCAGCAGGATCAGGCTTCTTGTGAGTGAAAGTCTCTAGGCTGTATCCTGAAGGGTGCTGAGTTCCTGCTACCCTGTGTGACATCAGCCGGCGTGGTGCACTGTGAGCTGGTGCTTGGCTGCTCTCAGGGTTTGGCCTGGTTGAAAAGCAGTCGTAGCTCTAGAGGAGGATTTCTACAAAGGGGAATTTAATAGACAGCCAGATCAGCATCACTCTGGAGTAAACTGTCCCTCGTGGTACTGACAGATATTCTGCTCTTCCACCCAGCCACCTACATGAACAGAACTGCACTGGCTTCATGCTGTGGACTCATCTCTGCAATTCATTTCTAATTAGTGACTGTTTTGGAAGTAGTGTGGGACATAAAGAAAAGCAGGACTGGGTTGCTAACCTAACCAGAGTAATCTCCACTTTGCATGCTGGCTCACACGCAGCCGGTTGCATTGCTCAGCTCAGCTGCTGAGTACTCTGTACACAATGGAAATATTCCTTGGGCTGCGGTCTCCAGTGCTCATAATGCTGACCCCTTAGGCAGTAACCAAAGCTATCCTATCCACTATTATTAAAGTGGGCTTTTACTCTGCAACAGGTCTGTGTATACATGGTTCCCAGTCCCTCCTCAGATCAGCTCCCTCTGTGTGTCCAGACTCACATCTGCTGACTTGAGTGACAAAAATAAGGGTTATGGCTTTTTACACAGAGCCAGCACTCCCATGGGAGACTATTCCACCTTGTGTGTTGTTGGCAGAATTATTTACTATATTCCAGAGATAAGGTGGGGGAGGTAATATCCTTTATTGGACCAACTTCTACTGGTGAGAGAGACAAGCTTTCGAGCTTACACAGAGCTCTTCTTCAGGTCTGGGCTGAAGTGGGAAGTGAGTGAGAGTCGAACTGATGTCACAGACACACGGTGCTAGTGTAAGTTTCCCCAGCTTGTACTCCCCTAGTATCCAATAGACTTTTCTCCGAGTTTGGCCCCTTGAGTCTCATAAGAACCTACTCTCAGGAGATTTTTGAGACTCTGTGCTTTCAGGGATACCTCAAGCGCCACCTCCCACATGATACTTGACCCTTGCCTTTCACTGCCATCGGGCACCAAATTGTGCTTAGTTTGCAGTCGGCTCTTTGGGGCAGGGACTCTCTTTTTGTTCTGTGTTCGTACAGCGCCTAGCGCAATAGGTCTTGGTCTGTGACTGGGGCTCCGAGGCGCTACCTCAATACAAATAAATAAATAATGCAATGGGACATTGGTAATGTTTCCTGTGCCCCTCCAGGATCTGTCTCTCCGGGTGACGGTGGCAGAGTGTTGCGAAGATGGCAGAGCTGAAAACATTGGCCATGTCATCATTGGCCCATCGGCCAGCGGCATGGGCATCACGCACTGGAACCAGATGTTGGCCACCTTAAGGAAGCCGGTGTCCATGTGGCACCCAGTTCTACGAAACTAAGGGCAAAGTTACACTCTGCAAGTATCTTGCATGGTGCCTAGACTTCCCATAAGCAAATATTCTTGGCAAATGGACAGTGGTACGTGAGAGACAAACTATTTTTCCAAATGTTCTTCACAAATTCCATTTAGTAAGAAGGAGCAGCAGGGGAAGTCACTGAATCAGATCCTTGAGAAAGTTTCAGTGGACTAAAACCTGAGAGAAGAAGCAACTCAAGTGTGATTATGTGCAGAAGTAGCTTCCGGGCAAACACTTCCTTCCTAGCCCTTCCTTTCCAGTGACACCAGCTTGGGAGTCCCATTATCCCTCATCATCTGTGATTTTATTTTCCAGTGAATGTTACACAGTAGAGCATGGTCTGTTCACTGACTTAAGAGGGTTGGGGTAAATTTGTGATCTCACACCCACGGTGGGCTTAGCCCCCCAGATTTTCAAGACAGTGTCCGGGAGGAGTTTAGCCACATGGATTTTCATCTACATGGTGGCCAGGTTGGCATTTAACCACCGGGGGTTTTCAGTGCAGGGTCCAAAGAGAAATTTATTGTTTTAATACAGTGCTGCCCTGACAATAGTGCCCTCTTCAAGGGGGGTCCTTTGTTCCTCCTCTGGATGGCTCCCCGTTAAAAACTTGAGTTCAGGGACAGTGAGCAGCTCCATAAATAGCAGGTGCTTATCTTCCCCATCCGATTACTGGACTTTCTGAGCTAACTTGTGAGCGGAGGGAATACAGATGTTGGCATTTTTAATAAAGGAGCAGCCTTATTTGAAAAAGAAAGATATTTCACAAAGCATAATATGAACCTAAAGGAGAGTTCCTTTAGGAAGAACTCATACTGCACTTTACCATTTCAGTGAAACCACCCTTTTTCACGGTCCAGTCTCTCAAAGGCTCGATTCTGCAGGCAGTAGACGTTGAGGGCCCTCAGCATCTTGGATGCTTGGATTTTGCGGGGCCTCCATGTTTGAGGTTGGCTGAAATTCTTCAAATTTCAATTAAAAATGTCATCAAGCTCTGATGGGGAAAAAATGGGGATGGTGGTGGAAGTTGATAACATATTGGTGACTCCTGGTTTTTTTGACCAGCTATGGAACAGGGTGAAATGTTTTGAATTTCAAATGCCAACCAGAAAAGTGGGGAAAATGTCTACTCACAAAACAGCTGATTTCTTCCCCCCCCCCCTGTTTTCCAGCCAATTCTAGAGCCCAACTTGAGACACATTGGTGCCAATTTCTAGAACTCCTGAGCTTCTGCAGACCTTCAGCTGGGATTGTGGGTGCTCTGCACCTCTGGAAGCCAGGCCCACAGGGTCCCGTATTGGGCACCCCACAGGGTCCCGTATTGGGCACCCCACAGGGTCCCGTATTGGGCACCCAACAGTGTAGGCCTCAGGTTTTTACTCAGTCCCCACCGAAAGGTCAAGTTGCGATCAAGTTTAGCACATACCAGCTAATCCCAGCCTCCACTCAGCCACTCTTCCTAGTCAAGGTAAACCCAGTGTGCCAGCTATCACAATTGTGTTGCAAATCTCGTGATTTTTGGTGTTTTCCGTAAAGCCCTAGCTCTTGGAATCATGTTGTTACTTGCTAATCTCACTTAAAACAAAAACAAACAAACTAACTCACCAAATTAAGTTTCTAGCCCTCATGATAATGGAGAAAGGCTTGAAAACAGGAGCACTCGGGGCTCAAACACCACAAAGCAAATGTAAAGAACTCCACCCCACATTTATTATTTGTATAAAATGTCATGACTTTTCAGCCAATCTCGTGATTTTGGGGGCAGGCGCCTGATTCTCAGTTTTGAATTGAGGGGTTGGCAAACGTTCAGCCTCATTGGGGACAACTGGTGTGTGTTTGCCTCAGGACAGTGTAAAAACTGAGGGAGACTCTTCAGAAGAACCAGCTGCCGCTGAAAGTTGTGGAGGTGGAATGCAAGCCTATTATAGGAGACATTTCCTGCCATCTTTGAATGTGGAAAAGCCATCAAGAACCAAAATGTGTTGCTCATTGAGGCCTAAGGGGGGTCTGAAATCAGTGCTCCGTTGTGATGGGTTTCCATGAAAGGGAGGGAGAGATTACTTAAGAGGGGGAAATAAAACCAGTCGGCTGTTTAATTCTACCTCTGTTCAACCAAACGGCATGGGGGGGGGGGCGGTGTTGGCGTGTTGGCAGCTGGGCAGAACCATCAAAAGCAGGCACAGCTGGATGAAGCCAGCTCGTGTTTCCTCACAGACCAGGGATGGTTTCTTTAGAGCTGTCTTGGTCAGGCTGTGCCCTGTACTCTCCTGGGGAGGGATACCCGAGCTAGTAGAAGGAGAGGTGGCCAAAGAAATGGTGCGTAGTTCCTTTGCTGCCTTGAAGACTTGTAGTCAGTGAGGATTCAGACCAGGAGGGGAGGGGTCTCAGAATGCGCCTCTGCTGGGTGCTGCCATGTCTTGGTAGGTATGATGCTATTAGCAGGGCTCCCCCTGCGCCAGAATGTACGGTTAGCCTCCGGGGCTGGAGCATGCTCATTGCTTAGGGGAGGGGAGACCCAAATATCGGTGTGCTCGGGGAACCCCCATTGCCTCTCATCTTACCTGTGTAGGAGCAAGGCAGCTTATGGACCCAGCTGAAATGCCCAGCTGGGTTCCTGGGTTCTAATGCAGCAGCATCTACATGCTTGAGGGTAAGCCCAAGCTTCCTGGGCACCCAGTGCCATTGGGCAGCAGGCACTGGGCGAGAGCATGCTGCATACCCAGTGCCACTTCCCCGGCAGGGGGGGCTTCCCCTTTGCTAGAGAAACACGCTTGTTTTCAGTGTGAATCACCCGTGTCCACTGCCTGAATCAAACAGTGGGGAAGTCTGTCCAGTCCAACAATTGCAGCTTTGTGAACATGAGTCTCACCAACTTTCCAGCTCCAGCAGCTTCCTGCATCGCTAGTCAAAGGGCATGGGGGGGACCCTGTTCCTTAGCACTGGGGTCTGGGCTTGGCCCTGTGTCAAACTCCTTCCTCCTGCTCTCAAATATTCTTCACAAATCTTTAGGATAAATTGATGTTGGGTTTGAACTTTGCCGGCTATCTGGGCCTGATTAAAGGCCGACTTCAGTGGGCTTTGGCTCCAGTGTAATATTCCCCGTCTTGATTCAGACAAAGGTTAGAAGCCTTTTTCTTTACATGGCCTAGTGTCCCAGTTGTAGCTCCCTCTATGATGGAAGCACAGCAAGGATGGTCTTATGATTAAGGCTCTGGACCAAGGCACAGGAGAAGGGGGCTTTAGCCCTGGCTCTGATAACAGACATATACGTGGTATTGGGCTATCACTCAGACTGCACCATTACCGGATGTCTTTTTAAGAGCTATGCTGGAGTCTAACCACCAAGTTATTAATGCCAAAATTGCTGGGTGAGATTCCCTGGGCTGTGTGATGATCACAATGCTCCCTTCTGGCCTTAACACGTGTGTTTTAAATGTCCTTCCCGTAGCATCAGATCCATTTGGGAGCACAAGGCCAGGGCCGAAACGCAGGCTGTGATAATTCTCAGCGCAAAGAAGAATGAAAATGTTAATGGTATTTATGGGACCGACCGAAAAATAAAAAAGCAACAAGGGCTGTAGTTAAAATTTGTACTTTGAATGCTTAATGTTCCGCTCTCTCCACACCATTGTTTTTTTCAGCATTACATCATAGCAGAGTAGAGCAACATGCCAGCGGCAGGGGGAGGTTTATATGAAAAGTGTATCTAGCATCATGCCATAGCTGTGCTATGTATTTAAATGGTTATGTTATCACTTTAAAGACCTGTCCGCCTCGGTGTATTGCACTACAGCGCCTGCCCCTCATTCCAGCTGAAAGAGAAATAAACAGCGAGGAGACTTGGCAAATGACTTCATGCAGAGTTGTTTTCTTTGGCGCGCTGGAACGAAAAACTGATCGGGATTGTAAAGTGTGCGGGGTTGGGCGGGAGTGTGAACATAGGCAGGGGACCTCAGTTTCCTCATCCTTAAAAGGGGGACAGTAATCCTTCCCAGGAGGGGTTGTGAGCCCAACTTCATTAGCACACTGGATAAAAGGCATTGCAGATGAGCAGAGTCTTAATTGTTGTTTTTGTCTTGGTTTGAATGTCCCCCTTTAAAACCATTCCAAATGTAGGACTCATCCGCATAGGAAGAACCTGTGAAATGTGACCACCTGACAGGAGGGACACACAGAGAATGCACTGAGCAGTGTTTCAATGACACACACTTGTTTGAGACCCCCCTACCCCCAAAAAACAACTCTTCACGGGGGCTGCCAAAGAGCTGTAAGATGGTCAAGGATTTCGCCTCCAAGGCAGTTACAGAGCAATGCTGAAGACGCAAAGGCTCCGGATCCCTCACTAGCCACTCCCTTGGTCACCGGCGCTAATTAATGGGCATTTGAAGGCAATGTTCGGCATTTGGGTGCGAGGGTGGGGTGACTTCCAGGTGAAAATACAAAATTAGAAGCTGCAATTCCTGTCGATGAAAAACCAGCCAGACACGAGTTAGTTCCTGGGAGCGAATGGAAAGACCGCTGTGCGTCTGTTATGTAACCCTTCTGCCAGTCAGAGTCAGCAGCAACAAGGGCCGGGTTCCGTATCTAGGGGTTCCATTCCAATAACACAATGCAAAACCGGCTCGAGCCCCCACCCAGTGACCTGGGACAAATATATATCACCCCCCCGGGCGCCTCTAAGAGGCAATACTTCCCCTCTCGCAAGCACCGAGTCTGAGTGTAGAAAAACCTTTTAATGACAGAGAGAAACAATGCGGCATTTTGCTGGGGAAACACCACATCTAGGATTTGTAAACCAAACTGAGCAACAACCCACCCCAGCAAATTGGCCATGTCCTTTCCCTTTGGTTCTTGAGCCCAGCAACCCCAAAATCACCCAAAGTCCCAAAAGTCCAACAACCCAAAAGTCCAGACCCAGAGTTCAAAAGTTCATCTGCAGAGTGTTACACCCCCCCCAGTCTGGATAGGAATGGGGAGGGGAGAGGTAAGGGGCACCTTACGTGGCTCAAAGCTGACTCCCCCGTCCCTTCGTGGGGCTTCGCTCAGCTCGGCTCTGCCATCCCACGAGTCACTCTGCTCAGCCATCTCTCTCCGGCTGTCCCGCCAACTGCTCCGCTCCATCAGCCGGCCTGCAAGCCGCTCCAGCTGTCCCACCAAGTGCTCCACTCTGTCAGCAGCTCCGCTCCATCAGCTGCTCAGCAATAGATCTTCTGGCTCCCCCACTACTTAACACAGTGCTCAGTGATTTCAGCTCTTAACAATTTCAGCTTTTTAGTGATTTCAGCTTGTAGTTAGGGGAGCCTGTGTGCTCAGTTACACACTTAGTCCAGAGTAATTCCAACTCAGCAGCTTGTGATTAGACTCCTAAGGAACTCAAAATTAGCTCTGATATTCCACAGTGGAGAGAGAGGAGGTGCAATTGACATTTAGGGCCCTCAGAAGAGGCCCATGCCACCAGATACAATTACCTATCTCCAACCTCTCTCAATTCACTGGGTTTTGGCATCCATGTCCCTCGCCTAGCAAGTGCTACTCAGCTAATGGTGAGGCCCTTCATCATAACAAAAGCCCACTGTCCTTGATTCACATAATCAGGGTAACAACACTTTATTCTTCCTGCCCCAATAACAGAGAAACTGGGGCTCCCACAGCAGTCAAAGTGACCATTTGGGCAAGCGGTCCATCATGCTTTGCAGGGTGGGTGTGTCCATGCAAACAAGATTAGCCCCTGACATCCCTTTCCACAACTCACCACCAGATGTCAGGGTAGAGCTCATCCTGACTCTGCTTACAGTTACACTCACCTTTGTGCTGGGTGCGGAGGCAGGTGAGGGTGTGGGGGCTTTCTGGAGGCCCAAGGACCAGGCCCTGCAGCCACAGAAGATGGGCCCCAGTCTGCTCTCGGCACGGCCTCTGTAAACCCAGAGCGATTCAGCTAGAGGCAGTGGGGGGCAGGGGGGAGGGTGTCTCTGGATTTGCACTGAGGTTAGTGACAGTAGAATCTGTCCCAGTAAGTCTAGCTGGTCTAGTCCTCCCCTGGCCTCTCCGGCCTTTCCTCTGCCCAGCTGTTGGCCTAGGGTGATCAGACAGCCAGTGTGAAAAATCGGGACGGGGTGGGGGGTAATAGGAGCCGATATATGAAAAAGACCCCAAAATCAGGACTGACCCTATAAAATTGGGACATCTGGTCACCTTATTTGGCCTCTGTTTCCTAAGCCCTTATTTAGCTGCCTCTCTTCTCTCTTTCCCACCCCCTCCTCTCTTTCCATCAGCCCCCTTTCTCCAGTCTCTCTGTTCTCCATTTCCCCTGCCCTTCTTTCTGTCACATCTCCTCTCTTTTATCTGACCCTCCCCCCCTTCCTGGTCTCTCTCCCACTAAGCCACGCAGCCTGGTCTAATTAACCAGCCAGCAGCAGCACCTCTCACCCCTAATGCGAACACCCTAGGCCCTTCCCTCATTTGTGCTCTCTGTGCCCCTGAGGAGACACCTGATTGCCAGGTGGACTGGGCCCTGTGCCAATATCCTTGGGAGAGTCCAGCATCCCTGGAGCCTCCAGACACATGCATTTGGCTGCGCCATGGTAGCATTCTGAGAGAGGTCTATAAATCCCTTCAACATAATCAGCAAATACTTCTTCCAGCTTTGCTGGTTCCTCTGCCGCTGGGAATTGTGTCCCATTGCTCCCCACTCTCTGCCCCTAGGCTTTAGCTAGTGTGAGTCCAAAGGGTTACAATGACTTGCTGTGACAGGCAGCGCTGGTACCAGCCTTCCCAAACTGGCATTGCCCTGACATACAAGCACAACAGCTGAGGACGAGGCCACAGAAGGGACATGGGCAAAGAGGGCACCAGTGAGATTTAGTCCTGCTTTCTGACTGGATGCTGAGACGCGCTGGCTCCATCCCATGAGAGGCCAATGAAAGAGTCAGCAGGCGCTCCTAACACATCCAGGCAAATGTACACCCACACATACATCAGATTTTGACAAGCCATTAAGCGGGTGTGTCTTCTGCCTCTTTGTATTTCTGTCCCCATTACTCCTGAACTGGCCTGTCTCAGCACAGACACCATCTTGTGTAAAACCTGGTCTGCAGGGAAGTAGTGTGGTCTAGTGGTTAGAGCACTGAACTGGGCCTTAGGAAACCTGGTTTCTAAGCCTGGCTCTGCCACTTCTTTAGTTAGGTACTTACATGTCTGGCCACTAAGGGATGACATGTCTAGCTTGAGGATTTAGCTGTTGTTCCCCAAATCACCTCACACTCTTTAATGCATTTCACAGCACCTCTGTGAGGGAGGGCCAGTAGCCCCATTGAACAGCTGGGGAGCTGAGGTACAGAGCGGTATTTAGGTTCCTGTCTCTTCAGGCACCAGGGACAGGCTCAAAACTACTGCATAGCTGCCACCTAACCCTGTAGGAGCCTAAGTCTCCATAGTGCCTCTGTTTCGGTGGGGCGGGATCATGCACACCGCCACCTAAGCACTGATGCCACCCGACAGGTAACAGCTGCTCAGAGCCCTAGCACAAGCCAAAGCCCCAGCAGATACAAAGCAGGTGTCTCGAACCATGTGTTCTCCTGCCTGCCTCGCCAATGGGGCTGGCTCTTGTAGGTGTGCTTAGAGTGCACCTGACTATTGCTACCGATCCGACCGCTACAGCAAAACAGCTGGAGGAAGGCCACTGCCACGGGGTGGGGCAGCACAAAAGACAGCCGGGGGCATGTGTGTGTGTGGGGGGGGAATTCTCCCAGAATCCCCAATAGCTTAGTGACTAGGGCACACCCCAGGCTGGTGGCTATTCTGGGTGCTTGTGCTCGGGCTTTTCACGAAAAACAGCTGGCCTGGCTCAAGCAGTGAACGCCAGGCTCACAGCGAGAAGCCCGACTGGAGGTGGCATCTCCCTCTGGCCTAGCAGGCACCTAAGGTCCAGATCAACAGGCGTTAGGCACCTAAATACCTTTGAGGATAGCCCACCCTCATTGCCTCTGCACTCCTGGCTCGTTTAGGCAGCTGCCTGGCTTCTGAGAATCCCTTCCTTAGATGCCTAACATCATACAGGGAGCCCGAGCACCTAATGCAGGGCAAGGCGGCCACTGGGCAGGAGGCGTTTGGCTCTGCAATGCCGCAGGGCCTTTGGGCATCTAGCCCTAAGTGACTTACCCAAGGCCACATACAAAGTCTGTGGCAGCACAGGGCCCTAACCACTGACCCACCTCTCCTCTCGTGTGCGCTGCCTGACCCTGGGCAGGTCACTTCCACGCCATGCCAGCTGTTCCCTCTGTGTGCGTAACAGGTCCCGCTCTGAAAAATTGACTGTGTTTGTACAGCACCTAGCACAGCGGGGTCCGAAGCGCAGTTGTTACACAAATACTACTAATTACGTCAGTTGGGCCAACGCCCCGCTCAGGAGTCCAGAGGGCTCTTTCAAGGACATTGTGCTGGAAAGAGTGATGTGTTTCCCAGCAGTCTGTGGCCTTCCAGAATGTCAAGTTCAGCCAAATTAAAATGTCAGGGGAAAAACAAACAGAAACTACAAAGTTTAATTTACATACCCATGTAACTTAACCGCTACCATGCCCCTCCCCCGGCCCAAGCTGGCAATAGCCACTGGGAATTATTCACATGCACGGCAACAGCATTCAGTGTGATTGTAGCTATATTGCATGGCTTGCTGGAGGAGGCAGTAGATGGGGCAGGTTGGGCGAGAGGGGTTTGAGACCTGAGCTGGGGATTAGTTTGAGGGGTGTCACAGAGCTGTGCGAGCAGGTGATGAGGGCTTGTGCCTCCCGTGTGTGAGTAAAGGAAAGGGGCACATGTGTACCCTGAGAAGCTCGTCTGCAGCATTTGAGTGCAAAACTGTGCAGGTTGGCTCAGAAGTCAGGCATCTGGGGGAGGGCTTGCTGCTAGAATTGGCAGTAATGAGGTGGGCGAGTGAAGCTGTCTGTGGGGTTACTGATGGATAAGGGCAAGTATCGTTTAGCTGGTATAGTGTACATGTGACGTGGTTGTTACATTTCACAATGGTGATATTCTGTCAGGAGAGTAGGCTTACGCCTGGGCCACACTACAAAGTTAGGTTGACAAAAGCTGCTTTGTGTCAGCTTATTTGGGCCTGTGTCTAGATTCCTATTTGTCGCCGGCTGACATAAGTGCTCCATTACGGTGCTGCAGTAACGCCACCTTCCCAAATGGCCCTGAGCCACGCTCAGCATCCTGTGTTCGACGCAATGTGAGCGTAGCCACCACGTGACCGATGTCAAGCCTAATAGTCCTCCGGCATGTCATATTTGGGGGATGCCCAACCACCACTTGGCAAGGCAGGTGGATACCTCTGAGGAGCTCAGGCTCCAGCCCCAGTCTGAACAGCTACATGGCAGTTTTACAGCCCCACAGCCTGAGCCCCAGGAAGCTGACTGGGGCCAGCCCTGGGTGTTTAATTGCTGTGTAGACAGACCCTTAGGGCCTAGTCTTCCCTTAGGGATTGTAGGCAACTTCCATTGTCACTCTGACTGCAAGAGCTGCCTGTCCTTTCTGTCAGGGAGAGGCGCCCTGCTCTGAGAAGCTAGGGTCTCCCACTTAAATAACTTAAATTGCTTGTATAATTGCCCAGGCCAGTGAGACCCACAACTTCTGCTGTAGGTTTTTAAGCAGCGAGATGCCCATATTGTACTCAGGAGAGGGAGCTGCCCCCTCAACATGTAAGGCGCAATGGCGGTTGTAACACGCTGGCACCAGGATCACTCTGCTGCCAATGGGCTCACAGGGCTGGATCCTCAGCTGAAGTAAATGGGAACGAGGCCATGGCAGTCAGTGGCGCTGTGTCCATCCACACCCGCTGAGGCTCTGGCCCACTACAGCATCGGAATGAAGCCAGGATGCCACCATGTGAGACGCCCCCCCCCGCCCCGCCCCGCCCCACCCCAGCATAGGCTGTGATGGTAGAAGAGAGGACAAAGGGACGCAGTGGGGTTTGGCGGGATGGAAAGCGCTCACTGCACGGAGATGGCTGAGCACCACTGAGGACGTCTCCGCCTGGACCCGGCCAGCAGATCCTGTCCTGGGCTGAGTCAATGCAGGCCGACCATTCCCTGCTTTGGAGCTGAGCGTTTTACCCGCCACTTTTGCCCACCTGTTTTGGTGTCACCAGCTTCCATTGCTGACCGTGCAGCAGCATCCAAGCCCCAGCGCGAGGGTGGTGATATTTTAGGGTCCAGCCCACTCCCTCTATTAGTCTGAAGTGACATTTCCTCCCTTCCCATTGGCTGCCTCCGCACAGATGCCCATGAATAATCTGGGACCCGTGTTTGGTGGAACGTTTCTACTCAGCGCAGGAAACACCATCCAAGTCAGCCCCCTCCACACACACCCCCACACAGACCTCTTCCCTCTGGTGTCAGAAGCTGCTGAACGGATCCTCCCCAACACAGCAGCTGTCAGCCATGCGTGTAGAATACCACATGGGGCTGTCAGCCCCAGGCAGCTGTACTATAATAATATAATATATGGAGCTATGTCTATCTCATAGGACTGGAAGGACCTTGAAAGATCATTGATTCCAGTCCCCTGCCTTCACTAGCAGGACCAAGTGCTGTCCCCTGAAAGATTTTTTTGCGCCAGATCCCTAAATGGCCCCCTCAAGGATTGAACTTACAACCCTGGGTTTAGCAGGCCAATGCTCAAACCACTGAGCTATCCCTCCCCCTGATCAATGGCATCGGTTCCAAAATCGGATCTCGGGAGTTAAAAAAGGGAGTTTTCAGTGACAAAAGTGACTGTAAAATGTCACTATGAGGATTTCATAGCAATTCTCCCATAGTGACAGATTTGCTCACTGATGGGCCAGATTCGCCACAGGAGCATATCACCAGCCCTGCATTGACGTCAGTTACTCCAGCCCTGGGCATTTGGCCTGACTTTCCTAACGGGCAGTGCTGCGAACAGCCTGGGTTCAGAGACTCAAAGTGTGGTCTTTCTGCCCCTTATATCTGTAGCATCATGGCTACTGTGCAAAAGTAGTAACTACATGACCTCACACTGTGTCGGGCTGCCTGCCAGCGCTCCATGTGACCCATCTTGTCCTAGCAAACTTCCTGCAGAGCCATTTGCTTGCTCAAATTCCACTGTTGCTCAGAGTTGCATCCAGAGTCAGACCCGTGGAGCGTAAACGCTTCATGGCAGGCCCAGTGGGACCTGATTCTGTTCTTACTCATGCAAAGCTCATTCTCCTAGCCAGCTGCTTTACTATGTTACCTCGCTCGTTGACTTCCTCCTCTACTGCATTAAACATAAGCTGCTTGTGCACACTTTCAAGGCCCTTCATGGTCATACCCCACCCTACCTATCCTCTCTCTTGCGCTGTTCCCTGCTGAGGCTCACCTCCACGCAGCCATGAGGTCAGCCCCCATCGCCCCCTTACTACATTTTCAAACAAGCACCTTTGTGCTTCCTCCCATGCTGCTCCCCACGCTTGTGAAGTGCTCCCCATAAACACCCACAAAGCTAGCTCGTCACCCTCCTCCAAAACCCTCCTTTGCCAGGAGGCTCACAGGCAGCTTGACAATGGTTACCAGTTAGGCTGTTGGTCTGCAGAGACCACTGCCTATCACGCTGAGCAATACTCTCTCACGGGTTCCTTGTGCTCCCTCATCCGTCTGTATCCATTACCTGTCTCTTGTTTTACACTTAGATTGTAAGTCCCTTGGGGCTGGGGAGAGGGGGGGTGTTCACCGCACACCAGCCTCTGAAGGAGTTAAGGTGGCTAGGTGGGCCCATTAACCACCTAGGCTGCACCTGGAGGAGCCAGGAGCAATGACTAATTAAAGGATGATTCTTACCTGGACAAGAACGGAGGGGAGGGTGGTTGTATAAAGCCAGGTAGCTGAGGGCAGAAAAGGACTGCAAGGGAGGAAGTCTACAATCTCTCTCTCTCTGAGGCCTAGAGGACCTAGGGGGGGAGGGATAGCTCAGTGGTTTGAGCATTGGCCTGCTAAACCCAGGGTTGTGAGTTCAATCCTTGAGGGGGCCATTTAGGGATCTGGGGCAAAAATTGGGGCTTGGTCCTGCTTTGAGCAGGGGGTTGGACTAGATGACCTCCTAAGGTCCCTTCCAACCCTGAGATTCTATGATTCTATGACAGTGGAGAAGCCTGCTAAAGCCTGAAACAGCAGCAAGTGAGGGGGCAGTGCAGCCTTTAGCTCGTGGTTGTAGGGTCCCTGGGCTGGAACCCAGGGTAGAAGGCGAGTCTGGGTTCCCCTACCAGCCACTGGGGAAGCGGCACCAGGGAGGGGCAGTGAATTGGAAGACACACTCCGCACCGAGAGACTTTGCTACACAACCCCCTGGAAGGGGAAAACTACAGCAACCTGGCTGGAGGGCCAAGCCACGAAGAGGGAGCCATTGAGTTTCGAGAGCAAGGGAGACCGAGTGAGCACCTGCAGGAAAAGGTGCCAGCCTGGCAGAGCTAATCCCCAACCATGCCCACACAGAGTGCTCCCGTGCTGAGTAGAGCACCCTGTGACAGGCAGGGACTCTCTTTTTGTCTGGTGTTTGTCCAGTGCCTAGCACAATGGGGCCTGGGTCCATGACTAGGGCTCCCAAGTGGTACGATAACACAAACCATTAATACAAAAAAATCTGGAGCAACTCTACTGAAGTGAATGGAATTACACAGGTGTAAAACCGGTGTGAGATCAGAATCAGGTCCCTTGAGCTCAGTTCACCACACCCCTGCATGCTGTGCCCTCATTCGCACCATTGCCAAGGGAATGCCATAGCCTTTAAACATGGAGGATGGTGGGGCTGCCCAGAGGGGCAGGAATCCTGTCTGCTTTATAAATTATCAGGGTCAGTTTTACATTTATAGGAGACGGTCAGTGATGAAGTGTCTTTCTCTTAATGAAGCTCTTTTGGACGTGTATCTCAGACAGCGAGCAGGCTGTGGGTTGGGGTTTTTGTGTGTGTGTGTTTTTGCCTGCAAAATATTCTGGGAAGCCTGACAGGACAGCGTGGGGGTGGATTCGGTATATTTACTAGAAAGCAAGTGACACTTGGGAAGCTAGATGATGTATTTAATGGCTGTGGTATTGAATGGATTGAGCAAAAAGAGTGTGACTGATCAATTTATCCTCGATTACAGATAATGCCAAAAGAATTATGGACACGGGATACTTAATGGATGGCGTTTTCCTTTCTGCTTGAGTCCGTTTGTTTTAAATACGACTCATTTAAGGATTAAATCTTCATTTTTCATGGTTTCTCTCTCATTTCTTCCACACACACCCTCTCTCTTTGTCTCCCCCCACAAAATCACACTCCCAGTCCCAAATCCTCCCCCCACTCAGTCTTTCACACTCAGTAGAGCCAGTTGCCCCCGTTACCTGTCATGCAAGTGACTAAAATGAATGCATCAGATCCCAGACCAAGCTAGATGAGCTACATCCAAACAGCACCACTGCTATGGCCTCCCTCTGTAGAAGGAGCTAAGGGCAGCACAGGGCTTCGGCAGCACTGAGACCAAAAGTAAGACCAAATGCAAAGGAGGAGCAGCCAGAGAGAGAAAACACCACAGTATGCCCACCCCACCCCCCCACACACACACACAGCTCTAAAATACAGTGAATGGAAAGGCTGAGGCACAGGGATCAGATCCTGCTATGTTCCTCAGTGAGAAGAAGGATGGGGCAGGGGTTAGGGAACTACCCTGGGATTCAGGAGACAGGCTTCATTTCCTTGCTGTGCCATAAATTGTCTGGGTGGCCACGTAGTTGCTCTGTGCCTCAGTTTCCCATCCGTAAAACGGGAATAATAGCACTCCCTTACTTCACAGGCGTGTTGTGATGATAAATACAGGAAAGACTGTGAGGCACTCAGTTACTACAGGTATGGGGGCCATAGTCATACCTTGATAGATACGTTCAGGAGAGCTAGAAACTTCTTTCACTTCAATGGAGTTAGTTGTTATTCTGAATTAACCCAATCATCTGAAGAGTCAAGTCTGGCCTAGGGGTTCTCCCACAGTGGGACACTATTGGGGGCCAGTGTCCCCACTGAAAGCAATTAGGAGACACACTAGAGGCTGCCTCGAAATAAGAAAGCCAAAGAAAATGTGAATGTACCATGGATGGCTTGTCAGCAGTGGGGACTGAACGCAGGACCCAAAAGTATGAGCCTCTGCTGTTAATAATTTGTATAGAGGTAGCACCTATGAGTCCCAGTCATGGACCAGAACCCCAGTGTGCTCAGTACTGTACAAAGAACAAAAAGTCTCTGCCCCAAAGAGCATACAAGCTCTGCAAACTAAAGGAGAAGATGCCTTAGCTGGAGCTGAACAATCAATTGCTATATATATAGCCACTAGAGGGGAACAGAGAGCCATGCTGGGTTAACTTGGGTTCTGTCACCAGGGGATACCTCTCATGGATTGAAAAAAATGTAGTATCCACCTTACATCGCCTTTCTTTTTACCTGCAAAATAAACTGTCCAATATGAATAGTGCCCCCAGCGCCTGTGAAAATACTTCTTGACCTGGCCCCCCAACCCTTTGTCAAAGCGCTGGTTGAAACGCCACCCTTGATAATCAATGTGGTTGACGTTAGCTAGAGCGGAGTGAGTGTGGCAGGCCAAATTTCTGCAGCTACGCTAGGGAACAAGACTTACGCGCCAGGGTACTTGTAAAAAGCTCTTTCGAATCTTAACCATTGAACTATTCCAGAAAGCAAAGCTGAAGTTATACATGACCTCCCGCCCACCGTGTAGATGTAAATTTTACACTCAATTTTACGCCGTTCCTGGTTGATGTTGATGGCGGTTGGTTCCATGAGTTGTCCAGTCAGAGAAAAAAACCCATAGCTACATGATTTATGTTACTAATGGACACAGAGTGAATGCTGAATGGCTCATCAATGACTGCAGGCCAAGAGTTATGCACTGCGGCTTTGGTAGTGTGCTGGTGGACATTTCCAAAATAGAAAAAGAGGTGAAATGAACAGATTGAAATGATTTATGACTTATTTACCTAGTTCTGATCTTAGTGTATGGGCTTCTGAGACACTTGATAATTAGACTTGCTGCTGGGCCGCATGGTCTTGGAGTCAAGCCCAAGGGTCGGTCTTGGGTTTCTCCCCCCTGCTGAGATTGCTGTACTGTGCTGTCCTTTGGATGAGCCATTAAAACTAAGCTAGGGTCCCTGGTGCTTGTCCAGATAGACATCAAAGCTGCCTTGGCACATTCTGAACAAAGGTCCCAAGGTCCGAGCCAATCTCTTTCTCGATAAGGGCCAGCTCCAAAGCGCACTGAAGTCAATGGGGGCCTTGCCAACTAACCTGGCTCTGGTGCTCAAGGCTGTGCACAAGTTGCTGCTGAGCATGGTGGGTCTGCTTCTTTTGCTTGCGCAGTCCTTGCCCTGCCAGGACCTAACTTATTGCTTTGTGAAGCACTCTGAGTATTAAAACTGCTGCTGAAAACATTCTGTTCCAGTCAATGCATAATTTGATTTGGGTCAGTTGAGCCCAATGCTTCCCCTCAGAGACACTCTGCCAATAGACAGATGCCAATCTCTCTGCTGGGGTGTGGGCCACGTACTGGGGTCCTCAGTAATTCTGAACACAACCTTAAGGACCGTATGTGATCCATGACCCACAGAGCAATCTTTGCCCTACAACAGCAGTTCCCAAACTGTGGGTTGCAACCCGAAATGGGGTCACACCCTCAGCAGATGGGACCATGGCAATCCCCTGTGTTGCTCGGCCCAGTGCGACCTCGCATGTACAGTGCATGTGAGGTCACAATGCATAGGGGACATGGTTTTGCTCTACAAAATGGCATCCTCCACACAGTGTGACCTGACATGCACCAGGATGTCTGAGGTCACCCTGTGGAGAATGCCATTTTGTAGAGCAAAATGGCGTCTTCTGTGTGGCACGACCTCGCAAGTATGGTGCATGGAGAGGTCATGCTGTGTGGAGGATGCCATTTTGCTCTGCAAAATGACGTCCTCTATGGTGTCTGAGGTCCTGGCAGGAAACACCTTATTACAATGGGGACGTGCTGACATACCTTATTACAATGGGGAGCCCCTGCCCTCCAATCTTAGGAAGATTAAGCTGATAATGTTATGGCAACGCCATTTGTAACAATGTACAGTAAAAAGGCTATGTTTGCGATCATAACTTACTAAGGGGAGTACCTAGTGCTAACTTCTGCACAGGGAGACTGAGCTCATCATAAAACATTTCTATGCCCATCTATCACAGACACCTAAATGTCAGTTCACTGCACTGATAAGGGCAAGATCAGGCCCTTAGTACGTATTCTAGTGCTCTGTCCACTCACATCTAAACCGGCTCAAGCAACAAAATTTCCACCTCAGCCCTGGGGAGCCTGATTTCATAGTTAGGCAGAGCTCTCCAGTAGGAAATGGTCCTTTGCTCAATTTTCCATCCCATCCCTTCCGGTTATTTCCCCTTGGACTAGTCTAAGCAAATCTTCTCTCTCCTTAGGCCATGTCTGTCTGAACAGCACTGCAGCCGGACTGATACAGTTGTGCCACTGCAGCGCGTCTGGTGAAGAAGCTCTGTGCTGATGGGCTCTCCCGTCGACATAAAAATACCACCGCTGTGAGCGCAGGGGCGGCTCAAACGTTTCTGCCGCCCCAAGCAAAAAAACCCCAAAATGCCAAACGCCGCCCCCCCAAACAATCCCCCCCCCAACGCCTGCCGAAAAAACCCTCCCCCCCCGCCTCTCCCACTGGGAGCGCGGGCGTTATGCCCGCGGCCCCCGCTCTCCCCGGCCGGCGGGGAGCGAGCGCGGCATGCCGGCTGCCCTGCTCTCCCCGGCCGGAGCGCTGGCGGGGAGCGAGCGCAGCATGCCCGCGGCCCCCGCTCTCCCTGGCCGGAGCGCCGGAGCATGCCTGGGAAGGAGTGGGAGACGTGCGCCACGGCCGCTCGAGTTCTCTTCTCCCCCTCCCTCCCAGGCTCTTAAGTTTCTCTTAAGCCTGGGAGGGAGGGGGGAAAAGCGGCGCACGAAACAGCTGTTTCGGGCGCTGCCGCTTGGTGAGAAGCCGGTGGCGGCCGCACCGGCGCAGAGCGGAGGTGAGCTGGGGCGGCCGTGGCACATTTCTAGGGGCGGCATGGCCGGTGCCAGAATGCCGCCCCTAGAAATGTGCTGCCCCAAGCACCGACTTGTTTTGCTGGTGCCTGGAGCCTGCCCTGCGTGAGCGGCATGAGCCGTGTCGGTGGGAGCAGCTCTCCTGCCGACATAGCCCTGCGCACACCGGCACTTAGGTCAGTGTAACTTGCATCACTCAGGGGGGTGGAATATTTAACCCGCTGTAACAGGGTCGGACTCACCCTGCAGCGCCTCCTGCTGGTCATCCTTGGGAGTTAGCTCACCAGCCTCCAGAGCCCCCTCTTCTGGCCGGTGATCCGCCTGACCACTCTCTGGCCCACGAGTCCCTCCCGGGACCCAGTGCCCCTTTAACTGGGGTGCTGCCCCCTGGCGGTACCCCACAGGTCTGGGTCTCCCCTCCCCAAGGGACCCCCAACCCACTATCCCCACCTCACCTCAGTTGTAGGCTACTGCCAGTCACCAGCTAGCCCCCGCGCCCTGGGGCAGACTGCAGTATAAGCCACTCATCACAGGCAAGGGTAGGTTGGACCTGCTGCCTCGGCCTACCCGTGGGTTGCCCCTGCAACCCCAGTACCTAGATGGGCCTAACCCTAGGCCACAGCCTGGGGTTTTCCTAGGCAGGAGCTCCCCAGCTCCTCTGATCTTTCCCCAGCCCTGCTCCACCCTAGGTACCTGCTCAGGTCCCTGCAGCCAAGCCCTTCTCCCTTTACAGGCAGAGGGAGTCTGTGTGTGTTCTTGGCTGCCCTGGCCTCTATAAGGCCAGGCTTATCTATTTGGGGCGTGGCCCCCAGCTGAGGCTACTTCCCCACTCAGCCTAGCCTTCAGAGCTGCAGCTCTCCAGTCCTTCCCCCAGGGCTGACTCTGACCCTGTCAGGGCTGGAGCGGGTGGCCACCCTGCTACACCCTCTCAGTAACATACATTTTGCCAATGTAAGCTGTAGTATAGACATAGGGTTTACACCATTCAGACACTTTTGGACAGGTACAACCTTTTATCATAGTTTAGACAAACGGCGCCTGATTCTCCTCTACTCTAAGGCCTTGTCACCTCGCCCAGACGGTGCAAAGTGGCCATAGAGAATTTGTACCCACATTAAGGCTCCTTCAGCCTGAAAGAGGCGTGTAAAGCAGCCTGAGTGTAAATGAGAATTGAGCCCATTAGACCAAATTCATTCCTGGTGTAACTCCATTGACCTCAGTGATTCATTTTGGGGGAGAAAAACTGATCCATGTTAATCACTCCAGTTTTGCTGCTCTCTTTTGAATTTCTTCCCCGTCATTAGCAGCTTTTGGATTCAGACATGCCCTGAAGCATTCACGGCATTTTACATGTGGCCTCACCAGTATTGTACCAATCCTCTCTGGCCTGACTAGATCACATTGACACTCCTGTGCCCAACTGATGGCATCAATGGAAAGACACCCAAGGCGGCTTAGAACTGAAGAGAAACTGAATCCCTGGCTGGAAGGCAGCATTTCTAGGGCAGGAGGACAGGACTCCTCTATGTTCATGCAGAAAAGGGATCAGAGTGATGTTTTCAGTGTCGGTGTGCAAGAAAAACAAGACATACAGTGGAAGCTCAGAGTTACGAACCCCTCGGGAACAGAGGTTGTTCGTGACTCTGAAATGTTTGTAACTCTGAACAAAACACGATGGCTGTTCTTCCAAAAGTTTTCACGCGAACATTGACTTAATACAAAAACAGCTTTGAAACTTCACTATGCAGAAGAAAAATGCTGCTGTTAACCAGCTTAATTTCAATGAAACAAGCACAGAAACCATTTCCTTACCTTGTCAAATCTTTTTTTTTAAAACTTTCCCTTTAATTTTTTTAGTAATTTACGTTTAACACAGTACTGTGCTGTACAGTAGCTGCTTTTATTTTATTTTTTTAAAGTCTCTGCTGCCTGATTGCATACTTTCAGTTCCAAATGAGGTGTGGATCAGTTCGTAACTCTGGTATTCGTAACTCTGAGGTTCTACTCTATGACAATACTGGAGATAAACAAGTTAGAGCTCTAGGAGCAGAGAACTTTACCAACAAAGCCAAAAGGGAAAGCAAGGGAAAATCGCCATGGGGGGACGTTGAAGGCTAGAGGCTATGTGCTGATTAAAATGATGGCCATAACCCAGCAGGCACTCTCACAGGCTGGCGTATGGATGGACTCTACACTCCATGAGTAAGCCGTGTGCCAAAGCCCAGGGCAGTGTGCCTCCACAGGGAACAGGAACTGTTTCAATACCCTTTACACCAGCACACATTGTGCAATCAAATGGCTACACTGATTCCATAACAACAGCTGACATTTACACAGCATCTTAGACAACCAAAGCATTTGACAACCACTTTTGAGGCGGACGGCAGTAGCCTTTAAACAGCACACGGCAGCGTGGCACGTGTGTTCAGGACAGAAAGTGAATAAGAGCAAGTCCAAGTCAAACGTCCAGGGAACTTCATCAGATGTAATGTAATTACCTGAAGCGGAATTTGGCCAGGACACCTGGGAGTTCCTAGGCTAACTCTTGCAAAAAGTGACATGAGATCTTCAGTGAACTACAAAGGGGCAGTGCCTGGGCTTTATGTATCATGCGAATGTGCTACGGTATCTGCCCTGGTGTCACGCTGGGGCTAATGAGGAATAAAAGAGAGGTTTACCAGCCTCATATCTGTGGAGTCACCAGCCTCTCATCTGTGGAGATCTCATAGCAAGGTACTAACTATGTCTGTAGGATATGTGATCAGGCAAGATCAGTGCTTGAAGTAGGATGGTTTCACAGCCACTGCAAATGCCATGGGCAGGAAACAGGGCAACAGAAAGAGCTGCTGTTATTTTATTTTGGAGTTGGTGTCCATAATGTCTCCATCATCTGCTCTGCAGGCCCTGCAGGATTTTGGACTCTGCATCTGAAGTAAGCTGCCTCATATGAACCTGGTTCTGAAGCCCATCATCTCTGAGTCTGATTACTTCCTGGATTTGAAAGGTAACATTGGCTTGTATTTGATGCAAAGCCAGCTCTTCGTTTCCTGGCAGAATTAGTGATTTCATTCCATTTGCTCCAAATGATACTGGTTTAATGAAGGATTCCGCCCTGGAGCAGTGGAGCCTAATCAATACGGGTTTCTCAGTGAGAGAGAAATGAAGGCAATCACAGCCAAGTTTGGTGTATCACTGTCAACCACTGGCAAGAGGAGGCAGCAATAAACTGCCTGTTACTGATGATTGAATCCAACTGTTTAGGAGACCATTTGTGTAGCTCCTCCTTGTCTCTGCTGCGATGATCCACCAGGCTGTCTCCCCGCTAGGTGAAATGCCATCTGGTGAATGTTGTGATGGATGCGCCAGTTCCATAGTGCTGTAACATCCTTGCACAGTTGTGGGAAATGAGCTGTTTGCTCACACAGAACATCGCTGGCGAAATGTCGGTCAGTACTTTGCCTTGTGAGGTAGAAAGGAGAAATCCAAGGAATGACACAGAGTGTGAGAGGTGGCTTTCATTTTCATTTAGGCCCTGCTTTTTTGGCTAGAGTAAAATGGTTAATAAGCAACGAAACCCGCAGTACAGTGTTGGCACCATGGGCTTTTGGCTCCACAGCACCATTAGATCCCAGCCTTCTTCTGAAGGAGGATATGAGGGGGGTAGGAAAAGGAACCTCTTGAGAATGGCTATGACTCCCATTGACTTCAGATGGGGCTAGAGGCACCCAAGCATCTCTCAAGATTTTCCATTTGCTATACCAGATCCAGCCATCAGTCACCTGGTGCCGTAGTGTGATATCCTGCCTCCAGTAGTGCGCAACCCCTGATGGCCCAGAAGAAGGCATCCTCTTCCACAGAGCAAGCCAACTGCATATTTCTGTCCATGAGGCAGGTGGATTCCTTGCTGTCCCATCAGTGGTCAGCTTCAGCCTTCCCTGCATGTGCTTTGATTACCACTATCTCAGGCTTGTCTACACTACAGAGGTAGGTCGACATAAGCTGCCTTACGTCAGTGTCTATGTCACTATGTCAGTGTCTACGCTACAGCCTTGTAATAAGTGCCCTAGTACACAGACAGAATAACTCCACCTCCACCAGAGGCTTAGGGCTTATGACGATGTAGTTAGGGTGACGTAGAGTCTGTGTCAGTGGTTCTCAACCTATTTACCATTGTGGGCTGCATCCAATACTACCTGTATGGCTCTGAGGAGGTCACATGGGCCACAGCTGTGTGCTGATTGGGCTGCAAGCAGCCCATGGATCGCAGGTTGAGAACCACTGGTCTGTGTAGCCGCTGTATTCCTTACATCAGCTGTTGGCTGTCTTAAGAAAGCCAGCTCCTGGTTCCCCAGCCATGCTGCTGCCAGGTCTCCATTCCAAGCGGGGCTGCCACCCAGGCTCTTGGCTTGGGCTGCCCCCCAGGTTCCCCACTGGAGGCCCTGTTGCCCCCTGGGGTCCCGGCTCCCCAGACCCTGCCAGGAGCACGGCAGCCCAGCGGACTCTGGGCATGGATCTCCCCGCCAGAGGCGAGAAGCCCCAGGCAGCTGCCCCACAGCTCCTGGCTGGGAACAGGGAGGATAGAAGCCCTGGAGAGCAGCTGGGCTCCTGGTGGGGAGTTGCATGGAGCGGAGAGCCCTGGCTCTCAGCCCCCTATGCGGCCCCTCTTCAGTCAGTTGATGTGCTCCTGGTGAGGACACGCACCACCAACAGGAGGAGGGCAGCGTGGAGAGGCGGTGGCTGTAAGTCGACCTAGCATAGGTTGATTTAAGATTGTAGAGCAGACATGCCCATCGTCTCTACTGGTGTTCAATAATGGTCATACATTTATCCAATGCTCTTTAAAATCCATCCAGGCCTTCCTTTGCAATACAAAGAGTGGTTAAAGGCTCCTCAGGACTGAAACACCCACAAAAAAGAGAGAGGGTCTGACTGGACCCGGGAAAATGCCACAAATCATTTCCCAGGAATATTCACAAGTTTAAACCAATTCACTTCCATGGGGTTCGTGGCTTGGCTCTGTGTGGGGGTGTGAATGTTCTAACCAACCCATTTCCTGGCAGAAGCAGGGGCCATTGCAGTATATTCATGGAATACATGTTTCAAATGCACAATGGTGAGTGAAATCTGACTCAGAGTTATGCTCATCCAATCAGAGAACAGAAACACATCACACCCAGCCAACATATATGCAGCTCACCAACAAGTTCCAGATCAAGAATTCTTAGTGGGAATAATTTTGAATTTCAAGTACATTGAGAAAATTGCTATCTGCTCAGCAAGCAAGCTGAAATTAGTCTATAAACTAGCCGTTGTGAATTATTTACCCAGCTCCAATCCTGGTATTTTGTTCCCTGTCACTGGGGAGAGACTTGGACATTGGAACGGTTTGTGCTGTCTCACTCATAAATGCTGTGCATCATAGCAGAGGCTAATGTGCCATTACAATCAGAGACTAATGTTATGAGATTCCATATTTAACCCTCTTTTAGTTACCTCCAAGTTACATTTGGTCTATTTGTAATTACCAGTTAAAACAGGAATTTCCTGACTACCCGCCCTGCAAACTCGTCCTGGATCTGAAAATCCAGCTTCCGTCATTCATCGGGGTTCTGCAGCTGGAGTTTCGCTGACAAAACCTACTGACGATGCACGAGGCAGAAGAGCACCCACCTCTTCTCCTCTGGCTAGACGGCAATTACAGCATTAAGAGGAGCAAACGTATGTCTATCAGCTTAAAAATAAGTGATACTTTAAGAGGATGCAGTAATCAACTGTAATTCCTGTTTTAACACATTGATTCTGCCATTTTGAGGAGTTCATTGCTGCAATTGGGTGTGTACCTTCCATTATGACTGTCTTGTCTACGGATGAAGTGGGTGTTTCTGCCAGAGTCAGAGTAACCCTGCTGAACTGAGTGGTGTAGAACTGACAGTCTCACAGGAATGCTCTGTCTGGCTTACAGCTCCAGTAAAAACGGGATGAACTAGTAGAGGCCAGATCTGTCTGGGAAATGCAGAAAGTCTTGTCTTTTTTTTGAGCTGTTATTAGTCCATGCATGGATAGTCCTCCAGGACTATCAGTTACGAGTTAGAATTCTTCAGCAGACTTTTCACATTTTAAAAAGGCGGTTCCGCTCAGAAAGGTGACCGGGCACCAAAAGCCCTTTCTCATGCGGCCGACGCCCTCCCAATTTGTGTTCAGAATCAGATCAGTTGGCATTAGTGACAAAAATAAGCCCTCATTTCCTTTTACTCCCGCTAGCCCTGCAGAGCCAACACTAAGAGGGAGGGAGCTGGATTCTCTGCCTTTTTGTGCAGTACAGACCAAGACACCAGTGGTAAGGTTTTAAACAGCCCATGTGTGACTTGGGTGCCCCAGTCCCATTTCAAAAATGACTTCAGCATTTAGGAGCCTAAATTCCATTAGTTTCCAATGGGATTTAGGCTCCTAAGTGCCTGCCACTTCTGAACATGAGACTTAGGTGCTTTTGAAAATGTTACCTGACACTTTTATGAAAAGATGGGTAAACACCCCAGAGAAACTAAAATGCAAGTATTTGCCTACTGCCAACACACTGAAAATCAGGCTGAGAAAACAGCTTCCACTGTTTGCTGTACAGGATCCTCCATCCCTATGGTGGCTTAAAGTTGTTGCTGCCACCACAATTCCTTTCATGGAGAGGACACCCTGGCACGATGGGTGCCATCAGGCATGGAAAGAGAGATAAGAACTGGCTGCAGATTCGGAAGGAGAGGGGCCATTCGCTCAGAAGTAGGATTCTGAAAGGACTCTCTGCCTAGGCAGTAAGTGTAGAGCGTGGACATGTTTTAGTGTGGCAGCTGGTTACTTTTTCAGATCCGCCTTCTCTGTCTATGTGTTCGGAAAATGTAAATGACAGAATTAAGATCATCTGGCTGCTGGGCAGGAGGCCCAGAGGAAACCTTAGCCACTTCGCCGCAAGTCTGCCCATTTACTGGTGCTGGCATATTTTATCTTTACAGAGTAACTGTGTGGAAGGAATTAATGTTCTCCTTGGATTTACTGTGTGGCATTGTAGTCTTGCGGCTCGCTTCCGATCTTTTGTGCTCAGAGAACGGAGCAGGGCTGGTGATAGCGCATCCTTCACTCTTGAAGTATTCCAGAGCGCTTTACGAAGTAATAGACTGTTAGCAGTGCAGGAGGCAAAGAGAAGCCAGCGTGTGCTCAGCTCGACCTCAGACAGAGCCTGGGATATAAGGCCTGATATAAAGAGAGAAGGAATGTTGGCCTGAACATTGGGGCTGTCCCCTAAAGTGTTATGGGATCTTTAACCCCCACCTGGACAACCAGCAGGGCATCGGAAAGGTCTCACCTAAGGATTCAGAGAGTTTAAGGCCAGAAGTGACTATCTGATCATCTCGTATGTCACAAGCCCAGTTACTCCTGCTCTACTAGCACGGCACTGCAATGTCAGTATTTGCTGTCTAAGCCCCATGCCTGGAGTTTGGCTTAACCTTCATGGGGCCAGAACCGCCACTGCTGTAAATTGCTATAGCATCATTGACTTCAATGGAGCTGTGCCACTTTATACCAGCTGAGAATCCGGCCCATGATTTTGAGGCCTAGAGACATGGAGCTTGATCCTCTGCTGCCTGTAGTTGTGCCTACCTGTGCACGGTGGGTGGGAAACATCACCAAACCGGAATGGTAGCATTTTACACCCACATTGCCTGGGGTGACCCATGGTGCCCAAGGTGGTGGAGAAACAAGTGTAAGAGTGAGCTCATCCAAGCCAAACTCTACCCATACATTGTTCATGTCCTTAAACATCTTCTGAATCCCAGGGCAGCAGACTCTAGAATCTAGGACAAGTTTACTCATCATCCAAGGTCCATTGGGTCATCTATCAACACCTTACCGGTTGGGCCAAAAACCATGTGCTCATCCTCACCTGTGTTAACTCTGCAGGTTACACAGAGACCCTGGATGCCAGGGTAAAACCAGAACACAGTCAGGATGCTCTTTGGTCCCATCTCTATTCACCCATCTCTCATAGCAGCATTAATTATGATGCAATTCAGCAGCACAGGGAGAGGCAACAGCCTCTTCCATCACTGATGAAAGAAACGTAGGTCAGAGAACCAGGGAACAGGGGTCCCCCTGCTCCTCAGTAAAACAGACCCTTAGCCCGTTCAGATGCTCCAAACGTTGGCACAATCCAAGGCTCCTCTTGCCAGGAACACACACAGCCTCCAGCCGGTTTGTGGGAGAAGCCCTCTCAGACTGAAGTGTGTCACTGGGACCAAGGAGGCCACATCGCTGCATGGGACTCTCACAGGTTAGTTCTGGCCAACAGTCGAGGAGAACAGTTGCAAAAGGATTACAGTAGAGGATATAAAGAGAGAAAAGTCTCCTTCGTGGATGGGAGAGGGAGAGAGAGAGAGAGAGAGAGTGAGTGTGTGTGTGAGAGAGAAACACAGAACAGATCGAGGCTGCACAGACTATAGTCTGGGTCTAATCTCCTACAGAGCAGCATGTTCTCTGTATTGCAGATCAGAGGCAGTTAGGGGCTAGGAAGAACGGTGCAATTTACTGAGCAGCACATTGGCAACTCCCGTTTCTCAGCCAGTCCTAGAGACAACAATAACAAGCCCTGCTATCATACTGTGAGTTTGGGTAGTAAACCAGAAGGCCCTGCAGATCCTTTGAGAGCGACATGGATGGCTGGGGCTATCCCAAGGGAAAGGGCAGCACAGGTGCTGTATGCGAGTCTTTCTGCAGGTAGAGGTAAGAGATTCGTCATCTTCACTTGCCAGCTCCCAGTAGGACTCTATATATGAGCAGCCCCATCCCTGGTCGGCTCACAGATGAGGTCTCAAGATGAAGAAGTGACTGGCACATATAAGCCAGAGCCATCCTTGTTCACTATATTAGCTAAAGATAAAGAGCCTGACGTTATTTATGACTCTTTCCATCTCATGCTTTGTGGGGGCCTGTTGCATGGTTTTTAAACATTCGGGGCTGGCAGGACTGCTCACTTCTTATCTAGGCTGGCTCCACAAGGCTGAATTAAGGCCATCCGGTGCCCTAGCCACAACCAACATGGCCCCTCCCCTGTCATGGCCGTGCCCCTCTTTGGTTTGGTAGCAGGTTTCAGCATTCAGATGAATGGAGTCGATCACATCTCTTGGAGCTATTGTTCCAGGCTGGCTGAGACTCCGGCAGGCATCAGTTACACTTGGTTAATGGTTTCAAGCTGCTCTTTGCATCCGTGAGGACTAGGAATACATGTTCAAGGAAAGAAGAGATTCTGATCTCAGCATGTGACTCCAGAAGCTAGTGACTTAATCCCAGCTTCTGACTCTGTAGCCTGTTACTAATTCCCTGAGCTATTCATTCTCCCACTTCTCCTTCTCTTTGTGGCTGCCACTCAATCGTGCCAAGGCCACATGGGGAATGTGCAAGGGCACAAAAATCTTTACGTTTTTGTTGCTAATTGAGTGTGGTTGGAAAGACGTTTGGCTCTAATCCAGTAACGGAGTGAGGTATCTGGACTCTTCTATGTGACCCACCCTTCCCCACAGCCTAACCACTTAGTACCCCATAACGTATAGATGGGACAAAAAGTGATCTCTGAAAGATAGGAAGTGAATGGCTTTGTTTGGACAGCGGATGGTCAAGAAATAGAACGCAGAGGCCGAACAACCCAGACTCACTAAATGGAAGCACTGAACATGTGGGTACTGGAGATGGGGGCGGGGAGCAAAGGGCCATTGACCCTCCCCCTCCCCACTTTTAAATAAGGGATTGTTTTCCTGCATTTCTTAAACCGAGGGGCCATGAACGCATCGGGGCACAATGAAGGAAGCCCAGGCGCCTCCCCTATTGGCTTCGGACTGGAGTTGGCTGGTGTAATGGCAGAGCCCCTACCTTGCTGGCTTGACAGAGGGGTGGTCAGGCCACATTTGAGTGGCATTGCGAGCCCACGCTCCATGTTGCAACATCACTCACTCAAATTTGACCCGGTCGCCCCTCTGTCATGATCGGGCCAAGCTTGGAGTTCCCTGTTTTATAGGCCACTGACTGAACGCACAGCTCATCTATTATCCACAATTCATGCAGCACTCCCAGCCGGGAAACGAGGAATCAGACAATCAGTCCCCCATGGCAGAACAAAAAACTGACCGTGAGGCTGCTGGGCCAAAACATGCACCCTCTCTAGCCTCTAGGAGGGAGAGCTGTGGAGCAGGAAATGAATGTGGGTCGCTTGCATGGCAATACAGAGAAACTGCTCACTTAAATGACGTTAATATCTGGGACATGCAGAGCCAAGCAACAGCCAGTGATGGTGCTTGGTGGGCTTCCTTTTAGCCCCAAAGAAACTTGCTTGCTTGTTTTTCTTTATTAATTATGGCCACTTACACAACCTGCAACTGAGGTCTGGGGTCGGTGGCCTCCCCTTGCTTTAACAACCACACGTGTAATGCAGAGGTCCCTCTGCTTAACCATTTATCCACCACGTCACAACTTTCTGCCAGCCAAAGAAACAAACCCCTCCAATCTGTCTAGGAAATGGGAATGCCCCATCCCTGCTCTATCAGAGCGCCGATGAATTTGCATCGAGCACGTGGTCTGAAAGGCTATTCTCCATGCATCCTGCATGGATTTGAGACTCTCAGCCCTTCAGTGCAGGATTTGTCTCCTCCTGTGTGTTCGTATGGTGCCGAGCTCAATGGGGCCCTGATCTCCATTGGGCCTCTAGGTGCTCCTATAATACAAATAATTATAATGAATGATCGTTGTATGAGTTACTCTCAGCAGTGCAATGATGCTGAGCCATTCTCTTCAGTGTGGCTATTGTGAGAAAACTATTGCCTGCAATTGCGTGGTGCTCTGAAAGGGTCATTCTAAGATGAGGCGTCAACTCGCACGATGATGACAAACCGAAGAACCTGGGAGAGAGCAAGAGTGGAGTAGAATTCCCAGCCCGCCATGCACCCGCAGCATGTGCCCCTCCCCTCTCTGCAAGATGGAATGTGCCAGCCCTGCTGATGCGCACATCAGATCCCAACCGGTGGAAACACTCATTGAATGAACTCACTGGGAGGAGGCCTCTGCTCCTACAGCCAAAAGACTTTGAGTTCTTCTCCCTAGTTCTGGAGCGCAGGGTTAATGGGCAGCTGGGTGGCCACGCACCACTGCACCCTTCCTGCAGCTCGTTCTCCAGTAATTTTCGGAGGTTAGCGCAAGCCACAGACTAGAAGGCAGCCCCCGGCTCCAATGAGCACTCCTTGCATAAGAACAACAGCGCCAACCAACACCTGATATATTTTTTATGGGAGTCTGTATAAACGAGTCCCACGGCAGCGCAAGCGACACGTGGCTGCTCGCTCTGCGCCCTGCGTAATTGTGGGAAGATATTTCCCTCCTTGGAACACAGGAACAAGAATGATTTTTTTTAATGCTGCAGCACCTACTTTCCGGATTATTACACACCACCACCAAATCCAGATCGAGAGCCAGCTCCACATTTACTCCAGATTTACAGAGGCTGGCCCCAAATGATTTGAAACAGACTAAAACAGGATCAATTCAAACCATTTGGAAAATCAGTGTGCCATCCCCAGAGGCTGTCGGGAACAAACTGGCCGAGAGAGGACTAATTGGAGGGCGGTTAATACAGCACAGGCTGTTACAGACAAGGCCTGTGCTGCTGCTCTAAATCCCAGCGCTCAGCTGCCCTGTTCCCTTTGCCTACCGAAAGTGGGCTGGCCCAAACGGGAGCGGGGTGCTGAGTGCAGTCGGCACCGTCACATTTGAAACTCCATCCTTGCCAACACGGGCAGCAGCCAGTGACCTGAACCCAGCAGCGAGGGTTGAGGATCCCAGCGGCTGCCCACTCCAGAGCTGCCACGCTTCAGGTAATATTTAACCAAATCTCACCCCAGGCAAATAGAATTTGCATCATCAGCTCTTTTTCTGAGTCTCTATATATTTGCAGAGATTCATACATTTCAAGGCCCAAATAGACTATTATTACCACACAATCTGCCCCACTGCATAGCACCAGCCATAGATTTTCACCCAGCAGTTGCTGCCTTGAGCCTAGTAGTTTGTGACTAAAGGGTACGTCTACACTACCTGCCAGATCGGCGGGTAGCGATCGATCTTTCGGGGGTCAATTTATCACGTCTAGTCTAGACATGCTATATCGATCCCCGAGTGCTCTCCCGTCGACTCTGGTACTCCACCGCCGTGAGAGGTGCAAGCGGAGCCGACGGGGGAGTGGCGACGGTCGACCCCGCGCCGTGAAGACACCGATGTAAGTTGACCTAAGATACATCGACTTCAGCTACACTATTCCCATAGCTGAAGTTGCAGATCATAGGTCGATTCCCCCTCTCCCACACCAGTGTAGACCAGGGCTAAGTTAGAGCTTATCTTTTAGGCAGATGTGTTTTGAAAGGGGAAATTCCTTTCCAAGGGCACCTGTCCACCTGTCACTGCTCCTTCCCTAGGCTCAGTGGAAGTGTTGAGAGAAATTCTGATGTCCATCACATGCACCAAGTGCATCTGACACCATTGCCACATGGGAAATCATTTGTGTTTCAATATCTTTCTCTCTGAATAATAGCCAGTTCCGGATGTTTTATTTCCTGACTCCTTGTCTTTAAACTCTATTTTGGCATCTTTCAATACAAATGTTTCTCACAGGGGGATGAGGAAGGAGGGCTTCAATGCAGAAGGATCACTAGTCAGGTTGCAGAAAACTCACCTGAAAGATCTGGGGGTGCAGCAAATTTTGCTCAAAGTTTGGCTCACTGGAAAGTGGGCTCACCTGCCGGTGGGTCTGGTGCACATTCTGGTGAACTCTAGCAGTTAATAGAGCACTGCTTCATCAACACTACCTAATTAGCAATCACAATGGCCTGGTGAGGCAGGTGGGTGTTATTGTCCCCATTTCACAGATGAGGACACTAAGGCAGAAAGGTTGATTAAAGCCACAGAAAGCATCAGTGTCAGAGCTGATCTTCTAGCAGCCTCACGAGTGCTCTCCAATGCGAAACTCTGTTCATGCTGCCCTCCCCCGTGACGCAGAGAGCCGGCCTTTGGGTGGGTTTGCTTTTGAGTTTTGTTCCTGATAGGCTACAGTTTCATGCTGCTTCACACAGAGCTTATGCAGGCACATCAAGCAAGAGGTTCAATATTTCTGTGGGAGAAGGGATGACTAGGACAAAGAGGATATTAGTTTCTACTCTCTGGCTGCATCTGGGTAGTTGCTTACTATTATAATGTTTATATTATTGAATGGTTTACTAGTGTTTTGGAAAGGAATAGTCAATATGGACGGCCTCCTAATTCGCCTTTGGGCCCCCTAGCCACCATTGTCAGAATTCATGAGCACTAGGAATGCTCTGAAGTGGCTGCGTACAGGATAAGTGCTGGGTCTCTCTGTACATAGATGGTATTTAAATCCCAGGCACTATGCAGAAATTGGTGCTTAAGTTAACCTCAAATATTCCTCTTCACGTTCAAAGTGACCCATGCCCAAATTGGTTTTCTTCTTCCTCTGAAGTAGCATCATCCTGTCTGAATACATGAGGTGCACTTTCAGAGAAAAATGGCTTCTCCACTGGAGTCCCATTCTCCCATGTCCCAAGTAACCTCAGTTTCTATTGCAGTGGTTCTCAAACTTTTTTTGTGTGGACCACTTGAAAATTGCTGAGGGTCTCGGCGAACCACTTAATGATCTTTCCAAATGTTGTTTGTACCGTTAGCTAACTATTGTAAAGCGCTTTGGATAAAAGCGCTATATAAAAAAACACCTTAATAATAATTAATGTTTTTTGTTCTACAAATAAAAGCACACAGCTCACATTTTAATATCAGGAGTCTTACCTTTCTAATGCGATGGCTGGGCTGGGAAGGAGGGGGGTCTCTCCCCCACCACAGCAGCCACAGAGCTGGGGCTGGGCAGGAGGGCCATCTCTCCCTGGCAGCCACAGCCCTGGATCTGGGGAAAGTCTCCTCTTTCTCTGGCCGCCGCAGCCCTGCACGTCCCAAATTCCCCCCACTCCCTCTTCTCACCCCACTGCCCCCTCCCACCTACCCCCTAATCCCCCCAAGGCCACCACCTCAGCTTACATGTGCGTCTTCTCCAGAGTCCAGACACCTAATTCATGGAAAGCCACGCCTGCGCGGCGCCACGAATTAGGTGCATGGCCCTTCATTGTCTCCTGTGCGGCTGCCCAGGCGCGCACCTTAGAGGGAACTATCTGCGGACCACCTGAATGGAGCTTTGAGAACCTCTGATCTATTGACTCCACTAGGGATGGCAGGGGCTCACCACATCATTGAATAAAGCCCTGGGCGAAGATTCCCCTGCTACCTCCCTGAAGCAAACAGGAGGCAGCTTAGGTAAGATGCCAACATTGCTTCACTTCATGGAGTATAAGCAAACTCAATGGCCTTCCTGTCCACTGGGAGAGACTTTGGAAACCCAGGAACTGTTTTCAGGTGGGAAGACGATTTTTCATAGCCCTTAGGAACATGGAGATTTTAATCAACCAAAAACCCTTCCAAAAAATTCTTCAGCCCCAGAAGACCACATTGTAGAGAGTCGGTTTGAAGGGAAGGAAGATAGGAGCCTGGTGGTGGAACAGGACCAGAGTGAAGCTTGGTTGGGTGACCTTAGCTAAGCATTTCCAATGGTTGGCTGCTGTTTGCATTTTAATGCTGAACCTTACATTTTGAAAATTAAGGTTTTTCCATCTTTTTTTTCAAATTAACTTTTTTTTTGGTTAACTGCAACATTCTTTTAAGGCACTTTCTGAAGAGATATGGGGTATGTCTGATCAACCCTCTCTCCGGCGACACACATACTTTGCCTGGGGGAGGTTTGAGAGTTTGGCACCGGCCTGGCTTCATATTACACCTCCTTCTTGGCATGGTCTTTGGCTTCCTGCCTCCTCTCCTTCTGGACTGTGCGTCTCAGATTTGGTGCACTCAAAAGGTGAAGAAATGTTTGTTTCTGATTCTCCTCGCTCCAAGTTTTTGGAGATTCTCCATTTCCTACAGCCTTTAAAACAAGGTGGCCACAGAACTCTTTGTGTTCCCTACTGAAGCTCAATTAAGAAACCCTGGCTTCTCAGATGTAACTGATCCCCAATCTTTGCTCTTTGGGGGCTAAATCCCCCCAACCCAGAAGGCCTGCACCAAGCTTTTTGCATCAAGCCATGTTGACAGGGCTTGAGAAGGGTTCAGGCCTTGCGCTGATTTTCTGCCCAAAGGTGAATTTCACCCTTAGTGCCCAACGTGGTCCCTCCCCACTTCTGAAGTACAAAGAGATATGGGGAAAGAAAGTGCAGATATTGAATGATGTTTCCTCCAAGGCAGATATTTATCTAACTGTCATTCTGTCCTCCAAATATACCAGATATAACCCAAATCCTAAACCAGGTCAATGTCTACTACACACTAGTACAGAAGTGAGCCGAGGGGTAGGAGCTGCTGTGCTTCTTAATTTGGCACACACCAAGCATTTTTGCGGCACTGTGTCCTCTCAGTTATAGAAGTGGTCTGTCAAGTTGCCATTGGCTCACTCAACCTCCACCTTGTGGTCAAGGTTTTGAAATATGCCTGATCATATTCCAGTTCATTTAAAATGTTTAGCAGAGGGGCACATGTGGCAGATAAAATGTTTACCATTCAGAGATGGAAGACTCTTGTCCCATCTGCCTTTTCACACTGGTTAGCACAAAAGAGCCAGTTGAGCGACCTGGAAAATTTCATTTCATTCTGACTCAAAAATCTTGTTTGTTCTTCAGTACACAAGTGAGATTTCTGGGCTGGAGAAACTGAATTGGTTATACTATTTTTATTCTGTTGTTTCCTTAATGCATAGTCACCTGAGGCTGTTAAGTTGTTCCCACCCCACTGGTTATGAGGTTCTCATTTCATACCCCATGGACATTTAACTTATTATTATAGTATCACAACGAAATGTCACATTGACAGCTTACTGCTTACGGAGTTTCATACCATTCTTTATTGTAATTTTGTGCATCCTCTCCGTATACATTACCATGCACCAAACAAAGCAAATCGCCTTCCCTACCCCATCCTTACCAGCAGTGCATTTTAGATTGGTCTTGACTGATATTTATTTTGCAGCACATCATACAGTCACAGAGCAGCTCTAAGCTTTACACACTTCCAAACTAAAAGGTCCTTTTTCTGTCTTCAGCACAGTAAGAACCCAGTTTACAAAGGCCATAGATTTAAGATCTCCATTGGCTTTTCACATCCCTGTGCGTTCAACTTGAATATCAATCCCCAAAGGGAAACATGATGGGATTCAGACTTTATTGAGAGCAAATCTCTCATTTTTCTTGGTCTTTCTTTTTGCTCTTTCTCTGGCTGGTCAATTCATTAAGTTTTTTATCCAGGCGTCTCTGGAGATGAGCTCTTTTTGCTGGGTCCAGTGACTTGTCTTTTGATCCACTCCCAGCGTAGAGAATTCCTTCTCTGCTAATTCTCTGCCGGGCTTGTGCTTTGGCCTTCTCCCCACACCCATGAATCTGTAGGAGACACAACAATAATTTTGGGGGCAGACCTGGAACTGCCCTGAGATGTTACCCATAAGATGCCTTATGAATGAGTGGCATTGTTAGAGCCTGAAGTTCATCACTGCAGAATCCTAAGCTTGAGCATACTTCACAGTCCATAAAAATGTCCACTGGTTATTTATAGCTCTTATAATTCAGAACCAAAATACAAAAGTCGTTTGCCCTGATAGAATACATGCACTAATTAAATCATTCCTTTAGACAGCTGAAGTATTTCCTTCACAAAGTCTAAACGTTTTGGGAGATCATTGCTCCATCATCTGAGTCGCCGGATTTTTTAAACTTCTCTCATACCAGCTGGTGAAATATTAACTCTGTTTTCTAACCTGCGGGGTTAATGTCTGCTATTTCTTTTCTCTCTCGTTGAGGGAACGCATCTGAAATAGGTCTCATCAAGCAGGAATTGCACTTAAAGTCAGAAAAGTGAGTTTGGGTGTGGGGGGGGGAAGGCACCTTTTATTCAAATATCTGCCCCTTCTATGGGTTTGGGCCTAATTACACTGTGGAAATTTTCTAACTAGTTTTAAAATCAGGTCAGCTAAACCAGTTTCAAAACTGGACAGAACTGTAGCAAAGGTGTTTAAGGTGGCCTGATTCACTCAACTCTTTTTAAGGTCATTACTGGTTCCGTAAGACAGGGTCAGGCCACCTTAAATCACTTAAAACCAGGCTGAAACTAAAGCTGTTACCAGTTTGCCTAATCAGTTTAGTTCCACCTATTTTAAAACCAGTTTGACATTTTCCCAGTGTAGACAGACCCTTAGAGTCACATGACCTGATTCTTTTATTGACGCGACAAACATTTGTATTAGTTAGCACTACAGGGCCAGGTGGTAAACTCTTTGAGGCAAGGACTATCTTTTTATTTGGTGTTTGTAGAGTGCATAGCACAGTGGAGTCATGGTCCATGACTGAGGCACTACAGTAATATAAATAATAAATGTTAAGGAATAAAGAACTGGATTCTGATCTGCCATATGCAACATAAACATTACTGCCACCTAAATTCTTACTCTGGAGTCTTTGGCTACGTCTACACTACCCGCCCTATTTGGCGGGTAGCTATCGATATTCTGGGATCGATTTATCGCGTCTCGTCTAGATGCGATAAATCGATCCCAGAGCCGCTCCCCGTCGACACCGGAACTCCAGCTCCGTGAACGGAGGAAGCGCTGTCAACGGGGGAGCCTGCCTGCTGCGGTGTGGACCGGGGTAAGTACCTTTTGAAATCGATCTAAGATATTCGACTTCAGCTACGTTATTCACGTAGCTGAAGTTGCGTATCTTAGATCGATCCCCCCGCCCTAGTGTGGACCAGCCCTCAGTTACCACTGCTTATGTAGCGAGAGAGAGAGAGAGAGAGAGAGAGAACACAGCTGGGTTTTCAGATCCCAGCGAAAGCTTGCAGTGCTGACAGTTACAAAAAACTTCACATAGATGTATATGATCTAAAAATCACGAGGGAGATTAAATATGGAATCCCACAAGGTCATTTTAATAGGAATGTTGGGAGCTTTGGGACCCTATCTGGTACCGTTTTGAAATCAGTGGGAGTTTTGTCACTGACTTTGGCCCCAGTTCAGCCAGGTACTTAAGCATGTACCAAAACTATGAAAAATCTCAATCCTATTCAGCGAAATTCTTAAACAGCACATATTATAAAAAGACTGTCTTATAAAAAGACAGCAGCTGCGAACCAGCTGAGCAGCGAACAGCAGAGAAGCAAACAGGAGGAGTTTGCCTGGGGTCTGTCTGAGCGGAGGTACGCTGAGTGCTGCCTTAGGGGGACTGCACTGGTGAGTATCTGAGTGTCTGTTGAGGGGACAGTTTGGCAGTTTGACCGTGTGCTTGATTGTTTGATTGCCTGTTTGAACAGTGTGAATTGGGAGTGCTTTGTTCCAGCTGGGCCTGACTCTTATAAAAAGACAGTCAGCTGTGAACCAGCTGAGCAGCAGAGAAGCAAACAGGAGGAGTTTGCCTGGAGTGAGCCTACCGTGGCATCCCTCTTGCAGGTGTCCCTGAGTAGCTTCTGCCACAAGTGAGGAAACTCTTAGAAGGAAGAGACTATGGATGCTGAGCGATCTACTGTCGTGACCTGCACAGGATGTGCCATGTTTGTCTTTCTTCCACAGGATAGAAGCGACTTTGTCTGTACAAAGTGCAAGCTGATCTCCATATTGGAGGAGAAGATTCAAGGTCTGGAGAAACGAGTATCAACCCTGCATTCCATAAGAGAAGATGAGGAGTTCCTGGATAGACGTCAGGATAGGCTTCAGCGGGCACAGTGTTCTGAAGATTCAGAGCAGGCTACGCAACGGGGACAGAAGGCCAGTGAGGATAATTGGCGACATGTCACCTCCAGAAGAGGAAAGAGTACGAGACAAGTCCATGTACCAGAAACGCCGATTCAGATGAGCAACTGTTTTCATGTTCTCTCCACAGGTACTAGTGCAGAGAGTGGAGTGAATGATACATCTGAGGGAACAGAGCAGAAGGAGACTCCACCGATTGGAAGGCATGAGTTGCACCGTCCTAGGGATGGGGGTTCCACGACCACCACTCCCAAGAGGAGGAGGAGGGTGGTGGTGGTCGGGAACTCTCTCCTCAGGGGGACTAAGTCATCTATCTGCCACCCTGACCGGGAAAACCGAGAGGTGTGCTGCTTGCCAGGGGCTAGGATTCATGATGTGACGGAGAGACTGCCGAGACTCATCAAGCCCTCAGATCGCTACCCCTTCCTGCTTCTCCACGTGGGCACCAATGATACTGCCAAGAATGACCTTGAGCGTATCACTGCAGACTACGTGGCTCTGGGAAGAAGGATAAAGGAGTTTGAGGCGCAAGTGCTGTTCTCGTCCATCCTCCCTGTGGCAGGAAAAGGCCGGGGTAGAGACTGTCGAATCGTGGAAGTCAACGAATGGCTACGCAGATGGTGTTGGAGAGAAGGGTTTGGATTCTTTGACCATGGGATGGTGTTCCAAGAAGGAGTGCTAGGCAGAGATGGGCTCCACCTGACGAAGAGAGGGAAGAGCATCTTTGGAAACAGGCTGGCTAACCTAGTGAGGAGGGCTTTAAACTAGGTTCACCGGGGGAAGGAGACCAAAGCCCCGAGGTAAGTGGGGAAGTGGGATACCGGGAGGAAGCACAAGTAGGTGAGTGCAAGAGGGGAGGGCTCCTGCCCCATACTGGGACAGCAGGACGATCGGTGAGTTATCTTAAATGCCTATACACAAATGCAAGAAGCCTGGGGAACAAGCAGGGAGAACTGGAAGTCCTGGAACAGTCAAGGAATTATGATGTAATTGGAATAACAGAGACTGGTGGGATAACTCACATGATTGGAGTACTGTCATGGATGGATATAAACTGTTCAGGAAGGATAGGCAGGGCAGAAAAGGTGGGGGAGTTGCATTGTATGTAAGAGAGCAGTATGACTGCTCAGAGCTCCAGTATGAAACTGCAGAAAAATCTGAGAGTCTCTGGATTAAATTTAGAAGTGTGAGCAACAAGGGTAATGTCGTGGTGGGAGTCTGCTACAGACCACCAGACCAGGGGGATGAGGCTTTCTTCCAGCAACTAACAGAAGTTACTAGATCACAGGCCCTGGTTCTCATGGGTGACTTTAATCACCCCGATATCTGCTGGGAGAGCAATACAGCGGTGCACAGACAATCCAGGAAGTTTTTGGAAAGTGTAGGGGACAATTTCCTGGTGCAAGTGCTGGAGGAACCAACTAGGGGAAAAGCTCTTCTTGACCTGCTGCTCACAAACAGGGAAGAAATAGTAGAGGAAGCAATAGTGGATGGGAACCTGGGAGGCAGTGACCATGAGATGGTCGAGTTCAGGATCCTGACACAAGGAAGAAAGGAGAGCAGTAGAACAGAGACCCTGGACTTCAGAAAAGCAGACTTCGACTCCCTCAGGGAACTGGTGGGCAAGGTCTCCTGGGAGAATAACATGAGGGGGAAAGGAGTTGAGGAAAGCTGGCTGTATTTTAAAGAATCTTTATTGAGGTTGCAGGAACAAACCATCCCGATGTGTAGAAAGAAAAGTAAATATGGCAGGCGACCAGCTTGGCTTAACAGTGAAATCCTTGCTTGTCTTAAACACAAAAAAGCAGCTTACAAGAAGTGGAAGATTGGACAAATGAGCAGGGAGGAGTATATAAATATTGTTCAGGCATGCAGGAGTGAAATTAGGAAGGCCAAATCACACTTGGAGTTGCAGCTAGCCGGAGATGTTAGGAGTAACAAGAAGGGTTTCTTCAGGTATGTGAGCAACAAGAAGAAAGTCAAGGAAAGTGTGGGCCCCTTGCTGAATGAGGGAGGGAACCTAGTGACAGAGGATGTGGAGAAAGCTAGTGTACTCAATGCTTTTTTTGCCTCTGTCTTCACAGACAAGGTCAGCTCCCAGGCGGCTGCACTCCGCAGCACGGTATGGGGAGGAGGTGACCAGCCCTCTGTGGAGAAAGAAGTAGTTCAGGACTATTTAGAAAAGCAGGACGAGCACAAGTCCATGGGGCCAGATGCACTGCATCCGAGGGTGCTAAAGGAGTTGGCCGATGTGATTGCAGAGCCATTGGCCATTATCTTTGACAAATCATGGCAATCGGGGGAGGTCCCGGATGACTGGAAAAAAGCTAATGTAGTGCCAATCTTTAAAAAAGGGAAGAAGGAAGATCCGGGGAACTACAGGCCAGTCAGTCTCACCTCAGTCCCTGGAAAAATCATGGAACAGGTCCTCAAGGAATCAATTCTGAACCACTTAAAGGAGGGGAAAAAGTGATCAGGAACAGTCAGCATGGATTCACCAAGGGCAAGTCATGCCTGACTAACCTAATTGCCTTCTATGATGAGATAACTGGCTCTGTGGATGAGGGGAAGGCAGTGGATGTGCTATTTCTTGACTTTAGCAAAACTTTTGATACAGTCTCCCACAGTGTTCTTGCCAGCAAGTTAAGGAAGTATGGGCTGGATGAATGGACGGTAAGGTGGATAGAAAACTGGCTGGATGGTCGTGCTCAACGGGTAGTGATCAATGGCTCCATGTCTAGTTGGCAGCTGGTATCAAGTGGAGTGCCCCAAGGGTCGGTGCTGGGGCCGGTTTTGTTCAATATCTTCATCAACGATCTGGAGGATGGTGTGGACTGCACCCTTAGCAAGTTTGCAGATGACACTAAACTGGGAGGAGTGGTTGATACGCTGGAGGGTAGGGACAGGATACAGAGGGACCTAGACAAATTAGAGGATTGGGCCAAAAGAAATCTGATGAGGTTCAACAAGGACAAGTGCAGAGTCCTGCACTTAGAACGGAAGAATCCCATGCACTGCTATAGACTAGGGACCGAATGGCTGGGCAGCGGTTCTGCAGAAAAGGACCTAGGGGTTACAGTGGACAAAAAGCTGAATATGAGTCAACAGTGTGCCCTTGTTGCCAAGAAGGCTAACGGCATTTTGGGCTGTATAAGTAGGGGCATTTCCAGCAGATCGAGGGACGTGATTATTCCCCTCTATTCGGCACTGGTGAGGCCTCATTTGGAGTACTGTGTCCAGTTTTGGGCCCCACACTACAAGAAGGATGTGGGTAAATTGGAAAGAGTCCAGCAGAGGGCAACAAAAATGATTAGGGGGCTCGAGCACATGACTTATGAGGAGAGGCTGAGGGAACTGGGATTGTTTAGCTTGCAGAAGAGAAGAATGAGGGGGGATTTGATAGCTGCTTTCAACTACCTGAAGGGGGTTCCAAAGAGGATGGATCTAGACTGTTCTCAATGGTAGAAGATGACAGAACAAGGAGTAATGGTCTCAAGTTGCAGAGGGGGAGGTTTAGGTTGGATATTAGGAAAAACTTTTTCACTAGTAGGGTAGTGAAGCACTGGAATGGGTTACCTAGGGAGGTGGTGGAATCTCCTTCCTTAGAGGTTTTCAAGGTCAGGCTTGACAAAGCCCTGGCTGAGATGATTTAGTTGGGGTTGGTCCTGCTTTGAGCAGGGGGTTGGACTAGATGACCTCCTGAGGTCCCTTCCAACCCTGAGATTCTATGATTCTATGATATTAAATCCCATTAAATGGGATTTAACAAGGGCTTTGCTGGATAGGAATGGATTTACACGTGTTTACAGAAAGTCATACTCGTAAATGCTTTGTTGAATTGGGGTTTTTATTAGGAAAAAAACTGGATCCTTTATGAAGACTCTTCTGTCCCTACATGCACATCAATCCCAATAGGAGCTAAGAGGTTTGATTTGCATGTTAATGGCAAGCCTGACCCCTTATTAGATCAGACTAAAGTCTGACCTGCTGAACCCAAATAAACAAGCAAGGATCTCAATTAGCTTCTGCATGAAATGAAATTCTGTCCAAACCAGATTCTGAATGAACATAAATACAAATATTCTGTGCCATGGAAATAGATCTTGTTTTTTCAGTGGAATAATCTACACTGATAGTTTACAGAACAAGCTAGGTTTTTAGAAGAATTTAGGATACTCTGCTGGGTATGCAGGTCAGACTAGATGATCATAATAGTCCCTTATCCATTCTGGCCTTAAAATCTGTGCATATCTGACAGGGTGGCACAGGCAGTTCAGATATACTCGCTATCTGGCCCAGCAGGAAATCTGCTCAGGAGAAGTCCAGTCTAGGAATATGGAGACTGAGGTGCATTGGAAGAGTAGCCTGGAGGAAGTTTACAGAGAGACTGGCTGGGTAACTAGTTCAGCCAAACATGTGGACACAACTTTTTGAATCAGAAATCAAAATCTCCAAATAAGGAGAAGCTTTCTCAGATCTACTTACTGAAAGAGAGGAACTGATTAGGTATATGAGAACAGGGAAGTTTAGCACCAGTGACTACGAGCTACTTGAGTTTACTCAATTCAGAACCCTAACTACCTGTGTGCGTGGCCCTAGCCTCCAATTCCAAAGCTTCTTGGGTTCAAATCCCAGCTATGCCCTGGCAGCAATGGGTAAATCTCTTGCTCCTTTAATTTCAAGACTATCCCGAATTGTTATAATAATCAACAACAAAAATTCTGAAGGGATATTACACCACGTGCTTCAGCATTTAAGCCAATTGTTAGCTACTGGAGACTTAAATGACATCTGCCTACTGCGGGGTTTCTTACAGAGGAATTCTAGAAGGCAGAATAAATAGCAAGCGAAGGCCTATAACTGGGATTTTTCAGAGGTGTGGCACCTGACTCCTGGTGACTTTGAATGGGACTTGGATGCCTAAATCCCTTGAGACTCTGACAATTCCAATCTGCAACTGTTCTGGAAAAGAATTCAAGAAAGAAGAAGTGGCCGTTGCAGCTTCCTGCTCAAAGGTTAAAGTGAACCTGCCCCAGATACAGAAAGATGGGAGGCCGTACAAGAACACTCAGTCTGGTAAGGCTTGGAAGGGAAAAGGCAAAAGCATCAAAAAAAGATGGATGAGCTGATTCTAGCCACCTGTGTAAATGGGAATGAAAAAGGCTTTTTACAAACATACCAGGGAGGAAAACGTTCCTAGAGAGAAAAGAAGTCCACTGGGTAGAGCATAGGACTGGGACTCGGGAGACCTGAGTTCTATTATCGGCTCTAGCACCTGCCTCCTGGATGACCTTGGGTAAATCATGTCCCTGCACTGTGCCTCAGTTTCCCCATCTGTAAAATGGGGACAATAAAACTACAGTAGAATGAAAATTTGATTTTTCGGTTCTGGGCTCACACTGAAAAATCTGGGAAAAAACAACCTGGTTCAGTTCAAACCAAAACACAATAGTTTTGGCTTCTCTCACCAAAACGAAAAACCGAAAAAAAAATTAAATGTCAATTAAAATTGCCTTTTTCGAAATGACGTTTTCAAAATGAACCATTCTGACATTTCTGAAAATTTTGTTTTGGGGTTTTTTCTGAGCTGAAACCATTTGCCAAATTCTACCCAAATTCACACTTTCCGTGCCCGAAAAATACATTTTTCAGCAAATCACGGGGGAAAAAACTACCCAGTTCTAAATGATACCAACCTCCTTTGTAATGTTATATGAAATCTACTGATGAAATGGGCTATGCAAGAGCTAGGTATTATTATTCTTTTTATTAATAACTGAGGAGGGAGATGGGATCAACAGTACTGCTCATATGCTTAAAATTAGGCATATACTTAAATACCTTGCTGAATTGGAGGCCTCATCTTGCAGCTGACCATGATGGCACATTAGCACCTACCTTTCCTATGCCTGGCTCCAGCCATTGCTATTAGCTTAGCATCACATTTACATAAGCATTTTTTAAAAAATCCGTCATCTGAAAACAATGAATAAGCTAGAAGTCACTTATGCAACTGCCATGTGATTCATCTCCACATGCTCATCTAGGGTTAGTTACATGCACATAAAGCAGACGGGTTTTTTTTAGATCAGAGCATATTTCCAATAGCGTATTATCCCCCAACACTTCTGATTGGATTTTCCTTGCTGCTATTAGGACAAACCAATGGGCCTTGTCCTGGTACCAAGGGCTTTGTGTATGAGATTGTCACAGTGGATACTAATATAGATAGGGGGTTTTAAGAAGCATCTTCTACATCAAGATGCTATGGAGAGCAAGAACACAGAGAGCTTGTCTACACTTACTGGGGGATCGACGCGCGGCAATTGATGCATCGGCAGTTGATTTAGCGGGTCTAGTGAAGACACCAGTCAACATGTATTCACGTAGCTGAAGTTGCATAACTTAGATTGATCTCCCCCCATAGTGTAGACAAGGCCTGTGTTTTAATTGTGAGCTGAAGAGGAAAGAAAGGTTTTGAGGTGAGATCTGCAGAGAGGAAGTGACTCAGACTCAGTGGGAGGGAAAGGACTCCAAAGAGTTGCATTATTTCAGCACTAACACATTGTTACACTGCCTACCCTCAGATCTGGGTTTAAGTGCTCTCTAACAGCATAGTCTTAACTGAATTCTTATTCAGAATTCCCTCGGCTTCAGATCCGCATCTGTAAAATGGAGATAATAGCACTTCTGTCTCCCATCCTTGGGACTGTGTAAGTAGTACAATATCTAACATACTGGAGCCCCGATCTCCGCTGGGGAGCCTAACCACTACTGCAATACAGATGATAACCATAATGAAACCAACACGCACCCTGCTGGAATGTGAGTGAGAGATGATGGTTAGCCCCCAGAGATGAGAAAATGGAGCATTTGCTCCTGTTTGTTTTTTACACAGGGCTTTGTTTTGTGAGTTAGCTGTTCGGACTGATTTGAATTGTTTTCTATTGATGATAAAAAAAGTCTTCTTTCACCTTTCTCTCCAGCGGAGACTTGAGAAAGGTTTTACTTGCTGTTGAGGTTCAGGTCCAGCATGTGTTTTGTTTCCAAGCATGGGAAAACACTTTCCCCTGATCTATGGTTTTACTATTTTTATATATGTGAAATAAACAGGGTGTACAATTGTGCATGTCCTTGGATTCAGTTAAGACTATGCTGTTAGAGAGCACTTAAACCCAGATCTGAGGGTAGGCAGTGTAACAATGTGTTAGTGCTGAAATAATGCAACTCTTTGGAGTCCTTTCCCTCCCACTGAGTCTGAGTCACTTCCTCTCTGCAGATCTCACCTCAAAACCTTTCTTTCCTCCAACTCAGAATAGCACTTCTGTCTCCCATCCTTGGGACTGTGTAAGTAGTACAATATCTAACATACTGGAGCCTACAAGGTGCTGGGCACTCTGGTCCCAATCCAGCATGCCTAAATGCTTTGCTTTATTGGGGCCAGAGTGCTCAGTAGCTCTGCAGGATCAGGCCCTAATTGACTTGGGAATTAAACCCACCTTTTCAGATCCCCAATCCAGTGCCAAGATCATCCTTTCTTCTTTTCTATTTCTATTTTCTAGAAACGTAAATGTCAGAGATCAGTAACAGAGAGAAGCAGCTATCACCAGGAGGACTTAGTCGCCTGTGTGCTGCTAACAAAACCTGTGCGCTCTTTGCATTCACTTTTAACAAATGCTCTTGATTTAGAGGGTTTCCTCCGGAACAAAAGGGTGCTCAGATTCAGTAGCAGAGCCTTCATTTTAAACTTCTCCGAGAAGCCAAGAGCCATGCTAAGGAAATCAGCCTCAGAACGTTCAGCGGGAAAAGTCAATTTCACAATCCCAGGTTATAAAAATTCAGCTTGGGTCCAGCTTGGTCAAGAGACTAAAGAGATAGCAAACTCCTGGCAATGCTCAGCCCCCTGCACGCAAACAGCTCCTCAGAGCTGTCTGAGGTGGACACACACAGCTCATACCTCTGGGATGTGATGGCTGAGGCAGTAGCGCTTGCTGCAATGCAGACAGAGCTGTCCCAAGGTCGTAACGCTGGCTTTACACCTGGGGAATCCACATATATTGTCAGCCTTCACAGCAGCAGAAATCAGGGCATCGATATCTTCTTCAGCTGGGCTGTCCGCTCCGGTTTTAATCACAGTCTTTCCTAGAAGTCCAGGGAAAAACCCAACTGTTTAATTGGTTACCTGAACATAATCAAATGAACCCAACAGACAACGGGCTACGTTCTTTGCTGGTATTATGGGCGCAGCTCTATAGATCCCAGAGAGAGTCACCCATTTATGCCAGCAGAGGAAAGATCCATCGCTACCCGGCGATCGGGCAGGTAGTGAAGACGTACCCTTAGGCTGGGATTTCAAAGCAGTCTAAGGGAGTTAGGCACCCACTGAATTTCAGCGGGAGCTGGGCACCTTAATTTTCTTAGGCTCTTCTGAGAAGAGCCCAGGGAGCAGTGACAATAGGAAGCCTGCAGTGTGATTGCCTTTTGCTATGGAAATAGCTAATTTTCCTAAAGGCGGGGAAATCCCCGGAAGGAGGGGCCTACCTTTGGCTTCATTTTTGTGTTTCCTTCCAGCTATTTCCTGTAAATTGGTGCTCAGCTCCTGATTCTTTGTGACCTTCTCTTCCTGCTTGGCTTTTTCCCGTTGCATTCTCTCCAGGTGCAGCGTTTTCAGATCTACTTTCCCTGAGTTCAGGCTGCTTCCTCCCTTCTTGACAGGGGCTAGCGGTTCTTTTGCAGGGCTTTGAGATTCAGCAGGCAGGGTTTGCTCACTGCCACCCATATTCACTGGAGAGGAGTGGACGGTGGTGGTTCTCTTGCGGATGCTGATGTACCTCTCTCTCCCCTCCCCTGTGCTTACATGCTGCAACCCATATTCTTCGGCCATTTGGTGCACCAGCATCCTGTCGTGTGAGTTTAAGGATGAAGGGAAATCCAATTGCATCTCGCTGCTCTCCAGAAACTCCACCATCATGGCTCTGAACTTGCCTGAATTATCTTTCATCTCTGGTCTTTCCACCCTGGCCTCGTTCACACTCTGCAAGGGACATGCTGCTGGCTTGCGTGTGGATGGTTTCGTTGGATTTGGTTTGGATTTCCGGCCTTCAGGCGGAGGTTTTGGAGCAGAGGTTGTGCTGGTTTTAGGCCCTGCCCCTTGCTCGCCATGACCCTGAGAGTAATTTTCTGGCACGATGTCGTCGAGGTACTCGAAGGCCGTCCGCACTTCCCCGTGCTCACTCAGATAATCCACCAGCCGTTTCAGAAAGGCCTGGCTGCCGACAGTCCGCGAGTCACAGATGACTGCCACATGGCGTCGTGCCCGAGTCACGGCCACGTTTATTCTCCGGTCTTCAGCGAGAAAACCCACCTCGCCTACAAAACACAAAACCCCTCAGGCCATCAGAAACTACAGCATGGTGGTTGGCCACATAAACAGCAAATGTTCCCGTACTAAAGGCCAGATCCCTCAGCTGGCGTAAATCAGCACAAGTCATTAGAATACAGGGGTTTACTCCAGCTGTGGATTTGGCCCAAAACACTGTATTGGCTCCAGAGTGAGATAGCAGGGAGCACAGGATCTAGTGGCCTGAACGCTGGGAGGCAACAACTCCTGAGTTCCAGTCCTGGCTCTACTTCTGATTCCCTCTCTGGCTTTGGACAAGCCATTCAACCTCTGACTCAGTTTTACCATTTGCTAAATGGAACTAAAATACTTATATAGCTCACAGGTGACAGAATGGATAAGCGCATAAAGAATTTGAAGATGAATGGCATTCTACAAGGGCTACTGTCTCAATGGATTATAATGTGGGCTCAGGAATGCAACAGCAGGGAATGCCTGAAATAGAAGTGGAAGCTGCATATTAGGATTATGACACACTGGAAGAAATCAGCCTTCATGGCACCGGCCCACCCATAGTCTGTCTCCGGCTATCGATACCAGTCTCACTTTCAGAAGCAGAGAAATATACCAATCCCAAACTACACACCCCCCATGCCCACAAAGACGAAGGGTTAAAAATAACAAACATGTAGGAGATTATACCAAGTCTATTTCTATTCTCTGGCTATTTTCTCAAGGAGCAGTAACAACAGATAGCAAATGCCAGAATGACTCAGCTCGGCTCAGCTAGTGAGAAGGCCAGTGTGGGCGGCTCCTGAGTCTCCTGCTTCTACGGCTAAATGGGAGACAACTGGAAAAATAAACATTACGCAGCTCTAGGTGACAAGGTTTACTCTGAGCACCTGAGGATCACGATACAGAACGAATCGAGCCACATTGGATTTTAATAGCTAATCGTGTGTGACCACGTCTCTGTGCTCCACGACCTGGCGTTAACTGCCAGAGATCACTGTCAGCTTGCAGAAGCAGTAACATGCTGGAATACGCTTCTCCAATCCCGCCTGAGAACCGGACTGCTGGGAAAGTTCTACTTATTAAAACCCACAGCAATACAAGTGGGCTTTACTGTTGGATTTTGCAAGTGTATTTAGCAGTCATGAAAATGTGGGGCCAGGCCAGGACTGGCACTGGTCAGAGCTATTCATGCCCCTGCTGTTTTGGTTGCTGGTCTTCACTGGGCAGAGGCTGCCAGCAGTGCCAACATATGGGGTTTCTGTGATGTACCCCTTGGGAAATAGGCTAGATTTGGGCTCCTGTCCTTAGTGAAGTGCTGTCACCCACTGTGATGCCTCTGCTCAGGTGCCAACAAGATGACAAGAGGGGCAGACTATGATGGGGCGTTGGGGATGTAGCCACCTATAGTGAATTCATTCTGGGTTAGTCACCGACAGCCGTCAGATGGCAGAGAGTCCCCGATTACTAATGGCTTTCAGTCATCAGCCTATTCTAATCCACCAACGCCCCCTCTTCTCCGTCAATCTCTTCTCAAATCCCACTTCTTCCATGAATCCTTCCCAATTCCTTCTCTCACTCTTAAAACCCTGCACCCCTCCCTTTCCCGAACTACTGCTCAATGTCGCGTCTGTAACTGTCTTAGACCATAAGTCCTTTGGATCTTGTTCTATGTCTGAAAGGTGTGATGCACACAGGGGTGAAAGTAACTTAAAGGACTTACGGGTACGCAGGACCGGGGTCCTGAGCAAGAGTGGGGGGGCTCAACCGGACAGGGCAGGGCCTCAGGAGGAAGGGGCAGGGCCTTAAAATCCCTGGGCCCTTTAAATCACCACCGGAGCCCCATGGTAGTGGTAACGGCGGCGGCCGGGAGCCCTGGGGCTCTGGAGAGTGATTTAAAGGGCCAGGGGCTCCGGACGCTGCCGGGAGCCCAGGGCCCTTTTAAATTGCCGGCCTGATGAAGCTGCCCCCTGCTGGTATGGTCAGCTGTGTAACGGCTCTGGCCGTACCGTACCAGCTTACTTTCACCTCTGGATGCATATTTGTTGCTATAGAAATGATCGTTATGGTTCAGATAGTGCAAGATGTGTTGCAATGGGCCCCAATTACATGGCTCAGCAGATTGAGTCTAAGGCCAGGTCTACACTACCTGCCGGATTGGCGGGTAGTGATCGAACTATCGGGGATCGATTTATCACGTCTAGACTAGTCTAGACGTGATAAATCGATTCCCGAGTGCTCTCCCATTGACTCCGGTACTCCACCGTTGCAGGAGGCGCAGGCGGAGTCGACGTGGGAGCGGCAGCCGTCAACTCACCGCAGTGAAGACGCCGCGGTAAGTAGACCTAAATACGTCGACTTCAGCTATGGTATTCTTAGGTCGATCCCCACCCCCCCCCCCCCACCCCCCCACCCCCCACCCAGTGCAGACCTGGACTAAGAAGAATTATGGGGTTAGAAGGAACTGCAAGGGTCATCTAGTCTAACCCCTGCCACGCTGCAGGATTTGTTGTGTCTAAACCATCCAAGACAGATGGCTGTTCAGCCTCCTTTTGAAAACCTCCAGTGAAGAAGACTTCCAGCTTCAGGCGATTAGCCTCCTTCCAGCTATTATCTTCCGCTGTATTCACTGATAGGAAAGAACCCAATTTTCTGCCCTAGATTCTGCACTGAAAACAAACAGTGTTATGCATTATTTACAATAGCAGATTCAGTTTGCTCTTTCTCTAAGGGAGGAAGCAGGCAAAAAATAGGCTTTCCCAGGAATTCCACGTTCTGTGGGGAATGCCTGGGACTCGCATCCAGAGAGGAAGCTGGTGATGTGAGTGCAAGGCTGCCAACCCAAAGGGTTGAAAAATGGTGAGTCAAGCCATTCTCATCATTCTTGAGGATGTATGGATCATGAGATTTTTAAAATAAGATACGTTGAGTTCTTATTTACTTTCTGCTGTGTGAGCCTTTGGGGTTCATCTTTCAAGCTTTTCTCTGCAATCATGAGGGCTACAAAGTTACTTGTTTTAAAAAAAGAAAGCTGGGATGGTCAGGTAACCACGTGGCTCCAAAAGCCGGAGACTTCAGAAAAAAACCCACCATCTCTCAAGAGGCTGGCAATAAAAATCACAAGACCTGGCAATGCAGAATTTTGCATTGTTACATTATTCCCATTTCCTTATGTGACCAAGCTTCCTCTTCCCCCAAAATACGGTCCAGCGCAGAACACATACCCTTCCGATTGGATCTCACAAAGGAGAGCACGACAGCCTCCTTCTCCCGTCCCTGGAAGCCATCTACTGATTTAATTTCCAGCTCTGGATATCGGTGACAAAGATGCTCTCTTAGCATGTCCACCTGAAAAACAAGGACATGCACATATTAAGGACAAGGTAAATACAAGATAAGAAGGATGAAAACAATATTGCCCCCTCCTGGAAGGTCCCCGCCTTCCTCCATATTCATGCATGCCTGAACTTGCATATCCTAAGGGGGAGGACTATTATCCAAGGGACTGGTCATGGGACTGTTAGTGAAGAACCACCTTAGTTCCAGTTCCATCTCTGACAATGATTCCCTCTGTGGCCTTGGAATAGTCACTTAATCCTGCTGAGCCAGATCCTTCGCTGGTAAAAATTCAGCTCCCCTGAAGTGAGACCCATTTACACAAGCAGAGGGATGGCCCTCTGTTTCAGCATCCTCATCTGCAATATGAGGATACTAGGAAGCATTGGGGAGGATTAGTTATTGGGCTCTGAACCTTTAAGTACTATTTTAAAATACCAATGAATCTGGATTTGTTCTGGTGTATTCATTCTACACTCAGCTTGAAAAGCTGTGTAGGGGGTGCTGTGCACTCACCTGGAGGTTGTAAGGAGCAATGACAGCGATGTCTCTTGCTTTAACACCAGCTTCCACCAAAGCCTGGACGTGCAAGCCGACAAGATGCACTTCCCCTAGGGCAAAACCAAACCCAGCAATAAATCAAGAGCAGGTGATTTCACTCCAGGGGACATTGACAGGTAAAGCCAAAAGGTGATGGCCACTCAACTGCTCACTTCTGCTGCAGTGATTAAGAAAAGCTACATTTTCCCAACTAACTCAACTGCATCCTTAGAGGAACTCTCTGGACTTCAGAGACGGGACTGGGCTTGTTACAGTAACCCCTGCACCAGTGCTTAAAAAAGCCCTGGCAGACAGAGGACCAGTGACAGTCTTAATGGGCTCCATCCCACGATCTCCTTGGATGGCGCTTATTGCTATATACTGCTGGAAAGCTAGGACTCCCCAGTTTCCTGTCCGTTTATTTCTACGGCTCCCAGATCATAAGATATCTAGCCATTTAAACATATGATCACAGCATTCTGATCATCATCAGGCTACTTCCCATCCTCCCATTTCAATTCAGACATGATTTAAGTTGTCAGTACTTTATATTGTCTAGAAGCAGGGCCCTGTGTATTACACAGCCATGGAATTTGCTGCAGAATCTACCCTCTCCCACATTGTGACCTAGAATCTAAGCTTTTAATTAGAAAGTTTCTAGTTCCCATAGTTGTGAAGACAACCTTGAAAATGTCATCCAAGTGTAAGAGATGCAATGTTATTTTCCTAAGTCTGCAGAGAGCCCAACTCAGTAGCTCTGAGAAGAAAAAAATCGCCTCATTCAGCTCAATGAGCTGTTAACGCTGAATCCTGAAGATGGTGGTGTAAATGTGAACATTGTTAACTATTTCCCCACTGATCATTTTAGCAATGGCCAGTTAATGTGCTTATCCCACAATACCTCCCACCCCTTCCCCAGTGCTAAAACTTACAAACCTAACAAACCGAGGGTCATGCTCAACTGCCAAAACTTCCAGTTTTCCCCCAACACACCCACGCCCACCAAACCCCTGGCAACTTCTACAATTCAATTACTCTTTGTCAATACCAACATCAGTTGCCTATTGAAAATTATAAATATGGGGACAGAGGAAAATAAATGGAATTTAACATGACAAGAAATACCCCGGGGGCTGCTGAACTGACTGTTACCTACGGTTGTATTTAATAAATTTTAAAAATCAATGTTTTTGTTTAAAGGTAACTGCTATTGAATTTCCAGTCCGCCACACCAGAATGTGGCACAGTCCAGGGATCTCGTTGCAGAATTTAGGTCCAGCTTGCCATAGAGTACACAGGGTTCTGTCTTGGAGCTTGGAATCTTGGCTTTCAATGGTCCAAAACACCAGTCTAGCTCTAGAAGTTCGCAGGAGAGGGCATTAATACCTGATCCTTCAAACAAACACTTATTACGCGCATGCTTAACTTTTTGTAAGCGAGTAGCCAAGCACGTAAGTTTGCAGAATCACAGCTTTAGTTGCTAAAACCAGGTTCTTTGAGGTGAAGGGTGGCCCAGTGGTTAGGGCAACAAGCCTGGGACATAGGAGGACTAGGCTCCATTCCCTCTTCTGCCACAGACTTCCTGCATGACCTTGGTCAAGTCACTTAGCCCAGGGCTACACTAGGGGAGGGGGTCGATCTACGATACGCAACTTCAGCTACGGGAATAGCGTAGCTGAAGTCGGCGTATCGTAGTCGGCTTACCTGGGGATGAGGACGGCGGCGAGTCGATCGCTGCAGCTCCCCCGTCGACTCCGCTTCCGCCTTTCGATGCGGTGGATTGCCGGCGCCGACGGGGAGCGCGATCGGGGATCGATTAATCGCGTCTTAATGAGACGCGAAAAATCGATCCCCGATAGATCGATTGCTACCCGCCGATCCGGCGGGTAGTGAAGACCTGCCCTCAGTCTCTTGGTTCCCCATCTGTAAAATAGGGAGAACAGCACTGCCTACCTCACAGGGGTGTTGTGAGGAGAAATAAAGATTGTGAGGCACTCAGATACTGTAGTAAAAGGGGTCATATAAGTACCTCATCTAGACAGATAGGTTTCAATTGAAAGAAGGTTAAAAAGGCCGAGTTGGTAAAGACTGTGATGTTCTCTTAAGGTCTGACTTGCCAGAGAAGCATTCAGACCCAGGAAACTAGAGCATGACACTTGGAACATTCAATGTCATGCACATTCCAAGCACGGGATTTGGGCTAGTGAACAGAGAGAAAAAATTAATCCCTGAAGCGGGCAGCCTAGTTGTCAAGCAGGCTGCATTGCCCTGTGGCAGACAGATACTTGGTGAGAAAGGAAAAAAAAATCCAGGCTATTGTAGAGGTGACGGCGTGCGGGGCAGGCATCGCTGGCCCAGAGGAGAAGCCGGAACTTTTGGGTACACTCGGTTATTATTATTTGGGAACCTCGGTCAAGGATCAGAGATCTGTTGTGCCAGGCACTCTATAGCACTGCATAGACAACTCACAAAGAGGACAGGCCCTGCCCCAGAGAGCTTAAAATCTAGGCGAGGATGTGCTATCGTACTAGCAACCAGCATATAGGGGCTGGGGGAGAGGGCTTTTACGTTTAGTCTCAGATGAGTACAGTGTTCAAGCATCACCACGATACACTGTGTAAAAGGCTGGGATGAGGAAGTCTGAGATGCTCGCTTTTCTACTCTCCTTCCTAACATTTATGTATGGTGTACGCTACTTGACATAAGCCAATCTTCCTAAAACACAGGGCTAAGTGAGCCCCATCTGATACAGGAAAGACATGAAATTCACTGCTTTACGTAATGCCGAGGGATAAAATTTCATCATTATTGCCCAACTAATTTGCCAACATAAAACGCTGTCCCCAGTGCTCTGCTCTTTCTCCCTGTTTGGAATCTCATTATATTACTATAGTGAAGCCGCTACTGTCCCATTTAACTGTAGAGGTTTATGTACCTAATGTGTTACGATAAAGATCTGACAAAGTGATACTCCAAGGCAATTAAAGCAACAACCCCGCAGACTACTGTACAACACAAACCAAATGGGAGTTCAGCATTGAGGGCGACACTCCATGCGGAAAACTCACAGCTCTGCCCACCATTTCCTGGCTGGTGTGACAATCTATGTGGTATTTAAACCCCCGTTATCTGATCCGAGGCGACTGAGTCAGTTTTCTTCCAGTCTTCTCCAGCTCTAACGAGCAGCAGCTGGTCCCAGTTCATTGTGTCACCACCCAGAAACCCCAATGCATGCAGCACATCCCGAGTGTCTTGCTCTAGGCCAACAGAGCCTGTTTATGCAATGCAGGGGGCTGTGCCCATTCCTCCTGTTTCCAAATTCTTGGCTGACTGATCCACGGAGCTAAACTGGCACCGGTGCCTGCAACAGTCATTGATTTGTCCCTTCTGAGAGGAGGGCAGGAGCTGCACTTACAGAAACAGCTCCAGCAGGAGAGGAGAAGTGGCTCCAAATTATAGTTATACTTTGGCTGTAAGCTCTCTGGGGCAGGGACTGGCTATTCATTGTGGGTATGTACAGCGCATAGTAGGATGGGACCCCGACTAAAGCAGAGGAGAGAAGAAATGGATTCGGAGGACTCTGATCTCACTCTGGGTGCACGGTTGGGTCTGGTGTAGAGAGATGGTCCCAGAAGGGAAAGGAGGTATCAGAAAGCACTGGGAAGGAATTGATGCAGGACTTACTTCCAAAGGACAAGGGCTGTACACAACCGATGCGCCTAGGAAACAGTCACTGCCATGCACGTAAGGAAATGAATCTCACAATGATGGGAAGAGCGGGTAATAAATGGTGTGACCCATTTGATTAGGCTCCACTCCCTGCATTGGTAACCAAGTACTAAAGAGGTTTGTCAGTCTATGAAAGCCCTTGCCGACATCACAGAGCCGCAGCCCTGAAAGGGAGGGGGCACTGCTCCTGCTGCCCTCTCTCCATGGCAGGGTGCCACCTCGCTGGCATTGTATGGCCAAAAGGGAGAGGGAGCTGACAGGAGGCATTTATCCTTTTAAAGTAAGGCTGTTAATGGCAGGAAGGTGGCTGCTGCTCTCAATCCCAGCACACGGGGCAGCCCAATAACGTCAAGTTCCACCGCGCTCTGCGGCCCAAATCCTGACCCCAGCACAGCAAAACTCTTGGGTGGGGAGGATGCAGGAGCTCATGGGGAGGGGGCAATTATCCCTGTGCACCACTGAGCCCGGCTCTGTAGGAGTTCTCAGGTAGCTCTTTGGGATGTGGCACGGCTGGTTGATCAGCCACTATGAATATCCTTCAGCAGCCCCTGGCGTTCCTTCCATGTAACGTACTACAGCTTATTGCTCTGCTCTTTCCAGCGTTTTAAAGAAACAGGACTAACTCCCATCCACAGGAGACACCACCACATAGTTACTGGCAGTCCTTGCCAGCTGACCGGTGCTCTGTATCCCTGTAAAAGCCAGTATATCGTTTTTCAATATCATCCACTCAGTAACTCTCCAACTTCCTCTGATAGAAAGTTATCCCGTGTTATTTGAACTCTCCTCTGGGCTGGGCTACGACTCAGGTGGTGAATGGACAGCATGGCTGCAAGATAGAGGGCTGGGACTCTGGGACAATCTACTCCTGTCAGCAAATCTTACGCCCTGTGAAGCAACAGTACCTTGATTCCCTTTAGACTGTTCATCTTCCACTTCAAGCTCAAATAAGCCACAGCCAGCTGTATCTATAAGCAGCAATGGAATCCTAGTCTCTTCTGTAGGAGCAACTCCCGGCAGGTCCCTAACGGGTTATGTGGAAAAGAGTGAATTAACAAAACTGAAGTCACACTGCAGCATCAGACAGCAGATCAAACATTCTGCCTCCCCCCTCCGCCCCCGACACGGCGAATAAAGAGACTCTAGTCTCAAGGGTAAGACAGAGAAACCGTTATATAGCACCCACTACAGGCAAGGTTATAGACCAGGGGTCTCAAACACGCAGCCCGCGGGCCACATACGGCCCGTGGAGTTATTTCCTGCGACCCGCCATAGGTACTGACTCTACTGGCAGCCAAGCTCCAAACATTACTGAGTGTTTATATTTTATTAAAACCCCTCTTTGCATTACAGTTTTTAAAAAGTTAATACATTGATTTTTAATAGCATACTCTATTACTCTTCATTTTTTTCATTTTTGACTATACTTTTGTTTCATTGTATGAAAAGGTGTCAGTGATGCGGCCCTCGGGCCAATTTACTAGTTCTCATGTGGCCCTCGTGGTGATTTGAGTTTGAGATCCTTGTTATAGATCAACAGAGGCATCCACTCTGGAGGGCGAAGTTCAAACAGGTCTGTATGTCACATGGTGCACAAGAACGGTTACAGGACTGGGAGTCAGGAGCTCCTGCATTCTCCTCTCAGCTCGGCTGTGTGGCCTTGCACAAGGCCCTTCACCTCTCTACTTCACTTTCCACACCTATGTTATATAACACCTCCCTGATTCCCCTCCTCCTCTCCTCAATATTCTGGGTGTGCTGCATTGGTAATGACATGGCTCTAATTGTCATGTATTGCATCACTTTAAGAGTGCGGTGAATGCTGCAGCTCCAGGATCACCCTATGTAACCCATTGGGTGTGTTACATGTCCCGGACAGCGCCTGTTTCACAGAGGACATAGGTCTGCTCTAGCTTTCAGCTTGAGAGCCTGGCTCTTCAGCTGGTGCAAAGGCTCATGCCTTTAGCTCTTGGGTCCCCACGTTGAGCCCCTGGTATTGACCAAGATGATGGTCACTGCAATGCACTGCAAGACAGACTTGTGACCATGCCATATATCGATTTCCAAGCGGGTGGCAGATCAGCAGTGGCAGAACTTTGTGTCTGAAAAACAGATCTGAACACAGGTCATAGGGACTATGTTGTAACATTCCCTTACACCCCTCTCCCCAGCAGCCCAGTGGTAGGGGTGATGGGCACCTCTGGGCAGTTGCTTCTTCCCAAAGCCCGGGCTAGCCAGTCAGCCCTGAAAACTTTGTGATTATGTAAAAACCACACACCACTTTTTTATGAACTGCAATCGTTTCTAATACTAGCCAAAGTAGAGCGCGTGGGAGTTAGTATTTCACTCCACTAGCGTCAGACAGTAAAGCTACAGAAATAGGCTTATGCTGCAGCAGCTTTTAGCACCGTAAGGAGGAAGAGACCTTAAAAGTGTTCTAAGACGTAGCAATTTGACAGCTGCAATATTAGTCGAGTCAGAACACACCAGTCACGCAACTAGCCAGGGATTCTGGTTTCATGTCATTTCTACATCTGAAGAAGCTACGTCAAAAAGTTCCATTTTAACACCGAAGAGTTGTTCCTTGAATTCACAGTCTGTGAATGGACCAAGAGATGGAAGGGCTGGAGAAGGAAACCAGCAGAATGCTGGACAACTCCAAGGCAAGTACACTGCAAGTCCAAAGGCTCTGATCCTACAGTACAATCCTATCATCACTGAGGGCTTGTCTTCACTACCCGATCTTTCGGGGATCGATTTTTCGCGTCTCGTTTAGACGCGATTAATCGATCCCCGAAAGCACTCCCCGTCGGCTCCGGAAATCCACCTCATCGAAAGGTGGAAGCGGAGTCGACGGGAGAGCAGCAGCGATCGACTCGCCGCCGTCCTCATGGCCAGGTAAGTCGATTACGATACGCCGACTTCAGCTACGCTATTCACATAGCTGAAGCTGCGTATCGTAGATCGACACCCCCCCACCCCGCAGTGTAGCCCTGGGCTGAGATGTCACAGGAACAAAACCAAGATTGCTATTATTACAGCAGCACTGAGAACCCCCAGCCCAGATTGGCAGCACACTGTGCTAAGAGGGGCACACGCACATAGTAGGAGACAGTCCCTGCCCCAAACAGCTTACAAGCCAAATAGACAAGAGAGACAAAAGGTGGGAGAAAGGAAGGTTATCTCCATTTTACAGATAGGGAACTAGGACAGAGGATGAAATCCTGGCCCCACTGCAGTCTGAGTGAAGTGAGAGAAATGAAGTGGCTTTCTAAGGTGACCAGGGAAATCCATGGCAGAACCAGGAATTGATCCCAAGTTTCCCGAGTTGCAAGACAGGGCCTTAACCATAGTCCCAAACACTTGAATGATTTTCCAGCTTGGTAAGTTTGCCAGTCTGCATTTGAATTCCACTGGTTTGCTTTGCTTTCAATGGACTCTCTTAGGATATTACTTGCTTCATCAACAACAAAAGAAGTCTCCTCTCTGGACTGACACTCATTCATCTTCTACCGAGAGACATTCCCAAGGTAGCACGTGCACATGAACGTACATAAATTAACACAGACACAACAGACTCCTGGACACCCCTATGTAAATTCCAGCCAACTTTTCGACTTGCATTGAAGTCAAACTCAAGAAGAGGCACAAAGTAAAACTGCAGCCTAATGGACATCATTTAAAGCTCAGTGCTGCCTCTCACAGGACTAGTCTAGTGCCCACCTGAAGGGAGCAGGGGACAGGATCTGGTGCTTGGTGCAGTTTGACTGTACCCTTGTGTGGCATAGAGGTGTGCTATGCAGACACTCACTGCTCACCAGCACGTAGGGTGTTTAGGGGCACTGGGACAGGGCCGAGCTGGATTTACCAGCCACAGCACACTGCCAAGACACTCCATTGCTGCTTTTAGACCTAGAGGAAGATTCCTCCCCGCTCCGTTCCCATCCACCCCCCCCCCCCAAACCATGGAGGTTCCCTTCCCAAAGCACAGCTGTTCGGGCTTCATGCTGCAGTCCAGCATTTGGATTTTAATAAATATGTGACTCATCCCCCATATTTACAGTTAATTCCTGTAATTACCATCCATGTTTTCTACAGATCCAGTTCTGAGCAGCAGCAAAACAGTTTCTCACTGAAGTACTTCTTTCCCTTTGGTCTGCAGGACAGATTTATCCCTCTTTTCTTGATGCAAACCCTAAGCAGCTTCCCATCCCTTTAACATCTGTCCTGCTATTCCTCACGCTGGTAGCCTGCTTACATACACACCGAAGGATTTGTCTAGTACCCAAACATGGTTAGTCTCCTCCATTATAGACAATCCTAGTAACATGATTCTTTGACAACTCCTAGTGGCCAAAGAATGTACTTGCAGCACATCTCATTACAAGGAACAATCAATCTGGAAACTTCATTTCAGATGAATAATTAGCTGCATAAATCTTTTGGGGCAGAGAAACAACGTGCTCCTTTGGGAGAAGAAAGCATTCAGCAGAACAGGGTGTTACCCTGGAAAAATTTCTGGTGCTTATTTAAACGCTAACCCCTTAGACACCAGGGGGAAGGTTAACCCACGGGCTGTTGCAAAGCAACCTGAACTGCAGCGATGTGTTACCGTTTTAGGGAGAGATTCCTGCTGTCAGCATCGCAGTCGGGACAGTCACTGCAGCCAAACGCTGGATGGAATCCCAGTTCTGGTAAAATATATTTAATGCTTTACTGCCTCCTGTGCTTCCTTTGAAAGAAACATTTCCCAACTTCTTGTTTGTTTACTGACTAGTTAGCTGAACATATTAACCACAGGGGTCAAGTGCCTCTCAGGCACAGCTAGTGTGGCCAAGTCTTGTGATTTTGTCATGAGGACTCACAATATTTGGTGTTTCACTTAAAATGCCCAGCCCTCGGATTCCTGTGATTAGGGGAGAATTGCACCTTTCATTTTAAAAAAAAGTTTCTAAGCCCTCATGCTTGCAGAGAAAATCTTGAAAACATGACCAAAGTGCAGCCTAAAGGCTCAGAAACCAGGCAGCTAATAAAAGGAACCCAAGATGTGAGTCTTGTTTAAATCTCATGATTTTTAAGCCAATCTCATGATTTCTTAGGGACTGATTCATGATTCTTGAATGCTGAGGGTTGGCGATACTGCACTTTGGCCTCACAGATTTAACAGTGAGATTCATGGGGGTTTCCTATAGCCCAGTGCTCCAGCTTCATAAGTGTCCTGTCACCTGCTGGTAGTGTCTGAAGCAGGAATGGGCAAACCTTTTGGCCTGAGGGCCACATTGGGGTCCGAAAAATGTATGGAGGGCCAAGTAGGGAAGGCTGTGCCTCCCCAAACAGCCTGGCCCCCACCCCCTTATCTGCCCCCTCCCACTTCCTGCCCCCTGACTGCCCCCCTCAGAACCTCTGACCCTTCCAACCCCACACCTTGTCCCCTAACTGCCCCTTCCTGGGACTCCACACCCTATCCAATCCCCCTGCTCCCTGTCCCCGCCCCAACCTCTATCCACACCCCCACCCCCTGACAGGCCCCCTGGGACTCCCACGCTTATCCAACCCCCCCTGCTTCCTGTCCCCTGACTGCCCCCTGGGACCTCTTGCCTCTTATCCAACCCCCCCGCTCCCCACCCCCCTTACCATGCCGCTCAGAGCAGCAGGACTGCAGCCGCACTGCCCAGCTGCAGTCTGTGGGAGAAGGGGAATAACAGGGGAGGGGTCAGAGGTCAGCCTCCCCGGCCGGGAGCTTAAGGGCCGGGCAAGATGGTCCCGTGGGCCGGATGTGGCCCATGGGCCATAGTTTGCCCACCTCTGCTCTGAAGGGAAGTTTGGAAAGAAGAGTTTGGTCCTTAAGAAATACTAGGACTATGAAGGGATGTTGAAGGCAAAGTGTATCCTTTTGATACAGCACGACCCCATTTTACTGAAAACCCCTGCTAACTGAAATCTGCCTAGGTGTCTCATGGGGCTGTGCTGTGATTATTCATTTTCATTATATCTATTACAGTAGCATCTAAGAACCCCAAGCAGGGTTCAGGCCCCTGCCCCCCATGACAGACGCTATGCAGAGAAGTAACAAAAAGAGCTGCCCCAGACAGCTCATAAACTAGGCTTCTGCATAAGATGCCAATCATAGAATCATAGAATCTCAGGTTGGAAGGGACCTCAGGAGGTCATCTAGTCCAACCCCCTGCTTAAAGCAGGACCAACCCCAACTAGATCATCCCAGCCAGGGCTTTGTCAAGCCTGACCTTAAAAACCTCTAAGGAAGGAGATTCCACCACCTCCCTAGGTAACCCATTCCAGTGCTTCACCACCCTACTAGTGAAAAAGTTTTTCCTAATATCCAACCTAAACCTCCCCCTCTGCAACTTGAGACCATTACTCCTTGTTCTGTCATCTTCTACCACTGAGAACAGTCTAGATCCATCCTCTTTGGAACCCCCTTTTAGGTAGTTGAAAGCAGCTATCAAATCCCCCCTCACTCTTCTCTTCTGCAGGCTAAACAATCCCAGTTCCCTCAGCCTCTCCTCATAGAGAATCAGAGGGAAGAATCATAGAGAATCATCAGCATCAGAATCAAAGCCAACTTTAAAGGGGCTACACACCCACTAGCAAGGTCCCTTTAAATAATCTGACGTTGTTTTCACTGGAGCCCATGGTACAGATCTCAGAGCCTGGACCTACCAAGCTCCCCCTTTGATATGAGACCCTACTTATCCAAAGGTTTTAGGTGCCTCCACCAAGACCTTCCCACAGAGAGGGCTGCATTGGGCACTGATTCTCGCAGGACAGCATCCGTTCCACTTCTTTGATGACCCAAGTGGCTGAAATTTCAATCTTGCCCAGAAGGCTACCTCCATTTTCTATCCTCTCTGAGTAAGAACGACTTCCTGCAATCTGCTTGGAATGTTCTTTTCTGTAGCTTTCACACATGGCCGCTGGCCCTACCATTTATGCTGTCCTTGAAGAAGTAAGTGATAGTTAATTATTGCAGCATAAATGTTGCAGGATTCCTTCTGCTTTCCTGTTTTGCTGCAATGCCTCTGACTCACAGCAGCAGGTCTAGCAGCAGGCTCTTCTCAGATTCACACACGCTGGCCAAGAAACAGTCACAGCTGGAGTCTGTTAGCCTTATCTGTTATCTGCTGCCTAATGTACATATTTTATATGCTCACAATCGCTTTATCAATGCAAAATTGGACTCGGACAGATCAGTGCCAGGATGCAAAACAGAGAAGCTTGTGGGATCTGAGAATCACCTTTGCAAGCAGTCTTCAAAATCCACGTCAAATCCCCAGCCAGAAGAAGCAGGTGAAGAGTGAGGGTTGTAAAAATATCAAGAATTTAAGGGGAGGAGGAAACTTTTTAATTTTCTCCGTTTCTGACTTTTGTAAATTACCATTTAAAAAAATTCAATCAAATGTACACTTTGAAAAAAAGCATTAGATATGGAAATACAGGTTCCCTAACAACCTAAACTCTACCCTGAGGGCACAGCTAAGGTTGTTAAGGAAATACAGACTTCTCTCCGGGCAAAGCTTAGTTTTTTATGGAACCTCAACTTGTTATCTCCATACTTTCAAATGCTTAGCGTTTCTATGGAAGGGCACCCCCTACAGTATATACAGAATGTCAGTACAGGGCAGATTTTCAAAAGCCCTCAGCCTTGGCCCAACGCCGCTCCCACTGAAGTCAAATCTCACCCTACACATCTATCACAAGTATCATTTTATCATAGGAGTTGGCATTTAAACACCAGATACCTTGGTGGTAGGGTCAGGAACCTTGGCAGCCAGGAACATCTTAGATCCTGTACACTTTGGTGTTTCCTATATGGCTGCAGATGTCTTAAACCCCGTTTAGCAGCTTCTTTTGACGTCAGTGGGTGCTGCTATCGGCGTAAGAGTTTTGAAAATCAGGATAATTATTTAGGTGCCTAAATACTGACTTCAAAGCCTAATTTTGGTTACCCATTTTTAAAATCTTGGCCAGTGTTTCTAGCCCAAAGGTGTTTTTTTACAATATGCTGAGCAACCCCCTCCCTCCAAGTCAACTCAAGATGTTTCAAGAGAGGGACACACTTCACCTTGAGCCTCCATATCTCGCAAACATCTTGTCTTATTTGGTTCCAAGTTCCCAGAAATTTCTACCTTTGCCCAGAATCAGATCTATGAAATAGCAAGTAGGGGGGTGAGAATTTGACAAAGCTGGGTGAGTGGACAATGAGGGCAAGATCAGAGTTTTGAGGGTTAGGTTGCTCCAGCCTCATATATATATAGGTTATAGCATCTCACCAGGATATGTCCGACCAGTCTGTAAAACGGGTTCCGGTATCCCTCTCACCCCAAACCTGCCAGGACTTAATTAATCTGATCCTCACTCACTAGCACCTGGGCACAGTAAAATGAAAAGTCAGCAAACCAGAGTCAGAATACATAAGACTGCTGCAGACATGCTTAAAGCATCCTAGAGTGTTACTTTCAAATATCAATAGGCAGAAACTTCCAAAAGTCCCTTCCCAGGGATGCTGTCATCAGTATCAGGACTAAAATATACCTACTTGTCCACTAGAAGTAGACTGAGCCAAATCATTTGGCATAGGCCACCAATAGCCAGCACAGATTTCATAAACAGAGCAGGATTTCCATCAGCAACCTAAGATCTTGTGTTACGTGAAGGAGTAAATGACACTTCCCTATTTACCTTCTCCACATCATTCACGATTTCATAGACCTCTATCATACCCTCACTTAGTCATCTCTTTTCTAAGATGAACAGCCCCAGTCTCTCCTCACATGGAAGCTGCTCTTTACCCCTAATCATTTTTGTTGCCCTCTCTACCTTTTCCAATTCTAATATATATCTTTCCTGAGATGGGGCAACCAGAACTGCACACAGTATTTAAGATGTGGCCATACCATGGATCTATATGGTGGCATTGTGATATTTTCTATCTGATTATTTATCCCCCAATGGTTTCTAGCATTGTTACCTTTTTTGATTACTGCTGCACATTGAGCAGATGTTTTCAGAGAACTACCCACAATGACCCCAAGATCTCTTTCTTGAGTGGTAACTGCTAATTTATACTCCATCATTTTGTATGTATAGTTGGGATTATTTTTTCAAATGTGAATTCCTTTGCATTTATCAACATTGAATTGCATCTGCCATTTTGTTGTCCAGTCACCCAGTTTTGTGAGATTCCTTTGTAACTCTCTGCCATCAGCTTTTGATTTAACTATCTTGAGTAATTTTGTATGGTCTGCAAATTTTGCCACCTCACTGTTCATCCCCTTTTCCAGATCATTTATGAATACGTTGAACAGAACTGATAGCAGTACAGATCCTTGTGGGACCTTACTATTTACCTCTCTCCACTTTGAAAACTGACCATTTATTCCTACCCTTTGTTTCACATCTTTAACCAGTTACTGAACCACGAGAGGACCTCCCCTCTTGTCCCTTGAGTACTTATTTTGCTTAAGAGCCTTTGGTGAGGGACTTTGTCAAAGGCTTTCTGAAAGTCTAAGTACACTTTATCAATTGGCTCACCCTTGTCCATATGTTTGCTGACACTCAAAGAATTCTAACAGATTGGTGAGGCATGATTTCCCTTTACAAAAGCCGTGTTGACTCTTCCCCAATATATCGTGTTCATCTGTGTGTTTCATAATTCTGTTCTTTACTATAGTTTCAACCAATATGTGTGGTACTGAAGTCAGGCGGATTTAAGCCACAGATTATATACCAGTTAGTAGTTCAGGAGTTTCATATTTGAGTTCCTCAGAACTCTGCGGTGATACACCGCCTGGCTTGGTGACTTTTTACTGTTTAGTTTATCAATTTGTTCCCAAACCTTCTCTACTGACACCTCAATCTGGGACAGTTCCTCAGAAGTGTCACCTAAAAAAATGGCTCAGGCTTAGGAATCTCCCGCACATCCTCTGCAATGAAGACCAATGCAAAGAAATGGTTTAACTTCTCTGCAACGGCCTTGTCTTCTTTGAGTGCTCCTTGATTGTCCAATGGCCCATGTTTGGCAGGCATCCTGCTTCGGATGTACTTAAAGGAAATTTTGCTGTTAGTTTTTGTGTCCTTTGCTAGTTGCTCAAATTCTTTTCTTGCCCAGCCTAATTATACTTTTACTGACACGTTCACTTGTATGTGTCTTACAGTAGCATTAACTGTGTGAATGAAAAAGGACATTTACTGTGTAAGAGCCTGATCCAGAGCCCACTGAAGTGAGTGGGAATCTTTCCACTGACTGCACTGGGTGCTGGCTCAGGTCATCAATGCCCTGCTTATATCCTCCTTGATTCGCAGTAACAATTCATTTTTATTGAGAAAAGTTTCATCCCTCATGCTGTGTTTATACAATTCGCTGACAATATTTTACTGAAATTAACATGAGTGTTATGCAGTGAGATAATCTCTCAAGTAATTCAGATCCAAAACGTGATCCGCCATAAAACTGTTTTAATCTGGCGGAAATGTTCTCTGAATTTTAAATATCCACCTAAAAAAAAGGACACTAAAAATTTAAGGCACTAAATGCATAAGCTCTACCGTGTTTTGTGCTTCTGCAGCCCCACAAGAGGGAACGCAAGTTACCTAGTCACCCTGACCCACCGAGGTGTGCTGACTGCAATTTTAAAGGGTACCAATTAGTGCCAACAGCGGTGGAGGTTAGCGGATACTTGTCTGTAATACAAATGAAACGGTAGTCACTTCTAAACTGCACAGAAACACAGGAAATCATTACAACTGTTAACTGAGGTCTTAAATATACAAGCAATAATTAACCATCAAATATGGGTATCATCTGGAGAGTCTGACAATGTAGCCTAGGACACAGGAAAATTTAGTTCACTATTGGAATAAATGGGAAATCAGAGATTTTCAAAGCTGTTGTCAGGTAGGTTGTATCACATAAAAAAAAAAAAAAAAAAAAAGTTATCTAAAAAAAAAAAGACCCAAAAATCGGGACTGTCCCTATAAAATCGGGACATCTAGTTGCCCTGTTTATCATCATCATCATCATCATTATTAAATTAGAATTACTTGTGGTATCATGTAGGAGTCACAGACCTGGACCCCACTGTGTTCGGTACAATCAGAACAAAAAGAGGGTCCCTACCCCCAGAGAGTTTAGAAAGTACGTCCAATGCCTAGTACCATAAGGCCCCAATCTTGGTCAGGGCCTAAACATGCTATCAAGCAAACAAACAATAATAATTCCGTAAGGTATTTAACTTGCTCTCACTGAAATCTATCACAAAAACTTCCACTGACTTCAGTGGGAGCAGGTGCAGGCCCCAAATGGAGACACTGAAAAAGTAACAGGCATGTTTAAAAAAAAAAAAATCCTGTTTTGAAAACCCACTTACAGATTTGTCTCAACAGATACAGTGCTACAGATGTTCTAGCTAGTCAATATTTAGCTCTCTGTTCTGGGGAGTTCTTCTTGGAGAGGCTGCAGATCAGGCCTTCCTGTATAACAAGTCATAGGAGGATTTTTTAAAAACCAAAACCGAGCATAACCGTGTGGGTTTCTATTCTGTAAGCTGCACAAGGGAAAACAAAATCAATGTTTGCTAAATGAAATAAGAACAAAATGGGAAAGAAATAGCAAAAGGATATTGTAGACAGATGGAAAATTGTTAACTGTTGATAAATATTAACTGACAATGTCCATTCCTCACTGAAACCTGGTTAAAAGAAAAGAGCCAAGTCACTTACTTCAGTAAATGATGCGCCACAGAAGGGTGAGCTGAGAGTCGGCCACAGTACATTTCTGTGGAGGCCCACTGCATTATGGCCTGATGCATTCGGTATTGCACAGTCAGCATCTTCACTATGCTGTCGCCGTATTTCTGAATCAGACGCTCCATTAAGGTGAGAGAAAGACCCTTTGCTGCAGCCCTATACCAGGAGAACAATTAACAAGACAAACTGAACAGGCGAGGCGAACAAGTCCATTAAGGAGGTTGTTTAAAATTGTTAAAAGGTGCCATCAACGTAGTCATCACATTTCTGTCTGACTTTCAAAAATTACTGTATTAGATTAGGAGCCTTGATCTCCATTAGAGCCTCTAGAACCCAGAGACCCAGTCCCAAACACCAACCATAGACCATACGATCTCGGTATATACTTGTTTTATAACCAGCTACGGCTTCCACTATGCGGATTGTGTTTTCTAACTGTTCATTTTAAATTCTCGTATACGAAGCGTAACTCTACAAGGTTCTACAACGACTATCTATGTCTGCCCCTGTGCTGCAACGCATTCTGACCTTGCAGCACACTGTCGGAAAAGATCTAGAGCCACTGTACTTAGACTGCAAACTCTTGGGTGCAGAGACTATCTTTCTGCCCTGTGCTCGTACAGCGCCTAGCACAATGTGGTTCTGGCCCATGACAGGGTCTTCCAGATGCTACAATAACACTAACACCACCACCACCGATAGGGGATAACTCAGTAAAGCTACTGCCCCAGCTGTTTAAACACACAAGGAGTGTGCAATTAAAGGGACAGAAGATCATTCAGAAAATATTTAATTAAATGAAACAATAATGCATGCCCTCTTTTGTAGTATTGTCTGGTCACCTCATGTTAGAAACATGGCAAGATTTACATAAAATGAGAGATTGCAGATTAATTACAACTGCAAAGGAGAAGACTCAGGAGGGACTTCCTTGATGAGGAAAGGGTCTACAGTGAAATATGACCAGACTCTTCTTCTTGTCCTGTCACATATTACAGTATCAGGAGAAGCCCCTTGAAATTAAAAGGGTTATATATTTAGAGCAAGATGAAGAAACTACTTCTTTACATCATCAATGGTTAACATGTGGAACTCACTGCCACGGGAGGGCAGAGAAAAATACAGTGGCTGGATTTTAAAAAGGACTCACTAATTTTATTACCATGATCAACATTTGCAGCCATAGACGCAAAGGGAAAGTTTGGTGGGGGGAATACAGGAAGAAATGTTATGCTATATGGTATACTCTGATTGCTGGCAGGATCGAGGAGAATATTCCACCTCACTCTACATTATCATACAATTGACACTTCCTTGCTACAGCTGACAGAGAGCTCAGACAAAGGGATGATATGCATTGCCCTGCAATCCCACCACTGGGTCTTCCAGAGTTTGTAGGACTAAACCCACAAAACAGCTCAGCTCCCTCCAACAGTAGAGACAACCTCCACAGTCTCCTTCAACGGGGTGGCTTCAGGGCTTGCCCGCTCCTTCTGACACAAGTATCAACTACAGAAGTTTTTTTCATTGCTCTGAATTCCATAAAGCAGAATGCTGTGATGGAGAGTAAAGGTGGGGATGGAAGTCACTCACTTCACCCATCTCAGGTAAATGGTGAGTGAACACACACCCAGACAGACCCTTCTGGCCAGGTAATAATTTTATTACCAAATCTGTGTAATTAACCAGCAAAGAAGCAAAAGTTTCGGTACTCAGTATAAGTAAAGTCAAAACCGTGGCATGAACAATGCAAGCAATGGACTGGGGCTCTGTGGTCAGATGTTGATTTAGGAACAAATGGAACAACTAAACCGGAATGATCTTCCCTTCCAGGAGCAGAAATGAATGGGGAAGTAACTCACAGCTTGAGCCCTCATCTTCCTCTCCGCCCTGCTGCGGTCCTGAAAATTGTTAGCTGAGCCTTGAGGCAACCAGGAAGAGAAGCAGCGATGACTGAACAATAACCAACAAAGAAAACCTATGGTGAGTGACATATGGAAAGCAGAATCAAGTTGGATAGACTCTGATCTGGGTAGACTCCACTATTGATTGTTTTGGGCCTAGCAATCATAGGGCCAATTAACTTAGTGAGAAGTAAACTAAAAGGCATAATTATCACCTGGGAGAATTGAGATAATTCCCTCTGGCCACATGCAGGGGTCATTTGAATCAAGTCGTTTGTCTACAGAGGGTTGGATTTAATTTTGATATATGTTAGAGCTTGGCTACACTTGGCCATTTACTGAAACAGCTATTGCAGGACAATTATTTCAGCATAAGACTCCATTATTTTGGAATGAGAGTGTCCAGAATAGCTGTTCTGTAATAATTATTCCAGAACAGCTAATTTGGCAAATTTCCAACTGCAGACAATCCCTTACACACAGTGATTTTAGTGCTAAGGAAAGGGGCTGGTTTTAGAGCCCAGGAGTCTGAAGGGCCTGATTCTGATTGAGACGAAGACCCCTTTGCCTTGCTCTGTAGTGGCAATCAGAATTAGGCCCTGGAGTCTGCTGTTTAGCCACAGAACAAGTCTGGCATTAGGAAACTAAGCTTTTCTACTCTGCTGAGCCAATCTACCCCAGTCTTACCATGGCAGGGCCACCTCCAGGGGTGAGAGGCTCCTGTGTTCCATTCACATTCAGTCCTTGCAGCTTCTCGTGGCACTATCAACAAAGGCAGTCAACAGTGCTAACTGTGAAGTGGATACCTGACCACTAGAAACTGGACTGAGACCAACTTGCTTCACACAGGCCACCGGAGAGCCATCAGCTGGGAGTAACTTTTGCTACCTGGATTCTCATTACCAACATCCTGGGCCTCCCAGCCTTCTGAAGATCTGCCACTGCTAATGAAAAACAAGCCACTTATTGAGATGTGGACTCCAGGTCTATGTTAGGGAAGCAGCTGGTTGCATTAGCCAGGTCAGGCAAATCAAGAGTGAGTCGCGCTGGTTCAGGAGACTTGGCACTTGGCTCCAGACGAACAATGTAAAAATACCTCTTGGTACTTCACTGACAGGTTCAACTGGATGTAAGAAGTTAATAGATTAGAGTCTTTCCAAACAAAAAGGATCTTTTCCCCTCACTCAGTTGACAAATTCTTTACAAATCTAATAAGCGAACCAAGGATCATGTTTAAAGATGGCCCCATGGAGTATTTGCAATAAAACCTCTCTTTTTAATACCAGGCAAGAAACGTTCTAAGGCATTTCTTTTCCAAGGCCCTGTATATCCACTGGGGGGCCAGAACTGGGCTGGAGGGGCAGAACTGCAGGGTGGACTGGAGAAATTCAAGCTCATGAAAATGAGTCTGTAGCCCTGGGATGCGTATGTTGTGTGTGTCCGAGTCTGGGTGGGGTGGGGTGGGGTGTATTCATAATGAGGATATAAAGCCACTTAGAAATCTTTCACCTGTTAACAAAATTTGCTATTATTTCACCATCTAATTAGTTTCTCCAGTTGTTGATTCCCACTCTAAAAAAAGTCATGAAACATGGCGTGATGAGGCAGGTAGCCCCACACTTAGGGTGACCAGACGTCCCGATAAAATCGGGACTGTCCCGATTTTTGAGCATGTGTCCCGCGTCCCGACCGATGGTCGGTCGGAACACCTTTTGTCCCGATTTTCAGTGTTCTTGCTTTTTTTTTTTTTTTGCTCCACAGCTTCCGGTGGAGGCTCTTCCGTTTCCGCGCCAGAGGATTCCGGAAGCAGATGCTTTTTTGTTTTGTTGTTGTTGTCTCAACAACTTTTGCTGAAGAGCCTCTTCCGTTTTTTTTTTTTTTGGTGGGAAGTCCCAATTTTCGGGTCTTCTCATCTGGTCACCCTACCCACACTGGCCATGAACGGGTTAAAAGGAGCCCACAGCAAATGCCAGGAATGGAGTGGGGAGTTAAAAGGAGGCGACCTAGCCAAGCTCAGGCCTGACCAGGAAGGAGAGCAGAGCTCTGCTTCTGATGTGAGATAAGCCTAGTTGCCACTCAGAGACTGAGCTAGCTTACCTGCTGGACAAGACTCCTGCTAGAAGGGAGAACCAGCCCCTGGGGAATTGGGGGAAACAAAGACTGTTTGAAGACAAGCCCTGAACAGAAGGGCAGGGTCCCACCAAAGGTTCATCAGACCACCCTGTTCAGAGCTGTGGTATTTTGTTCTTGGTTTTCTTTGAACCTTAACACGCTGAAAGGGACTGGACTGAAGTGTGCTTTGGCCACGAGGCTAAAGCATCGCTACCTTGGACCTTGCAGAGCCAGCAACCTACACACACAGAGACCTGCGGCTGCATGAGTCATGCCCTAATGGGACATGCAGGGATGCTCCAGAGGCAAAGCCAGGCATACATGGAGTTAAGGTTGTAAGCATCAGTTACTTAAGACAAAAAGTCTTTAGGGGAAAAATGTAGTTCTCTCACAACATACATAGGAAGTCAAAGTTAAGGTCACACTTAAAAACGAGGAAGTCAAGAAATGCACAGCTAAAGTCACCCAACCCAACTGAACTCATCGTGTGCCCTGTCAAATTGCACTCATCATACCTTGCATGTAAAGAGAGACGTTACGATGCAAGACTAAGATTCCACTTGCAGAATTTCCCTGCCAAATCAAGGTTGGGATTAAAACGTACTGAGCACCTGTTCTATGAAAATTGGGCCCCATTAAGATGTCTCAAGCTCAGCATCGAAATACTGAGGGACACAAAACCACTTTATTATCTTGGTCTTGGTCTTTTGACTTCTCAGTGGATCATATTTAATGTGGAAGTCCCTGAGAACATGGATGTCCTATGAGGAATAGCTTCGTACACGGTCCATAATACAGTCACTTTACTGAAAGCAATCTCATTTTAAATTGCATCTTTAAACAGATCCCCACTAATTCATCAATACCCGTCTGTTAGCCACATATCATGTCCCTGTGAAGGGATTTAATCAAGGAACTAAACGCAACAGGGGACAGTTCAAAATGTTTAGACGAGATGGGTTTTAGATTGATGTGTTAGGCCTTCAATGCACTTTTCTGGGAGCCTTACTTCTGATGCCATTCAAAAGATATTTGCTGCAGCTCAGGTGGTCATTGATCCTTCTCTGGATCTAGATTTAGAGGGCTACAGACTGGAGCCTTTCCAGAAAATGACACTTCTTGATTGAAGATGAAATTATTTCTTACTAGGAACAGTCCTTTAGTATTAGACTGGGATTTGCAACCATATGCTCCCCTGCCTGCAGTTTCAAAGCACACACAGCTGAGGATCAGGAGGTGAATGAAGCACTTGAGAAGTGCCAGGACAAGCACTGGAAGTACCTAAAGAACCACGAAGTACCTGTTTGACTCCTAAGAAAAGTTCCAGAGTTCCAGCATGTCTCCAGCGCTGCTGAGTGAGGACGCTTCCTCCCACCCAGTTTCCCCACGGCGAAGCTGGTGTAAAACACAGCAAAGCTACGGTCTGGATAGTGACACAGATAATCCAGTCACCATCCATAACAGATTGGTTGGAAGATTGTTTAGAAAAGTAATGCCATCCTGTTGTTCAAACATTATTTGGGGAGGAAAGTGATACAACCTGCAAGCCAAGTGGCCTAGACTAGAGGATGACAGGCACATGCTCTGTTAGTTCCAGTTTTTTAAAGATACATAAAAACTGTGTCCCCCCAACCCTCCCGCCAGGCATTTTTATTTACTTTTATTTTCCTCGTTCTCTTAAATGTCACTTTTTATCATCACTTGATTTTTAAATTGATTTTTAAGACTATCCATGCCTTGAATTGCACTTGGAAGCCAATCATGAGCCAGGGAAGTCTTTGGAGCACACATGTGACTAACGCAAGCAAGCATGGTTGGGGCAGCTTTTGATCTGCCTCCAAAGGTACCCCATGTAGAGGGCAGCACAGCAATTGAACTGAAAGGGCACAAAAGCTGGGATCACTTTAGCAAGGTCAGAGAGAAATGGTGATATTGCTGTGCTGCAAGAAACACTGATGAGGGGAAAAAGGAGCTTCTACTGATCCAGTCCTTAGCTGTTGGAGGTGCCATCATGAGGTTAAGACACAAAAGTAAGGCCCCAACTGCTTCTACTATTCTTGTAACTGAAGAGCCAATGATACTGTTTGGAGGAGGAAGACTATTGAGCCAAATTTCAGCTGTGAAGCCCTGATGCTTATAGTCTGAGCCTATTCAATCGTCACCTGCCAGTTCAGTTGTTTAAATTATCCTTCATTTCCTGATCTGACTCGCTGTGTGATTTTTCTGGCACTGCTCAATGTGTACTCTATCTCATCCCAGAAGAGGGTGATGGGATATAACCTGTACAATCCTCAGGTGTCCTGTTCTTCTGGACGACGGCATTTTGTGAATGGTAGAGGCCAATGGGAATGGTCCATTCTCCATTGCGTCAGAAGCTCCAAAGAGGCCACCGCTGCCTGCTGCTGTTCTTTTGCAGGCAAAGCCCTCGTCAGCCAGCACTTGAAAGAAGCTCTTTGAATGAGCCATTAGTGTCTTTCATAGCCAAGGAGGGCTGCCACGGCCTACCCAAGGGTGTGACTCCACCCCCAGGTGTCCAGCCACACAGCTATAGCTACACCCCAGGGCTGGCCATGAAAGGGATCATTAGTACTTCCAGGAATAAATAAGGTTATTAAACTAAATTTACATTTTAAGAAGACACACTACTTTGGGTCTCATGAAAGGATGGAGCTATGGCTTCCTCTCGTCAATCTTGTACTATTATCTGTAAAACCAAGTACCATTAAAAGCTTTTAGCCAATACATTTTTATTCTCTGGCTATTTTTGTAAAGATGGTCTTGTCACTAAGACACAGCACAGGGAGTCAAGAGATCTGGGTTCGATTCCTGGTTCAGCACTTGACTCTCACTGTGCCCGCCTGAGCTTGTCACTTAACCTCTCTGGGCCTTGGCTTCCCCATCTATAACAGCATTTGCATACATAAAGAGGGCTTAACTCACTGATGTCTGTAAAATGCTTTGGCATACTTTGCACATCTACAGCAATATCCATGCAACAGGATTAGATCTCTCATGGTATCATCAGTTTCATGCATTTGGCATTTTGTCTTATATTATGCTGTTTCATTAAGAGATTTCTGAAACTGCTACGAAGATAGGCAGCTATTTAATGTACTGTAACGATTCCCGCCCCCACAGTCATTTTCCTTTTAAATCACTGCAGAAATAAGCTATACAACTGCAATAAAACATGTGGTGCATCTTATTATTTGGATCTGCAGTGGTTAGCCACAGAAAGTTAAGGCCCAATATTAAATGGAAGCAAATTTGTTTGGATGCCACACGCAAATACATCGTATACCTGAGCAGGAAGACTGCTGCCGTAACACTATGATGATGGCAGCTCAGTGGCAGAAAGATGCAGATTGATTTATGACAAATGATTAGAAGAGCTAAATATGTCTAAGTATATCTGAGGAACACCAGGAGGAAGGGATATGATAATTATCTGCAAATATTTGAAGAGCGTAATGAGGAGTAACGGACTGGTATGAAACGAAAAAGCAAACGTTTAGGATGAATATCAGGAAGCGTCCTGACAATGAGATGCATTATGGCACGCATCCAAAGTCCAATGAGGTCAATGGGACGCTTTTACATTGACTTCAGTGGGCTTTGGAGAGGGAAATAGTCTCATGGGAAGTTGTAGGAATTGCAGTGTTTCAGACGCTTAGGACTAGACTGTTTCTCAAGGACATAGCCCTTCAGGAACAGTGCACTGTTGTGTAAACCCAGAAGCAGCATAGGGAGGGAACAGTGATTCTGGGAGTCATATTCCCCCTCCACGCTCCCCAGGGTAATAATTTCCTGGGCTATCCCTGCAGCAAATTACTACCTATCTCTAAGCCAACTAAGCTCTACTGTCTGGCATGTTGTGGGGGGTAGAGGGAAGACTCTACCCATTTCCCATCCACTTCTCCTCTGCACCCAGAGCCAAGGTCCAGGTATCCCATGCCTTGGTATAAGAAAGGGGTCTGACCTCCCACACTTTTGTTCAGCCAGTCAAAAATCTAGCCCTTAAATTTCAACTGGAGAAAGCACTAGAACAAGGGTAGGCAACCTATGGCACGCGTGCCAAAGGCAGCATGCGAGCTGATTTTCAGTGGCACTCACACTGCCTGGGTCCTGGCCACCGGTCCCGGGAGCTCCGCTGCTGGCCTGGGGTACTGGCCGCCGGCCCCCTACCAGCCAGGGTTCTGTCTGCCAGCCCCGCTCAGCCCGCTGCCAGCCCCGGGTCCCGGCCACCGGTCCGGGGGGCTCTGCTGTCGGCCTGGGATCCCCGTCGCCGGCCCGGGGCCCTGGAGCCACCCCCAGCTGTGGCCCCCTGGCCCAAGCCTGGGGCAGTGAGGGGTGCAGAAAGGGGCAAGAGGGGACGCAGCTCATCACCCCCACCTTAAAAATTGTTCCAGCGCCACTGTACTGGGATATTTTTAAGTCCTGATTTGCTGCTTTCATCATTATCACGCCACGTGGAACAGCACACTGCATTTGAAGTTGAGATTAGAACAGGGGTAGGCAACCTATGGCACGGGTGCCAAAGGCGGCACGTGAGCGGACGTTCAGTGGCATTCACACTGCCCAGGTTCTGGACACCGGTCTGGGGGGCTCTGCATTTTAATTTAATTTTAAATGAAGCTTCTTAAACATTTTAAAAACCTTATTTACTTTACATACAACAATAGTTTAGTTATATATTATAGAGGGGAGACCTTCTAAAAACGTTAAAATGTATTACTGGCACCGAAACCTTACATTAGAGTGAATAAATGAAGACTTGGCACACCACTTCTGAAAGGTTGCCGACTCCTGGACTAGAATATGTATTGTATAATCTGGCAGTGGCATGAAGTAGATGACAATAGCTGCAATATCATCTATTGCCCGTGTGTGCTATATAGTGTTCCAGAGAGGAAATGGTCCCTGATAAGCAATGGAGACATAGCCGGAACACAAGCTGCGTGGAAGCCGGTTTGTTTCTGTGTGCAGCTGTAGAGGCTTTCATTTAATAAAGGCTTCCTGCTTAAGTAGGGCTGATTCCATACATCATGACAACAGTCTTGTATATATCTGATGTCCTTCTGTGGAGCTCTTTGATTGATTGTTTGGTGAAAACCATACAATCAATACTCCTAGTACTGAGGCTTATTTGTACTGCTAAAGGGGGCAGTATCGCAAAGCACACCCTGGGTCGTGATGCTTACATATTTTATTAAGCCTACATTTCCGCTCACATATGACAATTAAAACCTATACTTCGTAAATCTGATCCTACTGGTAACCCCATTGTGTAAGTTGCTGTACTGCTGTAATGTTCTTCCTGTGGCTAGAATTAATGGGCCACTCCGGTCAAGCAAAGTTCACCATTCCACCATCTTGAGAATCAGCGTTCCGCTCAAAGCTTGACATTATTTGCAAAGCAGTTGAATCTACAGGCTGCTAGACACCGTTTCAATTTGCTAAAATGAGATGTAGAAGTGATGCAAAGAATCTTGTGTTAACAAAAATACTAAACCAGTGTTGTCTGTTTTTACTGGAGATATAATTGTGTAATGCTGAATATTTCTTTTAAATGCCTTCTAAATCTTTTAAAATGTTCTACCATTACAGATTTAAAAAAACCAAACAACTCTGTCAGCATTTGTTTGTAAAGGATAAAGATGTGAGTCGAGTCCAGTAGCTATATTGGATTAGCTGACAGAGATTGGATTGATAACCCTCCTAGTTAAATGCAACAGCTAATACATTTGGAGCACAATTATATTATTGTGAAGTCTGATGAAAAGCAGCTATTTAAAACATCTGATTTATTTTTCAAAGAATCTACTAGAAAAAATAATTAGTTCTTTCCCTTTGTAAATCTGATCCTCCAAGTGGGCTGAAGTCAGTGCAACTCCTTGCACCAGTAGCTGTACTCCTCAAGCTCCCGGTTGGTATCCTGTCTGAAAGGCTAGGGGGTTACGGACCTACAGAGTACTGCTGATGCATTGAACAATGGTTTGGTTTAATACAGTAAACTCCTTGGAGCACAATTTACTGGTAACTTGAGAGATGTAAATCTGTTAACAATATTGATTTAGAGACACATTCGCTCTGCTCTGTTTTATTTTAAATCTATTAAACCTAAAGAGGGACATTGGGTACCATAGCATCCAAATAGTGATAAAGCTTCTAATTCAGAAGACTTGGATATTGGTCCACAAGAAGCTGATATAACAGATTTTACTGCAGAGCTGTTTACAAGGATGCCATTAAGGTTGAAAACCAGATATTTGGCTTCCACCCATCCCTTCCCTTTCTTATTCTTGCAGAGTCCAATTATTTGTACTGCAAGAGCTTTGAAAAATGCATGAAGATGCTACAAAACTCCCTTAAAATAAAAGTCAACAGCTTGGCACTTGAAGACTTTGCAACAACTAATTAGCAAAATAGCACAACTGAGGGAGTGGGGAAAAATTAAACATCATAACATGTAAACATAGGGCCAAGAAGGGGGAAATGGTGAAAATCGTGAGCGATTCCTTGCAAAGTTAAACAAAACTTAATCTGACATCCAGAAATGGGAGCAAATACAAATTTCCAAGAGCATTTGCAAATAGATGGAGTCTTGATGAAGTGGAAAGATGTCTCCTGTCAGATAACTGGAGCTAGAGAAGGCTCTTGGCACCAGCAGACAGAGGAAGTCAGTATTACTGGAGCTCAGGGATCAGAGAGGGCAGCTGAGAGACGCAAGGTCCAAGGGACAGGTGGGAGCAAAGTGAACAGCACAGATACAAAATTTGGGGAATAAGCCCAAACGTGCACCCATCACACGAAAGGCAGTTCAGCGTTATCTTGTTGCCTTCAAATAGCCTCACTACTTTTTCATGTAACCCAGCGACAAGGAAGGTGTAAGACAGGGAGTAGGAGGTTGGGTCTATGAGAGGATCCTCACTTCGGTGAGCTGCAATATGAAAACTTTGGAGAATCACTCATCCATTGGGTAAGGCAATGTTGCCTCGTGGCTCGGGCACTGGGCTGAACGCCTGGAGACTTGGGTTCTAATCTTGGTTCTGCCTGCTGTGTTGGTACTGAAACCAGTATATCTGAAATGGTCCAGTTTATAAATAGCAGGGTATCCACATGCCATGGGTGCAGGGTGAAATGTGAAGCTGAAGCACCTGCAAACAACCCAAACTGGCTAAGTATCTTTGTTACAGTTTCGTGTCTTAAAAGATGTCAGTAGTTTTCAAGATTCTCAGCTGGTGTAAATCAGGGTAGTTCCACTGAAGTCAAAGGAGCTATGGCAACTTACACTAGCTGAGTGCAACGTGCTTGGTAATGTCTTCTTTGTAAGTTGATAATTTGGCCCAAATTATTTAAACAAGTACAGACGGTGTTTGGAAATTTCCTAACAGTGCAGCTGTGTCCAGTAAAACAACCCCCACTATTCAGGATGCTTCGTAGTCTGATCTGAATTCTGATGCCAAACGGGGAAACTGAAGTACAGAGGCATGAAAAGACTTGGCCAACAAGCTCGCAAAGCCAGACAACAGCAAAAGCTGAGAGTAGAATTCAGAGGTTCCAGCCAGGCTTCCCAGTTGCTCACTAACCCCTTTTGCCAATATAGCAGATTACAAGGCTAGTGCTGGGAGATCTGCTAGTTTGTCTGAGATTTGGATGTGCTGCATAACAGTCTCTCAAGATTTATGTTCAAATCAGAACCTATCGCTCCAAGATGATGTGTTGCTTTAACCTTATTTATAATGATCTCTTAGCAGCCTGTTTTGAGTTGTTCTATCCTCTGGACGTATACAATAGGAGGTTTTCGCTATTCTGAAATTTAAGTCAGGTTATAGATACGTATTTTGCTTCTTTTGGTTGCCATGTTATGGAATTAGCTCCCTTACGCAGGTTGTGGTGCAGCAAGTGCCGAGTCCTTTCGTGTTTTTAAAGAAGTGCAGTGACTCAAGTCACTGCTTTTAAATGACAGGGACAGATCCTCAGCAAATGTAAACTGTCATAACTCGTGTGGAGCCATGGCAATTTAGACTCATAGAATCTCAGGGTTGGAAGGGACCTCAGGAGGTCATCTAGTCCAACCTCCTGCTCAAAGCAGGACCAACCCCAACTAAATCACCCCAGCCAGGGCTTTGTCAAGCCTGACCTTAAAAACCTCTAAGGAAGGAGATTCCACCACCTCCCTAGGTAACCCATTCCAGTGCTTCACCACCCTACTAGTGAAAAAGTTTTTCCTAATATCCAACCTAAACCTCCCCCACTGCAACTTGAGACCATTGCTCCTTGTTCTGTCATCTTCTACCACTGAGAACAGTCTAGATCCATCCTCTTTGGAACCCCCTTTCAGGTAGTTGAAAGCAGCTATCAAATCCCCCCTCATTCTTCTCTTCTGCAGGCTAAACAATCCCAGTTCCCTCAGCCTCTCCTCATAAGTCATGTGCTCCAGCCCCCTAATCATTTTTGTTGCCCTCCGCTGGACTCTTTCCAATTTAGAAAGAGTCAATTTTACTCCAGCTGTGGATCTCCCCTGCAATGTAATTGTTCTTGAAGCACATGCTGTACGTACTGTAATTTTATCATTGCGGCGGCATGCACGATAACGAGTATTGCTTCCTTAGTAGGCGTACTACTGCATTCATATTTTAAATAAATAAGCCTGGAACTACAGTGACAGAATTTAATAAGGAAAAAGAACGCATGAACTAATAAGAGAGTGTCTAAATCCATCACACAAAGCCAGATACTCTAATCAGCAGTATGGAGAGATAGGCCAAGCAAACCCTTTGCCAGGGTCAATAAAAATCATGATTTATTTAAAAAAAAAAATCAGTCTTTTATTTACATTATGATTATTTTCAAAAATTAATTTTTCATTTAAATCAGACTTTTTATTTATATGTTGTTAGTTCTCTATTTTCTTACCATTTAATAGACTTACATTTCTGAAGTGTTTGGGGTTTTTTTTGTACTTGCTTCTTTAATTTGTTTCCCAACTGTTAGCAGAATTTCAGATTTTACATAGGGATTTTTTTTTTCTGCTAAGTTTCACACTGAAAATGATCATCTATACTAGACAAATCCAGGTCCTCATTAACCTCCCGACTGTGAGAATACCACAACACAAAATTGATAAGCAAAGAGCCTGCACTATATTTGTAACCAACTCCTTTTTCCAATACACTAAAAGTCACAATAACTGAAATGCTTCAACCAAGCTATGCCCCTCCTCCAGGGTTTGGGGTTTGAAATCAATGGGACTTGTACTCCTAGCTGCTTTTGAAAATTCAACCTTCAGTGCCGAAATATGAACTGAGAAACCTAACATTAGGTTCCTATTTTTGAAAATGTTGGCCTGTTTGTATCAAGACATTCACAATATCTTTGTTAAATGTATCAAAAGCCTAAATAACTTTTCTTTGTTAACACTGTTGTTTTGAAGTGACCAAGATTTATGCCACTAATAAGATTTTAATAAAAAGACATGGTAGGCAAACATTTATGCACCTGTTTAACTTAATTTAAGCACAAGTCCCTTGAAGCTTTCATTTTCAATCTTTTGTTCTTTACCTACAGTAGTTTTGAAAATTCAAACATACCTACCAATTAAGTGGCCCTGAAAAAAACACCATTGTTTATTATTTAATTCATTATAAATTGAAATACAAATTTGCTATTGCATAAATTGATGGCAAAGGGAGTTAGGCACCTAACCAGCTTTGGTGCTTTTGTAAACCCCACTAAGCATCTGACTCAATCCTTAGGTACCTAAATACTTTTGAAAATCTGGTCCTTAATCTCTCAGTTCCCCATCTGTAAAATAGGGTAATAATTCCTCTCCCATTCTCTAGTCTTTTTTGTCTATTTAGAGCAGAGCTTTCCAAACTGTTTGTCGCGACACGTTAGTGTGTCGGCGGCAGTGTGTAGGTGTGTCGCGGGGCGGCGGGGGAGTGGGGCGGCGGGCGTGCTCTGCTCCCCGGCCGGGGTTGTTGGGTGGGGGTGTGTTTCGGCCAGCGTTGGGGGGGGGGGGGGGGGTGCATGGCACTTGGGGTTGTTTTTTTTTTTGTTTGTTGCTTGGGGCGGCCGGCCCTGAGTACTGCATGCGCAGTATGTGTAATCCGGGCGGAATTGATTCCGCGTCACTTCCGGTGTGTCGCGAAATGATGCATGTCTAAAAAGTGTGTCACCAACATGAAAAGTTTGGAAAGCTCTGATTTAGAGTGTAAGATCGCTGAGTCAGAGATTGTCTATTACTAGATATATGTACAGAACCTAGTACCGGGGCCCAGATTTTAGATGGGTTCTTTAGGTGCTACTCTAATACAAAAAATTAACGTTAAAAGTCTACATATTTCTAGATATAAAATTAGCTCAGTTGCAGACGTTTCTGTATATGGTAGGCCATTCATGCATCTAGCTGGCAATAAATAGTGAAAAGACCCATAGCTATCGCTTACATAAAACCAAATTAAGATTCACATGTTAAGATGAGCAAACATAACAATACATAACCTAGGAAGCAATATGCAGCAAATCAATATTGGGAAAGGATATTAAAAAACAATTTCTGCTAGTGATTTATGGCTCTCAGGAAAGAGATCCACATATTAGACCTGATTTTCAATAAACCAGCAGTAATTCATAACAAATATTCAACCCAACTAAAAAAGCCAGCTTTTTGGAACCTAAACTTTGATTGATGGAAAGATGCAGGCAAGTATTCATTACAGACAGCGGAAAGGAAAAGTTTGATCCTCTGATGGAGCCAGATGGGGGTCTGGACAGCATCAACTCATCTCACATTGTATTCCCATGATATCTCTATTAGTACCTGTCCCTAATCCAAAACCCACAGAAGTGAACTGAAAGACTCCAATTGACTATATAGGGCTTTAGCTCAATCCCATTCAACTTCTGATTAAGGCCCCATTCCCTCAAATCACTTAAGCAGATGCTTAATTTTAAGCATAATGGGACTATTCATATGCTAACAGTGAGGCATGTGCTTGCGTGCTTTGCTGAATAGACACAGATTAAAGCAGGTGCATAACTTTAAGCATGCGGATTTTGCTTACTTGGGGCCTTAATGCCCGTGAATACAGGGACATGCCATCATTACATTGTGTTGTGAGGGGGGGAGGGATAGCTCAGTGGTTTAAGTGTTGGCCTGCTAAACCCAGGGTTGTGAGTTCAATCCTTGAGGGGGCCATTTAGGGATCTGAGGCAAAAATTGGGGATTAGTCCTGCTTTGAGCAGGGGGTTGGACTAGATGACCTCCTAAGGTCCCTTCCAACCCTGATAATCTATGAATCTATGATCTACAAACCCAAGAAAGCCACATCCATTTTCTGTTCCTTTCATTGTCCTAACCATGCCTTCCACTAAAATGCATCTAGCTGCTATCGGTGGTTCTCTTTTCCCTAAAAGGCCTCCAGTTCTTCCTCTATTGCTCGCTCTGCCTGCTCCACATTTCAAGTTAGCTAATTTGTAACAGGTTTCAGAGGTTAAAAAAATTACCTCCCAACTCCCTGCACGGAGAGGGGAGCCCTATCAGCAAGTGCCATGAGCAGCAGCTCCCTACAGTACAGGAGAATTCACGAGTCCTTCCCTGTGATGGTGCAGTTTGGGTTGTTAAAGCATGAGGCCTCAGCCCCATGGAAGGGCATTTAGACTGTGTGCCCCCCGCCCCCCCGTCCCAGGATGCGGACTGGACATGGTGAGAAGCCCCTCTACCAAACACTGCTTATCACAAGGAGAACCACGCTGAAACACACTGGCTAGTACATTCTGGGTAACAGGAAATACACAGGACAGGGAGAGCTCTTGGTCTCTCCTCTAGATCCAAACCGGGATTATACTGCAGAACAGGGAACCTCTGGGGTGAACACATGCAATTAGCCTGACCCAATATGCAGTTCGGTCATTGCTACAAGAGCTTATTCATTTATTAAGGTTTAACCACTTTCCTAGATTGCTCCAGACCCCTCCCTACCATAGCTAGTGCTGCCAGTGACCCTCACCCTGGCTGCACCCTGACCGCTTCCCCTCATTGGTATGCCTGGGAGGTACCTCCTCTCCCAACACAAGGGAAGCTGGGTAGGAACCATGATTGCAGGAGAGTCTCTGGTCCTACAAGACAGAAGTGCGGCTAACTCGGCACAAGAGGCAGCTGCCGGCAGTTTTCTGTTCCCTTGTTAGTTACGGTGGCACGAGCATTCACAGGCAGCAGGAGCTGTGCCCTCCCAGGGAGAAAATAAAAATAAAAAGCCACTGAGGCAAGAAGGCAGCTGAACCAGGCTCCCTGCCCAAGTGATGCCAAGTCCCTCTCCCATGCCAGCCTGTGGAGCTACAGGTAGTAATGCAGCCAAGAGTCCTTCATTCTTCCCACCAGGAAACTATAGGCAAAAATATGGTGACAGGCGCAGCGGTGCTGGTTCCCCAGGAGGCATCATCCTGTTCCAGTGGGCAATACTGAGCACGGCCACAAACCTTTTCCACTGCTTGCATCCGAAGAAGTGGGTATTCACCCACGAAAGCTTATGCTTCAATACCTTTGTTAGTCTATAAAGGTGCCACAGACCCTTTGTCGCTTCTACAGATCCAGACTAACACGGCTACCCCTCTGATACTAGGTTTCAGAGGGGTAGCCGTGTTAGTCTGTATGAGAAAATACAACGAGGAGTCCTTGTGGCACCTTAGAGACTAACAGATTTATTTGGGCATAAGCTTTCATGGGCTAGAACCCACTTCATCAGATGCATGGGAGTTGCCTTACCAAGTGGGAGGTCAGTGCTAACGAGGCCAATTCAATCATGATGGATGTGGCCCTTCCCAACAAGTGACAGTTGGCCTCATTAGCACTGACCCCCCACTTGCTAAGGCAACTCCCATCTTCTCATGTGCTGTAATATATATACTACCTACTGTATTTTCCACTCCATCCATCTGATGAAGTGGGTTCTAGCCCACGAAAGTTTATGCCCACATAAATGTTAGTCTCTAAGGTGCCACAAGGACTCCTCGTTGTTTTTGCTAATTTGTAACGACACTCTACACAGATCCTCCTCTTCCTTCCGTGGTCTCTTTCTAGTTCCTATAGCAGACTGATTTGCTCTTCATTCTTTCTTTTGCTATCAAGATCTCAAACGCTTGTATGTATTATATTAAACCTCAGGTATATGCAATGAATGGACACATTATCGTCACATAAATGTCTGGAAATTCAAAGTTAAAGCTACCAAAGCAACCAAAACTCTTCCCCTTTGCATGTACTACATGCATTAAAATGGGGTCCTCTGATCATATGTTCCACCCAGCTCCACATGAAGTCTACACATATCACGTGAAGTCAAATTTATCTGATTCCTAGGATTTGCATCTACGGGTAACTCAAACAATAATCTCCACATAAACTTTTCATTACAAGCCTGGTTCTTTCTAGTTTCCTGCAGGATCTCCATGTCACTGCCCCTAGTTCTGACCAGAGACTCAGGCCTACATCTTGGTGGAATTAGCAAACTGCAGGTGCCACAATGAATCAACAGAATTTACTCAGCAGCTTAATGCACAGTTCAAATGCCTTCCAAGAGGTTAATTCAACAGAAGACCACTGCATCCCTAAGCAAGGGCACAGATCCTGCCATCATCTTACAAGTCCTTTATTACTTGGGTTCTACAGTATTCACACATCACCACAAGACGCTCCATATACGTGCATTTAAGATAATACAAAAGGTGCAATGCCTTTGTATTACATTATTTGGTCAGCAGCATATAAAATTACAGGGTGTTGTCTCATCATGTAACGAAAAAGCCTGCTGCAATGTATACACATTAATCTTTAACAAGGGACCATAGCTAAAGTTGCTATAACGTAACTATGAATGTGTATTAAATTCAGCCAGTGTAATATACACACCAAACAGCTCATTCTAACGAAGCGCTGTCCACCATGAATCTTTGGGACGTTTTTCAATGTCTGCCTGAATAATTAATGGGAGATTCTAAAGCTGTGAAATGCTGCTTACTTGTCAGATATGATTGTGGGAGGCAGCTGTTTGTGATCCCCAGCCAGGATACACTTTCTGGCCTTCAGCAGAGGTATCCAGCAGCTTGCTTCTAGTGCCTGAGCACATTCATCTATCACCACCAGATCAAAGTGATTTTCAGGAAGTAACTTCAGTGGACCATCAGAGGAAGCACCTAATCAAAAGAGAATTAACACATCTTGGTAGGCGAGAATAAGAGCACAAACAAACCTATTAAAAAATCCCTTACAAATTAATTGCTGTGAAAGGCAGGTAACAAAGATGCTGGTTCTCTGCAGAGACTCACAATTTCAAATCTGCAGTCCATGGGGGGGGGGGGGGGGGAGGGGGAAAGGGACTTGCTATTTGCCAGTTTCTGACTACAACTACAGTTTTTGCTTTGGCATTCACACCCATCCCTCTTGAGCATCTTAAAAACAACAATAAAACCAGATAATTGAAACCCCAGAATGATATGCTCCACTATCTCACCAAAGCAGAGCAAATGCACTCACTTCCCTTCTGCCCTCTACATCAAACAACCAAAGCTAGAAGGGAAATAGATTTGAGATTTGCCTTTAATGATGTACTATGGGAAAGAATTTCTGACCTTAAACTGAACAAGCTTTGCCTAACCTACCTGTCTTCTCAAGAATATATTGTGGCATGGTTATGAAAACCAATTCTATCAACAATGCTGCACAAACACTCCTTAGAACATTCGTGGTGTAACAGCGCAGATACAATTATTTGGAGCAGGGACTGTCTTTTCATTAAGTGTGTAAAGTGTCTAGCACAATGGGGCCCCGACCCTTAAAATCAGGGTCTCCAGATACAACTGCAATTGAAATATTAAATTAAATTGACACTTCTATTGCTCAGAGCTCTAGATTTGAAAGGCACTGAAAATGTTGGTGAAATAATTCATGAACGTGGGTGAAAAGGGGGTGAGGAAGAGAGATAAAATGTAGGAACCTGTTGTATGTTTATTATTCACAGCAATTTCATAAAGGGAAAGATTGGTTTCTAAAACATCTTGTACTATTCTAGGGCTGAGGAATGCAGCTTGGGTTAGGGATGATTTAGTTCTTCTTTTATAAACCACAGTCTGTCCAGTTTTGGATCAGATTGGACACACCTGACACAAGCTAGTTTGTCAGCCTAAGTGCAATCTCTTTTTATTAGAGAAAACTTTTTCAGAATATATTTACCCAATACAGTTACATGTGCACCTGGCATATGATATACTGCCAAGCTCCAAGCCCCCTCCAAAAAAAAAAAAAAAAAAAATGTAATGAAAGACTTTACAATTGTCCAGGTAGAGAGGGGCTATACCAGGGGTCTCAAACACGTGGCCCGCGGTTCTTCCCTGCGGCCCGCCGGGCTCCCCGCACCCCCCATTTTAAAAATAAATATATATATATATATATTTTTTTTTTACCCCCAGGCAGTTCCCACCGCCAGACAGTTGTTCTGGCAGCGGGAACTGCCTGGGGGTAAAAAAAAAAAGGGGGGGGGGGAGAGGCGGGGGGGGGCACGGGGAGCCCGGTGGGCTGCAGGGAAGAGCTCCGTGGGCCACATGGGAAGAGCTTCGCGGTTTCTGGGAGGGAGGGGGGAGGAGCGGGAAGCTGTGCGCACAGGGGAGGAGGCGGAGAAGGGGCAGGGCCTAATGGAAGGGGTGGAGTGGGGCGGGGCCAATGGCAGCGAGGGGGCGGGGTCAGTGATGCAGCCCTCGGGCCAATGCACTAGTCCTCATGCGGCCCTCATGGTAATTTGAGTTTGAGACCCCTGGGCTATACCATTCTAGCTATACACCATGACTCTAATTTATTGATCTCCGCTTAACTAAAGGTCCCGTATATTTCCCAGGGTTGCAGTAATTAAGCTCTCCTCCTGCTGAGCTTAGCAGCAGAGAGATGCAGAGAGGTCTGGCTTGTGTGAATAAATCCTGTTAACTGGATGGTTCTGAGTAAGCCAGCAGGCTTTCTATAACTGGGGAATCCATAATTATCTGAACCACCAGTTTTACCAATGCTGCGACTATCCCAGCTTTGTAAAATCAAGGCTGCATTGGGTCATTGTTGTTTTTTTAAATGTAATTTATTGATTTGTTTTGTAAAGGACTTTTGACAAAGCCAAGTTATTTAGACTTCAAAACTAGCTAGCAAGCCAACAGAGGTGCATGAGTTTACAGGGAGAGCCCCAGCTGAGATGGCTAGAGCCTCCCCTGGGATAGTGCTTGGGGTGTGCTATAGACCACCGGGATCTAATTTGGATATGGATAGAGACCTCTTTAATGTTTTTAAGGAAGTAAATACTAATGGGAACTGTGTGATCATGGGAGACTTCAACTTCCCAGATATAGATTGGAGAACAAGTGCTAGTAATAATAATAGGGCTCAGATTTTCCTAGATGTGATAGCTGATGAATTCCTTCATCAGGTAGTTGCTGAACCAACAAGGGGGGATGCCATTTTAGATTTGGTTTTGGTGAGTAGTGAGGACCTCATTGAAGAAATGGTTGTAGGGGACAACCTTGGCTCGAGTGATCATGAGCTAATTCAGTTCAAACTAAATGGAAGGATAAACAAAAATAAATCTGAGACTAGGGTTTTTGATTTCAAAAGGGCTAACTTTAATAAATTAAGGAAATTAGTTAGGGAAGTGGATTGGACTAAAGAATTTATGGACCTAAAGGCGGAGGAGGCCTGGGATTATTTCAAGTTAAAGTTGCAGAAGCTGTCAGAAGCCTGTATCCCAAGAAAGGGGAAACAATTCATAGGCAGGGGTTTTAGACCAAGCTGGATGAGCAAGCATCTCAGAGAGGTGATTAAGAAAAAACAGAAAGCATACAAGGAGTGGAAGATGGGAGGGATCAGCAAAGAAACCTACCTTATTGAGGTCAGAGCATGTAGGGATAAAGTGAGACAGGCTAAAAGTCATGTAGAATTGGACCTTGCAAAGGGAATTAAAACCAATAGTAAAAAGTTTTATAGCCATATAAATAGGAAGAAAACAAAGAAAGAAGAAGTGGGACCGCTAAACACTGAGGATGGAGTGGAGGTTAAGGATAATCTAGGCATGGCTCAATATCTAAACAAATACTTTGCCTCAGTCTTTAATGAGGCTAATGAGGAGCTTAGGAATAGTGGCAGCATGACAAATGGGAATAAGGATGTGGGGGTAGATATTACCATATCCGAGGTAGAAGCCAAACTTGAACAGCTTAATGAGAGTAAATCAGGCGGCCCAGATAATCTTCATCCAAGAATATTAAAGGAACTGGCACATGAAATTGCAAGCCCATTAGCAAAAATTTTTAATGAATCTCTAAACTCAGGGGTTGTACCGTTTGACTGGAGAATAGCTAATATAGTTCCTATTTTTAAGAAAGGGAAAAAAAGTGACCCGGGTAACTACAGGCCTGTTAGTTTGACATCTGTAGTATGCAAGGTCTTGGAAAAAATTTTGAAGGAGAAAGTAGTTAAGGACCTTGAGGTCAATGGCAATTGGGACAAATTACAACATGGTTTTACAAAAGGTAGATCGTGCCAAACCAACTTGATCTCCTTCTTTGAGAAAGTAACAGATTTTTTAGATAAAGGAAACGCAGTGGATCTAATCTACCTCGATTTCAGTAAGGCATTTGATACAGTACCACATGAGGAATTATCGGTTAAATTGGAAAAGATGGGGATCAATATGAAAATTGAGAGGTGGATAAGGAACTGGTTAAAGGGGAGACTACAGCGGGTCATACTGAAAGGTGAACTGTCAGGTTGGAGGGAGGTTACTAGTGGAGTTCCTCAAGGTTCAGTTTTGGGACCAATTTTATTTAATCTTTTTATTACTGACCTCGGCACCAAAAGTGGGAGTGTGCTAATAAAGTTTGCAGATGACACAAAGTTGGGAGGTATTGCCAATTCAGAAAAGGATCGGGATATCCTACAGGAAGATCTGGATGACCTTGTAAACTGGAGTAATAGTAATAGGATGAAATTTAATAGTGAGAAGTGTAAGGTTATGCATTTAGGGATTAATAACAAGAATTTTAGTTATAAGCTGGGGACGCATCAGTTGGAAGTAACGGAAGAGGAGAAGGACCTCGGAGTCCTGGTTGATCACAGGATGACTATGAGTCGCCAATGTGATGTGGCCGTGAAAAAAGCTAATGCGGTCTTGGGATGCATTAGGCGAGGTATTTCTAGTAGAGATAAGGAGGTGTTAGTACCGTTATACAAGGCATTGGTGAGACCTCATTTGGAATACTGTGTGCAGTTCTGGTCTCCCATGTTTAAGAAGGATGAATTCAAACTGGAACAGGTACAAAGAAGGGCCACTAGGATGATCCGAGGAATGGAAAACCTGTCGTATGAAAGGAGACTCAAGGAGCTTGGTTTGTTTACCCTAACCAAAAGAAGGCTGAGGGGAGATATGATTGCTCTCTTTAAATATATCAGAGGGATAAATACCAGGGAGGGAGAGGAATTATTTCAGCTCAGTACCAATGTGGACACAAGAACAAATGGATATAAACTGGCCAGCAGGAAGTTTAGACTTGAAATTAGACGAAGGTTTCTAACCATCAGAGGAGTGAAGTTCTGGAACAGCCTTCCAAGGGAAGCAGTGGGGGCAAAAGACCTAACTGGCTTCAAGATTAAGCTAGATACGTTTATGGAGGGGATGGTTTGATGGGATAACATGATCTTAGTCAAGGGTCAATTAATTGCCATCAGTGGTAAATAGGACCGATGGTCAATGATGGGATGTTAGAAGTTACTACAGAGAACTTTTTCCTGGGTGTCTGGCTGGTGAGTCTTGCCCACATGCTCGGGGTTCAGCTGATCGCCATATTTGGGGTCGGGAAGGAATTTTCCTCCAGGGTAGATTGGCAGAGGCCCTGGAGGTTTTTTGCCTTCCTTTGCAGCATGGGGCACGGGTCACTTACCGGAGGATTCTCTGCATCTTGAAGTCTTTAAACCATGATTTGAGGACTTCAGTAGCTGAGACATAGGTGAGAGGATTATTCCAGGAGTGGGTGGGTGAGATTCTGTGGCCTGCATTGTGCAGGAGGTCAGACTAGATGATCATAATGGTCCCTTCTGACCTTAAAGTCTATGAGTCTATGAGTCTATGAGTACCACTATCATTGAAAGACAGAGATCAAGCCCCACTTCTTTCACACAGTTACAACGATAACTGAGGGACTACTTCTCTACAAATAATTTATTTCAAGGATTTCATAGGGTGTTTTCCTATTAGTGAATTGTCCATGGCCATCCTGTGAAACTCTTGAATATATTTGTAGAAGCGACAAAGGGTCCTGTGGCACCTTATAGACTAACAGAGGTATTGAAGCATAAGCTTTTGTGGGTGAATACCCACTTCTTTGGATGCAAGCTTGCATGGGTATTCACCCACGAAAGCTTATGCTTCAATACCTCTGTTAGTCTATAAGGTGCCACAGGACCCTTTGTCGCTTCTACAGATCCAGACTAACACGGCTACCCCTCTGGTACTTGAATATATTTGTTATTTGAAATTATTCACACTTTTCTTCAAATAGTTATTGATCAAATAATTGCAGGTTGCATTTCTTGATGCGTTGGGCCCTGATCCAGCAAAGCACTTAAGTATGTGCTTAACTTTTATGTGAGTAGTCCCCATTGACTTCAGTGGAACTGCTTATGTGCTTAACGATAAGCATATGCATAAGGGGTTGGCATGATCAGTACCTAGGTTACTTCCTTAAGTCACATGGTATAAATTTCTGTTCCCTAATTGGGTGACTAAACAAACACTGCATATATTGTGTCAAGTACAAATGAATATTCCATTCAAATTTCTCACTGTGTTGGTCAGTAACATAAAACATCCCATCAGGAATCAGAAACATGTGACCTACAGACCCGATGAGGACGGTGTAAAATTTCAGACAACGAGTGTTACTCATTGAAAACAGAATTCATAGTTCATACTGCGTTGGCCATTTAACCACCATGTGATGTGCAAATTTTACAAGCAAAAGCAGTCTGAAAGTCACTTTTGGGGACTATTCAAGTTGAAAATTCACTTTTCAGGAGTATTCATAGTACTGAAGTTGGAATGTTTGTGGAAAGCGAACACAAAAGGATCACAAATAGAAATGAAAATAGATTTGGATTTAACAAAATAATTATATGTGAATCTTCCCAGCCCTGAACCACTATTTGCTCAGCTCTACTTTCAATACTGATTCCCTTTTCAATGCTGTCTCTTTCCATTTCTGCCTCTGACCTATCACTGTTACCGAGCTCATTCCAGTCCATGGTAAGCCTCTCAGAGCAGGGTCCTTTGTCTTTTATAACTCTGTAAAGTGCCCTGTACGCTTACATCGCTATATAAAGAATACATTTTACAAGCAGCTGGTCCATAAAATGAGTTAGGCCACTTCACAGGGTTTTTGTTGTTGTTGTTTATAAACATTTTATTTTTTTAAACGATGGAGGTATTCATGTTTCCAACCAGGTCATGAAATATCTGCAAATGTTACTTTTCCACAGAACGTTTTATTACCTTTACATGGGAGTGTTAACTGCTTCGTTACATAAAACTGTGATCACAATGGGCAAACATTATTATTTATTCTATGTATTGCTGTAGCACTGAGACCCCAAATGAGATCAGGCCTCCATTGTGCTAAGCCCTGTACAAACAGGTAGTAAGGGACAGTCCCTGCCCCAAAGAGTTTACATGCTAAATAATAAATATAGTAAAAGTGTGTGTGTGGTGGGGGGAGGAAGGTTCAGCAATAGTCTGTTTTATCAACATTAAATAGAACACAAAGGAAGATAATACAAAGAAATTAGATCGGGATTCTCTACGTCCGGGTCACAATCCCAACAGGTGTCAGGGAATCGCAAACACCCTATCGTTCTTATATTGCTCAGTGGTAAGCGGGTAATGGACAAAAGGGAGGAGGGTCTCCATAGGGGAAAAGGTTGAGAACCCCTGAAATAGATTAAAACTGAAAAGGCAGAGAAAAGGAGTTCTAAGACTCCTATCCATCCCGGGTACGTATGGGCATTACAGACCATACAGTCCCACCACACAGTGATATTAAATTACATATTGTTTGGCTATCTAAGTGTATGTTGACTCTGCAGTCAGAGGTATGGTTGCACTACATGTAGACACATAAGCGAGCTTTACTCTAGCTCAGTAATACTCAGAATTCAGTGGTTCCAGAGCCAAATTAGCAATCAACCTAAATTCCCTCTAAGCTGCACGGCTGCGCAGCACGCTATCAAGGGCCACAGGGAGAGGGGCAGGCAGGGGGCCCCCTCCCCCGACCTGGCCTATCCCGCCGGAGCTGCCTTGGCGAGGCGCCTCTCACCCAGCCCCAAGCTGCTGTGGCGAGAGAGGGATGGGGGGAGTCCTCTCTCCCTGCCGCAGCCCCGGGGCAGCCTGCAACCCAAACCCCTCATCCCCGGCCTCACCCCAGAGCCCGCACCCCCAGCCGGAGCCCTCACCCCCCACACCCCAACCCTCTGCCCCAGCCTTGAGCCCCCTCCTGCAACCTGAACCCCTCAGCCCCACCCCCGCCACACATCATCACCTCCATATTGGTGCACATAGGAAAATTCATTCTGCACATGGACGTAAAAAATTAGAGGGAATACTGCAATCAGCATTACCCAAAAGAGCCAGAGTAGTGTGAATTCATTGTTTCATTTACAATTTTTACATATATATTTATTATTTTCACAACAAATGGCTGACCAAATATTCTACAATAGGTTAACAACATAGTAAAAACATCCTGATTGGTTAATAATTAAGTCACACAGTGTTTTAATATCAGGTGCTACAAAGACGCATTAAAGAGCCACTTGTGGCTTCTGGAGCCTCAGTCTGAGTATCATTGCTCTAGCTAGTGCAAATACCAATAGCAGTGAAGTCAGAGAGGCATGGGCTTCAGTATGGGTTTGTATAAGCCCACATGGGACCTTGGATACTTACTCGGGTGGCTAGCCCATGCTGCAGCCCATGCTGCCGTGGCTTCACTGCTATTGGTACTTGCACCAGTTGGATTAAAGCTAGTTTGGGCGTGTCTACACACAATTACACCTCCGACTACAATGTAGATATATCCTAAGTAATGCTAACAGCAAAGTAGATGACTAGACAGAAATATTTTGTGTATTGCTTTTACTATTACAGACTATCTGTAAGAACCACTCTGAGCTATTTGGAGCCCCTGACGATGCTATGAAGCTGTGCTGAACAATCTTATCTGTGATCATAGCTAATTCGACCTAACATTTCTAAATCCAAAAGAGGAAACAGTAGGTCTAACCTGTATTTGTTGCAAGAACAACATTAGCCCGGGTAAGGATTTCAGTCATAGCAGTTTCTTCTCGCTCCTTCAGCTCCTTTCTCAGTGCCTTAATCTCATTTCGGAAATGGCTTCTCTCCCCTTTGTCCTGGGTCTTTCTGTTTTTTGCCTGCACAATGGAAATCAAAACCAGATGAAAAAGACAGCCTATAGTCCAATGGACTACCAGAGGAAATCTGTAGTAGCCCATTTAACAATGAAAGCAGCAGAATCTCTGGTATAAGCGCAATTTACTGAATTTCATTACAGCACTTCATTACAAAAAATAAAAGATTGCGCTACAGGCTTATGACTCCAACCCTAAAACCCTTATTCCCATGGTTATCATGTGACAAAGGTTTGCAGGATACACTCTAGAACCTTAAGACATGATCCACAGCCTAATCCCCTGGACATTTCCACTGCATGCATCCAAAGAAGTGAGTATTCACCCACGAAAGCTTATGCTCCAATACGTCTGTTAGTCTATAAGGTGCCACAGGACTCTTTGTCGCTTCTACAGATCCAGACTAACACGGCTACCCCTCTGATACTAGCTTAATCTTGATCACCCTAAATAATCTCGGTTATTCATTTCTGCAGCCATTACTCCTTTCCCAGCACAAGGAGGAGGCAGGGGAGGAACTGAGAGATCATCAGAGTAACACTCTGTTCTCTACTCTATTCATGGGAAGCTGTAGCTACGAGTTTTCCCCTTACTCAGGACAGATTGGAAAGTTCCAATGTATCCTTCACACAGTACGGCTAAATGAGTTGTTTGCACTCATCTAGCCTAAGCAGCAGCTTTGCACTTTTTAACAACTGCCTTTACACTTTTATAAATTATTTAGAATATATATTTTTAACGGAGAGGGTTTTTTTTAGTTGCGTCTATTTAAAAAATAAACCAGAGGTGCCTATAACATCCATGGCTGATCTTTGGTGGTTGTGGTGCATTGGCAAAGCCACCTGCCATTGCAATTCATCTTGGAAGGGCACCAACCTGTCATAGCAATGATGCACTCCCAAACGGAAAACAACTTTGGAACGGTTTTATCTCCCTGGTGGTCAAAACTTATTAGAAAGCTGGACAGGCTACAAAAACTCCGCTCACTCAAACTGCGGCAGTAAGTTGTTTGCTGTGGAAGGGAGTGGGTGAAAAGCAAACTTGGCTTTGACTATAGATACTACGCTGACTGGTGCCATAGATGGCTAAGACAGACAGATACCAATTATGTCTCTTGCAGAACAGCAGGAAGCAAGAGGGGAACTGGGAAAATATATGGCCTCAGTAGATCGATATTTACAGTTTGCTCTGCAGAAGGATCCTGTATGACTAAAACTGTTAGTAAAAGGAATCAGTAGAGTAACTGTATCCTGAAATCTGCTGCTGCCATTAGGATGTGGAGAACAGATGGGATCTGAGGACAGAAAGCAGTCAGGGGAGCCAGCTGCAGTGTGACGGGGCCAAGGCAATGGAGTAAGTGTGGTAAAAGGGCCCCGAGGAACCCTTCGGCGTACACAGCATACAGTAATAGAGTTCTGTTTGCTGCTCTTTGATATTATCTTTGTCTTCATCTCCTGCACATAAAATCAGTGCAGCTATGTGTCTCCATCAAAAAGTTATTTATTGCTGAGGGACCAATCAAGATCAGGGTCCTATTGTGCCAGGCATGGTTCAAACGGAGGTACAGACAGTCCCCATCTCAATGAGCTTGCAGTCTAAAGAGACAAGGCAGACAAAGGGACAGACCATACCAACAGAGTGATGATTTGCAAACGGCATGTTAATTCCATGAGTTTTTTTGGAGGGATGGGGGTTTTATTGGATGGGGATTAGCTAAATGGAGAGACAAAGGTTGAAGGGGACAAGCCAAGGGAGAGAAGAGTTAGGGGTGGAAGTAAAAGGATAAGAAGGGCAGGTGGAGTGAAGCTGAGGTGAAAAGACTGAGGGGAGGGGGCGGGGGAAGAAAGCATCTGGAATATCACAGACGCAGCCTCAATATGGTATCCTGTATTTTCAACAAACATCCCTGTTTGGCCACTCTCACTATTTTCCCTTCACATTTCCTCTCAAGAGGCCAAGACTAGCCAGCTGTGACCCCTGGGGAGGGGCAAGGCATCTACCTCAGCTTCCATGTCAGCTCCAAAGTAGAGCAATTTGAACACTGTCCAATATCACGCCGCTCTTGACGTGATGACTCAATCTGGGGAAGGGGGGAAAGAAGAACATAAATCTGAGCATCGTTCTTCAGCGAGAGAAACTCTGGGGAAATTAAAGTACAGATGGTTTCACTGCAATATGCGGGCCTTAAAAAAAAATCTTTTTGCTAATTCTGCATTTCGAGGATTAAGCATACGCCCAGTGCTTAATTTGTGCCAGGGCTGGGCACCTCTAGCAGTTCATAGCCCCAGCACTCTGGGCTTGCCATGTCAGTTATGAAAGTAAAAAAACTGCTTGAGCCCCAGAATCTCTTTCATTACAAATAAAGCCCTGCATACAGCCCTTTAAAGTCCTCCCTTCAGCAGCCATTTTGGAACACCGTTCATCAGCCACATCCATTCTCATAAGAAAAAGCAGAAAGGGAAACCCTAGTACCCATTTCCCCCCTTGTTTTCATTCTGCTATAGGGAATCAGGAGAGTCAAGGGGCTTGTCAGTCAAAATTTCCCCTTTCCTCAACGTACCTCCAAGGAAGCAAAGTTGAGTGGGGAAATTACCTGCAAATTGGAAAGGTGTGAAATGACTTCAAACATAATCAAAACCTTACAGATGTGAAAACAACCTAAGTCTCTGTTAAAGCAGATGCTAAGGGAAACACTGTAGCTACTGGAAACCCGTTCATTTTACAGGACAGACCCCTGGCTGTGGACACTTACCCATCTATCCATGGAACAAAGTCCTTTCCTGCCCCAGTGTCAACCTGCAGGAACCTGAAAGAAAAAGCTGCCAGGAGACCTGTCTACCAAGTGAGGTTCCTTTCTAGCTCTCAGCTGCTTCTACTGCAAATACGCTCAAAGGCAGCAACAGAAATGCAAGATGATGAATAGCCTCAATTGAAAAACTTAAGTAAGCTGCTGCCGTAGCAATGGCTGCAGATGAAGGATTATGGATCCAGAAGCCACAATCCGCACCATCTATATAGTAAAAATGTGTTGCCTTGTCTCCAGCCTTGCAAAGAAAGTCTGAAGAGTCTTCTGCTTTGGAGCAAAACCTGCCAGCTTTACTAGCAAAAGTCAGCATTTTATTGGGGAGGGGGAAGGAGAGCAGTGGTACAAAAAAAGGCCTTGGATGCCTTCACTTCACGGTTGCACATTTTAGCTGCTACTGGGGATGTTAAAAGGAGTCATGAGCTTAGGGAATGCAGAGAACAAAGAGGAAGGGAAGGACTGATTAGTCATAGGGGAACTAGATAACAGATTTCGGCTGACATGACACGATTTATGTTGTGCTGGGATATGAGGATACCTCAAGTGTTTCGCTGTGTGAGAAGGGAATATCTTCCAGCACAGTGTGTTACTGAGATTTTAAAGCCATCCTGTGCCATGACATTGTTGGGTGGGAAACATTAATCTGCACTGAAATGTTTTATGCCAATTAAAATAGTGCCAGATTCTAAATTAAGTTAAAATAAATTACATTAAAATAATAATGGGAGGATGTATCAGGGCAACCAGAACTATCATTTTGAAGTTATTTAATGATGTGAATGTATCTCTGTCTTTTCAGTGTAAAAGGTAGTACTGGAGAAAGGTCTGAGCGGCTGCAGTGGCTAGCCACAGAGTACAGGCAATACAGCACACTTTTCCCTGCCAATATGTCTCAATCATCACCTGGATGGACCAGCCCTAGCCATAAAGGCCCACTCCAGTCAATGGAGCAGCTCCCACTGACTTTGAATCAGGCTCTAATGCAGGTATTGAGTCTTCTCCACTTCCACTCATTCCATGGCCTTTCTGCTGAGTCTGTCAACAAGGCTGATGACTGTGCCGACCTGGACATCTGTCCAATAGTAACTGTGCTGAAACCACCTAGTCCTTTCACAGAGAACACACTAACCAGCACTAAACGCACTGCTGGCACTTCATAAATATAAACGAAACGGTAACAATTGGCCATCAGTTCTAGTCTTGGATTGTATTTAAACCGCTGACCTAGATGTGAACAACTAAATATCCCATTATCAACCCTCTGGACTATTCATACTGTTAATTATGTCTTCTCACTTTTCGGAAGTATCCAAATGATAAAACGGCATGGGATAACTCTGTTGTGAGAGAAGGCTGTAGCTTTTAAAAGTGCATAACATGGAACTAAATAGACCATAGTGGTGACGTGGCCAGGAGCCAACCACAATCACTGACAATTCGCAGAAGGGAGGGGTTGCTAGCCATTTTACAAGGACTTTGCTTTGATGTGTTTCACGTGTTAGTAGGACAAAGATCTCAGCAACACAAGGAGACTCAATACCCACATGGGCTTGGCCCATGATTGGATACCATTACAACATGCTGCCACATGAGAATCCCATTCACTCGCTCCTTGGGCTCACAGGGCTTAGCAGTGGCATGCGGAGACTAGGGAAGTATGCTGCTCAGACCCCCTGTGGTCAGTACGCTGATTAAGCCACAGCTGGAGCCTCAACCAGCCCTCCGTGGCCAGGAAGAAGGAGGACGTTGTGCCACTGAGTGGGAATCCGGCAAAAGTGGGAAATTCTGAAAGGCCCCCTGCCCACCAAAAAGTAATACGAATATTTCTCTCTTATACAGAGCTTAGATCTCACACCTCTTTGCCTGGGATGAGGAATGGGTGTCCTTAGCCCCACTCTCCAAACGTGGAAACACAGTCGGGAGAGGTGAAATGACTGTGCTGGGCGACACTGGGAATGTCAAGGATAGAACCCAGAGCTCTCAGACCACTGCCCTGTCCCCTGGACTCCACTGTCTCCTTATTCCCACAGGAGGGAAGAAATCAGGTAGAGCCTGAATATCATGAATAGATTCTCGCATGAGAAATCTAAGGAACACTGTGAAAACAGCTCGTGTCAGGGTCTCCGTGTCTGAAAGATGGAAATGGATTCATTAATACTAAGTGTTCTTTTGGCATACAAAGCACAGCAGTCATAAGGGCCAGCCTTATGGAAAGGGCAGCTAACGATTTTTTCTTTTAGACCTGTAGTAAACAGATTACAGAGACAGTTTTCCACAGTGCATTACTTTTAACCCTTCACTGCCTCGGACTGATCTGCAACTGCTGAGCAAAGGCTCTCTGAATCCTATACACTCCACTTGAAGGACCCTCAGCATAGATCCAAAGTCATCACCTGGTCTCACTTTTATGGATGTAGGATACTTACAGCTGAAATGCAGGATTAGAAGCAAGAGGAAAACCAACCACAGGGTGAGCCTGTTACTCAATGAGGGCGGGGGGGAACAATAACAGAAAATGTGGAAATGGCAGAAGTGTTAAATGACTTTTTTTGCTTCAGTTTTCACCAAAAAGGTTAGTAGCGATTGGACATCAAACATAGTGAATGCCAGTGAAAATGAGGTAGGATCAGAGGCTAAAATAGGGAAAGAACAAGTTGAAAATTACTTAGACAAGTTAGAGGTCTTCAAGTCACCAGGGCCCGATGAAATACATCCTTGGATACTCAAGGAGCTGACTGAGGAGATATCTGAGCCATTGGCAATTATCTTCGAAAGGTCATGGAAGATAAGAGAGATTCCAGAGGACTGGAAAAGGGCAGATATGGTGCCCATCTATAAAAAGGGAAATAAGGACAACCCAGGGAATTACAGACCAGTCAACTTAATTTCAGTACTGGGAAAGATAATGGAGCAAATAATTAAGCAAACAATTTGCAAACACCTAGAAGATAATAAGGTGATAAGTAACGGTCAGCATGGATTTGTCAAGAACAAACCGTGTCAAAACAACCTAACAGCTTTCTTTGACAGGTAAACAAGCCTTGTGGATGCAGGGAAGCATTAGATGTGGTATACCTTGACTTTAGTAAGGTTTTTGATACTGTCTCACATGATCTTCTCAAACAATCTAGGGAAATACAATCTAGATGGAACTACTAAAAAAGGAGTGCACAACTGGTTGGAAAAAAGTTCCCAGCAAATAGTTATCAGTGGTTCATAGTCAAGCAGGAAGGACATATCGAGTGGGGTCAGTTCTGGGTCCAGTTCTCTTCAATACCTTCATCAATGATTTAGAAAATGGCATAGAGACTACACTTACAAATTTGCAGACGATATCAATCTGGAAGGGGTTGCAAGTGCTTTGGAGGATAGGATAAAAATTCACAATGATTTGGACAAACTGGAGAAATGGTCTGAAGTACAGAGGATGAAATTCAATAAGGACAAATGCAAAGTACTCCACTTCGGAAGCAACAATCAGCTGCACACCTACAAAATGGGAAATGACTGGCTAGGGAGGAGTACTACAGAAAGGGATCTGGGGGAGATAGTGCATCAAAAGCTAAATATGAGTCAACAGAGTAACACTGTTGCAAAAAAAGCAAACATCATTCTGGGATGTATTAGCAGGGGTATTTTAAGCAAGACACAAGAAGTAATTCTTCCGCTATACTCCGCACTGATTAGACCTCAACTGGAGTATTGTGTCCAGTTCTGGGCGCCACATTTCAGGAAAGATGTGGACAACTTGAAAAAAAAAATCCAGAGAAGAGCAACAAAAATGATTAAAGATCTAGAAAACATGACCTATGAGGGAAGATTGAAAAAAGTGGGTTTGCTTAGTCTGGAGAAGAGAAGACCGAGATGGGACATGAAACAGTTTTCAAATACATAAAAGGTTGTTACAAGAGGGAGGGGGGGAAATCATTCTCCTTAACATCTGAGGATAGCACAAGAAGCAATGGGCTTAAATTGCAGCAAGGGAGGTTTATGTTGGACATTAGGAAAATCTTCCTGTCAGGGTGGATACGCACTGGAATAAATTGCCTAGGGAGGCTGTGGAATCTCCATCTTTGAAAAATTTTAAGAGCAGGTTAGACAAACACCTGTCAGGGAGGGTCTAGATAATCCTTAGTCCTTCCAGGAGTGCAGGGGACTGGACTAGATGACCTCTCGAGGTCCGTTCCAGTCCTATGATTCTATGATTATTCAAAGTATTATTTTAAGATTCCTGCACTACAATTTATTTGTAATAAATTTTGGATTTGTTTCCTACATTTGATCTCAATAAAATGAGGGGTCTGATGCTATATTATAGGTTATAGCTGCCCGTAGTGAGTGCATTGAAAGTAGGAAGAAGTCATAACAGAGCTGTAAGAGTGACATTTTGGTGCATATTAACATCAACCCAGAGCATTGTCTGCAATATAAATATTATCTAGAGAGTAAGTCTGTTGACAGTGGAATGGGACACATACGAATGCCTGGTCAATATCCTTCCTGATATCTGCCACTATCTGGGCATTATCGCCACGTGCCAAGACCGCATCCAGGGAATGATGCTGAATGGTTTCCAGCAGACGAGCAGGGTGACCAAGACGCAGTATCTTCTCCTTATAGCCAGCCAGTCTTTCCACCAGATTATCCACCGCAATGTTTGAGGGAGCACAACACAGGACCTTGGAGACAAAACAAAGTGCTAATTAACTTCAAACACTGAACTGCTGAGGATTGCAAAGCCTCTGATTAAGAGCATTTAAAGTAACGATAGTCTCACCAGTGCAGACAGGAGGGAAGAGGAGATTGGTGATTGCAGCTAAGAGGAAAGGCAACAGTTTAAATCTCTGTAGCTTCAAAATACTGCTGGAAGTACGCATGTACACAACACAAAACAGTGCAAGATTTTAAATAAATACCTACAGTCCATGTCTCAAGACTTCATTTAGGCCTTGTGTACACTTGGGATTTGCCCAAATTCCAGCCATCCACATAGCTGTATATTTACAACCGATAGTATAGGCAGTGAAGCTCAAGCAGATAGGGCCTTTTTCTCTCAGGTGTCAAAGCCAGGGCTCTCTGAAGATGATTAGTGCCTGCTCAATACGTTGCCCCCGCCCCACCCACGGATGCCATGCGAGTGACTTAACATTCTCAAGAGAACCCCATAGTAGGATGAGAGCTGGCTTCCTGGCCCCTGACAGATGTGTACTGTTGCCAAAAATCAACAGGTCATAAGGATTCAGAACTAGCACGTTTTATAAAACTTACAGTAATGTGTATTTACTGAGCCAATATGGAAAGCCGCCTTCATTTCACACAGCCCACAAATGTGACATTTCACCAGCTGGAGGGGAAGGGTGGTCCTGTGGGTAGACACTGAACTGGGAATCAAAAGATGTGGGGTCAATTCCCACTTCTGCCACCGATTTCCTGTGTGACGTTGGGGAAGTCTCTTAATCGCTCTGTGCCTCACGTCTCCATGAGCAGAGCGAGGAAAACAACACTTCCCTACTTCATATGGGTGGGTGAGAATAAACCATTCACGTCTGGGGGGTAGTCCTACTACGCTGACCGCAGTCATTGGGGCAGAGACTTTCTTACACTACGTGCACATGCAGCACCCGGCACCATGGCCCCAGGCTTAGTTGGGAACTCTGGGTACGACTGTAAGATACAGAATACAAATCCAGGCATTGCTGGAGTGCCCATCATCAGAGTGTCTAGGCAACTTAAGCCACTGCTTCCAAGTGACCTGGTACATGGGGTAAAACATGTCAGGTGCTTCCCAATGCATGAGAGATGTCACTCAAAGGCACTGGCGCCTAGGTGCTGGAACTAGGGGTCCTGGGGGGTGCTGCCGCACCTCCTGGCTTGAAGTGGTTTCCATTCTATGCAGGGTTTACAGTTTGGTTCAATGGCTCTCAGCACCTCCACTATACAAACTGTTCCAGCACCCCTGCACTGGTGCATTCACACACACACACACACACACACACACTCACACTCACTTTTTTCTTTTTAATATCAACTCCCCCGACTGATGCCGCTGGTATGTGAGTCAACACGGAAACTGCAGTGGAATGCAGCAGGGATGGGCAGCAATGAAGAATTCCACAGTTCAATGTGCCTGATTAGTTAGCAAAATCAGCATATCCCTAGGGATTCTGGCATCTCTCTCACTCACTTTCAGGCCTTGCTGCACAGCTTGAAGTATTAGCTCGACCACAGTAGTGGTTTTGCCAGTGCCGGGTGGTCCATGGATGATGGCAAGTTCTTTCTGTGCCAGTGAGAAGGAAACAGCCTCCCTCTGGGAGACATCCAGCGATTCATTGTAGAATTTTAAAGGCTCTGTGGAAACAGCAAGAAGATCTTTCAGACGTCAGCTACACATTGGGCATTTGCAAAAGAGTGAATACACAAGTACAAATAAAAGATGTTCTTGGTAGCTGGCGTGAATCAGGTTGACAATGAGAATAACCTAGCGAGCGAGGCAAGCTGTTTAACACCCTGGGGACTAACACTTGTAACTTGGATTTCTTTCAAAAATGATAGGTTACATCCGTTTTCCTGACCATCCATGCTTTGTTATCTGGGGCACGCTTCAGAGGGAGAGTGTATTATTTTTCCAGATAGCTTCTTATCAAAACATTGCTGCACTGGACAGCATTTAAAGGAGCAGTCTACTTCTGGGAAAACCAAAGGATTTTTGTTGTTGTTGTTAAAGGGACCAGAAATGTTTTGATAACATTAAAAATCCAGTGAGAGAAAATTCAGAGTTTTGTTTTTAATTTAATCGTTCCTCTGCTGGTTATGAATCCACACACAAGAGCATTGTGTTAGCAACCAGGAGAAGCAGAAAAGTTACACTGGCTGTAAACAAAAGTAAAACAGACCAGCCTAGTTTCACTGCACAATCCCAAGCAAACAGCATAAATGGTGAAAAAGAAAATTAGATTTTCAAATCTCTTTCAGGTCTAATTATCTAAAATGTTACTAGCAACACAGGAAAAGGAAAACTAATATGCGATTTCGTCTTGACTGTGCTCTTAATGTCAAAATATGGGATTCTTCTCTTATTTCTACAAGCAGTTTATTTATCTTTATACCTCTCAGATTACTCTAAATTAGAGCCAAATTTATTCTCATCCCACATAATCCTGCTGCTAATCTCCCTTGTTATTACTGCAAGTTAATTACCACAGAAAAGCTAACTCATGAGACTGAAGTTTACACACACAAAAATAATGGGTGAAAACGCACATACGGCAGGTTCCTGGCACCATCTTTTGCCGGGTGTCATTCATTAATTTCACTTAGGGCCTGATCCAAAGCCCAATGAAGTCAGTGGGAGACTCTCTATTGAAAGTGACTTTCCATCTTCAATGAACTTTAAATCAAGCCCTGACATAATGGCAGGTTGAATGATGTTCTTCCCTTTGGTACACACTTTGCCACCTCACAGTTCCCACCTAGAGTGCCCACCTTTAAAACTTCTGAGCACAGGTTAATAACACAGGGGGCTCAAAAGGCTTCAAGGGGAAGAGGAAGAAAATGGTTTCTTTTCCCTGGGTCTTATTCTGCTTTTTGAGGGTAGAGCCTGTTACAGTAACTAGCAGAAGAACATCAGGTCTCTGTGCGATAGGGAAAAAACAGCTCTCAAATTAGAGGCATTTCCCACAAAGAGGAACAGTTGGTAAGTAGGAGTCATTGCTTTTTTTTTTTTAATTTGGCAAACAGGAGCAGGCGTTTTCAATTGCATGCTGGCAAAAGATGCACTATGGAGCAGGCACATCAGGAGGAGAGACAGTGCCAGCTTCTTCCCGCCTGCCAGTGTGCTTACTTAGAGGGGCCATCGCTCACAAGGGCAAGGTGGCCCAGTCCCCAAGCCCATTCAGCCCTCAGTCTCTTTTTAGTGGTCGTAGAGTGAGGCTATTTTGTGTGCATTGAGATCACCAGTTGATTTCACTATGGCCACCAAGCAGCCATCAGTCACTGGGATCGGGTGGAGGAACCGCACATTAAGCCAGGACAGAAAGGGGTTCCACGGTCTTGAGGACTGGGCCACTCCACAACACCTGCCAGAAGTGTCAAGCCTAGAGGGGAGCATTTTCCAGCTGGACAGAAGATCCAGGAGGGCCAAGAAGAGAGACCGGAGGAAACAGAGGGAGGAGCCCTTTTGTAGATCCAGAAGGAACTTATTCCCAAAGGCCAGAAAACTACAGGCTGCCCAGAAGACAGAGGGGAGGAACAGTGGTGGACCTACCCTGAGTGGCAGGGAGTTCAGGCTACAGACTGCTCATCCATCTGGAGAGTGGAAGAAGAGCCTCTGGAGCAGGTTTCCCCTGCGAGTAAAGTTTGGAAACCTCTCCAGGTCTCTCTGAGGTTATACCCAGTCTAGGAAGTGGAATGGAGGGGGTAGTGGGTTTTGTCTCTCTAGACCAGACCCCAGTTCATTTCCAGCTTAGGCCTGGACTTTTTGTTGATTCTTCAGATTGTTAGTTTGATTAAAGGATTTTTCATTCCTAGCCCCACTCGGAAGGAAGATCTTCCTTTCTATTCCTGCCATGGCCAGCTGGCCTTCTCCTGACACAACACTTGCCTCTGCTGACCAAGTTGTTGCTTTCTGGCCTCTTTGTTTGTCTTTTTTCTCTTCCCCATACATCATTTAGGCTCAGAACATCTGCCGTGAAATGCACAGAGCTCAGCTGATCTGCTTCAATCTACGAGCAGACTGGAATCTTATTGCTGTTGCGGCCCTGGTTTGGGACAAGCCAAAACCCTTTCAGTGTGAGAGCAATGAGGAAGCGGTTTGTAGGGAGAGTTACACGAGGAGCCTGTGAAGTGAGATGGTATCCCTCTAGCATGTGATTACCCAGATCCCTTTGAACTCTAAGGGCCAGGCTGCAAACCCCTTACAGTGATGAAGTCATCCCACTGGAGTCAGTGGAAGTACTCCTGTACCTGCTCACCAATGTAAGGAATTCAATGTTCAACGTCCGGAGGCCTCTCAAACCTGAGGGGTTCATTGACATACTCTCATAGCTGTAGTGACATTAAAGAGACTCACCAATGTACTGGTAGAAGAACAGGTCCCATTCAGCTTCTCCATTATAACCTGACAGCACCTAAATGACTTTTAAAAAGGGGTCATGGGGGGTTAACCCAGAACAAGATTCCTAATGAGTGCTTAGACAGGGCATGTCACAACTGGACACATACAAAGGTAGGAGGGGTTCTTGCATGGGGCAGCAGCTTCATACTCCAAAGTGTGCTTTGCAATCCTCCCTGACTCCTTCACAGACACTACAGATTAGCAGTGCAGTGACTATGTAAATCCAGTGTGCATCAGAGAGAGAGGGGGCATATTTGGGATTTGTCCAGTGAATGAGTGCAACAACAGCCCCGTGTAAATGGAGAATTACCCCACAAGAACATTAGAAAAAGTTTTGCAGTAAATCTTCAGCAGTTCTGTCATACTTCTGCTGATGGCTCAGCTTCTGCCCTTAATCACCACTGCCTTTTTAAATAAGTTCTTTAAACCACATACTCTTAGAGCAATAAAACTGAATTGGGATTTCAGCAGCACCTTTTCTTGCTCGAGATACCCACAAGCTCTACCCACAAGCTCTTCCCAAAGCAATGAGCTGAATGTGGGTAGCAAAACAACCGCACAACCAAATGCAGCAGCCACTCTGTCCTCAGCATTGGCTCACAATCAGATCAGGTCAGCAAAACAGATTCTTTTCTGACACGCCTTTGATCAAGACAGCATCAGGATCCTGGGTGACCCACCTACTCTTCCCACTTTTTCCTGGACAGCAGAGAAAAGCAACAGATTCTGCTACCCTCTACGGTTCAACTGCATAGTTAGGCCTGTAATATGGAATTCTTCACAAAAGAAGTTTGGGGATTCACATCCTTGGATCACTCATTCTAGGCGGCTGCCCTAGCTGCCTACAGCTAATAGCACAATGCTGACCCCTGGTGGATAATAGCGTCATTTATCGCCTTGCACATTAAAGAACTCCAAAACCCTGTTAGTTTCAGCATATACACTAGGGTGACCAGATGCGAGGACCCGAAAAATCGGGACTTATCCCCTCCCACCGGACTTGTTGAGCAACAAACAAACAAACAAAAAGCCTCTCCCGCCGCCAGACTTGCTGAACAAAACAAACAAACAAAAAAACAACCTTCCCGCCGGAATGGAAGAAGCCCGGATATCATGACAAATGGCGTCCCGACCATACATCGGTCGGGATGCGGGACAAAAGAAGAAAAATCGGGACGGTCCCAATTTTATTGGGACATCTGGTCACCCTAATATACACACAGGAAACAGTCCAAACACACTGAAATGCAGCCACCTCTAGGGTGTAATTGAGCAGCTGTTTAACAGCTGGAATTAAGTGTGGGATTTATTTAGAAAGCTCTAAATGGTATGGGCCACAGCTGCACAAGGGATGGCACACAGCAGTTGTGATCAAGCTGTTTTAAAAAAGGGAGAGAGATCCTGGCAGGGCATTCTCCATGAGACTCCGGAGCTTGCTGCCTATTTGGTTTGACAAGACCAGGACTTCTTAAAGTTCAAAGCCTGCCATTAGGAATATCTATTTTCACAGGCTTCCCTGGGAGCAGCAGAATTAGGGATTTGCAGTAACTGTTCTGAGGAAGGGTCTTATTCTTTGCAATGGACTTATTTCATCTGGGCATATGATGTCCAAAAGCTGCTTGTTATGTTACCCTAGATTACTGCATGAGCCATTATATTTGTGGCCTCTGAAAGATCTTGTGTTTGTGTTAAAGATATTTATTCTTGGTTGCAGTTTCAATCATTTTACAATGCTGTAGGCTTGGACGGGCACTATCGTAAGTGTAAATAACTAAAAATTAAATCAATAATACTCAGCAGTTTAGGATGGGAAGTGGATCTTGCTGTATCCAGCTATAACTGCAGTTTGAGAGATGAATGTAATTAGTCACACTGGGATTTGCCATAGACATAGGGTCTATCATGCCTAGGGCTCTACTAAATTCACGGCCCATTTTGGTTAATATCACGGTCATAGGATTTTCAAAATTGTAAATTTCATTATTTCAACTATTTAAATCTGAAATGTCATGGTGTTGTAACTGTAGGGGCCCTGACCCAAAAAGAAGTTGTGGGAGGGTCGCAAGGTTATTGTGTGTGTGGGGGGGGGGGGGGGGGCGGGTCGCAATACTGCGGCCCTTAATTCTGTGCAGCTGCTGGCGGCCGTGCTGCCTTCAGAGCTGGGCAGCTGGAGAGCGGCGGCTGCTGGCCAGGAGCTGAGCTGTGAAGGCAGCGCTGTTGCCAGCAGCAGCGCAGAAGTAAGGATGGCATGGTATGGTATTACCACCCTGACTTCTGTGCTGCTGCTGGCGGGGCGCTGCCTTCAGAGCTGGGCGCCCAGCCAACAGCCGCCGTTCTCTGGCCACCCAGCTCTGAAGGCAGCGCAGAAGTAAGGGTGGCAATACTGCAACCCCTCTAAAATAGCCTTGCAACTCCTCTGCAACTCCCTTTGGGTCAGGCCCCCTAATTTGAGAAACATCAGTCTCACCCATGAAATCAGTATAGTCTAGGGTAAAAGCACACACAAAAAACAGATTTCACGGGGGGAGACCACATTTCACGGTCTGGGATGTGTTTTTCATGGTAGGGCCTTGTGATAGGGTGCTGGGCAAGGAGTGCGTAATCAACCCCCCTGCCACGCCCACTCCAATTAAGGGGAGTAGATTGAAGCTGGCTGAATAGGCCTGTGCCTGCCTGGCAATTAGCAACAGCTGCCAGCCTAATTAGCCAGGGGTGATAAAAGGGCTGGGAAGAAGGAAGGGAGAGGAGGAAGAGAGTGGCTCTGGTCTGCTGCTTGTAAAGCCTGGCTGAAACAAATCTATATATAGATAGTAAGGTGGTGATGGGAAAAAGCTATAAATAAAGTGCACTGGCGATTGCATCGACCTGACAGACTCTGACTGGTTTGTGAGGGCAGCAGGGGCAGAAGCAAGAGGGGCCCAGCTGCGCCTCACTACAGGCCCTAATCATGCCCATGCTTCAGAAAAGTGCCATGGGATCTTAGAACAACCTCAAATCGTCAGAATTTCAGTTTTCCACCTCATGGGGGAGGCAGCACTTCCTACAGCCCAGTGTTCCTTAACACCATGCTGAGCATGCAAAGAAGCCTCTTCTGAATCACCAACATCACTTCTTTCAGCACAGAATTGCTCCTCAGAGCTCTCCCCTCCCAACATTGACCAGGTCTGGCCCTGCTCAGCTTGCGAGCTCTAAAAAGATCACAGCCAGAAGAGGTAGAAATGCCTGCCCAGCATCGAACAGCAATAGCAGTAAGACAGCAGAGGTAGAAATGCAAGTTATAAGACCGCTGATGCAAACCTAGTGCATCCAAAGTTCAAGGGAGAGGCCCAAAGAAACTCAAAAACGAAGGGAAGTTAGCACTAGGCCTCAGCAGCTGGAATTCTGGTGGGAGACATCCCTGTGCCTTGTTGCTACTGAACTGGAGTCCATTCCACTACTGGTGGCTGGGATTTTCTAGCCACACTGGGACTGAGAGAAGGGCAGAGCGCAGACTACTGTCAACAACTCTGTAAATCACTATGAGTCTGGGTGGAATTGCTACTGTTAAGACCATTATGTGCAGAGTGATTGTTTCTTTATTCGGCGCAAACTCACAAACTGTAGCTGGATGCTGACTGTTGTTAATTACTTTAAGGCCACTGTAACAAGGTTGGACTCACCCCTGCAGCGCCTCCTGCTGGTTTCTTCTGGGAATTAGCTCACCAGCCTCTGGAGCGCCCTCTGCAGGCCAGTGATCCGCCTGACCACTCAGGCCCACGAGTCCCTCCCAGGACCCAGTGCCCCTTTTACTGGGGTGCTGCCCCCCAGCAGTACCCCACAGATCTGGGTCTCCCCTCCCCAGGGGACCCCCAACCCACTATCCCCACCTCGCCTCAGTCGTAGGCTACTACCAGTCACCAGCTAGCCCCTGCTCCCTGGGGCAGACTGCAGTATAAGCCCCTCATCACAGGCAAAGGGGGTTTGGACCTGCTGCCTCAGCCTACCTGTGGGCTGCCCCCGCAACCCCAGTACCTAGTTGGGCCTAACCCTAGGCCACAGCCTGGGGTTTTCTCAGGCCGGAGCTCCCCAGCTCCTCTGGCCTTCCCCAGCCCTGCTCCAACCTAGGTACCTGCTCAGGTCCCTGCAGCCAAGCCCTTCTCCCTCTAAAGGCAGAGAGAGAGTCTATGTCTCTGCTCCAGGCCCACTGCCCTCTTATAAGGGCCAGCTGGGCCCTGATTAACTGGCCAGAGCTGTGGCTGCCTTGCCAATCAGCCCACCTCCTATTGGTATCCCCAGGAGGTGGGCGGGCGCAAGCCCGCCCACTGCTAAAAGCCCCTCCCCCAGCCTAGCGGGGCCAAGTAAATCCGGGGGACAACTAATGAAAAAACAGGGATCAAGTGAGGGTCAAAGGTTCAAAACAAGGAGACCGGATGGGGAGACTGAGCAGAGAACCCCGGACAGCGCCCACTGCTCCTCAAAGCTGTCGAGGGAGCCAGCGGACGCTGCCCAGTGGAACTCTGCCCGGATCCGTGACACGAGGGAGGATCGGGCCAATCAGCCCACCTTCTCAGCCTCAGCCCTCTCCTAGGGCTGTTTCCAGCCCCTCAGGGCAGGAGCAGGGTACCACCCCGCTACAGCCACGTCTACACTAGCTGCTTCTTCGTCTATCCCTCGATTCAAGGATGATGTCTGCCAAGGGGGTTCATTGGTGGGTTTTTAAGTGGCTGAGGAGCCCAATTCTTGCCATGTAGATTTCCCACAGAAGTGACAGGTGTAATATTCAAGAAAGGGAACAAATCGCTGTGCAGGAACTAGAGAGGTATTGCCCTCCTCTCGATCGCAGGGAAGATTCTTGCCTGGATCCTACTAAACCGCCTCCTCCCCCTTGCTGAGGAACTCCTCCCCGAATCACAGTATGACCATCCTGAGGCACAACTGACATGATCTTCATGGCAGGACAGATTCAGGAGAAGTGCAGAGAGCAACACCAGGAACTGTTCATGGCATTCATCGACCTAACCAAGGCCTTTGACTCTATCAATCGTGATGCCCTATGGAAGGTGCTGTGTAGGTTTTGCTGTCCACAGAAATTCATTTCCATTATCAGACTACTCCATGATGGGATGATTGCCACCATTTTGTGCAATGGTTCAGAGACTGAACTATTCACCATTTGCACTGGTGTTAAGCAGGGCTGTGTCATTGCTCCAACACTCTTCTCCGTTTACCTTGCAGTGATCCTGATTCTCATTCGTGACTGCCTTCCTGATGGAATCGGGATTGAGTATCGTATGGATGGCCTCGATCGTCGACGTCTCCAAACAAAATCAAAGATCACGAGAATTGGCATCACCGACCTTCGGTATGCAGATGACTGTGTCATTCTTGTACATACAAAGGCTGACCTGCAAAGCACCCCAAATCTTTTGAAAGATGCCTATCACAGCCTGGGTCTTTTGCTCAACATTGGGAAAACCAAGGTACTCTACCAGCCCTCACCTGCACAAACTACTCTTCGTACTCCACAAATCACCAGAGAACCCCTGGAAAATGTGGATCATTTTCCGTACCTTGGGAGCCTCCTCTCCCAAACAGCCAGCATTGACACAGAAATTGAATACAGGATCCACTGTGCCAGCACATCTTTTGGAAGACTACTCAAAGAAGTCTTCAATGATAGGGATCTACAAACAGATACCCAGATCTTGGTCTACAAGGTAGTTGTCATCCCCACCCTTCTCTATGGGTGTGAGACCTGGGTAACCTACAGACGACATCTTAAGTGGCTGGAGTGGTTCCAGCAGCACTGCCTCAGGAGGATTCTCCAGATCAGCTGGGAAGACCGACACACTAACATCAGCGTTTTCTCTGCAGCCAACATCAGCAGTATAGAAGCGCAGGTCATGAAATACCATCTCCACTGGGCTGGCCACTGTGTACGTATGCCTTACACTCGCCTCCCGAAGCAAGTACTCTTCTCTCAGTTAAGTCAGGGAAGAAGGGCTCGCAGAGGGCAGAAGAAGTGCTTCAAAGACATACTGAAAGTACATCTTACAAAGGGAGGCATCAACCCAACAAACTGGGAGGACTTGGCGTGGAACAGAACACGGTGGCGCCACACCTCACTTTGAGCAGAACAGACGTGCTCATGAGACAGAGATGCGACAAAGGAGGAAAGAAAGGGCACAACACTCCAGCCAACAACTATGTCTCCTCCAAGTTTACACCTGTCTACACTAGCACTTATATCAGCAAAACTGTTGTCGCTCAGGGGTGTGAAAAACACCGCCCCTCCCCCGAGTGACATAAGTTTTGCCAGCATAAGCGCTTGTGTGCACAGCGCTGCGTCAGCAGGAGGTGCTCGTTGAGCTGGTTTTATGATGTCGATGGGAGGACTCTCTCCCGTTAGCATAACATGGCTACACGAGTGCTCTTACAACGGCACAGCTGTATCGGTACAACTGTGCCACTGTAAGCTTGTAGGTGTGGACATTCCTCATGCTACAATTCGCTTTGTTGGCTTCACTGTCCATCTAATCAGCTGGGAAATGGATTAACCAGGTCTAGCTTGTGTGTGATAGATGCAGCCACTTATATAGATCCTTAAGCCACAGTATTTGGCAGTTTACACAGTGGTTCGCAACATAACAAAAGCTGTTAAGACCACATAGTAAATCACAGTACATTTCATTAGAAAATAACTGAAACCCATTGACCAGTTTGAGTAGCACAAACGAGTGTCTCAAGCTATTACAATCCTATTTCTTTGTGCTCTGGTAGAACTTCAAAAGAAAACCAGCCTCACTAATCTTTTGCAAAATGGAAGAGATTTCCTCCCCAGGCCAAGAGGCTTTATGCCAGGAATCAGTCCAGTAAAGAAATCTACAAGGAAAGCACACGATGGCTTGAGGACTCTGCCCAGCTCCTTAAATACCTATAGCAACAAGATATTACTGTCCCCCATCTGTCTCTTAATATTGCTTGTAAACATCATTTCACATTCACACTGAGATGCTGCAGCATGTATATTTTTAGGGTATTGTATAGCTTCTTAGGCTTTATACCTCCCATCCCACTTACAGCTCTATCACTAATGAAACCCTGCTCCATGCGTTTGTTATTTATCATCTTGGTCCTTAGGATCTCCTGCTCTCTGACCTCCTTGCATCTCAATTCTTCCCCATTCTGTCTATTCAAAGTTCTGTAGTCAAAAATCGTGTTCCTCTCCCGCCATTCTGACCCCATCTCCTCTCTTCTTGAATCCCTTCCTTGGAATCCATTCTTCGTCCTCAACATTAAGTGCAAGTTATTCTTCCCATTTGCACAACTCTCCCCTGCCAACATTTTTTCTACACCTCTCTTGTTCCCTATGCGCCACCCACACTTCTGTCATGCACTTGACAGCTACACCTGAGTTAGACCAAATTTTCAGCCTCAGCATTAGCACATGAAGCATCTTGGATGCGTCTATCCCTGTAGATAATTGCATCTTCTGATTCACAAAAGATGTACTCTTGGTCCTTAAAGGAGATGCTCTGCTATGTCAGAAAAGGGGCATGAAATGATTTAACATTTTTCCAGGCATGTGTCAGAAAGCACAATTGTGAGACACAGAATTCTCTCTGTGTACATTTCCTTGCTGATTGTAGAATTTTATCCCTGTCTAAGCTAAAAAGCATCACTCGGAAACTGCATGGGGCCTTGATGATCTAGCGATCAGAGAAGACAGGACAGGAGTTTTGTCAGTGTTTATATTTACGTCTACAAAATTCTGAACCTTCTTTCCCCATGAAAAAGAGAGAGAATTCTAAGGCTATAGGAGGAGCAAGTCTTGTATACCACACTTTGCCTTCCAGCTTCACTTTCTCTTTGGGCCTGATTCAAAGCCTGCTGAAACTGATGTGAGTCTTTCCGGTGATTGCAATGAGCTCTGGATCAGACCACTTATTTGTTCATTTCCGCCTCACTGCCTCCTGTCATGCTCATATCCTCCTCCACAACTATTTAAGTCTCGATGGCATGTTATCAAGCTGAGCCTCAATTATGAGTGTCATTTGTCTAATCAGCCTTGCTCTGAACTGCTCCTCCTCCTCTGCAAAGATGATGTCTAGTCTCCTTCCACACATACTGACAAACAAGACTGGAAAAGATTTGTGTTTTTCCTGCTTAGGCCAAAACAAATGGTTTAAGATGTATGTTTGGCATTGATCACAGAGCTCCACAGATCTAGCCGTGAGGGTAATCCACAAAATAAAGACAGCGACTGTGCAGCTCCATTGGGAGTCTCTGCACAGGCTGCGGGCTCTCAATATAAGGAAGCAGGATCCGGGATTCAGTAGGTGGTGCTCTTCACCAAGTTGCTCCTGAACCAATGCATCAAAACAGTGTTAGAAGACACTGCTGCTGAAGTCCCCTTCTTTCAGGTCATGCTAGAGCAGGGGTGGGCAAACTTTTTGGCCCGAGGGCCACATCTGGGAGGGGAAATTGCATGCAGGGCCGTGAATGTAGGGCTGGGGTAGGGGTGCAGGAGGAAGTGCGGGGTGTGGCAGGGGGCTCAGGGCAGGGGGTTGGGGGTCAGGGCAGAGGGTTAGGGTGCAGGAGCGGGTACAGAGTGCAGGAGGGGGCTCAGGGCAAAGGGTTGGGGTGCGGGGTGCAGGACAGGTTCGGGGTGCGGGCTCCAGCCCAGTGCCGCTTACCTCTAGCAGCTCCGGGGTGGCAGCGGCGCGCAGCGGGGCTAAGGCAGGCTCCCTGCCTGCCCTGGCCCCGTGCCGCTCCTGGAAGTGGCCAGCATGTCCGGCAGTGGCTCCTGGGGGTGAGGTGGGGCAGGAGGCTCCGCCGTGCGCTGCCCTTGCCAGGAGTACCACCCCCGCAGCTCCCATTGGCTGCGGTTCCCCGTTCCCAGCCAATGGGAGTTGCAGGGGGCGGCGCCTGCAGGCAAGGGCAGCGCATGGAGTCCTCTGCCCCCCTCTCCCCTGCCCAGGGACTGAAGGAACATTTGGTGCCAGCCGCTTCTGGGAGTGGCACAGGGCCAGGGCAGGCAGGGAGCCTGCCTTAGCCCCGCTGCGCCACGGGACTGGCAGTCCCGCGGGCCAGACTGAAAGCCCTGACGGGACGGATCCAGCCCATGGGCCATAGTTTGACCTCCCCTGTGCTAGAGGGCTTAATGATTATGGGGATGACCCAAGCAGGTGCTGGGCACCCTCAACTCTTCGATTAAATGGGAGTGGAGGATGTACAGCACCTTCCAGGCGTTATATAAAGTAAGATCATTATTATTCAAGGCCAGGTCAGTGCAGCATCTTCCTCTTTAAGCAGAAAGTGTGTATACTGGAGATATAAATGGAAGACATGCTTTGTCTGTGACTGTGGTTTGGTGTTTTAGGATGATATGCCACAGCTGTCATATTACAACGCTGCTGATTAATGCAGCTAAAATTTGCATATTAATCAATATACTCAATGACTGGGAGTAAAAAAAAAAAAATGCAGTCTACTACACATCTGGGCAATTCATAGATAATTTATTTTTTTAATCAAATGAGGTCGTTCTGCCAACATGCAGGAAATGCAAAGTTAATGACTAGGGCCCTACCAAATTCACGGCCATGAAAAACACGTCACGGACCGTGAAATCTGGTCTCCCCCCGTGAAATCTGGTCTTCTGTGTGCTTTTACCCTATGCTATATAGATTTCACAGGGAAGACAAGTGTTTCTCAAATTGGGGAGGCCTGACCCAAAAGGGAGTTGCAGGCAAGCGGGGGGGGGGGGGGGGGGGGGTGTGTTGCATTGTTATTTTGGGAGCGGGGGGTCGTGGTGGTATTGCCACCCTTACTTCTGCTTCAGAGGTGGGCAGCCAGAGAGTGGCGGCTGTTGGCTGGGTGCCCAGCTCTGAAGGCAGCGCCCAGTCAACAGCAGCGCAGAAGTAAGTTTGGCAATACCATGCCACCCTTACTCCTGCACTGCTGTCTTCAGTGCTGGGTGACCAGAGAGTGGTGGCTGCTGACGGAGGGCCTGGCTCTGCTGGCAGCAGCGCAGAAGAAAGGGTGGCAATACTATACCAGGCCATCCTTACTTCTGCGCTGCTGCTGGCAATGGCTCTGCCTTCAGAGTGGGGCTCCCAGCCAGCAGCCACCGCTCTCCAGCTGCCCAGCTCTGAAGGCAGTGCCGCCACCAACAGCAGTTCAGAAGTAAGGGTAGCAGTACCGTAACTCCCCCTACAATAACCTTGAGATCCCGGCCCAACTCCTTTTTAGGGTCACGACCCCTACAATTACAATACTGTGACATTTCAGATTTAAATAGCTAAAATCATGAAATTTATTATTTTTAAAATCCTATAACCGTGAAATTGTCCAAAATAGACCGTGAATTTGGTAGGGCCCTATTAATGACACATCCAAACATGGACGAAATTAATGCACTTATTTAATATAAAACTCTGACATACATCAGAGTCCCTGAATATCCAAAAGGCAAAGAGGAAGGCACTGGGGAACGGTTCAGTTTAAGCACAGTACTTGGAATATATAGCTGCACGACTCACATTAATGTTATTCTTCATTCCCAGTATATTACGCCAGAAATCTACCCCAGACTTCCCAAGTTCCTTAATCTGATTTGTGGGCAGAGGACTTCAATCTCCAGAACTATCAACCCACCATCTTCCACAAGCATTACATCCACTTTCAGAAAGAGAAATAAAGAGTTCTTACTTGTTTCACCGGGAGCACTTGGATCAGAGGAAAAGAAGAGGACATCGATAAGATTGCACGCTGGACCAGAGTGATACTGATTTAGTGTGTTTAAAGCTCTGCCAAAGAAGAGAATATAAAGGTTGCAAATGTAAAGGGGACTCCTTCAGAAACTCCTGATCATTCAGAAACCCTGGTGAGCAACAATAACATTCCCTCCCTCACAGGGGACACTTAGGGCTGGTCTACACTAAACCCCCGTGTCGAACTAAGATATGCAACTTCAGCTACGTTAATAACGTAGCTGAAGTCGAAGTCTCTTAGTTCGAACTTACCTGTGGTCCACACACGGCGCGCAGGCTCCCCCGTCGACTCCGCCTGCTCCGTTCGTGGAGCAGGATTACCAGCGTCGACGGGGGAGCACTTCCTGGTTCGATTTATCTTGTCTTATCTAGACAAGACGCGATAAATCGAACCCAGAAGATCGACTGGACTCCTCTGATGCGACGGGTGAGTATAGACGTACCCTTAGTATATAACCATCTAGACATAAACCCAAGCCACAAAGTTCAAATCTGAAGGGGGACTTTCCCAAGGGTGTTCGGGCCTGAGGGCTTAGTCTGGGCCCCTCTTCACTAGCAACTGGTTCCTCGGTTTGGTTTTCAAGCTAGAAGCTGTCCTTCTGGGCCTTCATGCCTCCCACTAGCCACACAGAGACCCGGCATGTGAATAAACTTCACGTTCTAAAAAGGACAACTGTCATGGATTATAGTGCAGGCAGGTGTCAAAGCACCTACGCCTGTATTAAGACTAACAGGGTCCAGCTTCAGTGGCTGGAGTATTACACATACAAGTCCCATGAACAACGGGGACTGTGCAACTAATACCTAGGTGGTACTCGCTGAAGCGGTACCTCACGAGGTATAGCCCAGTGTTATTTTGCACAGTGTCACTCTCAGAAACTGCATCCGAAAATGCTTTATAGAGATAAATAATTTAATCACAGAGTTGCACAACGACAGACAGAGAAAAATTATAAGGTACAGTGAGAAGAAAAGGACGGGTTTTCAGAGGAGATATAAAAACAAGATGGAGCGATAATGAGGTGGAAGGAGGCCAGGAGGAAGTTCCTGGCGGCAGAAGCTGCAGCAGAGAAGCTCTCCCATCAGTAGAGGCAAGATTGTACAGAAGGACAGAGAGGGAATGTGGTAGTGGACGGAGAGAGAGGAATCAGATCAGTGAGGTAAACTAAGGCAAGTCCCTGGGGGGGTTTCCTAAAAAAGCAAAACAGTTTTGAACTGGATCCTGAACTGAATGAGGCGCCAGGGGAGTTGTCTCAGGGTGTGAGTGACATGGAGGGTAGGCAGCAGCTTACTTTTTCAGCCTCTTGTAGGTGACATCATTGGCTAGCTTCAGCAGGCGGTAGGAATTCTCTTGGCCCAAGCTCAACACGCCATCTCGAGACTCCTCAAAGGCGACAGTAACCAATTTGGGGGTTATGCGGGTCACAATTCCTGTGGAAAGTGGATCACCCTGACCAGCAGATTCATAAAGACCCACAATGTCACCTGCAAAAACATGGCAGAGAACAAAACTCAGTGCACAACAGGCCAAATGGTGTTCACAAGCCAACACAGATGAGGCCTCAAGAGAAGCCCCTCTGAGGAGACAGTGAGCGAGTCCTCCAGCTGGTGTAAATCGGCATAGCTGTTGAAATCAGTGGACTCCTCCCAATCTACACCCACGAGGATCTTGCGCTTTTGTTCACCACCAGGTTTACACTTGTATTAAACTCCTAAGGAAAGGACTTCTCCTTCTCTTAGGCTACATCCACACTACCCACCCGATTCGGAGGGTAGCGATCGATGTTCTGGGATCAATTTATCGCGTCTCGTCTAGACGTGATAAATTGATCCCAGAAGCCCTCCCCGTCGACACCGGAACTCCAGCTCCACGTGAGGAGTAAGCGGAGTCGACGGGGGAGCCTGCCTGCGTAAGTACTTTTAAAAATTGATCTAAGATATTCGACTTCAGCTATGTTATTCACGTAGCTGAAGTTGCGTATCTTAGATCGATCCCGCCCCCTAGTGTGGACCAGCCCTTAGATGACAGAGAGAGCCACTCCTTAAAGCAACAACCCAGCCACATACCCCTTTCCTTTCGCCTCCTCTTTCACTCCCCCTCCTAAAAATATTGATTCATAAGGAGGTACATTCTGCCCCGCACAATGAGAAGTGTTCAGACACTAGTAATCCCCAAACCAACTGCGCTGAGTGCATTTACAAGGCTCTGGGGGAGCTTTTCTGAAAGCGCTTGTTTCTCTGAATGTCAGACAATTTATTGCAGACAGCATTTTTCTTTACAGTGACTGAGAGGACATGACATTGTGCTCCTTCCAAATTACTGCTCTGCTGTATGTCAGCTGTTAGGGCTAAGAAATGAATGAGCGAGACCTGACATTCAGATGGAATCGCAGTTCATTTTAGCTTAGAGATGGGCCTCTGCTGATCAAGCTACTTGGTTTAATTATGAAATGGTGGTTTAACGAGATGGATGTCTGCCAAGAAAGCAACTTAGCTGCAACCACTAGGTCGAGTCCATCTAAAATTATATTTTTGAATTATGAGCTACAAGAAGTTCTAGTTAATAAGACCTATTAAATCTTACTTTTAAATGATTCAATACTTATAATTTACCACTGCAACAGTGTCATTCTCCTTTGAATAGTATTGATATATGCCATTTTTTGCCCCGTGGCAACACACAGATTTATGCCAAGTCGTTTTAATTTCAAAGGTTCTTCTGTCGGTTGGAGTCAGGCTGAAGATAAAAATTTTTAATTAAACCCTAAAGTCCGTCTTTGCAATACTAAAAAAGCAGGGTTGTAATCAGAAAAAGGTCTGTGCTCCCATGGCACCTGTTTAGCCAATAGATCTGCTGCTTCTGGAGACCATGCCATCGAGGAACAGCCCTGCAGTGAGGACAGTGCAGTCACACCCTCCCAGGGGGACCACAGGGAGGACACCTCCCTGAACTCTCCAGCATGCAGGGGGAGCATGCTTAATACTACCTTTATGTGGTAAAGAATATACTATACTTAATACCCTTTTATGGGGTGCAGCCTGCTCCTCTCATGTGCTGGTCCTGCACTGTGGGTCAGTACAGTGGAAGTGAAAGGCCAGGACCCACTGTATCTCCATCCCCAGAGGAGAAGGGAGGAAACAATCCCTGTGCTCAGGAACAGCAATTCTGCAAGAGGAGGGGAGAAGGTGCCTCGCGCGCTACATTCTCCTCATATGCACACAGGGCACCCAGGCACAATCTGGTTATTCAGATTCATAGATTGCAAGGCCAGAAGGGACAGCTGTGATCATCTAATCTGACCTCTTTTATAACACAGGCCATAGGACTTCCCCCAAAATAATTCCTAGAACGTCTCTTTTAGACAATCATCCAATCTGGATTTTAAAATTGCCAGTGATAGAGAATCCACCACAAATTGGTAAATTGTTCCAATGGTTGATAACTCTCACCGTTAAAAATGTATGCCTTATTTCTAGTCTGAATTTGTCTAGCTTCAACTTCCAGCCATCTGGGTGTTCGAGTCACATCTAATTATTTCACAAACAAATCCGTTTTTACAGATGTTAGCACGCAAAGCCAATTATAGGAGAACAAACTGGTTTCTAGCCTTCCTCATGCAGCATCAACAAAATCACCAGCTACAATCTGACTGCCCTTGTAGCTTCATTTGTACTGACCGTGATGTACGGTGAAAGATGGATAGAAAGAAAGAACAGAGTCTGATTTGCTGATCCCAGGCTGAGCTGGGAGGGTAAACAATTTCATCTTTTGAATTGCAAGATGAGCAAGTTTTATCTAGAAGGCAACGGGCTAACGATTTCATATTTCTAAAACACCTTTTATTCCAAAGGAGATCAAAGTGTTCCACAAACTTAAATTAACAACAAATGATACACTTCTCCCACCTCTGGAAAGCAGCCACCACAGGGGAGAAATGAAGCAACCTTATACAATAATTCAGGACAAGAAGAGAGCAAACCACTTTCCAGGTAGAACTAAGGGACAGTTTTAGTAAGTAGAATGTAATTACCTGAACTGGACTTTTGACCAGAACAACAGTGGCAACATCCGGCTTTTCTGAAGGAAGCTGTGAGACTTTTAATGAAAGAGATCAGGGCCTCTTTTTCATATCTTATCTAATCCTCCCAACCCTATGCGGAAGCACTGATTCAGGAGATGGGTCTCTTCCTTCTGATTCACCAGCACCACTTCCTGCTGCACCTTAAGTGTTCCCATATGGTCTCCCATCTGAGCACTGAACTGCCTCAACCCTGCTTAGAATGAGTGACCTGATGAGCAGAAGGTGGCATAGCTACAGGCTGAGAATAAATGTGGAACCCCTCAGTGTCATTCAGATCGTCACTTTTCTGACAATAAATCCACCTTTTGTAACCAGAGACATAACTCCGAGTTACAGATAGGGTTGCCAATCCTCCCGGATTGTCCTGGACTTCTCCAGGAATTCAAAGATTCATCTTTGATTAAAGATTGTGTCATGTGATGAAACATTCAGGAATATGTCCACCCAAACTTACCAACCCTAGTTACAGACAGCACTGGGCATTTATTTTACACCACTGAGTAATGCAGCACAGGCAAACCTCTACCAACTGGTGATTACATACCAAGGGGTGGCCTTTCACAGACAGAAGAATTTCATATTACAACTGAGGCCCATAATATTATATGGCACTGCTCGTATGAGTGACACTTAAAATCTCCCAGTGACCATATGACCTTTTCGGCTTAGGCATAAAGGGACAGATTTGCAAAGGCATTTAGGCACTTAAAATATAGATAAGACTCTTAGTGAGATTTTACACGAGTGCCTAAATGGGTTAGGTGTCTAACTCACTTAGGCACTTCTCACTGGGAACTTATCTGCATCTTTGGGTGCCTAAATTCCTTTACAAATTGACTCAAAGAGGATGAGTTCAAGAAAGTTTTTGCAATGGGACAAATTTTAAAATGAGAGCATCTCTGAGCCCAGCACTGTCTATGCTCCCTATGCTCTTACGGACAAGATATATGTTTTTATAAACGTGGTTTCTCCTGCTGCTTTATCCTGCGATGATGTCATAATCCTGGGATTATGACATGACAGACCTTTGCAGCAGAAAACACTCTATGTCAACAATTCAGCAAAATGACACAAGAGATAGGGAAATGTAATTACCATTGTACAAGGCACTGGTGAGACCTCATCTGGAATACTGTGTGCAATTCTGGTCTCCCAGGTCACTTGCTGGTTTGAACTAGAGTAAATGATGGATTCTCTGTAACTTGAAGTCTTTAAATCAAGATTTGAGGGCTTCAGTAACTCTGCCAAAGGTTATGGGAATATTGCAGGAGTGAGTGGAAGAGGTTCTGTGTGGCCCGCAACGTACAAGAGGTCAGCCTAGATGATCATGATGGTCCCTTCTGGCCTTGAAGTCTAGGAGTCTATAATGGATTGGGAAGAAGCAAGGCCCTTTTTCTATAGATTCAACATACTGTGATTAGGTGTTCCTCCTCTTTTAGCCTCAATTGTTCAGCCTTTTCAAAAATATGAATAATACAAAGGATATTACAAAAATACATTATTAACATTATTTTCACCTTACATCCTTATCAGCAATAGAAATGTTGCATACCAGGCCCAAAGCTGTTACAGGGCAGCTCCGCCTCTGGATCATATTTTCTAGGCTGAAACGTTACAAGTAGCCGTCCGTACAGCCCAGTTCTTTGACTGGCTACTTGCAGTTTGAGCAAGCAGACCCCTCTGCGCTGGAGTTCTTTCAGGAAGATGCTTTCCCGCCATGCCCTGGAAAACACACACACAGGCACTGCAATGCTTTGCAAGGAGATAGTACCAATTCAAACTTTCAAATACTAAAAGAGCAGACGAGGAGGGAGACGGACGGAGAAAGAGAACTCAGGAAAAATATACAGTAAAGGGCTGGTCTAGACATAGTTTTTGTACCAATTTAACTATATTGGTTTAATGGGCATATTTCCAGAAGTAAGCTATACCAGCACATGCACCTTTATACCAGTAGTACAGCCTCGACACTAGGGGGTTGCAACAGTTTGACTATGTCAGTACAAATCAGTACAGAAACCTGCGTATAGCCCAACCTTTGGAATCAGCTGTGTGGGATTGAGGGGGAGGACTGGCAAGCAAGCTTTAGAAGACTCACAAAACTGAAGTTAAGGTTGTACAGAATAAAGGCTCAATTATGTCTTTAAGCATGGGGGTGATGTATAAACTGCATTGCCTCGGGAGTTACCCTAGAGGGCAATGAGCCTCAGGCCTTGTCTACATTAGAAAGAATTTGCCGGTATTGCTATACACATGAAGCACATCTGCGCAGCTGTAGGGGTTCTGCTGTCAGCATAGGAAATCCACGTCTCCTAGAGGCTATAGCTAGGCCAACAGAAGAATTTTTTCATCAACCTAGTGCTGAATTTCTCACACCCCTGTGTGACATACTTAAGCCTACCTGATTTTCTAGTTTAGACCAGGCTTAAGGGTATGTCTCCCATTAAAATGCTACAGTGGCACAGCTGTGGATTTTTCACACCTAGCGTAGACTAGCCCTAGGCTTTTTGCCAGCATAGCTATGTCAGTTAAGAGATAATTCCCACACCAACATAGTTATGCCAGCAAAACTTTTAAGTGTAGACAGGCCTCAGTCACCCTCAGAGGCACATTCCCCTCTTGTCCTGCGAGAGGCGTGCAGTGGGTTAGTATGGGTTTGTATATACACACACAAAAACGGTACCACTTTAACTACACCACTATAGTTAAAGTGGTATAGTCCTCCTAGTCCAGATGGTTAGAGCAGTATAAAGATGCCTTGTACCAGCACAGTTTATTCCCATAAGAGAAGGAGAAAAAGCTACACTGCTATAAGGCACCTTTATACTGATTTAACTGCATCCGTAATCACTGTTGTGATTTAACTACTTCAGGAGGAAAAAATCCACACTTCTAATCAAAATAATTAAATTGGTACAAAAATTGTGCGTAGACAAGGCCTAAGGCTATGTCTACACTACAGCCTACGTCAGCATATTTTATATTGCTCAGGGATGTGAATAAACCACCCAACGTAAGTTACATCCACATAAGTGCTCGTGTGCACAGCGCTATGTCAGCGGGAGAGCTTCTCCCGCCGACATAGCTCTTCCGCCATTCACTGAGGTGGCTTTATTCGTCTTCACCAAATTGCTTGCCTATACTCACAACACATGATCATACCCCCTGTGCCAACTCAGGTGTGCAGCACCCATTTATTCCTTCACACCTGGTCTCAACATCTGGAAGCCCACAGATGAATGTAAGAGGGGCTCTTTAGTCCTTCTTACTTCCCTATGTGAACCTATAATCCAAGTCACAATCTACCCTTTAGCGATTACAAAACCTCAAAGCATTTTATTTAAAAACAAGAAGCCTGGATATTTTAAATTAAAGGAAAAAAATAATTGGAAAGTATTTAAATACAAAGCTAAGTATTCTAAACCACCTTAAGTACACCCCCGTACACCACCAGCCTGTTCTTAATGTAATGAGAGCTTCCAGATATGCTAAAAAACAACAGATGCTATTTTTTTGGTGGAAAACACATCCTGACTGGTTACTTTGTACAACTCAAATCATCTCGTTGTATTTGAGCAGCTTAGTTTTATAGTTGTGGACATCTTAAACTCCATATAAGCACACATACTGGATTAGCATTTATAGTACAGGGTATGTTACCAAACTATTTTGAGACTGTGACGGTGTTCATGGACATATTGGCCCCAATCCTGCAAATGCACCCTCAACTTTACTTGCATGAGCAGCCCTATTGAAATGAATGGGACTACTCACAGTAGTAAGCGTAACGAGGAGTCCTTCTGGCACCTTAGAGACTAACAAATTTATCTGGGCATAAGCTTTCGTGGGCTAAAACCCACTTCATCAGACGCAAAATACAGACTAACATGGCTACTCCTCTGAAAGTAGTAAACTTGAGTACATGCATACATTTTTACATAATTGCGGGCATAATGCATGAGACACACAGTTCTTGCCTTTCTAATGTTTGCTTACTTTTTTTTTTTTAAGTTCAATGAAAGTTCTTTGGAGTTTCCCCCCCCCAAATAACAGCTATGTCTTTACATCCTCAACTCCACTTTGAGGATGGGAACAAAGTTATTATGTACCCTTGTCTTATATTTAGATTGTAATCCCTTTGGGGCGGGGACTATCTTTTTGTCCTGTGTTTGTACAGCACCTAGCCCTGGTCCATGACTGGGGCTCCTAGGCAGTACCGCAATACAAATAAATAGTAATAAACTACTACCAAATCAAAGCTAAGGCCCGCACCTGCAAATGCTTATGCATGAGTTATCGCACTGAGTTCAGTGGGATGACACACACAGCTAGACACTCACAGGATCAGAGCCCAAACCAACAATTTCTATGTAACTCACACATACAGGTCCCGCGGGCATGCACTGGCCCTTTCTGTGCAAAAAGTTTTTAAAAACAAAAACCAAAAAGTAAGATATAAACATTGATTTCAACTAGATGACTCACACCCCTACATGTTTACAGGATCCTGGCCTAAAACAAGAATTTGTATATATGCAGATTTGCATCCTTTTGTCCTGATTATTATTTGCATTACCATAGTGCCTAAGGAGCCTTCCGCATGGACCAGACATCATTGTGCTAGGTTCTGTACAAACACAGAACAAAAAGACTGCCCCCAAGGCAATAACAATCTATAAGATAAAAAACAGACAGAGACAGATAGGGAGGAGGGTAGCAGGGAACAGTGACACAGCACTGGTCAAGCATGACAGGCAGTGGTCTCTGCAGACCAGCAGTCTAACCACTGTCAAGATTTTAGCAGGCCTCCTAGCAAAAGACAGTCCTGAGGAGGGATCTGAAGGTGAATAATGAAGTAGTTTTGAGGATGGGAGAAAGCATGAAGGTGCTTGTTTGAAAACTTAAGAAGTGGGCAAACTAGTCTGGCATCGTGGGCCAACTGGAGGTGAAAGTCGACAATGCAATCGCGAATGAGAGATTATACGCAGGGTGGCGATTGACCATGAAGGTCCTTGAAGCACCCATTTCAGGCAAGTAGTTTATGATTGAGGTGATAATGACTATTATGTTAATGTAAAGGTCTTGCTCATTGCATTGACTGTTTTTTTCATGAAATCAATTAAAATATGTTGCTAAAATAAAGAAATTGAAGTTCATTCCTTCTTCCGAGTCTCTCAGCATGTTTTGTTTTTCCTCTGACTGCATGGGAGATAATTTCTACATTAGAGAAACTTAGGGAGAAATTCGCATTAGGCTAAGTTTCCTTAAATTCCCAGATGTAGACAAGCCCCTAGATTGCAGTCCTTGGAGACCTTTATTTGTATGTCAACACAGCATCAAGCCCCTAGTATTTAACATATAAATACTTATATACAAACAACCCACAAGCAAACAAAATTCTGCTAAAAGAAAGCTATTTAAGTTGCAAAGTCAAGCATTCAAAAGTTTACAACATAAATAACGTTCTTTTAATTTTCTTTTTTAAAAAAGTATAAAATCATATGTTATAATGGAAAGTGCTGGGCAACCTTAATATAGGAGCTGATACCAGCCACTCATGTCTACACACTTCTGAGTGGCAAGCACAGAATTCTACTATAATAGGCCAAGCGGGGATCCAGGAGAGTCTGTGGGCGCTGCAGGGGGAGTTGCAGGACCAGATCATAGAATCATAGAATCTCAGGGTTGGAAGGGACCTTAGCAGGTCAGCTAGTCCAACCCCCTGCTCAAAGCAGGACCAATCCCTAATTTTTGCCCCATATCCCCAAATGGCCCCCTCAAGGATTGAACTCACAACCCTGGGTTTAGCAGGCCAATGCTCAAACCACTGAGCTATCCCTCCCTCTCCCCCAATGGGGAGGTTATGAGACTGGGGGTTGGGGGGCATCTACTGTCCCAAGCAGCTAATAAGGTGGGGTAATGTAACCTTACAGCCCCACAATCCGATAAGAGGGGGAGAAGGGGTCCCCAAAGAGGCTAATGGAGTTTCCTGGATCTCACAGGGATGGGGGTCCCCAAAAGGATGAGGTGGGGCTCTTTATATGGGATGGTGGGGGGGTCTCCATAGAAGACAGTGGGCGTTCCTAGATTTCATTGAGGTGGGGATCACAACAGGGGATCCCTGAGGATCCTGGGTCTCCATAGGAGCGGGGTGGGGACAGTGCTGGATCTCGTGGGGGATGGTGAGGGTTGCTGGCTCCCCACAAGGGACGGTGGGGGGGTCTCAATAGGGGATGGCGGGGGGGTTCCTGGGGCCCAGAGGTGGGGGGTCCCCGTGGGGCTGGGGGACGCCGTGTCTCTGGCGGGGTCTCCCGGGGCAGCACCCCCGGTACCTGGTCTCCTCGATCTCGGCCTCTCGCTCCTCCTGCAGCAGCTCCAGCTGCCGGGACACGAAGTCCGGCACCGCCATGGGCGCCGCGGGGCCGGGGCCGGCTCGGGGCCTCCTGCAGCCGCTACTTGGGCCGGGGCCGCGTTCCCGGCCGGCCCGGTGCCCCCTCGCTCCGGCTCCCCGGGCTTCCGGCTCCGGCGCGGCGGGCGGGCGGGATGATGGCGGCGGCGGCGGGCTGCGGGCGGCTCCTGGGCCCGGGGCGGCAGCGGGCAGGTGAGACCCGACCGGGGGGGGGCCGCGGCGCGCGCGCGCTCTGGGGTTTTGCTCCCCACCCGGCGCTGCGGTGGCCGGGGGTACGAGGGGTTAACACGGGGGCGGCTGCCCCCTAGCGCCGGGGCTCTGCCCTGATGGGCAAAGCGGGTGTTGATGTCGCTGCCCCAGAGCCCCGGCGATGGGCCCGGGCCCCAGTGCGCTGGGCGCGCTGCAAACCCGGGAGGAAAAGTCCGGCCCGGCAGGGTGACCAGATGTCCCGGTTTTATAGGGACAGTCCCGGTATTCGGGGCTTTTTCTTATATGGGCACCTATTCCCCCCCCCCCCCCCCCCCACACACACACCCCACCCCCACACACTCTCTGTCCCCAGATTTCACACTTGCTGCCTGGTCACCCCAGGGCAGGGATCTCAAACTCAAATCACCGCGAGGGCCACGTGAGAACTAGTAAATTGGCCCGAGGGCCGCATCACTGACACCTTTTCATACCATGATACAAAAGGATAGTCAAAAATGAAGAGAAATAGAGTCTTCTGTTAAAAGTCAGTGTAGGAACTTTTTCAAAACTGCAATGCAAAGAGGGGTTTTAATAAAATATAAACACTCAGTAATGTTTGGAGCTTGGCTGCCAGTGGAGTCGGCGCCTATGGCGGGCTGCAGGAAATAACTCCGCGGGCCGCGTGTTTGAAACCCCTGCCCTAGGGGCTCACAGTCTGAGGGTTGGTCCACACACACTAACCCCCCGGTTCGAACTAAGATACGCAACTTCAGCTACGTGAATAACAGCTGAAGTCGAAGTATCTTAGTTCGAACTAAAAGGTACTTACCGCGGGTCCAGACGCGGCAGGCAGGCTCCCCCGTCGACTCCGCGTACTCCTCTCGTGGAGCAGGAGTACCGGTGTCGACGGCGAGCACTTCCGGGATCGATTTATCGCATCTAGACAAGACGCGATAAATCGATCCCAGAAGATCAATTGCTTCCCGCCGAACCAGGAAGTAAGTATAGACGTACCCTAAGTGCGCGTGCTAGCAGCGTAGGGACGGGCACTCTCCCAGGCATCGCTGGCTGGCTCTGGCGCTAATGCTCAGGGGCTAGCGGGTGGCCCTGTGTGGAGCTGGGGGGGGGGGGGGGGGAATTCCCATCCCCATGCCCCGAATTATTTTGGGGGAGTTCTAGGGGCTTGTCACACAGGGGGACAGAGATCAGACTAGATGGTCACAATGGTCCCTTCTGGCCTTGGCATCAGTGAAGGGTCAGAGTGATGGTGACCGTTGCCGGGTTTTGTTATTTTTTTGCCTTCCTTTGCAGCGTGTGCGAGTGGTTAATTTGCTAGGATTATCTGGGTGTATCTCACTTAATCATTTCCTTGCCATTGCGGGGGTCCTCAAGCACTCATGCACCTCGGTCTCTCCTATTCTCTGCCTGTGGCGCATAATAGTTTAAGTCTCCTGTAGGCTATAATACCTTGATCTAATTGAATCAGTTGGGTTTGGTGTGTGAGTATTGGGTGGTGTTGGTGGCCTGTGATGTACAGACTGTCTGGTGGTCCCTTCTGGCCTTTAACTGTATGACAGCTGGCAGGGCTTCAAGCATGTTAGGGCTTGTCTACTTTGGAAAGTTGTAACATGTTAACCATTCCAGTATAGTTAAAACTCTCCTAGCATGAATGCAGTTGTATCCCTATAATGGTGCTTTAGAGCAGCATAGCTATTCCCATACAGGAAGGGGAATAAGAGTTATCAGTGTAAGATCCCTTTATGCTAGTTTAATTGTGTCCACACTAGGTAGTGTACTTGTATAACTTTAAAAAAAATCCCTAACTGAAATAATTGCACTAGTACAAAAACTTGATAGCTACAGTTTGATAAAGGAAATGGTGATGTAATAGACTTCTGTAAGGTATTTGACTTTGTACCACATGACATTAAGAAACTAGAATGATACAAAATCAACAAAGTACATGTTAAATGGATTAAAAACTGGCTAATTTACATGTAAATTGTAAACAGGGAATCATCAGGCGGGTGTGTTTCTTGTGGTGTCCTGCAGGGATAAGTTCTTATTCCTACATTATTTAACATTTTTACCAGTGACCTGGAAAAAAACCCATAAAATCATCACTGATAAAATTTGCAGATGACACAGAGATGGGGGAAGTGGTTAATAATGAAGATGAGGGTCACTAATTCAGAGCAATCCGAATCACTTGGTAAGATGGGCTCAAACAAACAATGTGCATTTTAATATAGCCATATATAAAGTCATCCATCTAGGAACAAAGAATGAAAGCCATACTTAGACGATGGGGAACTCTGTCCTGGGAAGCCGTGACTCTGAAAAGCACTTGGGAGTCAGAATGAATAATCAGCTGAACAGATGCATATATTAGTTGTCATACCCTGGTGAAATCTGCAGACTAGCTAGATATTGGCACTATTTCCTGATTCTTCAATCTGTTGCATAGGGCAGTCACATATTATCCATACACGTCACTCATAGATGGACCACATAGCAGTTGGGTCCTGCCATAGGCAACTGTGCATGACAGGCACAGTATCTCTTCCAGAATCACTCTAATACTCAAGGCTTGAAAAAGTGAGTGGTAAGCTTGGGTGGGTGAAAGAGGAGATCTATACCATCAATTTTTTAAAAACTTATGATTTAATCTAAAATAAAAAGTGTCCAGTCCTAATTACCTCCCAAATATAGGTCAATGCCAGTTGTCTTCCTGAGTCTGCAGGCAGACAGCTTGAGTGCCCCTTGATGCTTAGCCTTGGCTAACAGCAGCAGAGTAAAATTAACAAAGATTCTAGTTGGGTTTTTTATTTGCTATTCAAAACCCTGTAGGCCTCAGTGAAATTGTCAAGAATTTTGTCAGTTTCATGCTGCTACTACTCCGAAATACTATGAAGTGCAGCAGAGGCAAGCACCAGAGATTTTCGTAGGGGAACAAGACATAAAGAGAAGCTATTAAGGAGTAAAGTAGCAGTGACCATCCTCACAGCAGCCAACAGGAGGTGGCACTTCACATTTTTGAGACACCTACTAGCTAGAGCAGGGGTGGGCAAACTTTTTGGCCTGAGGGCCACATTGGAGTTGCAAAACTATGGAGGGCCAGGTAGGGAAGGCTGTGCCTCCCCAAACAGCCTGGCCCCTGCCCCCTATCTGACCCCCTCCCACTTCCTGGCCCCTGACTGTCCCCCTCAGAACCTCCGACCCATCCAACCACACCACCCCCCCCCCCCGCTCCTTGTCCCCTGACCGCCCCCTCCTGAGACTCCCCCCAGCCCTAACCGCCCCCCCAGGACCCAACCCCCTCTCCAACCCCCCCTGCTCCCTATCCCCTGACTGCCCCCTGGGACCTCCTGCCCCTTATCCAACCCCCTGGCCCCGGCCCCCTTACCATGCTGCTCAGAGCAGCGTGTCTGGCAGCTGCGCCACCCGGCAGGAGCCAAACACGCTGCCCTGCAGGCGCGCGCAGCCCCGCCGCCCAGAGCTCTGCCTGCACTGTGGCTGCTGGGGCAGCGGGGGAGGGGCCAGGGGCTACCCTCCCCAGCCAGGACCTCGGGGGCCGGGCAGGACGGTCCTGTGGGCCATAGTTTTCCCACCTTTAAGCTAGAGTTTGTCATAAAATATGGAGCCCTTAAGCAAAGTTCAGGGACAGCAGTCTGGTAGCAATCCCATCAAATGGGAGAGGTTGAGCTACACACCCAGGCATTCATAATGTGAATGACTGAACTTGTAGGTGTGGCCAGTACTAGGGCGCTTGCGAAAGCCCTCTGAGATCTACTAATGAAAAACACTAGACAAAGAGCTAAGTGCAATTATCTGAATACGCTGGCTGCCTCACGAGCTTTCAATCCAGACCTACATTTGGTTTGTGCTACTAGTTGGTTATAATAATAATCAAAAGCAGAGCTCACAGTCTACAATGGTTAGGTTTATTTGGTTGTAACGGACCCTTTCCAGACATTTGTATTTATTGCACTCTGGAGGGTGAAGAAAGGAGGCAATGCAACTTCCTACATTCCTCCAAAGCAGCTGCTTGAAGGAGCTGTGCAAACACTTTCTTTTTAAGCAAACAATTTCAGAGACCGCTTCTTTTTCTCCTAATAAAGTTCAACTGCTGTCTTATTTGCTAGCCCAGTTTTCCAGGGCTAGGCCCTCCCTGTTAATTAGCAATTGTGCAGGTCTAGTTCCTTTCCAAAGAAAATCTCTCCAATGCTGTGACTGCAAAAAGGCAATTAAAATGATAATTGCCCATCAGAAAGCAACCCTTCCATTAGCGAATTTTCATTAATCTCTGTAGATATTTGGTCACATTAATAATAATCCTCCATTCCACTCTTCCTTTGCCATTTCAGTTGCTCATTGACTAGAGCAGGGGTGGGCAAACTTTTTGGCCCGAGGGCCACATCTGGGAATAGAAATTGTATGGCGGGCCATGAATATTCACAAAATTGGGGTTGGGGTATGGGAGGGGGTGAGGGCTGTGGTTGGGGCTGTGGGATCTGGGGTGGGCCAAAAATGAGGAGTTCAGGGTGCGGGAGGGGGCTCCGGGCTGGGGTGGGGGATTGGGTGTGGGGCTCTGGAGTGGGGCTCAGGATGAGGAGTTTGTGGTGTAGGAGGGTGCTCTGAGCTGGGACCGAGGGGTTTGGCAGACAGGAGGGGGATCAGGGCTGGGGCAGGAGGTTGCGGTGCGGGAAGGGGTGCAGGTTCCAGCTGAGGGTGTGGACTCTGGGATGGGGCTGGGGATGAGGAGTTTGGGGTGCAGGAAGGTGCTCTGGGCTGGGATCGAGGGGTTCAGAGGGCAGGAAGGGGGATCAGGGCTGGGGCAAGGGTTGGGGGCGTCGGGGGAGTGAAGGGGTGCAGGCTCTGGGCGGCACTTACCTCAAGTGGCTCCCGGAAGCAGCGGCATGTCTCTTCTCTGGCTCCTACATGGAGGCGTGGCCAGGCGGCTCTGCGAGCTGCCCCGTCCACAGGCACCGCCCCTGCAGCTCCCATTGGCTGTGGTTCCCGACCAATGGGAGATGCGGGGGCAGTGTGCAGAGTGGAGCCCCCCCGGCTGCCCCTACATGTAGAAGCTGGAGCGGGCCATGCCGCTGCTTCCAGGAGCCGCATGGAGTGGCCCCCGACCCTGCTACCTGGCTGGAGCGGGGCAAGCCCCAGACCCTGCTCCCCAGTGGAAGCTCGAAGGCCGGATTAAAACAGCTGACGAGCTGGATCCGGCCTGCGGGCCATAGTTTACCCACCCCTGGTCTAGAGAGTTAGATCTAAATAGAGAGCCCTGATTTAGCCATTTAAAACAATCTTCGTGTGCAAATTTTCTGTTGTTTTTTAATCTCTCCAATTGATGCTTTTCTATAGCCCGCTTGTCTGTGAGAAGAGAGACAGTACTTGGAGTCAGGGAAAGCCAAGGTGTATGCATGTAAAAACCAAGGTCCCCCACTCGAGAAAGGTTTCTTTAAGCCCTCTACACTCACACTGGTTCCCTACGTTTCACTTGTCACTGAAGTGACTGCTTGGAGAATGAATAGCCAGGGAGTTACTGGAGTTATCTGCAGTTCTCTCTTTCTCTTCTCCTTTGCATGCATGGGAATGAGGGGGTGGGGTAGCTGGGTGAGGCTTAATGAAAGTTGCAAAGAGCCACCTTGTTTTGTCCCAAAAATATTATATAATTTGTCACAGCCTTAAAATGGTGAGAGGCTCCTAGGCAGGGAAGGATACATCTAACCATATCCATTAAAGCAGGGGTCTCAAACATGCGGCCCGCGGGCCGCATTCTCCCCCCCTCCTCTCCTGTGTGCGCACTCCCCGCTCCTCCCCCCTCCCTCCCAGAAACCGCGAAGCCGCCAGACAGCTGTTCTGGCGGCAGAACTTCAGAACGTAACTCGGGGGGGGGGGGGGGGCGCAAGGAGCCCGGCGGGCCGCAGGGAAGCGCTCCTCCAGGCTCCCCGCGCCCCCCCTGCCTCCCCCCCGAGTTACGTTCTGAAGTTCCGCCGCCAGAACAGCTGTCTGGCGGCTTCGTGGTTTCTGGGAGGGAGGGGGGAGGAGCGGGAAGCGCACACACAGGGGACGAGGCGGGGAGAAGAGGCGGGCCGCCGGGCTCCCCCTGTCCCCTCTCCCAGTTACGTCCTATGGCCGCCAACTCCCCTCACCCCCGCCCCCCGTTATGTTCTGTGGGCCGCCAACGCCCCTCACCCCCACCCCCAGTTACGTTCTGTGGCCGCTAAGATCCCCGTTCCCTCCACGCTGCTCCAAGGTTCTATTTTTACCCCCAGGCAGTTCCCACCGCCAGAACAGCTGTCTGGCGGCTTCGCGGTTTCTGGGAGGGAGGGGGGAGGAGTAGGGAGCCGCGCACTCAGGGGAGGAGGCGGATAAGGGGTGGGGCCTAATGGAAGGGGCGGGACCGGGGCAGCGAGGGGCGGGGTCAGTGATGCAGCCCTCGGGCCAATGCACTAGTCCTCATGCGGCCCTCGTGTTTGAGTTTGAGACCCCTGCATTAAAGTAATAGTTCAGCACTGGAAGGATGCAACACAACTCTGTATAGACCCTTGGAACATTCCCCCGTCTTGATGACAAAAGAGGTATTATGCACAAATACGATATTAAATTGTTGCAATCCACATTTGGAATCTTATAGCTGACACTCTCACTTACTGTACGTAGTCCGTGTATTCTGTATAAGAGTGATCCTGTCTCTGTTCTGCTCCCTTGGGATATTGTGCATTAGTGAGGATTCTTGATTTATTATGTACTATATCTTGTTTCTGTCTCCTGCGTTGTGGTGCTTTTCCCAGCAGTGCTGAAATTGGCATGGCTCATACTTACTCATTAAATGACCAGGGACTGATAAATGTTACTGCTTATTTTTAATTCTCTCTCCTCTCTTCTTATTAGTGTCTTTGTTGTGGTCTGCAGTTCGAAGCGAGAGATCTCAAAGCACTTCACTACAGCAAGGGTAATGTCAACATGTTGCTCTGCTTCCCTCTGAAATACTGACCCTCCCTTCCTCTCCTCCCCAGTATTGTCTCCCCCTCCCTTTCAGTGACCCAGTATAGATAGAGCTGCCTGAGCAAGTCAGGCTAGAACTTCAGTTAGTGCCATTCCTTGCTTTAGCCAGAAGGGGTCACTAAATAAATAGAAAATTACCCTGTGCTGCGTCTTGGAATGTACTGTACGACCTAATAGTTATTTTCTGTCTCTGATTTCTGCTGTTCTAAAGAGCAAGATGAAGCACTCCCTTTCCTTTGTCTTGAGTGCTTGAGAGAGAGGGTTTTTACTCTGTCCCTGCATCACAGAATATGGCACTGCCATTAAGCCATGGATCCAGTCCATAAAGGCATGGTTCTTGAGAATTTTTTGGTAACATTTGGTTTGTGTTTCTATTAAATGTAGGCGCTTTAAAGAGCACTAATGGACATTGCCAAGTAGATTGAACATGACTCCCATACTATTCATTTTACCCTGATTTACTAGTGTCTAGCATGTCCCTTGAATTTGAAAATGCTTGTAATTTTCACATCACTTGCTAACTATGGAAACTACTGCAGGGAAGTACTGACCAGAGCTCTCAGGAAATTCTTTGCTCCCTTTTTATGTCAGGGACAATTTTATGGTAGTCATACAGTTCCTGGCTCTTTTAAGTTTCAGAAGCCAATGCCCTTCTGGCCATCCCATCTGAGACACATTAACTGTTCAAAAGAGAAGATGATACGGAATCAAAGATTATTTTCCACAAATGTCTTTGCAGTGTCATTGGTTCTTACTTAATAAGGAATAAATATTTTAATAGGTAAGGGGCATTTAAACTGTTTGTCTCTTTGAATTAAAGCATCCTGCAACTGTTAGGATACCCTTAGACACTGAAATATGCAGAATCATTCTTGATGGCAACTATTAGTTAGTGTTAGATCATTTGCAGGAGAAGGTAAGCTTTCTGCTCCATGATAGGGCTTGCGTAGCAAAACAAAAAGCTCCTGTGAGGAGTGGGACTTAAGTTCTGTTCCCACTGCCACTGACTCAGTATGATTTTGTGTAGTTCACATAATCTCTCTATGCCAGTTTCCCTTTCTGCAAAACGGGTATACTTCAGCACTTACCTTCTTTGGTAAAGTGCCTTTGAGATCTCTGGGTGAAAAGCATTGTATGTGTGCAAAGTACTGTCCTTTAGAATAATCATGCTTTTCCTTCCATCGTTCTATGGAACAAAGGAAAAGCTTTCATAGAAAGTCATGAAGCAGAGGTGTTAGCTGTTGCCACAACCCTTCCAATATGTCACAACTTGTATGAGAGATCTTAAACGGTTCCTGACTCCAGCAAAGGTTACTCAGATAATTTTTCCACCTAAAAGCACACTTCTTAGATTATAAAGCCAGAAGGGATCATTGAGATAGTTTAGTCTGACTTCCATTTTACAGCATATAGGCATTTTCTATGTACCTTTTCATCTTCTAATTAAAACCGTTAAAATATTTGAGCAGAGTTTTAATTGCTGCTCATCTCTGAAGTTTATAGCAAATAAGTATTTTCACTAGTGATGTCCTAGTTCCTTGTCTGTCATCCCTTTGGCCAAGCAAACCAACCAATATTAGTTGAACAGGGCTTTTCAGGTAACAAGGGATTCTTTTCAATGTTGGGGCAAAGAATCCCCCACAGTGACAGTCTTGAGTGAAGCAGAGAGAATCCACTCAGATTGCTGACAGGAAAACACTGATGGATGCTGGCTTAAATATCCCTGCTAGCTTCCATTCATCAGTGTTGTGGCAGCAGCAGAGGATTTGCTGCCACTCATTGCATCTCCAGGATACTCACTTAATTAGAGCTGTCATTGTGTTAGCAATTTTGACATTTCCAGTAGGTAAGGTAGCAACACCTAAGAGTAGAAAGCAAATCAGCCTCCTGGGAAGGACTGTTCAGCACAGAAATTGGCAGCCAAGTGCTTGGGCAGTTTGAGCTCTGATGACAGTTCCTTTGAATTGTGGATGTCAGTGCTTAGTGCCCTTAGGGAAAGTCAATCTATGGAACTGTCATCCGAGTATAATGCTCCGTTCTTCCTGTTAGCTGGATTCTCAAGGAGATTCCTCAGGAAAAAATGTCTAGCACAGGGGAGGGCAAACTACAGCCTGTGGGCCGGATCTGGCCCATCAGGGCTTTCATTCCAGCCTGCGGGATTACCAGCTCCATGGTGCAGCGGGGCTAAGGCAGGCTCCCTGCCTGCCCTGGACCCACGCCGCTCCCAGAAGCGGCTGGCACCACGTCCCTGCAACCCCTGGGGTAGCGGGGGGGAGAGGGCTCCATGCGCTGCCCTTGTCTGCAGGCACCGCTCCCCGCAGCTCCCATTGGCCAGGAACGGGGAACCGTGGCCAATGGGAGCTCCGGGGGTGGTACCCACAGGCGAGGGCAACATGCAGCGGAGCCGCCTGCCCCACCCCACCCCAAGGAGCCACTGCTGGACATGCTGGCCACTTCCGGGAGCGGCGCAGGGCCAGGGCAGGCAGGGAGCCTGCCTTAGCCCCGTTGCGCGCTGCTGCCACCCCGGAGCCACTCGAGGTAAGTGGCACCAGGCTGGAGCCTGCACCCCAACCTCCTGCCCTGAGCCCCCTAAGCCCCTGCCTTGAGCCCCCTGCCACACCCCTCCTGCACCCCAACCTCCTGCCCTGAGCCCCTGGGCCCCTCCCCCCCGCACCCCTCCTTCACTGGAACCCCTTGCCCTGAGCCCCTTCTTGCACACCGCACCCTCTCCCACACCCCACACTCCCTCCTGCACCCCAACCCCCGGCCCCGGCCCTACATTTATGGCCCAGCATACAATTTCCCCACCCAGATGTAGCCCTCGGGCCAAAAAGTTTCCGCACCCCTGAACTAGCATGTAGAAACCCTTCTCTTGGTGCAGTCAGGAGGTACTTCAGGAAGTAAAGGAATTTGGATCACAGCTATAAGAGGCACAGAAAAAATGTTGAGGATATAAGTTGGAACATTTAACAAAATTTGCTGGACCTCATTCCATAGACCAAGTCTGTATAAAGCACAAAACTAATAACAAAGCACAGCTACGTGGCTGCGTATATGAAGCACTGCTGTGCCAGCTGGCACTAAGAACTCCTGACCCCTTTGTATCCCCCCAAAATGGTAACCATGGTCTGCGGGCTGGATCTGTTAGCCAGTTAGATCCAGTCATTCAGAGAACACACATTTATGTCTACTCAGAAAAGGGAACCCCTCAGCTGGCCGTGCCAGCTGACTCAGGCTTACAGGGCTCAGGCTGCTGGGCTGTTTCATTGCTGTGTAGACTTCCAGGCTCGGGCTGGAGTCTGAACTCTGGGACCCTCCCCACCCCCCACAGGGTCTGAGGTCTACACAGCAATGAAACTGCCCCACAGTCTGAGCCTGAGTTGAGTAATAAAGGCCAGCCATGGGTGTCTAGTTGATGTGTAGACAGACCCACAAGTCAGTTTACCCTAAAATTTGCCAAAGCAAATTCGAAAGTAACACAGAAGCTCAGTGGTACTTACTCAAGATAGTTAAGTCCAAAGCAGACTGCAAAGAGTTACAAAGGGATCTCGCAAAACTGGGTGACTGGGCAACAACATGGCAGATGAAATTCAGTGTTGATAAATGCAAAGTAATGCACATTGGAAAACATAATCCCAAACATACATACAAAATGATGGGGTCTAAATTAGCTGTTACCACTGAAGAAAGATCTTGGAGTCATTGTGAATAGTTCTCTGAAAACATCCACTTAATGTGCAGCAGCAATCAAAAAAGCTAACAATGTTAGGAACCATTAGGAAAGGGATAGATAATAAAACAGAAAATATCATAATGCCACTATATAAATCCGTGGTACACCCACACCTTGAATACTGTGTGCAGTTCTAGTCACCCTATCTCAAAAAAGTGACAAAGGGTCCTACAGATCCAGACTAACACGGCTACCCCTCTGATATCTCAAAAAAGATACATTAGAATTGGAAAAGGTACAGAGAAAGTCAACAAAAATGATTAAGGATATGGAATTGCTCCCACATGAGGAAAGAATAAAAAGACTAGGACTTTTCAGCTTGGATGTGCAAGGAGTCTATAAAATCATGAATGATGTGGAGAAAGTAAATAAAGGAGTGTTATTTACTCCTTCATATAACACAAGAACCACGGGTCACCCAATGAAATTATTAGGCAACAGGTTTAAAACAAACAAAAGGAAGTATTTCTTCACACAACGCACAGTCAGCATGTGGAACTCATCAGGAGATGCAGTGAAGCCCAGAACTATAACAGGGTTCAAAAAAGAATTAGACCAATTCATGGAGAATAGGTCCATCCTTTTAGCCAAGATGGTCAGAGATGCAACCCAATACTCTGGGTGTCCCTAGCGTCTGATTGCCAGACACTCGGAATGGACGACGGGATGGATCACTCAGTGATTGCCTGCTCTGTTCATTCTCTCTGAAACATGTGGCGTAGGCCATTGTCGGAAGATCGGGCTAGATGGCCCATTGGTATGACCCAGTAAGGCTATTCTTATGTTCACAAAGGGGCTTTTGGACTAAATAAAGTCTTTCAGCTCAAACGTTGTATTAAAGCAGAAATTTCCAAGAGGGTTGTTAGCAGCTATTAGTGTCGTCATTCAAGATGTGCAGCTGGAAGCTTAAAAAAAGCAACTTCATAATCTTGTATAGAGAGCCCAGCTGTGGTTCTCAAGGCCCTCACTAAACTACCAATTTAGCAGAGAAGAGCTTTTAAAAATAGTCCGCCTAGAGAGGGACAAGTAACGTGCATGAGTGATTAATATCCAATCCCCTGAGGCTGATTTAGGGACATTAACTTAGACCTGAGTTGTTTTCTGAAATACTCCCCACCATTGTTAACACCAGTGCAGCAACGGGGAGAGTAGACAGTGTAGTGTAGACAATGCTTCAGGCAGCCACCTGCATTTAAGCAGTCTAGGCCTGTTCCTGCTCCCACTGAAGTCAGTAGCAGTGGGGTGGGATCATGCCTCATGTCATCTACACATCATGGTGGTAAAAGCCACTGGTGGCCCCTGGCGCTTTATGTGCAGCAGCGTTCCCAGCTGTAGCTGCAATGGTGTCAACAACAGTGCGAAGGTAAAGCCTGGTGTAGCAAAGACCGAAGGAGATTTTAAGCTATTAAGCGAATCTCCAGCTCAACTTCAAACTGCTTATTCTTAAAGGTCATTTTTGCATATTTTGGCTTGTTGCATTATAATATTTGAAGAAAAAACTTGTCCTCAACTTGTACTGTTTATATGAGGGGGGCGGGGGACGACGATGACAAATGAGCCATTCATCTCCTTTTTAGCAAAGCTGTCAGGGGTTCTCTGAACTTTGTTGTGTAGCTGAATGGCATTGAGCATTGGGGGTAGCAGCTGTTTCTGTTTGAGTACAGTGCCTTTTCTTAATTTGCAAGACTAGCTCTGAAGCAAGACAAAGCATTTTCAGCATGTGGTTAAACAATCTCTTCAAACGGGCTGCAATTTGAACACCTTTGAAAAGTGCCTACTGGTGCCCTAATCATCAGAATGCATCAATGTATTTCATTACTGGGCCTGCTTTTAATATGGTCTTTCTTGAGGCAGCTGCTCAGTTGCTGTGATAGGAGTTGAACAAAGAGTATGGGGAGATAGGAATGGGAATTTTGCTCCATCAAAAGCCTTCTTACTGTAGCAAGCTTTATCCTTGCTTCATCTAGTTAGACATCCTCTGACCATCATACAGAACACTGGAGTGGGGAGAATCAGTAACCAAAACTTCTTTAACTCACTATGGGGCTGATCCAAAGCCCATTGTCTGGAAAATTCCCCACTGACTTCAGTGGGCTTTGGATCTGAGCGCTGATGAGTAAGCTGTGTCAGGAAGAGAACCGTAACTCGTGAGGTTTTGCCTCCACTCCTCAGATGGCAGAGCAGTCCTGCTTTTCACTCTCCCTCCATGTATAGGAATTTTATGTGCATATGTTATTGACTCTCATCTTTGTTAATGTTTTGGGTCTCATGGTAATGAATATTTGTAATAGCTGATTCTCACCTTATTTTTGACAGAATTATTGCCAAAACATCATTGTCCTCACCTCCATGGCCCGAAGTCAAACTGCCAGATCCAACAGAAGAGGCAAAGTACCATACAGGTAAAGGTCTCCAGCTGCAGAGCCCAGCATCGCTACTTCCATACTATTATTGGCAGTCTGAAAGATTGTAAGGCAGCAGATCCTTGATCTTTTGAGTGGGTTTTTGTTCTTCTCAGACTTCTTCTTGTTTTTGTCTCATTCCGCCCAGCATATTTTAGAGAAGGGAGCTGTTGCATTGTCTACTGGGGCCAGTTAACTTAACAGGATGCTGCATTTAATGTATGTTCACTCAGCAATGGCGGGATAAAATATCAGTAAATAACTGCATGGATAATCAGCTACTCGAAAAAGAGCCTTCAGCTCCAGACCTCCTTTTCTGGATTGTTTTCATTCTGCTCTTTGCACATCACACACTGCGCCACTCACTATTGCTGAGGTGACAAATTAATGTCATGAAGAAAAGTGTTTGTCCCACAAGTACTGTTTGTTGACATGTGAATGATAAATTTTTAATATCAACACTGGGGGAAATAAGTATTGAACTGTTTGGTAAAATGTATCAAATCTTCTGTTGGGTCTGATTTGCACAGGGCTCTGCCTTTGAGCCACTGTAATTTCCATGCTTCATAACCTCATAGATATTCATGGTTTTGTGTCATTCCATACAACGTGTCCAGGAGGCCTCTTTCCAAAGCAACTGGCTTGCCCATCCGGAGCAAGCTCAGAATATTACAGCTCTGACTTCAACTCACATCTATAAGAGCATTTGAGTTCTACCTGCCAGTCGTTCCCCCACTCGCTCTGTTGTGCCTGAAATGGCCGCAGATCTTTTATGTAAGATCACTCCCTGTACTGCAAAAATGCAGACGACTATTAACGATAAAATGGCAGCATTGGTTGATGCGAATTTCCTTTTTTAAGGATCCGATCATGAAAATGCAGTCGTTTCAGCTAAAATAAAATTATAGGCCAAAATTTTCAAATATAAAGGTTGAAGTTAGGCTTCTGAGTATAAGTAGTTTGAATTTCTAATTTACTGAGCACCTACAAATCACATTGACTTCAATGGGAGATGCTAGTACCGTGTGTGACGGGGTGCCACCTGGAACTGGGGTATCACTGAGCCCTCTGACTCACCAGCCTGGGCTCCCTCTCACACCTTGCTGCTGTGACAAGCCTTAGACCGCTCCGAGTCCTACGCTCCCACCAGCATTCTCACAGGCAGGGACACACCCAGCTGCAGTTGCATGCAGGCTTTGGCCAGCCACTGCATGAACCAACAATAGGGAGCCTGCAGCCAAAATAACCCCCACCTCCCCAGCCTAAGACCCCAGAGCTGTACCGTCCTGCCCGAGTCAAAACCCCGGCCAGTGTGAACTTATTACTCAGTTCGCCTCTCCCTCAGTGTGGAGAGGAATATGCACACTTGTGGTAACCAAGCTGGAATTTTCCCCAGACGCTTCAGTCAAAGGCACACTGGTTTAGATGAAAACATAGAACAAGTTTACTAACTACAAAAAGATAGATTTTAAGTGATTATAAGTGATAGCAAACTGATCAAAGCAGATTACCTAGTAAATAAACAAAACTGCAAACCACACCTAAGATACTAGAAATATTGGATATGAATCAGCAATTTCTTACCCTGACTGATGATACAAGCGGGCTTGCAGCTTCTCAAGGCACAAGCTGCACTTACTTTGTAGCTTCGGCTCCCTACCCCTGTTCCAAGTCCTTTTCTTTCGGCGATGCTCTCGGGTGTTGAGTTATGGGGGAGTGAAGAACAATGGATGATGTGACTCCCTGCCTTATATAGCCTTCCATATGGCAGGAAACCTTTGTTTCAAACTTGCTTCACAGACCAGTTTGTGGAAAAATACAGGTACCCAAAATGGAGTCTAGAGTCATGTGGGGTAGTCACATGCCCTTGCAGCCATTACTTACAGGCTGCCTGGAGTGTTCTCAGGAAAACTCACCAGGTGGGGGATAAGTTTCTCCTAAGGTCTATTGTTTTTCCTAATGGCCCATTACCCTGAATAAGCCCTTCACAACCAGCTATCTAGACTGGAAGCATTTTGCCTAGTGGGTGTCACCACATTTGAAATACATTTGAACCAAAAATAGGGAGACTGCAGCCAAAATAACCCCCACCTCCCCAGCCCATCCCAATTGTCAATATTTATAACTTCATATACAAAAATGATACATGCACACAAATAGGATAATCATATTCAGCAAATCATAACTTTTCCAATGACACCTTACATGACCCATCTTGTACAAATGCATCATAATTATGCCATAATCATATCATATAATAATATTGCTATGACGAAAATGGGGTGTAGTGTCACACTGTGCATTACTGTAAATCAGCCTGCTTTTATTTAGGAGCCTAAGTAGGGATTTAGGAGCCCAGCTTCAGGCACATAGGTTTGAAAATTTTGGCCACAAGGATATTGACCACAATGGAATAAACTGTTCATGATCTTGAGGCAGGAAAAACTTTTTCCCAACAATATCATAAAGTGCAGTTGAGGTCATAATGAAAAGAAGATGGGAATCACACTTCTGTCTCTGAAGCATCCAGTATTAATAACTGAGTCAAAGGATGCTAGACCACATGGACAGTTGGTTTGTTCCTATGTGCATTACGTTCTGACCATAACATAAGCTCCTTGCTTAATTGTAGTGGTAGTAGCACTGAGTTCTGTGATTAAGGTTGCGTAATAGTTTCCATCTAGCTCCCTGTTTTCAGTTGCTCTTTTAACTTTTTTTTTTTTTTTTTTTGCCTTTTGGGGTAAAACATTCCATGCTTCATCTCTTTCTGAAATGGGATTTTTGTTTAAATTCTGAGTAAAATTGGGTCAGTTATTTTTGAGCACAAGGAGGGGGGAATATACTTTTCCTTATTATAAAAAATACTCATTTTCTGAACAGCTTGAGAGCTGAAAGGCCTGAGGGTAGAAAGTTGAAATTTGACAGGGAAATAGCCCTCATTAGGAAGTGCCTTTGAGTGTTCCCATAAAGGCAGAGTTTGATTTGACTGAGGCTTTGGCTACACTTGCAGCTGTAGAGCGGTTTGAGTTAAACCAGCCTTCGGAGAACGCACTAGGGAAAGCACTGCAGTCTGTCCACACTGACAGCTGCAAGCGCATTGGTGTGGCCACATTTGCAGCACTTGCAGCGGCATTGGGAGCGGTGAATTATGGGCAGCTATCCCAGCGTTCAAATGGCTGCAACGTGCTTTTCAAATGAGGGGGGTGGGGTGGAGTGTATTGTGTGTATGTGGGGGAGAGAGAGAGAGAGAGAGAGGGTTTTTGGAGTGCTGACAGTGTGTCACAGCACGCTATCTTGTAAATTCAGACCCCCACCCCCGCCTCTCACTCACTCACAGCAAACATTTACTGATGCAGATAAGCCGCCGGTAGAAGATAAGCAGCCGCTTTTTGAAACGGAGCTTTTTCCGCATTTCTCAGCCGATTTTCCAACAAAGAGAAGAGAGGTTTAAGCTTAATGGGATTATGGGACAGCTTCCGGAGGTCAATCAGTGCATAATAACGTTACTCCCAGTTTACACTGGAGCGTCTCAGCCAATGCGCAACAGCTGTTAATCCTCTTGGGGAGGTGAAGTACCAGAGAGTTAGAGCGCTCTATGTGCCTTGCCAGTGTGGACGGGGAGTAAGGTAGAGCCCTCTAGGAGGCTTTATTGCGGTATAAAGTGCAAGTGTAGCCAAGCCCTGAGTTATGACTTTTAAAAATGGTGTGCTTTGCTTGTGTGGAACATTTTGCATAGCTAAGGAAGGCTGCAGTGCACGTGCATGCATGGAGAGCTTCTCTAGGGAGCATACAGTAAGGGGCTGAGGAAGGGTCCCTGCTTGCTTTGTGAAATACCCAAGATCTCAAGCTAGGGCTTTGCAAGTACAGTGAAGCCCCAATTCCTGCACAATTTGCAGAGTCCTGTGTACCTTACAAAGTACACTGGAGCCCTGCTTCAGCCCCAGTGAATGGTGTAAGGTTTTCGGGAGTTAACGGATGGCTCCTGTACACTGCGGGATGCACCGAAGGCAGAGTGGGGCACTCTCTTATGGAACACCTTGGATCTGCGGGATAGGGCATTCCAGTGGTGTCTAAACAAATGTTTCAGACTTCAGCAATCCGATATAAGCTGCACCAGTGTAAACCATGTCTACATTAGGGGATTGTGTGGGTTCAGCCAGTCCAGCAGCTAAAATCCAAGTGTAGACGAGACTTCGGTCTTTCAAGAAGGAAGATCAGGTCCATGCTTATGAAACATCATCACTGTTCAGCCAATCCCTGCAACCCTAAGTAGGACTACTAATGAGATAATGGTGTCTGTGGGAGGGTGGCAGGGACAAAATTCATTGGTGTTGAACAGTTAGCCTTTTCTGCTGTTTTTTCTCACTGTGTCCTATCCCTGATTTACTCATTAACTCACCATTTGTTAACAGAGGTCGTGCAGAAGGTGAATGAGATGATTGCCACTGGACAGTACGGAAGGCTCTTTGCTGTGGTTCACTTTGCCAGTAAGCAGTGGAAGGTAACCAGCGAAGATTTGATTTTAATGGAAAACGTGCTGCCGGCTGAATGTGGAGACCGAATCCGACTGGAGAAGGTAAAACCCTCCCGATGTTCAGGATTATGTACTTTAGCTTGAGAACTCCTAGCCCGCCTTATGTCAGCTATTGTTTGTGATGAACGTGAGACTATTCCCCACCCCTGCAGCGGCTTTGGTTCTTTCTCCAGGCTGCCTCAGCTAAAATGCAATTTTGGGGGATAGTATATCTGTTTCATCCTTGGGAAAAGCTGTTGATCTCTATTTGTTTATTGAAACAAGAGGTCACTGACCAAATGATCCGAGCCTCCTACTTACTAGTCACGGTCCCTGCTTCATTGTTTCAAAAAACCCTGGGGGTCTCCCTACCTGACCAACAAGTCAAGAAAACTCTATTCACCCATATGGAAGGCAATAACACTGACTCAGCAGGGCTAGTGAATGTTGTGGTATTTAAGATTGCACTGAGGGCTGGAAGAGGGAGCTGACTGTTTATAAAAATAAATAAACAACAGATTATGGGAAACTGGTGTCCCTTTGCTCTCCCCTGCCACAGTAGCCCTCTGTAAGGTTTAATATCATGGATGTGTTTCCACAGAAAATGTTTATACTGCTCAGCCCCACCAGTTCTGGGCTAACCACAAGGATGTGTTGTTATTTTTTGTGCTCATTAGCAGAAATGCCATGGATAGAGGCCAGCTTTCCCAACATGGCATCATAAATGGGAAGAAGTTCCCTGAGAACTCAGAAATCAATTTCAGAGAGGTCCTGAATATTCCCCTTGGATCTGCAGAAACTCCAGTTCTAACTGTAGCTACTTGCAAGGCCTTCGTGTTGCTGTGATTTTAATTACCCTCTCATTGACAACGTTAGCATGATTTACACCAAAGAGAGAGAGACTGAATTGCTCTGCAGATTTCAGGCCCCTTCCCTCTGTGTGGGAAGACAGGCAGTTTGCTTTACCCATTCGGTCCAAAGTTGTAAATATCTCTCTGTTGGATGTTGTCATTCCCAGACATGCTGCCCAAGAAAAGTGTGTTGTCTTGGGATGGACAATGCTAATCAGCTGATGCAGCAATCTGCCCAAAAGAGACTGTACATCTGAAAGTGACATAAGAGTTGATTCCTCTCCCAAGCTTCCATGATGTTCATTGTATCTGTGGATGAGGAGGGCATGGAGGGGATAATTGTGAGCTCCTGTTTAGATAGATCCATCATAATCCACTTCTAACACTTAAATGACCCCACAGAGACTCATCAATCCAAACCTTGGATGAAATACCATGAAGTGAGGCTACACTGGATTAATCTTTATTCATCATAGCCAAGCATTTATTTGCAGTGTAATAGGGTGTGGAAGAGGCCACTTTTCTACAAGTTTGTTGCTTTAAAGCCCAATATCAAGGCACCTTTTCTGGCAGCTGCCTGTTGAATCTTTGTGCGAGATAGGCGATTGCAAGAAGCAGCCTGCCGAGAGTGCAGAGATATGGGTCAGGGTGAAGAAAATCAGGCATTGATGTTTAATCTTCCAGTAAATCCAGACCATAATCCTGTCAGGTTTTTGCTAACAAATGTCTGTCTGAACCAAAAATCAAACGCCCCACTTATATGTGCATCACTTTTAACTGCTGCAGTACAGTCAGTGGGGAAAAGAAATAGGCTGTAAAACCTCTATGTGTTTTAAATACTTCCCAGTCTGCCCAAGTCTTAACTGCAGGTGCTGCCTGTTCTCCTACTTAAGCAAGCAATTTAAATTCCCCTGAACCAAAGGACTAGTACATAGCATGAGTCTACCCTGGATATCTATTTGTTTATTACCCATCTGAGTGTGCAGAGAGAAGAAGAATGAAAATGTTGCTATTTCCCTAAGGAGTGCATAGCAACTGCTATAAAACTCCAGTGATCGTAGCAGCTATGTTCACAGGCCTTGGCATGAAGATTTTAGAAATTCAGGGTCTTTATTTGTTCTCTGCCTTTTTCTTCCACTGTCTTACAAATGCAGATAGAATCAAAGGGTTTAGGGGCTCTGACGTGTGTAGAGTGTTCATAAAACATGCTCTGGTAGAATAAATCTACCCCTTGCCTGGGAGAGTGTTTATTGAATGGGTCTGTTTCTTGGCAGGTCGCTCTCTTTCAGCAGCAGATTGAGGCTTGAAGCTCATAAAAATGCAAATTTTCCAACACCCAAGCCTCTAGGATACTTGTAAAGTTTTGATAATATTGTTTCTAATTACATTGCGACCACTGGCAAGTGAACCAAGTGCATAATTTAATCTCTCCAGGTTTTGATGGTTGGTGCCGACGACTTCACGCTAATTGGAAAGCCACTTCTAGGGTAAGAAAGACACACTTTATAATAACCTAGCTCCAAGTCAGCTGACTGCCGAGTGAAATGTTTGCAAGATTCAGCCCTGCCAGGGGCATACAAGAAGTCAATGCAGCGTATTGCAAGCAGGGCTAAGGGGGTTGTGCATGAGTCACTTCTCTTAGCATTTGTGGAGAGTTAGGTGCACACATCAAAGGGATTAGGCCCCTAAATCTGTGACTCTCTTTTGATCCTAGAACTAAATCTGCTCTTCTAGTAACATAGAGCAAAATAGTTAAGGGTTGAACAAAGCTGTAAGGTATTAATGGGATGAGGAAGTGAATCCCACTCTATCCAGAGCCTGCTGATAGGAGCAGCGTGGAGGCATCTTACTCTTACATATACTTAAAGACTGTAAAAGTCTCTTATAGAGAGAAAGGGTGGTCTTGTGACGAGTACCCCCTATTCCTGGCTTTATCTCCCAAACTAGTCACAAGACGAAATTCATCAATGTTTCTAACGTGCTTTGAGATCTTCAGATGGTAGAACGGTAAAGCATTATTATTGTTACTCATTGTACTGAAAATAGGAAACAGGCTGATGATTACAGCAATATTTTTTCACTTCAAATGTTTTAATGTAAAATATGTTTGTGGGGCTTCTCAGGGCAGAACGTGCTAAGCAGGGGAGGCAAATTCATTCTGTGGACCGGGCCCAAATTCATTCTGTGGACCGGGCCAAATTGTATTTTTAATTGTGGCCATGGGCTGGGAGATCGGACTATGTACGTTCCTCAGCTCACAGCAGAACTCTCCCTGATATCATAGGTTGATGTGCACAAAGATCAAGGGTTGAAAGATTGGGTACTGTATGTAGTAACCGCACTTTTTGTTATAATTTAAGTGCCTTATTGTCATATTCAGCATCACGTATTGGGTAAATACACTTCCCTTTAGAGTTAACTTCCTTCCTTCCTCATCCTCCTTCCTCTTCTGTCCTTGGCCAGATCTAGGCGAGAGTGATTTGCTGGTATAGCTTTTCAGGCATATTATACCAGCAAAGCACTCCTAGGGTGGATGCAGCTTATATCGGCAAAACTGCGCTTGTGCTGGGATAGCTTATTCCAGTACCCCCAATGAAATAAAATATACCGGCAAAAGTGTGGTTTTGCCAGTATAAACTGTGTCCATACTTGGGGCTTTTGCTGGCACAGCTATGTGGGGTCGCAAATCACACCACTGACCAACACAACTGTGCTGGCAAAAGCGTGTAGCATAGACCTGCCCTTTGTGTGTCTCCTCTTTTCTGCTCTGTCTACTTCCCTCCCTGCAGCTTCTCAGTTTCCATGCCTCCTCATCAGCTTCGTTCCCACTCCCTGCCACGTCTCATCTGCTACAGTGATCAGCAACGAAATAGTTAATGTTGATGTGTTGCATGAGAATGTTAGGCTTTAGCATTAACACCCCAGTGAAATAAACTGAGAGGAGAGGGAGCTCACACCTCTCAGAGCCATTATTTCAGGCTGTGTTTATGCATAATCAGGAAGGCAACGCTGCATTGATTCACATTCTGCTCTTGGCTGGCTGGCCAGTTTTCTTTGCAACCATATCCTCATCTACCCTAGGGATTAGTTGTAAAACATTTGCACAGTCACTATCATCAGTTCAGCTGCAGAAGTGCTAGCAGCATTGGGAGCCCTAAAGCAGACAGGGCTTCTGTGGCTGCCAGCATTTTAGACCTGAAATGTTGGGGCCCACGGGAGCCTTGTGTACTCTGGGCTCCAGACACTGCTAGCATCAGAGGAATTGAACCAGCATTCACATTTGTGGGGAATTTTTGCAAAAACCCAGTAGGGCTAGAAACTTAATATCTTGCAATGAAAGTTCAAATTTTGCAGATTCTGAGTAAGTTGTGAGCACTGTTCCCTCTAAGCTGTGTGCGTGTCCGCCTGCACAAAAATTTGCACGGAAGCACAATTTGCATAGAAGAATTTTTTTGCGCACACGGCCTCTCAAAAATTTGCACAGAAGACATTTTTTTGCGCACATGGACTGTCAAAAATTAGAGGGAACATTGGTTGTGAGTCACCTCAAACAGGCCCTGTTTTTGGCACCACTTAAAGGAACGTTCCTCTAGCAATGCAGATCTTTCTGCACAGTGCCCTAAACTCTGCTAATTAATTGCCAGCATGACCGTACCCTGGCAAAGCTACATTTGTGCACTAGCCTTTGGGCACACACTGAAACACAGGGCTTCCCTGGAGATTTTCGGGAAGAGGAAGAGCCATCATTTGGTCTCTGTATGTGCCTCAAAAGTGGGGAGGCTTTGGCAGTGTGACTGAATGCAGCCCAAACCGTCAGTGTGAGGTTACACTGCGTTAAAGGTAGTGGAGAAGAGGAAATGCGTGTGAAATAGAAGTGTGGTGTGGTGCCCCATCCTCTCTTTTAGGGCTTTGGGGAAACTTGACATACGTACAAGCTGCCCACTACTATGGTATGAGACAAAGGAAAACAGAGCACCGCCTATTAGAGATGGCGTGGGCTGCAATATTTGTGCATTGTTCCCTATCCTCCCTGGTTTGGAGGATAGATAACAGCTTGGATGAATACGAAGACTTTTTGTTTTCCATTGGCTTAAAAATCAACACGAGTGTGTGTGCAAGCCAGTGTCGGCGTCGTGCAGTCCATTTCAGCTGCGTTCCCTGATCAGACTTGGAGGCGGGTAGGAACTTGTTCTGTCTTAGACAGATGGTCGGGTTTTTTCCCCGTAGAAATCAGATACCTCCCAAGATGACACTCCTTTAACATCTTCAGACAAAACAAAATGTCTCTCTCCTCCCACTCCCAGTAGCCCATACCGCGCGCCAGGTCTGTGGTCTGTTTTGTTCTTTGCAACTGCTTATTGTCCAGCGTTTCTATGCAAAAGCCATATTAAGTGGTACGCAGTTGTCATTTCCTTAGCTTTATAACTTGTACGCCCCCAAAGCTGCAACGGGAAATGATTGTGACCCAGAAATCATAGCAGCGGTTTCACTGCTTTCCAGTGAGGTGTTTACGCTCTGAACCATTGCAAAACACCCTAAGGCAGTTTAGCCCTAAGTAAAGGGGACATGGCGTCCTTGGTGGTTCATGTGTTAGGCAAAGAGCTCCGCTTACTCTAACGCTAGATGCTGTTGATCAGATTTCTTTCCATTAACGTAGCCAGCTATTTTACACATGGCTTCCTCTTGTCTGCTTGCCCAGGTTGGCTGAGGCTGCAGACCCCTGGTTGACAGCTGGCACGGTGCCACGCTGCCTCTTTCCCCAAAAAATGCCATGTTGAGGTTCACCTGCCTCCTGTCAGGAGAGAGACTCCTGGGCGTGATATAAAGATTGTCATCAGTAAGCATCTTGATACTTACGGGACGTCCTCTGCATGGATTATATTCATTATTTAGTAACAATCACTGTCACTCCAACTTGGATATAGGAAGTTATCGTATGAATTCGTCTTCCTTATTAGAAAAACCTAATCTGGAAACTCTGGACCCACTGAAGTCAGTGGGAGTTTACCATTCAATTCAGGGGGGGCCAGGAGTTCGCCTCTGTGACTGCATAATGCTAACTGCTGAGACGTTTAATAAACCGTTACTGTTTACTATTTATATTGCTCTAGAACAGGCCTGCACAACTCGTAAAGCGGGGAGGGCCATATTACTCCAAAGAAAACAGCTGAGGGCTGAAACCCCCCGGCCCCACGGAAACACCCCCCCGCCCCCAGCGCCGCCTGCCCCGTGGAAACAACCCCTCCTTCCCCAGCGCTGTGGTGTGGAAACCTATAGCGGGGGAAAGGAACAGTGCCCATAGGGTGACCAGATCACAGCAGTAAAATAGGACCCACCTCCTCCCCGCTCGGCCCCACCATCACACCCCTCTTCACCCCCCAGGGGTCACTGCACACAACAGTCAATTAATGCAGTTATAGATAAATCTCTGCATTATGCATTTTTGTATAACTTTTATATGACTTTGTATTGAACCTTGGTAATACGTTATAGCGGGCCCCTAAGGTAGTATAATTAAGGTAAAAGAAAAATGTCTTTTTGCTAGAAGTAGAATAAGATCTTCCCCCCACTTTGTATTCAGTTGCCCTGTTGAATGAATGAGGTGTGAATGAGGAAGGTGTGGAAGGCAGGCACCTCCAGACAGCTGCAACCCTTGCCTACTCACCCCCCTGCAGGCCGCACAGTGAGCCCACGTGGGCCGCATGTGGCCCCTGGGCCGCATGTTGTGCAGCCCTGCTCTAGCGCCAAGAGGCCTTGATTCAAAATTAGGGCCCTCATTTTGCGCCGCACTGTACAGATGCCTATTGAGAGTGAGCGTCCCTTCCCTGAAGAGTTCAGTCTCTCAAACATTCAGCCTTAATGACTGATACAACAGAGGGCAAAATTCACTATAGTAGACACACAGCTTGGGTCAGATAGCTTTGAAACTTGATTTGCAGACAGAAGTTGCCTCTTGGCACCTGGGCATGCTCAAGAATAGCATTTTGGAAGGTCTGCTTATGTGTGTCACTGTTTCTCAGTACACATGCCTGTAGGACAGTATGTATCCAGCACCTAGAGAAGGGAGTTCTCTACATAGGTTTGTATAGATATTTCCCTAGTGTAACACCTCTGGCTGAACACAAGTAAGGACCATGAGAGCTAGGACACCTGGCCCACCAGTAACCAAAGGCTCATTTCTGGACCAGCTTTCCCTGTACCACCACTCTATTTTTCATACTTCTGGTGGCTTGTAGCCCCATTACTGCCCTACTTAAAATCTTGACTACTATTTTCGTAAAACAGCCCACCGATTTTAGTGTTTGAATCACTCTGTCCTCACTGACCTTGCCTTCTGAGTGTTGATTATTTCCATGTGATTCCACAGCACAGCAGCTAGTGTTGGTGACTGGACTTGCTTACATGCCTGGAGTCTAATCCTGCAGTAGTGAGGCAAGCGGGAGTCTAGCTTTCCCGGTAGCTTCAATGGGGGCAGGGGCAGGCAGAATAGCTCCCTAATAGAAAGACATTTTCATAAAATACCCCCAGACCCTGCTTTTCTTTGCCTTTGCTGGTTTCCTTTCTAGCATTGCTGTTACGTGCACCTAGAGATCCTAACTGTGATTGGGGTAAATATATGGCGATATGCCTACCTCATAGAACTGGAAGGACCTTGAAAGGTCATCGAGTCCAGTCCCTTGCCTTCACTAGCAGGACCAAGTACTGCCCCCTGACAGATTTTTGCCCCAGATCCCTAAATGGCCCCCTCAAGGATTGAACTCACAACCCTGCGTTTAGCAGGCCAATGCTCAAACCACTGAGCTATCCCTCCCCCCGTCACTGTTCCCTCTAAGCTGTGCGCGCGCGCACACAGATCCTAAACCCTGCGCACACGGCGAAACACCATGCGCACAAAAATTTGCACAGAAGCACAACAATTTGCATAGAAGAAATTTGTTGCGCACATGGCCTGTCAAAAATTTGCACAGATGAAATTTGTTGCGCACACAGCCTGTCAAAAATTAGAGGGAACATTGCCCCCCGTGCTAGCTGTGGAGTACATCTTTTCGCCAGGTCATGCTCTGCTCTGTAGCTCATTCAGATGTGGCCAGTAGCCATGTATATTAAACTGTATTTGCTCCCTGTGTCTGGCTGCTGAATACGCAGATAGGCTGATTTTTTGTCTGTGTGTTCCTCTAAGAATTCAATCTCTTATAAATATTGTATTCCCAAAGGGTATGTGTTAATACTGATGGTAAATGAAAGCCTTTGGCCCTTTTATGTTTTTTTCCTTATGTGCAGACAGAGTCATTTGTCAGGAAAATGTTCTTTAAGTGTCCTCCGGTGGAGAAGGGAGCACAATAATGAGCTTTTAATGCTGTTTTGGGGCGTTGGGAAACAGTGCATCTTCCTCCACTACCATTCATTACAACCAGAACTTCCCAAAGCACTGGACTGGGTTTCCTGTCCTCCAATGAGGCTGATTTGTTATGAGAGAGAGGGACAGTTGCTCAGGCAGGTAGCTCATTCTTCGGTGTGGACCTTAAATTGCCATCCTTTCTGTCCGCCTCTCCAGATGGCAGCTAAAGATTCCAGGGCGCTCTTCCAAAAGGGGATACCTCAGTGGTCTTGATCAATAGTTCTCCTCTCAGTCAGCTTCCAGCGTCCAAGGGGATGTGTGTGTGAGCTGTCGCTGAGTGCCGAATTCCATGTGTGCTTGCACGCTGAGTCACTGCCATTTCGAGAGAGAATGCCTTGCATGCTAGCTCATGTGAGATGGGAGCTTTTGGAACCACGCTGCCCTGAATATTTTTCACAGAGAAGGGAGGATGGGAAAGATTTGATCACTGAGTGATGCTGACTGTGGCAATAGGTTGCAGAATCAAGACATTTAAGGCCGTGTTCTTCCCTTAATAATCTCTTGGCAAGCCTCCCACAGGTGTCTGTGAGAGATCTGTTCTGGATCTAGGAGAGCGTGACGTCCTGCATTTGAATCTGGACTTCTCCTCCAAATGAGATTGCAATCCCAGGAGTAAATAGACAAGGCAGACAAAGGGTGGGAGGAGAAAGAGAGGTGAAATGACTCATGCAAGGTCCCACAACCAGTCAGAGAGCTGTGGTCTATTAGCCACATTATTGGACACAGGATCAAGTCCTGCTCCTCTTATCAGGTGAACAGTCCATTGTCTTCTCTAGGAATAGAATCATAGAATCTCAGGGTTGGAAGGGACATCAGGAGGTCATCTAGTCCAACCCCCTGCTCAAAGCAGGACCAACTCAATACTCAGGTGAGTCACGCTAGAACAATTTAACCTTCAGTCTATAAATCAAAATGCCAGTGCTTGCTGTCTCTGCGGCTTTGTAGAAGGAGGAACAGCTTTGATCTTGATGAAGGAAGAGCTCTGTAGAAGAGTTGCCAACCAGTCTGAGCCCAGTATTGAAGGTTTACTGTACTTTAAGCCAAGGGGGAAATACAGGATTTTTTTAAAAGCACCATGTGCACCAGGCTTCATTGCCGGCATCCACAGCATTGGGAATTTGGACTTGCCATCTCTGAGTGTCGTTGCAGACTTCCACTGTTACTCTACCAGCCTCGGACATTTCTAACTCCCTCCCAGTGAGGCAGAGAAATACTGCCCTACAGACTAGTGTGGCACTTACCTGATAATTCTTGCATAGTCAATCCTGTGTTTCTTCAGTGCAAAGCCTGCGAGTGGGCACTGCTGAGATGGATTTACCCACTCAGCAGCTGGGGACCTTGCAGTTCCCACAGGACAGGGTTTTGTCAGAAAGACGCATTACTTTGTGATAGTCTTCCAGGGAGCCTGCCCATTGATTAGAGGAGGATGTCATTAGTTACGTTGTGTTTCTTTTTTTTTTTTTTCATTTTTAAGGAAAGATCTTGTCCGTGTGGAAGCCACCGTTATCGAAAAAACAGAATCTTGGCCAAGAATTAACATGAGATTTTGGAAAAGGCACAATTATCAAAGGAAGAAAAGTAAGATGAAAAGAATGTAGCACCGTCACTTCCCACTCCCTTCATGGCCCAGAGCCCAGGGCCACAGGATCGGTACAGAATGCCCTCAGGGCTCAGAGCCCAGTGACATAGGCATAGCACACAATGTCCTTGCAGCTCAGAGTACAGACAGGGGCATACTATGCAGTGCCCACAGGAGTGCCCCGATGGCACATGGACATGGGCTCAGTACCCAATGCCCTCCAGGCTCAGTGCACAGGGACATGGTCCCACTACACAATGTCCTTGGACCTCAGAGCATGGACACGGGCATGGTACGCAGTGCCCACAGGAATGCTCTGCTGACACACAGCTCAGGGGTGTGGGCTCCCTACACAATGCCCTCGTGTCTCACAGCACAGGGACACAGTGCCCAGAGGAGTGCCCTGATGGCTCACAACACAGCAACATGGGCAGGGTACACAAGTCCTGACCGTTCTGAGCAAAGTGACCTTATTTCCTTCCTCCACTATCTGACACTCATTGCCAAAAAGACCATTTAAAATACTGCTTTCAACACAAGGAAGTGGTGCTGTTCTCCTTCCCCGGCCTCTAATCTTGCATATTTATCCACAGATGTTAACAAGTCTAAACAGCATCTTGGACCAGGCCTTGATTACCATGTAAATGAGGCAGTTGTAGAGTTTCTTCCTGAATTATCAACAGGAAAAAAAAGTGAGGTAGAAATCTTGGGCAGAAGTAAAACCTGACACACTCTCACAGGAGCTCACCGTTCGTGCTCGTACCTTTGCTCAGGTTCTGTCTACATGAGACAGCTTTGCACTTTTGCTGGTGTAGTCCACTCCAGCTCTCGCAAGTGACACAAGCTGTGCTGGTAAAAGCAGAGTTGTTTCGGTATAACTCTGTCTACATGTGGGACTTCTGCTGGCACCGCTGTGTGGGTCACGGTTCGCACCTTATCCCACCCCGCATCAACATAACTGTGTCAGCAAAAGCCTGCTAGTGTAGACATGGCCTTAGGTCCAGATTTTTAAAGGTGCTCAGCATCACAAAGCCTAACTGATTTAGGTGCCAGGTTTCAGAGGGGTAGCCATGTTAGTCTGTATCAGCAAAAAACAACGAGGAGTCCTTGTGGCACCTTAGAGACTAACAAATGTATTTGGGCATATAAGGTGCCACAAGGACTCCTCGTTATTTTTGCTGATTTAGGTGCCTAATTCTCATTTTTGATTGTTGATGGGATTTAGATATCTAAATGCCTACAGCTCTTTTGAAAATGATATCTAGGCTCCTAAATCCATTAGGCACTCTGGCACTGTGAACAGCAGTGTCTAAATATCTTTACAAATCCGGGCCTTAGTGTATAAGGTACTTTAATGCATAATCTTATTTTTCTTCTTTCATTCTTTTTCAGTTATCGTGCAGCCACAAACGGTCCTCCGGATAAACACCATAGAAATTGCTCCCTGCTTGTCATGATGGATTGTTGGTCTAGTAGGGCTAGGTTTATTTGTACTGCTTTAAGAAGTATGGAAATAAAGAACTCTTGTCACTGGAAAGTCTTGGGCTTTTTATTAGTGTCTATAATGGAAACCTATTTTTACTTTTTTAACGATGAAACATTTTTTGTTGAAATACTATTTCAGCTTTAACTATGTTTATTTGTAACCAGTTCCTTCTGAAATTCAGGATCCAAGGGTCATTGACAAGATGTTTAATTCCACTCCACTCTGTCTTTGCCTGAGCTCCAGCACTCTCACAAGCAGAAGACAGGAATCATGGAAAAAATGAAAGCAAGTGCTCAGCTCAGCTTTTAAAATGGACGGAGATCCAGTGGTGTAAAAGAGAAGAGCCATGTAACTCCACAGCCTTGCAGCTTAGGCCCTGATCAAGCAAAGCATTTAAGCATGTTAATAGCCCCATTAATTTCAATGGGACTGCTCCTGTGCCTAGTTTTTCACATGCTTCAGTGCTTTGCTGGATGAGGTCTAGTGCATGAACATAAATGAATCCTACAGTCAGGTCAATAGACATTGTGTGTAGCATGTGATTCCTCCCCCTCCTCATGACACAATCGCTGCGGTTCCATTCTTTGGGAGCTCAAAACCAGAGTAGTATGATACGATCCCTGCAGTTCTGCAGCTCCAGAGAATAATGTGGTGCAGTATGGTACATAACAAACATGGGGGCGAGATGAACTTGGTGACTGCCGGGCTTGGAATGCACTTCATGATGGGGCCAATCAGTGCAAATCGGTGTTAATGATTAGCAAGAGGGGATGCAGCTGAGGAGTTAATCCTCTTAAAGGTGAACCTGATTATTTCTAAAAAGCTGTTCAGAGTTCCAGCCAGTTAGCAGAAGTCGTATAAATAGCCTTAGAAATGACAGCTCTCTGCAGTATTTGAAAATGTTCTTTTGGCTGAGTTCAGGGTCCTTTAACAGCTGGTGGCACTAACATTTAAAGCAGAGAAGAGGGGCCTTATAAGCTCTTTGGGACAGGGCCTCCCCTTTTGCTGTGTATATGTACAGTACAATGGGGGGCCCCAGTCCCTGGGTTCATAATTGGGACTCCTAGGCACTAGTTCAGTACAAATAACAATGTAAGGAAGTGTTGGCAGATGGCCGCCTGGCTAAGGCACTGAATGGACTCCAGAGATCTGGATTCAATTCCCAATTCTGCCACAGACTTACCGTGTGACGTTGGGCAAGGTGTTTAATCTTTCTGTGCCTCAGTCCCCATGGGTGTCTGGGGATAGTATTTCCTTTTTCCTACCCGTTGTCTGTGTAAGACCTCTGGGCAGGGCCGGTGCAAGGAAGTTTCGCGCCCTAGGCGAAACTTCCTTGCACCAGCCCTGCGCCCTCCCACCCCGCCAGCTAACACCGCATCCCCACCGCGGGCCGGCAGCTCAGCCCCCCACCAGCGGCAGCTTCCCCCTGCCCAGGAAGCGGGAGGCAGCTGCGACGAGCCGCCCCCCAAATCGTGGCGCCCTAGGCAACTGCCTAGGGTCGCCTAGTGGGCGCGCCAGCCCTGCCTTTGGGGCAGGGACTGACTTTGACTGTACTGTTTGTGTACAGCGCCTGGCACAGACAGAACCTAATCTCAGCTGGGATCTCTGGGCGGATCTGGAATATAAACAACAGTAACAACAGGATAGAACTTTTTTTACCTCTCCTCGTTTGAGATATTTTCAGATTGTAAATTGAGGGGTTTTTGATGTCACTTTGTGGCTCTCGTGGTTCCCATCACTGTCTGGAAATCCACAGACCTTGTGTTATTTACATAAACGTTTGCAAGCTGAAATAGCTTGCATAGAAATCACAGGCTGTCCCCACTGCTTGTGCACTTCCTCTTAGCCTCTGTGCCACGTTTTCTTGCTGGTTGTAGGACTCCTCTCTTGATCAGACATGCACACTCCAGCAATTGGAACTCAGCTGCAAACAGTTTGCCTGAACAATTCTAAGGCACTCAGACATAAGGAGCAGCACTCGCTGTGATGAGAGAGAGAACTGCTTTTCTTAGATCTTTCAGCACATTGTCAGATAGCTGTCAGATTCCCTGCAGCTACTATGTAAAGTAAAAAATGGTCCTTGCTCAGCACTTCCTAGTGGGGGGTAATAACCCTTTCAAAGTGGCAGAGACTAAGGCCAAAGAAAGGGTGTTGAAGAGGGCCTAATATCTCATTTACATAAATCCACCTGGTTCTCTACCACCCTGTGCCATAATAACATTCATTATAAATATGCTTGGGTACTTGTGCTGTGAGCCTGTGAGAGCGAAGCAGGGTTGGGTCAAGGGAGTACTTGAATAGGAGCCTCCAAAGGGTCGGTAGGCGGTGCAGGAAACAATGGGGGTATCTCCACACTACAAAGACTGTACCAGTGTAGCTGTGCCAGCATAGCCTCATTATGTAGATGCAGCCAACACCAACAGAAGGGGTTTTTCTGGTGGTGTTGGAACACTGCTTCCCTAAACAATGGCAGCTATATTTGTCCATTGACATAGCTGCGTCTACACTGCAGGTTAGGTTGGCATAGCTGCATCAGTCCCAGCAATTTTTGGTGTCTTTCTTAAAGCCCCAGCTGCTGGAACCAAGAGACTGGATGAGAATCTCTTTTCATTTTTTAAAAAATTAAACTTCTAGCTCTCTTGGTTGTAGAAAAAAAGCTTGATAATGTGACATGAGTGCAACCTAAAGGCTGAGAAACCGGAAGGCAAATAAGAAGAACCCACCTTTTATCATTCTTTTAAAAAAAAACTCATACTTTTTAAGCCACTCTAGAACTGGTCAGAAAACCTTCAATGGAAAAGTTTTCTATTGGAAAACACATTTCTGTCAAAAGCAAAACACTTTGCAAGACTGTCAATTTTTCCGAAATGTCATTTTAGGGGGGGGAAAAGTAAAAAAGTTCCAACAACGTCAAAATGTCTCGCTTTGACATTTTCAGAATGAAACCTTTCAATTTTTTGTTTCAACATGACTTCTTATTTCTAATTTTTTTTATTTTGCCAAAAATCAAGATGAAACATTTAGCTTTTGTCAGAACGAAATGTTTTGACTGAGCCACAATGAATTTCTTTTTACAGCAACTTTCAACATTTTCAGGTTTGGGTCCAAATAGGAACAAAAACCAAGTTTCAAAAATCTTAAAATCCTCCACGAAACGGGATTTCCATTCTCCACCCAGCACTACCACTATTATGATTTTGGGGCAGGGGGAGGGGAGAAAGGCTCACTCATGATTTGTGAATGCTTGAAGTTGGCAATTCTGCAGGTGGCTTGCCGAAAGCTTGTCTATTAAATGTACAGGGAGACAAATGCTCCTTCTCCATCTTTGCTAATACAATTAGAGAGACCCATGCTGTCTAGAGATTGTATGGATGGGCTGGATTAATGGCTGTGCAGGCCTTCATTTCCTGATTCAAATTGAAGTCTTGAACAAATCCCCCACCCCACCTTTTCAGTCACCAATCTGGAGAACTAAAGGGAAACCACTTAGCCAGGCAGTAGTGAAGTGTTAGCTGTGCTGGGGAGCAGCTTGCATTGTTGTGCAAGAGATCAATGAATTGTTGGCCTGATTAAACATCAGCGTTATGATGAATTCATCAATCACCCTCAAGAGCAATGAACTATGGCACTTTAATTTGTGTGGGGTTTTTTAGCCAGATACGAATGCTTTGGGGATTTTTATTTTGAACAATGTTTTATTAAGTAGAAGGGCTAATATTGTTCCCTTTATTCGCCAAATGTCACCCACTGGTAATGTTTGCTTGTCTGTTAAGTGTGCCATTTGGTGATGCTTGTCCCCGAAACAACAACAGATTCATCAAAATTAAGGATGGAAAAAGGCTCATCAAGTTTGTCCCACAAGGTGCCCAGTGCAGAATTGCTCCCTTCAGCAAAATCTACAGTGCTCTGTCCCGATAAATTTTTATCTGTTCCCTTGGCAAATTAATCCGCGCTCTAGAATAAGCCTTACTGCTAAGAAATTTCTCTTGATGCTCAGCCTACATGTTGAGGATTCATTATTGTGGTGTAGTGTAATGAAACACTATGTACTTGCTAAGTGTTATCATATCCTGCCCCACTTCTATAGAGACTGGCGTAGGATTGTATGAAAACAAGTGTGAAACTATCTATTCAGACCCACTGGCAACAGACAGGGGCAGCATCTAATTACAATCATTAGAATTACTTAATACTTGAACTCCCTGACACATCCCATACTGCAGCATGTTTCCAGCTAAATCAAAATGCAGTTTGAAAGGTTCGGAGAGCTTTGAGGCTGGAGGGGTGCTCAGGAAATGCTATTGTTCTTCCCCTTTGTTTGTTTGTTTTTTTTTTTTTTTTTTTTACTTTCTTTCTTATTCTGTCAGCTTTGTAAGGCATCTTTGAACTCTTTCTATAACCAGATTTATTTTCTCAGCATGATACAGACACATTCTGGCTGCAAATACAAAATATGTTATAGCGCTTAGAATTCAGAACCAGGAAGACTGTCATACCAGGGAATTGTGTTGGCTAGATTTCTTTGTATATCGGAGCTTTTCTTTGTGACCAAGAAAATAAGCTTTTTAATAAACTGGGGGAAGGAGGAAGAGAGAGAATATTTTGTCAATAGGTGTACGCAGTTATAACTGTTTTGCAGAAGTCTTGCAGCAATGAGCAATCTAGGACATGATCAGACATTGAGGCCAGTAATCTTTCACGTTATTATCTTCTATTTTTAGAATATGGAAAACAGTGACTGTGACCTGTGTCCCTATCCTACCAGCAACTTCTCAAATTTTAAGTTCATTAAGTTTTATTTTAAATTAATTTCAATGGGAGCAGAAGCAGGTCCACAGACCTGCTAAGAAAAACAGCAGGTCCAGTTCCCCCTGAAGTTAATGGGAGCGCTTATTAATTTCTACAACAACAAAATAAAAACCAAAAACCCATGCTAGGTGTTTATTGGCAAGGTGGCATTGCTTTCGCTACAGGAAAAATGCTGAGTCCCCCAGAGTGAATTTTCTGAATGTAGTACTAGATTAACTATAGAGATGTATGGTGATAGCAATGTTTGTGACATAGTGTGTCACAATAGGATGATAGTATTTGTAAGATCACTAATGAGACGGTAACATTTTCAAAAGCACCTGAGTTAGGCTCCTAAGTCCAATTTTCAAAAGTGACTTGAGCACTTAGGAGCCTGAGTTCCATTAAAAGTCAATGAGACTTAGGCTTCAAAGCCCCTAAACTGCTTTTTAAAATGGGATTTAGGCTCCAAAGTCACTTAGGCCCTTTAGAAAATTTCCCCCAAGATTTTTGATTACATCCCCTCGCTTTCAGTTCATTGAATTGTGAGGGGAGGGCCTGACTCATAAAAGAAATAGCCAGTTATTTTTTCCTTGCAGTCCCAGCAAAGTTCAAATCCATTTTGGTCTCGAAATAGCCAGTGACCCATGCTAAGATAGAGCTCGGATCATGTGGTGGGAATCCTATGCTCCAAGACAGTAACCTGGGGTGATTTCTTGCTTCATCTGCTTTAAGACAACTGTTGCTTTTTATCTGCCTGCTGAGAGGATTTTATTTGTAATGATACAATTCACTTTGAATCTGGCCTATTTCCAAATGCAAACTCTGCAGATATCTTCACTCTGCTTCAAAGTGCATTCAGAAAGTGCAGACCTCCATCGCACATTGTTAGTGCTCCGGTTAACCTGGATACTGGTTTACATAACTGCCAATCATTATGCCTCATTTCCTATCTATATTACAATGGAGCCTAAAGGCCCCAACCAAAATTGAGACCCCATATAGTTCTATGTACGGTACCCACGTAGAGTAAGATCAGCGCTGGCGTGCCCACTAGGTGACCCTAGGCGGTCGCCTAGGGCGCCGGGAGCTGGGGGGCGGCTGGCCGCGGCTGCTGCCCGCCTCTGCAGCTGAGCCGGGAGCAGGGGGCGGGCTCCAGGGCTGAGCCGGAAGCCGGGGGAGCGGCTGGCCGCAGCTGCCTCCCGCCCTCCCGATTCCGGGGCTGAGCCAGGAGCCGGGGGGCGGCTGGCCGCGGGCAGGGGGCTGAGCTGCCGGCCCGCAGGGGGTGGAGAAGGGAGGGGACTGGCTGCCACGGGGTGGGGGCGTTAAGCTGGGGGGAAGGGCCCGGGGGGGCGGTGTTAGCTGGGGGGGAGGACGCAAGGGGGGGGGGGTGGTAGCTGGGCGGGGGGGCGCGCAGGGCTGGTATAAGGAAGTTTTGCCTAGGGTGCAAAACTTCCTTGCACCGGCCCTGAGTAAGATACAGTCCTTGCCACCGTGCCTCCATGGCTCACAGCTAAGGATGCCAGCTTCAGGACAAGCTGAGAAATAGGGCAGATTCACCCCAAAGTGATGGTTATTCTATTATTAGCTATGCCAAGCCAGAAACAAAAGTAAACTTCTGTCTCACAACACTGGTTAACAAGAAGTCCAAAATGCACTCTCCTGAGGCATCTCAGCCCTGGTTTCACAACCCAGACACTAGACTTTATGATGAGAGGTTATTGAAAACCAATTTCATCCATCAAAGGGCTCTTCTGATCTCAAAAGATCTGCCATGTACCCAAGTCAATATATAACCCGGATCTTACCCAATAATCATTCTGGTGCCAATCCTTTAGTATCTAATATCTAAATGTTTATTTATGAGAGAAAGAGTTAAAATGGTTATGGAAATCAGATATATATAATCATTGCAAAGTTACTGTATCAGGTTTGTAGCAGTGATGGAATAAATTGCTAGTTTGCAAAAAGTCTCTCTGGAAATTACCCAAACAGCTTTGGGGTCATCAGTCCGTGTTTAGAGCTTCCTTGTTAGAAATCCATTCCAGAGAAATAAAGCAAGAAATGAAGACAAAATGGAGATTTTCCCGCCAGGATCTTTTTTATCCCCTCCCATGTGGATAGAATTTTACTGTCCCAAACAAAGCTCTCCGTCTTTGTGGAAAATTATAGGCACAAGATGGAGTCCAGGGTCACATGAACCCATACATGCTTTGATGACTCACAAACACAGCCATTACCCATATTCTGGAAGGCTTGCTGGGCTGGATGAATTTCTTCTATAGGCTATTGTGAGAGTTAATTACCTTTGATGGGCCATCAACACAAAGTTGTCTTGCTTCAGTGTAGATTTTACCTGGGGGGTGTTGCTCAGAAATACAGCACATATGTAGGATGCCAGTACATAGTCTGTTCATAACTTCAGATACAAAAATGATACATGCATATAAACAGGATAATCATACTCAGCAAGTCATAACTTTTCCACTGACACCTTACATGATATACTTTGTACAAGTTCTATTGCAGTTGTATACATGCAATATACATGACCATATCTGAATCATACTGCATCACAAGAGCTTAAAATCTAAACACACAAGACACACAAAGGATAGGAAGGGAAACAGAAGCATAGAGAGGGAAAGCGACTTGCCCAAGGTCCTACAGTAGGTTAGTGTCAGAGCCATGACTAGTAGAAACCCATGTCTCCTGAGACCAGTGCCCTTTCCACAGGCCCATATTGCCTTTAAGGTGAAATTCACCCTAGTGCAAAGTGGATCAGTTAAGCCTTATTTTAAGGGCATTAGTTGTGTTTATAACCTTATATGGGCCCTTTACACCGGCGTGAATTTCACCCTCAGTTAGTATTAACTGATAACACTTATATCGTCTGTTACTCCCTTTACACTCCGTAAGTTACACACAGCAGATGGCTATCTAGGCAGGTAGGTGTGTAGCATGCAAGCAGCAGGTTTGCTGCCTCTGGAATATAGCATACACAGCCACTTCTGGGCATCACATGCAGCAGATGGACTGGAGCAGGGCTGAGAAAGGAGAGCTAATGCCTGGTGGTTTGTCAGTGTTATTTCTGAATGGGTTGTCAGGGATATAAACCTTTCTACTTCAGGGCATACGCCAACCTCTGCATCGTGGGGGTGTGGTCAGAAGGAAACTTCTTCTGTGTGCATCTTATTCCATAGTTGCCCACATCAGAGTTTCTTGCACCTTGCGCTGAAGCAGCGGTGCTGGCCACCCTCGGAGACAGGATACTGGACTGGGTGGCCCAGTGCTCTGCTCTGGCAATTCCTGTGTGAATGGAACAATGCAGCCTTCTCCTGTTGGATGCATTCTGGGCCATGTCTGAGCAGAAGGCTCTGGGGTGGCAAATATTAATCCCATGGCTCCCAGGGTCAGCACTTAATTGGGTTGAAGCTGAGTATAAGGGACCATGATAAAATGCTCTCCCTGACCTATTGACTTTCCTCAAGGAGGAAGAAAACAAACATGTACAAGTCTGATCCAGGCTTTTATTGAAGTAGGTGAAATAAGGCAGGAATGTGAAGGCAGAGGCGGGGGCGGGAAGCCTACAGGAGGGACGGCAACTGCCATGGAGCTCAGCTTCTCCTCTTGCCTCCTTTCTGACAAAGCCGACTCTCCCCACCTGGGTTAGAGACACTGCAGTTCTGTGCCTTGCAGTGAAAAGCAATTAACGCTCATAATTAGCTCTTCTGGGGGAAGTCTTAGAGTGGCGTGGGTCCACGTAACACTGTTGTATTACACAAATTCAGTACAACAGGAGCTTCGTTCTCCCTCCCAGCAGAAAGGTAGCCTCTCACTTTCTCAATTGGAGCAAGGGCAAGAGAATTGGGGTTTCTATATATTTTTTATGCTCTGAGAGCTTTACAAAGTGGTGGGTTAGATACAGCTACTTGGCATCCCCCGTAGGTTCCGCCCTTAGGTTCTTAGCAGTAATTCTCCTGCATCCTTGACCTGTGTTTTAGTGAGAGGGGCAGGTTGACCAGGCTCTCTTGATTGGCTACAGACTGATTGTCCCATGAAATTCTGCCAATGTATACATGCCAGAGATGCAGAAAAGTCCCCACATCACACCCACATTGTTTTTCTTTCCCCCCCAGTTCTTCACACAAATGCCTTGGGACATCAGAAAGAAGCAAGGCCACCCTGTCCCCAACCCCTTATGGAGATGGGGACAATCTATGTGGATGAGCTGCTGAGGGGGTGCTTACCAGCTCTGGGGACATAATACATTTTCTGCTATAGCCTCTTGTACTGCCCCTCTAAATTTCAGCCTAAGGTCCATGCACCATTTATGCCCTCAGCCTGTGAGATTTAAGAGCACCTTGGTCTTGCGCAGCGGCCACCTTGGCCATAGAACAGGTGACATGCAATCTGTGGGAGAAAAGTTCCATTAAATCCCATCACCACATAGAGGCCTCCCTGGCAAATTTGCAGTCACCCCAGCAGGCTGCTCTGATGGCTAACAAGACCAACAGATGAGCACTGTGATACAGCATAGCCAGAAGGCAGCAGGAGAGAGATACATAAACTCTAGGATGAGGAGAAGTCTTATTCCCTGTAGATTAATTAAAAGCACCTGAAGCCAGTTAGAGTGCCTGAAGCCAGTCACCTGATACAATTCCCCTGCTTCAGTCAGCCAGGGGAAGGAGTTAGAGCAGAGTGGTTTGGTGGTGGAATAGAGAGCAGTTTGGAGGAAAGCAGAGGAGAGTTTGGAGAAGTGCTGTGGCGGGACAAGAAGACCAAGACCCTAGGTAAAGGGACACCTGGCTTGTGCAGAGGGAAGGCAGGAAGCCCCACAAGCTGAAGGGCAGGAGAGGGTCTGGGAAATAGCCCAGGGGAAAGTATCACTAGTACAAGTGGTTTACCTGCTATCCTAGGGCCCCTGGGCCTGGGTCCCTCCCTCTCCACTCCCCTTCTCTGGGATACTAGTGGGACAGCTGATTCCCCAGTTCAGGGGCAAGAAATAGCACCCTGAAACCCCCCACAAGAAGAGAAAGCGTGGGACCCATTATAGTAGTGCCGGCAATTTGCCACAGCACCTAGAATGGACCTCTTTATTTTCCTGATGTTTGCAAAACTCCTTCTCTAGCCTACTGTCATGTGCTCACGTTCTCCTTCCCCTAGCACATTGCTTAGCCAAACCCAGACTCCCCGTGGAGAAATGAGGAAGGAGCTGCTCTGTCCACCCACACTGTGACTATGCCCAGAAGGCCTGAAGCCAATATGCCCCTAGTCACTACAAGTAAAAGCTGGGGAAAGGACATGCAGAAGCAAGGGGCACAGTAGAGAGTAGACAGTGCCATGTTAAATTGGTTCAAAACCCCTCCATCCCTCTCAAACCAAAGTAACATACTTTTAAATTAGTCCATCCTTAGATAATAGGTATGTTATAAAGTGGGCTACAGCCATGACTACTCAAGCTAGGATTTTATCACCTCCTAGGCAAAGAAGGGCTGGGCTGATTAGATTTTCCTTGGGGGCGGGGGGAGGGTCTCTGTGACAGACTGTATCCTTAAATTCACCATTTTTACAAAACTAGGATTAATTTTGTACAAAGTATGCCTTGTGAGATATCATGTGAAAACTTATAATTCACTGGTCGTTATTATCCTGGTAAAACGTGTGGCAACATTGCATGTAAAGTTATAAGATTCTACTGCATGATGTTACTATATTACAAATCTGGGGAAGCAGCCCAAACCAGTTCCTCAGAGACAAAGGAAAACTGATGCCTCAGCCAGGTGTCAACAAAATCAGATGGACTATGGCCACGTTAAGTGGCCATTCTTTGACAGGAAGAAGGGTGTGAGCGAGAAACCTACATTTTAGCTGGAGGTTCCCATGTAAACAGACCGGCTGTCACTTGAACCCCAGCTGGAGATGATTCTCAAAGAGGAGGAAAAGATATAAAAATGAGGAACACAAATCACCTAATCACCTCTCTCCCCTCATCTCTGTTCATGGCATCAACAACATTTGAAAGACGAAAGAAGCATCATTGAACTGGGGGAGTGGCCTTGGCTGAAAAATCCAGCCAGCCTTCTGTGAGCATGTGGTGAGAAAACCCTTTTTGCTTCAAGTTCACTTAGCTTGTTAAGGTAGGTGTTAGTTTGCATTTTACCTTTTATTTCTTTGTAACCAATCCTGACTTTTATGTCTCATTACTGTAATCACTTAAAATCTATCTTTCTGTAGTTAATAAACTTGTTCTATTGTTTTATCTAAATCAGTGTGTGTTTTGGATTGAAGTGTTTGCAGACCTCCATTTGAGATAACAGGACTTGTGCATATCATTTTCTATTAATGAAATGACAGACTTTCTTTGAGCTTGTACTGCACGGAAGGGAAGAGGTGGTCTCTGCACTGTCAAACAGCTGCCAAGACTTACCCCAGAGATGGTTGTTTTTCAGCAGTGGGGAAAACTGATTTCAATATCTGTAAAATTTGTTGCACCACTTTTAGGATGCAAATTGCTACCTTTCAATGTAAGACACAGTTCTTTATTAAGAAAATGAATAATGATAGACTGTTAATCCACCGAAGAAATGCACACATCTGACATAATACAAGGGACTTCTTAGCACACATATAACACCTTCCACCCAGGGAACTTGGCAAGGTATGGAACTATTAATTAAGCCATTTAACAGATGGGGAAACTGAAGCACAGAGTGTTTATGGGACTTGCCCAAAGTCACATTAATTCAGGACTCCTGACTTCCAGTCATCCACTTTAACCTCTAGGCCACACTGCCTCCCACAAATGATAGACTTTTAATGTCACAAATGAAAACATCTCTCCAAATGCTAATCCAGCACTGAACATTGTTTTGTCAATGTGTGTGCGCACAGCACATTCCCTGCTGTCGGGGTAGAAGATGTATTTCACTAAACATTGGCTTTCTGTTCCTCACTCTGGTCTGCGGGGATAAGCAAAATGTGTACAGTTATTAAATACTTTCTGGCATATTTGCAAAGGAGGAAGAAAGGGCAGAAGTGAAAGAGAATTTAGTCAATGTACCAAGTTTGATAAGGGAAAATAAAGCAGCCCGTCCTCTGTAAACATAATCCATGAAGTTGTGCTTCATAACCGTACATGGCAAAATAAAGATCATAAAAAGATCATGGTGTAGAATTATGAAATCTTGTTGGCTTCATGTGTAAACATTGTGCTGTCATGGTCTCTCTGCCTGGTATGATCATTCTCTCCCTGTTCCCGTCTACATTATTATTTGTATTGGAGTAGCACCTAGATGTCCCAGTCGAGATCAGGGTCGTATTGTGCTAGGCATGGTACACACACAAAGTGAGAGACAGGCCTTGCCTTGAAGATCTTACAAAGGAAGTAGAATTATCTCAGTTTTACAGATGGAAAACTGGAGCAGAGAGAGATTAAGTGACTTGCCCAAAGTCACTTGTCTTGACTATCTAGACTATATGCTCTTGGGAGCAGGGACTGTCTCTCTATGTTTGTACCCATGTGATCCTTGATTTTGACTGGAGCATCTAGGCCAGGGGTAGGCAACCTATGGCACGTGTGCCGAAGGCAGCACGCGAGCTGATTTTCAGTGGCACTCACACTGCCTGGGTCCTGCCCACCGGTCTGGGGGGCTTTCCATTTTAATTTAGCTTTAAATTAAACTTCTTAAACATTTTAAAAACCTTATTTACTTTACATACACCAATAGTTTAGTTATATATTAAAGACTTATAGAAAGAGACCTTCTAAAAACGTTAAAATGTATTACTGGCCCATGAAACCTTAAATTAGAGTGAATAAATGAAGACTCGGCACACCACTTCTATGCATCTGATGAAGTGAGCTGCAGCCCCCGAAAGCTTATGCTGAAATAAATTTGTTAGTCTCTAAGGTGCCACAATTAATCCTGTTCTTTTTGCTGACACAGACTAACACGGCTGCTACTCTGAAACACTTCTGAAAGGTTGCCGACCCCTGATCTAGGCACTACTGTGCTACAACTGATGGAGACAGTTGAATAAACAAATGTTCTGTACGTGTCACCTTAATGAGCTCAGTCTTATACTGGATAATGCTACTCAGTGTAGGGGACACAAGTGACATCTCCGTGTTCATGCTTCCTAAATTGTTGGTCCTCCTTTGAGCTGTGATGGGCATTTGCAACAAATGGTGCCTCATTATGTGAAGCAGAGTATTGCCTAGCAGAAACAGCTGAGGTTAGTGACCTAGAACACCAAGTTGGATTCAAACCAAGGTTCCAGCAGTGCAAGTCAGAATATACATGCTCACCCACCCCACTGAGCTAACAGGCCTCCTGGTGCAAACCTTAATGCAGGCTTATTGCTAGTTCCAACACCCATGTTCTGTTGGTGTTGGGAATGTGGAAATTACGGCCACAGGTCCAGTTAGCCCAGTATCCTTTCTAATAGCAGCAAATGCTATATGCGGCAGAGCAGGACCTCAAAATATAAAAAGATGATGTACTTCATTGTGCAACGTAGACTTTTTTTTTCTTGACCCCCATTTGGTAACCAGCTTTGTCCTGATGCATGAGGCTTAAGTGTGTCCCAGGCTAGGAGGGGTGTCTCATCAGCCCCTGTGTCCTTTGTGGGAATGGGGGAGGGAGGCAGGAAGCTACCCCAGGGACAAGGAAACGGCAGCGAGCCTGCAATGAGGAAAGGAGAGATCCTAGCCCCTTGAGGATTGGGGAGCGGCTGGGGAGAGGGGACATCCCGGCCCCTGAGTATTGGGGAGTGGCTGGGGAGCGGGGAGCGGCTGGGGAGAGGGGAGATCCCGGCCCCTGAGTATTGGGGAGTGGCTGGGGAGCGGCTGGGGAGAGGGGAGATCCCGGCCCCTGGGGAGTGGGGAGCGGCTGGGGAGAGGGGAGATCCCGGCCCCTGAGTATTGGGGAGTGGCTGGGGAGCGGCTGGGGAGAGGGGAGATCCCGGCCCCTGAGTATTGGGGAGCGGCTGGGGAGCGGGGAGCTGCCCCGTGGGGAGCGGCTGGGGAGAGGGGAGATCCCGGCCCCGGGGAGTGGCTGGGGAGAGGGGAGATCCCGGCCCTTGGGTATCGGGGAGCGATTGGGGAGCGGGGAGATCCCCGGCCCCAGGGGATTGGGGAGATCCCGGCCCCTGGGGACCGGGGAGCAGCTGGGGAGCGGGGAGATCCCCGGCCCCTGGGGAGTGGGGAGCAGCACTAGCTCTGCTCCGGCGCTGACGGGCTAGGATCCCGGGAGGAGTCGGGGGCGCTGGCGGCCGGCCCGTCCCTCCTGGGCGGAGCTCTCTTCTCCCCCGCTGCAGACTGTGCGCGCCCGGCAGCCAGAGCGGAGCGCGCCGGAGCATGGAGCGGGCAGCGCCCTGAGCCCCTTCCCCGGCGGCCGGCGGCAGCATGAGCTTCTCGCGGCCCCTGCGGCGCTCGGTGAGCCTGAGCCAAGCCCGGACCCTGCGGCTGGTGGTGCTGGGACAGGGCGCCGTGGGCAAAACAGGTAGGGACCTGCCCGCCGTGACCCCCCGCCCTGCAGGGCAGCGCCAGCCGCCTCGCCAGGCAACTTCCCCGCTTCCTCCCGGCGGAGACGAGAAGCCGGGCGGGGGGAAGGCTCGGGAGGCTGCCTGTGCCCAGCCGCGAGCGCCCTGCCTGCGAGGCTGCGTGGCCCGAGATGCCGGACGAGGGCTTTAGATCAGCGCCCCCCAGGGCAGTCAGCAGGGATTCCCCAGCCCTGGTGCTGCCAGGTGTGGCGAGGGGGCGCACTTTGTAACGCCACCCGCCGTGTTTTACATCGCACCTTCCCGCCAGAGCCCTCAGCCCAGCAGGTGTGTCATGGGCTTCCCCTGCAGACACGTGCGCTGGGGGCGTGAGTAGATCACTTCCCCCACGCCTGCTGTGTTGCCGATCAGATATTTCCCATTGCTGTTCGAAACCGGGGGGAAGGTCTCTGTAAGGGGGTAGGCAGGCAGTCCTGGCTTCTAAAATAAGCCTGCAAAGGAGAGTGGACTGGAGATTGCAGGACTGGAGGCAGTAAACACAAGAGTTCTCATTGGTGGAGGAGCTGGGCTTCCACTGACTCCAGTTGTAGTGGGGGTGGGGGGGAGGATCCCCCCCAAAGGATTTTTGGCCCATGTCACCACCAGCCTGCAGAAATACTCCTTGTAGATCAGCTGGGCTTAGACTTGTGGGTCAGTGTCCTATATCTTCTAGCCATATGGAAGATATCTTTTGGGGGAAAACAATGTAAATGCCAGGTTTAAACTCCCTCAGTTACTCTCAATTTCTTGCCTGTATTTAGTAAATTCAAGCAAGCCAGCCATTAACATCCTTTACTTATAAGTTTGGATGGGGGGTGGGTGTTAAAAGTTGAATGACTTTCACTGCACTTTTAAGTGACTTTTTTAAAGCTGAAGTTTGAGCAGTGGGGTCTAGTGGCTAGAGCACTGGACTGAAGTCAGGGAGCTGGATTCTTTTAGTCCTTGTTCTATCGCTGAACTGCTGTGATTTTAAACAAGTCACTCGCTTTCCCCCACCCCATCTGTCTGTCTTGTCTGTTTAGATTGTAAACTATTTTGGGGGGGGGGGCGGCGGCGGCAAAGACCATCTTCTACTATATGTTTGTACAGCATCTAGCACAATGGGCTGAGAGCCTGTAGGGCGGGGTGGACAAACCTTTTGGCCCGAGGGCCACATTGGGGAATAGACATTGTATGGCGGGCCATGAATGCTCACAAAATTGGGGTTAGGGTGCGGGAGGGGGTGCAGGCTCTGGGGTGGGGCTGGGGATGAGGAGTTTGGGATGTAGGAGGGTGCTCTGGGCTGGGACCAAGGGGTACGGAGGGTGGGAGGGGGATCAGGGGTGCGGGAAGGGTGCAGGTTCCGGCTGGGGGTGCGGGCTCTGGGGTGGGGCTGGGGATGAGAGGTTTGGAGTGCAGGAGGGTGCTCCAGCCTGGGATAGAGGCGTTTGGAGAGCGGGAGGGGAATCAGGGATGGGGCAGGGGTTTGGGACGTGGGGAGAGGCTCAGGGGTGCAGGCTCTGAACAGCGCTTACTTCAAGCAGCTCCTGGAAGCAGTGGCATGTCCCTTCTCCGGCTCCTAAGCGGAGGCGCGGCTAGGTGGCTCTGCATGCTGCCCCATCCGCAGGTACCGCCCCTGCAGCTCCTATTTGTGCATCGGAGGGGTCCATTGGAGTGCATAGGAGCCTGAGCGGAGTAGGAGCCGCATGGTGCGGCCCCGACCCAGCGCCCTGCTGGAGCGCCAGAGTGAGGCCAAGCTGCATGGTGCAGCCCCTGACCCAGCGCCCCGGTTGGAGCGGGGCCGAGCCACGTGGTGCAGCTTGCAGGCCAGCTTAAAACGGCTCGCGGGCTCTAGTTTACCCGCCCTTGCTGTAGGTGCTTCTTTAATACTAATGGGAGATACAAGTTTACTGTGGTACAGTCGTACTTTATCTCTGTTACTAGAGGGTCAGTGGTGTGGGCAGTTGAAGTGCAAATTTCCACAGTAAACTCCAGGAAAGTATTGTGGTCATTTTGGGGTGGGGGACAGTGGCGTAGCCCGGTTTAGAGCACAGGGGGAGCGGAGCTGCAAAAAGCGTCGGGAGCAAAAAAAGGCGCCGGGAGCAAAAAAATATGCTCCGCTCCGGCTGCAGCGCAGGAGCAAAAGGCGTCGGAGCACAAAAAAGGCGCCGCTTCTGCTCAGTGGGGGAGCAGCCGCTCCCCCTGCTCCCCCTCTAGCTACACTACTGGTGGGGGAGAGAGATGGCAAGTTTTAAAGAATACTTCCCCACCATTTATTTGCCCACTCCCTGTCTGGTTCACAATACAGACTTTGCTTTGGCTGCAGATGCTCTGTTAGTTGTGCATTTCCACTGAATTTATTTCTTTGTAAACTGGTTAATTCCTTCCTTTCATGTCAATGAAAAACCACAATTTTTCGTTGTTTAAAAGGAAGTGAAATAAACTCTTGGAGTTAACATTTTAACTTAGGTTTATGATTTTTTTAAATTCGGTATATAAACATGAAAGATTACCAAGCCCAGGCTCTAGGGCAGGGATTGGCAACCTTTGGCGGGCCGCGTGCCAAAGGTTGCCGATCCCTGCTCTAGGGGCTATGGAATGAGAATTAAAAATGCAATCCAACTAAGGCAAAAAACCAAAAACCCAACAGCGGCTGCAAAGCAATAGCCTTTCTCCACACAGAAAAGAAGGCAAATCACAACACCACCATTTCATCTGCTGTAAAATCCTAACCTCTCCCACCAAATAAATACTCACACCCATACACCTTCCTAGATAGACAGGTTTTGCAGCAGGTTTCAAAAGTCAATGCTATAGGCTATTTTAGACCAGGAAAAGGAATGAATACCAAATTGGAGGGAACCTCATAGGAAAACATCCTGCCAGCAGCTCCTAGTATGGGGTACAGTTGCAACAAAGACAGCACCTGAACGTGACTCTGACATGGGTGTGTTAAGTGTCAAAAGCCCTGAACTCACAAGTTTCATGTGGGCAGAGCCTGACGGGACTCCGCGTAGGTGCAGGGATCCTCCCGCGCCCAGCTGCTTGTAGAATTGGGACCTACGTGTGGTATCCAGGCCAGGACTGAGTAATTGGAAGTGGGAAGAGCAGATGGAACAGTAAATGATACAGTCACGTGAACTGTGTTTCATGCAGAAGAATGCTGGTAAGAAAACCCCGCAAACCAACAGCTAGTCAGTCTCATAATCTCGAAGCTGAACATATATGGTTCTCTCATGCACTTTAATAACTCATCAGCCATAACACACGAGAAAAGCATTGCAGAGAGAACACGTTTTGATTAACCAGATGCCAGGGAATTTCAGGCCACCCCTTGTTATAATTAAGGTGGTGGTTCCCATTTTCCATTTAAATTGATCCTGGAAAGAATTATTTCCATCTCTAAAATGACCGGGGGGTGTTATTTTTTGTTTGTTAATTTTAAAAGATCACAGTGGACTAATGCACTTGAAAGGTTAATGGCTTTTGGCCTTGCCCGCACTGAGGATTTGCCCTGATTGCAGCCATCACTGGCCAGCCACCTGCCTAGCAGCAGTGGTGCAAACCAAGATTATGTCTACACTGCAGCTGGGAGTGAGCCTCTCAGCCTGGGTACACCAGCTTGAGGCCTGCACAAACCTAGTAAAAATAGCTGTGTGGCGGTTGTGGCGCTGGTGGAGGCTTGGGCTAGCTATCCGAGCTTGGACCCACTCTGCCCCTGGGTCCAAGCCCAGGTGGCTAGCGCAGGCCTCTGCTGGTGCTGCAGTGTCCACACTGCTTTTTCTAGCATGCTTGCGCGAGGCGCAAGTCTGTCTGCCCAGCTAGGAGCCTTGCTCACAGCTGCAGTGTAGACATACCTTTCCAGTGCAGAAAGCCAATGCCGCGCCTATAAACCACGATTTGCAGTGATGCAGCTTAGCTCAGTTTGAAGTAGGGAGTGAACTGTATTGATGCAAATTGTGGCTTTGCATGTCTACATTATGGCTCTGCATCAGTTCAGCTACACCAGTGGTTGAAATCCCCTCTGAAGTCTAGACTACACTCCTAATGCTTTTGTCTGTACACTGTGCTATTGCCATAGCATGCAGTCTCCACAATGACACTAACATCTGGCTTACTTTTTAGTTTTAAAATACAGGTCACAAGAGTGAGTAATTAGCTGGGTAGCATCCCTAGAGACTGTAGGCACGGGGGTGAGGGGAGATGTCTCCCATTGCTTGCCTTTGAATAGTTATTTTGAAACATTGCTTGGACAAAGTCAAATCTCAGAAGTCTGACAGAATTTCATACTTATCGGAAGGTGAATTCTGGTGCTTGATTCATACTTCGGACTATGCCGTTGTTCAACTCTCAGCTTTCACAGTTCTAGTATATTAGCAGAGCTCCACAGTTATATTTATATCCCAGTGCTCACCGACAAGTAAGATCACCTGCTGCCCTGTGTTTGAGGGTTAAGACATAGAAATGTTTGATGACAGCTCATGTAGACTGTTATTATTTTTTATTTTTGTATTACAGAAGCATTTTGAGGGCCCAGTTGAGATTTAGATCTCATTGTACTAGGAGCTGTACTGAGAGACAGTCCATGCCCTGAATATTTTCTAATCTAAAAATGGGCAAGACAGGCCGAAGAAATATTATGCCCATTTTGCAGATAAGGAACTGAGGCACAGACTCAGTAACTTGCCCTAGGTCACAGAGGCAGTATATAGCAGTGCTGGGATTTGAACCCAGGGCTCTTGAGTCCCGTGCTTTCCTCTCGTGTTTTGATTTAAACATTCCACTGGATTGTTATTTAAAAGTCACACCTTGGCACATGGTGTTAGTGCATGAAAACCAGAGTGAGTAGTTTTCATTATCCAAGCTGAAAAAGATGTAAAAGCTGAACAAGCGCCGCACATGAGGAAAAATGAATTTGAGAGACAAGGTGGGGGAGGTAATATCTTTTATTGCACCAACTTGTCAAGCTGCACAGAGCTCTTCAACAGCCCTATATAGCTCAAAGGCTTGTCTCGTTCACCAACAGAAGCTGGTCCAATAAAAGATATGACCTCACCCACTTTGTGTCTCTCATATCCTGGGACCAACATGGCTACAACACTGCAAATGAAAAATGAATTCGATTTTTTTTAAAATCCCCTTGGTTTCAATCATCTGAAATGCTGCTATGAACAGCTCCGCTCCATGTCTCCCCTCCCCCAGTCTGATTTGTAACTTGACAGCAGTGTCCCGTTAATGATCCTTTTGGAATCAGACAGTTAAATTAGAGGTCAGGCTTAGAGAGCTATCAGGGACACCCTCTATGAACCCCTTCAACATGCAGTAGCAATTAAAATCTTGAGAGATGGCGAAAAGTACGTTTACAGAAGGAAAGTAACCCACTCCTTGAAAATAATTTAACTGCCAATTCTTTGATGTGGTTGACTGGAAATCTTCAACAGGTGTCAGTGCTAGCAGCAAAACACTGTGACCAGGACAAAACCATGTTCAAAGCCGTTGCAGGAAGGGTGGCTGGGACCAGCTGCATCTGGATCTGAATATCATCAAAGTTGAGCAGCTTTGCGTCAGGTTTATCTGTAGTTTAGAGGTTTGGATATTGAACTACATAAGTTACCTGTAAAAGCTTATAAATCCAGAATATCCAAATCCTTTAATGTGTGTTTGCTTCCCCCTCTCCCCCCGCTGCGTATCTTCTGCTGTCTAATTTTGACACTACCCAGTGTAATCACAGTCATATTTCACATGAAGGTTCTGTTTATAAAGGATTCATAAGTGATTAAGAGATGTCATAAGCATGTTGCAGCAGACATGAGTAGCATGGGCTATAGAGAGCTATATGCGCATTGCTAGATGGCATTATAGATGGTTGTAAAGCGTCATTTCAAGCAACCCATTGGTCTCTATAGCAATCAGTTAACAATTTATTAAAACATCTATTAATTTATTAACCATTTATAAATGGAACCTTAATATAAAGTGTGACCATGTCCACTTTTTAAATCCCCCTCTCTGAAAGGTCACTTATGTACAAGATGAACAAAAAAAGGTCCTAACGGTCTCTGCCCTCATCCACTTCCTTGTATTGGCAACTTCTGTTGTGTTCTTGTACCCAAGCCAATTTTTAATCAATTTAATTGGTTCTCCGTCTTAATAAAGTACCGTGTGTTGCAGCTTTGGGAGACTGCCTAGACCGTGCTACAATATCAGGTGGTTCCTAGAAATCAGGTTTGATTTGTTCCGCTGTCTCACCCTTTCTCTGACAAATCAATAATGTCCTTAAAGATGAAAATAAATACCCGCTGCAGGATCCAGATCTTAGTGAGCCCTGTTGGGCAGTTTTATTAAGCTACAGTGTGCTTCTGTGTATTGTGTCTTTTGTCAATAATTACAACACAAGGAAAAATGAAACTAGAGACCTGTAAGACTCCTTGGATTTTTCCCCTTATTATTTAATAAATAATAGAGAGTCACTGTGGCAGATAACACACGTTTATGGAGTCCCCAGAAAAGTTATTAAAATGATTAAAAATGTGTTTCAAAACACTTACTGCGTAGTAAAGATAAACCAGGGGCTAACAGGCTGCTTTACAGTTCACACTGGTGTAAGGCGACATTGCATCTTCTCCACCATCTGGTTTCTAGTCACTATTGATTTTGTCATGTGGTAGACTCTCAGTATGGAAACAGGCATTGCATGGATAGGTGGTGAGATTTGAGTTGTAGACGTGGCAGATTGTATCTGTCTTATAAATAAAATAATTGAAGATATGCAGCAAATAGGATTGCCACCTGTCCAGGCTTTCCCAGAAGTAGTGTTTTCACCTGTTACGTTCGTGGGAGGCTGCGGGCCTACCCAGGGTGCTCTGCAAGAACGAGGCCCACACACTCTGTGAGTTATTGTCTTTATTGAAGGCAAAGTGACACATCCGCAACGGGGACTCCTGGCGTTGCTGTCACGGAGACGGGGAACCCAGCGCACCATAACCTGGGCCTGGTACGGCGTGCCAAAAACGGGGCGGACTCATACAGCTATATACAGACATCTCATACAGAAGCAAGCAGGGGCCGCCTCCTGGCTCAAGGCCATGCAAAGCAATTCTAACTAATTCATAACAAACTACAGCTGGCCGGCCTTGAGCTGCAATCACTGGCCCGCTGAAAGGTGAGAAAGCGGACACACCCTTGCTATGCCGTAACACAATCTTCCGTGGTACCCTACATCACCTGTCCCAGTTTTTCCAGGATTGTCCCTCATTTGAGGTAACTGTCCCAGATGAAATGGTTTGGATGTCCCGCTTTTTTGTGGAAGGTGGAAATCCTAGTAGCAAAATGATGATCTTGCAAATTCTGCCAAGAAAATGGGTCTTATCAATAAATGAAAGATGGAAATTATAAAAATGAATTTACCTAGCAGTTATTTTATCTGCTTGGAAACTGTTAAGAAATTTACTTATCTGGGTAGCCTCATACACAATACTGGTGATCATGTTTGATGTAAAGTTCAGAACAGGTAAAGCAAGTACTATATTTCAAAAATTCCCTATAGTATGGAAGTCCAGTGTGATTTGCAAAAATACTTAAATAAGATCTTTAGAAGCAACTTCCTAAGTGTCCTGATATATGGACTAGAGTCCTGGAAAAATAATAGGTCCATCCAATGCAAACTGAACAGCTTTTAATGCAGGTGTCTGCATAGAATATTCAAAGTAAAATGGACTGATAGAATAAGGGCTTGTCTAAACAAAAGCGCAATTCAAGGCAACCTGGTGCCAATCTACGTCGCGCTGACCGGCTGTGCACTGTGTCCATGTGGGGGACCCTGCTGCTGCACACTTAAAGTTCCCTAGTGCAGTGGTCTCAAAAAAGGTTGAGAACCTTTGCTCTAGTGTACTTTCTTGTTTCAAAGCAGAAGTCCATTTCTCATCCCTGAACAAAGTGAAACCCTTTGCCCTCCCAAGAGCTCCGGCATGGCTCCTTCCTTATCAGCTGGAATGTTGTTGGTGTTCTGAGCGCGGTATGTGGTGTATCCAACTTTTAGGGCTCGCTCCTGTTCCATTGAAACCAATGGGAGTGTTGCCATTGAATAGTATGGGAGCAGGAGCAGACCCTTATTTCTCTCTGAGTCCAGACAAGGTAGAATCAGAGCCCTTTAAAAATCCTTTTGTGTTTGCTCAGTCACTTCCCAGCCGCATTGTTCTTTCTGGCTCAGTGACCTATAATTCCTGATTCCTGTGGTTCTTTCACCGTGGGAAATCTGTCTAACTGTATTCCCTAATGGCTGGAGCACACGCAGTTTCTGCTCCATCCGTGCTTTAACCACCACCTTCATTTACCAACAAGACCCCACCCACCTCCTCTGCGTGGCTGCCTGTGTCCACCACACCACCTACGTTCTTGACCTTAGTGCCCTGGTAATTATCCTTTCCCAGATGGAGAGAGTCTCTAGTGTCCCACTGAACTTTCTATACCTTCTGCCTCTGGCTGGCTGTGTTTCTGTGCTGAACTCTCTGTATTTGTACTGCTAGTAGTAAGTCAATACTTCTTGAACCTCCACTTTGTGCTTCCTCCCTCATTACCCATAAAGCATACAATCACGGCCATTTCTTCCACATGGGGATGTGCTTTGCCTAGTTCTTGTGTGTAACGTGGCATGTAAATTCCTCCTCCCCTGCCCCCTCAATGGTTTCCAGCTCCTGGCAGAAGGGAAACCCTCTACCCTGCGTCATATCATCTCTCTATCCTGATGTTCAGGTTTCTATTCTATCTGCTCTTCTGTTCCCTGCTAAACAATGAACCAGTGAACCTCACCTTTCTGTTCTTAGTCTCCCCTGTGGCGTATTCAACTGGTTTCTTTAACCTTACCCACCACCAGCAGCTTTCCCCCATCAGCGTGAACCCGGACCTCATCTTGTTGCATCCTTAGTAGGGCATTTCTGGGACTCCACTAATTATCAAGTGGCTGTGTCTCTGAAATACCGCCTTCCCAGCACTTTGAACTTGTCCTCAACCTCGCCATTACCATGGAAAAACTGTCAAAGTAGGATCTCCTCAGTATTCCAGAACAGGACTCCAGAGCAGCTGAAATAGAACCAGCCCAGAGTCCAGCCCCAGTGCATGCTATATATGGGACTTAGTTGGTTTTGTGTCGACATGTTCAGTAAAGCTACTAGTTCTCAGCCTTGATACTCAGCCTTGGTGTATTAACTTTTAATGTTTCTGATAACCTGGCACACAGTCATTTGTTTGACTATAATCTGTGATTCGCTCGCACCTTGTCTTCCCTCATCAGAGCTTCCCGCCCTGTGATATGATGTCCTGCACTCAGGAAAACTCTTGCATTTGAATTCATGACAACACACCCCTTCCCTCCCACCTGCACACACATCCCGAAGAACCTCCTCTCCTGTCCTCTGAGATTTCTGGGGAGCTGTTTGTGAACGTGGGCTGGTTCCTCTTTACTCATCACTGCATTTATCAGGCACCCTGGAACTAGTAAAATAGAGATTCAGTGTAAAAGCTGTCTAGCTGGATCTCCCTTGGAGTCAATGGGAGCAATGCTAGGCCAATGCTGAGTGCTTCTGAAAATCCCACCCTAAATGGGCCTTTTTTCTGCTGTACTCTTAATGACCCCTAGTCTAGCTGCCCACTATACCCTCTTTTTACTCTAGGCATAGATGCTCACCTTCTCATCACATGGAAGAGTGATTGCCATCTAATGGCTGTTTGCAGTCAGTCAAGTTCCTAGTAGACAGGAATCAACATTGCAGTAGAAACAGTGAGATGATAGACATCTCTTAAGTGTCCATGTCCAGTCAACCTTTGGACTCTATAGCAAACTGTGCTCTCACCCCTGCAGCTTATCCTTCCAGGTCAGGGAAAAGGAACGTGAATGGGGTGGGGTGGAGAAGGGTGCTCAGCTGCAGCCCCTGCCCCTGTTCTATGGCGAAAGGCAGAGTTTGAATCTCCAGGACTTCAGCACTGCAAATCGCTCGCTTTTTAGAAAGAGCCTTTCCTCCTTCCCGAATGCTCCTGGACTGTAGCCAGCCGAGCTTCCACGCTCCATGTAAGCAAGTGAGCAAGGGTCTGGTTCTCTCCACTGCTGCAGAGGGCATTTCTCTAGGAATCTCCAGAGGACATCTGCCTCACCCGGAGACTAGCCTTGTCACCTAGTAGCCCATTGCAGCCAACTCTGAAGAGGCATTTATTTAGTTCCCAGCCCGCTGTACTTCACCTTTAACAGGCCTGTCATTTCACTTGGGTGGGCTCCCTCAAGGATTGTTCCTTTCCCGAGGCTGCTTTGGGGTTAGTCTGGCTTGCTCAGAGCGAATGTGGAAGATACGACACAAGCCAGTACTGTTCCATGGCAGGGGAAGGGAGAAAGGGGCAGATGCAGTGCTTAATTTGTGCCAGGGCTTGTCAGGGCCGAGCCCTGACACCTCTGGGCTTGGCAGTTTATAGCCAGGCGCCTCTGGGCTTGCTACGTCAGTTATGAATATAAAAAAATTGCTTGAGCCCCGGCACCTCTTTCATTACAAATTAAGCACTAGGCAGATGCAGTGTTGGGATGGAACTACCGGCCCAGCACTCCAGCATTAGGCTTTGTCCTGGTTCAATTGAGCATTACATTGGACACAAAGGATTTGGGCCTCCTGTCCCCCTCTTGCAGGGAGATTGGATGCTTGGATAGAATTATTTAATTGTGTACATTCCTCTTCTGTGGCTGTTCCCACCCAACGCTCTTGAACGATTTGATCTCTGTTACTGCTTCCGGGCCTGCCTGATTGGGAAATACAAAAGGGAAAAAAGACATTTTCACAGCCACCATTGTGAAGGGCTGAAGCAAACTCCCCCTGGAGGCCCTGGCCCAGGTATGCCTACGTAGCATTTTGGGGCGAGGAGCAGCGCGCTCCCCAGCCTGGGTCCACACACTCGGGCTAGCGGGGCTCTGGTTAGTTCTCTAAAGAATCTGTGCAGATAGTGCTTTGAAGTTGCAGCTCGCGCTGGAGCTTGGCCTCTGAAGCCTAGGTAGGGAAGGGTCGAGCTAAAACAACATCCCTTCCCTGCGCTGGGGACAGACATTCCCAGGCATAAATGCAGCATACGTGCGGCATGTGAAGGGTAAGTGACAGCAAACAGGAGAGTGAGGAGAAATGTAGCCCAGAACCTTGCAAGCTGTTCCTTGTATTGGCCCTTCTGTCTTGCTCTTCTCTCCCCCTCTGCTATGTTCTCAAATGTAAATAGTCTTTAATAGTCATTTTGTTGTTCGTCTCATTTTAAAAGGATACTGCCGAGTATAAGTAGAACCTAGCTTTGAGCTATCTTCCCCACCTTTGTTTGCCAAGCTCCTCTAATTTCTTATATAAAATACAAATGTGGTGGTGCTGTCTCATTTTACAACTATTGTGGTGCTGAGCCTTTGACCGACTAAATGTGAATATACAAGATGATACAATTTGTGTTTGATATATTTAACTTGAGAATAAAACGTTCAATAAACAGTATTGGAAATTCATCCGATTCCTCCAGAAAGGGCGGGATATCTGCACTGTTATGTCATCTAGACTGATGTGATATACTGCCAAAGCATACGCACCTGCTGATCTTCATGCACAGTAAATAGCCCCACTGAAGTCTCTTGGGCTACTCACCGTGCATAAAGTGAAGCACATGCAGGATCGGGGCCACAAAGCACTGTTTGCCAGTATCACACATACAGAAAAGCATATTGAATTATGACGACCTGTATTTTAGAGTGCTCACCAGAATAGTCTCTGACTGCTTCTACATTATATGCTCTTGTTCAGTCGCAAAGTGTAAGATTCAGGGCAGGAGTTTTTGTGTGAAATTCTGTGTTATGCAAGAGGTCAACTAGATTGCTCATAATGGTCTGTTCTGGTCTTAAAAATCTGTGAGTGAAAACCTGTCTCCATTGAAATCAATGCGACTCCTCAGGGTTAGCTATGAAATGTTATTTTAAAATGTGACGTGCACTATTGGACGGGGTGTAGAAATAGGAAGCATGTAGGGTGACCAGACAGCAAGTATGAAAAATCGGGACGGGGGTGGGGGGGTAATAGGAGCCTATATAAGAAAAAGACCCCAAAATTGGGACTGTCCCTATAAAATCGGGACATCTGGTCACCCTAGAAGCATGTGAAATTGCTGATGGAGCAAAAGCTCTAGGTTTCCGTGATCTCTCTGCTCTTAGGGAACTTGTCAAATGCCACTGTACTGCTGTATATTGACTCAGGTTCGTTTTCTGTTGATATTGCATCTGGGTGTGAGGGAAATATTTGTGTACAAAGCACTATGAGAAGCACTATGAAGCACCCCTAAAATACATTTCTGACTGAAATCAATAGGATTGCCCAGGGTGTAAGTCAGGCCAGAATTTAGTTCATCTGTGTCACTGTGTGGTTCGATACTTTCAATAGATTTTAAGGCCAGAAAAGACCATTATGATTATCCAATCTGACTTTCTGAATTGCACGAGCTATGGAATTCTACCTAGGGACTCCTGCATTCAGCCCAGCAATTTGCGATTGAACTAGAGCATATCCTTTAGAAAGACATCAGACCTCTGCTCTGGGGATCTGTGTTTGTAAAGCAGCTCCTGTATAAAAACAACTTTGGGCAATGCGGAGTCAGTTCTCGTCCACCAATCAGGAGAACAGACTGTTGGCTACATTGTGAACTTCTCTGTTGGAAGCAGCTAGGCTAACTCTTAGTTTTAGTCAGTTCCTCTGGTAGCCAGGGTGCAGAGAGGCCCAGCCAGGCTGTCTCTGCTCTTCTGTTCACACACTGGCAAGTCCCGACTTTGGATTTGGGCAGAGAACTTCTTGCTGGTCAATGTAAAGTTAGACTGGAAAGGATCTGAGGCTATCTACCATAAGTCTTGCAGCTTTCAGCCTTCAAACTCCCAGGGTACTGGAAGTAGGTCTTGGCCAATCTGCCATTTTAATATGCTCTCCCCTGCCCCATAGCTTTTCAGATGGCAGCGTTGCCAGGTGCGGGAGAGACACTTTGTTTTCTATATGTTTGTTACACCGTGTTTATTGCTGCTCATGGTGACGCTTTGGAGTAGCTTCTTCAGAGATTCTGATTGGCTCACAACCTAGTTACTAGTATGCCTGGTGGGATCAAAAACCTCCTCCCACTGCCTGTGCTGAGCCCAGCAGGGCACGCCGCCATCAGCCTGTACTCAGGATTGGAGGATGTCCTCACTCCCGAGAGGAGCAAACTCATCAGAGCCCTCCTGTGTCAGTTAATCAGTGTTTTACTGAGTTTGCTTTGTTGATCACAACTGACTTTTTTGGGGGGGGGGGGGGGGTGTTTTGTTTTTCTCCAATGCAGCTCTAACTGTGAGATTCATCACCAAGAGATTCATTGGGGATTATGACCCTACTCTAGGTAAGCAAGTATTTATTATTATTATTAACATTATTATTTGTGTTACGGTGGGGCTGAGGGACTCCATCGCGCTAGGTGCTGTACAAAGAATAGTATCTGCTCTATTAAATATAGGCTTAGTAATCCTGAAGCAGTTTGGCCTCGGGGTTGTCTTTTGGGGAAAGAGGCTTTCAGCGCACAGAGTCGAAAGGGCCGAGTGATTTCCAGTGCCCTCATATTTGGGTGTGTCCAATCTGAGCGACCCTCCTTCTGAAAATCAGGCCCACTGAATGGTGTGTCAGGTTGGGCACCCAAAAACCACCTACTCACTGTAAATGTCGGTCATTCTGCCGAGTCCATGTTGTTCACTAGACAGTGTTTTCATGAGCAAGCGCTGGGTTTTTTGGGGGGTGAGGAGTGTGCTGGAAATTTCTCAGCCTTGCTGCATTTCATTGAAGAAATGGGTGATCCCTAGTGGAAAACTCAGATAAAACAACCCTGCTAATTCCCTGTCCATCTTGTACTTTCTTGAGTTTGCGTCCCACCTTTGTTAGGACTAGAGATGTTAAACACAAAAGTAAATTTGTTTTCCTTTGGGAGTTCATCTCTGCCTGCTGCTTATTCCCTCACTTGGAGTTGCTCTCTGTAACGTTGCCAGATATTTAAACAGTGCCGTAAATATACCTGGTGCTGCAGAGAATGTGGCTGGTTCCCTGCCCCTAAGAGCTTACAATCCAAATGAGATAAGAGAAATGGGGCAGGAGAGGGTCAGTGTGCCAGAAAGTCTGAGGCTTAGAGAAAGGAGTAGGGGACAAATGGAAATGAGGAGGACTGGGAAGAACACAGGGACCTAGGGGGATTGAGAGCAGAGGTGTAAGTGGAGGTGAAGCTTAAAGGTGAGGATGAAGTCGAGTTTTGTGCAGAACCAATGGAGGGATTCAGGGACAGGAGCAGGTGGGCTGGGAGGGAAGATGGCTTTAGCAGCTGTGTGAACAGACTTGGGCAGCCAGAGGAAAAGGTTACAGTCACTGGGGCAGGGTCAAAGACTCAACAGCTGCAATGTCACAAATCAGAAAACTATACCAACAAATGGGAAATAATGCTCAGCCTTGATAGAATCATAGAATATCAGGGTTGGAAGGGACCTCAGGAGGTCATCTAGTCCAACCCCCTGCTCAAAGCAGGACCAATCCCCAATTAAATCATCCCAGCCAGGGCTTTGTCAAGCCTGACCTTAAAAACCTCTAAGGAAGGAGATTCCACCACCTCCCTAGGTAACCCATTCCAGTGCTTCACCACCCTCCTAGTGAAAAAGCTTTTCCAAATATCAAATCTAAACCTCCCCCACTGCAACTTGAGACCATTACTCCTTGTTCTGTCATCTGCTACCACTGAGAACAGTCTAGATCCATCCTCCTTGGAACCCCCTTTCAGGTAGTTGAAAGCAGCTATCAAATCCCCCCTCATTCTTGTCTTCTGCTGACTAAATAATCCCAGTTCCCTCAGCCTCTCCTCATAAGTCATATGCTCCAGCCCCCTAATAATTCTTGTTGCCCTCCACTGGACTCTTTCCAATTTTTCCACATCCTCCTTGTAGTGTGGGGCCCAAAACTGGACACAGTATTCCAGATGAGGCCTCACCAATGCCAAATAGAGGGGAATGATCACATCCCTTGATCTGCTGGCAATGCTCCTACTTATATAGCCCAAAATGCTGTTAGCCTTCTTGGCAACAAGGGCACACTGTTGACTCATATCCAGCTTCTTGTCCACTGTAGCCCCTAGGTCCTTTTCTGCAGAACTGCTGCCTAGCCACTCGGTCCCTAGTCTGTAGCAGTGCATGGGATTCTTCCTTCCTAAGTACAGGACTCTGCACTTGTCCTTGTTGAACCTCATCAGATTTATTTTCCCCAATCCTCTAATTTGTCTAGGTCCCTCTGTATCCTATCCCTATCTTCCATCATATCTATCACTCCTCCCATTTTAGTGTCATCTGCAAACTTGCTGAGGGTGCAGTCCACGCCATCCTCCAGACCATTAATGAAGATATTGAACAAAACCGGCCCCAGGACCGACCCTTGGGGCACTCCGCTTGAAACCAGCTGCCAACTAGACATGGAGCCATTGATCACTACCCGTTGAGCCAGCCAGCTTTCTATCCACCTTATAGTCCTTTCATCCAGCCCATTCTTCTTTAACTTGTTGGCAACAATACTGTGGGAGACTGTATCAAAAGCTTTGCTAAAGTCCAGGAATAACACGTCCACTGCTTTCTCCTCATCCACAGAGCCAGTTATCATAGAATCATAGAATATCAGGGTTGGAAGGGACCTTAGGAGGTCATCTAGTCCAACCCCCTGCTCAAAGCAGGACCCAATCCCCAATTTTTGCCCCAGATCCCTAAATGGCTCCCTCAAGGATTGAACTCACAACCCTGGGTTTAGCAGGCCCATGCTCAAACCACTGAGCTATCCCTCCCCCATCTGTTATCTCATCATAGAAGGCAATTAAGTTAGTCAGGCATGACTTGACCTTGGTGAATCCATACTGACTGTTCCTGATCACTTTCCTCTCCTCTAAGTGCTTCAGAATTGATTCCTTGAGGACCCGCTCCATGATTTTTCCAGGGACTGAGGTGAGGCTGACTGGCCTGTAGTTCCCCGGATCCAGATAGTACTTGACAGACATTAATTAATGTCCACAATACCCTGTCACAAGGTACGTAGGCAAGTATTATCCCAGTGATCAATGCCAGAAGCAGGAATAGCATTCAAAGCCAAGATTTTCAAAACTTGGCGCCCATGGATAGACCCCTAAATCTGTAGTCTCCTAAATAAGAGCCTGGTTTTCAAAAGTCCCAAGTATCCAGCATCTCCCATGACACTTGTGTTCCTGAGTCCACCCTGTGATCCATCCACTGGACCATGCTGTCTCTTGGAATCAGAAGCAAGAAGATATAGACTCTGGAGGGGCAAAGATCCTGTTTTCATACACACATTTCTATTAAGAATGGAAGAGAAATCAGAGAGAGAGAGAGCGCTCTCCCCAGAGTTGTTGCTAAGCAGGATGTTGTGGGATTTATTTCCTGGAGATATTAGTGAGGCTTTAAGCATTTCACTCCATATTTTATGTCAAAAAACCAGTACAGATACAAGCATCAGTGCAACTTTTATCTCTTGTTTAGAAAAACAAGATCTCCTCCTATCCCATTTGTGTGTAATATGAGCCAGAATGTAGGCTCATAAGCTAGAGGGTGTGGATTAGCAGCGCCAGTGGGGCTGACAAGCAGTATTAAAATACATTATTTTTAAAAATAGCTTGAAAGGACTCTTACAGCCGTTAAGTCCCTCTTTGTTGGCAATGAAATCGCCCTCATTCTCTTCCTATCCCTTTTGTTCCTCGCATTCTGCAGCCACTGATCGCTGCTGTCTCTCCCACCCTTGCATTGCCGACGGCACAAAGGCTGCTGATGTGGCTTGGATTTTTTGGGTTTTTTTCTTTACTTCCTTGTCTGTGTCCCTGGCTCCACGGCCTTGCATATGAGGCTAGGGCCATGTGTGGGGCTAGATTGGGGAAGATGGGATCCATCTCCAGAGGACTTAAAAGCACCACAGGAATCTCACGTGGATGGTTCAACTTTCTATTAGCTGAAAATGGAAAAAAAATCAGTGCAGATAGCTCTCCCACTGCCATCCCAAGCTGCACCAGTCCTTGCAGAGAAATTACCCAGAATGCAGCACCCCAGGGAGCTGTGCCAGGAACTCTGGGTCCCATACCCAGAAGGCAGCATGCCACAACCAATACAAAACAGTGCCACTGTGGATGTAAGGCAAAACCTTCCACCAGTGCTGCGCTTACAGTGTAGACAAATGCAAATAGGAGTTAGATCAATTGGATTATAGACACAAATTGATATTACTCTCTGATGTAGTCAGGGCTTTTGGGGGAGAGGGCATTGACAGGTGGGCATAAAGGAATGAGATGCTTCTGAGCTCCCATGGCTGTTACTGAAGATACCTGTGTTTGCTGAATAAGAGCTTTTCTCCCTTAAGTGCCAGGGCTGCTTGATCCTGTAGTGACATCACTGTCCTGTTTGTGTGGCATTATAGTTGGTTGTCACGGAATTAGCTGTGACAACAGAAATCTAGGCTTTTGACTTCCCTGCAGGACAGGGCGAGGGGTTGGGGGGAAAGGTGGGTTGCAAGGGAGAAAACTGACCTTTAAAACACAGATTTCTTTGACAAGTAGGAAAAGGAGCTAGGAAAGTGTTGCCAAAACACATGCCACACAAACAGATCTATGTATAAAAAGATTGTACACGATATTCAAGTCCCTTCCTCTGACCCAACATGCTCTGTTATCACCTCCTAGATCTCAGACAACAGAGGGATGCCCTGGGGTGAAGATGAACTAATAAGACTTGTCAGAACCTGCTTTTGCCAAACTCGGGAGGTTTGGGCGTTTGATATGAGAACAAGGTGTGGAAGGAAAGATGGCAGCTTTTTGCACTGTTCACTGTGAACTTCAGTGTGTCATGCTTTCTGTAGATGAGAAGGCTGCGCTCTGACAGTGTCTCCTTTAAGAGAGGTCTTGACCCTGTTCCCTTTTGAAGTCACTGGCAAAGTCCCCATTAGCTTTGGGGGCACCAAGAATGAGCTCAGAGTCTGCCTGTTCAGTTTGGTGCGTCAAGCAGTTACTCAAGTATCAGAGGGGTAGCCGTGTTAGTCTGGACCTGTTGAAGCGACAAAGGGTCCTGTGGCACCTTATAGACTAACAGAGGAATTGGAGCATAAGCTTTCGTGGGTGAATACCCACTTCTTCGGATGCAAGCAGTGGTTGCATCCGAAGAAGTAGGTATTCACCCACGAAAGCAGTTACTGTGTGATGGGCAGGGTGGGTGACTCTCTTCAGTGAGCAGGGAGTTCCTGAGTCCCCCTTTTGTGTTATCTGTGCCTTCTCATTTAGCAAGCTCTTCACCTGACTGTGCGGAGTGGAATCCACCCGTGCTCTGCGCAGAGATCAGGGAGTTCTCATGCATCTTTATTTCCTACAGAAATGATTTACAGACACACGGCTGTCATCGATGGGGAGATGGTGCACTTTGAGATTCTTGACACAGCAGGACAGGTACGGTCACGGTCACCGCGTAATGGACAATTGATGTCAGAAAATACTAACCAGAAAATGGTCCCAAGGGTGGAGCATTGTCTTTTCAGTCTGTGGTGGTGGTGGTGGTGTTGGCCCCATGCATGCGTTAGGACAGGTGGATTGCAGCTGGGAATGTGCTGCAGCTGCCCTGAGAGGTAGTCGGTGCACATCTCTGAGTTACGAGGCTTAACCAATTAGTGTTGGCACTTGCTGGATGGCAGGGAGGGGCACTGTGGCTGGAACAGCGTAGGAAGCCAGCATCAGTTCAAGAAGAGTGTTGAAAGCAGCACTTATGCTAGACAGAGATCCAGGACTCGCCCCCATGTGTGAAATATTGAATGATGAGGCTGTGACTCCATCTTGGAGCACAGGGAATGGATGCTCTCGGGGACGCCAGCTTTCTGCTTTCTGACCTCACCAGAACCCCTTGATGGGATTTCAGCCACATAATTTGTAGCGGCCCATTGATTCTCTCTCTCTTTTCCTTTGCTGCGTACAACACAGCCCCATTTTATCTGCAGTGTTTGGGAATATCCAAGACCCACAGATGAAGAGAAGAGTGATCCCCTGTGCTGAGGGACACATAACCCCACTTGGAGTAGCCAGAGGCAGGCTACCTAAGACCAACCTGTCTACATTTACCCAGATATACTTACACAGGTTACATTCAAGCCAAGGGAGCCACTTTAACCCAACCTCCTGACCCCGTTGGGCATTGCTGCTGTTTTTAACAGCACACTATAAATGTACATTGCACTTTACAGGACACACGAGAAGCCCCCGTCCCTGCCAGGCAACAGCTCAGCAGCAGCAGAGGTGGAGTTAAAAGGACAGAGAGGGGGCCCTATGGCTGGCGAGTGGTGGAAGGCTGCTCTGAATACAGAGCAAAGGAAGGGGGGAAGCCAGAGGGTGGGCAAAGGAGACCAAGGAGGCAGCAACACTAAGGGTACGTCTACACTACCCACTGGATTGGCGGGTAGTGATCGATCTATCAGGGATCAATTTATCGCGTCTAGTGTATACACGATAAATCGATCCCCGAGCACGCTCCCCGTCGACTCCGGAACTCCACCTCCACGGGGGAGCAGCAGCGGTCGACTTGTCGCCGTGAAGACGCGAGGTAAGTCGACCTAAGGTACGTCGACTTCAGCTACGCTGTTCCCGAAGCTGAAGTTGCGTATCTTAGGTCGACCCCTCCTCCCCCCAGTGTAGACCAGGCCTAAGTGCTTTTGAGGAGTGCAGAGAGGAAGAGGAAATAGCAGTGGCATTGTGGGTGGGAGTGAGATTATGCAGGGCGTTGAAGGAGAGGACAAGGACCTTGAACTCAATGTGGTAAAAGGCAGGAAGTCAGTGCAGGGGCTGGGGAGGAGGAAGGCGACGTGGTCAGAGCAGTGGGTGAGGAAGGTGGCTTGGGGCCTGACCCAAAGTCCCCAGACGTGAAAGGGAGTCTTTCCAGTGACGTCAGTGGGCTTGGCTCAAGCCCTATAGCAACAGTATTGTGGCTAGACTAGGGAGGATGAAAACATAAGCCACACACAGAGCTTGAGGGACCACGTGGCTACGGAGCTAGAGTAAACGCAGGCACCGAGAACACACAAAAACTCTTTGATTTGCTAACAGCAGTGGAGGGTTGTTTGCGATGGGCATGTTGCATTGTGATCATGTTTAGTTATTTCCTGTTAAGATGCCCAGCGGCTTTCTGGCATGGCTGCCTGTAAATTAATTATTACTGCACAATGGCCTGCTGCCAATCAGATGTCACAAGCTAAGCTGGGTCGCACTGGGTCAGTGCTTAGATGGTCAGCCTCCAATGACCCCTCTGCAAGAGGTGGTGTTGGTGGCCCCTCGGCCTCGAATCAGTACTGATACCCCAGAATGGTATTACAGGGCGCTGCGCTGCAGAGGATCTCTGCCTGAGGAGAGGAACGTCTGTGGTCCTACTGCCTGCGGTTGTTAAAGATCTCGTGGCACTTCCTACGTAATCGGAGATGCTGCCCTGAGTACCTGGCCCAACTTCCAACTCAGACAATCACATTCTGCATCCCTACATTACACCTGCAGTTCCAACTGGATGCAGCACCCAATTCCTGCCCTGAATTGTCGTGTGGTCTTGCTGTGTAGGTCAGCAGCTGTTGTGTTCCACTCCAGAGGCAGGCACTTTCCGTGGTGTGTGAAACAACCCTCCGTCTCTCTCTGTTTCCCTTGATATTGATGGGCCAGATCCTCAGCTAATATAAATTGGTGTAGCTCCATAGGTTTCAAAGGAGCGAGGCTGATCTGCTCCAGAGGGTTGATTCTGCACTGTTGAGATCCTGCACTGCACTGCATTGTTTTACCATTGATCCCAATGGGAGCGAAAGCAGGAGGTGGTCCAATGTTGGTAAAACATTTTGAGCTCCTTGCATTAAAAAGCTGCCTCGCGTGGTGATGCTGTGATTTCTGTTCTCCCCACCCCCAGGAGGAAGACTCTTTGCAGATCGAGGAGAAGATCAAGTGGGGCGACGGCTTTGCCGTGGTGTACTCTGTGACCGACCGCTGCAGCTTCGACGAGGTCATGAGGCTGTGCTTCCTCATCAACCACATCCACGCGAGCCCCAAGCGGAGTGGCGGGAGTGACCAGCCGCCTGTGGTGATTGTTGGCAACAAGAAGGACCTGCAGTTTGACCGGATGGTGTCTTGTGAGGACGGCGAGAACCTCTCCAAAGCCCTGAAGCATCCTTTCTATGAGATCTCCACCAGGGACAGCTACGAAGAGACCGTAGTGGTGTTCAACACCCTGTATAACGAGCTGATGAGACAGGGGCACTTCTCCCCGGGCTCCTTCAAGAGGAAGGCCGTGTCTAAGCTGATGGAAAAGATTCCGAAGATGCACGCCAACTCCACCCTGAACTCAGGCGGCCGGAGCCTCAGCTTCAACTCCTTCAGGGACTACATACCGGAGTGAGCCCCCGCATGGGCAGGGTGTGGGAGAGAACAGTGCGCCAGAGCAGCCTGGATTGGCAATGGACAGGCTGCAGGCTGCTCACCTTCCCGGTCTAGAGAGCGCAGTGTGTCGCAAGGATGGGTCCTTTCAGGCATCTGTATTCCAGGAAGGTCCCAGTGCAGATCTGTGCTGGCTTCCTACAGGGAATTAGCAAGAGGCGCGTGGCTCAGTGGGGTTGGTGCATCAGCCATTCACCTGTAAAGCCCTGTTTAAGGTTTACTTCTTTGCTTAGATTCAGAAGTGAAAACTCATTTGGGAGGGTCTCCCTCCTCCTCCCCATTTTGTGCACATCACAAACTGCCACCGAATTTAACACAATTGGCAGGCTCCGCTCTGGAGAGGCTTGGGGGTGCTGCAGGCTAGGACTGAGGTGCAGACCTGGGTGGGTGCCCAGGCCATGGTTACCAGGGTCTGCTGTAGGGCAAAATTGAGATGCATGGGTAGAATTGCCAGGAAGCTTGCACAGCATATGCTGTCATTCTGCCTGGTTATTGATCTCTCCGTTCCATGAACATGACACCAAACAGCGTACGTTGGATTTGTCAAAGCAGGTCAGACCAAGGGTCCGGCCAGCCGTCTGCTGTCTCTACCGGTGGCCAACACTGGATGCTTAGGTTACATACAGTTGTTGGTGTACGGATGCCACTAGCCAGGAAAGTAGCCAGATCCCGCTTCGGCAAACTTCTTTAAAGTGTTTCCAGCATTCCCTGCCCCCACCCCATTTCCCACGCTCACTTAGGACCTAATTCTGCACCCATCAAAATCAGTGGCAAAGTTCTCATTGACTGCAGTGGTGCAGAATGAAGCCCTTAGTGCCTTGGAGGTCACGCCATTGTGACTCCACCAGCTCAGTTTGACTCTCAAAGACTTGCACACAAACACTCAGCACTGAATGTTTCACTCCACCTGCAGCCTGCTCCCTTCAGAGTGCCACGCAGATCCTGAGTGACTACTTGGGTGGGCATGGGGAGCCTCCTGACACAGAGATCATGTGGCCATATAGAGGAAAGAGCCTTAGTTCTGACAGTCATAAAAGTCTTAGATGTATGTCTCTAGCACGGATGATGGAGAAACTATCAAAAGACCTTGTTTTCCCTCTTACAGCTCTCTAGACTTTTTATTCATTTATTTACCCTGAGGACAATAAATCAAGTGAGAAAAGAAGAACAAAGTCTGTGTGAAAAGTGCCAGCGCCCAAATGGATTCAAAATGTAAAGGGGTGCCATCAGTTTGAAATTGAGTTGATTTCAAAATAGAAGTTAAAAGCAGTTTGGTGCCCTACCCCTGCCTACCCGGAGCTCTCCCTGCCAATCTGTGTGGTTTTTCAATCCTATTTCTCTGTTAGTGTTTACAATTTTTGTCTTTCTCATGGCTGTCTGAAAGATTCGCAGAAACCGGGGACACTGACTAGCAGCTATACAGGAAACCAGTGAAACGGACTATGCACAAAGTGAAATAAACTGAGAAGACCAACACTTTCCTGGAATCTCTTTCACATGGAGTGTTCTTAGGTGTAACAATAATAAGGGACAGCTTTGAGACAGAAATGGGATTTTCAAGTTGGCAGTATTGCTGTGAGAGTTGCATGATGGGAATCCAGCCGTCGCTTTCCATAGGGCTTGGGAGCAAGGCATTCTGATAGTAAGGTATGTGTGCTACAAAGACACAGACAAAAGGAGACTTAATGGCTCAGGGGATTGGAGCCCTTCACTTCTAGGATATTGGTGTGACCTTCCCCTACCCGCCCCCAAGCTGTGATGGGTAGTAACCAAAAGTTTCCATTTGATTACAAGAGGAAGGATGGTCTAGTGGTTAGGGTGCTTGCCTAGGAGACCTAGGTTCAATGCCCTGCTCTGCTACAGACCATGTGACTTTAAGCAAAAAGCTTAATCTCTCTGTGCCTCGGTGTCCCACCTGTGAAATGGGAATAATAGCACTTCCCTACCTCGCAAGGGCGATGTGAGGATGTTAAAGATGGTGAGATGCTCCTACACCCCAGTAATGGGGGCCATATAAGTAGATAGATCTGATACATAAAATAGATTTGCTGGCTGTTCAGTGGCCTGTTTGAGCTGTTGCAATCCCAACGTTACCCACTAATTACTAGTGACACCTCGACTATAGAAAGCGAATGTTCTGTCTGCTTTATTTTTCTGCATTTAAACTATAGCTGTCTCCCTTCCTGTCTGTCAGACACTGACCGTGCGGCTTGCACTACAGGGAAATGTTTAAATGTAAAAGAAAATCGCTTACAGTGGCATTGTTTTAAAAATATGCCTTTTAATCCCAGGTTTTGTGAAACCTATTTTGGCTTAAACTACTTGAGAAAGTGCCCTTTAAATAGCACAGTAAATAACATCTTAGGCCAGGAAAGGCAAGAATTTCAGATATTGCTTTCCCACTTCAGCCTAAAAGAACCAGGCACATTTTAATGTGGGTGGGGTGGATGGTGGGTTTGCTTCTTTTTTTTTTTGGTGGTTGCTGCACTCTTTGCTGAATCTGTGCATCTTGTGTTCTTTGTCTCACTTTGGGTCCTCCATCTCCTAGGGGAGGGCCATACAGGCTTGCACATTCCTAATGAATCTAGCATTTGATTTAAATTTCCATATCACTTCTGATGAACAGAATATTTTTATAGGATCTGCAGCTAATATCTCCAGACCTAGGCCCATTAAGGGACTCTGTCAATCCAAGAGGCGTTTTCATTTTAAGCACCATCTGTTCCCTGCTGAATTTTCTTAGAGGCCAGAATATGTGTACTCTCCTCTACTGCCAGTCTCTGTAGAATTCATTTGAGTTACTGCACATCACAAATCAAGGAGACTGTATTTCCAGTGAGACCCATACTGAAATCTGTGCTAACAATCACCTGGTAACCACACTCAGCGATCCTAGGAGCCAGTGAAATATTAATCTCTGTGGGGATTGCTCCATCTTAATGGCATTGCTTTATAGAGTGGTTGAATAGTGAACAGAACACTAGTCCAGTGGAAGAGGTTTCAGTGTATATGAGGAAGACCAAACATCTGGGCTGGTAATTCTAAGTGTGGATTAAATGGAGTAGAGAGAGGAATCTGGTGATGCACAGAAGAACTGATTCTTTGTTTAGTTATTAATTGTCCCATCTTTGTAAAAGGTACCAGTTCAGACATGCTCGCCAGGGAGCGAAATCTGCTATTGCAGGCCGGGTGGAGAGTTCTACATGGTCACTGCCATGATGTATAGAATTTTTGTATCCTACTGACAAAGCTGTTGTCTTCATGAACAAATGCCTCATCAGGGAGCAGACAGCCATCGACATATGATCGGCTTGCAGCTAGCAATCTCTCTTCCAGTGTCTTCACACGTGGGGGCTTTCCAAAACATATTCCTGGCTTTCTAAATCATAGAAATTAGAGACAGAAACTTCCTCTTGAGTCCCCTTCTCTCTATTCCCCTTGCGAATATAGGACTGTTCCTTCCAGAATACAGCTTTGCTACGTGTGATGGGTTTGCTAAAGATCTGAAATGTAAATAACATGTACATAATTGCGTTTCTCTCAAAGAAATAACCCTAGTCGACTGTTGAACTGTACACTAGCTGCATTCTGTTATAATAAAACTCAACTTGAACAGCCTTGTCTGGTTTGCTGGGGAAAGCTTTGGCCATTGACTGCCTGGGTTCTATCCTCTGTAAGGGAAGGGCTTTACTCTGTCTCAGCAGCAGGCATGCAATATTCTTTGCCGTCCCTGTCCAGGGAGAGCATGCCGGTGGTTGCTCTCTAAATGTGTGTAATAATATCACACACCGCTCATTTATCATAGAGTCCAAGCAGATGTCTCTTTGTTCTCGCTCCTCTAACCCAGAAATGGGCAGGTGTGAAATTCACCACTGCCGACCCCACACACAGAAAATCAATTCTTTTGGGATAACATCTACTGCTTTTAATGTGTGATCCTGTTTCAGTGCTTCAGCAGAAGGTGAAAATTGCCCCAGCGTCCCTGGAGTGGATCATGCAGCTATGCAGACAAAAGAAGCCTTAATTTCTGCTGCTTTTACTTGTATAGGTTTTCAGTAGACCAGATGACCCAGTTTGGTAATTCACACAGGGCTCTGTTCTTCTCTCATAATATGTTTGTAATTCTTGCTGCCTTCAGTGTGAGTTACACTGCTCGGGTCCTGGTCAGTGGTCTGGGGGGCTCTGCATTTTAATTTAATTTTAAATGAAGCTTCTTAAACATTTTAAAAACCTTATTTACTTTACCTACAACAATAGTTTAGTTATATATTATAGACGTATAGAAAGAGACCTTCTAAAAACACTAAAATGTATTACTGGCACCAAAACCTTAAATTAGAGTGACTAAATGAAGACTCGGCACACCACTTCTGAAAGGTGGCCGAGCCCTTCTAATCCAAGGGCGATACCAAGTTACATTAAGAACCTGTTCTAGTACAGCAGATTCTCAGTTCCACCTGAAGGGGGAGCTACAACGATTCCCCACACTTCTATCTGCAATTATTGCAAGGCAAATAGGTATACAGTGAGCTTCTGGGCTGCTTCTATTACACTTGAACACAGTCAGGGTGTGAAAAGATCCACGGAGTCATTTTTGATGTGTGTACATTTGAAGTGGGAAAACCTCTCTCCACTCATTTTCACTGTTGTTACGGCTCTAGGGCTTTGGATGAGATAGAAAAAGCCCTTCCTGAGCCTCCATCAGGAGGTGAGATCCTGCGGAAGACAGACACAACAGAGTCATTCCTGCCTGCACCTTGCAAAGGAACAAGCCTCTAATTAAACACACAGGGAAGAGACCATCTGACATTCCTGGGACACCCCCACTGTTCAATCAGTGCATAGTAATGCAGGCAAAGGACCTTCTCATCTCACCTTTCACCATCCCACTCTTGGGGAGCTACACCTTCCACCATGCCAAGCTGTCAGCATGCGGGAGCCGCTAGCTTGGCAACGTTGCGGAGTTCCGGAACTCTGAGCCCTGGACGGCCGGGCTCCTCCACTTCTCTCTCTCCTGCCACGAAAACGATCCCCCACAACAAAACAACCCCCACCCACAAAGCGTCTGAAGATGTCCCTCCACCTGTCACCCCAGCCTCAGGCCACCTGCCTGCTGCTCACACCCAGTAGTCCTACCTCCTGAGTGGTGCAGATGCTTATATATACACCCCCTATGTATGCCCTCTTAATGTGACCCATCTCCCTGCAGGGAAGTGGTAGCTGGTGAACATGAGTCATGTGGGTTTGGGCTAACGGAGACCGTGGGCGGGGGGGAGAGATTGTGGAATTATTCTTCTCCTGCCCCCCCGCCGCCGCCAAGAGCCTTCTCTGGGCTCCACCTCCCAGCAGGCAGAAATCTTCCCAGGCACTGCCGGTCAGCCTCAAGGCCTGGAAACCAGCCAACTCTCAGCTGACAGCTGAAAAGCCGCTCAGTGTTTTAAAGTGCATCCGGGGGGAGGGAGGGGGAATCCAGGACAGCAGTGGGCAAAAGTCAACTTTTCCTAAAGCCGCACAAGAGCATCATTCCAGGGAGGTGCAGGCGGCACAGACCACCTGCTTCCAGCCCCAGGGCCTGGTCATCTCGCCCTGTCCAGTCCCCTGGGGACCAGCCACTTTGTTCTGCTTGTTCCTGTGTGAGACGATCCCAGCAGCGGGGAGGGGAGAGGGGCTTAGCTGATGTTTGATGACAAGCCTCAGTCTCAGATTGTGTCAGTAGCTCTGGCTGCTACCTCACCTCCCTCTGCAGTGTGGCTGCTCCTGGGAACAAGCCGCTAGGCCAGCCTTGCAGCAGCTCTCATTAGTCTTTCAGCAGTTAATCTTTCAGAAGTCACCTTCGGGGCTGAGTTGGATGGCGCTGAGATTTTCCATCGCTCCCCCCACACGGCAGCTGCTTGGGTGGGGTTTTATGGACAGGCTGCTCCAAAAACAATGAACCTGCTTTTCCAGCCTTTCAGGGACAGGAACGTGCTGCTGGGAATGTTAAGGTCCCTCTAGCCCCTTCCCTCACCTTGTGAAAGGGCCTCTTGCAAACCTAGCCTCCCCCTGGGCACCTTCTGGACTGGGACCCAGCTCCCCCTGGATCTAGGAACAGCCCCCTGGCACTTTACCCATCAGAGCACTGTCCATGGGAACCCAGAGAGAGAGATTCTGAGATTAGTTTGCCCCTGTATTACAGGGGGCAGCAGCACCCTAAAGGGATTCCAGTTTGCACTGCCCGCCTCTCTGGGCTTCCAGCAGGATGGGACAGCTTGAGGTTGCATCTGCGATGTGCTGAGTCACCCCAGCTGTGCTTGTTGCATCTACTTTCCTAGCCCACCTGAGGGTCTGGCAGCAGAGGAGAGGATGCGGCCCCCTTCCCCTGTTTTCTTCCAGCTGATGCCCTGGGTGCTAGTGAATGGTCCCCATGTTAGGCCTTGGGTTTACTGCTGCTGCGCCCTGTCAAGCCGCGTCCATTGAGTGAAGGGGATTAAACGGCTGCTCTAGCAATCACGCCCCTTTGGAAATTCACTGTGTATAAAGAGGCTGCCCCCTGGCTGGCAGAGAAGGGGTTAGAATGGACCATTCCATCACCACCCACCCAGCCGCACACATTTCTCTCTCCTCCCCCCACCCTGCCCCACCTCTGGATAACGAAGCCAAGAACTGGAAGAGCCTGGCCATGGATTTCAGCCCTAGAGGTGAGCCATCCAGCTCAGCGTTGAGGCTGATAACAGGGCAGCATGGGGGAAGCTTATACTGGTGCTGCCCTTATTTGGTGAGCAAAGAGATGCGAGTCTCCAGCAGGTCTGTTAATCTGGCCCCTCTCCCCAGCACTCAATCCCCCAGAAACCTTGTAAAGCCAAGGAAAATGCAAACCCCTGGGAGAGGAGCAGCAGCTGCTGTCCTGGGCCTGGCTTCAGAGCTGGGCCTGCCAAGGAACCCAGCCCCGAGGGAGAAGAGTGGGTGTGATGGCTTAGCTGCGCTCAGTGACCTTACTGTGTAGACCCAACCCCAGATTATAAATGGGAGAGGATGGGCGGAGGTGGCTTTGCATGGAGTTTGACAAGCGCAAAGCCCAGCATCTCTCTCAGCCCGGGAAGCAGGATTATTTTGTACGACTCCCAATGGTTTGAACTCTGTGAGACGGGCGCAGCGTTTTGTGGTCTAGCAGCCAAACCAGATGATTATTGCCCTATTGTGTAGGGCTCCTGCGTCGTGCAGACTGCCTGGAAAACAGTCACTTATGCCTCTGATGTTGCCATACTGATCACTTCATTGTCATGGCTTCTGTCCCTTTCTCGCACGGGTGGCCCATCAGGCTGGTGCAAACTGGACTTCAGTTTATGCTAAGGGACGGGAGCATCCTCAAAGCCCTGGGTACAAGCTGCCAGAAGAGAGACCTGCGGCTAACACACGCAGCAACTGGACAGCAAAAGCCCCTTTGTTCTGTACCGAAAGCCCCATTAAAAAGATACATTGGCCAGATCAAAAAACTCCGGGGGCAGGAACAAAAGTTCAAGAGCCCCTTGCATTCCATTCCCCTACTCTAAGTGCTTTTGTGGCTTTCTGCTGTAATTAGAATCATCATCATCTAAATGGGACTGACCACTGTCCAGACTCTTCCCCCACTCCCTCCCCCCCGTTAGACCTACTTTCTCCTCACATCCGCCCGTCCTGCTGAGTGGTAATTTCCCCCACTTGCCGCCCTCCTGGCCACCACAGCGTTCCATGCTCCCAGAAAACTTTGGCAAGCGCTTCCCGGCTAGTGTCGTTCAAATATTTCATGCCTCTCTGCCCGGTTTAAAATAACAATGTGGTATTTAGGCGCCGGCCTTTGCGCGGCAGGAAATGGAGGCTTCGGCCTTGTGGTCTGACGCACAAGATGATTTCCCCGCAATGAGCCAGGATGTCGGGGCATGACCAAAGGAGAGTTCAGCATGTCTTTTACGCTTCCTTCTTTACAGCACAGGGGAACGTGGTGGGAAAAGGGAGGATGTAGGTGCTGCCACTGAACTTCTACTGCACTTCAGCGCTGAGGTGAGTCCTTCTTCAAAGCAACGCCAGCCCCCCCGCTCTAAACACACCTCCCTCGCCAGCGTTCACACTGGGCAGCGAGGGGTTAGTGTCCAGCACGGCCAGGGAGGGGGTGATGGCAGTAGCATAGCCAGGGGGGAGCAGGGGGAGCAGCCGCTCCCCCTGTGAGCAGAAGCGGCGCCTTTTTTTTTAGCAGAGCTAAAAAAAGGCACCGCTTCTTTTTAAGTGCCGTTTCTTGCACTCACGCGGCGGTGCTCTGGGTCTTCAGTGGCGGGAACCACTGAAGACCCGGAGCGAGTGAGGACCCACCGCCGAAGTGCCGCCGAAGACCCAGAGGCTCTGCCAGGTGAATACAGGGGGAGCCTGGGGAGGCGCCTTTTTATAGCGCCACTCTCGCTGTGCTCCGGACCTGCCTACACTACCGGGTGATGGTTCCATCCCTGGCCTGTGCTCTCTCTCCCTGTAGGCCTGGGAAGAGCTGGGGGTGTCCGAATGAGGCAGCTTGCCTAGCTCCGAAAGCGGGGAAGCACCTCACATTGCGCAATGGCGGCTCCTTGTGGCCCATTCAAGCCGCAAGATTTACCCGCTTTGAAGATGGCCCTGCCCAGTCCCATTCACCCGAAAGGTCGGTAGCTATAACATGAGGCTTTAAAGGTAGCAAAGGACAGTTTTGTGGTTAGGCTGCTAGCTTGGTACTCGAGATCTGGGTGCAATTCCCAGCACTGCCGGTGTGACCTTTGGCAAGTCACTTAATATCTGTGCCTCGGCGCTCTGTCTGTCAAATGGAGATAATATATCCTTTGGTCTATTTAGACTATGAGCTCTTTCAGGGAAGGACTGTTTCATTCTGTGTATGTACAGCACCTAGAACAACGGAGGCCCTAGCTGAGCCTGGAGCCCCAGCTGCCACGCTGTGATGAATGGATAAAACTCATGACTAAAAGGTGGTCAGTTTGGAGGCAGAGGACAGGCTTCTGAGGCAACAAGTGCAAAAGTTCTTAATCCTTTGCCGCCGGGCAGAAAACAGCCCTCAGTCCTGGAGGGTCTTTGTCCTGAACTGACCCCTGCCTTTTTTTTTTAATCTCGAAAGGAATTCAGAAATGGTTTTTAGCTAGAAGCCTAGCGTATCCGCTGCCCTTATTTAAATCTCTAGCCACTTCCCAAAGGTCGGCGGGCTGTTTGTCTTGCTCATGTGCTATAATTAGAAAGAAACTGTATTTCTGTCAATCTCAAATGATTGCAGCCCTTCAGAGGCCCTTTGCTAGTGGGGCCTGCTAACAACTAGGCTGCAGAGGCTTGATCGAAAGCTTGGGGTGGGGCTGAGTGTCCTGTATAGCATCCCTTAAAAAGAAAAGAAAAGAAAGCCAAGTAGTCTGCAGTAATGGTCCCCAGCCCTGCATTTTACAGTGATGTGACTGCAGTGATCTGGATCTTTACAGCTGATATTTTCATTAGTGACGTGTCCCGAGTTTCTCTTTGACATTTTAAAACAGGGGTGGGCAAACTACGGCCCAGGGGCTGCATCCGGCCCTTCAGATGTTTTAATCCGGCCCTCAAGCTCCTACCGGGGAGCGAGGGCTTGCCCTGCGCGGCTCCTAGAAGCAGCAGTACGTCCCCCCTCCAGCTCCTACACGTAGGGGCAGCCAGGGAGCTTCACTCTGCACACTACCCCCGCCGCAAGCCACGACCAATGGGAGCTGCAGGGGCAGTGCCTGCAGATGGGGCCGCGCGTAGAGCTGCCTGGCCGTGCCTCCATGTAGGAGCCGGAGAAGGGTCATGCCACTTCTTCTGGGAGCTGCTTGAGGTAAGCGCCACCTGGAGCCTGCACCCCTGACCCCCTCCAGCATCCCAACCCCTTGCCCCTGCCCTGATCTCCCTCCTGCCCTCGGCCCCACCCTCCTGCACCCCAGAACCTGCACCCCCAGCCAGAGCCCACACCCCCAGCCACAGCCCTCACCCCCCCCCCCGCACTCCTGACCCAGCCCAGAACCCCCTCCTGCACCCTGAACTCCCCATTTTTGGTCCCACCCCAGAGCCCACACCCCCAGTTGGAGCCCTCACCCCCCCACACCCTAACCCCCAATTTTGTGAGCATTCATGGCCCACCATACAATTTCTATACCCAGATGTGGCCCTCGGGCCAAAAATGTGCCCACCCCTGTTTTAAAACATATAATTAGGCCCAGCATCTGCTACAACGCAGAGTTCTAACCCAGAAGCAGAGGGGATGGCACGCTTTGGTCACAAACTCCCGGCTTCCATCGGCTTTGTGCTGTCTCTATGCAGCCACGTGCAAGGGTCTGTACGTGGGTGAAATTAACTAATCAGCCCACTCTGTTTTGGTGTTTAAAATAGGAGAGCTCACACAGTGGCGTCTGAGCCAAAGCCCACTGAAGTCAATGGGTGTCTTTCTAATGATGCCAGTGGATCATGCCCTAAGTGCTCATGAAAGGCCGGACAACATGACCAGTACCACTGGCTTAAGGCAGGCATCCTGCAGGCAGGAGATATACGTATGCTTCTTCCACAGCCCTGCCAGGGCACTTCACTCCTGACCTGCAGCATCCCTGCTGTTGTAGTGCTGTGCACCCCCTTCTCCAGCTCTGCCTGTGCACCTTAATCCTTACCTGTGCTTCCCCTGCTAGACACCACATTGTGCAGAAGAATTTGTATAACATTGCTCATTCCCGGCTCTCCCACCCGCTCCCTCCACTGGTTTGCCTAGTGGTCATGCTGAGTCTGTAAAATGGGGGTATTTTTCAACTCCTGCCCTAAACTATTATGCTGTTCTGGTGTATACTGTTCCTTATTTGCCTCCTGTCACCCCAGAGGTGGCTGCATTTCCCCATTAGTGAGGGAAGGGATCCCTATAGAGTTTGTCAGTTAGGCTGCATCGTGTGCAAGCCAGCCAAGATCCTCCTGAAAGAAGGGTGCTGTCTAAAGATCCGTCACCATTAGCCTCATTCTGCATGTCACATCAGCCAGCCGACTGTTCATTCCACAAAAGCTGATGGAGCCCAGTCAGCTTTCCTTTACAGAGGTTGTTTGGAGGTTTTTACCTCCTGGTGTGGTAGATCAGCTGCAGCTTGACATCTAGAAATAGCTCAGAATCTCTTCTGCTGCTTGCTTGGAAACACACGACTCCTGGGGACAAGCGCTCCTTAGTTTTATGCAAAGTTCATTTGAGCCAAGAGAACTCGGTGTTCCTTCTGGAGTAACCTGCTGAGCAGACAGATCATCCTGTCAGCAAACCCCGTCTCTCCCGTGCAGGAACATGCCAATAATTGTTAGAAATCCTGTACGTCTTGGCATGTTTTTGAAAGTAAAACCCCAGGATGCTGCAGGTACTGATAACTCTACAGCTGGCAAATCCCTGGCACCCAGCTGCGGCTTTGCGGTTGATGTTGCTGGCTGAAGGTAATTGTATGCAGACTGCTGACGGAAGAGTAAATACTTTTTCTTCATACTGCTACAGAATGTCAGATATTAACAAAAATAAATTCAAAGAGCCCTCAGTCCAAAGCAAGTGTTTAATCATTTGGGTCACGGGTTCAAAGTCCCCCTTCTGTCCAGGGACAAGGGCCAACATGCCAGCTGGAAATCTTTGCAATATATTTTCTTTGGAGACACCTTTGTCTAGGCATTGCATGTTCTGAGTTCCGTCTCCCTGTTCTTAGTGCTGGGGATGCCTCCATGAGACTGACATCTGCGTTCCTTCAGGGTCCCTCTGCTACAGCCGCACCATCCCCATTTAGCATTACAATAGGGTGACCAGATGTCCCGATTTTATAGAACAGTCCCGATATTTGGGGCTTTTTTTATATGGGCTCCTATTACACCCCCCCCCCCCCCGCCCACTGTGCCAATTTTTCACACTTGCTGTCTGGTCACCCTACATTACAAGCTCCTTGATGTTAGGGGATGACTGTAAGGTGGGAGAGCAGAACAATGGCCTGGAGACTCACCAGGCCAAACACCTCCAGCTCCTGGTGGGCCTAGTTTTGGGTTGTCCTGCCTGTTGCTTAGGCTGCTCTGCCGTAAAACCAGGCAGAAATAGCCCTGGGGAATAACTCCAGGATAGGGGGTTCTGTGGCTGGTGTGGGGTTGCCCCAATGATGCTACAGAGGCCTGCCTACTCTTTGTCCCTGGTATGGGACATGTCAGGAGCGGGAAGGATGGAGGGTGGCTATGAGAAGCTATTGCTGTCCGAAAAGAATGAAGGGCAGCCCTCCGCTGGAATTCACACTGAGGGCAAGGAAGTACCCAGGCAGCCTGCGAAAATGAGAGGTGCAGAAGTGGCTGAATCTGCCTGCAGGTGGGAAGAGTCAGCCGGAGCTGGGGGGCTGCTAAGGGTCCTACAAACAAAATAACAGAAGAAAACCTACCGTGCTGTAGAAGCAGAGTGGTTCAGTGAGAGCCAAATCTGGCTCAGGGAGGGGCTTTGCAGGAGGGGAATTCATTTAGGTTTGCTTGTCACCGTGTTTGTAATTAAACCTTTCTGTAGCTCAAAGGCTAACTGACAATTATCGTAATGTCTGCTCTGGAGATTATTCATCAAGATTTCAGAGAGAAAAAACAGACCAGCCAATTAAAATAAAAGCTCCCCTTCATTCAAATGGCTCCTTTGAGTCTCATGTGTTAAAGCACATGGTCAGGCACTCAGGGTTGTGGTGTGATGGAGCACTTGAGCATTCATAGGTCATTCCTGTCCATTTGACTGTCATCTATTTAGCTGTCTTTAGAGAAACCAGGTAGGTGAGAGAGACAGGTTTTTGAGTTTACACAGAGCTCTTCAGGGGCTCTTCAGGTCTGGGAAAGGTACTCAGTGTCACAGATAAATACATGGTGGAACAGATTGTTTAGCGTAAGTAGTTTAACACCCACTCCAGGTGAAGTGCCCATTAACACCCTTTCAGTCATAGAGAGGAAAAGAAGGGGGAGGAGGGGCTTCTTTGTGGGTTATATGTAAGGGGACTGTTATCCCCTTACTAACATTTAGTGGGGGTGTTTTGATTGCTAGCTCCCAGTACCAAAAGGGGAAGGGTCGATGGGACTGACAGTCCCCAGGGGCAATGGGGGAGGCCAATGCTCCAGGTCAGCTCTGATTGACAGGGTGGGCAGGCGAATCAGGGAGTCAGGAGGTCAGGGTGGATCCTGTCCTCCGTGTGAGCTGAAGTTGCTTGAGTCAGAGAGAGTGGGGCCGAGCTAAGGAGAGGGTAGAGGTCAGAGCTGAGCTGGGCCAGATCCAGAGGGGCCAGAAAAGCAGCCCAGAGACACAGACCTGCCCTGGGAGCAGAGGTGCAGCCCAGAGACACAGACCTGCCCTGGGGGGAGAAGCTGCAGCAGCCCGAGGGGCCAGGGCAGCAGCCCAGGGAGCTGGAGTCAGAGCAGCAGCAGAGCTGAGGCAGAGGAGCTGGAGCTGGGGCAGAGCGGTGGAGCTGAGGCTGGAGCAGTCCGGAGCCGGGTGTGGTGAGCAGCTGGGGAGAGCGAGGGGGACCCTGGGCAGTGGGCCCAGCGCAGGGAGAAGCCTCATCCAAGAGGCCCTGCAGGCCAGACGTGCAGGGGGATCTAAACCCCGACAGGGCAGGGGTGATGCTGGGAAGAGGGTCCTGCCACCAGAGCCTGCGAGCGTGTGGCCACCGCCGGAGCAAGTATCCAAGCCACAGCGTCCCTGCAGCACAGCCGGGGCCTGAGAAGGAGCCTGGGACTTACACAGGAACAGACTGAACTGCCCTGACATTGCAGAGACGCTGTTGTTCCCTGCCACAGAGCGGGGTGATGTGTTTTCTTAACCTTGCCCATTTTTCCTTATTCATTTTAAAATTAATTGTTGATTAAATAATTTGCATTTGCTTTAAATTGTGTGCAATGGTCTGTGGGTCAGGGAAATGCAGAGAGAGTACCCCGGAGTGGGGACACCCTAGCCCCTGACCTAGGTGACCACAGCAAGGTTGGGGGTCAAGCCCCCCAGGAATCCTGGGCCCAGCCTTGTTGGGGTTATGAGGACTCTGCCAGACAGGAGAGTGGAAGGGGAGTCCTCGAGGGCAGGGAGGCCTCTGAGTAAAGGAAGTGGGAGCGAGGACCCAGATCCTTCCGCTAGCCCATTTCACCGGGGTAGTGCAGAAGCCAGGAAAGTTCCCCACAATAGCGGGACTATTCCCCCGCTTACATATAGATTGTTGTAATAGGCCATAAATCCAGTGTCTCTATTCAGTCCATGATTTTTAGTATCTAACATAGTTATGAAGCGGGGAGGGATGGCTCAGTGGTTTGAGCATTGGCCTGTTAAACCCAGGATTGAGAGTTCAATCCTTGAGGGGACCATTTAGGGATCTGGGGCAAAAATCTGTCAGGGGACAGTACTTGGTCCTGCTAGTGAAGGCAGGGGACTAGACTCCATGACCTTTCAAGGTCCTTCCAGTTCTATGAGATAGGCATATATATATGTATATATATATATATATTTTAAAAAAAAAAGAATTTAAGCTCCCAGGCTCATCTTTTGAAAATGTTGTGCAAGTTTTCTTTTCTTTTTCCCCCACAAAAGCAATCACTCTCGGTCCGACCTATCAGTTCTCATCTCAAAGAAAACCTGAACAACACTTTCAAAATACAAGCTCACAAGCTTAAATTCATAACTTTGCTAGACACTAAAAATCATGATCCTGGTAATAAAGATACTGGGTGTATAATTATTACAACAATCTGTAATCCACTGATCTCCCTTTTTTGTCCTATGACTTAAGGGGTGCTAATGGTATGCAGTGTAGTCGTCGCCGTGTCAGTCCAGGATATTAGAGGGACAAGGTGGGTGAGGTAATATCTTTATTGGACCAGCTTGTGTTAAACAATTTGTTCTTCCTTGTATTTAGGTTTGAGTGCCTTTCCCAGACCTGAAATAGCTTGAAAGTTTTGACTTTTTTCACCATGTTCCAATAAAAGATACTACCTCACCCACCTTGTCTCTCTGCTTTAGTGAAATACATGATTGGGCTCAATTCGGGGGTAATGGGGTGAGATTCTATGGCTTGTGTTAGACAGAACGTCGGACTAGGTGATCATACCGGCCTTAAAGTCCATGACGGCCCAAGACCCCCATCCTGCTTATTTACAGAGGGAACTAGAAGAGTAAGGAGGAACCTCTCCCATTGGCGCCAACTTTTCCTGGCGCCGGCAGGTACTCGCCCTGGCCCAGCCCCAGCCCCGCTCTGACTCCACCCCACCCCGCCCCCATTCCAACCCCTCCCCCAAAGTCCCCGCCCCAACTCTGCCCCCTCCCTGCACCTATTGGACTCCTTCCCCAAATCCCCGCCCCAGCCCTGCCTCTTCCTGGAGCGTGCCATGTTCCCCCTCCTCCCCCCCCCAATCCCACTTTTGCTCAAAAAGTTGGGACGGCCAGGACAGGGGATAAAAAAGGGACTGTCCTGGCCAAAATGGGACATATGATCACCCTAGTGAGAACTGGGTGATGAAAAATATTACAGAGTCCTGCCCCAAATTTCAAAGGCCAGCCCTGGATTCGGGCACTCACAAATACAGGTTCATATACAGCTGTTTACATTCCCTCAGCACAGCCATGGTCCCTGAGATACACCCACCCCCACTTATAGTCCCACAGCACAGCCATGGTCCCTGAGATACACCCACCCCCACTTATAGTCCCACAGCACAGCCATGGTCCCTGAGATACACCCACCTTCACTTACAGTCCCACAGCACAGCCATGGTCCCTGAGATACACCCACCCCCCAAAAGGAAGGATTTAAAGGTTGCTTTTGGGCTCTTTCAAGGCCACACCAGTGAAAATGAGTGAGGTATGAAAAAATTAGGCATGTAATTTTAAATGTCTCATTGAAACACTTTGCAAACCCCTTAATCAAACGAGCCAGAGGCTTTTTAAGCTGCCTTCCAATTAATCCCTAATGAGTGAGACTTGGCAGAATTTCTTCCATTATTAGCGTTCTGAGCCTTTATGGTACTGGCTCTTCTGCTTAAATGTTCAAAGCAGTTTGGCATAAACTCACAGAACTGGTTTAAACTAACTTTAGGGGCTGGAACCCAAATCTGGAAAATACAGTCCTATTGTGGATCCCTGTTCACAGAAATAACTGCCTGCGCTCGCACACTGACAGGTGGCCTGTATGTAGCAGAGGATCAAAAGCAGGATGTTAAAAACCTTGTTTTCTCTTTTTATTCTTTTATCCCACTGTGACTTAGTGATATTTTGCACATTTGTTTTTTCTTTAATATCTTCCATCTGACAGCATGTGGCACACGGCACAATCTCCCCCTTGCTGGGTAATGAAGGCAGAAGTTTTCCAATAAGGAGACTGTACTGTTTTGTTCTCTGTGGAGATGAAAGCCCCTAACCTCCAAGGGTTACACACAGCCACATAACCTGGCACTCTCTGTTCTTCATGCCAAATGCTTACTCCTGCAGTGCTGGCTTAGCTGTAGAGACACAGTCCAAATGTCCTTGCTTTAAACAAGACCAAGAGAGGACTGATTATGCAGGGGCAGGGAAAAGGGATCCAGAGGCAGCAGGGAGTCATATGCAAGTGGAAATAATGTGCAAGGAATGAGCGAAACAGGCCCATATCTAGGCAAACCCCATGGCCATTGGCTAAAGCAGGACATAGGACTCCCTGCTGCACAAATGCATACTGCATAACTTGAGCTAAACAAACATTTCCATAAGGTGTTAGGACAGGGGCAGCCTGCCTGAGCCTGAGAAGGAGCCAGATTTTACCAATGTACATTGCCAAAGAGCCACAGTAATACATCAGCAGCCCCTCATCAGCTCCCCACCACCGCTCCCAGCAACTCCCACCCACTGGCAGCCCCACTGATCAGCACCTCCCCTTCCCTCCCCACACCTCCCGATCAGCTGTTTTGTGGCATGCAGGAGGCGGAGGGCCTGGCAGGCTCAGGGGAGGGGATGGGAAGGGTAGAGTGGGGGCAGGGCCTGTGGCAGAGCCAGGGGTTGAGCAGTGAGCACCGCACATTGGAAAGTTGGCGCCTGTAGCTCCAGCCCCAGAGTTGGCACCTATACAAGGAGCCGCCTATTAACTCCTGAAGAGTCGCATGTGGCTCTGGAGCCACAGGTTGGCCACCCATGCTAGGGCTTAGATCCTGTAGCCAGTGTCAGATAATTGCTGGAGAATTTGTCTGACATATTCCATCCAATGGAGGGCAGCTGAGCACATACACACACGAGAAAATGTTAAGTATTGTGCATTATTACAGTCGGGCTGGGGACACTGATTCTCCAGGGTCACATTCTGACCGGCTGATTGGGTCTTTGATGATGCAGCTGTGCGTTAACTCCCAGCTGCCTGAATCTGGTACCTCCTCAGTGGAAACTCACAGAAAATCCCTACACCTGTTCTGCTGAATGGAGAGAGGCAGCACTTAACATTTAAGAGTGGGAAGAAAACAGATACCAACAAACACATTTTAAAAAGTTATTTTAAAAGAGTGCAATTTTAAAATGTGACTGAGTCAGGAGGTGATTAAAATCAGAGGAATGGGCACCTTTATGAAATAAGTGGAGAATAATCTTACTGTCAAGTTACATTGTGACACCTGTGGAGTCCATCCAGTTATTCATCACATGGTCATCTTTTGCACCCTTTACCATTTCTCAGAATCAGTGGGAGCTACCACATAGCTGCAGCAGGAAAGGCCCAACCAGCTAATCAGAATGTGGCTTATGGAAAAGGCACAGACCCCCCCCCCCCCCGTTCCATAAATTGTAGGGCTGGACTAAACAAGGGACTACTTGCTTTGTCTTTTGACTCCATCTGGTGCTTTGCTGTATGTTCTCTGATCACTTGACAACTCAGCACAGGCCTTGTGTGTGCTAGGAGTTTTCTCTGTTGACAAATTCAGCATCAGTATCGTAGAATCTCAGGGTTGGAAGGGACCTTAGGAAGTCATCTAGTCCAACCCCCTGCTCAAAGCAGGACCAATCCCCAATTTTTGCCCCAGATCCCTAAATGGCCCCCTCAAGGATTGAACTCACAACCCTTGGTTTAGCAGGCCAGTGCTCAAACCACTGAGCTATCCCTCCCCCCATGCAGCCTATAAGAGGGTGAGGTGGGGAAAGCATATTTTTTTCCTACGTGCCCTAAAGCAGGCCAGGGTTACAGAGAAGGTCAATTCATCATTGCTCAGGGCTTAGCAGGTACTCATCTCTAACCACAGTCTAACAGGATGGTCTGCCCCTTTAAGGAGTTGGTGAGGGAGATGGGGTAAGAGCTGGAGCCTGTGAGCCCTGATGCATTATCAGACCCAGCTGGGATAGATCAGGTCAGGCTAGATCAGGATGCCTGCAAAGGTGTGCAAGATGACAGCTGGAAAGGAGCTCTAGGAGTGAGGTTATTTTCTGTGACTGGCCTTGGAGTGAGAGCTGTGTAGAGCAATGGGCTGCTGAAGTCTGTGGTGGTCAGGGGAATAGCTTTGTTTTGCATTCGAGTTCTGAGTTAATATATTGTTGCCTGAGGGAAGGGCCTGAAAGAGAATTGGGGGCAGTGTTAGACCGTCCTGGGCTGGGGAAGCCGGCCTCCAAAGGGGTACTACAAAAATGGTCAAAGGAAAAGCAAAGAGCACTGCCAGTGCACTGGCTGGGGCGGGGGTGTCAAAATCTTGTCCTTGTGATCCACTAACTGCTATAGTGTGTACCCATCGCCAGTGGAGCGAGAGAGAGAAATCTAATAGTCACACAGGCCTGGATTAATTGAGGGTGTAACTCCATTAATTTCCTTGAAGCGACGCCAGCAATGAACTTGGCTGGCAGAGTGGAAGCTCTTCTCTCTCCACTGGATAGAAGGTGTCTTACAGAGATCCTCAGAATTGGGCATCAGGCAAAAATGGTGCTATAGGCCTGGGGTCTCCAAACTATGGCCTAGGGGCCGGATCCGGCCCGCAGCTTTGATTTGTCCGGCCCCCCCAACCAATTGCTGCCGCTGCCTTGGTGGCACTTTGGCGGCAGCTCAAACGCTGCTGCCGCCTCGGCGGTATTTCGGCGGCAGGGCCCCTCGAAATCGGGCCTCGCACTCCCTAAAACCGGCCCGCAAAGCCTCTTCAAAAATCTAATGTGGCCCTTGTCTCCTAAAGTTTGGAGACCCCTGCTGTAGGCTATGATCCAAGGCTTTGGAACTTTACAAAATGTCTGAGAGTTTCAAATTGAAAAGCTCCTTTTAGTTTGTTCAACCCTTTATAAAAACACCAAATCTACAAGATCAGGTTACGTTGCTGCCGTGATGGGGAGGGGCAAAGGGGTATCCCTGTCCAGCTGCTGTGTCTATGTGACTATAATCCTCAGGGGAAGTCTCATTTAGAAAAGAGCCTGGGGAAATGTCTAACTACTGTGATCCAGTAGGTGGTGGTGTTAACCCAGGAGGTTAGAAAACAGGCCGATTCTGACACAGCCTTGCATTGCAAATACCCTCCAGCTTTTCTGCCTGGGAGGGGAGCTGCTGCATACAAATAGATATAAAAGTGAGAGCTGATCGAGTCCTTTCGAAGTAGCATCTCATTCTCCCTCCCCTATTAATTTCCTGCTTCTCTGATTTCCCACATGAGTCTGCTACCTGCACAGGGCGAGGGTTACTCTGGGGTCTTATGATAGGAACTTGCCTTATCACTAAAGCAGGAGGAAGGAGTAATGATAACAATACTTAGCACTTCTCTAGAACTTTCCATCTGGAGACCTCAAAGCACTTTTACAAAAGAAGGTAAGTGTTGTTAACAAGGCCATGACCTTTATTGTAGCCTCCCAGCCTTTCCTGTCTGCTACCGGAGAATAAACGTGTGCAGAAGGCTCAGGAAGATAAGAAAGTGGAAACCTTTGGTAGCTTACTTCCCTTGTTCTGGGAAGAGGAGGAGAAAACCCCAGTGAGGTTCCCCAGCAGTGGATCAAGGGTTTTCCAATGGGGGAAACAAATAGGATGCAACTGAGTGCTGTGCAAACTAGCTGGATCTTTAAGAAAGACAATGAAGTGCATGATGCTTTAAAGTTAAACAATCATCCTAGGACTTTTTGCCATGTTCTCAATTGTATTTTCTACCAGTTTATTAGGGTCTAGGGGCAACTCCCAGTGAAAATCATAGGAGTCAGCCCACTCAAATGGTTGTTTGTCATGGGCATGTGTTGATACATTCGGGGGGGGGGAAGGGGGAGGAAAGAGTGGGATAAGAATGTTCCCCAATGGCAGCAGTCACAGGCAAAGTGACAAACTCCCCTATCAATATACAGATTTTAATGTAAAAAAATACCAGGCCACACAGAGCTGGAGTTTTGATAATGGCATTGGGTGTGACTTCCTTTCACTGCCATTTTCCTCCATGGCTTAGTACTTCATAGAGACCTGGGCTGAAATCTTACCCTTACTGAAGTCTGTGACACCAGGATTTCACCCCTGAGGTTTATCAGCAAGTGAATATGGCAGGTAATCCCTAACTGAATGTTCGCTGTAAACATATTTGCTGAAACACCCGTGGAAAGAAGAAGCAATGAAATTGGGGGCAATTTTACTGAAAGTTCTAAAGCTGTCGTTTAGTTGCACCAGGGAAGCATCCATAAACAGAAGGAATAGTGTACGTTTATGATGTTACTGTACAAGGTCTAATGGTACAGTCTGCCTGTGTTGTTGCTTGATAATACAGGGCATTGAAAATTCTAGTCTGGCATCACTTCCCATTCGTCCTGCTTTTGCAAAGCATTTGTCAAATGAATCCTCATTTTAAAGTCAGTCCTGGAAGCTTTTTCACCATGTTGTTAAGGCAGTTGGCGACAAGCAATTTAGTTGCTGTACACTGCAGTCCAGTGGGGGCTTTATTTTCCTGGTGCAAAGTGGCCACAGAAGGCTGAGTGAGACGGGAAGATCTGTAGTCTGTAAAGCACGAAGAATATTTGCATCTCCTGGCCTGTTCCAACCTTCTGAATCGTGCAGAGTGTCCAAAATATATGGACCAAGTTGGTGGAAACAAATGTCCGCATCCTGTCAATCAGTCACTGAGTATCGTCTGATGGTTTACCCCTTGGTGCTCATGCTGCGCTCTAACTGCAGATTCCTTTGCCTAGCTGCAGGTGCCGTTGCAGCCCCATTGAAGAAGACCTGTAGGGATCATGCTGCTTTTCATTCCACCTCTGGCCAGGCTTCAGGATCACAGTCACTGGCTCAGATTCACTGCTGGTATAAAGGGGCACGGCTCTATTGCCCCCAGTGGAGTTTTGCCCATTTATGCTAGCAGTGACTGTGGCCCACTGAAAGCAAGTTGTCCAGAGTACCTGGTTCATCTGGACAGCTATAAATCCCCACTAGTATCAGCAGGACTGAAATGGTAGCAGAAGAGCTAATTTGGCTAAATGACAGTAAGGTAACTGTTGCGGCCCGGGTGCTGATTGGATCATCCTGATGACGATGCACCCACCCAGCCTCAGTGTGCAACCCTGACGCCCTCCCAATGACAGGCACGATCCCATAAAGCTGAGGAAGGAGCTGATTCCTTCATGAGCTCCAATCGGTATTGTTTTGGGAAGTTAGCGTTCGTCAGTAATGAATAGTGTGGCGTTGTGGGAGGCAGGTAACTCTGAGGTCTGATGTGAGTGATGTACCTTGTAATGAGGGGTAATTGAGAAGCACGTTTTGCTATGAGCTGCATGAATGTGAAGCACCGGAAGGGTGCATGGGATCTGTGCATGCACCACTGCCCTCTATGGGATGGAACTCAGATCAGCCTTGTTCAATCACTTTTCTATTAACACATCTAACGTGCTACCCTCCTACCCTGCCAGCCGAAGCTGTGGGATCCATTCCTGATGCTGCATGTATAGCTAGTGTATGTCACCACCCTGGAACATAACCAAGATGCTTGCTCCCTTCCAGGAGAAATCAGAGAAGCTAGTGATGGAACAGATCTTATGGACCATCCAATTCATCCATCTCTTGCATGAGATGCAACCTTCCCTCTGAAGGACCCAGGAACTTTCAGAAGATGAAAGTTACAATTCAGAGCCCTGGATCCATAGTACTGCTGCCCCTGCAACTGATCCCATAGAGCAGCTCCTATAAACAGCTGCCTGGATATTGCATTACACCAAAGGGCCCCTCTGGTTGCTGGCACCTGATGGCCCTGGATTAGTAGTTAGTATTTGCTACTCAGCTGTTCCTGCAGAGTTCCGGCCATTAAGGGGTTTCTCTGATTATTCCTACTCAAGTGATCCCTGCTTCAATTTTATAGCTCATTTTAATGTAAAAGATATAGATACAGGTGCATTTGAATGATAGACTTCAGTGATTTAATGTCTCCAGCTGCCCATTTGGAAATCTACAGATAACGTTGCTAATCAAAGATCCTTCATGTGCCTGGACTTTTTACCTAACCTTTGACACACAGAAGGCTACACCATTGAGGGAGCAAAGGGAGGCTAGCTGGCTAGATTGATCAGCCTACAAAGCCCTTTGAGGGTAGGGATGCAGTGTGTATGGAGACAGAAGTGGGATACCCCTAGGTTGGGAAGAAAAAAAGCCAACTTTCTATGTATTAAAAATAAAATTGTCCGTGCAATGCTGCTTTTATTGGAAGAAATATGGATTTACTAAACTAGCTGAAGCCTACGTCTGGTTCTTTGGGGGGGGTGTGCACATGCTATTTTAGCAGGAACAACTCAGAACAGATAGTGCTGACAAAATTAAAGAGGCTAATTAAAAAGCACTCATTTATTGGTGCAGTCTTGGCTTTGCCAGGGCAGAAGGGCCTTTCATGAGCATCTCTCTCATTCACATAGGTACACAGTCAAGCTGTAGATGTTGATGGGAAAGCTCTGCAGATGATCACAGGACACTGAACAAAACAGACCTGTTGTTCCACTGTAACCCCATGTATTGAACAAATACTGTTTTAGTACAATAAGGGGACAGTTCCTCAGCTGGTGCAAATGAACATAGCTCTGACTTCAGTGGCGCTCCACTGATTTACTCCCACTGAGGAACAAACCCCAGTTCCTGCCTCCAGTGAGATTCATAACCTGCTAAACCACACCCTCCATCTGCTTTGCTGTTGGGTAAATTGGGGCCACTTTCTTGGACTCTGCTTGATTTGTCCACCTTATGTGGTCTGCCCTGTGCTTGACTTCCAGCTAATGATCAGTGTGTGGTTATGAGCCATGAGGGTCAACAAGAGGTAATGGTGAACCTGATTGACAAACACGAAATCCCCTTTTGTGTGTGGGGCTAGTATTGTATTACAGCGGGCAGGGTGTTAAAACTGCTGATAACAATAAAACGTCTAGTGTCTTGTAACAGGATTTTATAAATAGCATAGGAAGGAAAGCCAGAAGGGTCCTGCACTTGTGTCCTGGCTGGAATGGTGGCCATTGTGAAATGTAATAAGCAATCCATTTCAATCACACACAGTCAGGCACTCTCCTTTTAAAAATAAACTGGGTTCAGTTTCTAACGGGTGGGCAAACTTTTTGGCCTGAGGGCCACATCTGGGTATGGAAATTGTATGGCGGGCCATGAATGCTCACGAAATTAACAATGGAAAATTAACACTAGTAAAACATCAGCGTCACCTAAGCCAACAAGTAGCAGTCACGTGGGCATGCAGGTTCTGGGCTCTGATGGCACGTGAGGCGCGTTTGGGTTGTGCAGCTGGAGTAACATGGGGGCCTTTCACGCCCGTCATGCAGGTCCGGGTGGGCGGAATGGGGCAAGCCCCTGACCCCGCTCTCTGACTGGAGCGCCAGAGTGGGGCAATGGCGCTTGAGGGCCAGATTAAAAGGTCTGACGGGCTGGATGCGGCCCGCGGGCTGTAGTTTGCCCACCCCTGTTCTATCAGCATCTGACTGGTAACAAAACTCGTGTTAAAAAGAGTCTAGACTTGCGGGCGTTATTGCAGAGTTGATGAGCAGGCCTCGTGTACTCCTCTGGCCAGCTTTCCTGGGAATGTGCTGGCACGAGCCAAAGGTTTTCAACTGAGTATTTCTTACATGACAGGCTGTTAGCTAAGGGTCAATGTGGTAAACACCTACCACCCTGTGCTGATTCTCCTGGTCCAGAAGCGACGGTCCACCCATAAACATACAGTTGCAACACAGGCACTCTCCTGTGTCTCTGTATCATGGGGCAACAGTGGATCAGCTACTGTTCTCATCATCCATCTTCAGCTCGTGAGAAAGATCGGAGTCCCATTCGTGCAAGATTCTCACCAGTCGCATGCTGCAACACATGCACATTTGTCCTGCATGAAGGAGCAGAAACACATCATCTGTCACTTGCTCCATATCTTCCACCAAGTTGGGCAGTAGAGAGGGGTAAGTGGAAACTGTGATCCTCAAACAGGTGAAGGCGGCAGACCGTACCAATAACATACTGCTAGGAGGTTCCTAGAGTGTCTCGTGTGATGCACAGAACCCTGGGATACCACCCCTGACATGCTAATACCAAATGCACGTACCAACAGCAGCAGTGGGGACGCATGTATACAGCTTGTACTCATGTCCAGCAGAGCATATGTGAACACTATGCACAGGGATGGGATACATGAGCAAGCATAAACATGGGTACGTGTGTGTCCCAGTGTAGACATAGCTTCTATCTCACAATGTCACATTGTCTGCACAAATTGCTTCTCCCTGGGTTAAGACTGTGCTTTGTACCTCAAGGAGCTACCAGAGTTGCATGAATACCAACCCAAGGAGAGGCCAGTGTCAACATAACAATTCCCATGCTCCTACAGCCATTCCACACTGCAGCCTTGTCAGGCTTCAGTTCTCATAACTAGGATATTTCCTGTCATTTATTTAAATAAGGTGATACATATTAATCAAACATGCAAATTATGTGCCTCTTGCACAACATCTCCAGATGGCTAGGGCCTCAGACTTAACATATGTGTAGAGATGCCCACTGAGCTTTGTAGCAAGAATTCAATGACAGTGACAGGTGTAAGTGGGAGATAATTACTTTGCCACTAAAGTAACCGTCTCTCTTCTGCAGTTGAGGAGAAATCAGCCAATGGGCTTCTAATATCCCTTTGGTAGTCAATGTACACCTACGTCTACATTTAAAAACTCCAAGTAAATAATTATTTCAGATGCTTATGTGAAAAATGTGGTTAAAAAAAATCTTGGCTCACAGAGGGGAATGGCCACTGCAGGAGTGCAGCAGTTTTATTCTCTGGTTCATGAGATCCTGCACTAAGTAGCAAAATGTGAACATTTCAAATACAGTTTGTGACACTGGTAAACCAAGTGCCAGCTCTGGCCAAGGCCGTAGGCGTTAGCTAAGAACTGACACACTCATAGCTGGAAACCAAACCAGCTCATCTGTATTTTAGTTTTGTTCAAAACAAGTATTAGTCTTATAAGAATGTATTTAGTGTTTAGATTTGTATGAAATGCTTGTAAATTGCTGCTTGCATTAATCTCACTTGTAATGTCTGCATTCCATGCTATAAGGACATATGTAATTTTTGCTTTATAACTTTGAAAATGTTTGCTCTGAACTTGTGAACCCAGGCATGGGAATCATCCCCACCACCCATCCAGGAGAACTATCAAAATTTAAGTGGGTCATCGTAAGGCAAAAGCTTTGTAAATTGACACATCCACCCATGGAGAAGTACGTGCAGAAGGCCTTGTCCCATTGGTTTGACATCAATCCCAAGCAATATAATGGAGTAGCTGGTACAGGACTTTATTAATTAAGAACTAAAGGGGGGTAATGTAATTAATGCAAATCAACATGGCTTTACGGGAAATAGATCCTGTCAAACTAACTTGATATTAGGGCTGTCGATTAATCGCAGTTAACTCATGCGATTAATTCGAAAAAATTTACTGCGATTAATCATACTGTTAAACAATAGAATACCAATTGAAATTTATTAAATATTTTTGGATGTTTTTCTACATTTTCAAATATATTGATTTCAATTACAACACAGAATACAAAGTGTACAGTGCTCACTTTATATTATTATTTTTGATTACAAATATTTGCACTGTAAAAATGATAAAAGAAAATATTTTTCAGTTCACCTCGTACAAGCACTGTAGTGCAATCTCTTTATCATGAAAGTAACTTACAAATGTAGATTTTTTTTATTTGTTACATAACTGCACTCAAAAACAAAACAATGTACAACTTTAGAGCCTACAAATCCACTAAGTCCTACTTCTTGTTCAGCCAATTGCTAAGACAAACAAATTTGTTTACATTTACGGGAGATACTGCTGACTGCTACTTATTTAAAATGTCACCTGAAAGTGAGAACAGGCATTCTTATGGCACTTTTGTAGCTGGCGTTGCAAGGTATTTACGTGCCAGATATGCTAAAAATTCGCATGCCCCTTCATGCTTCGGCCACCATTCCAGAGGACATATTTCCATGCTGATGATCCTCGTTAAAAAAATAATGCATTAATTAAATTTGTGACTTAACTCCTTGGGGGAGAATTGTACGTCTCCTGTTCTGTTTTACCTGCATTCTGCCATATATTTCATGTTATAGCAGTCTTGGATGATGACCCAGCACATGTTCGTTTTAAGAACACTTTCACAGCAGATTTGACAAAACGCAACGAAGGTACCAATGTGAGATTTCTAAGGATAGATACAGCACTCAACCCAAGGTTTAAGAATCTGAAGTGCCTTCCAAAATCTGAGAGTGACAAGGTGCGGAGAATGCTTTCAGAAATCTTAAAAGAGCAATACTCCAATGTCAAAACTACAGAACCCGAACCACCAAAAAAGAAAATCAACCTTCTGCTGGTGACATCTGACTCAGATGATGAAAATGAACATGCATTGGTCCGCTCTTCTTTTTATCATTATCGAGGAGAACCCATCAGCATGGATGCATGTCTTCTGGAATGGTGGTTGAAGCATGAAGGGACATATGAATCTTTAGTACAACTGGTATGTAAATATCTTGCAATGCCAGCTACAACAGTGCTATGCCAACGTCTGTTCTCACTTTCAGGTGACATTGTAAACAAGACGTGGGCAGCATTATCTCTTGCAAATTGTAACCAAACTTGTTTGTCTGAGCGATTGGCTGAAGTAGGACTGCGTAGACTTGTAGGTTCTAAAGTTTTACATTGTTTTTATTTTTGAATGCAGTTATTTTTTGTACATAATTCTACATTTTTAAGTTCAACTTTCATGATAAAGAGATTGCACTACAGTACTTGTATTAGGTGAATTGAAATATACAATTTATTTTGTTTTTTACAGTGCAAATATTTGTAATAAAAAGAAATATAAAGTGAGCCCTGTACACTTTGTATTCTGTGTTGTAACTTAAATCAATTTATTTTAAAATATAGAAAACATCCAAAAATATTTAAATAAATGGTATTCTATTATTGTTTTAAAAAATTAATTGCTATTAATCACACTGTTAATCGCTTGACAGCCCTACTTGATATCTTTTTTGATGGGATTACAAGTTTAGTTCATAATGATAATAGTGTTGATGTAATATACTTAGACTTCTGTAAAGCATTAGAGTTGGTACTGGACAATATTTTGATGAAAAAGCTAGAACAATATAAAATTAACATGGCACACATTAAATGGATGAAAACTGGCTGATAGGACTCACAATGTAAGTGTAAATGGGGAATCCTCACTGAGTGGGTCTGTTTCCAGTGGGGTCCCACAAGGATCAGTTCTTGGCTCTACTCTGTTTTTAATATTTTTGTGACGGGTTGGGATCACAGAGACCTGCTTGGTGCTGCCACCTGGTGTGCCAAGGCTACTTCTGCCCCTGTTTCCAGGCCTTTTCCAGCTTGGGACTCCCGAATCCTGTCTGTTTTGAGCCAGATTCCCCTGATCTGCTGCAAACACAGACCCTCAGGTCAGAACCAAGTCCACTAACAGCTGTAAGGCTCCTGGAAGCGCTCTTGCCTTTGACACCCAGGTGCCCAACTCCCAAGGAGGTTCAAACCCTTAATAAATCCATTTTACCCTGTATAAAGCTTATACAGGGCAAACTCATAAATAGTTCGCCTTCTATTTCAAAGATAGAAAGATATGCACAGCTGTTTGCCTCCCTGGGTAACAACTCGCACTCCAGGTAACTTGATAAGTAAAAAGTGATTTTAATAAGTACAGAAAGTAGGATTTAAGTGATTCCAAGTAGTGACAGACAGAACAAAGTGAATTACTAAATAAAATAAAATAGAACACGCAGTTCTATGTCTAATCACCCTGTGTACAGATAAGAACCTCACCAGGTCCAGTAAACAGGCTATCTTCCTCCTAGCCTGGGTCCAGCAATCACTCACCCCCCTATTGTCTTTGTCCTTTGTTCAGTCTCTTTCAGGTGTGTCCTTGGGGGGTGGAGTGTCTCTCTCTTTAGCCAGCTGAAGACAAAATGGTGGGGTCTTCCAAGGGCTTTTATAGCCTTTGCCCAACCCCCTCTGTAGCATCATCTTCCCCTGGAGTTTTGGGATCACATGGGCAAGTCACCTGTCCAAGCACCCTAACCAGTCCAGCCAGTTGCATTCCTGACCAGGCCCCGATGTGGATTGGGGTCTGCACCTTCTTTTGTCTGTTAAGTGCTTATACTTAACTTGCACATTCTTTTCTCCAGACCTGGTCCCATGCTCTTACAAAGGCTAAGCATAAAACCAGCAAATATAAAACCAATATTTATAACTTTAACTACAACAATGACACATGCATACAAACAGGAGGAATAGATTCAATAGGTCATAACTTTCACTGAGATATGTTACATGGCACATGTAGCATAAAACATATTCCAGTTACATCATGTATACATTTATAAGCCTCTCCCCATAAAGCTTTATGGGGTACACTGTCACAATTTTTATCAGTGACCTGGAAGAAAACATAAAATTATCACTGATAAAGTTTGCAGATGACACAAAAACTGGAGGAGTTGTAAAGATGACAGGTCACTGACTCATAGTGATCTGTATCACTTGGCAAACTGGATGCAAGCCAACAATATCCATTTTAATACATCTAAGTATATATATTGTGACGGGGCAAGGCCAGAGGGCTATAGGAAAGTGATAAGGAACCAGTATGTTAGCCCCAGGCTATACAAATCCCTGATACCTTATGGCAGTTGCTCCAGGTTAATCAAGACACCTGGGGCCAATTAAGAACTTTCCAGAAGGCAGGGAGGTTAATTGAGACACCTGCAGCCAATCAGGGGCTGGCTGAAACTAGTTAAAAGCCTCCCAGTGAGTGAGTGAGGGGTGCATGTCAGGAGCTGTGGAAGGAGGTTGCGTGTGAGGAGCTGGGAGCAAGAGGCACTAGGAGCTGAGAGTAAGAGGGTGTACTGCTGGAAGATCCTGTGGTGAGGATAAAGAAGGTGTTGGGAGGTGTCCATGGGGAAGTAGCCCAGGGAGTTGTAGCTGTCGTGCAGTTGTTCCAGGAGGCACTCTAAACAGCTGCAATCCACAGGGCCCTGGGCTGGAACCCAGAGTAGCGGGCGGGCCCGGGTTCCCCCCAAAACTCCCAACTCCTGATCAGACACAGGAGGAGTTAACCTGGACTGTGGATTCTACTAGAGGGGAAGATCTCTGAGGCAAGCAGAATCCGCCAATAAGCTCAGGACCTACCGAGGTAGAGAAGGAACTTTGTCACAACTGGTGTTAGCAGTGGGATTTAGTGTGCATAGCATGGCGGAAGAAGGAAGGTGTTTATTTAAAAAAAAAAAAAGGGAGCGGGTTTATTTATTAATTTTTTTTCACCACAATGGAAGAGGTAGTACGGGCACTGATACAAGCCACAGCTGCCCAACAGGAGGCAGTACGGCTGCAGCAGGAGACCAATCACCTGTTGATGGACCAGGCCACTCAAGACCGTACTATGTTGCGGGAACTGGTAAACCAAGTGAAGGCCCTTACAGAGATGAACCATGGCCATGATGGAACGCGGCACATACGGGCCAGCAATTGCCTGCAGAAAATGACAGGGAATGATGACATAGAGGCATATCTCCTGGCCTTTGAGAGGACAGCCCTACGGGAGTGCAATCACCCTAATATCGGGTAAGCTGGTAAAAAGTAGCCAGCTGCTACAAGCCAAACGCGTAGCAGTGACGTGTGTGCATGGGGCCGTAAGCCATTACCCCACCATCCAGGTGGAGATAGAGGTTCAGGGGAACCCCATTGAGGTGACAGTGGGTGTAGTTCCTAAACTCCCGTATCCTGTAGTGATTGGGAGGGACTATCCAGGGTTTGATAGTTTACTCCCCCTGGAGAGGTTGGAGGGAGGTGGGGACCCTGAAGGCAGCGACTTGTCACCGGGGGAATGTCAACCCCCGATGTTCGCTGAGATTTCTCAGGATCTGTTCTCAGTCCCCCAAAAGACCCGGAAGACAAAAAAGGAGAGGAAGGCTGCAAAAGCTTTGGGAACCCGGATCCTGACCCAGGGCCAGAAGATCGCTCTAGTAGGCAGATGGACACGAGCAGCCAGAGAAACTACCACCACAGAAGGTGAGCCGGAGGCTGGCTCCAGCCATGATGGAAGTGAGCCGTTGGAAGCAGCAGACACTGGCCCCTGGGAACTCGGGCAGGTTAGTCCCGGGAGAGAGACTTTCGGGCGGGACCAGGCAGAGGACCCTAGATATGATAACCCCAGGAAAGAGGTGGCTGAGATAGATGGAGTACCTGTGGATGGGAAGGTCCGGGGTCCAGGACCTTACTTTATAGTGAAGAAAGATCTCCTGTACCGTGTGGTGCAAATGCAGGAGCAAGAGATACATCAACTTCTGGTGCCACGAAAACATCAAAAAAACATATTGAGCCTCGCCCACAGTCACCTATTTGGAGGACACCTAGGGGTAGAGAAAACCCAGGCACGGATCCTGCGGAGGTTCTTCTGGCCAGGAGTACATGAAGATGTCCGACGATACTGCACCTCTTGTCCGGAGTGTCAGTTACATAGTCCGCGCCCGCACTTCCGGGCTCCTTTGATACCTCTTCCAATAATAGATGTTCCTTTTGAACGCATAGCCATGGATCTGATAGGGCCCCTTGAGAAGACCACTTGGGGCCACCAACATGTGCTTGTTGTACTGGACTATGCAACCCGGTACCCGGAAGCCGTTCCCCTACGCAACACGGCTTCCAAAACCATAGCTAAGGCGTTAGTACAGATCTTTGCCCGAGTTGGGTTACCCAAGGAGATATTGACTGATCAAGGGACACTTTTCGTGTCCAAGTTGATGAAAGATCTCTGTTCATTACTCCATGTACAAGCCCTACGGACCTCTGTATACCACCCACAAACAGATGGCCTTGTGGAAACGTTCAATAGGACCCTCAAGGCCATGATCAGGAAAGTGGTGAGCCGGGATGGGAAAGATTGGGATACCCTATTACTTTACCTCATGTTCGCCATCCGGGAGGTTCCGCAAGCTTCCACAGGTTTCTCTCCGTTCGAACTATTATACGGGCGCCACCCCTGGGGCATATTGGATATAGCAAGAGAAGCGTGGGAAGAGGAGCCAAATCCAGGAAGGAACATAGTTGAGCATGTACTACAGATGAGGGATCGGATAGCCCGAGTTACACCTATTGTACGAGAACACTTGGAGAAAGCACAGGAGACCCAACGAACCCATTATAACCACCAAGCAAAGCTTCAACGGTTCCAACCAGGGGATCGAGTGATGGTCCTGGTGCCCACAGCAGAAAGTAAGCTGTTGGCCCAGTGGCAGGGATCCTACGAAGTGATCGAAGCCGTGGGAGAGGTGAACTATAAGGTGCGGCAGCCAGGCCGCAGGAAACCAGAGCAAATCTACCACATCAATCTTCTAAAACCTTGGCACGATCGAGAGGCATGCTTAGTCACCCAGGAGACCCTTCCCCAGGAGGATAACTTACAAGAGCAAGTAAGGATATCACCTGACTTGACACCGATCCAAAAGATTGAGGCAACTGACATGATTAATCGCAACCAAGATGTGTTCTCTACAAAACTGGGGCGGACGACTGAGACCTATCACCATATCCGCACGATCCCCGGAGCCAAGGTAACATTGAGACCCTACCGAATCCCAGCAGCCAAAAGAGAAGAAATCAAGGCCAAAGTGAAGAAAATGTTAGAATTAGGGGTGACTGAAGAATCTTACAGTCAGTGGTCCAGTCCAATTGTTCTAGTGCCTAAACCTGACGGTACCACGAGATTCTGTAATGACTTTCGCCAACTGAATGAAGTATCCCAGTTCGATGCATACCCCATACCACGCATCGACGAACTGGTGGACCGACTGGGTAGTGCTTGATTCTTGACTACACTGGATCTGACAAAAGGATACTGGCAGATTCCCCTGACCAAAGAAGCTAAAGAAAAGACAGCGTTCTCCACTCCGGATGGGCTATTCCAGTACACCGTCCTCCCTTTTGGGCTACATGGGGCCCTGGCCACATTCCAGCGCCTCATGGATAAGCTGCTGTGCCCCCATACTAGTTATGCAGCCGCATACCTAGATGATGTCATCATCCATACGCCAGACTGGGGAACCCACTTGGAGAAAGTTGAGGCAGTACTGCGCACCTTAAGGCGGGCTGGCCTCACCGCTAATCCCTCTAAATGTGCCATAGGGCTAGCAGAGGCTAGGTACCTGGGATATATTGTAGGAAGGGGCATAGTAAAGCCCCAAATGAATAAACTAGAGGCGATTCAAAACTGGCCCCGGCCGACCCGAAAGAAGCAGGTCCGCGCGTTCCTAGGTGTGGTAGGCTACTACCGACGTTTTATTCCCCACTTCGCTACTAGGACAAGTCCCCTAACGGACCTGGTGAAAGCCCGAGGTCCAGACATGGTGAAGTGGACCGATGCAGCAGAGAGGGCGTTCACAGACCTTCGGACGGCCCTTTGTAATGACCCCGTACTCATAGCCCCGGACTTTAACAAGGAATTTATTTTACAAACAGACGCTTCCGAGGTGGGGTTGGGGGCGGTTCTGTCGCAAATGGTGGGAGAAGAGGAACACCCGATCCTCTACCTAAGCAGAAAGCTTCTCCCAAGAGAACAGAAATACGCAGTAGTTGAGAGAGAATGCCTTGCTGTCAAATGGGCTATGGAGACCCAACGTTATTACCTCTTGGGCCAGCGATTTACTCTTGTGACGGACCATGCACCCCTCCAGTGGATGCAGCGGAATAGGGAAAAGAATGCAAGGGTCACCAGGTGGTTCTTATCCCTCCAACCGTTCCAGTTCCGCATACGGCACAGGGCTGGATGCCACCATGGCAACGCTGATGGTCTGTCAAGAGCATACTGCCTGGCGTCCCAAGTTGCCCAACTCTATGGTGTTGAGCAGAGGGGGGGGATATGTGACGGGGCAAGGCCAGAGGGCTATAGGAAAGTGGTAAGGAACCAGTATGTTAGCCCCAGGCTATACAAATCCCTGATACCTTATGGCAGTTGCTCCAGGTTAATCAAGACACCTGGGGCCAATTAAGAACTTTCCAGAAGGCAGGGAGGTTAATTGAGACACCTGCAGCCAATCAGGGGCTGGCTGAAACTAGTTAAAAGCCTCCCAGTGAGTGAGTGAGGGGTGCATGTCAGGAGCTGTGGAAGGAGGTTGCGTGTGAGGAGCTGGGAGCAAGAGGCACTAGGAGCTGAGAGTAAGAGGGCGTACTGCTGGAAGATCCTGTGGTGAGGATAAAGAAGGTGTTGGGAGGAGTCCATGGGGAAGTAGCCCAGGGAGTTGTAGCTGTCGTGCAGTTGTTCCAGGAGGCACTCTAAACAGCTGCAATCCACAGGGCCCTGGGCTGGAACCCGGAGTAGCGGGCGGGCCCGGGTTCCCCCCAAGACTCGCAACTCCTGATCAGACACAGGAGGAGTTAACCTGGACTGTGGAGTCTACTAGAGGGGAAGATCTCTGAGGCAAGCAGAATCCGCCAATAAGCACAGGACCCACCGAGGTAGAGGAGGAACTTTGTCACAATATCTACGAACAAAGAATGTAGTCCATACTTACAGGATGGGGGATTCTATTCTGGGAAGCAGTGACTCTGACAAGGATTTGGGGGTTGTGACGGTTAATCAGCTGAATATGAGCTCCCAATGCAATGCTGTGGCCAAAACAGCTAATGCGATTTGGGACGCATAAATGGGAATCTCAAGTAGGAGTAGAGAGGTTATTTCACCTCTATTTGACACTGGTATGACCCCTGCTGGAATACTGTGTCCATTTCTCATGTCCGCAATTCAAGAAGGATGTTGATAAATTGGAGGGGTTCAGAGAAGAGTCCCAAGAATGATTAAAGGATTAGAAAACATAGTGATTGAGCTCCTTGAGTCTATCTATTTAGCTTAACAAAGAGAAAGTTAAAGATTGACTTGATTACAGTATATAAGTATCTACATGGGGAACAAATATTTAATAACACGATCCAATGGCTGGAAGTTGAAGCTAGATAAGTTCAGACTAGAAATAAGGTGTAAATTATTAACGGTGAGAGCAGGGCCGGTGCAACCACTAGGCGAACTAGGTGGTTGCCTAGGGCGCCAAGTGGTCGGGGGCGCCCCCAGCCATGGAGGAGCCAGCGCGGTGCAGGGGGGGCGGCAGCCCTGCAAAGGTGGCTGCGCCGCTAGCAGGGGAGCAGCCGCACCCCCGCCCCTCCTGCCCAGGCTGCGGCCTGGCACCCCGCCCCCTCCGGGGGGCTCCTGCAGGTTGCAGGAGATGCATGTGGGCGCCAGCCCCCGTGTGCCCCCTGGCTTCCTCCTCGCCGCACTCGGGCTCTGCGGCTCCCAGGAGTGTGAGCCGCCACTGCCCCTCCCACTGCCTCAGCACTCTGCGGAGGAGGGGCTGTGAGCGGCAGCCCGGCAGCATGTTTGGTTTGCCTCCACGTGGAGCCAGCGGCCTGGGCATGGTAAGGTAAGGGGAGTCCTGGGGGGCACTCAGAGAGTGGGGGGGTTGGAAGGGCTGGGAGTTCTGGGGGGGATTCTGTCAGGGGGCAGGGAGCAGGGGAGGTTGGATGGGTGGGTAGTTCGGGGGGGGCTGTCAGTGGGCGGGGGTGTGGAGAGGGATTGAAGCAGTCAGGGGACAGGGAGCAGGGGGGGTTGGATGGGTTGGGAGTTCTGGGGGTCCTGTCAGGGGGCAGGGAGTGGTTGGATGGGATGTGGGAGTCCTGGGGGTCTGTCTGGGGGTGGGAGTGTAGATAAGGGTTGGGGCAGTCAGGGGCCAGGTAGGGGGTAGGGTCCAAGGGGGGCAGTTAGGGTGGGGGGTCTCAGGAGGGGGAAGTCAGAGGACAAGGAGCAAGGGGGGTTGGGGGTTCTGAGGGGGGCAGTCAGAGGGTGGAAAGTGGGAGGGAGTGGATGAGGACGGGGAGGGGGGAACCTGGTCTGAGGAGCAGCCCCTGTGCATGGCTGGCCCCGGGCAGGCTAGCCCCTGGGGTCTATAAAGGCTCATTAGGATTTGCCCCTCAATGAACCGATGTGTGGAGGAGGTGGGGGCGCAAGGTGGAATTTTTGCCTAGGGCGCAAAATATCCTTGCACTGGCCCTGGGTGAGAGTAATTAACCATTGGAGCAATCTACCAAGACTCATGGTGGGTTTTCTATCAGTGACAACTTATAAATCAAGATTGTTTTTCTAAAATATCTGTTCTAAGAATTATTCTGGACAAGTTCTATGGCTTGTGTTAGACAGGAGGTCAGACTAGATGATTGTAATGGTCCCTTCTGGTTGTGACTCTGAACCAGTAGCATATGTTAAAATTATATAGAATATTCCACAGCAGCTGGGCAGTGATTTTAAAACGCCATTACTATTTATATTATCATTAAATTGTACTGCAAATCCTGCTGTTTGTTTCATAGTTGTTATAAGTAATTGCTAAGCTACCCTGGTGTCTTCTGAAGTTCCCTAAAGTCAAGGGTCAGTTTCCACCCATGAAATGGGGTGTCTGGTAGTATATGTGATGCAGCACCGAGAGGTGATATTCAGCAATGCTGTGGCCAGCTTGCTATACCGGGCTTCCTAGAACCTTTAATTGCAAAGCTTTTTATGTCTCAGGATAGAAACTCTCAGAAGTTAGAGACAAAAAAGCTGTGTTCCATCATCTGGTTTCATCCTGCTCCCTACAATGTCTTCTGCAGTGATTTGCCCATAGAAGATTTTTGTCCCTTTCCCCCTCATCCTTACTCAAAGATGAGGATGGGGCAGACTTGCCTAGCCCCTCTGCAGAGACCACAGAGTTAAGTCTTCAGAAGGGTCCCCTACCCTTCCAGTGGCGTAGCCAGGTTTAGAGCACAGGGGGAGCGGCGCTATAAAAAGGCGCCTCCCTGCTCCCCCTGTACTCACCCGGTGGTGCTTTAAAGGGCCCGGGGCTTCAGCCGCTGCGGAGCCCCCGGGCCCTTTAAAGCGCCGCCGGAGCTCCAGCAGCGGGGCTCCGGCGGCGCTTTAAAAGGCCCGCGGAGCCGCGGGCCTTTTAAAGTGCCCCCCACAGCCCAGCTCCAGCAGCGGGGCTCGGGTGGGGATTTAAAAGGCCCGCAGCTCTTGCAGCTGTGGGGCGCCGCGGGCCTTTTAGCAGCTCTCATCTGCCTTTTCCGATTGACTCTGGCAGCTCTCACTCACGAGGTTGATTGGTCAGTTGGTCACAGTCTCTCTCCCTCATCCTCCTCTCCTCTTCAGCACCCAGGTTCCCTGATCCTTTATAGTTCCACATGCTGCTCCCGCCCTCTTAATTGGCGAAGCTGGGAGTCCCTGTCCTAGCATAAGGGGCACTGGACCTACTTCATTCACAGGAGCCAGCCACCCCTTTTAAAATTTCTCTCTTTGTTGTCGTCACTTTTCTTCTGCTGCTCTAACTTTTTAAAAGTTGAGAGAGTTTTGAAACATGAGAAAAAGAAAGAAAGAAAGAATCCTGCTGGAAATCCTTCATTCTATTGCATTCAGAGGGGATGGGGGGGAGGGCAAAGTGTGGAGAAAGGGGCGGGGGAAGCAAAAGTCTCAACATTTTAAAAAAATATGGAAAATTTTCAAAAATCCAAGAAGTGGTTTTGCTCCCAAACAAATAATACTTAGAAATTTCCATTTTCCCCCTACAAAACTGTTATTCCTTTTTTTTGACCAGCTCTAATCAGGACATCCCAATTTATTTGGCCCTCTTGAGAGCCAGAGGATTGTTTTCTGATGTGCATGGAAAGATAAACACATGAAGGTTGAGTGCATGTGTGCTGCACAGGTGATATGAAGGTGGAGCCTGGGTGTGTAGGTGAATGGTGTGTAGAGGATTGCAGGGTGCACAGGTGGTATGATAGGGAAGAAGGGAGTGATTTTGTTTGGGGTATTTGTGTAGAAGGGTGTGGTCTGGATGTGTTTGTAATTAAACTGTTCATCAGTCTTCATCAGATCTGTATTTTAATCATTCACTACATTATCACTTTTCAACAAATAGTATAAATAATGTTCTTACAGTGTAGTTCTACCGTACAAAGTAAATATGTACAAGTATTCTCTTTCCACTCAGCAGATCTGCTCTGTGTGCACGGGTGTTCAGAGAGCCCTATCTGCTGACTTTGGTGACAAGTAAGATTTTATGACCATTCTCTCCTGTTATCCTGAAAGAACCTATCCTGAGCGAACTAGGATTTTTTGTCTTGCACATCAACGAAATTCTATTTGCAGGGCTACCTGCGGAACCCCATTGTTTTAATTTCAGTTACATCTGTGCATTTCCACTCAAGGCAATAGAGGCAATTGAGGGCCTCATCTGAAGACAATGGAGCTGCACGGATGTCACTGAAGGCCCACTTTGGTCTGCAGAATCTTTATTTCAGTGATGAGGATGTACCTACACAGGAAGACAATCTCTGATAGAAGAGGGCTTTTTAATCTAGCAAACACATGCATAACAAAATCCAACTCCTAGAAGTTCCAACTACTAGCAACTTCAAATTGGAAACAAGATGCAGTTTTTTTAACCACTAGAATCACTTACCTAGGGATGTGGTGGATTCTCCATGGCTTGCTGCTTTTCAAAAGACTGGATGTCTTTCTAAGAGATATGCTATAGCTCAACCAGCAGCTGTGAGCTTGATGTAGGAATCAGTGGGTGAAACTCTATGGCCTGGGTTAAGCAGGAGGTCAGACTAGATGATCATAATGGCCTAAAATCTATGAGAAGATAAAAAACCCAGCTTGACTTTCAGATCACCTGTTTTGAGCTTGTAAGGCTGGTTTTGGAGGAGGGCAAACCCTTTTACTTTTAAACTGTGCAAATTTGATTTGAAAAACATTGCAACACAGTGACACGGCCATTATGACAAAATCACTTTTCAGAGTAACAGAAGTTTCATTCAACTAAAAAATAAATACTTTACTAAAAATATTTGTAATACTTTGTTAAAGATTGTTTTAAAATCTCAGTTAATGGTCCTTAATCTGAATAGGCTGGAGCTCCCAGGAGCAATAATGGCCCAAGATGGCAAGATCTATGAGTTCAAAGTTCATAGAAGTAAGACACCTCAGTTATTTGTATATGTCTGTGTACCCTGGAGAATCTTTAAATACCAGCTCTGTTTATCAATAGGAAAAGACAATGCCCAAAGATTTTTGGGGTAAAATAAGGAGCAACTTGGTTCCACACCCCAAATTCAAAGTGAATCCTATTTCAGGTTCACAAGTTGGGTTAATTTCCCCCCGTTTTTTCCACACACCTCTGTGCTTCTTGGTTTTGGCTTGATCCAGATTTGAAAGCACCAAAATGATCAAAACACACTCACACAGTTTTTATGCTATTTCCGGTCTGGTTTAAACGAGGGGATCTTGTGGGAGACGTGATAGATTATCATTCCCACACCTCAAATATTGCATAGATTCCTTATCAGAAAGATAATGAGAAATGTGTAGAGGTTCAGAAAACAGAAACAAGGAGAATACTGGAGAGACTGAGTTAAGAGAGAAGATTAAAGAGTTAAATTAGTATGGCTTGAAGTATGTTAAGGTGTAAACAGCAAGGAGGGAGGGGAGCTATTTAGAGTGATACACATGGGGCATAACTAGGAGTAATGGGGTGAAATTTAGGCTGAATATCAGGGGAAGACTGTTGTCAGGGTTCCCTCCCCACTCTGAACTCTGGGGTACAGATGTGGGGACCCACATGAAAGACTCCCTAAGCTTACATTCTACCAGCTTAGGTTAAAACTTCCCAAAAGCACAAATTCCTTTCCTTGTCCTTGGATGGTATTGCTGCCAAGTGATTTACACAAAAATCCAGGGAAGAGTCACTTGGAATCCCTATCCCCACAAAATATCCCCCCAAGCCCCTTCAGCCCCTTTCCTGGGAAGGCTTGAGGATAATATACCAACCAATTGCCTTATCAATGTAAGCACAGACCAGACCCTTTGTCTTCAGGACATTGAAATCAATCAGGTTCTTAAAAGAAGAACTTTATTTATAAAGAAAAAGTAAAAGAATCACACCTGCTAAATCAGGATGGAAGGTAACTTTACAGGGTAATAAAAAGATTTAAAACACAGAGGATTCACCCCCTGGGCTCAGCTTCACAGTACAAAAATAGGAATAAAACTACCTCTGTAGCATAGAAAAATTCACAAGCCAAAACAAAAGATAACCTAACGCATTTCCTTGCCCTACTTACAATTTCTGTGGTTTTAGATCCATTATTCCAGGTATATTTTCAGGAGATGTTGTACCTGTTTGGTCTCTCCCTCCATCCGGAGAGGGAACAACAAAGAGAGAGCACGAACAAAACCTTTCCTCCCTCCCCTGATTCAGTATAGCTGCCAAGGAGGGATTTTATGCTACCCATCTCTCTATATTTATGACACTGTGAAATAGCTAAGGCTATGGAATAGGCTCCCAATGGGAGTGGTGGAAGGCCCTTCTATATGGGACATTTAAAACTAAAGTGGACAAAATACTATTCAGTGTCCAATAAGGAGAAATCCTGCACTGGCAAGGAGATGGACTGCTATGGTTTGTTGGGTGTGGGCCTGTATATACAAGAGGGGTCCGGTTCCAGGAAGCAATTCCTCATGGATGAAAGATGGACTTTAGAAGCACCTTTGGTCATCAGTAAGTGGGATGTGAGAATGGTGGCTAGCCCAATTTGAGCCGTCCTTCAAAAAGCAGGCAGAGAGAGATGTGTTATCTTGAGGGCAGTTCAATATTTATCTAGCCTAGGAGGCTCTCATATTACGGCTTTTAATGGTTATTCTGTATGACAAGGCCTGGCCTGCACAGAAAGTTTCTTTAGTCTCTCTTGTTTAGTTTCCATATTGCCTGACTCTGAATCCAAGTGGGAATATTCCCCATTCTCTGCAAAAAATGGGGTTGCATCTAACCCCCTTAGCAGGCTTTGAAAAGCTCAATCTGTGCTCCCAAATTAACAATCCTTGGGGAAGCAGTTTTAACCTTTGTATTAAACTGGGTGGAAACTTGTCCCTGCCCTCTTGTGAATTGTCTTTTCTCCTAGCACGTGTTTTAACAAGTTTTTTTGCTGGTCATAAATCACAGTGTGATCCAGTTTCTTGGAACTAACAGCTCAAAACTGCAGTTCACCTTGTTTAGTCTTCCTCAAATGATCTTGAGTGTTTATCTTCCACAGCCAAGAAAAATGGTTTTTCGTTGACCTGACTGAAGGGAAAACATTGGTGCACTTCTCCTGTTTTCCAAAGCAAGGCCGACCTTTTCTTCCATCTCTTCGTCTCATGTTTATCTTGGAAAAAATCAACCTCCTCCTCTCTGCGATGGGATGTTTTTCTTACTTTGCTCGTGTTTGAAAGGCTTTTGCCTCTAGCCCACAGCCTACCAGCCAGAACAAGGTTTCTATAAAAGATTAACACATCTCTTTCATGGTCTACTATATCCCACTTTGTCCATTTCCTTTAACGTTGTCCCACACTTCAGGCCATTAGCAATGTTCCCTCTAATTTTTGACAGGCCGTGTGCGCAAAAAAAATTCTTCTGTGCAAATTTTTGACAGGCCATGTGCGCAAAAAATGTCTTCTATACAAATTGTTGTGCTTCTGTGCAAATTTTTGTGCGCGCAGTGTTTCGCCGTGTGTGCGGGATTTAGAATCTGTGTGCACGCGCACGCGTGCACAACTTAGAGGGAACAGTGGCCGTTAGTCTGCTTGTGGTTTTTAGCCGTCTGCACACATGCTTTTTGACCAGCTATCTGGATGTTCTCTAGGCATCCATGCCCTATGGCTCACAGCTGGATAAACATGCATAGTCTTGATGCCCTCTTGGAAGCCATGATGCATCACAACATGAATGTACCCTCAGCCTAGGTCATGTAGGGGATGACCCCTGCACAGTAAAATCAATGGCAAGACTCCCATTGACTTCAGTGGCTTTTGGTTTAAGCCCATAGTAAGTAGGTTCAGGTGCACAACAGTGCATGTTGAAAATCCTAACTCTTCCATCATCTGTCCTCTCTTTCAAGGATTACTCACTGGCCTAACGTGTCTAGCACAAACTATCAGACCTTTTGATACTTATGTAGGTGCCATAGGAGCCTTGTTTCACCACGTGATGCAGTTCAGCTGTGGATTAAGTTACGTGATCCCCAGATATAACTTGTATTTTGGTTTAAAAAGCACTTTTGGCTGGAAGGTGCTACATAAATGCAATAGGCCTGATCCTCCACTGCACCGCACCTTGTGTTATTTATTTACACCAGGGCAGTATGGGTGTAAAACACTACCATTATTATGTGGTAGCATTTTACACCCATGTTGCACTGGTGTCAATGACTGTACAAGGGCAGTGGAGAATGAGATCTAGAATATCACGAGCCATGTGGTTCCTACCTTGGGTCCTGATCCAGCTCCCTTTGGAGCCAATGGGAGTTTTGCTATTGACTTTAATGAAAGCATTGGTCAAACTGGTGAGTAATGGTTAGAAATATGTGATCAGCTAATACATAAAATAGGTCTACAGAACAATTGGTGGTTTGGCCTTCACATTTTTGAAGATCTAGGCACAATTTTTCAATAAAAAGAATCTAGTAACAATGTGTTTCACAACAGAAGAAATGCACAGAACTGACAAAAATAAAAGAGGGGCATGTGTATATGAGCAGAGCAAGGTGGAAATGGGCAAATCACAGAACTGGACAGTGGTCCAAAAAGGTTGGTCCTCAGTTTCAACATTTCACAGAGATAGTTTAGAAATCTCAAGCTTCCAATGGCTACAGATAAAGCTCCTGTATGATCTGTCTAATCTGTGCTCTAGATAACAATAAACCCCCCGAGCTGTGTCCAGCAGTGTAGTGTTGCCAATAGCAATGAAGGGTAAGATTTTCAACAGTGCTTGAGTGACTTAGCACAAGACCCATTGACTTTCAATGGGATTTGTGTTCTTAAGTCATCTTGGCACTTTTGAAACTCCCATACAAAGTGTCTCACATGACACTGGAGAAAGGATCTGATCCATTGCTAATGAGGGACCTAGTTTGTGGTGCTAACATTATGGGAACTAGTGCCAGAGATTGTTCAGGAAAAGTCTCTATCCTGCTTTCATATACAAACAAAAAACCCCAAACCCTTCAGGCCAGTTCCTCCGCTTGTGTACATCAGTGGTGCTCCACTGAAGTTAGCGGAGCTCTGTCGATTTATGCCAGCTGAGGATCCTGTTTGTTTAATTTGATGGTGAAGTTCTGGATAATTGTACTAGAGTTAGGGTGACCAGATGTCCCAGTTTTATAGGGACAGTCCCGATTTTGGGGCCTTTTTCTTATATAGGCTCCTATTACCCCCAGGGCCAGCTCTAGGCACCAGCAAAGCAAGCACGTGCTTGGGGCGGCACATTTCCAGGGGCAGCATTCTGGTGCCGGCATAGGTGCCAACTCGGTGGGTGCTCCGGGGCTGGAGCACCCACGGGGAAAAATTGCGCCCCCCGCCCACCTCTGCCTCCGCTCCGCCTGCTCCCCTTAGCGCGCCACTGCTGCTCCACTTCTCCCCCCTTGCCCCTCCCTCCCAGGCTTGAAGTGCGAAACAGCTGTTTTGCAGCAAGCCTGGGAGGGGTAGGAGGGGAAATGCGGTGCGCATGGGGAAGGAGGTGGGGCCAGGGATTTGGGGAAGGGGTTGGAATGGGGTGGGGAAGGGGCGGGGCGGGCGCAAAAAAAAAAGGGGGGGCGGCCAACATTTTTTTTGCTTGGGGCGGCAAAAAACCTAGAGCCGGCCCTGATTACCTCCCAACCCCGTCCTGATTTTTCACACTTACTGTCTGGTCACCCTAACTAGAGTCCAGCATGTTTGAAGCAAGCTTACAGTTGCTATCATTAATCTCCCATGCTGGTGGTGGTGGTGTCATATGTGATGTGTTCCTTAGCAAGCTGGCATCAGCAGAAGCTCTGAAAAACCCAAGTATAATTAAAAAAAACAACTTTATTTCCCAATATATTCACAGCGTGTTAGCACCCCCCTCACCCCCATGCCTGTGACCTTTCAAACTACTGGGCTGAGCAAAGAGGCCAGTTCTCCCTTAGTAATGCTTGAAGCTAGCGTAACATAAGTACACAGCAGCACATGTGTGATTGTTAGATAGGGCCACTTGAAATAGCTTGGAGCTGCTGGCTCATAAAAACTACCGTTGCATATGCCATCAAGGTAGATCCCTGTTGGTTTCTAAAGGTCACTTGAGACTTGTGCGTACTAGATGATCATTTCCGAGTTGGAAGGCTGCCCTTTTGCTGTCTCCAAACACTGGCCGTGTTAGTGTTCTTGGCACTAATGCCCCAGCTCAGGATGTAACAGCAAGGCTGAGATGGGAGGAGAAAGGAGGTGGGAGTTCACAGGTGCCCTGGAATGAAGCCTAGGCCTAGTAAGGATGAATAAGAAGGATGGTCGGAATAGCTTAATTTATACTAATGTCCCTCTCCTTTCTGCAGGAGGGAGCTTGCTGAGATGTTGTATTTCAGCTGCTTTAAATGCCTCCTGCCTGGTGACTCACTTGAAATAAAGCAAAAAAAAAGAACAAGATGTCCCTGTGCTTCATCAATTTCTACTAGAAATAAATAAATGGGAATCAAGCACCAGGGTCTTAGTGTTTCTCACTGTAAAATTCAATCCAAGGATTAGATGCGTACTGTACAAGAGGAATGAAAGTAGAACCTTCGCTTGCACTTGCCAGGATAAAATTACAAGGGCTGTCACGCCTGCTGCAGGGCATCACCCGATCACGCATTGAGATCAGAAAGCCATCTCCTCTCCTCCAGGGTACAGTGCTGCACCACTGGCTTCCGGCAATGTTTGGGAGAGGGTTCCTCTTCTGTCCGAAGCAACCAAAATGAAGTTACCCTGCTCTTGAAAAATCCCCTAGGTATTTTAGGATGAAGGGAACAGTAGCGTAGCCAGTGGGAGAGCAGGGGGAGCGGCCGCTCCACCTGTGAGGAGAAGCGACGCCTTAAGGTGCCGCCCAAGCCCCGCTGCCAGAGCCGGGGTGGGGTGGGGAGCACTTTAAAAGGCCCTCGGCTCCTGCCGCTGCGGGGAGCTGCGGGCCTTTTAAAGTGCGCCCCCCAGCCCCGCTGCCGGAGCCGGGCTGGGGGTGGGGTGGGGCGCTTTAACAGGCCCGTGGCTCCTGCCACTGCGGGGAGCTGCGGGCCTTTTAAAGCGCCCCCTGCCCCCAGCCCAGCTCCGGCAGCGGGGCTCAGGCGGGGATTTAAGAGCCAGAAAGCGTTTCTGGGGGTGAAGGCTGAAGGCAAGGAGAGCACCAAGGAGGGTTTGTGGCTCACCTCCCCAAGCTAGGGCTGGAGAGAGCTGCAGGCAGCAGGACAAGGAGGAGAAGCTGCTGCCTGCTGGCTCTAAGCTGAGGAGCTGAAGCCAGGGGAGCAATGCAGGGATTTACCTGCTGATGTCTCCACAATGGAGAGCTGGACCAAGGGGAACAGTGAGCAGGCTGGGAGAGTGAGTGGTGCTCTCCTGGTGAGGAGGCTCTCCCAGCAGAGATGCTGGGGGTTCCTGCTGGGAAGAGCTGGGCTGCACTCCAGCTAGAAGGATTGGGGTGGCAGTCCTGGCAGAACAATAAAAGAGGACCACCAAGCAGCCTAGGTGTGGTAGACAACACCGGAGTATGGTATGGAAGGACTCCCAGTCCCAGCAGAGAGGCTGGTGGGGGTGCCTGGTGGGATGAGCAGAGTTGTAAATCCTATGTACACTGAGTGTGGGAAATGACTGTGTTTGGGGCTCTTTGTTAAGGACTGACTTGCATTATGGTTTGTAATAAACAGGCCCCAAGGAAGGGTATTATTGAAGCAAGAAAGCCTGGCACAGAGTTCTTGGGTTACCTGAGAGGCAAAACTGAGGCAGGCGTGCCTGTCAAGCCACGGCCTGCCATGGGAGAGTGTTCCAAGCAGGGCCACCCTGTTACAGGAGATTGAAACTAACAAACCTCAGCATCAGTCTTCCTGTTGCATTTGGTGGCAGAATGAGGGGAAACAAAACACTGAAATGGTGAAATTTCTAGTGAACTTTCCAGGGAAAACTAGAAAATACATTTAAAATAAAAAAGGAAGCCATTTGCAAAAGTGTCCAGTTTAGAGAAAAATGCCTTTGTTGTTGTTGTTCTTGTTGTTGTTTTTGGTTCTTTTGTTTGTTTGACAAAGTTTTGGACGAAAAATATTTCAATCAGCTCTACTCCTGACCATTGCCCTGCAGCCTGAATGTGTCAGGATTTCAGCTCCCAGCTGTTGCCAAATCCTTGCTATTAGGGATACAGGTCCATCAAGGCCTCGACAGATGAGTAGTGGAGTCTGGGTTTGATCAAACCCAGTCATATTTTTATACAGACCATCTGAACTCATCTCTCATTCACCTGCCGCGCTCCCTGTGCAGAATGTTGTTTCCCTTGCAAAAGTTGCTAATATCACAAGCACCCGAGGCCCTGATCCTGCAAATATTTATGCAGATGCCTCCCATTACTGTCATGAGCAGTGCCACTGACATTGCTCACACAACTAGGGCCTAAGACAGGGCCTGGAAATGTTCTGCTTTAAGTGTCAGCAGCCATTTCTGGGGAAATAGAGAACCCTAAACTTGGATCTTGGCAGGTAAGTAAAGGAGAAACTGCTAGGAATGAAACTTATTTGTGTGTGCGCTTCTCTCCATAACAGAGCTCAAAGCACAGCCTGCTTTGTAGGAAAGATGTGAAATGGCGGTGAGCAGGGGAAGAGAAAGTCTGGAATAGCTTTAGTACATGTGGTAGGTTTAATTCACAGTCACGCGGCCAGATCAAATCCTAGTCAGAATATCCCACTGCGGTTGGGTCATAGCTGCTGATGCTCGAGGCTGGATAACTAGGACCTTCTCCTACTCAGACATGATAAAGTTGCACTAAAATGGTCAGCTGAAAAGTAAAAAGGATGCAGAAGGTAGCACAGGAGTAGCCTCCTAATGTGAGCCAGGCCTCTGCTAGGGTCCCTCTGGATTAAGTGAAGAGCCTCATTTACCATGACTTAAATCTAATACTAGGTAACTTTATGCCTTTGATTAACCATTTTACCGCCTGTTTTCCTTTTTGCTGACTGGATTCTCTTGCATCAGGCATGATTGCAACTGCAGGCCAGTTCAAATGGATGCTACTGGCTGTATTCTGAGGGAAATAGGGTTCCCTCTCCATGGCTAACACAGCAATCCTCTCCGGGCTAAGACAGCCAAATGTCTGGCCCCCTACAAAGGCTGGAGCATTCTACTGGTAGGCAGCAATAGCAGCGACCACCCTCAAAATCAGTGCTCTGTCTGGATAGGCAGTGAGCAGGTGGTAGCCTACTACCGGCTGAACAAGGGTGAGTCTGGAGGATCTTGCTTGTTCTGGGCCTTGTCTATCTGCAGTTGGGGTTTTGCGCAGACCGACTGAGCAAATACATAGCTTGAAGGTCATATCTGTCTGGAAGCTCAGTCTAGCAGCTCAGGTTTTGTCAATGGCCAAAAACGGCACTTAATTGTCTCCAAAATATTTGCAAATTTGTATCCTTTTCTCTAAGGGTGTGTCTACACAGGCGGTTTAATCTGAAGTTATTTGATGTGCATAAGGTAACTCCCAGTGTGGAGTCACACCAATAGCATGCACACGGAACGCCTGTTCTGTTTTCAGTTTGCATTGTGTGAGCACATGGCGGCAGTTTGCTGCGAACTGAGGGCGTAGCATTCTCTGGGGGCATCCCATGGTCCTTTGCATCACTGCTGAACAGCATGCATCCTGGGATTGTTTTCACTATGAATTGTGGGAAGCCAGGTGAGTTCCATTGTTTAATTTTAAAATCTCATGTTTCTGCTGTCTCTGCCCCATACTTCCTTTCTGAGCGGACTCGCGCCATTTTCAAATTGCTACCAGCCAGCCTGGACCCAACAATGCTCCGCACCGTTATGTGACAGCCTCCTTTTCCCACGGACCCTCCTGCAGCAGATCTGTATCTGCATGACTGTTACGCTGGATGGCTGTAAGGGATTTTTCATGTAAGGACTGTCATTGGAAACCACTCCCGGCTCTTGTAGAGCCCAGCAGCACGATCATTCAAGGGCATCCGCCCACAAGCATCGCTGACACATTGGCTCTGACAGCTGCAGTAGCTGCCTGTTGCTCAGCAAGTGCATTTCAAGATATCGCTGGTAGCGTTTTGAAGCCTTGGATAACACCGGACGGTTCTGCCTGAAGGATGGCGTGCGGCCCTGTCTTCGGCTGGGGCTACTAAAATCTGCCGGATGGAGCTGCTGGCCACCTGATGGCGTCACTTGGTAAGGCCTCTTCCGTCAAAAGTCCGTGACTATGGAATCGTCTCTACCTTGATACATGCGATTCTGCAATATCCTTCAGAGCCAAGCTCAAAGCTGTGAGTTTCCTTTTTAATTCAGTGTTTGTAGGGTAGGGGTGGCTACCATTTCTGGAGAGGGAGGGAGTTTGTTTCTCTCTTCTCTGAGGTGTGGTTTATTTGGGATATGTTACTGCTTAAAAAATGTTGGTTTCAGTTATTTTTTGGTTAGGTGGCCAGTTGATACCGGGCCCTGCAGCCACCAAGTTCTCCCTGTGCCCACACTGACTTATACGAGCTCTTGTTCCTCTCGTGGTTCTGGGCTTGTTCCTTTGCTTTTGATTGGATGCTTATCTCTCTCTCTCCCCCCTCTGGATCGGAGGTTATGTTTTCATTGTCTCAGCCTTCATTCTGGTCTGAAGCCAGTTTCCTTCCCGTAGCTGTGTCCAGCAATCCCTGTCCCCAGATAATTGTTCCAGGTACTGTAAACAAAATAAGGTTTATTTGATGTGGGATTGACAACAAAGAAACCCCCCCACAAAATAAAAGCAATAAAAATTAAAATAAATTAAAAATAGCTTATGCTCCATGCCCTAGCCAGGTGACCCTCCATTGCTCTTGCCTCCTCCGTGAATGGAGAGCCTCTGTTTTATCGGCTCTCTGGGGCTGTATACCCAGGAGTAAAGTCTTCATTAGCGCACTGAATGTGATCCTCATCCCTTAGGGCACGTGAGCAGACCATTGCACAATTATCCATTGAAGTCAGTGGGGCTTGATGCCAGACGGCATTCTGCCTAAGCATTGCAGATTGCAGCATCAGAGTCTGCGCTTAGATGTCCATACGCAGTTAGAACGGTTTCTCTGTATCGCTGCACATTTTAATTAGTTTTCCCTTTTCTCCTGATTAGAGCTGCGCGAATGCGGCAAGAAACAGTTCTGTGAATATTCGTTTGGATTTCAAAATGAACTTGCTTTGACAGTGTTTGTGCCCCTTGGGTGCATACCTACAGGTCTGTTCATCCGGACAAGTGAATTTTTAAACAAATGCTACAGGACGTTTGCAGCCAGCACATCTCAAATCCATAACTGTGAGTATTTGCGTGTCGGCCCCAGGATATTAGCTATAAGGTGGGGGAGGTAAGATCTTTTATTGGACCAACTCCTGTTGGTGAGAGAGAGACAAGCATTCGGCCTACACAGAGCTCTTCTTCAGGTCAGATCACCCAGTTGTCTCTCTAGTATTTGCACTAAACACCTGCTTCCAAACGTTACACTTGGCTAATGAAGGCACAGAAACATACCACATAACATGTATCCCATCCAAAGAGTGCACAGTGTGAATATACACTACTCAGTCTCCATGCACTGTTTGTTTGTTTTTTTTGTTTTTTTACTTCCCAGCTAACTTCCATGGCTGCGTGTTGGGTATTTCAAAGGAGTTTTGCCCCTTTCAAAGGATTCTTCTGAACCTCTCTAAAGGGCTGTTGAATACAGACACTAGCACACTATCATGTGCCATGAAAGCTGTGATATGCTCACCGGTGGCCACGTGGCTAACACAATCAGCCCCTTACTTGTAAAACGTGTTGAGATCGACTGATGAAAAGCACTATATCACAGCTGGGGATTTCCTATTTAAATCAAACCGATAGGAAATGGCTTGACCAAAATAATAATATTTTAACCAACCAAATCTATTCCAGGCACATCATACAACATGTCACAACCACAGCCCTTGTCCTGAAGAGCTCAAAATCTAGATTCAAATGAAAGAGTGATTTATTGGGCCAAATCCTCAGCAGCTATGCATTGGATTAGTTACATTGCAGCCAATGGAGCTATGCTAATTGGCACCTTCCAAGGATCCGGCCTACTGAGTACAGAACACAGATCCAGGGTGTGAGGGGATGTATGAAAGCTTTGAGTATGAGGCTTTGGCTTCACAGCAGATAAAAGGAGTGTGTTTGCACTGAGCTCACTAATTTGATGTCAAATCCTAGAGGAGACAAGGCACAGGGAGTCTGATGTAGCTAACCAAAGTCATCCATAGGTGGAAGCTATAAGGTTGACCTTGAATAGCTACAACGAGGTAAAAAATACAATTCCTTGTCTCCGCCAGGATTTTAGACTGTGTTAGATATCTCAGTGTAAACACACTCTTTGCAGTGAAGATGGAGCCTGAGTTAGGAGAACGAAAATAAGAAAGAAAAACTTGTAGCACCTTAGAGACTAACAAATTTATTTCAGCATAAGCTTTCGTGGGTTAATACCCACTTCATCGGAAGATGCATTACTCATCATGTAGCAAAGTCATCGAAGACTTATTTGATTTGATTTTGTCATCTCTGGCCCGTCTCCAGAGCTCTAGCCACCTCTCAAAGTGAAAAGCACACCATTAGAAAATCTAAACAAAAATTTCACTACAATATGCTGATTCATCAAATTTCCAGAGGCCATTTTTCCAAATAGATTCCCACAAAAAAGATTAAAGGCATTCTCTCCAACTGCATCCTATAGTGAGAGACTTCATATAATTCACCCTTCCATCTCCAGCCTCTCCCCTTTGGAGCCTCCCAGCCCCGCTATGGCCCTGATCCAGGAAAGCACTTAAAGTTAAGCACACCAGTAATCCAACTGAAGTCAGTGGGACTAGTCACATGCTTAAAATTAAGTTCCCACTTAAATGCTTTGCTGGATCTGAGCCTAAATGCCTAGGAGAAAAGAGGCTTAGCAGCCTGTCTGGAAGTGAATGAATTCAGTCTTTGATGGACCAAGCAGGGAAGTGAATTCAAGAGATTCTGTCAAAGAAAATGCCCTCATATCCACTTGCATTTGTTTGTTATCAATTGCCCTTAAACATGCCCATTCCTGTAGTGGAGCTGGGGACCACAGGTACCTGAGTAAACCCAGCCATCTCTGTGTTTGTGTTTATGTCTCTTTCTGAGTCAGGGAGATGGCATCTTGTCTTTTCATGGCAATGCCACCATGCAGAAATTGAAATGCCCTGCAAAGAACAAATAACCATAACATCACCCTCCTATATAGCATCCCTTAGTTCAAAGGCTGTGCAAAATAAATATCAATAACCTTGTAGGCCTGGGCATGCCCCCGTTGAATAGGAAGTGTGACACCGTGAGTGCGGCGAAAAGATTCAGCTTTATTTCCTGGACCCAGTCATGTGAGCTGGGTCAGGCTTCCGAAGATTAATAGCCCGGCATGACACGGGTCAGCGTCCGCTAATGCCAGTGGTGACTGTTACAGGGAAGTGTGACTAACGCAGAGACTTCACCTAAACCTGAGCAGATGTGCTAGTATTCGTGTTTCTCTTTGAGAGAAGGAAAAAAGCCAAGCAAGGTTTTTACTTTGAAGCAAACGCTTGATTTTACATGCAGGAAACCCTGCCGAGCGCTTGTAAAGTGAACGGAGCTGATCCTCCGCTGGTGTAAATCAGCATTTCTCCATGGGCATCAAGGGAACTACACTGATCTAAACCAGATGAGGTTTTGAATGAAATTATGCTTTACAGACAGCTTCCAGTGTTTACTACGCAACAGGTAGATTAATCTAACTCTTCTATTTTGGGGAGGGAGGGCTAAAGAACTTGTTAAACTTTTACCTGAGTGACTTGCACTTTGGGGGAATCCCATTCACATCCTTCTCTTTACAATCAGCAAATAGCCACTGTGATCTTCTCTGCACCACATGTCCCCTTAACGCTGCATTGTGAGCCTGAACCCAAAGCTGCGTGGAGACTTGAACGCTGCATTTTCCCTATACAGCTGCTGCTGCTGCCCACTCCCCCCTCCTTTACTCCCAATCTAATGGTTATACAGGATCCAGGCTTTTCGATGCATGTTTGTCTCTATAGGGCCACAGACAGTGTTCCTGATTAAGCACCGTCTGGCATGCCAGAGAAACGTCACAGCTCAAGCACCTGGGACAAATCTGGCAGGGGGGGATGGATCTGACACCACACGTTTACAGCTATATTTTGCAGGCACTCTCCCTTTCTACAGCTAGTGCACTGCTGACTAGAATAACTTCCCCTTTAGCAACATGTGCTGAGTGGTGGAGAGAGCTTTGAGAAGTGGTTCTACTTGTTTTTATTTCTGGGAGGGGGAAGTTGTGAAGTTATTTTTGGAGAGGAGGGGAAAATAACCAAAGTCAAAGAGAGCTTCCCAGCAGGTTCCGAAAGAGAGAGCTCCGTGTCCCGAAGCAGAAACATTTCCTTGTGAGATTGCTTTAATCATTTTGTGTAAAATGCCCCATGCTCGTCCCAGGAACCAGAGTCCGATCCCAGAGGTGACGTGGGACTCTGGGCTCAAGGAGATGAATGAGACCTGGAAGGGAGCTATTGCCTGCCTCGGGGTGGCTGTCTTCTTCGTGATGACCATCGGGATTATCTACTGGCAAGTGGTGGACCAGCCAAACAAGAACTGGATCTTGAGAGGGCGCACCAGTGGTCTCATCTGGGAGCGAAGGTCTCACTCCCTCGTCCTGCAGACCCTGAGCGAGGAGAAGACCCTGGTGGAGATCAATGTGGGCAACTTCCCAGACATGGAGCAGCCCTTTGTGAAGAACTTGTGCTGGCTGAACAAGACGGAGTTCTGCTATACCTGGGATGCGACGGCGGATCTGGAGATCTCCCTCGAACCTGGTCCCTCCGCCGGCACAGAGTGCTACAGGATAAACTGGACCCCTCTGCACTGCAAGGTTACACTAAAGGTAATGGGGACTTGGTTTAGTTATAAAACAAATGTGTTGTTTTATTAATGCATCCTGGTGCTTTTGGGGCCAGATCCTCAGCTAGTATAAATCAGCATAGCTCCAGTGACATCAATGGAGCCACATCAATTTACATCAGTGGAGGATCTGGCCTTATATATTTATTACAATTAAAAATAAATAAAATGAAATAAAAAAAAATAACATTAAGCTTGTCCTGCTGACAGGGCTGGAAGAGAGAGGGAGATCTTGTGTATGTTTACTTTTTGTGGAAGGCGCATGGACCACACAATGATGGGGTGATCATACAAAATCCTAGACAGATGGGTGCTCCAAAGCACTCCGGGTCCTACTGTCACCGTTAAAAATACATACTCAACCAGTCAACTGTAGCTACCTCCTCATAGTGGTGTGGTGTTAACTAGAGGGCAGGAAAGCCACATTTAGATAGAGACTGAATACATATATACACCAACACACACAAAATAACAATGGTGTTTAAAACCAAAAAGCTAGAAAAGGTTATTCCTAAACACAGTCGCAATAGATTTATTCCAATGGCCCCTGGTGGGAGAACAGCAGCACCCTCCTTTCTCTGTTTGTAACTAAAAAGAACTTGTGTAAAATAAATACCCACCACATATTTGCACTGGCACTGAAATCCCATGACTGTACCAGGTTTCAGAAGTTGCCTCTCTGTCTATTCTAAAAGTTGGGAACTTCCTCTTGCGTTCCCTCAGTTTGTGTGATGTTCTTGCGACTTACAGAGCGCTTAAGAGTATTTTTTTGTACAATATTTAGGAAAGGGAAGAATGAACCAACTTGTCTGTATCTGAGCACAGCACTTTCCTTTCTCCTGATGCATCAGGTGTCAGCACTGAGAACAATAATAAAATCTGATTTTTTTTTTTGCTGATCTATACATTGTCTAGATAGCGACATCTCTGCTAGCTGTACAGTAAATCCACATTTAAAATACACTTTGCTTTGAAGTAATTTTTGCATGTAATCGGTGAGTGTAGCATACGTGCATGATTTGTTTTAATTTGTTTCAGATCTATACTGCCAAGCTGATGAGCGGGATAGAGTTGATCATTTTCCAAGTAAAAAACAAAAACTGTTGGAAAATATGATGTGGGGAAAGTGAGAAACGGTGAGAGGGCCAGAGACTCAGCTGGTAGAAATCAGCTACTGAAGTCAATTGAGCTATGCCGATTTACATCAGCGGAGGATCTTTATTTTAATACTCTGGGCCAAATTCCTCCACCTTAGCGAAACATTCAACTTGAGGACAGGAGTGGATTTGCCCTGTTTTTCAGTAGAATTTGTCCCTCGCTAGCACCCAGATAAAAAATATTTTACAATGTAGTTAAACCATTACTGAGTTCAGAGATTCAGAAATTTTGCGTGACATTTAGGATCAGTCTCAAAGGGACCCCATAGGAACCCGAGCCACGAATACGCATTTCATATGATCAGGAGACAGAGAATAATTATTCTCTTGTAGATTTGAATCAGTCCGACATGCACAGGTGTTTCAAAAAAGTTAGGAAACAGGAGTCTGATCCTTCCCGATGCTGAGAGCCCCCAACTCCTGCTGACTTCAGGGGAAGGTGAAACTCCTCAGACGTTTACTGGTTCAAATCCAGGCCAGTGGGGAGTAGGGGGTGAATGTGGTTATAAAAGGTGAAAGGGATTAAGCTGGGTGAGATGAGCAGGGTTTCTAACTTGCAGCAACAGAGCCAGTCAGAGAGGAGAAAATGAAACGGGAATAAAAGGCTTTTCGGAAACAATCCAGCAAATTAGCTGGCTGTAGATGTCCCTTTATCAGAACATAGGATAAATTATAAATGTTGTGGCTGGCTGGCTTTTACAGTTGTACTGAGGATCTGCCCCAGATTGTCTCCATGTGCTTAGACGTTTACCCCAGAAAACAAAAATAACCGCCCCTAACAGGTAAAGCCATTTATTGAGACACCAATAAATCCTCTCTCGATGCTGAGCCATAGAAGCAATCCTGTGACACATGGTTCTGTGTCTTGTTTTGACGGCATTCCATAGTTACACATATAGGGCCAGATCCTCAGCTAGTGTCCGTTAGCATGACTCCATTGACTTATTCAGTTTGCACCAGCTAAGGATCGGGCCCAAATATGTTAAAGTAATCTATGACTGGCTTCAAGTCACAGTTGTTTGGCAGGTAGAGCCTGTTTTTTCATGGACTCAGCTGTTGCTTTGTAATGCTAAATACAAACTGAAACAGCCCACTTGAAATAGCTGTATTTCCCTCCCCGGTACCCTAATTCTGCACGAATGACTGCACAGAGTTAGGAGCTGATCATTCTTTTTAGTAGTTGAGGGTGTAAGTGGGACTAGCAGCTAATGCTTAAACAGCCAGAAATCCCCATTCCCCCTTGAAATACGTCTGGGCTTTCACGGAGGCACCCAAGAGGCCTTGTTCTAATTGCCAAAGAATTTGAAGTCATGTGGGAGGTTAAGTCTCACTGATCCTGCTGCTTGGCAAAAAGGGAAGGTTTAGAAAGAGCAGAGGCAACAAGAGCATTTGAACCGAAATAATATAATTGACTGTACTTAGGTGGTTTAGGAAACCGGGAGGCAAGGGGGGGAAAAGCCACGTAACTCTTGATACTTTCCAGGTTTGTTTTTGTTTTGTATTATGGAGTGGCAGTGGCTTGTTGGCTCTTTTGAAAAATATTCTTAGTGGTTTTTTGGTGGTTCATGTCACCAAAACACCTTGACCTGGAATCTCCAAATTTGTTTTGCTTGCCTTGCTGAGGAGAGGTGCTGTTGATAGTACTGGGGAACCTTGGTACCATTTTTGGGAGGAAAATTTAGTGGGGGAAATACATATCCATATATTATGGCAGCATCAATAGGGACTCGATTGTTAAGGATGCATTGAGATTTGCACTTGGAGTAGGATGTAAAGTGGAAAGACTCATGTTTTACATGTTAGTTACTGAATTGGTTTTCGAGTTCAATCCAGTATCTTCAGAAAACGGAATTTTCATAATATTTGTTAAAATATTTAGCAGCGTTTGCAAAGGAAACATTTTAAAACGATCCCTTCTTGGATTTCCTCCTGGCAGCCTGACCAGTCTCTTATATTGCCTTCCTGAAGCTAAAGAACCAGTCACCACAAACTCAAAACTCACTCTCTCTCTCTCTCTTTCTCACACACACACACACACACAATGTTAAAAGAACATTATTTAGGTTTAGGGTGACCAGATGTCCCGATTTTATAGAGACAGTCCCGATTTTTGGGTCTTTTTCTTATATAGGCTCCTATTACCCCCCACCCCTGTCCCGATTTTTCACGTTTGCTGTCTGATCACCCTATTTAGGTTGCAATGTTAAGCACCATTAGGAAAACCATGTATGATTGCTCATGCAACCTTAATTACTGGCTCAGTGGGCATCCATTCTCTGTGCAGAATAATGCAGGATCCTATAGATATAATAGCATGATTGTGTAAAGACCGTACCATAATGCATACCTGAATTATGGTTGTAATCCAAAATCTGGCACGTCCTAACTTTCAGGTGCTTGACTCTTCAACATAAATAACATTATTTTGAAAGGTACCAGGTGGTTGAGGTAATGTCTTTTTTTGGACCAACTTCTATTGGTGAAAGTCTCTCACCAACAGAAGTTGGTCCAATAAAAGACATTACCTCACCCACCTTGTCTCTCTCATATCCATGGACCACCATGGCTACAACAACACTGCGTACATTCTTTTAAAGCAGCTTTTTGTGTGTAATTGAGCAATTGTGGGGCGGGGGTGGGGAGGGGGAGGTTAAGGTAAAAACAGATTCTGTTACACGCAACTGTAACAACTCCCCAAATCATGGATCATCAACAGGATCTGAATTCCGAGCCTTCAGCATTGTGGCATAGACTGCCGCTATGTGAGCTACAGGACCAACATTAGTGAGTGGTAGGAGAAGGCTGTTTTCCAGGTGTGGGAAGGTGGGAGGGGATTGGATTGCTGAGTCCAGGTGCTGGGTCCAGGAAGAAGCCCATTCCAACTTGGCTCTTGCTCTCCCCAACCCCCAGAGTGGGGAGAGCTCCTGCCCCACATCTTGCCCTCAGAATGCGGGGGTCGGTGTCTGGTGCCATTTGCAGGATTTGGGAATGGGAGTGGGAGTGTTGCCATGTCTCTCTCTCTCTCTCTCTTCCCGCCGCCCCCCCACCCCCCCAATGCCTAGTAGTCAAGGGAGCTGAGCTTCTGCTCCATGTGGTGCCCTGGGGTATAAGTGTGTGTGTGTAAACGGGCCACTGGGGCCATGTGCTGGTTCCAGGGCCTTGTAGGTGACTAGAGCCTGGATGGGCACTCTTCTCCCCACACTCTTCTCCCCACCCTTGGCGTGTTCAGCCATTTGGGCAGGCTGCCAAAAGTTCCCTGAGGGATGCAAGCGAGAAAAGGCAAATGGTGATTTAAAATCTACAGTTGCGTATATCTCAGCCAAACCTGAATGGAATTTCCTAGGAGAAAGAAAAGGCATTTCTGTAGCCCAAGGGGATTCCCCTGGCTGAATAGCAAAGGCCTATTACAAAGAATGAAGGTCTGAGAGCTTCTCAGATGAAAGGTCACAACAATCTTTTATAATAGGAAGCTGTAGGCAAACTAGGCTCACTGCCAGCTCCCCCCCCCCCGCCCAAATATATATTCTTATAACATAGCAAGGATGGGCCTGAGATGTTACAAGAATATGTATGTTGCTGGCATGATTTCAGCTGTTGTATGGACAGGGCTTAAATGTACTGTGTAGCACGTGAGATTCTGTACATAGTGTGTAGACCCTACTTTACAGTGCCCTGAGTAAGAACTGCAGTGGGCTGTAGAGGTTCCTACGCAGTTGCTACAGGAATTTTTTGGACGTCACCTAAGTATCACATGGACGGGCTCAAAGCATTCCCTGCACCCTGCAGAAAGTCAGAGCAGTTGGGCTTTGTGAGTGTGACGCGTGAAAGGGTTAAGGATGCAATACACATCCTAGCTGGGGCCAGAGCATTGAGCCACAGAGTAATAATTCCTTCAGCCCATTCCCTGTGGCTGCTTCCCCAGCCTACGCTACTGCAACCTCTCGGTGCCACTTGCACAGGGCGTTAGGACAACTGAATGTATGTAACTGAGGATCCTGTGGCCTTTTCTCTAACCTATCCCCACCCCATGCATGAATGCCACACCAATTCCCCCTTCCTCCACATGACACAGGAGGTGCAGAAGCTCCTTTGCATGATAATTCTGCTGAAGCAGAACATCCCCTGGCCAGGAGTCCTCTCCAGCTAGTGCTGCCCACGTCTTCGGTGACACTGCCCAGCTGCAGAAACCCCAGTGGCTGGGAGGATATGGCTGCAGCCTGCTTAAATATGGAGGATGTGCTGACACCCATTCCCCTGGTATTTAATCGGCAGAAGCCAATGTAATCCAGGACTAGAACTAGCTCCTTTGTCTTCCAGTGGAGGGGCCAAGCAGCACTGGGAAGATGGTGCTTTGATCAGTTCTTTTGCTTATGAAATAAAACAGTCAGCTGTGTATTTAATATGAAACATGCAGAGTTGTGCTTACCCTCTTCTAATGTCATAAAGGAAGCCTGGCCTGCCATGTTGTAGCATTTTGGATGCTAGAGAAAACAGGAGAGACTTTCAAGTTCTGAGGAAGAAAGTCATTTTCAAGTCAGGGATTACAATGAGAGCAGTAAGTAGCCAACGTTAGGATTATCCCCAGAGTTTTTTATTGTATAATGTCTGCCTGGAAACCTTATGGCAAGATCAGTAAGCCTATGTTATCGTGCTGAGCACGGCTTACATAATTACTGGACTGACGGAGAGCCAAATTCTCTGCTGTCATAAATTTGATATAGCTCCATTGAATCTGGCCCAGCCCTTATGGGAAAGAACCTTCTATCAGTAACCCAGTGTCTGGCAAATATGGGGCCCACTCCTGCTCCCATTGAAGTCAATGAGTTGCTCCCATTGACTTCTACAGAAGCAGGAGTAAATTCACAGTTAGCTGAGTGGAGATTTGAGGAACATGTTCCAGTTGAGGAGGGCTAAATTGGAAGGTTCAGCTCTGTGGTCATATAGACTGTCACAGCATTAACCACTGGGATGTCTTAAAATATGGAGATGGAAAATAGTGCTTGCTATTATAAACAGCTGTGGGCCAAATTCTGCCTACATGTGCACCACTGTAAATCTAGAGTAGCTCAGTAGATGTCACTGGAGTTCCTCTAGACTTAAGCTGATGTAACTGAGGGCAGAATTTGTCCTGCTGTCTTCACAGCCCCTTGGAATTTGGTTCTCCAGAATGAAAGGTGCCATATATTAAATGTACAGCAAAGCATCCTTGGTTACTTTGATCATTTTGAAAGGACTTAAATATTTGGGCACAGGTCCTGCGTCCACAAATATCACTAGCATCTAGGAATAAATGTCTGTCCAGATCTGTGAGTGGAAGATTCTGAAATGTGAGAATATCTGGTTTGAAGGCCAACAATGAGTTTCTCGTATGTCTGAAAGGGAAAAAAGGCAACTAGCAGGTTTGCAGGCACGCTATTGTATGAAAGAGATGTTTAGTAGAGGGAGGATTCTTCAGATTGTTTCTCTTGGCCAAAGGAAAGAGCTCAGCTGGGATATTAGCGCTTCTCATCTCTCCACAAACCCATTTTCTTTATTGAAAGGTTATATTTTAATGCTTTGCTCCACACATACTGAGTGTGTCTGCATTGCGATCACAGAGTATGATTGCAACTGGTGTAGACATACCCAAGGTAGTTTTAATCTAGCTAGCTCAGGCACCGGAGCAGTGAACCTGCTTCAGCATAGGTTTCAGTGTAGAGTAACCAGGTTTCAGTGTAGAGTAACCGACTGAGTAATTAACCAGGGTTCTGGCCAGGCTTGTGCGCTTAAGTACATTGCTGAACCAGGGCTACGTACAGTAACATACCAACACATCCTATTATAATGAAAAGGGATGGGGGAGAGAAGGTGATAATATATGACAGTGCGTTGTGCTATAAAGGAACGTAAGAATACTAGATCAGACCAGCGATCTGTCTAGTCCAGTAATGTCTTTCTGGGAGTGGCCAGCACCAGCTGCTTCAGAGGAAGGTGCAAGAAATCGCAGGAGATAGTTATGGGATAACTTGCCCCCCGGGAATGGACATTCAAACACCCCGCCCCACTGCACCCATTCCCAGAAGCTGGTTTATATGCCCTGAAGCAAGTGGGTTTGTATCCTATCTGAAACTGTTGTTAGTTTTTATGTTATTCACTGTTGTAACCTTGAATAGTCTTGTTGTGAGTATAAATGTATAATCCTGCTAAGCTCTTGGCCTCAGGGATAATTTTGTTGCAGTGAGTTCCACAAGTTGCATTTTATATAAGTAGTATTTCCTTTTAACTGTTTGGAATTTGTCACTTTTCACTTTCATTGCCTGTCCACTTGAAGGGTTCTATTTGCAGGATTGTGGGTTGGCTATGTTATTTAGATATACTAGACATATTTGAAAGAAACTGTTTCAGAAATATTTTCTAGGTGTTGTGTTTTAAATTGAGGCACTATTTTCCATATCCTACCGCCTAAGAGAATTCATTTTGTTGTGACTTTCTTGCAGTGGACTAGTGCCTATTGCAAAACTCAAGAAACAGTGGTAGGTATTTGAGAAATTATTCACAGGCAGATCACAAATGTCAAGACAGCCACTGGATAAAGTATATCTGTACCATTTTATACCTCTCTGTGTGTTTCATTTAATTATTGTTTTATAAAGAACATTACTGGAGGGTTAGAAAAAGCTGGAGAGGGGGAATAAAACCTAACCACGGTTAAATGGTGGTTTTTCGTCTTTAATGAACAGCTCATCTCTAGAGCCTCCCTGGGTGGTTTTACTGTTCATGTTCCCCTTCTTCCTTTGGCCGGATCCAGGGGATGGTGTATTCATAGCTTTTCTTTTTCCCATTTGGTCCCTTCCTTGTCCCTGTTCTTTATGTCTATCAACATGGCCCATGTTAAATGAATTGAAAACAGGTTACCTGATAGATATGAAAGCATTCTTAATTCCCCATTAACAACTATGAGAGGAGTGCTTCTAGTGGGGGTCCCCTATAGATTGGTTCTCAGCCCAATGCTACTCAATATTTTTTGTCAGTTATCTGGAAGAAAATATACAATTATTGCTGATAAAGTTTGTGGATGACGCAGACAGGTGGAGAGGCAAATAGCGACCGGTCACTGATGCAGAATGATCTGGATTGCTTGATAAACTGGGCACAGTCAAATGTGCGATATTACAGCTAACGGCAAGGTTATGCACCTTGCAGCAAAATATGTAGGCCATGCTTACAGGACGAGGGACTGCATTCTGGAAAGCAATGACTTTGAACAGGACATGTTGGGGTGAGGGAGGGGAAATTGTATATAACCAACTGAGCATGAACTCCCAGGGCGATGCTGGGATACACAATACGTATAAAGGGGTGAGTATTGAATAGGAGTAGGGAGGTAGTGTTACCACTGTGTAGGACATGGGTGAGCCCACCCTTGGCATATGGTGTTCAGTTCCAACGTCTACATTTTAAATAGCATATTGAAAAGCTGGAGAGAGTTTAGAGAAAAGCTACAAGAATGGTTTGTGGTCTATAAAACATTCCTTATGATGAGAGAGACTTAAGATAAATAGACTGAGTGTATCAAAGAGAAGTGACTTAACAGGTGACTTGATCTGCACAGGGAAACGATATCTGGTACTACAGGGCTCTTTAATCTAGTAGACAAATGCAGAACAGCTGGAAACTGAAGTCAGCAAAGTTCAGACTGGAAATAAGATGCGCATTTTGAACAGTGAAGGTAATTAACCATTGGAACAGATTACCAAGGAATGTGGTAAATTCTCCATCATTTGGCGTCTTGAAATCAAGACCGGATGTCATTCCAAAAGATACATTCTAGTTCAACTACAAGTTATTGGGGCTCAGGGAAGGAACCACTGGGTGAAATTCTATGGCCTGTGTGATGCACGTGATTATCATAATGGTCCTGTAATGGAGGGTGATACAGTAGGAAGATATAGATAGATATACTTTACCCACCCACCCACCCACACCCACACACCATGAAAAGATGGGGGTTGCCATACGAACTCTAACTAGACAAATCAACTAAGGTGGGCTATTATCAGCAGGAGAAAAAAAACTTGTAATGATAATCAGGATGGCCCATTTCAAACAGTTGACAAGAAGGTGTGAGTAACAGTAGGGGGAAAAATTAGCATGGGGAAATAGTTTAAGTTTGTGTAATGACCCAGCCACCCCCAGTCTTTATTCAAGCCTAATTTAATGGTGTCCAGTTTGCAAATTAATTCCAGTTCTGCAGTTTTTCGTTGGAGTCTGTTTTTGAAGTTTTTTTTGTTGAAGAATTGCCACTTTTAGGTCTGTAATTGAGCGTCCAGGGAGGTTGAAGTGTTCTCCGACTGGTTTTTGAATGTTATAATTCTTGACGTCTGATTTGTGTCCATTTATTCTTTTGCGTAGAGACTGTCTGGTTTGGCCAATGTACATGGCAGAGGAGCATTGCTGGCACATGATGGCATATATCACATTGGTATAGAACATTATCAATAGTTAAAGTTGCAGTTCTGCTCTTCTCTGCTCTCTCTCTCGCTCTCTCCAGTATATATACCACAGCTGGTCAAAAACTTACCAGCTTTTAGATGGAAAGCTGCATTTTGATTAAATGGAAATTCCAACACGAAAAACCCCCTAATTTCATTAAAAAATTGAGTTTTTGCAAAAATAATTATAAAAACTCATTTTCAGTTGCCAAAAACCTGAATAATACCCAGATTTTGGTTTTTGTATTAAAACAATATTTTGTCAATGTTTTTTGGGGGAAACTCCCTAAAAGACAAGATCCATTGAAAGGATTTAAAAGGAAAGTATCACCTTTAGTTTTTATTGATAAAAAGTATCTACTTTTTAAGGCATGTAATGTACATAGTACCTGAGATAATAGAATAACAGTGTTGCCAGCTCTTGTGATTTTACTGAGTCTTGCAATACTTGGTGTTAATAAATCCCCAGCTCCTGGAGTCAAGTGATTATGCAGAATTTCAGCTTTCATTTAAGAAAAAAATTCTAGCCCTATGATTGTGAAGAAACAGTTGAGTCACATTTTCAAGTTAAGTTAGAAGCTCAGATACCAGAAGACAAAGAAAAAGTACCTAAAACTGATATACAGCTTTTTAAAATCTCATGGATTGTCTCATGATTATTGAATATTTGGGGCTGGCAACACTGGTAGTATTGTGCACTTGCAGAGCAGTCTGCCTCGAAGCACTGGGGAAACATTCACTTGTTAATCCTCACAGCATCCAGTGAGGGAAATGGCATTATCCTGGAGGCTACCAGTGGGGAAGCTTGAGACCCGGAGGTTCTGACTTTCCAAAGGCCTCCCAGTGAGTCACTGGCACAGAATTCCTTGCTCAATTCACTTAAACCTGTTCCCTTTCTAAGCACATAATGTAAAGAGCCCTCTCTCTCACGTCTTTATTACCCTATGTATGTAATATCCTGTGTACTAGTTCCTGGCACAAAGAGTTTTCTATCTTCATTTCTAACAGCGCTCTGTGTTTGGTTGCAGGATTGTTTTTCAATGACTAATGTCTCCTGGTATGGAGGAGCAAGCATCAGAGCCCAGCGCTGGCCTTTGAACAACGTGAATACAAAGTCCCAGCCATTTGTTATCAGCAACCTCACCAAAAATCCCACCAGCTATGGATCTGTCTTAGAAAAATACTTTTTGGGATCAACAGGTAAGAAGAGTTTCCTTGCTGTGATTTCTCAGTGTTGCTGACACTAACTAGCTAACCTGCAGCTTTGGATGTTAGGAATCCTAACTTAGGATATACTTTTACTGATGGAAGAAGTGTTGGCTTGGACCATTGGCATTCTCCTAATGTGGCACTTGAACCAAAGAACTTGTGACCCAGAGGTGGAAGTGCCATCAATATGTGCCCCTCCATTGATCCACTGGTGTCTATGAGCATGTAACAAATTAGCCAAATTGCATGCCCTATATTTTCTCTGTCTTGCTACTTCACACTGTGTTAATTTGAAACATTCACTGCTGTAAGAGGTCCCTGTGTCTGGATTTTGAAAAGGAGTGGATAATTTTATGACACTGATATCTCTAGACTCTAGTAGTTATGCAAATTCAGAGAACAAAGGATAATCAGATCTCATGCCTCAGGGTGTAAGATGATCATCTGCAAGGTCCCAATTCCAAAATACAACATTGCACAAGTGGTTAGGTGTTTATCCCTTCCTCTGAAGCATCAGGTACTGGCACTGCCAAAAGCAAGATATCGGACTTCATGGGCCAGCGATCTGCTCTGGCAGAGAAATCTTCTATTTATTCTTTGCAATGCATGCTGACCTGACAATATCATTCACTGAGGGCAACCCAGAGATACAGTACTGGAAAAGCCCTTGGCAGCTGGCAGCTAGCATTACGTATCATTACCGGGCACATGACATGTGTTTAGGTCTTTAGTGGCATAGGTTACTGAAAGTCACAGATAACTATTTCAGCCGCTACTTTGGCTGCAGAATCTCTTGAGAAAATTCTTCTCCTTCCATTCATGCAGAGTGCGAGCAGAACAGATTAAATGGTGCCTCAGGAGGATGTGCATGGAAACTCAGGAGAGGTTTTTTCCCTCAGTCATAAACACAATTCCTTAAACATGCTCCCTGCAGGGCTGAGTCTCCACTGCCTCACACCTAGGCAGTTACATCTGGGTAGAGAAGGTGTAGAGGTGCTGCCATTCTGATGACAGGGTACATCTACACTCAGGTGAAGGTGTAATTTCCAGCTCAGCTAGATACACATGCACTAGTTCTGATTAAGCCAGCACACTAAAAATAGCAGTGTGACTGGGGAGGGAAAGGTGGTGCAATGGGCAAGCTGCCCGAGTTGGTACCTTTGCACTCCTCCATGTCTGTCTCTGCCAGCTGACAAGCTACATGCAGTTGGAAGTGTCATTTGAGGAATAGACCTGGAATGCCTGGCGCAGCTGCGGTTACATGCAGCCCTTCTTGCTGGCTTGCAACCACTCTTGGTCCCCCTGCCAATCAGATCCTTCTGCTCTTACTCCTCTGCCTGCCTATTCCTTCCCTCATTATTCCAGCTTCCAAGTATAGCCCATGATGCTTCCTTTCTTCCCCTGAGGCTGTGATTCTAGTCATCTAGCCCTCCTTTACTAACCGCCCCGACTTGCACTAACTCCTCCGACAGTCCCCAAGTCTCAAATCTATCGCATTTTTTAAAATTCAGGAATGAAGAGACTTATAAAGTCAAAGGGCTGGATTGTGTCTTTAGGCAAGAGTCATGAGCAAGAGCCTCATGTGTATGCTACATCCACCTTGTGACTTGAGTCACTGGCATTAGAAAAGGTTCAGAAAAGGGCAACTAAATGATTAGGGGTCTAGAACGGGTCCCATATGAGGAGAGATTAAAGAGGCTAGGACTTTTTAGCTTGGAAAAGAGGAGACTAAGGGGGGATATGACAGAGGTATATAAAATTATGAGTGGTGTGGAGGAAGTGAATAAGGAAAAGTTATTTACGTGTTCTCATAATAAAAGAACTAGGGGCCACCCAATGAAATTAGTGGGTAGCAGGTTTAAAACAAATAAAAGGAAGTTCTTCTTCACACAGTGCACAGTCAACCTGTGGAACTCCTTGCCTGAGGAGGCTGTGAAGGCTAGGACTATAACAGGGTTTAAAAGAGAACTGGATAAATTCATGGAGATGAAGTCCATTAATGGCTATTAACCAGGATGGGTAAGGAATGGTGTCCTTAGCCTCTGTTTGTCAGAGGGGGGTGATGGATGGCAGGAGAGAGATCACTTGATCATTACCTGTTAGGTCCACTCACTCCAGGTCACCTGGCATTGGCCACTGTTGGTGGACAGGATACTGGGCTGGATGGACCTTTGGTCTGACCCAGTATAGCCTTTCTTATGTTCTTATGAGTCACACAATTCCCTTCCTGCTCCTAGAAGGTAGGTAGCCATATAGTGCTGGCCAACAGTATCAGCAAACTACCTCTGCCCAATTCTACATGCTGGCTCAGCTACTCTGGCCAGCAAGCCGGAGAGAGAGTAGAGCCAAGGCTCCACCCACTCCCCACCCCACTGCTTCAGGAAGGAAGGAAGGAAGCAGACAAATAGCCGTGTCTACTCCTATGCACCTGTGACTGGGGTCCTAGTGAGGAGCCAGCTGTGGTCACTCAATTAGGGTGAACTGCAAAGAATGGGGCAGACAATCCCCAAAAGACGGGTGGATATTCCAATACTTAGATTCGCCAAACTGGCACAAACAGCTTCTTTATGACCTTACTGGTTACTCAGAAGTCCAAACAACACAGTTCCCTTAAAGCAGGGATCTCAAACTCAAATCACCACGAGGGCCCCATGAGGACTAGTCCATTGGCCTGAGGGCCGCATCACTGACACTTTTTCATACAACGATACAAAAGTATAGTCAAAAATGAAAAAAATGAAGAGTAATATAGTATGCTATTAAAAGTCAATGTATTAACTTTTTAAAAACTGTAATATGAAGAGGGGTTTTAATCAAATATAAATACCTCTAATTATTCCTTATGTGGTCAGTAACACTGATGATGATCTACACTAACAGTCTATCAACATAGCTGTAATGGCAGGAACTTTTTAAAGTAACTATTCATACAAGATACGTTGCCACTTTTAACAACATTCTTTCTAACTACTCACAGCAAAGAATCATACATGCTTAACTTCATACCTCAGACCGCTCAGCTAGTCCATGAGGCCCTGCCCCTGCCCCGCCTCTTCCCACCCCTTCCCTGCCCCCATTCCAACCCCTTCCCCAAAGTCCCCGCCCCAATTCCACCCCCCCCGCCCCTATTCCAACCCCTTCCCCAAATTCCCGCCCTGGCCCCGCCTCTTCTCTGCCTCCTCCCCTGAATGTGCCGTGTCCCCGCTCCTCCCCTCTCCCTCCTGGAAAGTCCTAAGCACTGTCAAACAGCTGTTTGGTGGCGGGAAGAGCTGGGAGGTAGGCGGAGGAGCAGGGACGCGGCGCGCTCGCGGGGAGAAGAAGGGGGGTGAGGGGAGCTTGGCTGCTGTTGGAGTCAGTGCCTATGGCAGGCCGCAGGAAATAACTCTGCGGGCCACATGTTTGAGACCCCTACCTTAAAGTGATCAAGCTTCAGGCCCCCAACCGTACCCACATCAAATATGATGAAAGTTTCTGTAAATCTTATTTCATCATACAAAAGAACAGGTAATACCAATCCTAAAGGGTTGGACACATTACCTCCCAGATTAATGAATGTTTCAGATCTTACCCAAACACACGCTACAGCCAATTCTTATTAACTAAACTAAAATTTATTAAAAAAACAAAAAGAGAGAGAGAGTCTGGTTAAAAGATCAATATACAGACAGACATGAGTTCAATTCGCTGAGGTTCGGATTTACAACAGAGATGGTGAGCTTTGTAGTTGCAAAGAGTTCCTTTAGACTTCAGTTCATAGGTGATAGTCCAATGTCCAAATCTCATATTCAGGGTGTACCAGCATAACTGGGACCTCAGTTTTGTGACTGAAACTTCCCCTGATGAAGTCTAAGCAGATCTGAGAAGACAGAATCAGGACCCAAGTATCTTTTATACAATTCCATGTCTTTTGACAAGTTGGAATTCCTCAGGGAACAAGAGGTAATTAGGATGACTTTGAAGGAGGTCCATCACGGGTACTTAGCTGTACGAATTAACATAAGACCCTTTGCTTGTTCCTCCACCATTCACAGTACATTTCAAAGAGAGCTGAATACTGAGATATCCCGTGTTTACAATTCATTTACATGATAGGATGTTCTTTTGACCTCTGAATTATCAGAATACAGCATAGACAGGAACTGTTGATTACATTGTCCACCCTACTCCTACATATGTAAATACACAAAAACACAAACATATCTCCCCACATGTCTTCTGTGGGTTAATTTTGCAGGATGTTTAACCCTTTCTAGCCATGTGTCACAGCACCCAATCCCAAGGCCTAGGTAGCCAACCTAGTAGTGTATGGGGTAGTTCCTGTTACCTCCTGGCTCCTACTCATCTGTGCAGACAAGTAGTCAAAGTCAGAATCTAATATAATGTACTACTCTGCTGCCAGTTCTCTTTTATCTGAATCTCTTGGTATCTGGTACTTTTCTTGAAACTCCAACTCCTGGAATCAGGTGATTACATGAGGATCTCAGCTTTCATTTTAAAACAAAGTGTCTAGCCCTCATGACTGCAGAGAAAACTTGAAACATAACCAGAGTGCAACCTAAATACTCAGAAATGAAAAGGCAGGATCACCCCCCCAACACACACACACACACAATTTGTTTATAATATCATGATTTTTAAGCCAATCTCATGATTTTAGGGAGCCCGGACTCCTGATTTTTTTGAACCATCAGGGTTAGCAATATTGCAAATATAAGGGTGTGAAATGTATATCATGGTTTGGGACATGTGAGAGTTTGTGTGACGGTTTTTACACATACACAGCCTTCTGCATGTTTAACAAAAGTATCCTCAGAATGCTAAATAAGGCAAAGAAGGGCTTTCCTCTTGGCAACCTTATGGCAGGATGTCCACCCTAGTCAGACAGCATGTGTATTTGCACGCACATTTATGGAGCTGTGTAGGAGTCTCGGCCCTCTGTGGGGTGGTGGGGCACCACCCCGCCTCACTGCACATGCTCGGCTAGGTTGGGGAATCCTCGGTCTATGGCCCTGACACCTCAGGTCGGGTCCTGCAAGCGGTAGAAGCTAAGCCCAGGCCCTGGGTCAGGGCAGGGCAGAAAGCAATAATCAGGGGCTCAGGCCCTCAGGCGGGGGCTGAGCACAGAGTTCAATAGGCCCAGGCCCTGGGTCAGGGTGGGGCAGTGAGTAAATAGTCTGGGGCTCAGCTCCTCAGGCAGGGGCTGAGCACAGAGTTGAATAGGCCCAATAGAAGGCACTAGGCTCCTGGCTCTGGGTAACCAGGAAGAGGGGGGAGACGGCCACCCACAGGTTGGGTGGCAGCGGGGACGCAGGCCCACCCACTCCACTGCGTCCCAGCCCGGGGCCCTAGCAGCGGCAAAGGACCCGCCGCTGAGTCAGTGGGGATCCTGGCCGCAACACACTGACCTTGGCTCTGGCAGTGCTGCAGCCAGACTAGGGTCGGCTGCCCCCCGGGCTGCTTCCGGACTCCCCCTCGTAGGGTACCTGGGTCAGGGTGGTGTCTTCGGCGGGTCCCAGCACCATGGGCTCCTCCTCCGGATAGCGGCCGCTCGGCAGGTCTGGCCAGTCTTGGTGTGTACCCAGGGCCGCAGGGTTTCCCAGTCACGGGCTAGGCTGGTGGGGTCTGGTCTCCCCAGCGGCTGCTCCTCAAGTGAGCTCTGAGGGCCCGTTTTTATACTTCCGGTTCGCGCCAGTCTACTTCCAGGTCGCGGCCTATCTCTCTGAGGGGCGGACCCAGAGCCTCCTGGCTCCGCCCACTCTGGCCGCTGGGCAGGTTCTTCACTCTGTGGGGTGGTGGGGCACCACCCTGCCTCGCTACAAGCTGATTAAAAGTCAAAACCTCATGTAGAAACTAGAGGCCTGTTCCTGGACCACTGAAGTCAATGGTACTTTTGCCATTGGCTTCAACAGAAGCAGGATCAAGACCCAGATGTAGAAATCCTGATCAGGGCTTGTGTATTGAGAGTTTTGAGTTACAACTGGATCAAATAGTGGCCAGGCTTCAAAGACTGAAAGGGTCATGTTGGATTTGTAAACTAAACTTTCATGCATGAAATATAAATCTCTCATGGGAAATGGATTTACGGGTCCCGGGATCTGAGCAGTGGAATGTTTTAGTGAAATCCAATGTGTAACATAATGACTTTTTTGGTTTGTGTCTTTTTGGCTTAGGCTGAATGGAATGAGGACAAAGAAATTGCTTGCCTAGGAATTTTACAGATAATTCACTGCTTAGACAAGAGTTCAAAAGCCTGATACATTTATATTATATAAAGCTGTATATCTCCTCCTCCCCGAACAAGGAAAGCTCTGCTTTGATGCAGAATCTTTCTGGGGATGGTGGTTCAGTCAGATCCTGAGTTTTACTGTAGTTATTCTAGCTAGGTTGGAAAGGAAGTGTGGTCTGATGGTTAAGGCATCAAGACTCAGGAGATCTGGGTTCAGACCCTGGCCCTGCCACAGGCTCCTTGTCTGATCTTGGGCATGTCACTTAATCTATCTGTGCCTCACCTCCCCAGCTGTAAAATGGGAGACAGTAGTGCTTCCTTTTTCCCACACTTGGTCCCTTCCCTGGAAAGGTTGCACAGCAGATAATATGTTATTCTGGACATATAAACCAAGCACAATGAGGCTCTGGTCTCGGTTGGAGGCCTTTGAATTCTGCTGTTCTTCAAATTCCTTGCATTTCTTTCACCTCTTACCAATGGCCCTGCTGTGTCATCCAGATTTTTGTTCACCCTCCAACCTTGTCAAGAAATCAAATAATTTAAGGTGAAAATGTAGATTTTTTTTTTTTTTTTTTTGGTAACAAGAAGGATCTTGCTAAAGCCAATATGAACAAAAATGTTTTTGTGAAATTTAAAAAATGGTTAATGAAAACTTTTTAATGTAGGGCCCCTCCCGCTCCCCGAGTTGTAGACCCAAACAGCCCTGCATTGTGCTCACACATGAGAACCAGGGAGGTAACAGAACACTGAAGGTGGAGGTTTAGCGTCACTTGAGGAGAGGCAATGTGGGCCAATGGGGAGGCATCGAACTGGGTCTCAGGAGACATGGTTTCTATTCCCTGTTGTGAGAACCAAAGCATTAATTTAGGGAGGGATACCTGGGCTCTGAGGTAGATCAGTTCATGCCCTTCAAAGGCTCTGTATGCTTTGGGCCCAAATTAATTACCGAGGGGGGAAATGGCTCTGTCTACTTCTTATTATAAATGTTATTAAAAATAATAAAGAAATAATCAACAAGGTCATATCAATAAGGCTAAACTACTACAGTTTCTATCAAACTCAGCATTAATCAACTCAGTTATCAAATTAAGGTTACCTGAACTAATTAGCAGCAATACTGACATGAAATCAGTTTGGTAAAATCATCAGATTAACACAGCAAATAATGAGTTCTTAATCCTAAAGCAGAAGTTCAAGGAAATAGCTGTTTGCTTAATTACAAACCACAGTCAGAGAACTTTGACTCTCAGCAATGGCACCAATATTTATCTGGGCGGATATTTTAGTATAGAAACCAAATTTGTTTACATCTGTGCCACTGTCTCACTTAAATACATACATCTGTGCCACTGTCTCAAAAGTCAATTAATGCTTTCCTCCTTGCATACACTGTTAGGTACAGAGGATAACCCAGAGCCGGCGCTAGGCATAAACAGACTAAGCAATTGCTTAGGGCCCTGAGAAGCTCAAGGAGGCCCCTATTTGCTTTATATTATGTGTTGTGTGGAGGGCCCCCCAAAATATTCCTGTTTAGGGTGCCCACTGGACTCACCACCTCAGGGCTAATCTGTTTCCTCTTCTCCCCTCAAATATAAACTTTACTAAGATACTTTAATAAAAGAAAGTTTTACCAACTTTTTCACCAAACAGTGACAGTTTCGTTTCTATGGAGACTTTCTGAGAACTAGTAACAGAGACACATTGTATTGATTTTAAGGCAAAGTTTAGGGAATATTCTTTGTTTCCACCCCGTGTGCCCTTAACAGTATCTATTACACCTATAAGCATCCAACCATGCACTTACACTCTAAAATAGTAAACAATAGAGATGTCTCCCAAAAAGGAAAAATAAAATATTTAAAGTGAAAACAGGTTTGGACTCATCAGCTCTCTGACTTGTGTGGTCTAGGGACCTGTAATTGTAAGTTGTATACCAGACAGTGATTGCTGGCAATCGGCGCTCTTCACTAATGGGCATCTTCGGATGCAGGAAAAACTAAACAAGGCTAGGAAGATGATGATGATGATGTTGTGACTCCCCTTCTCCTGGAAGTGATTTCAGGGTCTGACTGGGAGGATCAGTCTTCTTGAGATGGCTGGTGACCCAAAAGGCACACAGCCCTCTGCATGACCTTGGTCTCACAACTGACTATACTACTTTATTCCACTACCCAACTTCTTCAGAGGTGTGAGCAACTCTGGGGTGCAGTACACCCTGGATACAGATGACATGGTCCAATCCCACCACAGGGACCAAATTCCAACCTGTGGATAGTTTGGAGAGTTCCCCTTTAGCCCGCAATTTCTTTCAGCTGGTCCATTTGTATAACCGCAGGCAGAAAGAGGAGGAAACATGAGGCAAGTCCTGGGGTTTCCTGAATAGTTTTAGAAGCAAACTGCGGGTTCATGCGGGAAGAAGAGAGGCGTTCAGGTGGCAGGAGGGAGGAGGAAAGGGAGGGTATCAGAAATGTGGACGTTCCCCGACTTTAATGCTTCCTCTTGTCTCCAAAGGGGTGACAGTGACAGTTGCACCAGACGTCCCCGTCTCCCTCTCAGTGGAGAGCAACAGGCACTTCTGTCTGGAGAGCCCTTCCAGCATAGCCATGGTCCCCCTACAGTACATGGTGTGCGTCAGTCAAAATATCACGTCTGCCCACCAGGAAGTGGGGAGCCAGCTCTCAGAGCAGGAGAGGAGGCTGCCAGACACTGACATATTAGGGTAAGAGAAAAATCTTCCCATTCCAGACAGCACCAAACAACTATCCAATGGCAGCAGCCCTTGGTCCCTATTGAATTGGGATGGCTTTCCACCAGCAATCCACAGGAAAAGGCTCTGTACCCAGTGCCCTGAGCCGTCCAGTCTCCCAGTGAAATTTAATGAAACAAAAAATATAATGAAAACATTTCCATTTCTGCTGGCGTTCAGTAGTATCTCCATTAGCTGATTGGTTCAAAAGCAAGGATCCAAAAGTCTAGTTCACTGGGGAGAAACATTCTCATTTCTTCTGCAATCAATACCCAAAGTAATGCTCCAAGTGGATCTAGACCATATACTGTTTGGTGGGAAGAGGGTTGTATTCTCCAACCATTTCCTCCTTTTACTCTCTTCCACATTCCCCCCATACACACACTGTCTTCAGAGACCTTGTGTCATGTACCTTCTGCCCAGCTGTGAGAGACTAGACATAATAAATATCTGGTAAGATCAAGCAAGACTCCTTTAAAAAAAAAAAATTATCCTGTTGCAGGTTGCCAATCTGGAGGCATTACAAAGCATCTGATTCTGCTGCCAAAATGGAGCGAGGATTAAGGTCTTTCTTCAACAGATTGAAAAGACATCATCTCGGGGAGGGGCTAATTGCTCTCAATGAACATTCCACAATGTTACTTTCCAATGCGGTATGTGCATTCATGCTGGGTGAGGGCAAACTGAGGGACTGCTTAGGAAAGCCCAGAAAAAGCGGTGATGGGGTTCTGCTACTCTGGAGCAGGGAATGGGCCATTTTTTGATGTAGAAACCTGATGCCCCCAGAGATAGGACAGAGAGAGCTACCTCTTCCAAGAGGTCCCACCCCCAAAGGTAAGAAGTGGTGACCAGTGCGTGGGTTGGTCAGTTGGAGAACATAATGGAACGTTTGAACCTGTGAAAAGGTTGTGTGCAGGGGAATGGGAGAGTATCGGAGATGGTTCGGATGTTATCTGAGGCTGGGTCTCCCATCTCTATGGCAAACAGTAGGGCTGGATAAAAGTTTTCAAATAATTTTTTTCATTGGAAAATAGACTGTTCAAAAACAAAAAAACCTCATGGTTTTTCTAAATTTTCTCTGGGGAAAAGAAAAGAAAACTAAAAACTTTCCATTTTTGGCTTCTCCTTTTTTTCTCCTCTCCCTGCCACCCCCTTTTTCAGTGGCCAAATGGAAAAATGAGAGAGAAGATGGGAGTGAATGGGACAAATTTTTTGAAAAAAAAAAAATTTGAATAAGCAAAAAAATTATCCTTTTTGAAACCTGAAAAATGAAAATTATTTTGAAGTTTTCAAAAATTTTCTCAAACATTACCATTTTTGGACTAGCTCTAGTAATTTTCATGTAACGTAATGATCAATGCCTATCATTAAAGAGGGGGTAAAAAAGTGTTGTATGTACTTTTCTGCATAAATCTAATCTTAAGAATAATAAAAGTTGTTTTGCACTTAGGGTACGTCTACACTGGAATCGGAGGTGTGATCTGCATTCGTGAGAATATACCTGAGCTAGCTTTCATCTAGCTAACACGCCTAAAAATAGCAGTGAAGATGCAACAGTACAGGCTAGGAACACAAGTACATACCCAGGCATCCTGCACCGCCACATCTTCACTTAGCTGTGCTAAGCTAGTATAAAGGCCAGTATATATATAAGTGGGGATGTCTATCCAAGCTATATTCACACCTCTGATTGCAATGTAGGCTTACCTTTAGTGTGTGTTCCTGAATTGTTTGTGGGTTGTGGTTATTTTTTTAAAGGGATGATGAAGGCTATTTAATTTGAGAGGAAGAACGTTCTTGTGGTTCAGGTACCGAACTGGGACTCGGGAGAGTTGGATTCAGTTCTCAGCTCTGCCATAGACTCCCTGTGTGACCTTGGGCAAGTTGTTGATGGCCAGATTTTCAAGAGTTCAGCTCCCATTTTAGGTACCTGAATGAAGTGGCTGGATTGTCAAAAATGCTCAGTTCCCAGCAGTTCTCAATCATTTAGGTGGTTTAAGTGAGAGCTGAGCTCTTTTGAAAATCTGCCCCTTAATCTGTCTTACTTCAGTTCCCCAACTGTAAAATCAGTCCCTTATTCTTTCTATCTTGCCTATATTGATTGTAAGCTCTTCAGAGCAGAGCTTGTCTCTCATTCAGTGTACGTGTAGTCCTCAGCACAATGGGATCCCCAATTTCAGTTGAAGCATCTACATGCTACTGTGATACTGCTACTAATAAAGACTGTGCTGTTAACTAGTCTGACTTGCCAAGCCTTGCATTCTCTGGCCATCAGTTTCAAGTTACCCTGTTGACTCGTGTTCAAATTATTGACTAACAGTGCACTCTGTTCTTCCTTCCCTCCAGGACCATATGCACTTGCCCATGGCTAGCAGGAAGATGCATGCTCTGAGACACACCAGGAACCTCTCGTTAATTAAACCTCTGAAGTTTTCCATAACTCTGTCCCCGTATACAAGCATTAACTCCCAGCTGTTTCTGATGTCTCTGCAAGAGGGCAAAGAAAATTACTGGCTGAGCCTCCAATCAAAATTCGACAGCCACCTGGTACAAGCCTATATTGCTTTTCTAATCCAATCACTTAAATCTAGAGAGTCTGAACTCAGAAGACGCCAACAGGTGTAAGAAACACTCTTTCTGCAGTAATAGATAATCAATGCAGCACACTACACTAGACAGTGTTTAAATATTAGTGATCTATGTAAAATTTAATACAAATAAAGCCATATCTTGGATTATTTAATAGAACGTGTCAGTGAAAAAATATTACCCACTTTAGTTGTCTGTTAAGCAAAATAACTCCTGACTGACACAGATATTTGGTGTGCTATATTAAAAAGCTAAATCTCTTTTGCTAGAGGCTCAGTTTCATACCAGTACTCCTGTGACACTGGGGTATGTTACTACAGAGAGTAAGTTATGAAATGTTTTAAAATGTGCATTGTAACTTGGATTTAAAAGCAGGCACAGTTAGGTCAATGTGGGGCCAATTAGTCGTATCTATAACTTTCCCTACATTTCCTGTGAAAAGCCTATTTAACTCTTTCCCCCTTTTCCCCTTTCAGTCCTAAATTAGAAGAGAGTCCATAAGCCCAGTCTTCATAAGCAACCTTACAATAAATGGGCAGTACCCAGCTGCAAGCCTACCATGATAAAACCAGGGTATTTGTAGCCAACCATAGGCGCCGACTCCATGGGTGCTCTGGGGCTGGAGCACCCACAGGGAAAAAGCACCCACTGGCAGCCAACCTCCCCACCCCGCCTCGCCTCGCCTCCGCCTCCTCCTCTGAGCGCACCACGTCCCTGCTCCTCCGCCTACCTCCCAGTGCTTGCCACCACCAAACAGCTGTAGCAAGCTCTGGGAGAGGGAGAGGAGGAGCAGGCACTGGATCAGGCCTTTCACCAGCAATACAGTGCTGTCAGTTCTCTCGTGTCAGCAAGACATGCTTTCCACAAGTCACTTTAAGGGTTGCCCAACCAGTATACACCCAGAATATGATCTCTAACAATGCCCTATGCCATTGGCTTCAGAAGAAAATAAAAGCTCAGTGCTATCTAAATTAGTAATAATGCAAAATAATAACATGGCATATTATATCATGGAAGAGAGCAGCTTCCTGACCTCACCTAGTGATCAGCTTATGTCCTAGTGCATGAGGACTGAGAGCTTTTACAATTCCACCCTAGCTAGTATAACTGCAGACGCTCTGGAATTAGTAAGCGTATAATGTTTCAAACCCAGCCTCATAATACCCTTGCTGTATCACAGACTCCTCTGCTTACCAAGTGGAAAGGGCAGTTTTCTGTCCGGCTGAACGTGACCAACGATGCTGCAAGAACCTGGTACATGGACAGGGTGAGCCTCTTGTGGCAGAGACTGGGAGCGCAGTACGTGACTTTTGAAGGTGCTGAAGGAAACACATTTGCGGAGCAGGCAATCCAGCCACCCAGAGAACTGGAAGGGGATAAATACATTGGCATGTTTGCACTAATGGCAGCTACGCTGGGAAATTCGACAATAATTAGTGCCATCACAAGGTGAGTCTCAGGAAAAGTGCTCGAAAGGTGAAATGAAAGCAGACATCTAAAGTCTCCTATTGGTCCTATTTCAGTGCAAGCAGGATAGCTGGGATAGGGTCCAAACAGCCAAGGAGGAGGGGGAACTGTATGGGAGCCCTGTTTTAACCCTGCCTGGGAACTTGGGTGGGCATCGTGGAACGAGAGATTCTGCCTGTGACAAAATTTAAAGCACACCGACTAACTCATCTTCACGCCCCTTATCTGCAATTGGCTTCAATGGAGGAGAGCAGTGGTTGGCTGAGCAAACAGGCCAGCTAATGGCAGCTGCCAGTTCTGCCATGCAAGCAAGCAGAGAGTGCATCTACGTTTGTGCTGTAGGAGGTATGATTCCAGCTCACGTAGACCTACCCGCGCTAGCACTACTCAAATCGGCACCTAAAAATAGCAGGGTGTCTGCAGCAGCATGTGTGGCAGCCCGGGGTAGGTGCCAGGAGGTCAGGTGGGATTGTACTCAGGGCAGCTAGCCCAAGCAGCTGCCTGTGCCACCAGGGACACACTGCTATTTTAGACGCTAGCTCAAGCAGAGCTAGCGCAGGTACGTCTACCCAAGTTGGGAATGACACCTCCCAGCTCATCTGTAGCCATGACCAAATCCTCAAAGGCATCTAGGTGTGGAATTACCATTGATTTCAAATACCTTTGAGGAACTGGGCCATAATGGCAGTTTGCTCCTCCCAGCCTGCAGCCGCACCATTATTATGGGATGTACTCACCCTGCCAATCTGAAAACACCACTCCTGAAACTTGTCACTGGAAAGAAAATGCACATACTGCTGGGATGGATTCAGCCCCAGTAGGGACAAGGAAGTGGTTGGGTGATTGGGTCTACTGCCCCGTTTGCCTTGTTACCCTGTCAATTAACCAGTTACCCAAGCAAGCTATAATTTGCTGATCTTCTGGTTGGGGGCTCATAGAACTAAACTGCAGAGTCTACTGGAAAGATTCTTGCCAAAGAGCATTAGGCTTTGGTTTCACTCTTGCTGATTTGAGGTCCTTTACTGGAAAGTGCAAAGCAGAATAAAATGTATATGTTTATTTTATTCCAAAACTCTAAAAAAATTTTTTTATTGAAAATGACTTTTTCCCCCACAGAAAAATTCAGGTTTTTTATTAATCCCCTGCTTTTTATTTTCTTTTATTTTGATAGGAAAATGTTTCAGCTAGAAAATTTTGATCAAATCTACACATGCCGTTTTGCAGGCACACAAATGAGGAAATATACAAAATGGGGCTGGCCAGTCAATTGCTGCTGCAGCTTCTAAAATCTAGGGACACAAATCAATGTTTCCCAAAGAGAAAATCCATCCCAATTTAGTACTATGAGAGCAATCAGACTGAGGCTCTATCTCTCTCTCTTTCTGAGGGTACGTCTACACTACCTGCCTGATTCGGCGGGTAGTAATCGATCTTCTGGGATCGATTTATCGCGTCTTGTCTAGACGCGATAAATCGATCCCGGAAGCGCTCGCCGTCGACTGCGGAACTCCTGCTCGCCGAGAGGAGGAAGCGCTGTCGACGGGGGAGCCTGCCTGCCGCGTGTGGACCCCGCGGTAAGTGATTTGAAGTTCGAACTAAGATACTTCGACTTCAGCTATGTTATTCACATAGCTGAAGTTGCGTATCTTAGTTCGATCCCTCCCCCCCCCAGTGTGGACCAGCCCTTAGTGATAAATAGTGTTAATTTTAAATGGCCATAAAGAATGATAGACTGTTCTGATACAGTTGCAAGTCTGTTCTGATACTCTTGCAAGTCTCTTGAAATGATCCAACTGGAGGGCTTGTCCTGCAGCGTGAGTGTGTGAGGAGGCTTTTTCTTTCCCTTCCTGTGAATGTTTGTTTTATTTATTTTTTGTGTGCCATGTTTACAGGATGACACACAAATCCAAGGTCTTGGCCACTTATGGTAATTTAAGCTCCCACAGCACCTTTTGCAAAGCAGGGACATTAACTCCAGTGTTTTAGCCAAAGTCCAGTCTGAGCAATTATTTTGCCACCTAATTATCACCTGTACTTTCAAATGGATACAGTCTTCTTCACTTTCTCTCCTATAATGTTGCTATACACTACCACAGCTGCCACGTTCCACACCAGAAGTGGGTGTATTTCAGTGGCAGGGACAGAGATCAGTGCTTAATTTGTGCCAGGGCTGAGACCCAGCACCTCTAGGCTTGGCAGTTCATAGCCCCAGCACCTCTGGGCTTGCCGCATCAGTTATTAAAGTAAATCATTGATTGAGCCCTGGCACCTCTTTCATTATGAATTAAGCACTGCAGTGATCTCTAAATAGCCTTTACATATCTTCAGAGCAGGTCTAATTAGTCAGTTAATGTTTGTAACACACTTTGGGATACTCTGATTAAAGGCAATATGGCAGTGGAGAGCTTTGTTGTTTTTTATTATTGGGATCTCTTGTATTTACCAGATGGCGAAGGGATACAAATTGTTCGGGAAATAAATATTTTCAAGCTTCTTATGAGGACTTTACAGGAAATTGGAAACAAAGATCATTTTAAATGGTTCATTTAAAAAAAAAGAAAAGGCTGTAACTCTCCTTTTGAATGTCTAGTTAAAGAGAGAGGTTCTAAATTGGCTGTGGGATTGACAGTGATTCAGAAAGAAGGTGCTGTCTGTGATTATTCAGAAGAGTGTCAGGTAGCACCTAGCTAGTGAAAGCAGTAGGGTGACCAGCTGTTCCTACAAGCTGGTCGTCAGCTGATGCAGCTTTGCTCAGCAACTTGTATTTAGTAGTTCTCAGTTACCAGAACTGCTCCATAAACCATTGCATCAAATCCCATGTCACCAAAGTATCACCAGATGGGAGCACCTGTGGACCAATCAGTCAGTTATTAGTATTACTACTGCTTATTGTTTATGGTGCCATTTATATTCATGGCATAGCTTTAGATACCTAAAAGACAATATCACTGCCTTGAAGATCTTGGAATCTAAATTACCCAGTTGGGCTTGGGTCACAGTGTGATAAAGGTTAAGAACCCCTAGTTAATGGCGTTCTACTAAAAGCAAAAGTCCCCAATTTAGAGCCCTAAGAGCATTGAGGTACAAATCCTGAAGTTCTTCCTTAATCCTCGCTTGCACACAATTCCTGTTGTCTTCACAGAGAGTTTTGCTGGAGTAAAGTCTGCAGGATCTGGCCGTGACTGCACATCCGGAAAAGCAACACCCAAACTATCTTATGGACCTATACTAGAGGGACTATGCTATTAGAAGCCTTGTGACCCCTGAGTGTGCATTGAGGGCCCAATCTAATTCCCAATGAAGTCAATGGAAAGACTCCCAATGGCTTCAATGGGCATTTCAGACACTGTTTGGGTGTTGTAAGGTGTTTTTCTGGTTTGCTGTTCATCTGCCCTTCTTGCTCCTAGATCTAACCATCTTCCACTCTTCATTCAAATGACCCCGCTCCAGTCAGACTGGAGCTATGCTGGTTTGAAGGGGATTATACCTTCTGTGCTTCACTACAGTCTTCTTGGCTACAACTTCTTCATTCCAGATGCAGTAGGTAATATATTTTTATGATCTGTTCATATCCCAGACCATTCTGCATGAATTTTGTAAGGTCTAAAGCATTGCCTATTGCTACAGCAGGGAGAATGCATGTGATCTGTTAGCTCCATCAGCAAGCTGCTAAAAAACATAGTAAGCTATATTAAGACACAGCCTCAGGGGGGTTTATTTGGTATCCTATTCTATGCCACATCAAGTTTATTTGATTTACTATTAACGGGAATTAACCAGGGAATTTAAAGAAAAGCTTTTATCAAATTAAATAGGACACCCATATGCTTCTAGCTTCCCTGGGATTAGAGTTCAAAGAATTCCTTAGCCTTGTACCAAGGGCACCTTAACTGGGTCCAACTCATTGAAAATATGCCAGGAGTCTGAGGGCTGCATGTGAATTTGTATAAACTGGCATAGATTGCATCCACTTTCGTCTCTGGGCTAGACTGTGCACTGGCCCTGTAGTGTAGTGGGAGCACAAGGAACTGAGCATCAGCTCCTTGAGGTATTGAGCCCGAGCCTCACCTGGTGTAAGTCAACATAGCTCCACTGCATTCAATGAAGCTATGCTGACTTACACCAGCTGAGGATCTGGTCCCTTGTGTCTGAGGCAGGCATGATACCTCTGGGAGCAATGGGGCAGCAGGTACAGCAGCACCATCTATGTCCTTTTCTCAGGGTGGGGCATATGCTCACCCCGGTCTGCCTCTCACAGGAGTTTCTCTGCAGCGCTGTGGGTGCTGGCATCTCCTGGAGCAGGGATGCAAGGGCCAAGATGGTGCCTGCGCAGAGGTTTCTTGCAGGTTTCTTGTGTATGTTGGGACCTGCCAAGGGCTGTACCAAGAGGGCCTACAGAGGCTGCATCGTAGAGCTCTATGGGCTGCATAGCTACCTGGTAGTTACGCTTTTGCCATCACCTGCTCCAGGCCATCTCCCCACTCAGAGGGTAAGAACAATGTTGGTCTCTCTGAATTTCTGCTGCCACTTTAAAATGGTTGAGCTGAAGTCTGCACACACAAGTCAGGACTGAGAAGGAGGATCCCTTATGAAAGGCCTAATGGAGAGTAGCTGTACAATCCATGGGTGCCATTTTCTATGCTTAGGGCTCTGCTCCTCATTAGTAATTTGGTGCCAAGCTCCCACTGACCACATCCTTAAAAATGGCTGCTCCCAACCCCCTCGGATTATTTTTGACCTGCCGCCCCCGCCGCCCCTTGACCGGCCAGTATTTTTGTGATAACACTTATCAGCACCGGGAGTTCAACCATCGCTGCAAACTCTGCTTACACGAAGGCAGCATCATTTGCACTGGTGCAGTTTACCCCAGTGTGATGCCGTTATTCCAGCCCAGTTATGGAGTTGCTCAACAGCTCCCCTGCTGATTGGGGTGTGGCCTCAGTAGGCCAAGTACAGAGCCACAGCACAGTTTGCTAAAGTACCTAAAAGCAACTTCCTCTTCCTCCATTGCAACCTACAAAATGATCCCACTGATGTAGCTCTGGATCATTCATAGAGGATCCTTGCATAGAGAAACCATTGCTAAGTTAAGAACAGGGCCGGCTCCAGGCACCAGCCGACCAAGCACATGCTTGGGGCGGCACCTGGTGGGGGTGGGGGATGTGGCGCTCAAGGGTTGTTTTTTTTTAAAAAAAAACCCCAATCTTCCCGGCCCGTGCTCCCAGCCGTGGGAGCTGGGCAGCGGGCCTGCTGCGCTGCCAGCCGGGGCGCCAGCGGGGCCGGCCGGCGGGCGGCTTTTTTGCCTGGGGTGGCAAAAAAGCCAGAGCCAGCCTTGGTTAAGAAATAAGCCAGGGCGGATGGGCAGCTCCATGGCCTTTTGGAGGAATTGTGTTCATTCCAGAGGCACAACCACGGGTCAGTGTAGATGTCTCAGATCATTTATAGAGAGCCATGTTCATCATTCGGAGCCAGCAGGGTTGAGTGATGCCTCATGCCCTGCTGGGAGAACCCGTCTTATCCCAATGGACAAAATCGGAGTGATTGGTGCCCTCGAGGGGGAAACCTGTTCACCCTAGATGGAGAACTGAGGGGGACTGTTGACTCACGCCCTATAGGGACACAATTATTCTAGAGGTTCAAACTGGTGAAGATCCTGATAGACGGGGACAGACCTGGGCCAGTAAAGACAGTGTCTTTCCTTCTCTCATCAGTGAAGGGGACAGAGAGGTTGAAGGATGGATGGCTGGATGCCAGGTTGAGAAGCTGCATTTAACTGAACTGGTTTTTGTTTTCCTTTTGTGTAATTAAGAGCTAGTAATTTAATATGAACTTGCTGCCTCTTGTGTCTGTGTACCTCAGGACTGCCTCCTCTTGCAGTGGGGTTCGTTTGAATCATTCACACCTGGCAGAGGGGGGATGTGGGAAAAAAACACCCCCAGAGCAGGGTGGGGGAGGGAGTCGTCATTAGAGCCGCATCTGCACAGGTTGTTTACACTTTCTTTGACGTTTCTGGCTTCCTGCTTACAACGTGCTTGGCTAAAGCTCCCTCAGGCAATGCAGGGCCAGAGCAGCACTTAGTTTCTCTCAGGTCTAATTTAATATTGTTTTATACAGCTCATTTTTCGCATTTAAAACTTGCTTTAGCAGAGCCAAACCCAGAAGAATATTACTGGCCTGTCTAAACACACCCTTAAAAGGAGTTTATCTTAATAATGATGAGATTACCCCCTTTTTTTTCTTTAACTGTATATATAACATTACATTGCATCTGGAAAAAAAGAAAAGAAAAAAAAAAGCCTATGTCAAAACAACATTAAGCATTGCAAACTTAGAAAAGATCAGAATTTAGGTTTCCCGCACAACTTTCATTTGGCCCCTTGTACATATCCATTATGATACAATCTTTAATGACATGATCACATACTATTCTTTTCCACAGGACTCTTCCCTCATTCAGTGCAGGCTGGTCAGTGAATTTTGTTTTATTCCCATCATTCAGTGTATAGCCTTAGGCCTTATTTAATGTACTCTATTCAAACCTGGCCCTAAGGACAGAATAATTAATTTCCTCGTGGTTTTTTTTCTCTGACTCTCATTAAACATTCATTAATTTATTTTCATAACATCCCTGTGAGGTGCAGGATTGGTATGATCTCAATTGTATAGATGGGGGGGACTGACACACAGAGAAATTAAAGTCAAAAGTGTCCACTAATTTTGGGTGCCTGATATGTGATGCTAGGGGCCTATCTGCTCCAAAGCTGCAGATAGGTGCCTAGTGGGATTTTCAAGAGTGCCTATGAAAATCCTACTAGACACCTATCTGTATCTTTAGGCTCCTATATATCTTTAAAAATCTGGCCCTTAGGGTGTGAATTTTCAGAATACGTAACATTATCTGCAACCTCTCTCTACCCAGGTCCTCCCTACCATATGTTCCTTACCCTACTGCATTCTGTGTCATGCGGCTTCTTCTCTCTCCTCATGACCTAAATGCCCGCAGGGGGAGCATTGAGAGCACAGGACAGACAGTGTCCCAGCTCTCAGTTCTAGTGCCCTGTCCCAGAGCAGCCTGAAACAGCAATTGCAGGGAAAGTCCTGCTCAGTCCCAACACCACTGGGATGGTGCATGCACAGTCCAGTGGCATGTAGGAGCTGTGAGGGGCTGGAGCATGCTCAGAACAGACAGACTTGTTGGAGAATTTAGAAGCCAAACTCTAAACACATCTCTATTGAGTGTGTATGAATGACAATTTTTTTCTTGGACAAATTTGGGTAGTTTTTCATGGAAACAGCAAAAGACACTTTCCTGTCACAAAGGCCACCCGCCTCCCCCCAGCCAAATTTCAAGTCTCTGCTCCAAAGCCTGGAGACATTAGCACTTCTAAAAATAACATTCCTACAACCAATTCATTAACATGGGCAAGACAACATATTTTTTCCTTATCCTGTTCTCGGAAACGGATGAATTATTTTTGCTGAAACTTTCCCCAAAAGGTTCAGCCACAGGCAGACACCCAGTGTGGAAAACTGCAGCCAAATGGTTTCAGTTTGGCAAGGTTATAAACAACAGAAAATAGGGTCTTACAAATGAGAAGTTGTGGGCAACCTTAACTATAGGCAGTGCTACCTGCACTGTCTAAAATGGTTATTTTTTCAGTCACCTTTTTCAAGCACATTTTTAAAATAGGGTTTTTTTCTGCTTGAGTCCTTTCTCCTGCTTTAAAAATAGTTTTTAGTAGGAGACAGCCTTAGCCAATGTTAGGATCATCAAGTGCCTGCCAATTTGAGCATTCTCTCCCTCCACCTTGAAGTACAGAGCAGCACTGTTTTCTGCCCAGTCACATCTAGATGTACTGTTCTTAAGTGTCCCTACCTGGAGCAACTTATTGGGGTGATAACATTCATGGCAAATAGCATCTCCAGGCTTTTGATTTACAAATCATAGAATCATAGAATATCAGGGTTGGAAGGGACCTCAGGAGGTCATCTAGTCCAACCTCCTGCTCAAAGCAGGACCAATCCCCAATTTTTGCCCCAGATCCCTAAATGGCCCCCTCAAGGATTGAACTCACAACCCTGGGTTTAGCAGGCCAATGCTCAAACCACTGAGCTATCCCTCCCCCCAAATGGATAAGTTGGATACTTTTAGAGAGAGATTTTTTACTCTCAGGGATTCTGAAATGTCTGGTATTGCAGACATAGCTGAACAAGATGGTCAAAAGTGGGTACCTAAAGCTAGGCTCCTAAAGCCATATTTAGAAACCTAAATAAGTGCCCCAATTTTCAAAAGTACTAAGCACCCAACTGTTCCCTCTGAGGTCAAAGGAGGTGATGGGCAGCCAGTGCATCGGATAACTAAGCCACTGATCTAGGTACATAGAACCATCAGGTTAGAAGGCAGCACAAAGGTCATCTAGTCTAACCACCTGTCAAGATGCAGGATTTGTTGTGTTTAAACTATCCAAGACAGATGGCTATCCAGCCTCGTTTTGAAAACCTCCAGTGAAGGAGTTTCCACAACCTCCCTAGGCAGTCTGTTCCAGTGTCCTACTGTTCTTACAGTTAGGAAGGTTTTCCTGAGATTTAATTTAAATCTGCTATGCTGTAGTTTGAACCCACTGCCTCTTGTCCTGCCCTCTGTGGCAAGAGAGAACAACTTTTCTCCATTTTTTATGGCAGCCTTTCAAGTATTTGAAGACGGCTATCATGTCTGCCCTTAGCTCCTAATGGAAAAGAGGAGACTAACTTCTGTTTTTGAACATGTTGGCCAGTAATCCAGCATGGAGTTTTTCTATCTTCATTGAACTCTCTACTAGCAACCCAACCTATCTCCACAGAGAATATAATAGAGAGAAAAACACCAGAGGAAGTCAGCGGGGGTGCTAATGGTTGTCCTGTACTGTGGCACATGTGATCATACATAGGATTGTTAAAGACATGCTGACAAATGTCTTCTCAGCTTGTATTCTTTCAGCAGGGCCGGCTCTAGGATTTTTGCCTCCCCAAGCAAAAACAAATGTGGCCGCCTCCACCCCCCCCCGCCCCCCCGTTTTTTTCTTACCCCACCCCCGCTCAACTCCGCCCCTTCCCCAAATCCCCAGCCCTGCCTCCTCCCCCCAGGCTCTCAAGCCTAGGAAGGAGGGAGGGAGGGAGGGGGAGAAGCGGCACGCGAATCAGCTGTTTCGCGTGCCGCGGCCGCTCGGGATCTCCCCCTCCCTCCCAGGCTCTCAAGCCCAGGAGGGAGGGGGAGAAGTGGCGTGCACGTCGCAGCCGCTCACGTTCTCCCCCTCCCTCCCAGGCTCTCAAGCCTAGGAGAGAGGGGGAGAAGTGGCGCGCGCGCCACAGCTGCTCAGAATCTCCCCCTCCCTCCCAGGCTCTCAAGCCTAGGAGGGAGGGGAAGAAGCGGCGCGCGAATCAGCTGGTTTGCGCGCTGCGGCCGCTCAGGATCTCCCCCTCCAGCAGCGGCGCGCGAGCCAGCGGCGGCAGCGGAGGTGAGCTAGGGCGGCCGGGGCACATTTTTAGGGGCGGCATGGCTGGCGCCAGAATGCCGCCCCTAGAAACGTGCCGCCCCAAGCACCAGCTTGTTTTGCTGGTGCCTGGAGCCGGCCCTGTCTTTCAGGGCAGGGACTTGTGAGCTCGTGCAGCATCTAGCCCAGTGGGGCTCTGATCCTGGTTTAGGCCACTGAGTGCTCCCACACTACAAATAATGAAGAAGAAGAATGAGGGAGCTGGTGGCAAGAGGTGTGTACAAGAAGCAAGTTCAATATTGAAGCTTTCCTGCCAGGCTTAGGAAGTAGAAGTGCATGGGCTCCCTATTCGTTCAGTGAGCTGTTACTTGTAAAGCTATACCAAAACAAATACTCTGTTTCTGAAAGCTGTTACCCCAAAATTGGGCCAGCTAGTAAGCTTAGGGAGGACTAATGACCCACCAGAGTTTGACAGAAAGCAGCACGTTTATTATACTGATATCTAAGCGCCAAAGAAAGGGGGGCACACTCACGCTCACATACTCACGCTCCCAGGACAGGTACAGCACTGGAGATGTCAGGATCCTTCAAGGTAAGTGTCCCACAGCACAGCAATGGATGGTGTGACTAAGGTAAGTCTTCCTAAAGCACTATGGAATGCAACACAGCGGACCGCCTGGCCAGTACTGCCTGCCAGGTGGTCCGGGTGAAGGGCCTTCATGGGAGGTACAAGTTTGTGATTCCTGAGCACATGGCCCCTTCCCCTTTTAAGGACCACCTCCTCATGGCCTGCAACTAGAGATGACTTGGCCGCATCTGGTTGGTCACGCTCCACCTCAGGCAGTGTCCATGCATTTGGTGTGTGATCGCTGCCTGATTAGAGTCCCAGACACCCTGTTTACCTGGGAGCTCTTCTGCTCTTCCAGCTGTCTAACAGCCCATTCATCCCACAAGCATTCCAGGAGGGAGGGGAGGGGAGGGGGAGAGCCACTTCACAGGTATTCAAAGAGTGAAAGGTGACAAAAGGGGGTGTGGGGTGTGGAGTGAACAGACCGTTGGAGTAACGAGTTATACACAGCATACAGACAGGGCTGGCTCCAGGCACCAGCCTACCAAGCACGTGCTTGGGGCGGCACCTGCAGGGGGGCGGCGCTCAGGGTTTTTTGGTTTTTTTTTTTTTTAAATAACATACTGCGCCCCATGGCGCTCTGGGAGAGCGGGGCAGCGCCTGGGCTCGCCGCCCACCCCACAGAGCTCCAGTTGGCAGGGAGAGTGGGGCCGCAGCCGGGCTCGCCGCCTTCCTCCCGGCGCTCTGGCCGGCAGGGAGAGCGGGGCCACGGCTGGGCTCGCCACCCACCCCGCGGCGCTCAGGCAGCCTGGGAGAGCCGGGCCGCAGCCGGGCTCGGCGCCCTCCCCAGGGTGCTCCCCGCCGGCGCCCCGCGCCCCAGCCGGGGCAGCAGGGCTTGCCACCCGCGCTCTGTGCCCCGGCCAGAGTGCCGAAGGCCTGCCGCGCTCCCCGTCCCGGCTGGGGCAGCGGGGCCTGCCGCGCTCCCCACCGGCATCCCGGCCGGGGCTGTGGGGCCGTGGGCGTGCCGTCCTCCTCGCCGGCGCTCCAGGTGGGGGGGGGGGGTGTTTTGGCGGGCGTTGGGGGTGGTGGGTTTTTTTTTGTTTGGGGGGGGCGGTGTTTGGGGGGTTTTGTTTTTTTTTTTGCTTGGGGCGGCAAAAACGTTAGAGCCGCCCCTGCATACAGATCACTGCTGCTCCTACAACAAAAGCCTCTCACCATTAGACGGGGATCTGGGTTTTTAATGCCTACAGTAGGTTTTTAAATCAAACCCAGCTCCATTATCTTTTTTTTTTAACCCTCAAGCGACTGACTTGTATTTCAGAGGGGAATCAGAATCTGCTTCCATTTATCCTATGTGTTCCTTATAATTAGTCATTGATACCCTGCCCCCTCCACCACTTTCCACTTGATGGAGCACAGCCAGATTATTACCACCAAACTATTTAAGGAAGAAGCGACAAAGCCAGGGAGAATAGGAATACATCTCAGGCCCTATCTGAACTCAGTCTCTTCCCTAGAATGAGTGCTACTAATCCCGGTGGTGCTACTCTTTGCATGAAACTTTCTAGTGCTGTGTCTGGGGGTCAGTGCACTCTATGTTTGGTCAATGTCTAGTCTACTGATTTGACTTGGAATAACTTTGGAAAAAACTAAGGATTTAAATTCTGTGGCATATTGTCATGAATTTGGGCACAAACCATGAAGTTCCAGGTTGCCACCGTTCTGTGACAGCAGGATCAGCTATCCAATCTGCTCCAAAACCATAAATCCCCTATTGCTTGAGACCAAGAAACATTCACCTGATGCCAATGGAGCTACGCAGATTTTAATTATCCGAGGATCTGGCTCAGTGTCTCCGATGCAGTGCTTAATTTGAAAAGGAAAAAGTGTTGGGGCTCAAGCATAACAAAATGGCGTCCACCATACATGCAAGGTCATGTCACATGGAGGATGCCATTTTGTAGAGCAAAATGGTGTCGTCCACACAGTGTGACCTCGCACTCACCGTAAATGCGAGGTCATGACTTGCATGCAGGTGTAGAATTGCATGCCTTATTAAATGCCACTGACGGAAGAGGCACTAGGGCTGTGCCCTAGCAGGAAAAGAGGTGCCAGAGCTAAGCCCCAGTACAAATTAAGCTCTGCTCCTAGGCTCGTCTCCAGTAATAAATTGGGCTGGATTCAAACTGGCAACTTAGAAATTAGAATCTTCCTATTCCAGAGCCCTCTATTTCCCCAGTTTATGACTTTTGAAATCTCATTACACCCATATTCCATATTACTCACTCTGGGTAAAATTCACCCTCAGGGCAGAGGATCAGCACAAGGTCGGTATATTATTTAAATCCCATTTAAACCCTCAGCATAGACCCTTACTAAAGGATGAATTTCATCTCCTGAAAATATTGGAAAATGGAATATATTGCATGTCCAAATGCCTTCTGGCTTTCTGCCGATATTCATCACTCCATAATGCCTTTCTCGGTGGTGATTACCAAGATTCTGGCAAAACAAAACAAAGTTTCTTTGTTTTATAATAATCTCTTCCCTCCTGCTGCCTGATTCATTCAGTTACTCCTCAGTCTAGTGTATTGTGATGTCAGAATGACTTTCACAGTCACTGGATTGAATCTGAGAGAACGAGGAGGCTGATTAAAAAGGAAATAGTTTCTGTTTACATAAGTATACTGGTAATCAGCAGAAAATAGTTACAGAAAAGGACAGTTTTCCCTGGGATTTTATAAAATTGTATATATTTAGCTTGCTGGAGTGGTGTGCTGTAACTGCATTTCTCTTTGACAAGACGTACAGAAACCTGGCATTGCTGTTAAACCATTCAGATCTGAAAAGAGAGAAGGCGAGAGAGAAAGTTAAAGATTTTCCTTCTTTTAGCAGGTGATTTATCTAGAACATTTGTCTGTAATTTAACCGCTATAGCCTGTGCACTGTGATACTCCAGCTGGAGTTACCACTGCAGCACTTAATTAATGTTAATCCTCCATAACATGGACTGAACTAAATTATATTTTATTTTATTTATGTATATATATATTATTTCAGCAGTCAGATGGCCAGTAGTATTAACCTTTTCTTCCTTACCTGCACTCTCTGTCTGTCCCATTCAATCAGAACCAATAGATCAGTTCATAGACCAACCAATTGTACTCATTTTTAAACTCTCTGGAAAACTTTTATCTCCATTTAACCACCTGTGGCGGAACATGTGGGGTTAGATCCATAGCTGGTGGTAAGTCAGCGTTGCTGCATTGACTTCAACAAAGCTATGTCAGTTTACACCAGATGAGGATCTGGTCTGTGGTGTCCTGAACCATGCTTGTTTCTATAGCTGTTATGACTTTCTTCTTAAATACTATACAGTGGAAAATCCTTATCAGACTAACATACTTTCAGACATATTACCCTTACACATAGAGAAGCCTGGAAAACCAGGATTTTTCTTACAACATTTTTTGCAGGGAAAAAAATCCCCTTTTGAAATTTTCCCAATGGGAAATTCCAAAAATATGGGTGAGTGGTAGTAGCGCAGCCAGGTCCGGAGCACAGGGGGAGCAGCGCTATAAAAAGGCACCTCCCCCTGTACTCACCTGGCAGCACTCCAGGACTTCGGTGGCACTTCGGCGGCGGATCCTCACTCACTCCAGGTCTTAGGTGGTATCGGTCGTCGACAAAATGCCGCCGAAGACCCGGAGCGCCGTCGTGTGAGTGCAAGAAGCGGCGCTTAACAAGAAGCTCTGCTAAAAAAAGGCGCCGCTTCCTTTTTAAGGTGCCGCTTCTGCTCACAGGGGGAGCAGCCGCTCCCCCTGCTCCCCCCCTGGCTACGCTACTGGTGAGTGGGGTGTTTTTGTTTTTCAGTTTCACACACTTTCTTGCTGTTTCTCAACTTTTTCCAGTACGGGGGAAACACTTTTTTTCTTCTTTAAAACAATATTTTCATTTTTAAGTGTTAACACTTCAACACGCTATTAGTTTTCCAACTGACAAAAGTCTAAAAACTATCAGAAAGTGGGAGGGAGAAGTAGGTTTTACCTGGTCATTTCAAAACCAAAAATTCTGAAAATCAAAATAAAATGTAAAAAAAAATTTTTTCCCCCCCAACATTCTTTTGGGAAATGAAAAACGTAATCTAAACAATTCCCCCCACCCCCCCGCACACACACACAAACAAATATTTTTGACAAACACTATTTTCTGGTGGGTTTTTTTTTAAAGAATTCAACCAGTTCTACTTACCAACATTGCATTATCTGTGTGACGGGTTGGGATCACAGAAACCAGCTTGGTGCTGCCACTTGGTGTGCCAAGGCTACTTCTGCCCCTGCTTCCCTGCCCTTTCCAGCTTGGGACTCCAGAATCCTGTCTGTTTTGAGCCAGATCCACTGATCTGCTGCAAGCATAGACCCAGGTCTGAACCACGTCCCCTAACAACTGTAAGGCTCCTGGAAGCGCTCTTGCCTTTGACACCCAGGTGCCCAACTCCCAATGAGGTTCAAACCCTTAATAAATCCGTTTTACCTTGTATAAAGCTTATACAGGGTAAACTCATAAATAGTTCGCCTTCTATTTCAAAGATAGAAAGATATGCACAGCTGTTTGCCCTCCCCCAGGTACCAACTCGTACTCCAGGTAACTTAATAAGTAAAAAGTGATTTTAATAAGTACAGAAAGTAGGGTTTAAGTGATTCCAAGTAGTTACAGACAGAACAAAGTGAATTACTAAGTAAAATAAAATAAAACACGCACATCTATGTCTAATCAAACTTAACACAGATAAAAGCCTCACCAGATTTAAGTCTTTTCCTCTCACAGGCTGTAGAACTAGCCTGGGTCCAGCAATTGCCCACCCCCTATTGTCTTTGTCCAGTCTCTATCAGGTGTGTCCTTGGGGGGTGGAGAGCCTCTCTCTTTAGCCAGCTGAAGACAAAATGGAGGGATCTTCCAAGGGCTTTTATAGCCTTTCCCCCACTCCCTGTGTAGCATCATCTTACCCTGGAGTTTTGGGATCACATGGGCAAGTCACCTGTCCATGCACCCTAACTAGTCCAGCCAGTTGCATTCCTGACCAGGCCCCGATGTGGATTGGGGTCTGCACCTCCTATTGTCTGTGTAAGGGTTTCTTGATTGGTCTCTTTACATGCACATACCTTTCTCAAGACCTGATTCCAGGCTCTTACAAAGGCTATGTACAAAACCAGCAGATATAAAACCAATATTCATAACTCCAACTACAACAATGATACATGCATACAAACAGGAGGAATAGATTCAGTAGGTCATAACTTTCACAGAGATATGTTACATGGCACATGTAGCATAAAACATATTCCAGTTACATCATGTATACATTTATAAGCCTCTCCCCATAAAGCTTTATGGGGTACACCGTCACAATCTGTTGTCCACAAAAATCTAGATTTTTGTAAAAAACAAAAGAAATAGATTTTCTGATGCGAGTACACAGGGCCAGGTCCTTAGCCTTAGTTATATGTAGTTCCATATAACTTGGATAAAGATTTACACTTCCTGAAGATCTGGCCCTGGTCTATCTATACAGTGTTGTCCTGGGGACTGCTCCCTTTCTAACCGGGGCTGGCATAAAAATGTCACCAGCTAAACCATAGCGCAAAAGAGAGGTGACCTCTCCCACCTCTCTAAGATGTGAAGTCTACAGTACCCATTTTTCCTCAGTGAGGTGGGAAATGGGAGAGGCATCAAAGTCTACCTGGGTAATTTAAATACTGCTAAATGTGGACAATCTCCCATCTCTACACTATAGACTTCTGCTGGAATAGCTAGGTTGGTCAGGGGTGCGAAGCGTTGTGGTGCCTGACTGACAGAGCTGTGTTGACAAAAGCCCTGAGGGGAGGTGCAGTTAGGCCAGCAAAGCAGTGCTTTTACCGTGTAGTTTATTTTGCTTGGGGTGCGGATGGGGAATTGGAATAAAATATACCAGAAAAAGCAGTCTCCAGGGATAGCTTGCTGGTAAGTGTCCTAGTAGTCTTGGCCCTTGACGCAATGATAACCTGATCTGATAATGCCAGCTCCTTTCTCACTCTCCCCTTTCTGTTGTGATAGCTGCTTCTTTCTTCCGTATCTTTTTCCTGTTTGCTGTCTAAATTACAGATAGGCCTGTTCCATTCATCCTCTAGTTTAAAGTGTTCCCCTTGGATTTGTTGAACTTCGGGAGCCATACTATTCGTCCTCATTCTGTTCAGATGTCGCCCGACCCATCGTCTTTCAATATGCTGTATGCCTTCTAGAGATCCCCCTCCTCCAAATAAATAACTTCTTCCCGCCTTCACTAATGTTTCAATCACACGTTCAGGGATGTTTTTTTTCATTGTGTACCTGATCAGCTAGCAACAGACTATAGAAAACTACAGTCAATGGGCTGGACCGTCCTTTTGTTGTAACTGAGTTGTGTTCATTTACATCAATTGAGGACATAACTTTACATTTAAAAGTCTGAGATAGGCTGGGATTTTCAAAGGGTGCTAAGGGAGTTAGGCACACAAGTCCTATTGAATTTCCATAGGAGTTGTGTGCTTAATTCACTTAGGCTGCCTGCTACACACTCTTCTCATGTGCCTCTTCCTATGTCCAATTCCCCCCCCCCCCCCGCTTGATTGTGAATATGGGTTAGGAGCTTCCTATTAGCCCACTGGTCAGATTGACATGGAAAAAGGGGTGGTACTCTACTTAAGATCCACCCAGGGTCCCAGCTCATTGTATGATCACATGACTGTTAAAATGGAAGAGTTTTCAACTATTAAAAATCAATACTACACTCTTGCCACGTACTCAGTTTGAAGTCCTCATTTTCATTCCTGTGGAGTGTTTCTAAATGGGAAACATTAATCCCAGGTTAACAGGAGAGAGAGAACAATCTGGAAAAGTAGAAAACTCAAGTACTCTGTAAGCTTCCTGGTGAGTGGGTGGCTCAGAGGATTGGAAAGAAAGGAAGCCTCCGCAATAACTAACATGCCATTGCTACCTGTTCTATTGAGAGAGATGGGTCAAACCTTTGCACCATATTTAAAAGCTATTGCATTTAGTACTTGACATAGGTGAGTTTTAGCCATCTAGGAAGGGGAGGGGCTTGTGGCTAAGGCAATGGCGTAGGCGATAGGTGACCTGGGTTCAATTCTCAGCTCTGCCAGAGACTCCTGGTGTGACCTTGAGCAAGTCACTTAATCCTTCTGCTTCAATTCCCCATCTGTCAAAAGGCAATAACACATCCTTTGTCTATTGAGAATGCACGTTCTTGGTGGTGGAAGGATCTGACTATGTTTATGTTCAGTGCCTAGCACAATGGGTCACCATTCTCATTTGGGGACATTGGGTGTTACTGCAATACAAATAACAAAGCATTACATAGTACTTCCTGTAAAGAGGTAAGGATTATACTGTGGGGCTGATAGTGGGCAACATTTTCTAAAGAGAGTTAGGAACCTAAATCCCTTTGAAAGTCAATAGGATTTAGGATCCAAAATCACTGAGCTGCTTTTGAAAATTTTCCCCACTGTGAAATGCAATCTTTCACCTCTCCATCACTCATGTATTGCTTGCCCAGTTCACTAGTGACAACGTGTCAGGGTTCCCTCCCCACTCTAAACTCTAGGGTAAAGATGTGGGGACCCGCATTCAGAGCCCCAAGCTTATTTTTACCAGCTTAGGTTAAACCCCCCAAGGTACAAAATTCCCTGCACCCCAAGAAATGCTTCTCGCTGCCACCATCAAATGTCTAACAGGAATCCAGGAAAGGAATCACTTGAACTTCCCTCCCCCCCAAAATACCCCCTCAAGCCGTACACCCCCTTTCCTGGGGAAGCTTGAGAACAATCTCCCAACCAATTGGTTACACAGTGATCTAAAAACCCACCCCCTGGGTTTTAACACCATAGAAAACAGTCAGCTTCTTAAAAGAAGGATTTTATTAAAAATAAAGAAGGTAAAATCATCTCTGTAAAATCAGGATGGTAACTATTTTACAGGACACTATATTTCCAAACTCAGAGAGATTTCCCCCTCTGGACAAAACCTTAAAGTTCCAGAAAACCATGAATACCCCCGCCCCCCTTTGCCCTTTCTAACACAGGGGATACACCAAGCAAAATTAAACAGAAATCTATATGCTATGCTATCTAAACTTACTTCAGAAAAGGGAGGTTTGATTTTCTGTAGGTTCCTTCTGTCTTCCAAGATCACTCTGACTCAGACAAAGACACACACTAAAACCTTCCCCCCTCCCAAAGTTTGAAAGTATCTTGTCCCCTTATTGGTCAGATGCCAGCCAGGTCAGGTGTCAGTCTGGCTACCTGCATTTCTTAACCCTTTACTGGAAAGAGGATTTTATAGCACTGCATCAGACCCTCTCCCCCTTCCCTTCATATTTATGACACAACGTGTTACAGGTGCCAGCTGTTCTGTGTCCTTTGTGTAACGAGTCAGTGATTTCAGCCCTCTTCCCAGTGGGAAAGTGTCCACAGCCTTGGCCCCCTAATGCGCACACTCGTTTGCAGTCTGACAGAAAGGCTAAGGATCAACTGGCTTGAGGACTGAAGTACCTTCTTGCCCCTCCACAACAGGTTGCAAGGCTGGAGGCAGGAAGGGAAGCTGCTACTGCCTGTGCTGTGGATAAACTATGAACTTCTAGGGCTTTCTGTCTGGCACCTTGCAGCAACACAGATCCTGGGATTAGAGCATCTCATTATAAATGACTGCATATGTAACACCGACAGACCCCAGTCTTCGGCGGGCGGGATCGAACCTGAGATCTCTGGAGATAAATGCATAAGCCTCTACTGCATGAGCTAAAAGCCACATGGCTCTTAGCTAAGGCTGTAGCCGACTCGTTAATCTCTAAGTGGTCTCAGTGCCACTAAAGGGGACAGAACACCACACCCAGGAGGTGTGTGGGTTACTGTGACAAAGTTCCTCCTCTACCTCGGTGGGTCCTGCGCTTATTGGCGGATTCTGCTTGCCTCAGAGATCTTCCCCTCTAGTAGAATTCACAGTCCAGGTTAACTCCTCCTGTGTCTGATCAGGAGTTGGGAGTTTTGGGGGGAACCCGGGCCCGCCCTCTACTCCGGGTTCCAGCCCAGGGCCCTGTGGATTGCAGCTGTTTAGAGTGCCTCCTGGAACAACTGCACGACAGCTACAACTCCCTGGGCTACTTCCCCATGGACTCCTCCCAACACCTTCTTTATCCTCACCACAGGATCTTCCAGCAGTATGCCCTCTTACTCTCAGCTCCTAGTGCCTCTTGCTCCCAGCTCCTCACACGCAACCTCCTTCCACAGCTCCTGACATGCGCCCCTCACTGACTCACTGGGAGGCTTTTAACTAGTTTCAGCCAGCCCCTGATTGGCTGCAGGTGTCTCAATTAACCTCCCTGCCTTCTGGAAAGTTCTTAATTGGCCCCAGGTGTCTTGATTAACCTGGAGCAACTGCCATAAGGTATCAGGGATTTGTTTAGCCTGGGGCTAACATACTGGCTCCTTACCACTTTCCTATAGCCCTCTGGCCTTGCCCCGTCACAGTTACACATACACTTTTGATTTGCCTTTTCACAAATTGAATATGTCCTGCACAGGAGGGACCCTGGCAAATGACTTCTTGACAGAAGAAGAGCTGTATATTCGTTGGCTGCAGATTGTGACATTCCTTCCTGTGATGTCCTTCAGCACTCCGCCATGGGTCTGCTGTGACGACTGGGTACGTACTCTCTACATATACATCAACGCGTGTTCCCTGATGCACCCTGGACTGCTAAAGTGCCCTGTAGTACCTTTCCTCCAAAGATCACAACAGAGCTTTAGAACGCCCCTGTGAGGCTGGTATTACTATCTACTTTTTACAGGTGAACAAGCTGAGGCACAGAGACGATTAAGGCCAAAAGGTTCAGAATTTGGGTCCCTAAAATCTAAACCCATGTGTTCTAAATGGCAGAGTTTAATAAAAATCATTAATACAAGCTCCTCCCTGACACAATTTGAAGAATTGATTTTCATTTCTGTTCAGTGTTTCTAAATTGAAAACATTAAGTAATTCCAAAGTAACAGGAACAAATAATTTTTAAAAGTCAGGCTTCTAAATCCATAGATCCCTAAACAAGTGTGGGTGGATTTTCAATAATGTTGAGCACCTTCAGCTCCCACTGAAATCAACAAACCTGGGCTCGGTCAGATCAGTGAAGGAAGTGAATTCCAGGACAGGAGCTCTTCAGTGTGAACACACAGCTTCTGGAACCCCAGATGTTTATATCTAGTGTCTGTTGGCTCAAGTGTTTCAGCTGTTCTAGAAAGCCAGGGCACTTCCTGTAATAGTGCCTATGGCTAAACTTGCTCAACTGGTGAGCAAGCTACTTTCTGCCCCAGCTGTTGCTTCTGAGAGGTTCTCAAGAGCGGTTCAGTATAGGACACATTGTGCTTAACCAGTCTAGAAGTCAGAAAGATATGAACAACAATGCAAGGTCCGTGTTTGAGAGAAATGCCTTACCCTAAGGAGATAAAGAATGACTTTTGGGCTACTAGTGCCCAGGGCCGGCGCTATCACTAGGTGACCCTAGGCGGTCACTTAGGGCGCCAGGATTTGGGGGGTGGCAGACGGCTGCCTCCTGCCTCCCGGCTCAACGCTCAGCCGCTGAGTGTGGAGCCGGGAGGTAGCCACGGTGAGCGGCCCCCCTGCCTCTCCACTCAGCTGCTGAGCATGGAGCCGGGAGGCAGCCGCGGTGAGCTGCCCCCTGCCCCACGCTCAGCCACTGAGCATGGCGCTGGGAGGCAGCCGCGGCGAGCTGCCCCCCTGCCTCTCCACTGAGCCGCTGAGCAGGGATCCGGGAGGCAGCCGCTGCGAGCCTCCCCCCTGCCTCCCGGCTCCAGACTCAGCTCCCGCGGCCCACGGGCGGGGGGGCTGAGCTCCCGTGGATGAGGGGGCTGGTGGAGGGGGAGCGGCATTAGCTGTGGGGGGTGGCGAGCAGGGCTGGTGCAAGGAAGTTTCACCTAGGGAGCGAAACTTCCTTGCACTGGCCCTGCTAGTGCCACCTGAGATTCCAGGAGCAATCAGGCAACCTAAATCACCATCAAATTGTTCATCACTAAGGGCTTGGCTACACTTGCAAGTTAGAGCGCATTAAATCAGCCCTGGGTGCCCTAATTCCTGAGGTGTCCACACTGGCAAGGCACTTAGCGTGCCTGGACTCTGCAGCTGGAGTGCTCCTGGTAATCCACCTCCACGAGAAGCATAGAGCTTGCTGCGCCCCGGCTGAAACGCCCGGATGTCATTGTGGACGACGTGTTGCATTACTGTGCTGTGATCGGCCTCCGGAAACGTCCCATAATCCCCTAAATCAAGTGGCCACTGGGTCATTGTTTTGAAGGCTGCAGGCATGCAGATAGCCCCTTTCAAAGCTTGTTTCTGACAGCCGGCTGCTTATCTGCTCCAGGACAAAGCAACCATTACTGAGGACTGCTGCTGCTGTGAGTGTGTGTGAGAGAGAGACCGGTGGGAAGGGTGTCTGCTGCTGTCTGAACTTACAAGATAGCACGCTGACGCTCTCTCTGCCCCCAAAACACACTGTCTCTCCCCGCACATACACACAACACAGTCCCTGTCACACCCGGCCGCCCCCCATTTGAAAAGCACGCTGCAGCCACTTGCACACTGGGATAGCTACCACAGTGCACTGCTCTCTGTGGCATTGCAAGAGCTGCTAATGTGGCCACGCCAATATGCTTGCAGCTGACAGTGTGAACACACAGCAGCGTTTTCCCTGCTGCAGTCTCCGAAGGCTGGTTTAACTCCCAGCGCTCTACATCTGCAAGTGTAGCCTAGAGAATACCCCTGAACAGTAGGAAGCAAACCACACCTACTGGACTCGCAAGGTCCTTTTCCCAATCTACGTCTGGGTTAAGCTGTAGCCAGGTCACTCTTATCCAACCCTCAATAACAACAAAGCAGTGAGAAGTGACACTCCCCGCCATCCAGGTCTGATGAAAGTGATACCTAGAGCTGTGTACTGTCAACATACTGGTGGCACCATTGCCCATGAAGTCATGCTATCTCTCCCAGCAGTTCCACATACACATAGAAGCAGGGCCGGCGCTATCACTAGGCGATAGCGGGATTTGAGGGGCGGCGGGTGGTTGCCTCCCCGCTCACCGCTGAATGGGGAGCCGGGAGGTAGCCACGCCAAGCTGCCCCGCTGCCTCCCCACTCAGCCGCTGAGCGGGAAGCCGGGAGGCAGCCGCGGCGAGCTGCTCCCCTGCCTCCCGGCTCAGCTCCCGTGGGCGGGGGGGCTGAGCTCCCACGGGCGCGGGGGGCTGGCGGCGGGGAGGGGGGGGTTGGTTGAGGGGGGCGGCGTTAGCTGGGGGTGGGGGGCGCAGGGCTGGTGCAAGGAAGTTTCACCTAGGGCATAGGTGCATAGAAAAAGGGTGGTGGCATAGGCACCGACTTCGTGGGTGCTCCAGTGCTGGAGCACCCACGGGGAAAAATTGGTGGGTGCTCTGCACCCACCAGCAACTCCCCACCCGCCCTGGACCCGCGGCAAACTCACCGGAGCACCGGGAGACATTGCGGGGCCCCGCCCCGATGCTGGGCAACGTTGCGTCGGCGTCGGGGGCGGGGCCCCGCAACGTCACCCGGCGTCAGGGGCGGGGCCTGGCATCGGGGGCAGGGCCCCACAACGTCACCCGGCGTCGGGGGCGGGACCCGGCATCAGCACCCACCGGCGTAACAGGAAGTTGGCGGCTGTGGGTGGTGGTAGAACAGAACACTGCAGACCTGCGCTCCGGACTTTTCTTGAAGCAAATAAGTGCCTGGGAGATAATGCACTTCCAGTGCTCCCCAGTGTAGGAGGGAAATGCATCACCCCCGAAGAGGTGACTTTCCACCAGGATGATTGCGCTTCAAGGGGACACTCTGCCGAATATTCAGAAGCAGAAATGGCGGTCAGTGAAACAGGGTGTCCTTCTGTATACACGTCTCCCTGCTGCCTCTTAAACAGCAAAGTATCTAGAATAGAATCAAGCAGGCTGATCTAGGACATGGAGCTGATGGAGACTGCAAGGGGGAAATGATTTGTGAACATTCAGGCGGGGAGAATGAGTGCTTAAATCACACCCTCTACACTAGTAGCAGAAGGGTTAATCATTTATGGGTTAGAAGCGATGAATCCAGAGGGGATATTACAATGCACACAGCTCCTAGTAGCGTTCATAGCTACAGCTATTATCAATCTCTCACAGCTGTTTGCGCATGATTGTCTGGTGTGTCTATTGATCATTCCACTAGGATTTACTGTGTCTGCTTTTCTGGACAACTACTCTTTTCCTCCAGGAATACATAAGTAGGCTTAAAAGTCTAATTTTTCTGCTCTTATATTGCCATCTATTAAGTGAGAGAACATGCTAAATTCTTCTCCTCAGGTACTGAATCTCACTAGAGAATACATACAGAGGCATCAAGATTTTGTTGTCCCGCTCATTGTAAAATTCAGCAAGGAATGGCTCTCCTGGGGGCATCCCATCTTCCGGCCGCTGTGGTGGCTCAGCCCCAATGACCCAGTCACCTTCACTATAGATGACGAATTCCTCATTGGAGACGAGGTAAGAAACATAGAGATTTGAGTACTAATTACACACAGCAACGTTTAAGATTATGATTAAGACCAGGTACCTCCTGGTGCCTGCACTTCACTCCCGACCCATCTTCGCTGAATGCTCCACATTAAATGGCATTCCTGTGTTAGAAACATAGGAACTGATCCAAAGCCCAATGAAGTCAATGGAAAGACTCCCATTGACTTGAGTGGACTTTGGATTAGGCCCATAGACATTAAAGAGGGAAAAGACCAGTTAAGGCATTTGCACTTATCCAAACCTGGAGGTCAATGGAAGATTTTTCCCTCTATTCTCTAGTGCAGGGGTGAGCAAACTACGGCCCGCGAGCTCCCGCTGGGGAGCAGGGTCTGGGGCTTGGCCCCGGTCTGGTGCTCCACCCGGGGTGCTAGGTCGGGAGCCGCACCACGCGGCTTGGCCCCGCTCTGGCGTTCCAGCCAGGGCGCAGAGTCGGGGGCCACACCACGTGGTTCCCGGAAGCCGCAGCATGGCCCTACTCCGGCGCTCCAGCCAGGGCGCAGGGTCGGGGGCCACACCATGCAGCTCCGGAAGTCGCGGCATGCTCCAGCTCCTACGTGCTTCAATGGGAGCTGCAGGGGCGGTGCCTGTGGATGGGGCACCGTGCAGAGCTGCCTGGCTGTGCCGCCGCATAGAAGCTGGAGAAGGGACATGCCACTGCTTCCGGGAGCCGCTTGAGGTAAGCGCTGCTCAGAGCCTGCACACCTGAGTCTCTCCCACCGCCCCAACCCCCTGCCCCAGCCCTGATCCCCCTCCCGCTCTCCAGACCCCTTGATCCCAGCCCAGAGCACCCTCCTGCACCTCAAGCCTCTCATCCCCAACCCCTCCCCACAGCCCGCACCCCCAACCAGAGCCCTCACCCCCTTCTGCACCCCAACCCCAATTTTGTGAGCATTCATGGCCCGCCGTACAATTTCTATTCCCAGATGAGACCCTCAGGCCAAAAAGTTTGCCCACCCCTGCACTAGTGCTTTTCTCGGTCTAATTTTAAATGGCTCTAGTGAGTGAGCTTCCACCACATCCCTGGAGAGGCTCTTCCACAGCCTATCGGATTTTACTGCCAGTTGTTTCCTGATAGTCAACCTAATTTTTTTTCTTCTGAGTTTCATCCCATTACTCCTAGTTATGGCCCCTTTGCCCACTCTAAACAACACTTTTTCCTTCTTGACATTTATATTGTCCAAATACTTGTACTCATGATCAGATCCCATGCTTTGTTATCTCTTCGCCAAGCTAAGCATACTTAGCTTTTAAAATCTTGCCTCATAAGTCAGCTGCTTCAGCCCCTTAGTCATTTTTTGTTGCACTTCTCTGAATTCCCTCCAATTGCCCTAGTTTTGGAGCGCTTGGCAAAGACTACACAAGAATAATGTTGATTTATGGGATGTTCTCTGAAGACTCCTCTAACCCCTGCAGCATCAGTATTTTACTGTTGTGTTTACAACGCTTTGGCAAAGTAGTTGCCACATATAGCGCTGGTATAAAAGACAGGAATTTCCAACTATCCGAAAAGCAATTTATAAACTTCATTCATCTCCTTTGCCCATTCATTTTCCTTAATGACCCCACCAGTCCAATTGCAGAAAAGCATTGGTTTGTTACTGTAGGATCCCCTATATATGTGCACAGGTTTGTTTCTCATAGCGTTGGTTGTCAGCACTAGCAGAGGCCCTCCTGGTTGCTTGTGGGAGCAGGGCTCTGTGCTTGCTTATTGTTATAGGCTTTCTTTGGAACACTGAGCTGTGTGCATCTGGTTTCTTAGAATCATAGCATCATAGAATCTCAGGGTTGGAAGGGACCTCAGGAGGTCATCTAGTCCAACCCCCTGCTCAAAGCAGGACCAACCCCAACTAAATCATCCCAGCCAGGGCTTTGTCAAGCCTGACCTTAAAAACCTCTAAGGAAGGAGATTCCACCACCTCCCTAGGTAACCCATTCCAGTGCTTCACCACCCTACTAGTGAAATAGTGTTTCCTAATATCCAACCTAAACCTCCCCCTCTGCAACTTGAGACCATTACTCCTTGTTCTGTCATCTTCTACCACTGAGAACAGTCTAGATCCATCCTCTTTGGAACCCCCTTTCAGGTAGTTGAAAGCAGCTATCAAATCCTCCCTCATTCTTCTCTTCTGCAGGCTAAACAATCCCAGTTCCCTCAGCCTCTCCTCATAACTCATGTGCTCCAGCCCCCTAATCATTTTTGTTGCCCTCTGCTGGACTCTTTCCAATTTTTCCACATCCTTCTTGTAGTGTGGGGCCCAAAACTGGACACAGTACTCCAAATGAGGCCTCACCAGTGCCGAATAGAGGGGAATAATCACGTCCCTCGATCTGCTGGAAATGCCCCTACTTATACAGCCCAAAATGCCGTTAGCCTTCTTGGCAACAAGGGCACACTGTTGACTCATATTCAGCTTTTCGTCCACTGTAACCCCTAGGTCCTTTTCTGCAGAACTGCTGCCCAGCCATTCGGTCCCTAGTCTATAGCAGTGCATGGGATTCTTCCGTCCTAAGTGCAGGACTCTGCACTTGTCCTTGTTGAACCTCATCAGATTTCTTTTGGCCCAATCCTCTAATTTGTCTAGGTCCCTCTGTATCCTATCCCTACCCTCCAGCATATCAACCACTCCTCCCAGTTTAGTGTCATCTGCAAACTTGCTAAGGGTGCAGTCCACACCATCCTCCAGATCGTTGATGAAGATATTGAACAAAACCGGCCCCAGCACCGACCCTTGGGGCACTCCACTTGATACCGGCTGCCAACTAGACATGGAGCCATTGATCACTACCCGTTGAGCGTGACCATCCAGCCAGTTTTCTATCCACCTTACCGTCCATTCATCCAGCCCATACTTCTTTAACTTGCTGGCAAAAATACTGTGGGAGACTATATCAAAAGCTTTGCTAAAGTCAAGAAATAGCACATCCACTGCTTTCCCCTCATCCACAGAGCCAGTTATCTCATCATAGAAGGCAATTAGGTTAGTCAGGCATGACTTGCCCTTGGTGAATCCATGCTGACTGTTCCTGATCACTTTCCCCTCCTTTACGTGGTTCAGAATTGATTCCTTGAGGACCTGTTCCATGATTTTTCCAGGGACTGAGGTGAGACTGACTGGCCTGTAGTTCCCCGGATCTTCCTTCTTCCCTTTTTTAAAGATTGGCACTACATTAGCTTTTTTCCAGTCATCCGGGACCTCCCCCGATTGCCATGATTTGTCAAAGATAATGGCCAATGGCTCAGCAATCACATCGGCCAACTCCTTTAGCACCCTCGGATGCAGTGCATCCGTCCCCATGGACTTGTGCTCGTCCAGCTTTTCTAAATAGTCCTGAACTACTTCTTTCTCCACAGAGGGCTGGTCACCTCCTCCCCATACCGTGCTGCGGAGTGCAGCCGCCTGGGAGCTGACCTTGTCTGTGAAGACAGAGGCAAAAAAAGCATTGAGTACACTAGCTTTCTCCACATCCTCTGTCACTAGGTTCCCTCCCTCATTCAGCAAGGGGCCCACACTTTCCTTGACTTTCTTCTTGTTGCTCACATACCTGAAGAAACCCTTCTTGTTACTCCTAACATCTCCGGCAAGCTGCAACTCCAAGTGTGATTTGGCCTTCCTAATTTCACTCCTGCATGCCTGAACAATATTTTTATACTCCTCCCTAGTCATTTGTCCAATCTTCCACTTCTTGTAAGCTGCTTTTTTGTGTTTAAGACAAGCAAGGATTTCACTGTTAAGCCAAGCTGGTCGCCTGCCATATTTACTTTTCTTTCTACACATCGGGATGGTTTGTTCCTGCTACCTCAATAAAGATTCTTTAAAATACAGCCAGCTTTCCTCGACTCCTTTCCCTCTCATGTTATTCTCCCAGGGGACCTTGCCCACCAGTTCCCTGAGGGAGTCGAAGTCTGCTTTTCTGAAGTCCAGGGTCTCTGTTCTACTGCTCTCCTTTCTTCCTTGTGTCAGGATCCTGAACTCGACCATCTCATGGTCACTGCCTCCCAGGTTCCCATCCACTATTGCTTCCTCTACTATTTCTTCCCTGTTTGTGAGCAGCAGGTCAAGAAGAGCTTTTCCCCTAGTTGGTTCCTCCAGCACTTGCACCAGGAAATTGTCCCCTACACTTTCCAAAAACTTCCTGGATTGTCTGTGCACCGCTGTATTGCTCTCCCAGCAGATATCGGGGTGATTAAAGTCACCCATGAGAACCAGGGCCTGTGATCTAGTAACTTCTGTTAGTTGCTGGAAGAAAGCCTTGTCCACCTCATCCCCCTGGTCTGGTGGTCTGTAGCAGACTCCCACCACGACGTTACCCTTGTTGCTCACACTTCTAAATTTAATCCAGAGACTCTCAGGTTTTTCTGCAGTTTCATACTGGAGCTCTGAGCAGTCATACTGCTCTCTTACATACAACGCAACTCCCCCACCTTTTCTGCCCTGCCTATCCTTCCTGAACAGTTTATATGCATCTATGACAGTACTCCAATCATGTGAGTTATCCCACCAAGTCTCTGTTATTCCAATTACATCATAATTCCTTGACTGTGCCAGGACTTCCAGTTCTCCCTGCTTGTTCCCCAGGCTTCTTGCATTTGTGTATAGGCATTTAAGATAACTCACCGATCGTCCTGCTGTCCCAGTATGGGGCAGGAGCCCTCCCCTCTTGCACTCACCTACTTGTGCTTCCTCCCGGTATCCCACTTCCCCACTTACCTCGGGGCTTTGGTCTCCTTCCCCCGGTGAACCTAGTTTAAAGCCCTCCTCACTAGATTAGCCAGCCTGTTTCCAAAGATGCTCTTCCCTCTCTTCGTCAGGTGGATCCCGTCTCTGCCTAGCACTCCTTCTTCTTGGAACACCATCCCATGGTCAAAGAATCCAAACCCTTCTCTCCGACACCATCTGCGTAGCCATTCGTTGACTTCCACGATTCAACAGTCTCTCCCCCGGCCTTTTCCTGCCACAGGGAGGATAGACGAGAACACCACTTGCGCCTCAAACTCCTTTATCCTTCTTCCCAGAGCCATGTAGTCTGCAGTGATACGCTCAAGGTCATTCTTGGCAGTATCATTGGTGCCCACGTGGAGAAGCAGGAAGGGGTAGCGATCTGAGGGCTTGATGAGTCTCAGCAGTCTCTCCGTCACATCATGAATCCTAGCCCCTGGCAAGCAGCACACCTCTCGGTTTTCCCGGTCAGGGTGGCAGATAGATGACTCAGTCCCCCTGAGGAGAGAGTCCCCGACCACCACCACCCTCCTCCTCCTCTTGGGAGTGGTGGTCGTGGAACCCCCATCCCTAGGACGGTGCATCTCATGCCTTCCAATCGGTGGAGTCTCCTTCTGCTCTGTTCCCTCAGATGTATCATTCACTCCACTCTCTGCACTAGTACCTGTGGAGAGAACATGAAAATGGCTGCTCATCTGAATCGGCGTTTCTGGTACATGGACTTGTCTCGTACTCTTTCCTCTTCTGGAGGTCACATGCTGCCAATTATCCTCACTGGCCTTCTGTCCCCGCTGCGTAGCCTGCTCTGAATCTTCAGAACACTGTGCCCGCTGAAGTCTATCCTGACGTCTATCCAGGAACTCCTCATCTTCTCTTATGGAACGCAGGGTTGATACTCGTTTCTCCAGACCTTGAATCTTCTCCTCCAATATGGAGATCAGCTTGCACTTTGTACAAACAAAGTCGCTCCTATCCTGTGGAAGAAAGACAAACATGGCACATCCTGTGCAGGCCACGACAGTGGATCGCTCAGCATCCATCGTCTCTTCCTTCTAAGAGTTTCCTCACTTGTGGCAGAAGCTACTCAGGGAAACCTGCAAGAGGGATGCCGCGGTAGGCTCACTCCAGGCAAACTCCCAGGCAAACTTCTCCTGTTTGCTTCTCTGCTGTTCGCTGCTCAGCTGGCTCGCAGCTGACTGTCTTTTTATAAGCGTCAGGCCCAGCTGGAACAAAGCACTCCCAATTCACACTGTTCAAACAGGCAATCAAACTATTTATTATTGTACGGTTGATCGGGTGTTTATTGACTCTTCTAATTATGATGAAGAGCTGAGAATTTACAAAAAAGGATTGAAACTTGGAAATCAAAATAAATATTAGGTGCAATTTTGGCTAGTGGATGATGCCCCCGTATCTATGTGTGTTTCCATTACTGAAAAGAGAGTGCACTGGGTTGCAGTTTATAATGCATTTCTTGATTACTCATAAAAGATTTGGTTGTTTGTTTAACTGATTACTTTTTTTCTGCCAATTTTTCTTTTTTATTTCCACACAAAAGGCAGGTGAGAGGCAAAAAGCTGAGAGCCAGAAATTCCTAAAATCTGATCCCATGTCTATCACTGACTTTCTGTAGTCTTGGGCAAGTCACATAACCTTTGTTTCAGTTTCCCCATTTGTAAAGTGGGATTAAGAATAATAATATTCTGACATTTCGCTGGCATTAGTTAATGTTTTTGAAAATGCAAAGCTAATCAAAATGTTGAAAAATTTCAGTTTGGTTTGAATGGAACATTTTGTTTTGACAAAATCAAAATGTTTTTGATTTTTTTAGTAAAAATTAGAGAAAAAATTGAAGCAAAAAATGTTTAGAACTGAAAACATGGAAACATTTTGATGTTTTTTTAAATTTTTGAAGCCAAAACAATTCAGTCAAACTGACATGAATTCATTAAACATTGTAGCCAAATATGCATTTTTCACTGAAAAAAAAGGGAATTAGCTGAAAAATGTTGCCCAAGTGTGGTCATGATGTGAAGGAAAACTGAGATTGCCTGGTGTATAAACACAGACTGAGGTCAATGCCCCGATGAAGGCATTAAAGCCTGTAACAAACAGGCTGGTGAACTTGCTTGAGGCTATTTTTGACCCCCTAGATGCTCATATATTGAGGAGTTTTTCATACTATCTGAGCTAGAATATTTTAAATTACAATCCTCTAGGTCCATAAGGCAATTTCATGTTAAGTGACCGTGGGCAGTTACCATTTAACAAGATAGTTTCAGCACATTAAAGAGCAATTAACATTCTTACTCATTTTCCAGTAGAGTTTCAAACTCAGTTGATATCTAATTAAGTTGCCTGGAGCCTTTTTTATTTGTTCAGATCAAGATTAATTTAAATGTCTAAATATTTTTGCGAATTTGGAATATTCACACATTGATCTTGGCTTTTGTAGCTTTGAGTTTATTGACTATCTGCCTCTGCAGATTTATCTCTTTCATTGCATTAAGACTCACTAAGTGTTCACTTAGCATATAAATGGTGTGAAATTTAGCATCTAATTACATCCTTATTAAATCTAGAACGTATGCTCAAAGAGCAATTGATGACTCATTTAAAACTTTGAAAAACTTCTTTCTAATATATATCTGCTTTGATATTGTATATTTTCTTTATCTCTTCTCTAACTCTTGATTACTAGAAAAATTGCATAAAAACCAAGGATCATAGTAATTTAAGATTTCATTTGCAGTTTATTCCCTGAAATCATAATCTTCTGTTTGGGACATCACATTCATCTCCACAGCAGTGCATTGTGATGTCACAAACAGAGAATGATTATTTCAGTTTCAAAACCAATTCAAAATACAACGCCATGTGTCAGTTCCTTGGTAGGGTTTTGCCAAAAGTAGCTTTGATTTGAGGTTTTTAAAATGGGCAGTGGAAATTTTAAAGCCTGATTTTTAAAAGTGAATTTCATTCTGGAGACTAGCAGTCATCTGGGCAAAGTTTTCAGAAGTGACTAAAGATTTGGGGTGCTTTGGTTTTGGGTGCCCAACTTGTAGCCTGATCTATGGATTGTGTATTAATAGAATTAATTGTGATTACTTAGGAATTCCCAGGTATCGCTCTGAGGTTTGACAGGTTCTTGTCCCAAGATTGGGCCCAGTATTATTAAAATTACTGTTCAGTTGGGAACCCTGATGTGCAAAGTTGCAACACTCACACTTTAGGAACCTTCTGTCTTTGTAATAGTTTATTAATACATTTAGCAAAGTTGCAAGCACTCTAACCCAGCAAGGTAGATGGAGATAATAGAGAATGTACATCTGAACATCCATATACTCACACCATCCCTTGCAGAACAACCTGAAATGTTAACCATTATCTTCCTCACCACCATCACCTTCCTCATCCTCACCAGCGGCCATCATCCTGGCACCTCCCGAGGGCTTCATCTCTCTCTCCCTCTGCACACAGGCTGGGATACAACCTTTACAATATGCTGTGCTGACACCACTATGCCTAATGCATATTCAGTAGAGGTTTCTCCCCTCTTCCTTATTTGTATTTCTTTGCCCTACTAATGTTGGGATGCCCTTCTCCTATAGGTTAGTATATTAATGATCTCAAATTATTATCATATATGTCAGTTCGTTGCCATGGCTCTCTTGTGGTCAGATGTCTGCAGATGTTCCTATCCTAAACTATCCAAAAGCTGGTGTTAGCTCATCTTCCTGTGGTTGCCGGTGTCATTATGTACAAACTTCCCCCTTAAACACTCTATTCCCCAAAATTTAGGAGTGACCATTGGGCCATTTATCTGCGCCAAAATTCATAGGCCTCAAGCCTTATGCTAACTGCTGGAGCCAGTGTCTTACAGGATACAGGCCTGCCCTGTAGGTTCCTTGCATTACTGCTAAACCTGAGGCACCTTAAAGTGGCCTAAGGCTGAGAAAGTGTTGAGCATCCACACAGAGATAAATTAAGGCAATCTGGGACTCTAGGCACACCAGGACATGCAACCCATTGTGGTCCTGCCCTTTAGGGTTGCTAGCTTTCTACTTACACAAAACCGAGCACCTTTGCCCTTCCCCTCCCCCGAAGCCCCGCCCATGCCCCACCCCTTATTTTAGGCCCCACCCCACTCACTCCATCTCCCACATCGCTCGCTCTCCCCACCCTCGCTCATTCACTCATTTTCACCGGGCTGGCTCGGGGGATTGGGATGCGGGAGGAGGTGAGGGCTCTGGCTGGGGGTGCGAGCTCTGGAATGGGGCCAGAAATAAGGAGTTCAGGGTGCGGGTGGGGGCTCCACGCTGAGGCAGTGGGTTGGCATGCGAGAGGGGGTGAGGGCTCCAGCTAGGGGTGCAGGCTCTGGGGTGGGGCCAAGGATGAGGGGTTTGGGGTGCCAAAGGAGGCTCTGGGCTGGGAGGTGGAGCCGAGGGGTTCGAAGTATTGGAGGGGGCTCTGGGCTGAGGCAGGGGTTGGGGTGTGGAAGGAGGTACGGGCTCTGGGCTGGGGGTGCAGGTTCTGGGGTGGGGCCAGAAATGAGGGGTTCAGGATCCAGGAGGGTGCTCCCGGCTGGGACTGAGGGGTTCAGAATGCGGGAGGTGGCTCTGGGCTGGGGCAGGGAGTTGGGGGTGTCTGAGGGCTCTGGCTAGGGGTGCAGACTCTGGGGTAGGGCTGGGGATGAGGGGTTTGGAGGGTGGATCAGGGCTGGGGCGGGGGTTAGGGTGCAGGGGGAAGGAGTGAGGGCTCTGAGGTGGGGAACCTTTTTTCTGTCACGGGCCATTGACCTACAGAAAAAAATCAATCATGGGTCACTCACTCACCCACAGGGGCGGGGGGGGGCACAGAGGGGGAGCGTGGAGGCTCGGGGCTTCCCCCCGCAGCGGGATGAGCCAGTGCAGCGACTCCTGCCCCGTGAGAGGGTGCTGTGGGACAAATGAAATTAACCATGGGGTCGGATCTGGCCCACGAGCCCTAGGTTCCCCACCTCTGCTACATGTAGGAGCCAGAGGGGGAGACATGCTGGCTGCTTCTCAAGAGCCACACGGAGTGCGGCGCCGCCAACCAGACAGTCAATGGCCTGGTTGGCGGTGCTGACCAGAGCCCCCAAGATCCCTTTTCAACCAGTGTTCCGGTCCAAAACCGGACACCTGGTCACCCTACAGGCCCTGCACCTTAGTGGAGGCTGGTGGCAGGGACCCCTCCCATCCTAGAGAGTCAGTGCAGCAGAATGGGACCCCCATACCTCCCCGTCCCCACGCAGCAGCAGGGATTACTTCTTTCCTCTGAAGTGGCAGCAGGGTGCCCCTCAGCACTTAACCTAGCAGCTGAAGTGTATCTTCTTGGGTGGGTGGGCCAGGTCTACTACACTTTTCTCCTGCCACCTCACACAAACAGTCTTCTGCTGGGGTGGTGTTGGCCGGGACCATCAGGACCTCAGAGTTCACACCCCTTTGAGATGCATGGGGCAGTTCACATCTCTGAGTCATTATTTCAGGCTCTCTGCAGACACAGGTAGACATCACTAGGGCCAATTTTCAAGTTTTTCGTTACAACCATAAGGGCTAGAGATTTTTTTTGAAAATAAAAGCTTAGAATCTGAAGTCATCACATGACTCCAGGAACTGGGACCCTATGTGTGGCCCTATCGTGCCTATGCCTTAATCCAGCCCTGTTAGCTCTCTGAAAATCACATCCTTTCAAGAGGTCTCAAGACACCCAAAATATTACTAGTCTCTTTTAAAAATCTTGGCCCCAGGTACTAGCATTTGGACCTGCAGTTAACTGTAAGCACAAGTGTCATAAATATAAAGGGAAGGGGTTAAGAGGCTCTGATACAGTACTATAAAATCCTCTTACCTGTAAAGGGTTAAACTCCAGTAACCTGGCTGACACCTGACTGGGCTGACATCTGACCAATAAGGGGACAAGATACTTTCAAATCTTGGGAGCGGGAAAAAAGGCTTTTGTCTGTCTATGGGATCTCTCGGTAGGAGACAGATCAAGCAAGCAACCATCCATCTCCTGTGGAGTTAGTAAGTGATTTTAGATAAAAATGTGTTAGGTTTTTCTGTTGTTTTTAGCTTGGGAAATTCGCTGTGCTGGAGGGAATGTGTACTCCTGTTTTTGTTGCATTTTTCTGTAACTTGAAGGTTTTGCCCAGGGGGGGGATCCCTCTGAGTTGGGAAATTAAGTACCCTGTAAAATAGTTACCATCCTGATTTTACAGAGATGATTTTTACCCTTCTTGTTTTAATAAAATCCTTCTTTTAAGAATCTGACTGTCTTCCATTGTTCAAAGACCCAGGTGTTGGGTTTTGATCACTGTGTAACCAATTGGTTAGGAGATTATTCTCAAACCTCCCCCAGGAAAAGGGGTATATGGGTTTGAGGGGATATCAGGTGGGGAAGGGGAACTCCAAGTGATCCTTTCCCCTGGTTCCTGTTTCAATCACTTGGTGGTGGCAGCAAGAATCTTTTCTCAGGGTGCAGGGGAGATTTTGTACCTTGGGGCGTTTTAACCTAAGCTGGTAGAAATAAGCTTAGGGGGTCTTTCATGCAGGTCCCCACGTCTGTACCCCAGAGTTCAGAGTGGGGAGGGAACCTTGACAACAAGTAATTTGGGTTAGATAAGTGTGTTTGCCAAAATTGAGACTATTTTTAAAATCAGGCTCTGTGTGCGCACACGCGTGCACATGGGTCATGTTCAAGTGGTGATACAGGATAATGTATGTCAGAGATGAGCAATTTTAGAATGTGTGATGGAGCAAACTCTTGAAGTATAGCAAGTACATATCTGTGGCAAGCATTCTTTATCCCTCTTCTCCTGCACTTGCACAGCTGCATCTTGGGATATCTCTCATTTTGCCTGTCCCTAATGTAGCCCCTAAGTGGTTTTCTGTTTCTGATTTACTACTCAATACCATCAGATATTTCCTATGCCATGCGCTTTGTCAGCTCTCCAAAGCCAGCAGTCCCAATATTTTCAGTCTGCCCTCATCTGGAGAGCTCTCCATTCATCTTACCATTTTCATTGCCTTGTCCTTTTGGAAATGTCATCCTAGCAATACTGCCAAAGTCACCGTGACCGTGAACCAGTCACAGGTTGCTGCACAAGTTGAACTGCCTGAGAGCTGATTTTTTCTTAATCTCCACTCCATTTTTTGGAGATTTCTCTCTCTTTGGCAGAGCAGGACATACCGCAAGTTGCTCAGCATGGTCACGTTCCATCTTTTTGCTTTACTTTCTCTACTTATGACATAAAGAATCAACCCTGCAGCTGCAATCTTTGCCCCATGCACGTATCCCTCTTCCCTCCCAGTTTACCTCCGGCTGTGAGCACGAGACTTTGCCTCCTTGGCAGAGTCGGACACAAACGATAGTGCCAGATTCATATGTGCATCAGAGTTTTCAGCTCAAGTTTTTCCTCCATAATGGGCCAAAAGTGAACACTGAATCCAATTCCCTTTGACATCAGAGCTGGATTTTGAACCTACTTGTTCATGTGAGGAAGAATGATCTTGCGGTTAAGCTTCTGCACCAGTATTCAGGAGACCTGGTTCAGTTCCTAGCTCTGCAGCAGACTTCTTGTGTGACCTTGGGCAAGTCCCCATGTCTTTTTCCATGCCTGACTAGGTAAAACGATGATGCTTCCTTTTCCCCACCTTTTTCTGCCTTGTCTATTTGTTTAGGCCTTCCTAGCCTGTCCCTATCCTACCTATCATTTCCCATTCAGTATTAAGACATAGACTCCTGCCTCCAATTAGCCCCATTGCCCACTTGTTACATTTTCAAACAAGCTCCTTCGTGCTTTCTCCCACACTGCCCCATAAGCTTGGGAGGCATTCCCCGTAGACATTCACAAAGCTACTTCATTATCCACCTTCAAATTCTTCCTTAAAACTCTCCTTTCTCATGATACCTACAAAAAAGCATGGCAATGGTTGGGCTGCTGATGTGCTGAGACCACTGCCTCAATATTGTCTCATTGTACTCCCCTGTCTGTCTGTATCCATCTGTCATCTCATGTTTTATGCTTAGATTGTACACATCTTGGGGCAGAGGCTGCCTTTGTGTTCTTTGCCTGTACCGCACCTACCACAATGGTGCCCTGGTCCCTGACTAGGTCTCCAAGGCACTATGGTAATACAAATAGTAACTAATAATAATATTTAGATTATCTGTTTTTCAGAGCAGGAACTCTCTCACTATATGTGCGTGCAGCACCTTGCACAACGGGGGCCTGATTTTGATTGGGACTTCCAGGCCCCACTGAAATAGATATAATTAACAATGAGTGGATCCAGGATTTTGGTTCGAAGAGCACCACCTCTTCTCCCCCGCACAAATCTCCCCTCCCCCGTTCTGGGTGGGGAAGTTTCAGCAGGCAAGATCAAAGCCCAGAAGACAGCTTTTAAAAAGGGCATTCTTTGGAGAGCCAGATGTTTCCACGTGTGGCCTTTCCCCTGCAGGCACCCTGTCCAGCCCCTTCCTTAGGTCCCAGGCTCACTGGTGCCCTAGCGAGTTGTCCAGCAACAACCTTAAAGCCACAGCTGCTACAGATTCAGAGTTAGTTTTAACGAATGGATTGCTGCGGAACAGAATGGTTGTATCTGTGAGCTGGTACTCGCTGTGCCACAGGACAGAGCGATTGTGTCCAGGTCAGGGCTTCATCCGTCCTGCCAGGCGTGCTGGGCTGCACCTGAGCAATGGGACTCTCTGCTTTGTCAGACATGCCGAGCTACATCTGGCAATGCCACTCACTGTGCACCGGCACCTACTCCGCACACCTGGGAGACACCTGCACTGGTCAGCGTGTTGAGATGCATTTGGGTGACAGTATCCACAGTGCTGCCAAATGTGCAGGGCTAGATCGGGGTAAGTGGCCTGCTGTGCCAGCTAGGCAGGCCAAGCTGTTTCTGAGCAATGCCACCCACTTTTCTATCAGATCTATGGGGTTCATTTGGCCGATGGCACCTCATGGACATGGTCTGCCTCTGGGTGATGCCACTTGCGTTGCTGCTGGACACCGCTACTGGGCCAAGCTGTTTCCAGGCGCTGTCCCGCGTTGTACTGCCAGACAGCTAGCTTATTTGAGTAACAGTGCCTGCGGGGCTGCCTCTGGGTGATGGATCCCACAACACTGTCAGATGTGCATCTGCAAGACTCCATCTGCGGTGCCGCCAGCCGTATCTGGTCCACATTCGTACTATGCTGCTGCTACATGTGCCAGACCGAGTCTAGGCTTGGTGCCCGTTGTGCTGCTGAGTACATCTGGGAAACAGCACCCCGGTGGCTGCCAGATGTGCTAGACTGAGGGTAGGCAATGTCGCGCACTGCACTGTCAAACGGTGTCTGGAGGATGGCACGTGCCATGCTGTGAGGCACGCGGGGATGAGTCTGAGTGACAGCACCAGCTTGCACTGCCCGAGGCACTGGGCCATTTCCTAATATTCCCTTGACACCACTAGCAGCAAAGCAGTCACCGGCAGCTGACGGGTTAAACAACCAACAGAGCGAAGCGAGGTAGAATGCAGCTTGCCCCAGCTCCAATTGCTGTCTGGGTGCCTGGCTGAAAGGAGAGTAACACGTGTGTGTCAGGGAGAGAAGCATAAGCATTTAAATTGAAAACATATTTTATTATCTGTGTTTATTATTTGATCTTGAAATCTCTGGGCTAGGTGGGCTTTTCTGGCTGCGTCGGGGCTGACTATCGTATATCAGCAGTCTGGGAATTATGCCAGGGCTCAGCTCCAACAGTTCACAGAAGGACCCTGGGGATGGGAGGTCAAACTGGATGAAACAGGCACCCCCATACTCCACCCCCTATTTTTGACAGGTGAGTTCCAACACGGCAAGCCCAATCCTGCTCACGCACAAATCACTGATAAAACTCCCATTTTCAGTAGGGGGCCATGTGTATTTATATTGGACCAGTGCCCCAGTAAGATGTTCCCATGCGGCTGGAGTAACAGTCTTTTTGATTAGAGGAAAGAGCAGGACCCTGTCCACTTGTGGTCATTAAAGATTCCATGGCATCTCTCACAAAATGAGGTGAGTTAACCCTAGCATCCTGTGCCCTGTACATTTAGTTATTCATTTAAATTGTCTCAAATCCCTTGTTTTCCCAATAATTTGGGATGAAGAATGTCCCGATTGCAAACCCGGGTTGACCATGGAAAATGTTCTTGAATGATAAACTTCACAGAAAACATTTCTACAATAACAAAGGTCTGGAATTTTGGCTGTAATGTTGAAGATTAGTTACAATCACAAGCAATCTAAAACATATTTCCTTCCCGAAAACCCCTTGAATTGAAAAATCTCCTGTGCAATTGAATCAGACAGTTCCAGTACAGTAATGTGATCTGCATTAAAAAGATTCTTTTTAAGATACCACAAGCTCAAGAACGAAGATCAGAACAACTCCAGACCTTTCTCCCGAAAGGTGGAGAGCCAAAGTTTAGCTGAAAGTTCGGCTCCTAAAATAAGGTACAATTTAGTACGCTCTAGGCCGGGGTAGGCAACCTATGGCAGGGGTGCCAAAGGTGGCACGCAAGCTGATTTTCAGTGGCACTCACACTACCTGGGTCCGGGCCACCGGTCTGGGGGGCTTTCCATTTTAATTTAATTTTAAGTGAAGCTTCTTAAACATTTTAAAAACCATATTTACTTTACATACAACAATAGTTTAGTTATATATTAAAGACTTATAGAAAGAGACCTTCTAAAAACATTAAAATGTATTACTGGCACGCGAAACCTTAAATTAGAGGGCATAAATGAAATCTTGGCACACACTTCTGAAAGGTTGCCGACCCCTGCTCTAGGCAAACACTGCAATCAATCTCTAGTGGTTCTGATGAAATCAGAACTGATGCAAGCATAAGCCTATTCCACCATTCAAAGCAAACCTGAGCCAAACTTTTTATGAGCTCAGAAAGAGGTTGGATGATATTATTTTACATTTTCATGCAGCCTAGCTCGCTGGGGCTGGAAGTACTAAAATACAGAAAAAAAAGGCTGTTCTTGTGCAATTTCTGGCACCTTCAGTACCAGGGAGTACTGGGACATATGCAAATCTGTTCTGAAATGTCCAACCACTAATGCAGAGAGGAATCCAAATCATAGGACATTTAACTGAACTGAACCTTTGACAGTCTTCCATTACTATAAGCAATTTCTCCAAGGCAAAATACAAACTGCCATTTTGGTAAGGCTGAAAAATTGTTGCTTGGCTGATTTCATAGAATCATAGAATCTCAGAGTTGGAAGGGACCTTAGGAGGTCATCTAGTCCAACCCCCTGCTCAAAGCAGGACCAATCCCCAATTTTTGCCCCAGATCCCTAAATGGCCCCCTCAAGGATTGAACTCACAACCGTGGGTTTAGCAGGCCAATGCTGAAACCACTGAGCTATCCCTCCCCCCGTTTCATCAGCAACATTGGAGTAGGGAGACTGTCCTTGCTTTTGGGCCCAGTCCTCATCCTATTAAAATTCATAACCAAACATCCATTGATTTTAAATGGGAGCAGGATCTGGCCCATTGTAAATCCTTTCCTACATGCATATTTAAATTCACTGTGAAGACACAGGAAGAGAACACAGAGACTATGGCTGTTGCATTGATACTTTGGAAAATATTTGGTGTACTGGCACTTGATAGCACGGCAACAAATTGTGGTACTGCATCTTTAAGGGCATAAGAAAGCGTGAAGTCAGCATGTCAATGGAGGGAAATACAAGAGGAAGGAAAACTAGGAGATGTTGCCATTCCTGTGCATTAAAAGTAAACATAACAGTGTCAAAAGCATTCCACAGAGCCAGCCAACTAATGATAGAATTTATTTGTGAATAACTATTTGGTGGGAAAATGGCCCAAATTCACAATGAATATTATTTGCAGTGAATTATTTGACCAACTCATAACCATATGGAATAGAAAACCAGAAAGGTGCTCAGATGTCGCAGTGATGCTCATGGTGTACGTAGAAAAGGAAGCCATCATATGATCCTCTGTATAATCTGTTATTTCTCCAGACATTTACAGTTTCTCCACAGTGCCACACTATTTGGAAACTCCTTCCACAGTTTTTCAAAAATGAGAGGGAAACAATTATAGTAATCTTTTGGGGGATAGGTAAACCTTGTACTCCTGTCTGTCTTCACCTGTTGTCTCTTGTTTCATATTTAGATTGTCAACTCTTTGGGGCAGGGACTGTCTGAATTCTGTGTGTGTTTGTTCAGCATCTAGTACAATGGGATCCATGACTAGAGCTCCTAAGTGCTACCATAGTACCAATAATACGTAAGGATAATAGTAATCTATGCGTGATGGGTTCGGTCACAGAGACCCCCTTGGGACTGTCACCTGATGTGCTGAGACTACCTCTGAGCCTGTTTTCTCTGCCATTTTGGGCCTCCAGAATCCTGACTTGTTGAGACAGACACGACAGTCTGTTCCAACACAGACCCAGGGTCTGAACCACGCCCCCCTAAAGCTGCAGACTTAACTGAAAACAGCTTAAGAAGTGCTCCTGTCTCCAGTACCAAGACACCCAGCTCCCAATGGGATCCAAACTCCAAATAAATCCATTTTACTCTGTATAAAGCTTATACAGGGTAAACTCATAAATTGTCCACTCTCTATAACACTGATAGAGAGATATGGACAGCTGTTTGCTCCCCCAGGTATTAATTACTTACTCTGGGTTAATTAATAAGTAAAAAGTGATTTTATTAAGTATAAAAGTAGGATTTAAGTGTTTCCAAGTAATAACGGACAGAACAAAGTAAGTTACCAAGCAAAATAAAACAAAACATGCAAGTCTAAGCCTCATACAGTAGGAAACTGAACACAGGTAAATCTCACCCTCAGAGATGTTCCAATAAGATTCTTTCACAGACTAGACTCCTTCCTAGTCTGGGCCCAATCCTTTTCAGAACAACGTTGTGGTTTATGGCCTGGGTCCAGCAATCACTCACCCCTGTAGTTACAGTCCTTTGTCCCAGTTTCTTTCAGGCATCTCTTTGGGGTGGAGAGGCCATCTCTTGAGCCAGCTGAAGACAAAATGGAGAGGCTTCCAGGCCTTTTATATTCTCTCTCTTGCAGGAGGAAACCCCTTTGTTCTCCTGTGCAAAATCACAGCAACAAGATGGAGTTTGTAGCCACCTGGGCAAGTCACATGTCCACGAATGATTCTGCTTTTTGCAGGCCAACGCCATTGTTTACATGTTAGTGTTAACATTCCCAGGAAAGCTCAGATGTGGATTGGCGTCTCCCAAAGTCCATTGTCAGTTAAGTGTTTCTTGATTTAGCACTTAGTCAGAATAGTTCTTTCTCAAGAAGCTGACCAAATGCTTCACTGATGCTACTTAGAATGAAACACATTGAGATACAAGTATATAGCCAATATTCATAACTTCAAATACAAAAGTGATACACACATACAGACAGCATAATCATAACTAGCAAATTACAACCTTTCTATAGACACCTTACTTGACCTCCTTTGTACAAGATTTGGTGTGACTATAGGACCTTGGTTGCAACAAAGATATATATGGTCACAGTTCATGTCAATAACATCACACTATGGTGAAAGTCAAATGTCATCAGCCTATGATTGGAATAGGCAAACATTATTTTAACCCAGTCGCAGCCATCTAATCTTCCACATAATAATGGCAAGAAGAACCGTAGCCGAAAGCTCAGCAGGCACCTATGAGTAAAGTGACCATATGACCTGGTTTTACCAAAATAGTCCTGGTTTACCATTGTTGTTTGCAATGTTGTAGTTGCGCTGGTCCCAGGATATGAGACAGACAAGGTGGGTGAGGTAATATCTTTTATTGCACCAACTTCTGTTGTCTCTTTCACCAAAGTAAATTGGTCCAATAAAAGATATTAACTCACACACCTTGTCTTTCTAGTTTGCCATAATATTCTCATGTCCTGAGCAATGTTCCCTCTAATTTTTGACAGGCCGTGTGTGCAAAAAAATTCTTCTGTGCAAATTGTTGTGCTTCTGTGCAAATTTTTGTGCGCATGGTGTTTCACCGTGTGCGTGGGGTTTAGGATCTGTGTGCACACATGCACAGCTTAGAGGGAACAGTGGTCCTGAGAACTTCTTTCTGGACTCCCTAAAATGCCCGTTTTGTTCATTGTATCAGTCAACCTTTTTTTTTAAAATAACTACAAAATATTTGTTCACAGTATATTATTATGTTGAGTAAAATTTGCATTGGATTTACTGGGAACACACATTCCCGGTGGAACAAGTGTTCAGTGTGATAAACAGTATTTGGCATAAAGAGAAAAGCCAAAGGAGCATAGGCACTATCAAAGCTGTTTCTTAGCTCAACATGAATGTTAATGGCACTTGTTCCATTTTTCATGATAAATTACTGAGATACTGGAAGAAAAAAAAATCTTTCACTCTGCCCATGTGGCTGTTGATCCAGCAGCTGTCAGGATAACACCAGTACAGGGTTGTTTTTTTTAAAGTGCTCTTTTGCATGAGTATTTCACAAGCTTAAAATGTCACCACAAAAAACTCCCGTTTTTTATTTAGTATGTGTGGTCACTTCATCTGTAAATGGCCTTTTATAGAATGTTAATTGTTTTAATAGTGTTTTTTTCTCATTAGCATCTTTCTCTCATTTCCCCTTGCTTTTTCAGTCTCTCCGAAGAGGCACATAGATCTAGTAACATTTACATTTGAATAAAAAACACAGTGTTTTAGTGGGCTCAAAATTAGGTAAAACCAGCTGGCTCTTCCCTAGAAAAGGCAACACATTTTTTTTGCAAAACTTGTATAGGTTCCTGAAATCCTTTTCAATTTTCTGAACTGAAATATTTCAGAGTGGTAGCCGTGTTACTCTGTATCAGCAAAAGCAACGAGGAGTCCTTGTGGCACCTTAGAGACTAACAGATTTCCTCACCCAGCCTGGACACGGAAAGGATTGACAGATTGATAGGTCTCTCGATTCTGTGGGTGGTGGTGCATGGCCGTTCTTAGTTGGTGGAATGATTTGTCTGGTTAATTCTGATGACAAACGAGACTCTGGCATGCTAACTACTTATGTGACCTCCGAGCATGCCCATATAAATTTGTTAGTCTCTAAGGTCAGTAGCGTAGCTGGGGGGGAGCAGGGGGAGCGGATGCTCGCCCTGAGCACATTATCCAAAAGTGGCGCCTTTTTAATTTTTGAAAGGGTGGAGACAGAGTGGACGGAGGTGGAGCGACATCCCCCGCTGGCCCCACCAAGAGCCCGCTGTTGGCCTGGGTTCTTTCAGCCAGGCTGGGAGCGGGCTGAGAGACCCCGGCTGGCAGGAGCCCGCAGGGGGGGGGGGGGGAATCCCAGAGCGGGGCGTGCTGAGCGGCTCAGCCAGTCGCAGCTCTAGGATTCCCCCCCGCGGGCTCCTGCCAGCAGGGGTCCCGCTGCTGGCCTGGGTTCTTTCACCTAGGTCGGGTCGGGTGGCGCCTTTTTTAATGTGTTCGCTCCCCCTGGTGTTAGAACCTGGCTACACCACTGTCTAAGGTGCCACAAGGACTCCTCATTGTTTTTGAAATGAAATAATTTCTCAGTGATAAATATTTTCAAGAGCTTGGAATTTGCCATTTATTTTTCAGAAGGGAAAAAAGACATTCGGCTGCATCCATCAACTAAAGCTTTTAATCTTTTTAAAAACTGTTCTTTTCTTATAAATTAAAAAAAAAAGAGCTTTAAAATTCCCTGGAAATTGTGGATTATCATGAAGGAGTCATACCGGAGAGGCTGGCTGCTGGGCTATTTTTAGAGAACACAAGGTTACACCAGATCTCAGAATGAGAATCATTTAATCAGGGGTTAACTCTTTTGGGGTTTTTTCTCCAAAGCAATTATCCACACAAGAAAGCACCAGGCTTGGATTTTTAAAGGAATATAGGAAATTAGGTATCTAAATTCCAGAAAAACTGTCTTCACTGCAAAGTTAACCTGGGCTCTTACCCAGGTTTTAGCTCAAATACCCCTACCGTCCACACAGAAAAACCTCTGACCCAGATTTGGAGGTGCTTTAAACCTGGCCTAGTTTACACAGCTGGAGTTATGGGTTAGAGCCCAACCTCCACTTAAACTTGAACCCACCACCTTGCAGCGAGGATGCACACGTAAATCACTGAAGTGCTTGATAGTCGTCCAATGCCTTTCCCACAATTCCCATCAAAGGACAAATTACATCACATGCAATTGACATAATGGACTGGGAAAGAATCCTAGAGCATTTCAGCACAAAGAACCATTGGATATGCCCCCACACACGCACAGGTGAATGCAGAACAGTGAGCACACAGTAACGTGGGTAGCGCTCTGCTGTGCAGACACTCACCTGGGCTAGGCTAACCCGGGTGCCAATCACTGGGATTAACTATGCAGTGGAGACAGAGACAGAATTTTAGTGGGATCTGGGAGCTTTAACTCCCTGAGACTCTTTTGCAAATCCCAGTTTCAGTGTCTCCTGAGCCATTACAGAAAAGATATATTTCAGAGGGGTAGCCACATTAGTCCGTATCAGCAAAAACAACCAGGAGTCCTTGTGGCACCTTAGAGACTAAGATATAGAGACTCTCACACTGAGTCCAAGGAATAGTCAACCGAGTATTAATACACTGCTATATAGTAACAGTTACCAACCAACAGATTTTCCAGGTAAATCATGCAGCCTGCACCGCTGTGGACTAATTGTAGCAGTTTAAGATCAGCTCTTCTGGACAGAGGAAAGAAGAGAACAGAAAATGAGCTGGGGGAAAGTCACACACTAAGCAACTGTGGCTAAAGGAACCAGTGTAGAGTAGAGCCCATTATGGAAAAAATATTTTCCCCTTTTTTAAATTGGCATCTAGATACCATAGTGATTAGGTACATTAGTGATGCCTAGAATTGATTAGAATCAACAATCACCTAGCAACGGAAGGGGCACACATTGGTGCAGGGTGCAATTTAGTGCGGTCTTGGCCATTAATTTTGACGTAAATGCTCCTAATGTAGCACAAGAGCAGCTTTCCTGGCAGGATTACAGGGCTTTCTGGGTTTGATCCAAAGCCTATTGAAGTCAATGGGACTTCTCCCATCCAAATCAATAATCTTGTTCCTAATTAAAATAAAAGATTCAGCCTTTATTATTAATTATTACTATTTATTGTTGTTATGCCAGAAATATATGAGGTGATAATAAATGACAAAATCTAAGCTATTGAGCAAACTTTGAGCCAGATCCCTGGGTCTGGCCAAGCTGCGCTCAGTGTGTGATCTAAACAAGTCATTTAATCTCATAGTCATAAAATTTAAGGCCAGAAGGGACCCACTAAAAGATAATTTCATCTCTGTCACTTTTTCCCCACCAGTAAAATGGAATAACAAATCCCCTTTCTCTCTCCCTTTGTCCATCTTGTCTATTAGGATGCAAACTCTTCAGGTCGGGGCTGATAACTCCACGTAAAGAACTGCATACCAGAAACCATTTGCAGTGCATGCCATCTTTTATTTTTCCTGAAAAGCCTATGAACAATGCTGCATATTTTTGAGTGTGGTTTACTGGCACCTTTTCTATTAACTCTCTACTAGAGGTGGCTGGAAACAGGAATTTCCAGTTAGTGGGCAATTTCACATTTCTGGGGTGGGGGGGGGGGAATCATTATGAATTGGAACAAAAAGTGAAAAGTTTCCCGTGAAACAGAAATTTTCAAAAAATTCCAGGGACCTGGGCCGTCTAGGGAGCTGGCCAGCCCAACAACGCATCAGGTGGGAGCACAGGAGCCTGGGAAGCTTGGCAGCCCACCCACGCATCACGCAGACACCTCATGGGGCCAATCACCTGGGGAGCCAGCGATTCTGGAATCCCAGGGAGCCTGTGAGCTTCCCCTACCAGCCATCTAGTGGGCTGGCAGAAAACCAAGCAGGCTGGCTGGTTTCTGTTGCAAGTTTAGACAGAACTGACACCTTCCTGTAGAACATTTGGACTCCATCAAATCAGCATTTTCCGGTGGAAAACTTCCACTGGAAAATTTTCAACCAGCCCTATTTTCTACATGTATACAGACATCTCTTTCGTAGAGCACTCATGCAACAGACTGTCACTTGACACAATGGGGCTCTGCTGTTGGATGGGGCCTCTAGGTGAGACAGTGAGGTTATGTCTACACTGCACACCAGCTGCAGCGGCATGTAGGTATGCATAGCTACATGTGGCAGTGAAAATCAGGCTGCATCCACACTGTGGTGTGTTGCTACCTGTGGCAGGGAAAGGCTGTGGCGGAGGGGAGACAGCAGGAAACGACACTGTTAAAAATAGCAGTGTAGACAGGGGAGGCACTGCTTGGGTGTGTAGAGAGCCAAGTGGGGCCTGGGTGACGAGACAGCAAGTGTGAAAAATCGGGACGGGGTGAGGGGTAATAGGTGCCTATATAAGAAAAAGACCCAAAAATCGGGACTGTCCCTATAAAATCGGGACATCTGGTCACCCTAAGTGGGGCACATACCCTAAGGTTCTGGCTGGTGCTAAACAATCTCTTGCTCTGGCAGGTCAGCATGAGAAATGTCCATGGGCCAAATTTTGGCCTTGTGATAGTGGGTGCAACTCATTCAGAATGTATGGATTTCCATTCAGTTGCACTTGTCTGAACCTGGCCCTCGGTTTGCTTAGATTTGCTGCAGTAAATTCTACCTAGCCCTGCTGAATGCTGTGCTTCCTTTTTTCTTTTTTCTTTTTTTTTAAATGCAGGTACTGATTGCCCCAGTTACAGAACAAGGGCAAGTTCAGAGAGACATCTACCTGCCTGGGGAAGGCCACACCTGGATGGACACCAACACCGCCCAGGTGTTTGATGGAGGAACCTTAATCAGGAACTACTCGGTCAGACTTGTGGAGGTGCCAGTTTTTGTAAAAGCCTCCTAGATTCCAGGCTGTCCCAGCTCTCAAAAGATCTCCCTACTTCTCAGAAGAGCAATGCTTGACAAGACATGCTCTCTTCCTTTTCAGCCATTTGCGCTTTTCCAGGAACTCTTTTTTTTTTATACAAGTGTTTAAATCTTTTACTGTGATTTGCTACCGTTCTAAAATAGTGAAATACTGCAGGAGCTTTGGTACAAAAAATACACCCATGTGCACATGCAGCACATCTGCTGAGATCATCCAGGGTCATCTGACCCTATCCTGTGTGTTATCTACCAGGAACGTCTCTGATTAACTAGTAGTGAAAGCGAGACACCCTCAAAGTCACAGGGTAATGAGAAAGCAGATGGATTCAATGTCTACTGGAAATATTCCACTGTTTGGGCGGGGGAATCATTAAAGTAAAGAGGAAGCTCTAGCAGAGCCAGGTATGGCCACACAGCAGGACTGGCTGCCTTGAAAAGAAACAGTCTTGGTTGACCAGGTCTAACTACCTGCCGGAGTCTTAGTGAAACAGGAGTACATCATCACCTACCTTCTACATACTGCAACTTTTGGTTTGGGAAAACTGCAGCATCCAGTTCTGGGTCTTGTGTCAATGTCTTTATTTTTGTCTAGGAAAAAGTTAAGAGTCTTATTATTAGACAAAACTTACAAAAAAGGAAAGGGCAGAGAAAGCTGTTCTGTAACGTGTGGCTGGAGGTCACAAATGTGAGAAGTCTTCTCCATTCCTTATGGATGATTATTTGCCTTGTGTGGTTTTCGAGACTATCCTGTCTGCTGCCTTCTGCCCCTGCTTTCTCACTTCAGAGTGCCCCCCTCCCAGGGCTTGGGAACACCCCAAAACTGAAATCAGCCTTTGTTCATTTTTGGAGCTAAGCAGCCTATTTGAAGCACAGGGATGTGAGTGTTATGCAGCAGCTGGGACTCAGTACACTGAGGATGTTCTAGAATGGCAGCACTTAAGACATTCAAAAGGTACTAGGCTACAAAGATTATTTTCTGTAACGTTAGGAGCTCAGCAAACACACGCGTTCTTAGTAGCTGATAAGATGCTGCAGAGGCTGGACATACATAGTGTTAGCATTCCTGGAGGGAAGGAACAGCTTCCAAGTGAATTCAAATGATCTTACCAAGGGGTGCATATATATATATAGGAGGGGGGCTCAGATTTTCAATGCTAAAATTAATGTAAATGGGACAATTTCTTTGTGTTTCGTGTATCCCATGACAAGTACCCAACTTCACGCATGGCAAATGTCTTCCTGCTTTGCCACACCCTTGGGATGAATGGGCCAGATGCTCAGCTGGTATAAGCCAGCATTGTTCTCTTGACAGTAGCGGAGTTAGGCCGATTTACACCAGCTGATGATTTCTCTCGTCTTCCTTTTAGGTCAGGAACTGCTCAGGATTTTCCTAATTTTATCAAGAGTATCTGGGACATTCTGGAGTGTGTGTGGGGGCGCGGGGGGCAAGGGCAGTGTCAAAATGCAGGGTGCTGCAAGGGGTCAAAGAAGGGGGCGCCCTGTGTGCCACACAGGGAAGGGGCTCACTCTGACCATGCAGAGGAGGTTGCTGTGGCACAGGGTACAAGTTTAGCGTGAAAACAACTTGCGCACTGTAGGAGACAGAAGATGCTGGCAAAGAAGAGAGGCCTCTTGGTGCTGCTCTGCCAGCATTGAATGGCCTTTTAAATGGAGCCCAGACAGAACAGAATAGATTTTAGCTGCTGCCCTGAGCTTGTAACTCGACGTGCTCCCCTCCAGGTGTTCAGTCTCCTCAGCAATTTACATGAAACAAATTGATACTGCAGGCCACCGTCCAAGTACCCACGTCAGACCTTGGCTGTTTGTAAAAGAGGAATTTGCTTCAGCCTCCCCCCGCAAACCAGGACCTCTCAATATTCCCCTCCCCCGTTGTGCTTATCGAGCACTGACCTCTTCTTGTGTGAGAGCCTTTTCCCCTCCACTGCAGCTCCTGCCATCTGGAAGAACCTCGGGATGTCTCACTGCGTGATCAACCCTTTGAAAAGAGACAAACCCAGCTCTAAACTGTTTTGTTTGGTTTTTTTTTTTTTTTTGGGGGGGGGGGGGGCTCTGCTTGGTTTCTCCCTCATGGAGCTATTGTATATTGTTTAACGCTGCAATTGTATGATTTACCATAACTTTTGTAAAGCATTTTAGGGTAAAGTTTGTATGAAATAAAGTTGTATTGTTAATTAAAAAACTAAAATACACACCCAACATAGGCACCCTTAGCGACTGTACTCCACTCATAGTAGCCCTCTGTGCCCCTCTTGTGGTGGCTGGGCCATGTAAAGAGTTTGATGAAACTGCTACAGCCTTGAGTGATAGAGCTGGGTCTTTTAATTTAGGCAGTAGACAGGTTTCAGAGTCACTGGTAGCCGTGTTAGTCTGTATCAGCAAAAACAAGGAGTCCTTGCGGCACCTTAGAGACTAACACATTTATTTGGTAAGGCAACTCCCATCCTTTAATGTGTTTATACCTGCTGCTGTATTTTCCACTCCATGCATCTGGTGAAGTGGGTTCTAGCCCACGAAAGCTTGTGCCCAAATAAATTTGTTAGTCTCTAAGGGTACGTCTATACTACAGAATTAGGTCGAATTTATAGAAGTCGATATTTTAAAACCCGAATTTATGGAATCGATTGTGTGTGTCCCCACTAAAGAGCGTTAAGACCATGAGGTCGATTGACTGTGTCCACAGTAGCGGGGCTAGCATCGACTTTCGGAGCATTGCATTGCGGGTAGCTATCCCACAGTTCCCGCAGTCTCCGCCGCCCATTGGGATTCTGGGTTGCGATCCCAAAGCCTGATGGGGCAGAAAACATTGTCGCTGGTGGTTCTGGGTACATGTCATCCCTCCCTCCGTGAAAGCAATATTTTTCGCGCCTTTTTTCCGGGGTTTCCGTGTTTGCTACGGAAGCCTGCTCAGCTCACAATTACCGTACATCTCCAGCGTACGCCTGGACATTAGGTCTAGTGGGGATTCAGTCACACTATAATACGGGCAGAGGGATAGCTCAGCGTTCTGAGCGTTGGCCCGCTAAACCCGGGGTTGCGAGTTCAATCCTTGAGGGGGCCAGGAGCTGATGATGGATATCAAGCATATTGTACCATCTGCTGCTAGAAGGGAAGGCGCCTCCTTGCTCACCGCATATTGTACCATCTGCAGCTAGAAGGAAATGAGCCTAACCCTTGCTCCCCCCTCCCTCCATGAAAGCAACTGAGGGGGGAGCAAAAAATCCTTTTGATGGGACTCCATCATGGTCACCTCTGCTGATGAGATCTGCGCTCACCTGCAGCTCACCACGCTGGCCAAACAGGAAATGAAATTCAAAAGTTCGTGGGGCTTTTCCTGTCTACCTGGGCGGAGCATTGGAGCTCAGACTGCTGTCCAGAGCGGTCAAATGTTGCACTGTGGGATAGATCCAGGAGGCCAATACTGTCGAATTGCGTCCTCACTAGCCTACATCGATTCGGCAATATCGATTTAAGCGCTAATCCCCTCGTTGGGGGTGGAGTGGCGAGATCGATTTTAAGAGCCCTAGAAGTCGATGTTAAGGGCTTCGTCGTGTGGACGGGTGCACGGATCAATCGAAATAACGCTAATAAATTCGACCTAAACTCGTAGTGTAGACCAGGGCTAAGGTGCCACAAGGTCTCCTCGTTGTTTAGGCAGTAGAGACTCACAGAGATACAGAGGTCACTGGTTCAAACCCTGCTGCCAATGACCCACCCAGTGGTGTGGCATTACACAAACAGGCCAAGCTTTCAACGAGCATGGAACTGACCCCTCAGCTCAAGCAGTAGTCTCTCTGAATTGGGGTTTTCAGGCACGTTAGCAGGTCGGAGGCGGGGGCAAGCTTGTCCTGCTTCCCATCCTGTACTAGAGAAGGCCTCCCGGGCTCTTAATCCAGCACTTTCCCCCATTTAATTTTTTCCCCCATTGCTTCCTTTAGTACAAAAGAAATTCTGCATGGTTGCCCATCCACAATCCAGTGAAAAGCAACCCAATGAGCAAAACAGATTTTGCGCAGGCAGAGTAAGTACTTATAAGGAATTGTATTATACGTTTACCTTGTATTATGGATCTAGAGGGCCTACTATAGTAACTGCTGGGAAAGAGCAGCTGACATGGCATGGAAAAAAAATGAAAAACCACCTGCTTAGAAGATGATCTTCTACTATACCCGAGGTTCTTGTTGTTTTGTTTTCTTGTTAAGGTTAGGCACTGTATGAAAATGGAAACTTTGTTGCTGAAGTTCATCCACTCTTGCTGCTTCCCCCCCCCCCCCCGCCCTTGCAGGCACAATGCCAGATTCCCCAGCTGCTGTCAATTGGTGAAGCCAACAGAGCTGTGTAGATTTACACCAGCTGTGGATTGAGCGCCTCGCTGTCAGATTCAGATTCACAGTTCATTTCCTAGCAACCTGCAGTGGGGGTGCCAGCAGAAGAGGATGGCTTCCAGTGAGCGGGAGGCAGCACGTTTTATTAAAAACTATACCCCAAATTTTGGTTATATGTGAATGCGTTTGCTGTGATGCTATGAGACCCCCCCTTTCCCCTGAGATCACTTACACTTGCTCTCTTTCGGTAATAACACAAACCCTTCAGAAATTAAATGGAACCACACAACTCCAGAGTCTCGTTGTCATAGGGTTTGCAATCAAACCCTTAAGGAACCAGGAATTCCAGGTAGCATCACTGGCTTTAGGCAGCAGTAGATTATATGACTGTAGCCACCCTCTCTGACAGTTGTCAAAGGGCCCTCAATGGAAACAATGCTTAAGACAGGTTGGCTGTTCACAGACTCGTCTCATCCAGTGTTAAAGTAAGGAGGCATGTAAGGAGTGGGAGAGCTTCCCCTAAGCTCCCTGGCTGGGTAAGTGGCAGTCCCCACAGCTCCCTCTTCTCCTTGGATGGTGCTGTGAGAGCTCCCCGCCTTCTGTTCAAATCGACTTCATCCATTGGTCTAGTGTGAACTTGACCAGCCCAGGCAATTTGGGCCAGAGCAGAGGGTCATAGAATCATAGAATATCAGGGTTGGAAGGGACCTTAGAAGGTCATCTAGTCCAACCCCCTGCTCAAAGCAGGGCCAATCCCCAATTTTTGCCCCAGATCCCTAAATGGCCCCCTCAAGGATTGAACTCACAACCCTGGATTTAGCAGGCCAATGCTCAAGCCACTGAGCTATCCCTCCCCCCGTGATTTCATTAGCATAGATCACATTTCATTATGTCTCGTGATTTCATTAGGTCTCGTGATTTCATTAGCATAGATCACATTTTACTACAGAGATTGTCTCATTCTTGCAGACACCACTGCCACTTCATGATCACACAACACCCCAGTACCAACCGCAGCTATTGCTTATATGGAAAGTTTAATCCATTAGGAGAGTGATTATGCAGTTTAGATTCTTTTAATGTGAATTAGCAGCTAGAAACAAGGAGCAGAGTTGGCCCCGGGTGACCTGCCAGCTTTCCACAGCCCACTAGCAAGTGCTCCATGGACCACAGGTTGGGAACCTGTGAGCTGTAGCACACCAGCTTCCTCGACACTTTGTCCCGGGTGGAGCAGAGGTCTGTGAATGCTGGACAATCTCACATACTGTTCAGTGTGTGTGCTACAATAGTTTTGTTTCCTTTGCTTTTGTGGCTTTACATCAGCCCATTAACAGTCCCCGAACATAACGTTGTGTCCCAACGCAGGCAAAGGTGTCATTCTGAGTGTACTTCATTCTGTGATCATGTGCATTAAGGAGGTGGTTTTAAGGTTGGCAAGAATCTGAAAGGTAGATAGACAGGAGAGTGTACCATCAGCAATAAGGGACTAGCTCATTAGTAATTCACCCTTTTGTGAAATGGGATGACATTTTTCTGCAGAGCTGTTCTCCTTAAAAGCTGTCATGGTAAAAGCTGATACAAGATTATTCATGTGGCCACTTTCTGCTGCAGTCTGAGCAGTTCTCATTCCATTAAAAGAGCTTGATACGGTCTTTATGTGACAATGCCATTCAGCAAAGCTTGTCAATGCAGAGCCCAGATTCTGCACGATTTCCCCTTCAACAGAAAAGTTGATCCTCAGGACTGCATGTCTTTGCTTCTTGCCTGCAGCACTGAAACTTTTTTTATTGGATAAAATCTGGTCTTCCAGGACACAGAGACTGAGCATGAGGATCAGGTTTGATTCACCCATTTGAACTGAAATTTATTCTGACAAGCTGGATCTAGATTTGAATGAGACCCAAATACTTCTCCATTTAGTCACAGAAGATGTGAGTGTATGTCCTCTCCTGGAAGTCTGATCTGTGATTAAGTACCTTCAAATCCCAGACAAAGCAAATGCAACCCTCCAGCCTGTCCTAAAAATCAACTCCCTAAAATATCTTGGAAGAAAAGAGGTGGGCAATAGACAATGCTGCCTTTGATGTCCTTGGCCTTTAGAAAAACTACTAAACTCATTTCTTTTCTATTCCCCTTCCCCCTAGCAGGTTAAACAGCCAACTGAATGATAAAAAGGGAGCCCTGGCCAAACAAATGGTAGAGTGATTATCCCTTTAAGACGGGCAGATTGTGAATGCATTTCCTCGTCAGAAATGAAGCCCAGAGCCTTGCAGTGCACTTCAACTTCTCCGTATGAAAGTTATGAGTCTAGCATTGCAGACAGCTTCAGCTGGACTTTTAGCCTGTGTAAGAGAAGCAATGGCTCCCCCTTGCACATCTGGGGCTTTCAAAATGGTTTGAGCACTTTCACTTTATATTCCCAGGGGATCATCTGAGTAATTTGCTTTTGCTTTGATGAGGCTCTGCTGATCATGGTAGTCAAGACTGAAAGACAGGAAATGATGCTTCTAAGGACAAGAGAGCTGGACACTGGGAGCCTGCAGGGCTGGCCTTACCATTTCTGCCGCCCCAAGCAGAAGACGAGAGCAGTCGCCCCAGCTGAAGAGGAGAGCAGCCGCCGAATTGCTGCCACCACAGGCGGCTGAAGAGAACAGTAGCTGCCGAATTGCCGCCGCCGCCGCCACAGGAGGCACTTGCCGCCCTAACAGCACACGGACTGCCGCCCCTTCCGGATGGCCGCCCCAAGCTCTTGCTTGGAACACTGGTGCCTAGAGCCGGCCCTGCTTACCATGAGGCGAACTGAGGCAGCAGCCTTAGGTGCCAGACTGTGGGGGGGCACCACTACGACCCAGAGTGTAGAAAATTGTGTCTGCTTCTGGTACATATGTATTCTTTCCGCTCTAGATGCACAGAGATGGTGGAGTGCTGTGCTGGAGGAAGGCGGGCACAAGAGACATAACAGGCAGGCAGGAGAAAAGGTGAGAGGGAATAACAGAAAGCAGCAGGAGCTGCAGGGAGAGAGAGGAGGAGGAGCTTCTTATATACCTCTCTAGCACACCCAAGAGCCTGGACTGATTAACACCAGCTTCTCAGGGAGCTTCCTGTTTCCTGCTGCTTCCCTGAACCCGCTTGAGAACAGGCAGACAACTGAAGTAGTAGGAACCAGTTAGGCCCTTAAGACGCTGATATCTTCCCTCACTCAGGCCCTGCTACCAGCCTGCTTATTTGTCCCCTTCAATTGAGTGTTGAGAGCCACTATAGCTGGCACAGAACAACGGGTCATGAGTGAAAGAAGAAAACACCCCTCTGGGGCAGCAGTCAGAAAAAGAAAGAAAGCAAAGGAAGCTTTTCTATCTAAGCAGGAAGGAGCTCTCCTGAGATACACAGACACAAATGTTCATGGTGAGCCTTCCGGCCCCAGTGAGGATGTGAGTGGTGAGGAGATGCCTGATGTTCCAGTTAGTCAGAGTGCAGGTGATCTGGCAGCTACTGCAGCATCCATATCTCCATCTCAAATGGATGTAACCATGCACATTCCTGAAGAAAAGTGTAGATCAGAGAAGAGTGTGGTGGAGGCGCAAGAAACAGCTGCTGCTGAGTTTAGTTCCTTAAGTCTAGATGATCCAGGACTGTGGATCCACTTGAGCAGTAGCCTGAGGGACTTCCTTGTACTGCATGGGCCACAGCAAGTGAAAAACTTCATGTTCCCCAATGAAACAATGAAAATAGAAGTTTCCATCCAACACATTACTGGCGTGAAATCCCCAATGGTGACAAAGTGGAGAGGCCATGGCTTATGTACTCAAAAACCCAGAATGCTGCATACTGTTTTTGTTGCAAACTCTTCCAGTCTAATGTTCCAGCCACATTGGGTTCTACAGGTACAAAGGACTGGAAAAATCTGATGAAAAATCTGGCATGCCATGAGAAGGCAGCAAATCACTAGAGAGCATTCCATAGGTGGAAAGAGCTTGAGATGAGACTAAGGTTAAAGGCCACCATAGATGATCAGCATCAAAGAGAAGATTGCATCAGAGTCTCTTACTGGAAAAATGTTCTGAAAAGGCTCGTTGCCATTGTGAGAATGCTTGCTACCCAAAACCTAGCACTGCGTGGTACTTCAGATCAGCTGTATGTGCCAAACAATGGGAACTTCCTTAAAATTCTTGAGCTGATGGCTGTTTGATGCTGTACTCCAGGAGCATCTAAGAAGAGTCACTACCCAAGAAACATACACACACCTCTACCTTGGAAAAACAATTCAAAATGAGATCATACAGTTACTGGCAACAAAAGTCAAACAGAAGATTGTGGCAGATCTGAAGTCAGCAAGATATTATTCTGTTATTCCGGACTGCGCACCTGACATCAGTCATACGGAACAAATAACTTTAATGGTGCATTTTGTAACAACAACAAAACCTAGTGAAAATGTCCCTGCAATGGTGACTGTCAGAGAGCATTTTCTAGAATTTATTGATGTTGATGACACTACAGGAGCTGGTATGACAAATGTGCTTCTTAAAAAGCTGGAAGATACGGGAATTGCGATAGCTGACAAGAGAGGTCAGGGCTACGATAACAGTGCCAACATGAGAGGAAAGAACAGAGGAGTGCAGACATGGATACGAGAGTTAAACCCTCAAGCTTTTTTTGTCCCATGCAATTCTCATTCATTGAACTTGCTGCTCAGTGATGCAGCATCAACTTCTAGTGAGGCTGCTGAATTTTTTAATTTTCTCTGCATCAACTCATGGATGGCAAATTTTGAAGCAACATCTGGGAACATGCTCTCTGACACTGAAACCACTGAGTGCCACACAATGGGAAAGTCGAGTGGAGGCAATAAAGCCTATCAAACACCAAATTGGGAAGATAGATAATGCCATAGTTGCCATTATGGAGGCTAATGCTATGACAGGAACTGTTTGTGGGAGAACAGTGGCAGAGGGAAATGGAATCACCAGAAACATACATAACTTCAAATTTCTGTGTGGCTTAGTGTTGTGGCATGACATACTGTTCAAAATAAATGTTGTAAGCAAGAGGCTCCAAGGTGTTGACCTTGATATATCTGGAGCAATGGAACAACTGGACAAAGCAAAGTCATCCCCTACAGTCTTACCGGTCAGATGAGGGATTTCAAATGTTCTGAAGAGTGCACAGAAGTTGGCAGAGGAACTTCACACTGAAGCTATTTTCCCACCCATTCAAGAATACAAGAGTTACTGAAGAAGACATTTTGATTACGAGGCAAGGGATAATCCCATAAGGGACCCCAAACGACAATTCAAAGCTGAATTCTTTAACCAGGTGCTAGATTGTGCAATACAGTCAGTTGAAGAACATTTCATGCAGCTCAAGGAACACAGCAGTATATTTGGGATGTTGTATGATATTCCAAAACTCCTCACTATACCTGAAGAAGACCTACACCAGCAATGCAGGGCACTAGAGACAGTATTGACACATGATGACATGCGCGATATTGATGCGAGTGATTTAGGTGATGAACTGAAAGCAGGATCAACTCCAAAGGCTGTTCTGGAATATATGTGCACAAATAAGATGACCACCCTCTTTCCAAATGCTTTTGGTCCTCTGCACATACTTCTAACACTTCTGTAACAGTTGCCAGTCGAAAACGCAGCTTCTCCAAGCTGAAGTTAATAAAACCACATCTATGCTCCACAATGACACAGGAGAGGCTGGTCGGCCTTGCAACCATTTCAATAGAGCACGAGCTGGCCCAGACTGTGGACCTTCAGGAAGCAGTTCAAATCTTTGCAACAAGAATGCACGGAAAGCACCACTTTGATTAGTCAAACAGATAAAAATGCCAGTGTTTACTATGCAGACAAGAAAAGTTACATTTGCTGTTCAGGCGTTTGAAAGTTAAGTGTTACTTAAAATTTTTGAACAAGGCATTTTAGGTTGTTAGTTCTCCTTTATTGGGGTAGGTAGCAGAGCAGTACCATGAGAGGAGTAGAACGGGAAGAAGGCAGAATTGAGACCTTTCAAAGTTTTGGCCTAAGCGAGGGGGCATGGGGGCGTCATTTGAGCTCCCCGCCTCAGGTGCCAAAATGTTGTGAGCCGGCCCTGGGAGCCTGATTCTCAGATGCCAGGCACCTTCTGCAGCCATTTACTTCAGTACAAAGTGGATGTAAAACACTACCCAGTCAGAATGGCAACAAGTTACACCCACTTCACACTGGCATTAATGACACAATGCAGGACAATGGAATATTGTTCACTTCCAGCTGCAGTGTAGACATTCCCCATGTTTCAATATTATAGGGCAGTATGAGATCATAGATCATAGAATCTCAGGGTTGGAAGGGACCTCAGGAGGTCATCTAGTCCAACCCCCTGCTCAAAGCAGGACCAACCCCAACTAAATCATCCCAGCCAGGGCTTTGTCAAGCCTGACCTTAAAAACCTCTAAGGAAGGAGATTCCACCACCTCCCTAGGTAACCCATTCCAGTGCTTCACCACCCTACTAGTGAAAAAGTTTTTCCTAATATCCAACCTAAACCTCCCCCTCTGCAACTTGAGACCATTACTCCTTGTTCTGTCATCTTCTACCACTGAGAACAGTCTAGATCCATCCTCTTTGGAACCCCCTTTCAGGTAGCTGAAAGCAGCTATCAAATCCCCCCCTCATTCTTCTCTTCTGCAAGCTAAACAATCCCAGTTCCCTCAGCCTCTCCTCATAAGTCATGTGCTCCAGCCCCCTAATCATTTTTGTTGCCCTCCGCTGGACTCTTTCCAATTTTTCCACATCCTTCTTGTAGTGTGGGGCCCAAAACTGGACACAGTACTCCAAATGAGGCCTTACCAGTGCCGAATAGAGGGGAATAATCACGTCCCTCGATCTGCTGGAAATGCCCCTACTTATATAGCCCAAAATACCGTTAGCCTTCTTGGCAACAAGGGCACACTGTTGACTCATATTCAGCTTTTTGTCCACTGTAACCCCTAGGTCCTTTTCTGCAGAACCGCTGCCCAGCCATTCGGTCCCTAGTCTATAGCAGTGCATGGGATTCTTCCGTCCTAAGTGCAGGACTCTGCACTTGTCCTTGTTGAACCTCATCAGATTTCTTTTGGCCCAATCCTCTAATTTGTCTAGGTCCCTCTGTATCCTATCCCTACCCTCCAGCGTATCAACCACTCCTCCTAGTTTAGTGTCATCTGCAAACTTGCTAAGGGTGCAGTCCACACTGTCCTCCAGATGATATTGTTTAACAAAGTTACTATATTTCTACCTCTTTTTCAGTGATGGATTCAAATATTTTAAGGCCAGATGAGATCATTAAGACCATCAAGTCTGGCATCTTGCATAACCCAGGCCATAGAATGTCCTGCAGCAATTCCTGCTTTGATACCAATAAGTTGAGTTTGAGCTAGTGTGTATCTTTTGAAAAGATATCCAGTCTTAATTTAAAGATTTCTGGTGTTGGAGAATCCGCCATATCCCTCAGTAAGTTGTTCCAGGGGCTAATTACCCTTACTTTTAAAAAGTGCACCTTATTTCCATTATGAATGTGTTTATTTCAATTTCTAGCCACTGCATCAGATATTATTGGAGGCAGAATACTGGAGTAGATGAACCAATGGCCTGCTCCAGTAAGGCAGATCGTGTGTGCTAAACACACCCCATCAAGGGATTTATAATACCATCATCTACTATGAGCATATTGCGAATACATTTTATAACTTGTGGCACGGTAGGATATTAAAGAACATACTTGCAGTCATTAAAATGGTAATGAAGTATTTACTAATGTAAACTTAATTTAAAGAGTTAGCCCAGTTATAATAGTGAGGATAAAACAATAAGCAGGAGTTTTGAAAGGGATATAAACCTTCATGCTTCAGCTCATGAGCCAATCTCTAACCAGTGGGGGTTTGAAGGGCCGTTCCCTGAGGGCAGATTATCCCATAACAACCTACTGCAGAATTGCTGCAGCTGGTGCAGGACACTGTCAGAGTCAGGATACTAGACTTGATGGACCTCAGGTGTAATGCAGAAGGGCAATTCCAATGTTGTGATATTAGCTCAATGGAAGCAACGGGCGCATAGCAGTTACCAGAATCATGCATTAAATTTTGGCTTCTCAGAAGTAGCATTGACCAGCTCCATCAGGGTGTTTACATTTCACCTGCGTGAAGCAAACCCACAGCCCAACCAGGGCTGCTCGCTTAGGTGCCATGACTCACCTCTCCAACACAGCTGCAGTGAGTCATCGCTCAGGGATGCAGCAACAATTCAGCTGCACTGACTTACCCTTCTAGCAGTGTCTCAGCCCTCAGGCATGTGGCAGTAGCCTGTCCCTGAGTGGAACCCAGTCAGATGACCCCCGAGTTCAGCTATTTCTCCAACCCTACCAGAACTGCAGGTTAGTTTGGGCAATAGCACTATGCAGCTAGAAACCCTTCTGCTGCTTTGTAGTGTGACAGACTTGCTAGACTTCTAGTCTATTCTGCTGGCATCATTAAACCTCCCCAACAAGCAGCGGTAACTATGTCAGCAGGAGAATGTCTTTCAGCGACATAGCGCTGCCCACGCCAGCACTTTTATCAGTGAAACGTATGGCGCTCAGGGGTGTGTTTTTTTCCACACCCCTGACTGACAAAACTTTTCCTGACAAAAGTGCTAGTGCAGACAAAGCCTTAGAGATTTGAGCACTAAAAAGCAGCTGAAAAACGTCTTGAGAGCTGAGAAACACTCTCCTCTCCCAGGCTTCATTTGAATAAGTCAGAAATGGCTGAATGGCTTTTTATTACACTTAAAAGAAATAATAATACCTCTGCGCTGAATCAAGCATGAGAAATGAGGCCCACAGGTAATTTGCTGAGGAAGTTATATGCAACCGAAGATGAGGGTTAGAAAATAAGTGTCTTCTTCAGCCATAACTACATAATAGGTATGTGCAGCCTGCTTGAAGTCTGAGGCAATCTAGAAGCTCTGAGTGATCCTATATGGCTAATGTTTTCTGCAATGAGGTCCCAAGGGTTACTTGGGGGCTACAGGAAAGGATTAAGAGAAAGAAGGAAAAACTTAATTGCCTGCTTACCAAGCTATTTTTCCCAGTGTTTGGGGGGGATTTGTGCTGTGAGGATCTTGGGGGGAATCTTTGAAATACAGGGACAGAGGGTAACTAGAAGAGCCATCTGAACGATGTGCCAGGCTGCATTCTAACCTGAACGCCTGCGTTAATCTCCTGTGAACAAAGGCAAGGTTTACATCTGCACAGAATAATCATTTTTATTGTTTGGTGCCAAGTGGTTGGGAGGCTTCTGGGCATGTAAAATGTAATAAACTAGATTACCAAATTAAGGAATTATCAGATAGACTTTTTAGACTTGACCTTTTAATGTAATTTTTCCTCAATTTTTAAATGTGTAGCTATTGTTGGATAACATTATTTGTATGGAAACTCATGCTTCTGGACATAAGCTGATTGACTGTTGGAGCAAGCAAGAATTTTTGCCCCTCCAACCCCTATCACCACATACAGCTTTGCCCAAAACTAGCTGTATTCTGGGGCATCATTCAGCTTTTTCTGAAGCAGGACGCAAGATTCACCATGTTGAATCCTACATGGATCAATAGTCTAATGTGGAAGGGCAAATCCCTACTGGTTCCTTTTTTAGTTCCTACTCAGGTATGTGGCCGGCTGATGTTGGGGTGATGAGAGATCATCTCAAATTTATGAGCCATATGTAGCAATCAGCCATTTTAGAGCATGGCTGTTTACTATAAGCAGAAGACCTATGAGGCTGGTGAGAACAATAAGATGGTGCAATAAATCTTGAAAAGTCTGTAGTTATTATTCCGACTGTATAAGTCAGATGCATGTGGAAGCCCTTTTCTTTCCTACACTACATAGTATGAGAAATATCTTTTAGGCTGAAGGTGTGCATTGGATTTTTCTGTTACACAGACCATTTAAGCACTGCTGGGAGCACATAGGTATTTCAGGTATGGGAAAAGCAGATACATCTATAGGAATCTGTAAGCACCTCTTTGTCTAATGGGCTACAGGAATTGGAGTGTCCTGTAGAACAGAGGTTCTCAAAGCCAGTCTGCCGCTTGTTCAGGGAAAGCCCCGGGAGGGTTGGGCCGGTTTGTGTACCTGCCGTGTCCGCAGGTTCGGCTGATCGCGGCTCCCACTGGCCGCGGTTTGCTGCTCCAGGCCAATGGGGGCAGCGGGAAGCGGCGCGGGCCGAGGGATGTGCTGGCCGCCCTTCCTGCAGCCCCCATGCGCCTGGAGCTGCGAACCGCGGCCAGTGGGAGCTGCGAACCGCGGCCAGTGGGAGCTGCGAACCGCGGCCAGTGGGAGCTGCGAACCGCGGCCAGTGGGAGCTGCGAACCGCGGCCAGTGGGAGCTGCGAACCGCGGCCAGTGGGAGCTGCGAACCGCGGCCAGTGGGAGCTGCGAACCGCGGCCAGTGGGAGCTGCGAACCGCGGCCAGTGGGAGCTGCGAACCGCGGCCAGTGGGAGCTGCGAACCTGCGGACGCAGCAGGTAAACAAACCGGCCCGGCTCACCCAGGGCTTTCCCTGAACAAGCGGCGGACTGGCTTTAAGAACCACTGCTGTAGAAGACTAAACTTTGTACAGGTGTTCCTGATGACCTAAAGAGCAGCTCCTTATGTAAAGTTTTTCCCATCTTCCTCATCCACATCCTTAACTGGACATCTCATTTCTATTTCATTTCTCCCCCCCACCGGTCCCCCATTGCACTAGTACACTGAGATACCAGTTTTTTTAATATTGTCTGATGGTGACATCTAGTGGAGAAACATTTCTTAGTGCCCCAGCTGTGCTCCAAAATTTCTGCTCAGTTTTTAAGCTATTATAGACTCATAGACTTTAAGGTCAGAAGGGACCATTATGATTGTCTAGTCTGACCTCCTGCACAATGCAGGCCACAGAATCTCACCCACCCACTCCTGTAATAAACCCCTAACCTATTCTGAGCTATTGAAGTCCTCAAATCATGGTTTAAAGACTTCAAAGTGCAGAGAATCCTCCAGCAAGTGAACCATGCCCCATGCTGCAGAGGAAGGCAAAAAAACCCCAGGGCCTCTGCCAATCTGCCCTGGAAGAAAATTCCTTCCCAACCCCAAATATGGCAATCAGCTAAACCCTGAGCATGTGGGCAAGACTCACCAGCGAGACATCCAGGAAAGAATTCTCTATAGTAACTCAGATCCCACCCCATCTAACATTCCATCACAGGCCATTGGGCATACTTACCGCTAATAGTCAAAGATCAATTAATTGCCAAAATTAGGCTATCCCATCATACCATCCCCTCCATAAACTTATCAAGCTTAATCTTGAAGCCAGATATGTCTTTTGCCCTCACTACTCCCCTTGGAAGGCTGTTCCAGAACTTCACTCCTCTGATGGTTAGAAACCTTCATCTAATTTCAAGTCTAAACTTCCTAATGGCCAGTTTATATCCATTTGTTCTTGTGTCAACATTGGTACTGAGCTTAAATAATTCCTCTCCCTCCCTGGTATTTATCCCTCTGATATATTTATAGAGAGCAATCATATCTCCCCTCAGCCTTCTTTTGGTTAGGCTAAACAAGCCAAGCTCTTTGAGTCTCCTTTCATAAAACAGGTTTTCCATTCCTCGGATCATCCTAGTAGCACTTCTCTGTACCTGTTCCAGTTTGAATTCATCCTTCTTAAACATGGGAGACCAGAACTGCACACAGTATTCCAGAGGAGGTCTCACCAGTGCCTTGTATAACGGTACTAACACCTCCTTATCTCTACTGGAAATATCTCGCCTGATACATCCCAAGACCGCATTAGCTTTTTTCAAGGCCATATCACATTGGCGGCTTATAGTCATCCTGTGATCAAGCAATACTCTGAGGTCCTTCTCCTCCTCTGTTACTTCCAACTGATGCTATGACAGGTTGGTATCACAGAAACCCCCTTGGAGCTGCCACCGGGTGTGCCAAGACTACTTCTGCCCCTGCTTTCCTGCCTTTTCCAGCTTGGGACTCCAGAATCCTGTCTGTTTTGAGCCAGACTCTCTAGCCTGCTGCAACCCAGACCCAGGTCTGAACCACATCCCCTAACAGCTGTAGGCCTGCCTGGAAGCAGCTTAGGAAGTGTCCTTGCCTTTGACACCCAGGTGCCCAACTCCCAATGGGGTTCAAACCCTGAATAAATCCGTTTTACCCTGTATAAAGCTTATACAGGGTAAACTCATAAATAGTTCGCCCTCTATGTCAGAGATAGAGAGAGATGCACAGCTGTTTTCCCCCCTCCAGGTACTAACACATACTCCAGGTTACTTAATAAGTCATTTTAATAAGTACAGAAAGTAGTATTTAAGTGTTTCTAAGTAGTAACAGACAGAACAAAGTGAATTACCAAATAAAATAAAATAAAACACACAAGTCTATGTCTAATCACACTGAATACAGATAAAAACCTCACCAGTTCCAGTAAACTTCCTTTTACAGGCTATGGTCCTCCTAGCCTGGGTCCAGCAATTGCTCACACACCCTAGTTCTTGTCCTTTGTTCCAGTCTCTTTCAGGTGTGTAGTTGGGGGGTGGAGAGGCTCTGTCTTTAGCCAGCTGAAGACAAGATGGAGGGGCCTCCCAGGGGTTTAAATAGACTTTCTCCTCTGGGTGGCCACCCCTCCCTATCCCTGTGTAGCATCCAGTTACAAGATGGAGTTTTGGGGTCACATGGGCAAGTCACATGTCCATGCACAACTCAAGTTACCAGCCCAGCTACATTCCTGGCCAAGCTCAGATGTGGATTGGTGTCTGCAACTTCTTTTGTCTGTCAAGAGTTTCTTGATTGGGCTCTTAACCTGCACATTCCTTTCTCCAGACATCGATCCCATGCTCTTACAAAGGCTATGTATAAAACCAGCAAATATACAACGAATATTCATAACTTCAACTACAAAAATGATACATGCATACAAACAGGAGGAATAGATTCAGTAGATCATAACTTTTACAGAGATATGTTACATGGTACATGTAGCATAAAACATATTCCAGTTATATCATGTATACATTTATAAGCATCTCCCCATAAAACCTTATGGGGTACACCGTCACAGATGTGTCCCCAGCTTATAACAAAAATTCTTATTAATCCCTAAATGCATGACCTTGCACTTTTCACTATTAAATTTCATACTATTACTATTACTCCAGTTTACAAGGTCATCCAGATCTTCTTGTATGATATCCCAGTCCTTCTCTGTATTGGCAATACCTCCCAGCTTTGTGTCATCCACAAACTTTTTTAGCCCACTTTTTGTGCCGAGGTCAGTAATAAAAAGAATAAATAAGATTGGTCCCCAAACTGATCCCTGAGGAACTCCACTAGTAACCTCCCGCCAGCCTGACAGTTCACCTTTCAGTATGACCCACTGTAGTCTGCCCTTTAACTAGTTCCTTATCCACCTTTCAAGTTTCATATTGATGCCTATCTTTTCCAATTTAACTAATAATTCCCCATGTGGAACCATATCAAATGCCTTACTGAAATCAAGGTAAATTAGATCCACTCTGTTTCCTTTGTCTAAAAAGTCTGTTACCTTCTCAAAGAAGGAGATCAGGTGGGTATGGCACGATCTACCTTTTGTAAAACCATGTTGTGTTTTGTCCCAATTACCATTGACCTCAATGTCCTTATCTACTTTCTCCTTCAAATTTTTTCCAAGACCTGGCATTCTACAGAGGTCAAACTAACAGGCCTATAGTTACCCAGATCACTTTGCTTGTCACTCTTTTGAATGGATTGAAGATTTCTGAAGTATCAAAAAAAAAGTTTCTATATAGGTACTGGACTGCTTTCATAACACAAATGGTGTTTAAAAATCAATACTGAATGTAGGTGCCTTTAGTGCTGCAGAATATGGTTTCATGCTGGTAGGTTTGGAAGAGATCACTCAGACAGGAGGGCTGAAAACCCATTTGTAATATGTGATGCTTAAATACAGCATTTTATTTTAATGTTGCCTAAAGCATTATGGATTCAGTCATGCACAGTGCTAAGGACTCTGGTCCCATCCAGCAAAAAGTACATGCTTAACTTTAGGTACATGAGTAGTCCCAGAGAAGTCAATGGATCTACTCACATGCTTAAAGAAACACGTACTTATGCTTTGCCGGATTGGAGCCAGAGTGCTCAGGGCCATGCACAATTAAACATTCAATAGATTGTACAGGGAAGGAAATTGCAACTCAGCTTGCCCTTGCTCAGAAGAAGATTTCATCATTGTAGATGGGAAGGGATTTCTAAAAACTGAGCTAGTGCTATATTGATCCAAATGCAACCAGAATTTGGGTGGAATAAATATGGCCAGTAATTTCATACAAGTGCTGCAGCTTCCTAGGTCTTCCTGCAACTTATAGATTTCCTCAAAGGCACAAACTACACAAAAGCTCAATGACCTGCAGGATACCCCTCAAATTGGAGGCCTTTCACACTACATGCTAAACACACTCACTCACTATAATCTTTTAACGTACACACTCGAAAAGAGAGATGGCTGTAAGCAAAGCCCGCAGAAGTATGCCCTCACATAGGGTGAGCCCGCTGTTCTTAGTTACAGCCTGTTACATGGTTTATATTGACTTGTGCTAAGTGCAACAGATTGTGTAAACTGAAAATGGCACAGAATGAATGACATATTTGAGATTGTGTCGTTATAGAGACAATCAGTCAAGAACAGAACAGGGCTGACATATTAAAATGGTATTGAACATCAACCCTTGGTGACTGACAGTCAATCTAGTGAAATATTCTAGGAGATTCCTGTTAAGACCTGGACTAGCACAACTTCCTAGAAATATTAGCAGAGATTTGCAGCATTGTTACTGATACAGTGTAAAAACCAAGGACCAGATCCTTGATTGCATCTAGGAGCTCACTGTGCAAGCCAGGGGGTAGCAGGAATTAGGTTTGTAGCTGAGCCTGGGACCACCTAGCTCCACCTCCCTAGTGAGTAATAGAGGACTTGCAGCTGAATCGCAGGTAGCTTGCTGCAGAATCACCTGATTGGCCAGGCTGCCCAATTGGCTGGAGGAACCAACTTCCATGCTCCTAAGTCCAGCAGCAGCAGTAGGGTGATAGCTGCTCAAAGCATTTGCTCAAGGCTGTAATAGTACCTGCACATTCCCAACCTTGTTCCAGTCCTCCTCCTGCCTTTCTTCACTCTGTGTAATCTGACTCTTACCCTCGGCTCCGATTCCTGATGTCCACTCTGACCTCTGACACCAGCTCTAATGCTGGGCTCCTACTCCTAGCTATTGACTCATGCTCCAACCACTAGGCATGACTACCCATGCCCTGGTATCTGATAGGGGGTGGCATAAAATTCACTTTTGCTGTCCTCTGATAATGGGGCTGGTTATGTGCAAACCTGGGTCCCTTGGCATAAGCTAGAGTAGCCCTCAGCCTGCTCTAATTTATGCCAATTTCAAACTGCCCCAGAACTGCGGCTGGGGATCATTGCAGGATAGCAGTGTCCCACACACATCACTTTCTTCTAGCTGCACCCATTGTGCAGGCGGTATAGAAGGGGAGTGGTGTAGAATCCCCTGACAGTTGTATGATCCTACTAGGCTCCGTGGCCAGACTATGCCAGTAACACAAAGGAACACAGTAAGTGCCATCCTGGATCAGACCAATGGTCTGTCTAGTCCAGTATCTAGTCATAGAATCGTACAATATCAGGGTTGGAAGGGACCTTAGGAGGTCATCTAGTCCAACCCCCTGCTCAAAGCAGGACCAATCCCTAATTTTTGCCCCAGATCCCTAACTGGCCCCCTCAAAGAATGAACTCATAACCCTGGGTTTAGCAGGCCAATGCTCAAATCACTGAGCTATCCCTCCCCCCCAACCTCCGTACCAGAAGCTTTAGAGGAAGGTGCAAGAAACCCTGCAATAAGATTTATACAGCAACCTTCTGCCAGGAAAAGTTTCTTCTTAACCCCATTAGAGGTTTGTTTATGCCCTGAAGCAGGAAGGTTTATATACCTTCCAAAACTCTTTAATTGTTGGTGGTTTTCTAGTATCTACGACAACCCTGGATATTCTCATTATCCATATAAATGGATAATCCCTTTTTGGATCCTATTATACTCTTGGCCTTCATGATATCTTGTGGCAATGGAAACCCCCAAGCTAATTGTGGATTGTATATATAGGTTTGAATTTGCCACATACACACTTCACTGAATGTCCCCTTAGTCTTGTATTATAAGACAGGATAAATAGAAGGCACTGATTAAGCAGAAAGCAGCCATTCCACAGTTAGGATCTGGGCCTGAAAGTCACAAAACAAAACAAACAAACATAAAAACTCCCACTGAATAGAAATTCCAGTTTGTGGACAGCTCCTATTCACTGGTCTACAATTTTTGAGAAGTCATCTGCTTCAGAGATAAAATGTGCTATTTAGTATGTATTTTGATGTGCTGAATTCAAATATGACAATTAAAACAACTGATTGGCTACTGTTTCTAAGATATTTAAGTTTTTACATTTTATATCTATGTATATTGTGTAGATAGTAGAGTTTTAATCATAAATTGTAAACCTAGGTCTTTTCATGTGTTTATGGTTGCTTTACATGATACTATTTCACCCGTCCTGTTTATGTAACGCTTTAAAAATCAGCAAAGGGGTTATATAAGTAAAATTTATTATGAAACAAAAGGCAAAAAACTATTATGTACATAGTTTAGTCCTATTCAGTGTCTACTCGGCGCTTCTTGGCTTGTCTCTTGTAGTCATTAAATGGAGCATCTCTTGTCACTGTCCAGCAATAGTCTGCAAGCATTGATGGGCTCCATTTGCCCTGATAGCGTTTCTCCATTGTTGCAATGTCCTGGTGAAATCGCTCGCCGTGCTTGTCGCTCACTGCTCCGCAGTTTGGTGGAAAAAAATCTAGATGAGAGTGCAAAAAATGTATCTTTAGTGACATGTTGCAACCAAGGCTTTTGTATGCCTTGAGGAGGTTTTCCACCAACAACCTGTAGTTGTCTGCCTTGTTGTTTCCAAGAAAACGTATTGCCACTAACTGGAAGGCTTTCCATGCCTTTTTTTCCTTGCCACGCAGTGCATGGTCAAATGCATCATCTCGAAGAAGTTCACGAATCTGAGGACCAACAAAGACACCTTCCTTTATTTTAGCTTCACTTAACCTTGGACATTTTCCACGGAGGTACTTGAAAGCTGCTTGTGTTTTGTCAATGGCCTTGACAAAGTTCTTCATCAGACCCAGCTTGATGTGTAAGGGTGGTAACAAAATCTTCCTTGATTCAACAAGTGGTGGATGCTGAACACTTTTCCTCCCAGGCTCCAATGACTGTCGGAGTGGCCAATCTTTCTTGATGTAGTGGGAATCTCTTGCACGACTATCCCATTCGCAGAGAAAACAGCGGTACTTTGTGTATCCAGTCTGCAGACCAAGCAAGAGAGCAACAACCTTCAAATCGCCACAAAGCTGCCACTGATGTTGGTCATAGTTTATGCACCTCAAAAGTTGTTTCATGTTGTCATAGGTTTCCTTCATATGGACTGCATGACCAACTGGAATTGATGGCAAAACATTGCCATTATGCAGTAAAACAGCTTTAAGACTCGTCTTCGATGAATCAATGAACAGTCTCCACTCATCTGGATCGTGAACGATGTTGAGGGCTGCCATCACACCATCGATGTTGTTGCAGGCTACAAGATCACCTTCCATGAAGAAGAATGGGACAAGATCCTTTTGACAGTCACGGAACATGGAAACCCTAACATCACCTGCCAGGAGATTCCACTGCTGTAGTCTGGAGCCCAACAGCTCTGCCTTACTCTTGGGTAGTTCCAAATCCCTGACAAGGTCATTCAGTTCACCTTGTGTTATGAGGTGTGGTTCAGAGGAGGAGGATGGGAGAAAATGTGGGTCCTGTGACATTGATGGTTCAGGACCAGAAGTTTCATCCTCTTCCTCTTCCTCGTCTGACTCAAATGAGAATGATTCTGGTGCATCAGGAACCGGCAGTCCTTCTCCGTGGGGTACTAGGAGTATAGCTGATGGAATGTTTGGATAATGCACAGTCCACCTTTTCTTCTTTGACACACCTTTCCCAACTGGAGGCACCATGCAGAAGTAACAATTGCTGGTATGATCTGTTGGCTCTCTCCAAATCATTGGCACTGCAAAAGGCATAGATTTCCTTTTCCTGTTCAACCACTGGCGAAGATTTGTTGCACAAGTGTTGCAGTATATGTGTGGGGCCCACCTCTTGTCCTGATCTCCAATTTTGCAGCCAAAAGAAAGGTGATAGGCTTTCTTAACCATAGTGGTTATACTGTGCTTTTGTGATGCAAAAGTCACTTCACCACAAACATAGCAGAAGTTATCTGCACTGTTCACACAAGTACGATGCATCTCTGCTCACTTTGGCTAAACAGAAATGTGTCCCTTTGCAAAATCAAACACTGACAAATAAGAGAGCACGACACTGTATGATTTCTAGAGCTGATATAGGGCAATTTGGTCAGCAGAGTGATGTAAGCTTCGTTATGATTGCATCATCCATGACTTCTAGGAATAACATGATGCAATTCATAGCATGTATGACGCAATCCCAGCTTCAGATTGCATCATTCATTGTTTTGCCTAAAAAGCAAGTACTGTCCAAACCCAGTAATAGATGTATTCATAGATCCAGTCAAAGATGTATTTTAGTCATTTCTGGTTTAAATTGAGATCCCTTCCCTTTATAACTCACTTATCCTCCGCCATTCCCAAGTCAAGGGTCGTATATACTGACCCAATAGCATGTCTTGAAAACTAGAGCCCATCAACAATTTTAAGCATCATTTTCGTTCTCAGTGACCCAGAATTAGTAAAGTTTGACTACATTTATTTCAGAAGCATTTTGGCTGTAGAGCAGTGTATCTATATGTGTTTTGTCATGCAAATAATAACCATACATAGCACTTTACAAACATATAATAAGATATATTCTCTGCCTGGAAAAGCTTACAATCAAAGGTCAGAGGTCACAACCACAACTCACACTGAACAGAAACATTACTTGCATTGAAATACAGGAGACTACTTGTGAACTAAAGTACTACTCAGTTTGAGTAAGGGTATCAGCATCTGGTCATAAATAAACATTGGATATAAGTGCCATCTTAATGCAAGACCAGGAGTTAGGGGGATCCTGAAGACACAAATTTCCATCCCCACCCCCAAAATTGCATTTGATATCGGATTTAGCCAGGACTGATACTTACAGGATGAAAGGATTAGATGGATTTTATGTAGTTAAATTAATTAGGTTAAACAGCAGCATTTCAATTCAATGTGCATTTAAATGGAGAGTAAACAAAGTTTACCCACTATCATCCTTTAAATAATCTATATGCTTACTGTCTGTAAACAAGAACCTGACCAGATAGCAGATTCCATACAAAATGGAATCTTCAGCATGCTGCTTTAAACCAGTATAAATTGGGATTTTCAATTGCAAAATGTCAGCGTTCCAGTTTTCCATGTCCATGGCCACTCTTTCCAGCTTTTCCTACCCGTTGGTATCATTTCGGGCAGGAGATCCAGCAGCAGCAGCAATGAATGACCCAAGTGCAGAACTTCACTGATCTCAAAGAGTCAGTGACCTGGGAAATAAGCAGTGTTGTTCCTGTCTCCCAGTTTCCTGGAACATGACTTCTTGGTTGGTACATAAACGGGTTTGAACAGAAATCAAATCGGCTCCAACTAACGGCTGTTTCTATTTGTTAGGATCCTGCTAATAGATTACATGTAATACTTGTCCAGTATTTGCCCAGCTTGGTTTGCCAGCAAGATACCAGTACGTATAAACCAGGCTGATGATAATGTACTAGCACAAATATTTTCTTAGAAACAGATAAACGTGATTAAATCTTGGACCATAATGCTTGTTATAACAGGCCAGATCAATAGTCCATCTAGTCCAGGGTTTCCCAACTCTTTTGCAACTGAGACTCTCTTTCAAAGGTATTAACTATTCGGGAATGATCCCTTCCTCCCTCTCACCCAAATCCAGAATTTTTTCCTTTTTAATAATTTAGTGTTACGGGTCTAGTATTGCTTTTTTTGACAATAACAAAAAAAATCTTCTGGGGGAAAAAGTGCATCATGCTACTTTCTAAAAAAAAAAAAAATTCTCTTCTCTCTTAGCCCTGGTCTACACTATGAGTTTAGGTCGAATTTATTAGCGTTATTTCGATTGATCCGTGCACCCGTCCACACGACGAAGCCCTTAACATCGACTTCTAGGGCTCTTAAAATCGATCTCGCCACTCCACCCCCAACGAGGGGATTAGCGCTTAAAGCGATATTGCCGAATCGATGTAGGCTTAGTGAGGACGCAATTCGACGGTATTGGCCTCCTGGATCTATCCCACAGTGCAACATTTGACCGCTCTGGACAGCAGTCTGAGCTCCAATGCTCCGCCCAGGTAGACAGGAAAAGCCCCGCGAACTTTTGAATTTCATTTCCTGTTTGGCCAGCGTGGTGAGCTGCAGGTGAGCGCAGATCTCATCAGCAGAGGTGACCATGATGGAGTCCCAGAACCGAAGACGAGCTCCAGCATGGACCAATGGTGAAGTACGCGATCTGATCGCTGTACGGGGAGACGAAACCGTGCTAGCAGAGCTACGGTCCAAAAGAAGAAACGCCAATACATATGCCAAAGTCTCCAAGGGCATGCAGGACAGAGGCTACAACAGGGACACGCAACAGTGCCGCGTGAAAATTAAGGAGCTCAGGCAAGCCTACCAAAAAGCCAGAGATGCAAACAGCCGCTCTGGGTCAGAGCCCCAGACATGCCGCTTCTATGATGAGCTGCATGCCATTCTAGGAGGTGCAGCCAGCACTGACCCACCCATGTGGTATGACTCCGTATGTGGATCATCAGAAACCACAGAGGAGCATGATGATGATAATGATGCTGAAAATAGCGCCCAGACACAGCAAGGAAGTGGAGAAGCCCTTTTCCCCGACAGCCAGGAACTCTTTGTCACCCTGGAGCCAGTACCCTACGAACCCACCCAAGGCGTGCTCGATGCAGGAGAAGGGACCTCTGGTGCCTCTGGTGAGTGTACCTCTGTTAATTAATACATGTTTTATAAGCAAGCGTGTTTAATGATTAATTCGCGGCCAGTACAGCTACAGCTACTGGAAAAGTCTGTTAACATGTTCGGGGATGGAGCAGAAATCCTCCGGGGACATCTCCAGAAAGATCTCCTGGATGTACTCCCAAAGCCTGTGCAAAAGGTTTCTGGGGAGGGCAGCCTTATCCTGTGCTCCGTGGTAACACACTCTACCATGCCAGGCCAGTAGCACGTAGTCTGGAATCATTGCTTTGCAAAGCATGGCGGCGTATGGTCCCGGTGTTTGCTGGCATTCAAGCAACATCCATTCTTTATCTGTCTGTGTTATCCTCAGAAGAGTGATATCATTCATGGTCACCTGGTTGAAATAGGGGAATTTTATTAAGGGGGTATTCAGAGGGGCTCCGTCCCTGCTGGGCTGTTTGCCTGTGGCTGAACAGAAATCTTCCCCACTGTGACCCACGCGGTGGGGGGAGGGGGAACAGCGAACATCTTGGATATGTGTCTGTGTGTGGGGGGGGTGTCGATTAGGTTCGCGCTGCACGTTAACCCAAAAACCGCCGCCCCTCCCTTTTCAATTGCCAACCAGTTTTAAATTGCCAGCCCAAAGGCTGTTTGTTATGGGAAATGAAGGGGTTGCTGTTTGAAAACATTCCCACGTTATGAAGGTTAAAGAAGCCTATAGACTGTGGCTTACCATGGCTGTGTGCAAGCCGAATTCTGTTGCCCGCCGGACCTGCTTGTGTGATCTCTCACACCAAACCGGCAGACCCTCAATATAACAGGCAAAGTGCAACCTTGGACCAAATGCACATGTGATATGTAATGTTTGGAGCATTGTTCTCTAATATGTGTCTTTTAAACTACTCCTCTCCCGTTTGTTTCCTCCCGCAGCTGCAAATGTTTCAACGCCACCCCCTTCATCACCGTCCCAGAGGCTAGCGAAGATTAGAAGTAAAAAAAAAAGGAATCGAGATGAAATGTTCTCAGAACTCATGGAATCCTCCCACACTGAAGCTGCCCAGCAGAATGCGTGGAGGCAGACACTGTCGGAGTCCAGGAAGGCAGATTTTGATCGCGCGGACAGGTGGCGTGATGTAGAGAGTAGGTGGCGTCAGCGTTCAGAGAGAAGGCAGGATGCAATTCTGAGGCTACTGGAGGATCAAACGGAAATCCTCCGGCTTATGGCTGAGGAAAGGCGTAGGGTTCAGGAAAGGCCGCCTGAGCCCAGACCGCCGCTACAGCCCCTGTGTAACCAACAGCCCTCCTTCCCGAGTCCCATAACCTCATCCCCGAGACGCCCAAGAATGCGTTTGGGTGGCCTCCGTGCACCCAACCACTCAAGCCAAGAGAACAGTCCAAGCAAGAAAGGGCTGGCATTCAATAAGTTTTAAAGTGCTGTGTGTCCTTGTCCTTCCCTCATCCCCTCCTCCACCACCCATCCTGGTGCTTCCCTTCCTCCACCAGCTATCCCGGGAGACTGTGGCAGTTACCCCCATAGTTCCCCCTATTTGTTTGATGAATTAATAAAGAATGCATTATTTTTAAGCAACAATGACTTTATTGCCTCTGCAAGCGGTGACTGAGGGGGGGAGGGCAGGGCGGTTTGGGTAAAGGGAAGTAGAGTGAATGAAGGGGCGGGGCTTTTCATTACTGGGGAAAAACAGAACTTTCACACAGCATCCTGGCCATTCAGGAAACTGGTTTTCAAAGCTTCCCTGATGCGCAACGCACCCTGCTGTACTCTTGTAATAGCCCTGGTGTCTGGCTGCGCATAACCAGTGGCCAGGCGATTTGCCTCAACCTCCCACCCCGCCATAAACGTCTCCCCCTTACTCTCACAGATATTGTGGAGTGCACAGCAAGCAGTAATAATAATGGGAATATTGTTTTCGCTGAGATCTAACCTAGTCAATAAACTTCGCCAGCGAGCTTTTAAACGCCCAAATGCACATTCCACCACCATTCTGCACTTGCTCAGCCTATAGTTGAAAAGGTCCTGACTACTGTCCAGGCTACCTGTGTATGGCTTCATGAGCCATGGCATTAAGGGGTAGGCTGGGTCCCCAAGGATAACTATAGGCATCTCAACATCCCCAACGGTTATTTTCTGGTCTGGGAAGAAAGTCCCTTGCTGCAGCAGCCGAAACAGACCAGAGTTCCTGAAGATGCAAGCGTCATGTACCTTTCCCGGCCATCCCACATTGATGTTGGTGAAACGTCCCTTATGATCCACCAGTGCTTGCAGCACTACTGAAAAGTAACCCTTTCGGTTTATGTACTCGCTGGCTTGGTGGTCCGGTGCCAAGATAGGGATATGGGTTCCGTCTATCGCCCCTCCACAGTTCGGGAACCCCATTGCTGCAAAGCCATCCAGTATGAGCTGCACATTTCCCAGACTCACAACCCTTGGTACCAGCAGCTTGGTGATCGCCCTGGCTACTTCCATCACAACAGCCCCCACTGTAGATTTTCCCACTCCGAATTGATTCGCGACTGACCGGTAGCTGTCTGGCGTTGCAAGCTTCCACAGGGCTATCGCCAGTCGCTTCTGTACTGTGAGGGCTGCTCTCATCTTGGTGTTCTTGCGCTTCAGGGCAGGGGAAAGCAACTCACAAAGTTCCATGAAAGTGCCCTTACGCATGCGAAAGTTTCGCAGCCACTGGGATTCATCCCAGACCTGCAGCACTATGTGGTCCCACCAGTCTGTGCTTGTTTCCCGGGCCCAGAATCGGCGTTCCACTGTATCAACAAGCCCCATTAACACCATGATGTCCACCTTGCGGGGGGGCCTTTTTTGAGAGAGGTCTGTGTCCATGTCCTCATCACTGTCCTCAGGGCGCTGCCGTCGCCTCCTCGCCTGCTGTAGCTCTAGCAGCTCCTGGTTCTCGTTCTCCATATACTCCTGGACAATGCGCGTGGTGTTCATAACGGCGAGAACAGCCGCGGTGATCTGATCGTGCTCCATGCTTTCCCTGGTATGCTGTTTGCAGGACAGCAGAGTGGCAGCAGAAGCGGCGGGTGGATAACAATGGAGTCAGCAATATGGCGCCCATATGAAAAAAGGCGCGAAAGGATTTTTTGCTCCCCCCTCAGTTGCTTTCATGGAGGGAGGGGGGAGCAAGGGTTAGGCTCATTTCCTTCTAGCAGCAGATGGTACAATATGCAGTGAGCAAGGGTTAGGCGCCTTCCCTTCTAGCAGCAGATGGTACAATATGCTTGATATCCATCATCATCTCCTGGCCCCCTCAAGGATTGAACTTGCAACCCCGGGTTTAGCGGGCCAACGCTCAGAACGCTGAGCTATCCCTCTGCCCGTATTATAGCGTGACTGAATCCCCACTAGACCTAATGTCCAGGCGTACGCTGGAGATGTACGGTAATTGTGAGCTGAGCAGGCTTCCATAGCAAACACGGAAACCCTGGAAAAAAGGCGCGAAAAATATTGCTTTCACGGAGGGAGGGAGGGACGTTTGATGGCTTGATGACATGTACCCAGAACCACCAGCGACAATGTTTTCTGCCCCATCAGGCTTTGGGATCGCAACCCAGAATTCCAATGGGCGGTGGAGACTGCGGGAACTGTGGGATAGCTACCCGCAATGCAATGCTCCGAAAGTCGATGCTAGCCCCGCTACTGTGGACACAGTCAATCGACCTCATGGTCTTAATGCTCTTTAGTGGGGACACACACAATCGATTCCATAAATTCGGGTTTTAAAATATCGACTTCTATAAATTCGATCTAATTCTGTAGTATAGACGTACCCTTAGACGGAGGGTGCCCGGTCATGTATCTCATCCCACTAAGGAGATTTGGCTATTAAACATTTTCCTTACATGTAAACACATTCCTTAACATTGCCCTGCATATGACAACTTTTACACCATTGATACTTGTTATTGCCCAGTGGTTCAACAATAGCCACACAAGACCCTTGCCAGGATGTTCTAATATTGTCCTTGCCTCCACTGAAACTTCACATTGAGTATGCTGTCAGTTTCCTTGGAGCTCTGTTGGAAACACCAGCTGCTTTTGCCAATGTCTTTAGTTTGGGAGTTCACTTTCACCTGTGCTAGTGCACTCAGTTGTAAAGCAAAGAAAGGGCAAACATAATTTAATGCATTCTCCTGTGAGTACCAATCCATCCTTGCAACCCACTCTTAAAGGCATGACATTCCCTCTCCTGGAAGAGACTGGTTATAACAACCAGAATATTGGAATAGACACTCTGGATGATGCAGGTGCCAGAGGCATGCATGACCCTTTGGGCTGCTGAAAATCCAACAGGGAGCCTCCAGAATTGACGATCGTTCACTGAAGTGATGACACGTGCCCTGATAGGATTATGAAGGTATGACCCCTTTACATATAAGGAAGCAAAAAGATCTCATGTGCACAACCACTGTTTGCATGCACTCCTGAAAATGACAATGGGGCAGCCACACTAGTGGCAGCCAGAAGACCCAGAGGCTCCAGCTAGGAGGCTGATGGCAGGAGGGAGGGAGTGACATCCACGAACCTGCCAACATCCCCTGACAAAAATCTAGCAGATGGCAAATTTGCATATATGTTCATTTAGTTGGCTTGGTTGGTCTTGCCCACATGCTCAGGTCTAACTAATCACATATTATGGGGTCAGGAAGGAATTTCCCCCCAGGTCAGATTGGCAGAGACCCTGGCAGGGTTTCACCTTCTGCTGCAGCATGGGGCATGGGTGACTTGCAGGTTTAAACTAGTGTGAATGGTGGATTCTCTGTAACTTGAAGTCTTTAAATCGTGATTTGACGATTTTAGTAACCCAGCCAGAGGTTATGGGTCTATGACAGGAGTGGGTGGGTGAGATTCTGTGGACTGCAATGTGCAGGAGGTCAGACTAGATGATCATGATGGTCCCGTCTGACCTTAAAGTCTATGAGTTGCATGCATTTGGGCAAAACCCATGGGATTTGCGTGCTTCCCCATGTCACACTGTCTGGAGTGGCTCACAGCTGAGAGTGCCTACCTCAGGGCAGACTGTGAGAAAACAGGGCAAACACCCCAAACTGGTGGTGTGTTCTATAATTAGATTTCACCAAGCCAGTAACAAATGTGAACACCTGGCTCACTATACCGGTCTTACCTTGGAGTCACAGACAGTCCCCTTGAACTCTCCCATCTATCTTACCACCTTGACAAACTGGACTTTGTGATAAAAGATCACTTAAACCACAAATCACACCACATCAGGTTGCTCCCAGTCCCAAGAGACCAGTCACGTAACCTAGATCAATTGGTACTCTAGATCTCATACCAAAGACAACACTGGTAGCCAATTCTATAGTAAACTAACTAAAGGTTTATTAGCTAATAAAAAAAGAATGAGTTATTGAGAGGTTAAAGCAGGTAAAATACAGGTACAGGTGAGTCACAGTCTATAATTCCAAATGGTGGCAGTGAGGTAATAAACTGCCAGTTTCCCAAAAGTGTCTCAGTGCTACCCACAATAACTCTATGGATCTCCGTCGTCTTGTTCAGTTATTCCACCCTGTTAGAATCCAAACAGTCCTGAGATGACGGCTCTTTCCTTGAATCCATTCTTATAGCTTCCTCTTACAGAAAACAAGCTGGCAGTGTCACTACCCAGGTGGGCTTTTCCTTTGACGAAAGGGAGTGAGGAATGCATTTAGAGTCTTTGACCTCTGATCATCACACGCAATGACCACTTGCTTTGAAATTAGCATTTTTCTATTAAAGTTCTTCATTTGAATACCACAAGGTGGCTTCTGCATAGTTATTTAGCTACAGGAATATTTACAATGTAAATGTTTGCTATACAGTATAACAGGATACAAATAAGTAAACACAATGCATGTAACATCCCATTAGTTTTCATGAAGTTAAAACACCAAATACACTCTTATCCATTTAACAATTACTTTGATCCATACTAATACACAAATGAATTTACCTGGGATTTCGGCATGAGCTGTCACCTGGTCTGCCAGCACCACACCCCATTTCAAAGTTATTCTGTGTTAATCCCACTCAGGGGAGATAATTGCAGCCATTTATAATTGCAGGCAGAATGTGTGATATGTATTGTATACAAAGCAAAGATATTTTCAAAGGGGCCTATAAGAGGTGCCTAATTCCCATTGAAGGCAGATAAAAGTTGGGTGCCTCTCTCTCTTAGGACCCTTTGAAAATCCCAGGCTAAATAAATAAGTGTTGATTTCACTCTCTTTCAAAGTGGCACGTCATAAGAAGATGGAGAGGGAGAGGAATGACTGTAACTCCTTGTTTGTTTACAGCCAGATTCTCACATCCTTACTCCATGCTGAATAGTACCTTTCTTCATGAACAGTCCCATCAACTTCAAGGTACTAAAGGTAAGGGTGGCAGAATTTGGCCTCCAATTAGTACTTAACTAACCTTTAAAATGTCAGAAGGAATGCATGAAGCTCTTTTAAACAATTCTGTTTTAGAGGGGTTTTAGAGGAAATAGTAATTACATTTAAAGGTCCTGATCATCAATGAGCTTCATTCAGAGGAACCCCTGTGCCCTGTGGAGTGCTCTTAGCCTTCAATAGGGCTCCATGTGGACACAAGGGGTCTGACTTTGTGAGGCTCACAGCAGGATTGGGGCCTACAGTTTAACACTGGAAAGTCAGGGATCACAAAAATACATTCCTGGTTTAGAGTGGTGGGTGACGTTTTGTTTTGTTTTGCAAAAGTATCTGCTTTCTGGCTACAGCCAACCACCAGGAAAATCCCATGACTCGTTCAAGAAGTTCTCATAGCATATTTCATACTAGAGTAGGATGAAATGAGAAATCCAGGAAGTACTGGGGAAGAAACGAGAAATAAACTTAGAATTAGCTCTTGGTTTTGGGGGAATTTCAAATATTCCTCAGGAAAATTAAAATCACACTATATCCACTTCTTATAATCTAGTATAAAATGAGATAGCAGAACAATTTGTGCAGGCACTTAAAGTGGAAATGTGGAAAAAACTAAGATGGTAGAACCTTGAAACATTCTGTTACAAATTTGATCAGTGTTGTCAACCTGAAGCATGCCAAAATCATGAGGTTTTTTTAATATAATAAATTTGGGGGTCTTATTTTCCTTCTGTCTTTTGAGCCTTTAGGGTTTGCATTTTCAAGCTTTTTCTCTGCAAATGTGAGGTCAAGAAGTTACTTTTGTTTTTAAATGAAAATTGAGATTTGCCTGCACTCACATGACTGCAGGATCTGGGGCTTTAGGATAAATACTATCAGATTCACAATAAAATCATAAGAGTTGGCAATGCTGTATCATATGTCTAGTCTACCACTCTCAACCTCCAGTTATTAAATGCCAATTATGAATTAGATTTGATTCATTTAGACCAGATTTAGCAAAAGAACTTTATGAAAAGGAACAGATGTAAGGGATCCCGATATCTATATCAATAGATATACACACACACACTCCAAGTCTTGATGCCTAGACTAAAGGGGAGAAAGGAAGTAAGTGTGTGTGTGTGGTTACAAGTGAATGGAGAGTCCTACTTTGGCCACATTTTATATTCATTTTTCACAAATGTAAATGACCATACAAAGTGCGAGGTAGTAGAAAATCAGGTTTCTAGATTGTAGGGCTAAATTCTCCTGTATGAGACCACTTTCTCATGTTATAGGAACATACAAATTGTCATGCAGGGTAAGATCCTAGTCCATCTAGTCAAGTGTCTTGTCTCTGACAATGGCCAGTAGCAAATGCTTCAGAGGTAGGTGCAAAAAAACCCACAGTAGGCAGATGTGGGTAATCTGACCCCATGAAGGCCTAATCCCTAAATAGTTGGAGACTGTTTTAAACATGAGATTTTTATCGCCCTTTCAATACTCTTTTTGTTAGCGTTAGCCACATGAGGGCAGCAGAGTCTATTTTATTCAAACTTCTGCACTAACAAAGGATTTTATCTTATTGGAAAAGACTCTTCAGCAAGGTACTGAACACACTGGCCAACATATCGGTTCAATTTAAGACCTATGGCCAATATTTTTAAAAAATAGGAGCCTAATGTTAGGCTCCTACAGCCACATTTAGGTTCCTAAAAAGGGCCATCCCTAGACATTTTGGTGCCGTGGAGGTGGGGTGTGTTGGCCCCAGGCCTCCGCAGGGGGGCAGGAGCAGGCTTGGGGAGTTGGGGGTGGGGAACTGCCCTTCAGCACGATCAGCAGAGCAGGTTGGGGCCGGGTCACTCCACTTCCTGCTGCCTGATGAGTGTAGGGTGCGCCGAACCCCTGCTGCAGTCCCCCGGGATGTAGATCAGGGGAAGGGGTGGAGTGAGGGCAGGGCTGGGGAGGAGTAGGGGTGGGGGCTTTGGGGAAGGGGTGGGGGTGGGGCTGGGGCGGAGTGGGAGTGGGAAGAGGTGGGGTGGGGGCAGAGCTGGGGTGGGGGCTTTGGGGAAGGGGCGAAGCAGGGGCGGGGACAGCTCTCCTGGCTGGCTCAGCCAGCCGGGGGATCGGGCTGGCCGCTGGAGCAGCACGCAGGTGCCCCAAATTTCCTGCTGCCCTACGCAGCTGCATAGTTTGCGTATGTGTAAGGACAGCCCTGTTCCTAAATAGGTGGCCTGGTTTTCAAAAGTGCTGTATGCCTTTCAATTCCCATTAAGATCAGCAATTTTGAAAAGAAGATCGCTTATTTAGGAGCCTAAATATGGATGAAGCAGCCTATTTTATAGGTTACTTTTATAACACTGTGGGTCAAGATTTCTTTTTAAGTTGAGTAATGTCTAATAGGTTGCATAGATTTACTTTCTTCAGGGTCACTTTCAGATGCTTGTAACTGTCAAAATTTGACCTTTTCAGGCAATATAGGACTCATGATTTAAAGCAATTTAGTTTCAATTTCCTAGGAAATCCACTTAAAATCGATCACTGTGAAAAGCCTAACATTTTCCCATAAATAGCAGGCACTGATCACACAGAATGCCTTCCTCTTTTAAACCATACTAGGAGAAACACTGCTCCAGACCTATGGAATACCTATGGAATTCATTGGGAGCCAAATATAAGTAATTTTGGAAATGGAAATATTGCATTTTCCTATGACTTATACATTTTAAATCTTTCTCAGAAGTATTATCTGTGTATAGGTGCCATTTGAGCCCACTGACTGACTGATTCAATTTCTTAATGTCCCTAGAATAAGATTGACAAAGAGTCTTGTGGCACCTTATAGACTAACAGATATATTGGAGCCCACGAAAGCTTATGCTCCAATATATCTGTTAGTCTATAAGGTGCCACAAGACTCTTTGTCGCTCTTGCAGATCCAGACTGACACGGCTACTCCTCTGATACTAGAATAAGATGTTCAGATTTGTTGACACTACATGCTTTAATAATTCCATATGCTGATGACAGTCTAAACTTAGCCAATTTTCCCCTTGGTGTTTCATTAAATTTAAAAAAATGCATTCATGATGTGTGATGTTGTCATAATTGCTAAGCAGGGCATTTGTGCAGTCCCTAAAGCCATTATCTCCACTAATATAAACCTTGAGAGCAATTTGCATGAGCAATAAAAGTAGAAGGAAACAAGAATGCAGATCACAAGGCTTTGGAAGAGTATCCCCCTTGTCAGAAACTTTTTATTTAAAAAAAATAATAATCATTTCTGAACACTTTTTCTCTAAAGCTCATCTGTCTGCACTAAACATTCTACAAAATCTATTATAAACTATCTTCTTTCAGTATCAGAAAATGCTTTTACAAATTATGTTATCGTTTGTGGTTGCATTCACCTTTCCTTATCTGTTTTTGGATCTTTATTAACCACATGATTTTTAGACATTCTGGCAAAATTTGTCCTTGGTGAAAAACCACAGAAGTCAGTGGAATAACACCAGGGATGAATTTGACACTGTCTGTTCAGGCACAGTGTGCTTACGGACAAAGTCCGCTGACAACATACAACATTTGTAAAAAGTCCACCAAGTGCTTAATAATCATTTGTAAACTGGCTAGTTTTCATTGCACATCTTGAAAGGGGCTGAAGTCTGTAGTTCAGGTTTTATTTTCTTTCGGCTGTAGCAAATATTTTGACTAGCCAAGGTCTTAATAAACACACAAACCACAATAATAAACCCCCCAGCATCTGTAAATCCTCACTGAACCAGTTAAACAGAATTAAATACTTCAATTTCTGCTAAAAATCTGAAAAATAATTTTTCTTTAGTGCTTGACTTTAGACTCAAAATACTCTATACTGATACATTTTGGTCAAGATTGCTACAAACCTCACCGCCCTCTTCTCCAAGTGCAAACACTTTCTCAGTCTTGTTTTGCTAATATAAATACATAAAACAGTGTACGTATAAAGATGCTAAATTATATATACTAAAAAATAACCCCCTACCATTTCCTTCTGGGGAAGGAAAGAAAGAAAGAAGTACATGTGACAGGTGCTAGTTAAATTGCCTACTGCACTTCTGGCAGATTCTCAGGTACTATGGTGATGGGCATAAGACTCTGAATAGAACAAAATAGAATAGACTTAACTGGAACATGAAAAATAAATGATGAATCTTGTGATTTTTCAGCTTTTAAAATATTGCTGAACATTTTTATGTTCAAGAACATGTATTTGTTAATGTCCAGAATTTTCTGTTGATGTTGCAGTCAGCATCTGGAACAAAAAGGGAAATGCAAAAAAAAATTCATCAGTGAATTCAAAGGCAATTATTAAACCAAAACCTTTGTTTTTTGGGGGGTTTGTTTGTTTGTTTTTGAGGGGCGGGGTTACCGTTAAAAATGCATAAGGAATAAATGAGGCCCCAATCCTGCAGCTTGCTTCATGCAGGCAGATCCTGGTACCATTCTGAGGCTACAGAGCTCCATTGACATCAGTGGGAATTTACGTGAGCACAGAGGTCTGGCCACACAGAGCAATTTGCAGGATTGAGGCTGTAAGCAAATAAGTACATCAGCTGTAAAGCTCTAGTAATCAAGGAATCAGGACCAGGTTAGAAGAAAACTAATGAAGAAATCTTTCAATCCATTCACACAGAGGAATCCAATTATATTCAGTACAAATTTCACGGTGCCTAATATAGCAAATTCAGTGTGAAATTGGAGAAAGATTCACCACCCCACTCACCCAAAAAATTAGTAAAACTGCCACAGCATGCTTTTCCACAGGGTCTCCTTACCCTGGGCCTGAACTGAAGCCCATTAAAGTCAGTGGAAAGATTCCCACTGATTTCAATGGGTTTTGGCTCAAGCACCATTAATAAAATGGGTCAGACAGCGTGGATACCCATTACAGACAATTATTATTATTATTATTATTATTAGTTTCACAGTAGCAGCTACAGGCCAAAATAGCCAATGAAGTCCTATTGTCTTTGATGGTGTAGAAACACATAGTAAGTCAGTTCTTGGCCCAGTGAGCTTACCTTTTAAATACACAAGAGAGACAAAGGGTGGGAGGAGAAACAGAGGCACAGAGCGGTGAAGTGATTTGCCTAAGGTCATACAGTTGATCAGTGGCAGATCCCAAAATAGAACCCAGATCTCCTGAGTCCCAGTGCTCTGTCCATTAGACCATGCTGCTTCCATTTTTGCCCTTTATTATTGTGTGTGTGAAAAATAAGTTTGTTTGAGTAAAGAAATGGCAATGAGTTCTGGTCTAGAGTGAAAACCAAAAACAATTAGCTCAGCAGTATCCTTTTTATTGAGTACCACATCACAGGCACTTTAAAATACTACTTTTCTACAGGAGCTACTGGTCCCTCCTCTCCTGGCTACTATAAAGCATGTTAGTTAAATTCTGACTCACCTTAGTCTTGCATGACTGGAAGTATGTTTATTACAGGGCTCAAGGAAGTCAAATTCCAAGATTTTCCCATAAGCCTCTGGACTTTCTTTTAGAAACTCTGAAGACAGTGGGTTGAAAGAGACGGGTCAAAAACAAGACAAGGGGGTTATAATGCCACTTGTCCCCTGAAATGAGGATTCCAGTATTTCCTGCCATCCTGCAAGTGTGTGAAGATTCCACCCTGGAAAAGTAGCACAGCAGCATCTGTTCTACGGTAAGACAAGGCTGCACATTGAAATTTGTTGTCAGTGAAATTTTAATCTTAAAACTTAGTTTTTGCAAGTGTTCATGTTACTAAAGTTCAAACAATTGAATGTGCATTGAAAGCAAACAAGAAAGGGTTGTAAACACACTTGAATTACTTAGATTGTAAATTCTTTGGGAGCAGGGACTAGCATATTTGTACAGCACCTAGTACAGTGCAGCCTGGTTGCTGACTGGGGCCTCTGAGCACTATTGTCTGAGAACTACTGCAAGGCAAATAATGGATACTACTAATAAATTTGGTTTAGAACTCAAAGAAGTATTCACAAATAATTTGCACTATCCACTCAGCTCTTGGTACGTCACACAGTTCAACAGTTCTGAATCTATCCACTAGATGGTGATGATGACATAGAATCATAGACATGTAGGGCTGGAAGGGACCTCGAGAAGTCATCAATCCCTGCACTGAGGCAGGACCAAGTAAACCTAGATCATTCGTGACAGGTGCTTGTCCAAAATGTTCTTTAAAAAACCTCCACAAATGGGGATTCCACAACCTCCCTTGGAAGCCTATTCCAGAGCTTAATTACCCTTATAAATTAGAAAGTTCCTAATATCTAAGGTAAATTTTATAAGCATACTCTCCACTCCAAGTCATTGAAAATATTGACTAGTATTGGACCCAAGACTGATCCCTGTAGAACCCCACTACATACAGCCTCCCAGTTTGATAACAAACCATTGATAACTACTCTGAGTATAATCGTTCAAACTTTTGCACACCCACCTTACAGTAATTTTATCTAAACCACATTTCCCTAGTTTGCTTATGAGAATGTCATATGAGACTGCTAAAGCCTTACTAAAAATCAAAATAATCACAGCCACTGCTTCCCCCCATCCACTAGGCCAGTAACTCTGTCAAAGGAGAAAATTAGAGTTGGTTTGACATGATTTGTTCTTGGCAAATCCAGACTGGCAATTTCTTATAATCCATTATCCTCTAGGTGCTTACAATTTGATGGTTTAATAATTTGTTCCAGTAATCAAAGTTAGGCTAACTTCTATAATTTCCTGCATCCTCTTTGTTCCCTTTTTAAAAGATGGGTATTATATTTGCCCTTCGCCAGACTTCTGGGACCTCTCTTGTCCTCCATGAGTTCTTGAAGATAATTGCTAATGGTTCCAAGATTGCTTCAACTGATTCCTTAAGTACGCTAGGATGAATTTCATTAGGTTCTGCTGACTAGAATACATTTAACTTACATAAATATTTTTAACCTGTTTTTTCTCCATTTTGGCTTGCGTTCCTTCCCCCTTGTTGATAATTAATTGTGGTGGGTAACTGGTTATCATTAACCTCTTTAGTGAAGACTGAAGCAAAACAGGCAAAACCTTATCCTTCTTGATGTAATAAGTTATTAGCTCTCCTTCCCTGGTAGAGGACCCGCACTTTCCTTTGTATTTCTCTTGCTCCTAATGTAGTCATAGAACCTCTTCTTATTGCCTTTTATGGCCCTTGCTTTTTGTGCTTTTTGTGCTTTGGCATTTCTGATTTTTGTCTCTACATGCTTGTGCTATTCTTTAATACTACTTAGCAGTTCATCCAGGTTTCCACTTTGCATGAGATTCCTTCTTGATTTTCAGGTCATTAAAGAGTTCCTACTGGAGCCATATTGGCCTCTTACTATTCTTCCTATCTTTCCATCACAACAGGATAATCTGAAGTTGTATCTTTAATGTTGTCTCCTTGAGAAACCGCCTGTTCTCCTGAACTCCTTTTCTCATATGCTTTCTTACCACGGGATCATAGAATCATAGAATCATAGAATCTCAGGGTTGGAAGGGACCTCAGGAGGTCATCTAGTCCAACCCCCTGCTCAAAGCAGGACCAAACCCAATTAGATCATCCCAGCCAGGGCTTTGTCAAGCCTGACCTTAAAAACCTCTAAGGAAGGAGATTCCACCACCTCCCTAGGTAACCCATTCCAGTGCTTCACCACCCTACTAGTGAAAAAGTTTTTCCTAATATCCAACCTAAACCTCCCCCTCTGCAACTTGAGACCATTACTCCTTGTTCTGTCATCTTCTACCACTGAGAACAGTCTAGATCCATCCTCTTTGGAACCCCCTTTCAGGTAGTTGAAAGCAGCTATCAAATCCCCCCCTCATTCTTCTCTTCTGCAGGCTAAACAATCCCAGTTCCCTCAGCCTCTCCTCATAAGTCATGTGCTCCAGCCCCCTAATCATTTTTGTTGCCCTCCGTTGGACTCTTTCCAATTTATCCACATCCTTCTTGTAGCGTGGGGCCCAAAACTGGACACAGTACTCCAAATGAGGCCTCACCAGTGCCGAATAGAGGGGAATAATCACCTCCCTCGATCTGCTGGAAATGCCCCTACTTATACAGCCCAAAATGCCGTTAGCCTTCTTGGCAACAAGGGCACACTGTTGACTCATATTCAGCTTTTCGTCCACCGTAACCCCTAGGTCCTTTTCTGCAGAACTGCTGCCCAGCCATTCGGTCCCTAGTCTGTAGCAGTGCATGGGATTCTTGCGTCCTAAGTGCAGGACTCTGCACTTGTCCTTGTTGAACCTCATCAGATTTCTTTTGGCCCAATCCTCTAATTTGTCTAGGTCCCTCTGTATCCTGTCCCTACCCTCCAGCGTATCAACCACTCCTCCCAGTTTAGTGTCATCTGCAAACTTGCTAAGGGTGCAGTCCACACCATCCTCCAGATCGTTGATGAAGATATTGAACAAAACCGGCCCCAGCACCGACCCTTGGGGCACTCCACTTGATACCGGCTGCCAACTAGACATGGAGCCATTGATCACTACCCGTTGAGCACGACCATCCAGCCAGTTTTCTATCCACCTTACCGTCCATTCATCCAGCCCATACTTCCTTAACTTGCTGGCAAGAACACTGTGGGAGACTGTATCAAAAGCTTTGCTAAAGTCAAGAAATAGCACATCCACTGCTTTCCCCTCATCCACAGAGCCAGTTATCTCATCATAGAAGGCAATTAGGTTAGTCAGGCATGACTTGCCCTTGGTGAATCCATGCTGACTGTTCCTGATCACTTTCCCCTCCTTTAAGTGGTTCAGAATTGATTCCTTGAGGACCTGTTCCATGATTTTTCCAGGGACTGAGGTGAGACTGACTGGCCTGTAGTTCCCCGGATCTTCCTTCTTCCCTTTTTTAAAGATGGGCACTACATTAGCTTTTTTCCAGTCATCCGGGACCTCCCCCGATTGCCATGATTTGTCAAAGATAATGGCCAATGGCTCTGCAATCACATCGGCCAACTCCTTTAGCACCCTCGGATGCAGTGCATCCGGCCCCATGGACTTGTGTTCGTCCAGCTTTTCTAAATAGTCCCGAACTACTTCTTTCTCCACAGAGGGCTGGTCACCTCCTCCCCATACCGTGCTGCGGAGTGCAGCCGCCTGGGAGCTGACCTTGTCTGTGAAGACAGAGGCAAAAAAAGCATTGAGTACACTAGCTTTCTCCACATCCTCTGTCACTAGGTTCCCTCCCTCATTCAGCAAGGGGCCCACACTTTCCTTGACTTTCTTCTTGTTGCTCACATACCTGAAGAAACCCTTCTTGTTACTCCTAACATCTCTGGCTAGCTGCAACTCCAAGTGTGATTTGGCCTTCCTAATTTCACTCCTGCATGCCTGAACAATATTTATATACTCCTCCCTGGTCATTTGTCCAATCTTCCACTTCTTGTAAGCTGCTTTTTTGTGTTTAAGACGAGCAAGGATTTCACTGTTAAGCCAAGCTGGTCGCCTGCCATATTTACTTTTCTTTCTACACATCGGGATGGTTTGTTCCTGCAACCTCAATAAGGATTCTTTAAAATACAGCCAGCTTTCCTCGACTCCTTTCCCCCTCATGTTATTCTCCCAGGGGACCTTGCCCATCAGTTCCCTGAGGGAGTCAAAGTCTGCTTTTCTGAAGTCCAGGGTCTCTGTTCTACTGCTCTCCTTTCTTCCTTGCGTCAGGATCCTGAACTCAACCATCTCATGGTCACTGCCTCCCAGGTTCCCATCCACTATTGCTTCCTCTACTATTTCTTTCCTGTTTGTGAGCAGCAGGTCAAGAAGAGCTTTTCCCCTAGTTGGTTCCTCCAGCACTTGCACCAGGAAATTGTCCCCTACACTTTCCAAAAACTTCCTGGATTGTCTGTGGACCGCTGTATTGCTCTCCCAGCAGATATCGGGGTGATTAAAGTCACCCATGAGAACCAGGGCCTGTGATCTAGTAACTTCTGTTAGTTGCTGGAAGAAAGCCTCGTCCACCTCATCCCCCTGGTCTGGTGGTCTGTAGCAGACTCCCACCACGACATTACCCTTGTTGCTCCCACTTCTAAATTTAATCCAGAGACTCTCAGGTTTTTCTGCAGTTTCATACTGGAGCTCTGAGCAGTCATACTGCTCTCTTACATACAACGCAACTCCCCCACCTTTTCTGCCCTGCCTATCCTTCCTGAACAGTTTATATCCATCCATGACAGTACTCCAATCATGTGAGTTATCCCACCAAGTCTCTGTTATTCCAATTACATCATAATTCCTTGACTGTGCCAGGACTTCCAGTTCTCCCTGCTTGTTCCCCAGGCTTCTTGCATTTGTGTATAGGCATTTAAGATAACTCACCGATCGTCCTGCTGTCCCAGTGTGGGGCAGGAGCCCTCCCCTCTTGCACTCACCTACTTGTGCTTCCTCCCGGTATCCCACTTCCCCACTTACCTCGGGGCTTTGGTCTCCTTCCCCCGGTGAACCTAGTTTAAAGCCCTCCTCACTAGATTAGCCAGCCTGCTTCCAAAGATGCTCTTCCCTCTCTTCGTCAGGTGGAGCCCATCTCTGCCTAGCACTCCTTCTTCTTGGAACACCATCCCATGGTCAAAGAATCCGAACCCTTCTCTCCGACACCATCTGCGTAGCCATTCGTTGACTTCCACGATTCGACGGTCTCTACCCCGGCCTTTTCCTGCCACAGGGAGAATGGACGAGAACACCACTTGCGCCTCAAACTCCTTTATCCTTCTTCCCAGAGCCACGTAGTCTGCAGTAATACGCTCAAGGTCATTCTTGGCAGTATCATTGGTGCCCACGTGGAGAAGCAGGAAGGGGTAGCGATCTGAGGGTTTGATGAGTCTCGGCAGTCTCTCCGTCACATCACGAATCCTAGCCCCTGGCAAGCAGCACACCTCTCGGTGTTCCTGGTCAGGGCGGCAGATAGATGACTCAGTCCCCCTGAGGAGAGAGTCCCCGACCACCACCACCCTCCTCCTCCTCTTGGGAGTGGTGGTTGTGGAACCCCCATCCCTAGGACGGTGCATCTCATGCCTTCCAGTCAGTGGAGTCTCCTTCTGCTCTGTTCCCTCAGATGTATCATTCACTCCACTCTCTGCACTAGTACCTGTGGAGAGAACATGAAAACGGTTGCTCATCTGAATATGCGTTTCTGGTACATGGACTTGTCTCATACTCTTTCCTCTTCTGGAGGTCACATGCCGCCAATGGTCCTCACTGGCCTTCTGTCCCCGCTGCGTAGCCTGCTCTGAATCCTCAGAACACTGTGCCCGCTGAAGCCGATCCTGACGTCTATCCAGGAACTCCTCATTTTCTTTTATGGAACGCAGGGTTGATACTCGTTTCTCCAGACCTTGAATCTTCTCTTCCAATATGGAGATCAGCTTGCACTTTGTACAGACAAAGTCGCTTCTATCCTGTGGAAGAAAGACAAACATGGCACATCCTGTGCAGGTCACGACAGCGGATCGCTCAGCATCCATAGTCCCTTCCTTTGAAGAGTTTCCTCACTCAGCTGGTTCACAGCTGACTGACTGTCTTCTTAGAAGAGCCTGGAACAAAGCACTCCCAAATCACACGATTCAAACAGGAAATCAAACACGGTCAAACTGCCAATCTGTCCCCACAACAGATACTCACTCCCCCGTCTGCAGCCCCTTGGTAGCTCTGCCTCTGCCTTTAGTTTGGGTTAAAGGAGTTAGGAATGGCAAGAGTACCTTGCTCCCTTCGCACTCCCCTTCCCAACTCCCTCTCAAACTCCCCTGTTTGCAGCCCTGTTCGCATCCACCATCTTACCTACCAGTCCTCTGATCTTGTTAGTCTGCTTCTTTTGAAGTCCATTGTCCTTATTCTGCTGCTTTCACTCCTTTCTTTCCTTGAAATCATTAAATCATCATTTCATGATCACTTTCACTCAGGCTGCCTTCCACCTTCAGATTCTCAACAAATTCTTCCCTGATGGTCAGAATCAAATCTAAAATGGCTGCCTGCCCTGGTTACTTCCTCCACCTTCTGAAACAAAATATTGTCCCCCATACATGCCAAAAATGTAATGGACATTTTGAGTTTTATCATATTATTTTTGTAACATATGTCTAGGTCGTTAAAAGTTCCCCATTATTAACAGGTCTTGTGTTTTGGATATTCCTGTTACTTGTTCTAGAAATGCCTCATCCACCTCCTCTTCCTGATCTGGTGGTCCACTATAGACTTTACATGATGCCACCCTTTCTCCCCCCACTTTTATCTTTACCCATAGACTTTCAACTGGTCTGCCTTTCCCCTCCTTCTGGCCTTCAGAACAAGTGTATATATTATTGATATACAATGCAACACCACCTCCCTTTTTTGTCCTGCCTGACTTTCCTGAAGCTGTATTCTTCTATATCAATATTCCAGTCATGAGACTTATTCCACCAAGTCTTCGTGATGCCAATTGAATTATGATTTAGCTTATGTACTAATTCTTACAGTTGTTTCTGTTCATAGGCATGCGCAGCACATTTCATTAGGGTGTGCACCCAGGGAATTTTTTTTTAAAGGCAAACATTTATTGAATACTCAGTCATAAAGGACATTATTTTTATTCATCAAACAAACTAAAGAAACTAAAACTTAACTAAACGTAATTTTTTTTTAATTAACAACTAAACTTTACTTAAAAAATGAGACACAAAATACCAAATTTTTGCTGTTGTGATAACCGGGTGTATACAAAGATACAGTCAATTTTCATGATCTTTATCTTTAACCAGATAATGAGCTAACCCAAATTGACCAAAACAGATTAAGGTTTCTTCATCTTCCTGTCCTAGAGAATGAAACGTTGCTCACCAGGTGTTATGGACTTAAATTCCTCAATCACATCATTGTAATTAACTGACGAAGCCAATTCTTGTTCAGTGTACAAAATCATGAGTGAATCGAGGCGCTGTTGGGACATTGTACTTCTTAGTTTGTTTTTTACATGTGCTAGTTTCGAAAAGGCTCTTTCACATGAACTGCTCCTTTTCTTATCTTAACAACGAACCGATCCATATTTTAAAATTAAAAGGGGGGTATCATACGATTGAATTAAAAGGTAAAGCCATGGGCTTGTTATGCTATTTCAGTAGAGTACATGCGACAAAGATTACAAACACTGTAGACACTGCCGCTGGGCGGCAGCTTATATAGGTCAAAGAATTTTCTAGAATAGTAGTCGGAGGGGAGGGGAGGACCAATGGTAATGTGGCGCCGCAGTAGTGGGGACGAATGCTGCGAGCGAATGTGGGTTTTCTATATAGAGCATATCATGCGATTAAATTAAAACGCAAAGCCACTTTTTTTTTTTGAGACATTAGGGCAGGCGTGGGCAAACTTCTTGGCCTGAGGGCCACATCGAGGTTCAAAAATTGTATGAAGGGCAAGGTAGGGAAGGCTGTGCCTCCCCAAACAACCTGGTCCTGCCCCCTATCTGAGCCCCACCCACTTCCTGCCACCCGACTACCCCCCTCAGAATCCCTAACCCATCCTGCTCCTTGTCCCGTGACCGCCCCCCCAAGACCCTCCCAACCACCACCCCAGGACCCCACCCCACCCCAACCCCCCATGCTCCCTGTTCCCTGACTGCCCCAACCCCTATCCCCCCCCGCCTCCTGACAGACCCCCGTAACTCCCACGATCCAACCCCCCATTCCCTGTCCCCTGACCGCCCCCGCCCAGAACCTCTGCCCCATCCACCACCACCCCCGCCCTGCTCCCTGTCCCCTGACTGTCCCCAGGACTCCAACCCCCCTGGCCCCCACCCCCTTACCATGCCACTTACCCCCGCCTCCCCCCTCTCCTGGAGCCTCAGCGCGCCACATCCAGGAGCGGCCCTGGACAGCGCTGCAGCAGCGTGGCTCCCGCGGGACCTGAGCTCCTGCAGCTCGGCCCGCCGGAGCTCATAGCCCTGCCCCTTTACCATGCAGCTCCAAGCGGCAGGAGTTCAGGTCCCGCCGGAGCCACGCCGCTGCAGCGCTGTCCAGGGCCTCTCCTGGACGCAGCGCACTGAGGCGCCGGGGGATGGGGGAAGGCGGTGGCGGGGCCAGGGGGGAGCCTCCCTGGCCGGGAGCTCAGGCGGGCCGGGCAGGACGAGCTTGCGCACCCCTGCATTAGGGTGTGCCTGGGCACACCTGGCACACCCGGTACGCATGCCTATGTTCCTGTTTATTCTCCATACTCCTTGCATTTGTGTATGGACATGTAAGATGTTGAGCTCATTTTCTCCCCCACAACCCTCTGATTTTCTTCTTGTTGCTTCTAAGACACTATTGTAATTTTTCACCTAACATCTAGAACTCTGTTAAGGTCACCTTTCTTTATACTTACCTGTGGGTTTTTGTCATCTGCTCCCTTTGAATCTAGTTAAAACCCTCCTCACTATGTTGGGAAGTTGATGTGTGAAGATAATCTTCCCCTTCTTAGTCAGGTGGACCCCATCACTTACCAGTGGACCACCTTCGTGGAACATCATACTGTGGTCAAGGAAGCCAAAGTGATCCATCTGCTGAGCCATGCAATCATCTCTATGATGCATGTGTCACTGTCTGGGCCCAGGCCCTGAACTGGAAGGGTGAACGAGAACACGGCCTATGCCCCCAGTACCTTCATTTCTACTTCCAGAGTCCTGAAGTCAGTGCTGATGTACTCAGGTCATGCTTAGCAGTATCATTAGTGTCCACATGAATGAACAGCATGGGATAGTGATCAGAGAGACAGATGAGCCTTTGCAACCTTTCTGAAACTTCTCTGAAGCAGGGTCCAGGCTGGGAGCACACATCCCAGGATATCTTGGCAGATGGGTGCCTCTGTCCCCCGTAAAAGGGAGTCCCCGAGCACGAGCACCCTACACCTTTTTCTTGAGTGCAGTAGCTGTGAACCTCCCAGCCTTGAGGGCCTGGGTCATCTCCTCCTCCTCTGCCACTGGGGTCTGCTCCTCACCTCCTGTTGCCAGTACAACATACTGGTTCTTCACTTTGATGGACAGGGACCCGGGTGGAGCACTGTCTACTGCCAGAGATGGCCAGCAGCCAGACTCCTTCCTATAGAGCAGGTTCTCCTTCCTCTCTGGTGCCACTGTAGTAGGCTAGCATCCTCTGTTCCAGATGTTTCTACATGTGTCCTGTTGATTAAGTCCTCACACAGCCAGATGCTACGCAGAGATAAGCCACCTCCTCCTGCAGCTCTCTTACCTGTTTCCTGAGGGACTCCCCCAACAGACACCTCTCACCCCAGGTCGTTCCACCTGCCTTTCTTTCATCAGCTGTGACATGCAGGCCATGTTCCCAGCAAGTAAAGACTCGGACCTGGGTGGAAGCCTCTAGGGTCAGGATGCCTCTCTGGCAGGGGTCTATGGGTGCAGGCAGAGGAAGAGCTAGCAGTGGTGATGGAGACATGCTGTATTCTCTCCATTGCAGGGTCTTCCTTATAGAGCACTTACAAGTTAAAGAAAGGAAAAAAACAACACACAACCCCGCCTTCCTCTGCTGGCAAACTCCCTTAGTCTCCCAACTGCCTTTGTCTCATCAGCTACTTGGAGCCTGCATGCCTTTTAAAGCTGTGAAACAGCTGGGCCCCATAGACAGCTAGAAGGGTGACTCTGTTGCCTCTAATAATAATCACTGGCCTAAATGGATCAAAAACTGCACCACTCACTTCAAAGAGTCCTGCTAGAAACCTGGCACTGCCTCACCTAACTGCAAGGCAACCTAGCCCAGAGTCAGCAAGCAAGCAAGCCAACACATGTACATCGGTATCTGATGCATCTATTGGCAAAGAAACTGCAGTGTAATAACTTTTGACACTGATACTATGCATTAAGTATTAAAGAAAACTCTTATCAGTATTACGTGCTTAAATATTAGGCTTTTGAGTGACAGCCCCAGAATGGTGGATTATTAGCAAAATGTTTCACATGTGGACATTATACATAGCTATATTGCCCCAAAAGTTTCCAAGAATGCATTAAAATTCTACTCTTTCCTAACAATGGTCATGCACATTTTCAGACTAAAAGGGTTTATTTCCCCCATATCTTAGAGGGGTGCCAAGAATAAGGCTTGTAATAGGAGATTGGTTGCAACATCCAGGCTTGGCAGAACTTGATTTTTATTGTATATAATTTTAATGGATTTTTATTTTTAAATTTTATTTTTTATCAATTTAAATTTTTGCAGTGGTGGGAAATATGGTGGGGGGGGGGGTTCAGACTAATTATCTAATGTCAGATGCTGAGATTCAAAAAGTTAAAGCAATTTCAAACCCAAACTGTCAACATCACATGTCAAAATATACAAAATAAATATCCTTAAATCAATGCTAACGTTCTCAAGTAGCATGTCTCTTTGCCTATCTGTACATTTCTATTATAGATGGAAATATTTTTTTCATCAGGATATGTATGTGCGGTGAAATAGACATTCACCAACATTAACTGATTTAAAAATCTAATTCTTCCAAGCCTAGCTGTAGCTGTTGCTAATATGCAGGGGCAGGATTGTAGTTTTCACTTGTTCCCTTACCTTAGAAAGCCTCCAACTTCCTCTCAAAGTCTGGTCCTCCATTCTGCTAAATGACCTTAGGCGCATGCTGTGCTGTGGAAGGTGTTGTCCTTCACACTCAGGACATGGCTCATATCCTAGCATCCAGTGTGACATTAGCCTTGTGCTGCTAAAGGTGCTACCCGAGTGGGTGTGACTGTGAACAGCAGGGGCATTGGATATAAACATTTGAGGGAAGGGAGAGGGCACTATGAAAGAATAAACAGCTGAGGAACAAAGCAAGTAAGGAGAGAAATACAAGCTATGAAAATTTGGACTCTTTAGATTTCCTTAACCACCTACAATCTAGTTTGAGGCCTTGGAATGGAACAGGAACTGCAGTCACCTCAGTCAATGATTTCTTGCTGACAAGGGAAAAGATCAAGTGATTGTCTTAGATCTATCCAGTGCTTTCGATGCCACTGCCAAAAGATGATGACGATATGCTTGCAGGATCTAGTGGAAACAGAGTGGCTTTTTTGGCTGGCTTTCCTCTTTTCTGTATGGAAGGACTCATATAGCGCTGGATGTTCTTGTCTTGTACAAAAACATTTTCATGTAGGGAAGTCACAATGTTCTATTGCAGGCATCAGCAACCTTTGGTACGTGGCTCACCAGGGTAAGCCCCGAGGCGGGCCGGACCAGTTTGTTTACCTGCCGCATCCGCAGGTTCAGCCGATCGCGGTTCCCACTGGCCACAGTTCACCGCTCCAGGTCAATGAGGGCTGCGGGAAGCGGCGCAGCCCCAGGGAGGTGCTGGCCGCTGCTTCCCGCAGCCTCCATTGGCCTGGAGCAGCGAACCGCGGCCAGTGGGAGCTGCAATCAGCCAAACCTGCAGATGCAGCAGGTAAACAAACCGGCCCAGCCCGCCAGGGGGCTTACCCTGGCAGGCTGCATGCCAAAGGTCGCTGATCCCTGCAATAGAACATTGTGACTTCCCTACTGCCAAATGTGGCTGCCAACTTCCTTTGTGGACTTGCTTGAAGGGAACATATTGTACCTGTGCTCCAGAGCCTGCATGTGCTTACAATACATGTCTTGGTGCAGTCTGAGCTGTTAGAATACAAACCGTAATCAATGCCATATGTCTGGCTGTTCTCTCCCGGTAATTCTACAACAGATGAGATCAGGTGAGGTGCTCAAGCTAGCAACTCTCAAAGGTAAATACCAGGATACTGGTAGTAGGATGTTCACAGTGAAGAATCCTTGGGTCAGATACTCAGCTGCTGTAAACTGACATAGTTCCATAAGCGCCGACTCTGTGGGTGGTCTGGGGCTGGAGCACCCACAGAGAAAAATTAGTGGGTGCTCTGCATCCACCGGCAGCCAACCTCCCCTCCCTGCCCCACCTCACCTCACCTCACCTCACCTCCTCCCTCCAGGAGCACGCCGCGTACCCGCTCCTCTGCCTACCTCCCAGCGCTTCCCGCCGCCAAACAGCTGTTTGGCAGCACTTAGGACTTTCCAGGGGGGAAGGGAGAGGAGTGAGGATGCGGCACACCGAGGGGAGGAGGCGGAGAAGAGGCAGGGACTTGGGGGAAGGGGGTGGAACCAGGGCGGGAAGGGGGTGGGGACTTTGCGGAAGGGGTGGAATGGGGGGGTGAGAGTCGTGTAGGGGCGGGGCCAGGGTCGAGCACCCACCGGGAACAGTGGAAGTCAGTCCATTGAAATCAATGGAGCTATGTGGCTTTACACCTGAAGAAGATCTAGCTCTTGATTTCATGGAAGTCCTATGGCCTGTGTTATACAGGTCAGAGTAGATGATCACAGTGGTCCATTCTGGCCTTATCTATGAACTCTAGAACTAACTCCCCTGCTGATTCAGCAGAACCTACATTTGTTAGGCTTTGCAGCATGGTTTGAAAGCTTTCTTTCAGAGGATGGATAGAGTGATGAGGGGGTATTGGGCAGTGGCGTAGCCAGGTTTAGAGCACAGGGGGAGAGGCGCTATAAAAAGGCGCCTCCCCGCTCCCGCTGTACTCACCCGGCGGCACTTTAAAGGGCCCAGGGCTCCAGCCGCTGCGGAGCCCCCAGCCCTTTAAAGCGCCGCCGGGGCTCCTGCGGCACTTTAAAAGGCCCACGGCTCCCCACGGCTCCTGCAGCCACAGGGAGCCGTGGGCCTTTTAAAGCGCCCTCCCCCCCAGCCCGGCTCCGGCAGCGGGGCTGGGGGCGCACTTTAAAAGGCCCACGGCTCCCCGCAGCGGCAGGAGCCGCGGGCCTTTTAAAGCGCCCCCCGAGCCCAGCTCCAGCAGCAGGGCTCGGGCGGCGCTTTTTAAGGCGCCGCTTCTCCTCACAGGGGGAGCGACTGCTCCCCCTGCTCCCCCCCGGCTACGCTACTGGTATTGGGATGAGGGGGTTTGAAGGGTGATTAATTGTAGCCATTTGATCAATCAGAGCTTTTTATGCATTCTAAACTTAATATGCCTAGGCACCTGGAACACTGGAGAGGTGTATTTATTTTATTTAGATTTATAAACTTACAAATAATACCAATCACATGCTCTGGGTGATCTTTGTAATTCATGTCCATGATAACTTAAATGGATTGCCCACTTCAGAAAAATAAGTCATTAAAAGAAAATCTAAATAAATAGATTTTTTTTAAAAGCTTTAAAAAGTGGAGAGAATTATGACACGCTAAGAGCTGACTCCTGTTTCCCTCTCCCTACTGCACTCAAGGATGCACATCACAAACTGACTAGCAGGTTTCCCTGCTAGATCTAGCAGTCATCAGGAAGGGTTGACTGTATAACAGACCAGATCAGCAGTGGTGCTCCTTTTATCAGGTGGAAGAAGCAGGAGTTAAAAGAGACAAACGCTACCCTTCTAAGTTTTGGGTGAGTCAACATTATCTCCTTATTCTACCATATACGTATCTAAGGTTTTAGGGAGGGGTCAAGTCAAGTAGAACTCCTCCCCTCTGCCAAGTGTTGGTAAGGTGGTAGAATTTGGTTCCACTCTTATAAATATGAATGACAGTGGCTAAAATGGCTGACTCATTACCATTCTGGGGAGACCTGGGAGAGAAGAGGGCCTGGGATCTATAAATACAGGGCTTTCTGCTTTCTCCAGTACTGCAGACCAGAGTATGGCACAAAAGCCAGTCCAAACAAGCCTCTGGCCTTTGTTGTTGGTATGTGTAGATCTTGGCTGATATAAGTCACTTTTGAGTAGTTCTTGTAGTTAGTAGTATGCACAGTTTGCTGTTTTGTGAATAAATCAAATTTTGCCCTTTTGACGTAAAATCTTGTGTTTAGTACTTTGCTGATGTAACAGTTCTGCACCTATCACTGTACACAAAGACATGCATGGCCATTTTGTATATGTATATGAAAAGGCATTAATACAAGTAGCCTAGCAACCTATACAGAAAGATTTAAACAGAGCAATTTCAATGCCTCTGTCCCACATTCTTGAACAAGTGTTCTAGTTCAGTTATTACCAATCCATTTCCCCAACATATTATTGGTTGGAAAGTTGCTATGGGACACAGAGTTGCCAATGGTAACATCCTAACTATGAACTGGAATCCTCTGTTGCAACATAGAAGAGAAAGAAATGTGAAGAAGAAAAAAATGCTCTTAGTTCTGTTTATAAAGAAATCACACAGCTATTTTGGCCAGCTAGCAAACTAGAAAAACATCTGTTCATAAAACTGACATTGAACCTAACAATGTAATTCTCTAGATGCCATAAAGTCTCATGTCTCAGTCTCAGGTTACTCAAAGTGGAGTGTTTGTTCATGCTTGACTTCTGAAAAACTGAGCAATGAGGTTAACTCAAGGAAACACATCAATGGCTAATTTTATGTGGTTCCTACATGGAATGTTCAGATTTCCAGATAAGATGCATGCTGAAGGTTTTTACCAGTGTCTAAGACCATGTCTACACTACCACTTTTATTGGTATAACTTCTGTCACTAAGGGTATGTCTACACTACAGAATTAGGTCGAAATTATAGAAGTCGATATTTTAAAACCTGAAATTATGGAATCGATTGTGTGTGTCCCCACAAAAGAGCATTAAGACCATGAGGTCGACGGACTGTGTCCACAGTATCGGGGCTAGCGTCGACTTTCGGAGCATTGCATTGCGGGTAGCTATCCCACAGTTCCCGCAGTCTCCACCGCCCATTGGAATTCTGGGTTGCGATCCCAAAGCCTGATGGGGCAGAAAACATTGTCGCTGGTGGTTCTGGGTACATGTCGTCAAGGCATCCCCCGTCCCTCCCTCCCTCCGTGAAAGCAATCTTTTTCGTGCCTTTTTTCCGGGGTTTACTGGGTTTCCGGGTTTGCTATGGCAAGCATGGAGCCTGCTCAGCTCACAATTACCATACATCTCCAGCGTACGCCTGGACATTAGGTCTAGTGGGGATTCAGTCATACTATAATACAGGCAGAGGGATAGCTCAGCGGTCTGAGCGTTGGCCCGCTAAACCTGGGGTTGCGAGTTCAATCCTTGAGGGGGCCTGGAGATGATGATGGATATCAAGCCTATTGAACCATCTACAGCTAGAAGGGAAGGCGCCTAACCCTTGCTCCCCGCATATTGTACCATCTGCTGTTAGAAGGAAAGGAGCCTAACCCTTGCTCCCCCCTCCCTCTGTGAAAGCAGCGGAGGGGGGAGCCCAAAATCCTTTCGCGCCTTTTTTCATGCGGGCGCCATACTGCTGACACCATTGTTATCCACCCACCGCTTCTGCTCCCACTCTGCTGTCCTGCAGACACCATACCAGGGAAAGCATGGAGCCCTATCAGATCATCGCGGCTGTTATCGCCGTTATGAACACCACGCGCATTGTCCAGGAGTATATGGAGAACGAGAACCAGGAGCTGCTACAGCTACAGCAGGCGAGGAGGCGATGGCAGCGCCCTGAGGACAGTGATGAGGACATGGACACAGACCTCTCTCAAAAAAGGCCCCCCCCGCAAGGTGGACATCATGGTGTTAATGGGGCTTGTTGATACAGTGGAACGCCGATTCTGGGCCCGGGAAACAAGCACAGACTGGTGGGACCACATAGCGCTGCAGTTGTGGGACGATCAGTAATGGCTGCGAAACTTTCGCATGCGTAAGGGCACTTTCATGGAACTTTGTGAGTTGCTTTCCCCTGCCCTGAAGCGCCAGAACACCAAGATGAGAGCAGCCCTCACAGTACAGAAGCGAATGGCAATAGCCCTGTGGAAGCTTGCAACGCCAGACAGCTACCGGTCAGTCGCGAATCAATTCGGAGTGGGAAAATCTACAGTGGGGGCTGTTGTGATGCAAGTAGCCAAGGCGATCACAGAGCTGCTAGTACCAAGGATTGTGACTCTGGGAAATGTGCAGGTCATAGTGGATGGCTTTGCAGCAATGGGGTTCCCGAACTGTGGTGGGGTGATAGACGGAACCCATATCCCTATCTTGGCACCGGACCACCAAGCCAGCGAGTACATAAACCGAAAGGGTTACTTTTCAATAGTGCTGCAAGCACTGGTGGATCACAAGGGACGTTTCACCAACATCAACGTGGGATGGCCGGGAAAGGTACATGACGCTCGCATCTTCAGGAACTCTGGTCTGTTTCGGCTGCTGCAGCAAGGGACTTTCTTCCCAGACCAGAAAATAACCGTTGGGGATGTTGAGATGCCTATAGTTATCCTTGGGGACCCAGCCTACCCCTTAATGCCATGGCTCATGAAGCCATACACAGGTAGCCTGGACAGTAGTCAGGACCTTTTCAACTATAGGCTGAACAAGTGGAGAATGGTGGTGGAATGTGCATTTGGGCATTTAAAGGCTCGCTGGCGCAGTTTATTGACTAGGTTAGATCTCAGTGAAACCAATATTCCCATTATTATTACTGCTTGCTGTGCGCTCCACAATATCTGTGAGAGTAAGGGGGAGACGTTTATGGTGGGGTGGGAGGTTGAGGCAAATCACCTGGCCGCTGGTTATGCGCAGCCAGACACCAGGGCTATTACAAGAGTACAGCAGGGTGCGTTGCGCATCAGGGAAGCTTGGAAAACCAGTTTCCTGAATGGCCAGGATGCTGTGTGAAAGTTCTGTTTTTCCCCAGTAATGAAAAGCCCCGCCCCTTCATTCACTCTACTTCCCTTTACCCAAACCGCCCTGCCCTCCCCCCCTCAGTCACCGCTTGCAGAGGCAATAAAGTCATTGTTGCTTAAAAATAATGCATTCTTTATTAATTCATCAAACAAATAGGGGGAACTATGGGAGTAACTGCCATCGTCGCCTGGGATGGATGGTGGAGGAAGGGAAGCACCAGGATGGGTGGTGGAGGAGGGGATGAGGGAAGGACAAGGACACACAGCACTTTAAAACTTATTGAATGCCAGCCTTTTGTTGCTTGGACAGTTTTCTTGGCTTGAGTGGTTGGGTGCACGGATGCCGCCCAAACGCGTTCTTGGGTGTCTCGGTGATGAGGTTATGGGACTCGGGGAGGAGGGCTGTTGGTTACACAGGGGCTGTAGCGGCGGTCTGGGCTCAGGCGGCCTTTCCTGAACCATATGCCTTTCCTCAGCCATAAGCTGGAGGATTTCCGTTTGATCCTCCAGTAGCCTCAGAATTGCATCCTGCCTTCTCTCAGCACGCTGACGCCACCTACTCACTTCAGCCCGCCAGTCATTGTCTTCAGCACGCCACCTGTTCGCACGATCAAATTCTGCCGTCCTGGACTCCCTCAGTGTCTGCCTCCACGCATTCTGCTGGGCAGTTTCAGTGTGGGAGGACTGCATGAGCTCTGTGAACATATCGTCTCGATTCCTTTTTTTTTACTTCTAATCTTTGCTAGCCTCTGGGACGGTGATGAAAGGGGTGGCGTTGAAACATTTGCAGCTGTGGGAGGAAACAAACGGGAGAGGAGTAGTTTAAAAGACACATATTAGAGAACAATGCTTCAAACATTACATAGCACATGTGCATTTGGTCCAAGGTTGCACTTTGCCTGTTATATTGAGGGTCTGCCAGTTTGGTGTGAGAGATCACACAAGCAGGTCCGGCGGGCAACAGAATTCGGCTTGCAGGCAGCCATGGTAAGCCACAGTCTATAGGCTTCTTTAACCTTCATAACATGTGGGAATGTTTTCAAACAGCAACCCCCTCATTTCCCATAACAAACAGCCTTTGGGCTGGCAATTTAAAACTGGTTGGCAATTGAAAAGGGAGGGGCGGCGGTTTTCGGGTTAACGTGCAGCGCGAACCTAATCGACACCCCCCCCCACACACAGACACACATCCAAGATGTTCGCTGTTCCCCCTCCCCCCACCGCGTGGGTCACAGCGGGGAAGATTTCCGTTCAGCCACAGGCAAATGGCCCAGCAGGGATGGACCCCTCTGAGTACCCCCTTAATAAAATTCCCCTATTTCAACCAGGTGACCATGAATGATATCACTCTTCTGAGGATAACACAGACAGATAAAGAACGGATGTTGCTTGAATGCCAGCAAACACCGGGACCATACGCCACCATGCTTTGCAATGCAATGATTCCAGACTACGTGCTACTGGCCTGGCGTGGTAGAGTGTGTTACCATGGAGCACAGGATAAGGCTGCCCTCCCCAGAAACCTTTTGCACAGGCTTTGGGAGTACATCCAGGAGAGCTTTCTGGAGATGTCCCTGGAGGATTTCCGCTCCATCCCCGAACATGTTAACAGACTTTTCCAGTAGCTGTAGCTGTACTGGCCACAAATTAATCATTAAACACGCTTGCTTATAAAACATGTATTAATTTCACAGAGGTACACTCACCAGAGGTCCCTTCTCCGGCATCAAGCACGCCTTGGGTGGGTTCGGAGGGTACTGGCTCCAGGGTGACAAAGAGTTCCTGGCTGTCGGGGAAAAGGGCTTCTCCACTTCCTTGCTGTGTCTGGGCGCTATTTTCAGCATCATTATCATCATCTTCCTCTCCCCGAAAATGCTCCTCTGTGGTTTCTGATGATCCACATACGGAGTCATACCACATGGGTGGGTCAGTGCTGGCTGCACCTCCTAGAATGGCATGCAGCTCGTCATAGAAGCGGCATGTCTGGGGCTCTGACCCAGAGCGGCCGTTTGCATCTCTGGTTCTTTGGTAGGCTTGCCTGAGCTCCTTAATTTTAACGCGGCACTGTTGAGCGTCCCTGTTGTAGCCTCTGTCCTGCATGCCCTTGGAGACTTTGGCATACGTATTGGTGTTTCTTCTTTTGGACCGTAGCTCTGCTAGCACGGTTTTGTCTTCCCATACTGCGATCAGATTGCGTACCTCACGCTCGGTCCACGCTGGAGCTCATCTTCGGTTCTGGGACTCCATCATGGTCTGCTGATGAGATCTGCACTCACCTGCAGCTCACCACGCTGGCCAAACAGGAAATGAAAATCAAAAGTTCACGGGGCTTTTCCTGTCTACCTGGGCAGAGCATTCGAGCTCAGACTGCTGTCCAGAGCAGTCAAATGTTGCACTGTGGGATAGATCCAGGAGGCCAATACCGTCGAATTGCGTCCACACTAAGCCTAGTTCGATTTGGCAATATCGATTTTAGCGCTAATCCCCTCGTTGGGGGTGGAGTGGCGAGATCGATTTTAAGAGCCCTAGAAGTCGTTGTTAATGGCTTCGTCGTGTGGACGGGTGCACGGATCAATCGATATAATGCTAATAAATTCGACCTAAACTCGTAGACCAGGGCTAAGGGGTCTGAAAAAACACCCCCCACCCCCCCGAGTGACATAAGTTATGCAGACAGAAGTGCTAGTGTGGACCGCCACCTTTGGAGGTGGTTTTATTATATCGACAAGAGAGCTCTCTACCGCCGGCATACAGCGGCTACACGAGCAATCTTACAGCAGTACAGCTGCATTGGTACACCTGTGCCTCTTTAAGATTACTAGTGTGGCCATGGCCTAAATGCTAATTTGTCCAGAGTAGACAAGTAAATATAATGGAAGTCTTTCAGATACAAAAACAGTGTAAGAAAATCTAGAGCAGAGAAGCCATACTGCAAATAGGGTTGCCAGGTGTCTGGTTTTCGATTGGAATGCCTGATCGAAAAGGGACCCTGGTGGCTCCGGTCTGCTAAAAGTACAGTTGGCCGCAGTGGCTGGCTCTGTGTGGCTCCCGGAAGTGGCCAGCATATCTCTCCAGTTCCTAGGTGCAGGGGTGGCCAGGAGGCTCCTGCCCATGGTGCAGTCACCGCCCCAAGGCGAAACTTCCTTGCACCAGCCCTGCGCCCCCTCCAGCTAACACTGCCCCCCCCTGCACCTCCCCTCCCAGCTAACACCACCCCGCCCACGGCAGCCAGTCCCCCCCCTCCCCAACCCCTGTGGGCCGGCAGCTCAGCCCCCTGCCTGCGGCCAGCCGCCCCTGCCCCCCGGCTCCCGGCTCAGCCGCGGAGCCGGGAGGGCGGGAGGCAGCCGCGGCCAGCTGCCCCCCTGGCTCCTGGCTCAGCCCTGGAGCCAGGAGGGCGGAAGGCAGCCGCAGCCAGCCGCGCCCCCACTCCCGGCTTAGCTGCAGAGTGACCCGGCCCCAGCCCACTCCACTAGCTCCCAGCTGCGTTGCTCCGCTTCCCGCTGCTGCTGCTGGTGAGTGCGGGGACAGGCCTGACCCCTTCCCCCAAGCCACTGGGCTGGAAGCTGGGGGAGTGGAGCGGGCTGGGGCCGGGTCACTCTGCTTCCCGCTGCCACCGGTGAGTGTGGGGGGGCAGGCCCGACTCCTGCTGCCAGCACCAGGCCCCCCACTAATCCCTCATGCTGCCCTGGGCCTCACTTCCCTGCTGCTGCCCCCAACAGCTCCTGCCCCTGCAGCCCTTGAGTGCAGCCCCCTCCCCCGCGAAGGAGCCAGCCCCCCCACAGGGGGTGCAGGTTCTCGGGCTGCATAGGGCACCACCATAGGTAGGGATGGCCCTGCCCAGAGCCCACACCCCCAGCCAGAGCCCTCACCCTCTCCGGCACCCCAACCCCTGCCCCAGCCCGGTGAAAATGAGCGAGTGAGCGAGGGTGGGGGAGAGCGAGTGACGGAGGAAGGGGGGATGGAGTGAGCGGAGGGTGGGGCTGGGGAGAAGGGGCAGGTCTTTGGAGTAGGTGGTGGGGCAAGGGTGTTCATTTTTCTGCAATCAGAAATTTGGCAACCCTAACTGCACATATAGCAGCCAAGGGAGTCTTGGAAAGGCAGGGGAAGCTTGTTGGGTGTGATTAATTTTAGTAGCTCCAAATATGTTGAAATACACCAACAAGTTGCTTCAAACCACCTACTGCTAAGTGCAGGCAAATTAGACCTTTCGCTGATCATTCAGATCTCATTAGCTTGCCAGGGTCAGATGGAAGAGTCCTATGGAGCCAGTCACATCATATTTCTGCTGATGGTGTTCATCACATCTTTAGAAATGAGAAACATGGCAGCTAAAGAAAAGAAATCTGAAATGTCTTCATTGGGAAATGAAAGGCACCTCTAGCAGCACAGGACTTCTTAAGGCCATATTGTGTGCCAGGACCATATCCCAGATATGAAAGGCAGCATCACAGCATACTCTTAACTGGAGATGACTCATGGCCAATCTTTGAGGGGAAACACTTCCAGCAGCACCCACTGTCATGCTGGGAGATGGCCCAGGCCAGGCTCTACTACAAAGGGTTTCACTTCAAGCAGTTTAGCATCTGTCTCATGCCTGACTGAGTTACTGGGAAATGCAACATGGCCAAGTTATGAGAGACAGCAGCTCCAGTAATCCAGGGCAGGAGTGGCTGTAATGTTAGTCGGGTGGGGAAAGTCAAGTTAGGTTTGCATCTGGCTTCTCTGACCCCATATGATGCAAAGCTTCTCAAGGAATACTTCATGTTTATCAGTTCTAGCTGAAGTAGGATCAGAGTTGTGACAAAACAGAATCTGTAGCCTGGTGCTCTCTGATTTGGAACAGCTAGCATAGTTATTTGGCAGAGATGATAAATAACCCCAGCATTTTCTTCCAAATGACATGCTTGAAAACCTGTTCCCTTCCACTTATGGGTGGTGTAGGAAAACATGCTGATTATGACCTGACATCTAGGAAGTCCTCCAGCAAAAGAAGAGAAGACCAGACTTGATGTATTTGATATTTCAAAGGTTTAAAAACAATCAGAAGAAAAGCCTTAATAAATGAATTCAGATTGATAGAATTACTTCCCTTACCAGGAAAAAGAGTGGCCATCCCGCTGTTATAAAATTCTAATCAAACAATATCACCCTTATTCAAACTGAAAAAGTTAAGAGAGTTCAAACGTAAACTTTCAGTACTTTTAAATGAGAAAATATCTTGAATGTATTTTGCTTTATCTTGTGACAAAATGTAGATCCACTTTTTTGTAGTACTTTAATTATTTGGAATTATTTAAAGAACATGAAGTCTTTTTCCAGGAGGTGTGATATCTGCATAATTTCTTAAAATCCAATTGTTCTTTTTTGCAGTTCTTTGGGTGAATGGTATTGGATCTGGGCTAGGTTACCAGCAAGGTTCTACATATCTTGCACCTGTGTTTTCCAGTGTCATGTTTTTCACTCTTTCCAAGGTGTCCACAATGACAAATGTTTGTTTCAAGGAAGCTATTGTCCCTTCAGTGAGACGGACTATATTTATCTTTTGTACTTTACTGTATGGGTCAGAGGCTATTATTTCTCCCCTTGTTATAATTCTGTCAGTGCTTTAATACTAAATAATGTAACCGAACAGGTTCAGCATTATGCAATGAGGGTCTAATTCAGCAGTGGTCTGAGTAGGTACAAGCAGGGGCGGCTCTATGATTTTTGCCACCCCAAGCATGGCAGTCAGGCAGCCTTCAGTGGCACGCCTGCGGGCGGTCCGCTGGTCACGTGGATTCGGCGGCATTTCTGCAGGTGATCCGCCGGTGCCGCACTGTCGGCGTTCCTGCCACCGAATTGCCGCCAAATCCGCGGGATCGGCGGACCTCCCGCAGAAACGCCGCCAAAGGCTGCCTGACACCCTCACAGCGACCAGTAGGCCGCCTCAGGCATGCGCTTGCTGCGCTGGTGCCTGGAGCCGCCCCTGGGTACAACCCAAATTGACTTCAGTGGAAGTTACACCTAATTATGTGAGGGGACAGTTAGATCCAGTGTTTCTGCTTTATTCCTTATCATCTTCTCCTATTCTCTAAAATGATCCTGCCTAGCTTTTCTCAGGGCTATTACTTTTTCTCCCTCAATATAAAGAAACCTCTGTTCCTTATATCTCGGCTTTAAAGGCAGGAGCGATGGCCCCTGCATGAATTTCGCACAGTATGACGGTCACCCTCCCACTTAGGTACTGTTCAGCAATAAGCAAATATCCACGGCACGATTCATGCATGAAAAGCAACGTGACTCGGTGAGGGGCCTTAGCATGAGCCCAGCTGTTCCCTGAGCACTCACAGAGCCTGTCCCCGCCTTCGCCTCACATTGGTCTCTTTCCAGCTGCGCTCCCCCAGCTCTCCCCTCCCTTCTAACAGCCCCCCCCTTCCCTCCAACAGCCCCCATTGTCGCGCCCCTGCTCTGACCCTTCCCCCCCTTTAGCCCCGCCCCACGTCACAACGTCGACCCCTTCAGGGGCGGGCCGGCTCGGGCCCTCAGCGCAGAGGAGGAGGAGGTGGCTTCCTCCCCCCTCCCCCGGCGCGCCTCTTCTCTGCCCCTCCAGGCCCCGCCCCTTTCCGGCGCTGCGCGCCTCTTGCCCCTGCTGGCCTCCGCCCCGCCCTAGCCTGGCTGCTTGCGGGCGGCTCCACCAATCGAGGCGCAGCCGGCAGCCGCGGCGCTCGCGCAGCTCCTTCAGTGCCTTGGCTGGGGGTGTAGGCGCGCGCGCGCGTGTGTATATGAGTGAGCTGCCGACCGACCGGCGCGCGCCCCGTTCCGCCGCTGGTGCCCGTAGCTGCCTGTCCGTCCCCGCATCCTCGCCGCGAGCCCCGGTAAGTGACACCCCCTCTGCGCGGGGACGCGGCAGCCGCCCAGTGGCAGCGCTGCGCCCCGTAGCAGGGGCCCCATGGCAGAGGGAGGGACGGACGCACGCGGCGGTGGGGTAGGGGCTGAGGTCGCTCCCTAAGAGGCTTGAATCCCGCCTTAGGAGTGGGGTCCCCATTAGCGAAGGGTTTCGGTTGGGCGTGGTGGGGCAGGGGGGCGATGGCTGGGTGGGTGGGTGGGTGGGGGGGTGAGTGAGCAGGATCCCCTCATAGCAGGGGTGTGTGGGGTGGGGTGTGTGCCGTGTACGTTGCCCTCAGTTTGACTGATTTCCAGAGCGGCATGTGCAGCTTTTCCCTGTCATCAGCAACGAGGTTCCCTCCCCGCCCCCTTCTCCTGGACGGCGGGGAGCCCGGCCTGTTGGGATGCTGGAAGCGACCCTTACCCACGCGAGTCTCTCAGTCCCTCTGCAGCGCTCGCTGTGCGGTGCTCAGACGGTTGGCGAGCCCTGCACGGGCTCCCGCACTGAGCAATGAATGAAACGTCAGTTATTTTGCCTCACACCCCCAGAGCTCCTTCAAGAGAAACGGGCATCCACCCGATTCACTGTCAGTATTGCTTTCTAGGCACCCCACGGCTCGGCGTCCGCCTCGCCTGAAGGAGGGTTGGTTCTCTGACTGAGATCACTCTGGTTAAACATGCAACATTCTAAAATGAGGCCACATGTAAAACCGTAACTGTGCCGCAGTGCCATTTTACGAGGAAATATCTATCCATGATGACATTAGAAAGTTAAAATATTCAGGCCCTGAAAGTTGCAGAAACCTTTCATTTGTTGTACTACAAAACACCCAGTTTCTGTGATCAAATACACAAATGATATTCCATAGCATCTTCTCTCTACTTCTCTGTATGGTACAAGGAAGGGCAGGTACATCACCAAAATGTGACTTTTTGCATCCGTTGACTGCTGTATTTGTCTTGACTTCAGTTTTAGAACATTGAAGCTATAAATAGGGGGAGAGGGGTAATGGTGGGATGGAGAAGGCTGTTAGAAGATAAAGAATATGTAATTCGTGGTTAGAATTTACCATGGTGTAATTTGTAGCTCTAGGGAAGTGGGATAGTGTGAGTGGATGTTGGCTAAAAAAAAAAAACCTTCACAATCAGCTATCATGAGCTGCTTTCCAAATTTTCATTAACTTTTCCTTCCCATGTGTGCTCTACCATGGCACTCTTTCCTGTGTTAGGGATGGTCAGATGTTATCCAGTAAGCAATCTTATTATGCTGGAACTATAATATATTTGAAGTGGTAGTTGAATGACTAAGACGTAACACTATCTCATACCTGTCAGTATTCTTAGCTAAAATCTGAATCTAGAAAACACCTGGAAGCGAGGCCTATCTCCTGATTTCATCAGGGAAGTTCACATAAAATACTACTCAAGATACTTAAAACCCTTTTCAGTGCAGTCTGTACACTGGTGTACAGCCTTTGGTGAATCTGCTGCACCAGGGGAAATTTTCCAAAAAAAAAAAGCTAGTGTAGATATATCCAAGTGCAAGAGATTTCCAATCTTATCACTCAGATTCTGTTTCTACCTTGCAGCTGATTTGTGCATTGCATGTTCGGTGAGTATACTTTTTTTTTTTTGTATATTTGAAAGGCTAGATTTTGGAGTAAATTTCAAAGGAAAGATTACACTTTGCATCATGGTGTCTTTAAGAGTGCTAGGTCTAAGAATGGGGAAAGTCTTTAAACTCCTTTTATTACACTATTCTCTTCCCTAAGTGTCTGATTACTTGTCTTTCCGGATCTAAAAGTAGATTTACTTTAATCTCTCTCTTATGGAGAGAAACTGCTCTCACTGATGTCAGTACTGTACAGCGATGAGGTTTCATAGCTACCAGTCCTCTGTGGATACTGAAAATGATTGAGATAACGCAACTTAAAATTACTACTACAAACATGTGACTAGCATAAATACAGAATGTCAACAGAGATCCAGAGAGTTACATTTGTAAGCTGTTTATTAAAGTATTAAACTTCATACTAGTGCTTTAAATCTGTAGTTGGAGAGAGAATCAGATGCATTAGCTTGGGGATGAGTCAGTCTGGGGAGAAGAGGGAGACCTGAAACCTAGAGGAGCAGACTCCAATCCTGATACAAGTTCCACTGCAACAGTCACTATGGGCCTTTTCCTTAAATGAACAATTATATTTAGAAAAACCCTTGCAAATCAGACTGAATATTTGTTTACCTACTATAAAGACTATTACCACTGAAAACAATTAGAGAAAAAAGTCTCTTTCAGTTTTACTTTGAGCAAACTACCTTTTTTTAGTATCAAATTCTTAGTTCTGTGTTGGCCTGTATCTTTTTTCCCCCTTTAAATTAAAGACTCAGCTTTATTCCCTCGTTGACTTTTTTTTTTTAAAGGTGGAAATGCATTTAAAGTCTGCTCTTAAACTCCCCTTTCTTGTTAGTAGCGGCACTTCCCATTTTGTTAGACCGCTGGCAGTGAAACAAGATCTGTAGTCCGAAGTGTAAAAGACAAATTGAGCTTTTGTTGTTCAGTCGTGCATTCTGCAGCAGCATAACCTTTCACCTACTTTTCTGCAGCAGTCATGTGACTTTCTAGCGCTGTGGAGGAGGAGTGCAGTTTCAAGAAAGGAAATACCGGTTGCTCAGTGGAAGTGCCCTTCAAATGACACATCAGCGCTTCCTAAAACTAAACTGCAGATCCAAATGTATTCTCAATTATTTGGTGGGAGGTTAGGAGTAAAAAAAGAATGTCCAATTCAAATGTTTTCTTGTCAGGAAAAATGGTTAACCTTTACAATATGCAGAGATAATGGAACTGGTGGATCTAGCTTCTTGCTGCTTTAAAAAATGTATGATTATAAGCCCAACCTTGGAGAGTTTTTCTATATAAAAAGCAACTTAAATGGATGCTGCTTTTTAAAAAAAAAATTGGCATGCAACTAAGTTGGGTATTGTAATTCAATACAGTCCTCTAGGACTTGCAGTGTACTGTGAAGTATTCCTAAACTCCAGAATTTTAAGAAAACATGCATATAAACAGTTGTAAAGCAGTCCTCCCTGCATGTTCAAATCAGCTTTTTTTTTGTAGGGGCTTTTTAAATTATGATACCAGTGTTTGACTCGTTTTTTGTGTGTGTTCTTTTAGTCCCTAGGGCAAATGAAAAGTCTACCTCTTGAAGCCTCCCCTTCCCCCCGCCTCATCCACTTGCACTGTAAATCACATAATCTGCTGCCTGAGGTAACCCAACTGTTTTTGCCTCCATTGGCCCTGCTTAGCAGTCATACTGATAGCAGTTTTGAGCCCCTGGGTGCTTAGCCAATAAAAAGCCTGTCACTCCAGTTACCTAGGTTAATGTAGGGAGGATAAGCATTGCAATTCTCTGTTACTGCAGGAGTATTACAGAAGCTAATTAGTGGAATGTCATTATTCCGGTAATGTACATGCTTAGGTGTATCTTTCACAGCAGCAAAACCAACCCCCCCCCCCCCCCAAAACCCACAAAAAACAACAACAAAAACCCAACAAAAAACAACCCACTAGTCTTCAGCCCTTTCCTTGCTGTATAGCAAAATAACTGCATGGTGTTTTGGTTTTACATATCTGGCTTTTATGTAGCAGGATGTACTTTAAACTTCCAGAATGTCATAAAAGGTGGCTTTTTCATGGATGTATGGAATAACATGCATTGCAGTACAGGCCTGAAATAATGCCTTTTTGTAGGCTTGTACTGGATAGAAAAGAACATATCTGGGCAGAAAATAAGGAAAATATCTTTCTACTAGTATTTTTCTGATAAGTGAATGTCAGAGCTGCAGCAATTTTGCCTTTGAACTGAGTTGAGCTGTGTGTCTGTCAGTCTGTGTTGTTAGACTGTACATTATAGGGCTTTTTCTCGACCTGTAGCATGCTGCTGTGTAAGTGTGCTGGAGTGGAAGTTTTAGAGTGAAGTCCTCTAGTGTTTATGCAGTAAGTACAGCTCAGGCTGCTGCAGTCAGGTTTCCCCTTTCTTATTTGCCCATGTACCTCTACCTTGACAAAATAGTTTATTCTTAGACTTGGTAGAATTTGATTTTTGTGTGTAATTTTGATGAGTAACATTGTTTATTTTTAAGCATTTTTTTTTAAATTTACCTGTTCAAAATTTCACAGTTGTGCAAAATTAGGAGTTTTAAACATTTTTTTTCTGGATTTCTGTTGATTTAAAATGTTCAGTCATGGGAAAATATTAGGAGGGGAGGGTGTCAGGCAATTATTTAAAGACAGACGCTGAGATTCAAAAAGTTAAAGCTTTATAACAGTTAAAACACAAATTGTCAATATCAGATGTCAAACTATACAGTAGAACCTCAGAGTTATAAACACCTCGGGAATGGAGGTTGTTCTTAACTCTGAACAAAATGTTACGGTTGTTCTTTCAAAAGGTTACAGCTGAACATTGACTTAATACAGCTTTGAAACTTTACTATGCAAAAGAATAATGCTGCTTTTAACAATCTTAATTTAAATGAAACAAGTACAGAAACAATTTTCTTACCTTGTCAAATCTTTTTTAAACTTTCCCTTTTTTAAGTAGTTTACGTTTAACACAGTACTGTACTGTATTTGTTTTTTGTTGTTGTTGCTGTTGCTGCTGCCTGATTGCATACTTTCAGTTCCAAATGAGGTGTGTGGTGAACAGATCAGTTCGTAACTCTGAGGTTTTACTGTACAAAGCAAATATCCTTAAATAAGACTATAAGTGCTCAAGTAGCACTTTTCTTTGTTTGCCTATCTGAAATATATTTCATCAGTTTGTGTACAGTGAAATCAACATTTATTGATAAAAATCCAATCCTTCTAAGCATACTTAGGCTTGGTTTACATTAGCAACTTATGTTGGTATAACGTCTTCACCCAGGGGTGTGAAAGATCCACACTCCTGAGCGACGCAGTTATACTGACCTAACTCCCAGTGTAGACAGCGCTCTGTCGATGGAGAGCATCTCCCGTTGACCTTGCTACCGGCTTTCGGGGAGATGGAATACCTACGCCTATGGGAGAAGCCCTCCTGTTGGCGTAGGTAGCGTCTTCACTGAAGTGGTACATCTGTGCTGCTGCTGCATTTTTAAGCATAGAGCAACCCTGAGGTTGCCACCAGCTCATTTTGCATAGGCCGCCAAACAGGTACAAGTTACATGACTTGGTTACTATTAGTCAGAACTGGTTTTGAATTGGTGACTTGGATGTGGAAAACACTGTAACCATTTATCAGTCAGTTCCCCTCTACGAAGCTGTACAAATAGGGAAGCATGAAACACACCGTTCAATTTAGATCAGTGCCTTTAAAAAAATAAAAAGACCTAAAAAAATTAAAATAAAGTTCTGTTTCACATTGGACTATCACAGCAGCACACTACTTCTAGAAGAAAAGCAGAATTTTTATTGAACTCCATAGAGATACAGGGAGAAATAATAAAAAACAGTACAATCTCTTGCCTGTGCAATTTATAGAACTCTCATTTGTCCATCTCTGCCATGCCCTCCAGCAGATGGTTTTATTTTCTCTCAAGAATTGCGTGAAGGAGAAGGGTTTTATAGTTGTTAACATGATAGTAGGCAGAACAGCCTGGAGAAACGATACCTACAAAAGGGGCATCTCCGCCCTCACTTGGCATTTGGCCCCCAGCATCATTTTACTCTATATGTTAGCTAAACTGGTTTGATTCCTTAGAATCCTTGCTGGGGTCACTGGGTTGTTACTTTCAGCCCTTTCCACTTGTGATCAGCTCTGACCTGCTGACTAAAGACCGTTCAGCAAGGGAAACAGGACTAACTGTTGAATATCTGCAGCTGATGGCATGGTGTGTAATTGTGTGAAAGGGTAGTAGATATGGCTTTGAAGCTTGTATTTGTGACTCCTTTGTTTGGCACCAAGTTTCCTGAAACCCTTCCCGCTCCTCACCTCTGACCTAGTCCCAGTGTACTGGGAGTAGCAGTCAGTTTATGAAACCCAGGAGACTGGGGTGGTTCAAAGTCAAAGCTATTTTGTGTGTGTGTTTATATGTATGTGTCTTCATGACTTCTCCAGTGGGGAGCTATAATGGACTGTTCTTTATTGCTATATAACTCCTGTATCAGTTATCAGTTGATAGTATTGGACTAAACAGGCCTTCTTTCTTCTCCCACCTCAACTGAAAGTTCTGTGTCAATTCCACACGGATATCAGCCCCACCTGGTTTTGGAATAAGGTGTTCTCTATGCCAGGGGTTCTTAACCTTTTTCTTTCTGAGCCCCTCTCCTCCCCCCCAACATGCTATAAAACCTACACAGACCACCTGTGCCACAACAATTGTTTTCCTGCATATCCAGTACATTAAAACCCAGGGCTGGCGTTAGGGGGTAGCAAGCAGGGCAATTGCATGGGGCCCCACGCATAGCTAAGTTGCTTAGGCTTCAGCCCCGGTCGGTGGGGCTCAGCTTTGGCTTTCTGCCCTGGACTCCAGCGAGTCTACCACTGGCCCTGCTCTATGGTTTATTTTGGAGGACCCCCTGAAACCTGTTGATGGCTCTCAAGGGGGCCCCAGAACCCACAAAATAGAGCTGTGTTGGGTGACTTGGTTACAACACACTTCTACTTAATAGGGTAGGTGGGTCTTTAACCATATTCCAAAACCGTAGTAAGAACTTGGACCATGCAAGTTATTAGCATGGTTTGGGAACTCTGAAGCCATTTTTACACTACAAAATGGAACTTTGTAACCAAATCCCCCATTATGGTTCTGCTTGGGCCTCAGTGGGTTTTTGTTGGTCAGGTCTACATTCAGGTCAGCGTCACTGGTTTTTGTTTCTTCTCTCCCCCCTTTCCCCTCCCCCCAGGATTGCCCAATTTAGGAGAGGAAAGGAGGTAAGTGGCAGAATTAAAGGATCTCCTGTAGAATGCAGGCCAAGAACAGCTACTATGAACAACACGCATTCTCAGAAAACTGCTTAAGCCTGACCAAGGGAATCAAGGGATATGCTTGCATTACAATAAAAAGACCTACGGCCTCAGCTGACATGGGCTTGTGGGCTATAAAATAGCAGAGGAGATCATAGAATATCAGGGTTGGAAGGGACCTTAGGAGGTCATCTAGTCCAACCCCTTGCTCAAAGCAGGACCAATCCCCAATTTTTGCCCCAGATCCCTAAATGGCCCCCTCAAGAATTGAACTCACAACCCTGGGTTTAGCAGGCCAATGCTCAAACCACTGAGCTATCCCTCCCCCCCTGATGTTCAGGCTTGGACGCGGGACAAGGCTTGGAGACCCTCCCCCCCCTTATGGAGTCTCCAAGTCTTGGCCCGAGTCCAAGCCTGAACATTTCCACTGCTGAGACCCTGTGAGGGAGGCTAGGTCTCCAAGCCTGGGCTCCAGTCTAAGCCTGAGCAGCTACGCTGCTATTTTTAGCCCTGCAGCCAAAGCCCCATGAGCCCAAGTTAGTTTACCTGGGCTCTGAAACTTGGTGCCACGGGATTTGTATTGCAGCGTAGATATAGTCAAGCTTACAATACATAGGTGCAGCTTGGTCTTTGCCATTGGTCCCAGCAAGCCACCCACATGTTCTGTAAACATGCCTGTAAACATTCTGGCTTGCAACACATTCCCGGTGTTGCTGCATGTGTGTGAAGGACTTTGGCTCCTCACTGTAGATGCACACTGTAAATGCAACTCTTACTCCGAATAACTTTTTAAATATTACTTTCCCAAATGGACAGTGGTTGTCTTGTCACACTAGTTCAGATCAATCCTGGGTAGGTGGTACGAGTTTCAAAAGGATGAGAGCATTGGTTCAAGCCCCAAGTGTGCTAAAAAAAATTAAAACTGTTAAATTTTGATGATGTGACTGGGGTGGGGGGGGCATCTTGGGAACCCCTTGCTCAAACAACCTAAAATTTGGACTACTAACTCCATACCCTGGACCCCCTGAGGCACAGTAGTTTTCATGAGAGATCAGTCAGCATGCAGATTTTAGAGTACTTTTCAAAATTTGGCTGTTTAACAGTAAGCTAGTGCCAGTCTTAACTGTAGTGCTGCTATGACCCCAGTATAATTGTTTGCTAGAGTCAGTCAACTTAATTTTGTTTTCATCCAAGTTAAATAAACTGAATGTTTCTTTAATTCAGGTTTAAGAGGGCTATGTACATCTGAATCATCATTCTGTCTGTCTCTGATATTACTGTCTGTATTCCTTTTGCTCCATCCATATGCTAGAGCAGGGGTGGGCAAACTTTTTGGCCTGAGGGCTGCATTGGGTTTCCAAAATTGTACCCGCCCCAAACAGCCAGACTTGGCAAGGCCCCCACCCCTTATCTGACCCCCCTGCTTCTTGCCCCCTGACAGCCCCCCCAGGACTCCTGCCCCATCCAAACCCCCCTCTCCTTTCTGACGCGTCCCCCCCCCCCCCCCCCCCGGGACCTCTCCCCCATCTCTCCCCCCCCCCTCCACTCTCTCTCCCCTGACCGCCCCCGGAACACCCACCCCTGACTGCCCCCTGCCGCCCCATCCAACCCCTCCTCTCATTCCTGACTATCCCCCCGGGGATCCCTGCCCCCTTCAACCTTCCTGTTCCCTGTCCTCTGACCACCCTGACCCCATCCACATCCCCGCCCCCGACTACTTCCTAAACTCCTCCGGCCCTCTATCCACCCCTGCCCCCTTACCGCGCTGCCTGGCGCACGGGTGGCTGGCGGCGCGGCTGCACCAGGACAGGCAGCCGTGCACCGTGCAGCACAGAGCACCGGGTCAGGCTGCGGCTCTGCAGCCGCGCTGCCCCGGGAGCTCTCAGCCCCTGCCGCCCAGAGCGGCACGGTGCGCTGAGGCTGCGGGAGAGGGGAAACAGCAGGGGAGGAGCTGGGGACTAGCCTACCGGGCCAGGAGCTCAGGGGCTGTGCAGGAAGGGCCCACGGGCCGTAGTTTGCCCACCCCTGTGCTAGAGCCACGTTAAGAGACAAATTAAGCTGCCAGGGAGAACATTTTTGCTCATGCATGTCTCAAGCCATTTCTGTGCAGTGAATATTTGTTTTCCCTTTTTGCTTTACAGATTTCTCTAAACAGTCTTGCATGTTGATTTATTAATCGTCGTAAAATGCAACTTTGTCATAGTCACTGTAGTATCAGTTGTATCGATAAGAATTAAGTGCAGTGAGTGTCTGTGTGTGTCTTGGGTTGTTTACCTGCTAAAGTGGAATAGTATGATTAGATATCAATAAGGATGAGTAGAATTTGAGGAAAATAGGGCACTGATCTGAAATGGAAATACTTTAGTGAATAACTGTGCTTAGAGGGCTTTCGCACGCAAATTTAGACATCAGCTCTTGTAGGGGTGTCACGTGGCACGGAAATGAGAACTACCCTGATTCTGAGCTTCTGCTGTCTTACCACTTTTTTTTTTTAACTTGGAAAGCTATTAATACTAATACTTTCCTGTCATGAATGACTAATATAAATAGCCAATAGTCAGAATCCTCTTTCTATCTGGGTCCCCATTGAATTGCTTCAGAACAAAGTGCTTCACACAATTTTCTGAGGATGTCAGTTCTAGCATTCTTTGAGTGGCATAGCAAGAAGTGTTCCTAATAGCTATACATGAGTATGTAAATTCTAGAAAAACCTGATCCCCAGTCTAAGGTATTTGGAATTCCACTAAATTGCATGTTTTTGATTAGCTTCATGTTATGAGGTCATTGTTCAAATATTGCCTTATGTGAGCAACAGATTCACACCAATGAAAAGTTTTTTGGCATCTTGGAGCGTGAGTAGTCAGCTACCCTTAGGGCCAAATTCTTCCATGATGAAGGTGGATAAAGCACCCCAGAAGTTAATGGAGTTGTACTCAAAACAAGCCTGATTGTGACCCTAAATTACCAAACTGATACTCTAATGAACAGAATGCTCTAGTATGGGCTCTATAGAACAAACTATTAATTGAATAGTGAAAACTCTGAAATATAAGTTAGAGATCACAACTGGTTTTTATTGCTCATCTCCTGTGTTGGCTTGGTTGGGCAGTAGTAGAGTCCGTTACCTTTCTTCTAGGTGTGCAGAGCATTAACCCTTGTAGAGCAGAGTCGTCAATTTTAGAGCTTAGTCTTCATTAGGAATGTTATCCTACCTTTCCCGCCACTATCACTGATTGAACACCATCAGTGGGAGCATTAGTGTAGACAGGGCTTCAAGCAGATATCACAATTTTAACGACTGTTTCATTGAGCCCTGATCTACACTGAAAACATATGTTGGTCTAACTGTTTCTCAGGGGTGTGGAAAATCCACAGCTGTGAGCAATGAAGTTATGCCATCCAAACTCCTTTTTGGTCTCAGGATCCATTTGTAAATGTTTATGGCCTGTCACGACCCAGTAAATAGTCTGGGTGTGGAGCCCTGCGATGGTTTCAGTCGAGTCCTTCCCCCTCAAGGTGGGTTGGGTCGGGTCCTGCCAGGCACTCACCCCACAGTGGTGGCTCCTGCAGCTTCTTTGCTGTGGGGCTGGCTGGGGTGGGCTCTGGGCACTGCAACCTCCGGGATTGCATCACTGCCCGCCCCACTGACTGGACCAAGTTTGTGTGAGTAGAGTTGTGACTTGGCTCATGGGGTTTCAGTGCCACTCACTCAAATTTGGCCTACCCAGACTCCCGACATCATGACAGTTGGGCTTTGGCTTTTGGCTCAGTGGGACTGGGACCCCAGCAGTTGTAGTGCCTGCACCAGGGAGATGAACCCAACCAGCCCTATAGGATGGGCTACCACATGACCTTTTGAAACATTCTGGCAACCCAGTTTTGGGTTCTGATCCATGGGTTGAGAAATCCTGCACTAGTGCTCCCCCTCCCATCATTGTTACCACAGTAGAGCTAAAATTTTCATAGCAAAGTTGGAAACTTTAGGGAGGGAAATCCTAGTATAGCCACAGCCTTGGGATGTTTTGCATACTGCCCCCTACAGCTTTTTCATTTTTCTCTCTTTCCTATATTCTAAATTGACAGGTAATTTTTATTACTGTTAGGAAACTTGCCACTGTTTTGACTTTTCAGTTAATTGATTTTACTGGTTGATAGCCATTTGATTTGAAACTTGCATCATCTGTTTGAAGTAACTTGATAATTACAATGTGCAAATGAATTGCTGGGTGCCTCATCTGACTTTGTTTTCTGAAGAATATTTTATCTATTTTCAAGCTGATGAGTTTACAAACATTTTAATATAGTAGACCACATTGTAAAAGGCCACCAACTTGAAAATTTAAATTTTTACCTGAAAATCTTGTTCTTGCTATTAAAAATAATACCCACAACTTTTAAAATTGAAAAAGAAAAGCAAAAATTCATTTCACTTTTGTCTGTTTACTTTGCACTTTTGACTGCAGTATCTATGCAGCTGGCAAGGGTAGAGTGCTGGCAGGGCAGCGGGGCAGAGTTAAGTTTGCTCTTGCAGACACATGCACACACAGCTTGTGAACGGCACTAACAGTGAATTGAGTGATTATAATTATTATTATTTTTGCAAGTGTAGATGCAGTCCAATAGTGCGTTTAACAGGAATGGTAGCAGATAGGGAGGGAGCAGTGGGTCTGATTGTGTTTCACAGAAACATCAAACAAGATGAGTTGATAGACTCCAATTCTTCTGCAGCATCCAAACTGGAATAGTCATACAAAGGATTTCAGCTTGATGTATGTGTAATCATGGTTATATTTTAAGAAAATTATTACAGTACTATAAAAATCCAGCATTTTACTTTTGTGTGAATCAAGTGCTGTATTTTTGACATAATGAGGTGGTCACTTTGCTATAAGAGAGCGTGAATAACCGGAGAGATTGAGATGGCTGTTGGAACTGTGGACCTTATTCATAAGGAATAGGTCCTGGTTTCTGAAAAGGAATTTGCATACAAAAAGACTGGAATGTCAGAAGAGAATGAGATTTTTTTTGTTATGCTAACTTTTTCTTTTGGAGCTTACTGTGAGTTTGTTGGAGATCTAAAGAGGCAGCAAGGCAAGCTGTTCCACTACTTTATCTCTGACCTGTCTGGTGAATGACTCTCATGTTTTCCCCTCTGATGATTATGCTTTTGTTTCCACCCAGCTGTACTTAGCTGGAAGTAGAAACTATGGTAAATTCCTGAGATAAGGGAAAAATAAGGCAAACAGCAGTGTTTGCACCTTTCTGCTCTTCTGTGGCATATGACCTTTATCAAACCTACATCCAGATGAAGATATTCTGATTAAGGCTAATGATTACTGCTGTGTGGGATCTTGCAGTATAATTTTTTTCCCAGTTCATCTGTTGGTTATAATGGAAAGGAGATTGCTGGTATGGCTGTGCAGAATAGCTGCTTACCATTAAACCGTGAAACTGATGGCCAAGTAATCTTGCATAATAGTAAGTCATTCTGAAACATTGGCACTGACTGTGTTGTGCTTTAGCTACTGCAGTTTTACTGCCAGCTGGAATGTCTATCTCAAGTCAGTTGCCACAGGATGACATGGGCTGTAATCTTTGCTTAGAAGATGGCAAAGAAAGTCTTGACTAATAATACACTTATGAGCCACAACAACAGGAATCTGAAGAGAATTTTGGCATACTCTGAGGATTCTTCCATCTGCCTTCAATCTGTAAATTTTTTGTGGAGATTTTTATTTATAATCTACGTGGACTTTATTTTTATATCATATGTCAAGACACAAAAAAAAATCACTAAAAAAATGTTGGCTTTCTAGCCTGCCTTTGCTGCAGATAGAACAAGTAGAGAAACCACAAAGTTTCACAAATCACACAGGCACAATGTTTCTTAGTTTCTAACAATATAACTGTCTTTTCTCACTAGTTTTTAAGATAGTTAAATATTCACATGGAAAAAAGTCTCATTCAGAAGTAAGTTTTCCCATCTGTTGAGAGTAGTGCCACCACCTGGAAAGGTTGTTATCAATCTTAATGAGTAAATGTTGTAGACCTTTTAAAGTACTTTACATACAGGCTATGTTAGAGGTATGTTCAGCTGCACTAATTAAGCAATTTAGTTGGCTGTTTCTAGTGTGATCAATCGCAAAAATATTCTCTTCTGTTTAATATCTAGTTAAGATGATTGCAGGAAGCTCAAACTTCTTTCAGTATTATTGTTTCAGTAGCTACCTGCCTTAACTGCAGTACTATGGCCCTTGGTTATACCACTGAAGCACCCAACATAATCTTTTGATCTTGTAACATAGACATAACTGAAGCACTTCTGAATCTTGCTACAGCCTTGGATTTCACTAGGTTTACTCTAAAAACCTTGGACTTTACCATGCCCTATTCTAAATGTCAAACTCTGTCAACCCTAGAGCATGCTGTTGAGTTTTAGCTAGGTCCTGCCAAATGATATGCCAGTTGACTGTCAAAGCAAAGGCAAACAAGAAATATTACTTCTGGGTTTGTCTTTTCTCCTTCCAATAACTGGAAAAGTGACCCATAAGATAATTTAAATAATCTTTCTGACTACTTTGAAGAAAGGGATGAGGAAGAAAATGATTGGCTTGTTGTTTCTGAAGAGCCTAAAGTTTAACAATTCCCACGGTTGGAATCTGCTCAGAAAACTGGGTCGCCTCTTAAAACAATATTCTACCATGTATAGCTTCTTCTGATAACATCTGTTTGTGAAGTAACTCTTATTTCTGTGCATGTTTATAGAGATGAAGGCTTCACTCTTGTGGTTTTTCTTTTGAAATATAAGTGCTTCAGAACAGGCAAAGCCTGAGCCAATTGCACAACATTTCCCAAGGCCTATTAGATCCCAATTTTAAACTGAAAATTTAATGTGGCTCAGTGAAAGTGAGTGTGCAGTCGACTTTCTAATTAGAATTGGATTTAATGTACTTTCCAGTGATGCCCCTCTCCCCAACTCTTTAAACAATGTAACTGTAACCTGTCAGTATCACTTTCTATCCTATTTCCACTGCTGCTGTTTGCCACATGAGTGCTCACCTAAGGTACCACAGTTGCAAGTGTATTTTTAGGTCTCACTGATATTCTCTGGGCTCGCTCACTGCTTGTGATGAGACTGCATTCTCTACTTACTGTTTCTCCAAGGAATCATTAACCTTTGATCTTGAAAAGAGAATAATAGAAGAACCTTTTTTCATTTTGTGTACTTAGTTTATCATCAGGCATTAATTAGCATTTATGTACAGAGCACACATTTCACAATAATCTGTAAATATTATTAACATACTATGAAGACCACTTCATAAATTGTTAAGTTGGTTTGGAGGTGATAGTGGTAGAGATACAGTCACTCACCAGATTGAGATATGGCTGAACCTTGTAGCCTTAGAAATCTGCACTTCTGTTTTATTCAGTTGCTTTACATTTATTATTTTGCATCTTCTGTGATCTTATTACTGCTATTATTATTATTTAAAATGTCTGGTTTCTTCTATTTAAATGTTTAAAAATGTACTGTGACTCAGAAAGGTTTGGCCTCTTGACTACTGGGGAAGTGGAAGGTCTTTGCTACAGCAAAGGAAACCAAAGAGTTTTCTGGTTCTGTAGCAGATGGGTCATAAAATGGGTGGGAAGCAAGTGGCTAAAATGAGTGCAGGGGTGGGGACTGCCTGGATATCTCATTAAGGGCAAGGGAGATGGCGAGGGGGGGCGGGTGGAGAGGGGACAGGGAAGGTGATGTTCAGCAGCCTTTGTATTCCCCCACCCTACACAGTCATTAGATCTGTGAATGAAGAGGGGGCTCTTTCTACCAGTAACATTCCCCCAAAATATCTCTGCTACAGAGGAGCCTGATACTAAATGCACCCTTTATATGTAACGTTTTCTAACATGTTTAGTTAGACTATATCTTTTCACAATGAACCTGATGCTGTTTCAGAGAGAGAGAGATATGTTATTCTGCTGTGTTCTAGGAGCTTGTTCAGTAGAACATGCAGTAGCATTTTTCAAATGTCCACTTCCTAACTCCAAGTGCCTTTTTTATACACTTGATTAAATTAATGGGTCCTGTAACTGCCTTCTTTGTGGGTTTATAATAATTTGTTTTTCAGATCTGAGATCCTGATTTTTTTTTAGCACAGCATTTTACTTTGTGTTCTCTGACACAAAAGGTGATGCAGAGAGACAAAATGGGTGAGGGAATATATTTCATTGGACCAGCTTCTGTTGGTGAGAGAGAGAGAGAAGCTTTCAAGCCAAAAAGAGCTCTTTTTCAGGGCTTGGAAGCTTGTCTCTCTCACCAACAGAAGATGGTTGAATAAAAGCTATCTCCCCCACCTTGTATCGTGGGACCCAGATGCTACAACTACACTGCATACATCAAAGGTGAATGGCTGTTTAACAGTTCCCTGAAATCAAAGGGGAATGTGGGTCAGGGGCATGTCTGGTTAAAAGTTAACCTTTAGTTGTGGCAGTATAAATGTTCTAAAGAGTCACAAAGATAGCCTAGTGGGCATGATTAACACGTAGATTTAGCTGGGGAGGTCAGCAATATTATTTGGGAAAACCAGCTGGGCTGGTGGTATTCACTATTTTGGTATAGAAAAAAAGCATACTGAACTGTGGTTGAGTTTTTTTAACTACCTTGTTTTGAACCAGTGATCTAACTTGGTTAATGTTACAGCTGGTTTCAGTAAGATAGAAAGCAGGAGTGTGTGTGAAACAGGCACGTCTTTCCCGCCTGAAAGATCATTGTAAGTGTAAGATTTCTTTACACGTGTATGGATGTGAATGTATTTTTAAAGAACACTTAAGGAAATGCAGTTCTGTTTCAAAATGACATTTTTAGAAAATCATAGTCAACTTTTTAATATTCTAAGATTTTGCTGAGTCCTAAGAAAGTCACAAACATCCTAGCTTTGTGTGTCACTGTTTGGGGTGTGGCTTATTAGCATGTACTGTACAAAAACATTTTGCTGACTACTAGTTTGCCTGCAGTTAAAATGAATTATTGTTTTCCTCTTGGTTTGAATGAGTGGTGTGGCGTCTGTGTTACTAAACATTGGCAAATCGAGTTGACGAATAAAACGCATGCTCAGTTGAGCTGTGCCCTTCTACCTATTTTACTGACAAACATGTGACTGCCTCAGAAATGTGGAAGAGGGGAATGCATGGAGCAGATTATTAAGAGAATTCCTCTAAAGGAAAGGGTTTCAAGGAAGCTTTTTTTGCTACACAACCAGTATTTATTCTGAAAGTGCTTTAAAAAAAAAAGCAGTAGTTTTGGTTGGGAAGCTGCAGTTCCTCTCTTTGTGAAGAAGGACTGCTGAACGGAGATTTCCCTACACCCCCCCTGAATTTCCCCAATACCTCTCCAGTGGTCAACTAGTTACATGCAGTGTTGCCAATTTAGTCATTGGTTGGAAATTTGAATGGAAATCAAAACATTAATACACACTTTAAAAGCATTTACAGTATATGATAAAATACTTAAACCTATTATGCTTTTTCAGGTACAAAAAGTATGAACAAAGACTAGCTTCCTCACCCAGCTGTTGTTTTTTCTGACAATGTCGGCACCTTCATTTTGATGATATTGCCCAACCTAATAATTTCAAATTGTGATGTGTAAGCAAGGTCTGAATGAGCTCTCCCCTGACTGCTAATGATGAACCTGGAGGTGGGGGTGTGGGAAAGGCTTCAGGACCAGACTCTGTTTACATGAACACACCTATTCTGCCTAGGTATCCAGCAGACAGAGCTGTGTTTCCCAAGTGATCAATTTTGGCTAGAGATTTGGTTACAAATAACTTATATTGAATGTAGGGGTAATGACATGTTGTTATCCTTATTGTATGAGTAAAGGGCAGCAGAACTGTACTTAGCATGTCCTGACTTAGGGGGACACCCTCAGTGCTAAATTTTTGCCAAGTCCGAGCCCCAGCACATCTAGGCTTGGTATTTCATAGCCCCAGGACTCTGCCTATGAGTCACAGGCACTATTTGACCTGCCCCCCTCCCCTGTTTAAAGATAGAGCTGATTAGGCTCCACTGAGTTTTTTGTTTTGTTAAGTAACCACTAGAGCTGAAATCACTGATAATTGGGTCTAAGTCAGGGGTGGGCAAACTACGGCCCAGGGGCCATATCTGGCCCTCCAGACATTTTAATTCAGCTCTCGAGCTGCCGCCGGGGAGTAGGGTCAGGGACTTGCCGCACTCTGCGTGGCTCCCGGAAGCAGCGGCATGTCCCCCCTCTGGCTCCCACATGTAGGGGCAGCCTGAGGGCTCTGCACTCTGCCCCAAGTGCTGCCCCTGCAACTCCCATTGGCTGGGAACCGCAACCAATGGGAGCTGCAGGGGCGGTATCTGCAGACAGGGCAGTGCGCAGAGTGGCCTGGCCATGCCTCGGCGTAGGAGCCAGAGGGAGGACATGCTGCTGCTTCTGGAAGCTGCTTGAGGTAAGCACCACCTGGAGCCTGCACCTTTGACCCCCTCCCATGCCTCAACCCCCTGCCCCAGCGCCATTCCCTCTCCCTCTGAACCTGTCGGTCCCAGCCCGAAGCACCCTCCTGCACCCAACCTCTAATTTTGTGAGCATTCGTGGCCCGCCATGCAATTTCCATATCCAGATGTGGCCCTCCGGCCAAAAAGTTTGCCCATCCCTGGTCCAAGTGCTTAGACCTGCTGTAGGATAGCGTTTCTGTGGAAGACCTTGCCCAGCCTGCACTAGCAGTGAGGTTCCCCCACTGAGAGCTGAAATCACTGAAAGCTGGGTGGAACCTCGAGAGACCTACTCATAGAGGTCACAGTGGCAGGTGGCAGCAGAAGATGACAGCGCAGGAGCGGTGGCGTGAACAGTGACATGATGGCAACAGCAGCTGGAGTGAGTGGCAAGCGGTTGGAGGAATGAGCAAGATGCCTTCTCCCACCTCCCTCAGGGTGGGAGGTGAACTGATGCAAAAGCACCTCTGAACTCTGGATCTCCATTGACCAAGGACAACTATGAGTGAGGTGCAGTGGAGGGAGAAGGGAGGGGTACGTTAAAGGAACATTTGTTTGTTGGACTGTGTTTTAGTGTTTTTGCTCCAGAATGCTAGATTTGTGACTGGGAAACTTGTATAAATATACATTTTCTAGTAGGCCAAGATTTTTAAACTGCGTTATTTTTCAAGGTCGTTATCTCACATTGTCGCTATCTCGAGAGGTTATCATCTTGGGGAGTTTCTGTACTAAACATTTTTATTATATTATAATTACTTTTTACGTAAGAATGACCATGGTGGGTCAGACCATTGGCCCAGTATTCTGTCTTTTGACAGTGACCAATGCTAAGTGCTTCAAAGGGAATGAAAAGAATAGAGCAATTATCAAGTGATCCATCCCCTGTTGTCCACTCCCAGCTTCTGGAGAACAGAGGCTAGGGACACTCAGCGCATGGTGTTGCATCCCTACCCATCCTGCTAATAGCCATTGATAGACCTATCCTTCATGAACTTATCTAGTTCTTCTTTGAACCCTGTTATAGTTTTGGCCTTCACAACATCCCCTGGCAAAAAGTTCAATGGGTTGACTGTGTGTTGTATGAAGAAATACTTCCTTTTTGTTTGTTTTAAACCTGCTGCCTATTAATGTCATTGGATGACCCCTAGTTCTTGAGTTATGTGAAGTAGTAAAAATAACATTTCCTTATTCGCTTTCTCCACATCAGTCAAGATTTTATAGACCTCTATCATATCCCCTCTTAGTTGTCTCTTTTCCAAGCTGAAAAGTCCCAATCTTATTAATCTCTCTGCATGTGGAAGCTGTTCCATATCCCTAATCATTTTAGTTGCCTTTATCTGTGCCTTTTTCAACTCCAATATATCTATTTTGAAATGGGGCAACCAGAACTGCATACAGTATTCAAGATGTTGGCATACCATGGATTTATATAGTAAAAGTGGAGGAGCTTGGTTTGCCAGACTGATCAGCAAACCAATGCTGACAACCTCTGTGAAAAGGCAGCAAAATACCAAGTCTCTGGACTTCATAGACATGCAGAAAACCTTATAAACCAGTCACTGTCAGAGCCAATTTAGAAGTACTTAATGAGGCTGTTAAGAATGCTAGAGAGACAACACAGTTTATGCAAACAAACATGGCTGTCTCATCATACTTTCTATTTAAGCAAGAGATACTACACACTACGAACTGGGGACCAATGTTAAGTGCGTTGTCACTTGTTAATTTTGAAGTTGGACATTGATTCCGACCAACACCAGCAAATGCTCACTATCTTTCTTCAAGAAACTCAACTGACTGGTTAGAAGCATGTGGTGCAACAGTGAAAGATTCAGCATTTGAAAAAGTGAAGAACTCTCACTGCATTCAGAAAATGTGCATACATGGCCGATGAATGCACTGATGCAAATGGGTGTCAAGTATTAAGTCATTGTGTACGTTATCTTGATGTCAGTGGTAGGCCAGTAGATGTATTTCTAGATGTCCGGGTTATAGAAGACATATCGGCTGTATATGTGACAACCCACATTTTAGAAGAGTTAAATGCTTATAAATTGAACCCCAAACAGATTGCTGCTTGTGCATTTGATGGAGTTGCAAACTTCTCTGGAAGACATAGTGGAGTACAAGCTTTGAGAAGTGTAATCCTAATCTCTCCTATACACACAGCAGAGGCCATTTACTCCAACTAGCACTAGTCAAGCTGCAGAATCTTCAAAAGACATTTAAAAAGAGCCATACATTTAATGTGTTCGTTATACTTTTTTTTTTCAGCAAGAGTCCAAAAGGACTGAATGTCTTGGAAAAAATACAAAATACACTAGGACTGAAGTTCAAATGAGTCCAACCTGAGAGAACCTGCTAGCTTTCTCATGAGCAATCTTTGGTTGTTGTCTTAAAATTACTGCAACCTTTATTATTGACTTTGGAAAGTATCTACCAAGATGGGATGGATCAAAGTAGTGAGGTTGGGGAACTACTTTTGCTACTAAGTTCAGAGAAGACTATTGCCATTTTCTCTCGTAAGTCTACTGTTGAAACCACTTGAGTTATTAAACAATGCCATCCCGGCATCTGGTACAACAGTAGTAGATCTTTGTCCAGCAATAGAAGCTACACTTAGATCAATCGGGAGAGTCATTGAAAACATACTGTAAGAAGCAAAGACTTCAGTTCAGAAGTTGACTAATTAAGGCATTTATATTGACTACTTCAGTAAAAAGGACAAAAAGTGTTTGTTAAGCCAGCTGAAGAAGTACACAGACTTGATTCTTACAAATCTACAACAGCAACTTCTGGATTCTACTAAATCTCTGTCTAGCTTTTACAGATGCCTGTCTTATAAAACACCAACAGTTGAGTGGAGTGAGACACTACCACCAATGGGGCTCCTATGTGATCAGGACAGAATAGAGAATTTGAACGCAGAGTGGAATATCAAATGACGAATGAATGAAGATTTGATTTCAACTTCTTCTTTATCATCACTAGTGGTTCGACCCAATCTTTGTGCTATGTTTCCTGTGATGAAAGAAGTAGGAATTCATCTCTTGCTACTCCCAGTCACAACAGCTATAGTTGAGCATTCTTTTTCCTCATTGAATAGAATTTTGTGTTCTGAAAAGAGACGCCTTCTGCCTAATCATGAGCATATCATGAAGGACCGGAAGTACCGGACACATGAGAAGCCACCAAAGATGAATGTACTACATTAACAGAGTTGTGCAAAATTACAACAAGAAACCAAGAGGGATGTAAATGTAGTGCTTCATAGTAGGATTGAGTAGCTAACTTTAATTTGTGTGGTGATTTTGAAACATAAGTTAAATCTAATAAAATGGTTGTGAAATATTTTTCAGTTTTTATTATCGTGCCATACAGCCCACATTTGCCCTCATGGTTGCACCCCATGTTAGCTATCACCCTCCCCCCCCCCTTGCATATTTGAATACCCCCACCCCCCATTTTCAATTCCTGGGGAAAACACTTTTGCTGAAGGAAAACTGTCACCATGAGATTTTCCATGTCTCTAGGGGTGTAGTAATCTAAGCAACGGACACTCCTTGTTTTCAGGGCTCATACTGATGAGATGATTCTCATTGCATAACCTTTTTTTCTTAAATCTGAACTTCTGGAGAGGCTAGGTTATTTTTCCAAGGGAGCTAATGTGTCTCTATATTGGAAAAAAGAACAAGGAGTACTTGTGGCACCTTAGAGACTAACATTTATTTGGGCATAAGCTTTATATATATATATATATATATATATATGACATTCCGATTAAAAATATTTTTAAAATATTTATTATCTAATCCCTTTATATTAAAACTAAAATCTTTTAAAACTAATATATCTTTCACTGTTGATGCTGTTGAATTTACTGGTTGTAATTCTCTTAGTTTAGATAACACTGCTCTACAGCCAAAATGCTTCTGAAATAAATGTAGTCAAACTTTACTAATTCTGGGTCACTGAGAACAAAAATGATGCTTAAAATTGTTGATTGGCTCTAGTTTTCAAGACATGCTATTGGGTCAGTATATACGACCCTTGACTTGGGAATGGCGGAGGATAAGTGAGTTATAAAGGGATGGGATCTCAATTTAAACCAGAAATGACTAAAATACATCTTTGACTGGATCTATGAATAAATCTATGACTGGGTTTGGACAGTACTTGCTTTTTAGGCAAAACAATGAATGATGCAATCTGAAGCTGGTATTGCATCATACATGACAAGAGGTGGGCCCCACACATATGCTGCAACACTTGTGCAACAAATCTTCGCCAGTGGTTGAACAGGAAAAGGAAATCTATGCCTTTTGCAGTGCCAGTGATTTGGAGAGAGCCAACAGATCATACCAGCAATTGTTACTTCTGCATGGTGCCTCCAGTTGGGAAAGGTGTGTCAAAGAAGAAAAGGTGGACTGTGCATTATCCAAACATTCCATCAGCTATACGCCCAGTACCCCACGGAGAAGGACTGCCGGTTCCTGATGCACCAGAATCATTCTCACTTGAGTCAGACGAGGAAGAGGAAGAAACTTCTGGTCCTGAACCATCAATGTCACAGGACCCACATTTTCTCCCATCCTCCTCCTCTGAACCACACCTCATAACACAAGGTGAACTGAATGACCTTGTCAGGGATTTGGAACTCCCAAGAGTAAGGCAGAGCTGTTGGGCTCCAGACTACAGCAGTGGAATCTCCTGGCAGGTGATGTTAGGGTTTCCATGTTCCGTGATCGTCAAAAGGATCTTGTCCCATTCTTCTTCATGGAAGATGATCTTGTAGCCTGCAACAACATCGATGGTGTGATGGCAGCCCTCAACATCGTTCACGATCCAGATGAGTGGAGACTGTTCATTGATTCATCGAAGACGAGTCTTAAAGCTGTTTTACTGCATAATGGCAATGTTTTGCCATCAATTCCAGTTGGTCATGCAGTCCATATGAAGGAAACCTATGACAACATGAAACAACTTTTGAGGTGCATAAACTATGACCAACATCAGTGGCAGCTTTGTGGCGATTTGAAGGTTGTTGCTCTCTTGCTTGGTCTGCAGACTGGATACACAGAGTACCGCTGTTTTCTCTGCGAATGGGATAGTCGTGCAAGAGATTCCCACTACATCAAGAAAGATTGGCCACTCTGACAGTCATTGGAGCCTGGGAGGAAAAGTGTTCAGCATCCACCACTTGTTGAATCAAGGAAGATTTTGTTACCACCCTTACACATCAAGCTGGGTCTGATGAAGAACTTTGTCAAGGCCATTGACAAAACACAAGCAGCTTTCAAGTACCTCCGTGGAAAATGTCCAAGGTTAAGTGAAGCTAAAATAAAGGAAGGTGTCTTTGTTGGTCCTCAGATTCGTGAACTTCTTCGAGATGATGCATTTGACCATGCACTGCGTGGCAAGGAAAAAAAGGCATGGAAAGCCTTCCAGTTAGTGGCAATACGTTTTCTTGGAAACAACAAGGCAGACAACTACAGGTTGTTGGTGGAAAACCTCCTCAAGGCATACAAAAGCCTTGGTTGCAACATGTCACTAAAGATACATTTTTTGTACTCTCATCTAGATTTTTTTCCACCGAACTGCGGAGCAGTGAGCGATGAG